>CM031939.1:53222870-55702663 GCA_018703725.1 Brassica juncea
GAGAGAGAGAGAGGGCCGAGTCAAATCAGAATGTGAGGAAATGACAATTAGAGAAAGGGACGAAAACCCTAAAGACTTATTATGGAGGGCCTTGCTAGCGATGTCTTGACTTTAACTCCATCTATCTCAACACGTGAAAGACATTCTCTTTCATTTTTCTTATTCATTTCTATTTATCTGAACAAGCAGACCAAACTCCACTAATTTATGGTTACCAAGAATATGTGGTAACTTTTTTTTATCAAACGATAGCTTGAGATTGTTTTTTTTTTTAATGAGAAAGTATAGCTTGGAGAGATTGTTTGGTTTAGTTTCGTGGATTTCTGATTTCGTGTCATTGCTCTTTTATGAGTTGGGCTTGTTTTTACTTGTTATGTTCTCGGTTTAATGTTTCCCTCAGCTAGGGCTCAGTTTCCGGGAAATCTGTTTCCGTTGGTGTGTCTCTGGAAAAGTTGGCTTTGTATATTTCTCATGTTTCAATCGAAGTAATTTAACGTGAAAAAAACTCCACTAGTCACAACTTTTCTTGGAGTTGTAAAATTAAGTTGTAAATCATTATATTTCTTAACCAGTTAAGACTAAGTTGTAAAAAAAAAAAAATCGAATACAATTATCAAAACAAAGTCACTTTATATTCATACTTCTGCAGATATAGAAGTAATAAAAACGATTGAGTTGCAATATGTCATAGTATACTGCACATGCAGGTCTTTTCAAGTGAAAATGTATACCGAGAATACTTCAATGGAAAATGTTGATTTAGTAATGATTTTGATTAATTATAAATATATATATATATAGTGCTAATAAGAAGAAGACATGTTTTTAGAAATACAATGTTACAGTAGAGTGTAGAGAACGAACTATGTCAGAGGAAGCCAAGATGAAGATTATAAGGAAATACATGTTTCTACATGCTGGCCTTTCTGTAGTGAAAAATTAAAAATGAAGTACATGCAAGACATTACAAATACGGAAAGAACACTGCAAAGAAGTCGTAGTGATCATGTTTAACAAATAGGAAATTGACAAGAAAAAGAATCTTAATCTTAATCTTTTTCAAAAAAAAAAAAAAGAAAAGGAATCTTAAGAAATTAAATCTAAAAACATGTTTTTTAATTATGTCATAATTTAAAAAGCCCAATAGGCCCAAATCGGAACAGTACAGATCCCCGGAAGAAACAGTGGAAACCTAAGAAACAAAGATCCAATAACAAATCTGAAAACATGTTTGAAAACGATATAAATCTTTGATAAAAAAACGATATAGATTTTAAAGTAAAGTAGGAAACGTACAATGTCAGATGAACCCAAGGTGACAATGTTTACATGACACAACAAATTCCGGGATCCAATATGACTGGATCTTGCGTTATTTCCCGGTGAATATGAAAATATCTTCTTTATGATGCCATTAACATGTGTTTTTATCATTAAATAAGAAGTTGTTGACAAAAAATTAGAAGTCAATTTCGGGCGCCTCTGTTGACAACATGGGATCTGGAAAAGGAAGAAGCCAGGAGCGCCTCTGTTCAAGGCTTCATCAAAGCTTGGTCGTCTGGCGTTTCGGGCTGTAGGTAACGCGAAATTAGCTCCAAAGGTAAAGGTTAGCTTCTCGCAGGGATCTACTGCACCTGCTGGTGTGGTTGCAAGCAAACCTCTGGAACAGAGTACCCCTCCCTCACTAGATGGTGGTATTCAATTGACAGATCCCATGTTGTCAAGTGCTGTTGCAGGTCCACCCTCCAGTGCTGAGACTAAGACGGGAAACCGTCAGGAAGCTATCGATACGGGAAACGAGAAAGTGAGTGGTGAATCTTTACCATCCACAGTGGCTCCGACTCTAGCTGCGAGGATCCAACAGTCTTCGCTACTCAAGGAAATTGGAACACCTACTACTCATGTTTCGGGAGCTCCTTTCGTTCTGATACCGGATGAAAATATCGCTGCAGCAAAGGAGGAATTCAAGGAATTCGTATTTGCTCGATTCCCAGCAGAAGTTCCGCAAATGGGAAGAATTATTGGTGTTGTAAATGCGATGTGGGCAAGAGTGGGGCCAAGGATCTTCGTTCATAAGATTGGTGAAGGATCATATCTTCTGAAAGTAACCAGTGACAGAACTCGAGAAGCCATTCTTAGGCGTCAAGCCTGGATGATTAAAGGATGTCCTATGTTCGTTGCAGCCTGGTCACCGGAGTTCACCCCGGAGGAGCCTCAACTCACCTCTGCTGTAGTTCCGGTGGAATTCAGAGGAGTACCTTATCTGCTATTCAATAACCAGAGTCTAAGTAGGATTGCTACTGCTGTTGGCAAACCAGAGTCCTTAGCACCTGAAACTGAAAGGAAAGAGAATTTTGAAGTTGCAAAAATATGGGTTCGGGTTAACCTCATGGAACCGCTGCCTCACAAGATCATTTCGGGGTTCTCCAATGGTCGAGAGGTGGAAATCTCTGTCTCTTACCCGTGGCTGCCGGAGAAATGCACTAACTGCCATAAATTTGGTCACCTCCAACAACTCTGTCCAAATAGGAGCGCAGAATGGAGACTAAAAGGAAACTATGGATCTCGTCGCTCTCCATCCCCAGCAAGACGTGCTTTCAGTCTTGAATCTAAAGGTAGAAGGAGGTCTAGGCCGGGTAGAGCAGCTAGAGAAAGGCGCCGAAGCCAGGACTCGAAGAAGGTTGGTTCTGTAGAGGATGATCGTAGACAAGAAAACCCTGATAAGGTAGATGCTTCGCTGAAGGAGAAAAAATTAGTCTCTGTCGAGATTGATAGCATACCAACAAGGGTGGTAGAAGATATTGAGACAGACCAACTACCAGTCATGGTAGATAGTCAGGCTCCAACGGAGACAGTAGTAGTGGAAGATCAACGGAACCTCGTTGCAAATAAAGAGAAAACGGAATCTGAAGGACCAAGAGACATCACTCCTGTCAAAGACTCTCGTCAGAAGCAGGTAATCTCTATTGATCGTAGCGTTGGTTCCTCAACAGTACATGTATATCATGAAGGTGATGGATCTGCTGCAGACTCTGATCAGGCAGGGACATCAAATGATCCTTTTCTTCTGGTTTCCAACCGGAAAGGTGGCCGCAAGGCTACAAAAGCCTAACCCCATGATAATCATGTTTTTTGCGTGGAATGTAAGAGGTCTGAATATAGATACACGCCACACCTCAGTCAGAGACTGGATAGGAAAAAATAAACCCATTTTTGGAGCGTTTCTTGAGACGCGAATTCAGCATATAAATACTACTCGGATATCAGGATCTCTTCCAGTTGGTTGGAAGTTTTTTGCTAATTCAGATAACCAGATGTCTGCAAGAATTGTGGTAGTATGGCACTCGAGTGTTTCTGTCACGATCTACAAGGCGTCGCCTCAGGTGGTTACTTGTGGAGTTTTTATTATGGCTGAGAATCTTCACCTCACAGTCAGCTTTGTCTACGGATTTAATCAAGTGGAAAATAGACGGGAGCTGTGGAATGAGCTGTCCTATCTTAATGATAATACTCCGGTCGCAAGATGTCCATGGGCAGTTCTAGGTGACTTCAATCAAATCCTAAGAGCAGAGCAGCACTCTCAGCATTTGAATGGAGAAGTGGATACAGATGGAATGGAAGACTTTAACTTGGCTTTACAAGAAGCTGAGTTGTTTGAGGCCCAATCAAATGGTCTTACCTACTCCTGGTGGAATAATCAGGATGCAAATCCAGTTGCGAAGAAGATTGACCACGCCTTGTTTAACCATCATTGGGCGCAAAAATTCCCTGATTCATTTCCGGAGTTCTTGGAGCCAGAGCAGTCCGACCATGCTCCATGTTTGATCAGAATGCCTTCTATTAATAGGAGAGTTACGAAGCCATTCAAATTCTTTCATCATACTATAGATCATCCAGATTACTTGGACACTGTGAGAGGAGCTTGGGACTGTAATGCTATTGAAGGAACAAATCAGTTTAAGTTTGCAAGATCCTTAAAACAGCTGAAGCCAGCACTGCGGAGACTAAATGCCACGAATTATAGTGGAATTACGCAAAGGGTGAAAGAGCAATCTGAGAGGCTAGCTATGGTACAGCGTCAACTCCTATCAAGTCCAGATATTGCTACTGCTACTCTCGAGCATGTGGAAAGAGATAAGTTGCAGGTACTGGCCAAAGCTGAGCAGAAGTTCTATCGGCAGAAATCAAGGGTTCAATGGCACCAACTTGGAGATAGAGATACGACTTTTTACCATAAGTCTGCGGTGCAAAGAGCAAACATTAACCATATTCACTTCCTAAGAGATGAGGATGATAGGATGATAAACTCAGCAGAGGGGATTAAAAATCATGCGGAGGAATATTTCACGGGTATATTGGGCTCCACAAACCTGACTCAATCTCCAGCAAGTGTAGATCAGCTAAAAGCGTTAATGCCATTCCGATGCTCAGAGGGTCAGAAACAGAGTCTGATAAAAGATATTACTAGGGAGGAGATCACGAAAACCGTCTTTGCCTTACCTCTCAGCAAAAGTCCTGGTCCAGATGGATATTCAGTCGAATTTCTACGATCATCATGGGCTATTGTTGGTGTTGATTTTGTGGCTGCGGTGCAAGAATTTTTTAGGAATGGCAAGCTTCTAAAAGACTTAAACAACACAGCCATTGTCCTTATTCCGAAAACATCTCAGGCGTGCAAGCTTGGAGAGTTCAGGCCGATCAGTTGCTGCAACCTATCCTACAAAGTCATTGCAAAAATCATTGCAAATCGACTAAAGCCTATTCTCCAAGATTGCATCAGTCCCAATCAATCAGCCTTCCTAAAAGGCAGGAGTCTTGGAGACAACGTGTTGCTGTCATCATAGCTGATAAGAAATTATGAGAAGGCTTCCTGTGCTAAAAGCTCGTTGCTAAAGGTTGATATAAGGAAAGCATTCGACACCATATGCTGGGACTTTTTGTTGAAGTTACTAGAGGCACAAGACTTTCCTCCTACGTTTAGGGGTTGGGTGGAGGAATGTATAACGTCTCCAAGATTCTCAATGGTAATCAATGGGGAGCTAGCTGGTTTTTTCAAGGGTGAGAAAGGTCTGAGACAGGGGGACTGCATCTCTCCCTATCTGTTTATCATGGTTATGGAGGCCCTATCAAAGACGCTGGAAAAGGCTTCTCTTCAAGGCAGAATTAAGCTGCACCCTAAATGTGAAGAACCTAGAGTAACTCACCTACTCTTTGCAGATGATTTGCTTGTCTTCTCTGATGGATCAAGAACGTCCTTGGCAGGGATATTGGAGGTCATGCTCGAGTTTAAGAACATGTCAGGTCTTGAGATGAATCCACTGAAGTCTGAAATATTCTTTGGAGGGTATAATGATACCGAGGCTGCTGAGTTAAGCGAGACAGCGGGTTTCAAGCGTGGAATTTTTCCGACCCGTTATCTAGGCTTACCCTTGAATCCCGGAAGACTCACCCTATCTATTCTACAACCATTCCTCGACAGAATCACTGCTGCTCTACACTCTTGGACGGTCAAGTACCTCTCATTCGCTGGAAAGATTATATTGATTTCCTCAGTTGTCTATGGCATGGTTAATTTCTGGAGTGCTGTTTTTGTCCTGCCAAAAGCTTTCTATGCGAAAGTTGACTCTTTATGTGCGGCTTTTCTGTGGCGGAATGGTACTTCCAGTGCTAGGGCTGCTCGGGTCGCTTGGGCTGACATATGCAAACCGAAGCAGGAAGGAGGACTGGGAATCAGGCATTTGGAAGACTTTGAAACAGTCTTTCGGCTTAAGAGGGTATGGAACTTTTTTACATTATCAGGTTCATTGTGGGTGGCTTGGATGAAGAATCATATCTTTCAGCGGAATGGCTTCTGGCTTACACCTGACTCTCCACGGTTCTCAGCTACAATCAGAAGTATGATGGATCTAAGGCCTATGTTATCCAACTACATGCATTGTCTGATTGGCGATGGGGCTGCAGCGAGCTTCTGGTACGATTGTTGGACATCACTGGGACCTTTGATAGAGGTGGCCGGTGAGGGTGGCCCTAGAAGTATGAGAGTGAGAAAGAGTGCTTCTGTTTGTGACGCTGCTAGAGACGGGTCATGGCGCCTTCCTCCAGCAAGGTCACCTGCAATACAACAGATTCAGGCAGCAATAACAGAAGTTGATCCTCCTTTTGTTGCAAACGGACCAGATACCTTTCTATGGCGCAAGACTGGTGACTCTTTTGGCTCTGTTTTCTCATCCAAGGTCACGTGGGAGAATCTTCGTACGCCTGCTCCTACAGTGTCTTGGCACAAAGTCATTTGGTTCAAGGAGCGTATTCCTAGAAACTCATTTATGGCTTGGCTGGCCTTGCTAAGGCGGTTGCCTACTAAAGACAGATTGTTAAGATGGGGTATGAATGTCGCAGGGGGTTGTGTGCTCTGTTCCTCGGCTATGGAAACACACCACCACCTGTTCTTTGAATGCAGCTACTCTTCAATTCTCTGGAATGCTTTCGCCTCTCAAATCTGGACTAATCCGCCATCAGATTTGCACTCTGCAGCAGCCTGGATTTTATCCCCAAACCACATGTCCAACTACAATGCTAGCACCCTTGCAAAGCTTCTGTTCCAGTCGATCATCTACGTCATCTGGAAAGAAAGAAATGCTCGCATCTTCACGTCAGTGTCTTCTCCAACGTCGGTCCTCCATCTGACGCTTGACCGGCTACTTAGGGATCGGATGCTATCTCTCCCAACAAGATCGTCAGCTCAGCCCTCCCTGCTCCAATTCTACTTCTCATCTTATCGGCCTCCTTGATGTTTTAGTCTGCTAGTTGTTCTTGTGTTTTTTCTTTGCTTTCTGTAATCTTTCATTTTGTGTAATAAGTTGGTAGCAACATTGTGAAAAATCAAAAATGGTATAATATTAACATTTTACCAAAAAAAAAAAAAAAAAAAAAAAAAAAAAATTAGAAGTTAAGTGGAGGTTGGGAGTGACGCAAAAACAAAAATAAATAAAGAAAAAGAAGGCATGAACCTCGTGCGTTATATCTGACCGATACACATTATTAATTCTTTTAAAGTTCACATGAAATATCCTTTTATCTTTACTTCTTCTCGCGCCTCTTGTTTCCTTCATCTCTCTCTATTTCTTGATCTCTCTGCATCAGCGAGAAAACAGACAAAACATGTCTAAAGCTACCACAGAGCTCGACTTCTTCGGTCTTGACAAGAATCAGACCAATAACGCTCCAAAGCCCATGTTCAAGAAAACTCTCGACCGTCGTCGTAGTTTCCGAGGTTCGTTTCACCTTTTATCTTTCTCGTATTCTTCTTCTTTCTTGTTTTATCTTGTCCCGAACGATTTGGTTTTAACTTTCATTACAGAAATGCAAGGTGCGATTTCTAAGATAGATCCGGAGATTATCAAATCACTGTTAGCTTCTGGTGCTAACCGTTCTGACTCATCCACCAGATCGTTTTCAGTCCCCTCTACTCCCAAGGAGGATCATCCTCATATACCGTCTTCTCCTCTCCACGCGCCTCTTTCCAGGTTTTTTATTTTTTATTAATAATATTTTGTCATTTTGGCGCAACCAGAGAAGCAAATAACATAACATTTGTTTTCAAAAATATTCCCTCAGGCTGGAACTTGTCTCTGGAACTGTTCCTATGACCATCTTCTACAATGGAACCGTCTCCGTTTTCCAAGTGTCTCCTAACAAGGCTGAGGATATTTTGAAGGTTGCCATGGAGACAACGCCAAAGAATGACAAATTGATGGAGAAAGATCTCTCGGTAATCCCTCCGACCACCCTAGGGTCAAAGCTCTTTGGCAAGAACCTAGAAGGAGGTTAGTACCAAAGTAATAAAGAGAACCTAGTGCATGAATCTTCAAAGATAGCTAGTTATTTCAAAAAAAAAAAAAAGAAGCTAGTTATTTTATGTAATCTAAAAGGTTTGGTTTTAGCAACTTGAACATCTATATTGACTAAACTGACTTGAACCATGGAGGACCAATCCACTAGTTGTTATTTACCTTTGAACTTTGAATCTATTGAGTTAGATGAGCTTATAACCTAAAATCAACTGATAATAAGTGAAATAGTTAATATGAAACCGACTAATATGTTATTATATTAAGATAGATAATTTACAATTTAAAATCAATTGGTGATAAAAATTTATGTATCTCTATATAATTTATACTAACGTTTTTTCCAGTTTCTAATTAAGAATTTGTCTGTAACAAACTCTGTTAATTGGTTATGAATAAAGATTTGAAAGTACTGTAACCACTGTATCTGATAAGGAAGTATTTTTTGTGTGTATGTGTACAGATCTTCCCATCGCAAGGAGAAAGTCACTACAAAGGTTTCTTGAGAAGCGCAAGGAGAGGTAATTGCTCTCCTACCAATCTACCATCCAAGGATTAACCCCAAAACAATTAAACCAAAAGGTTTCTTATTCTTCCTCTGTGTCGACCTTTACCCATTTTTACACGAATATTTCATTCAAAATCCATGATAAATTATTAGGATTCATACCTCTTTTAATCAATACAACTTTTAAATATGCATGTGGTTGTTCAGCGAAGCACATGCTTCTACGTAGACATTGTCGAGCTATACGTATATTTTAAAAAGCTTAGGTTATTGTGGAACTTCAAAAACGTGTTGACTTTAGATCTCTCTTTTTGTTTACTTCCGACAAGTGATATCTTTCAAAATGATTTTACAAATTAATGATGGGAAAATGAGAAGAAACACCGAAAGAAACTAAACATTTGTTTGTATTATTCGTACCATGCGGCCAAGAAAGATTGACGTGTTCTAAATAAGTTACTGTTGCTATAAAACGCGTTCTCACATTTTCTTTTTTACCTTTTGTTTGCTTGTGTTTGCAGATTAGTATCAACATGTCCTTACTTTCCGACATCTGCCTAAAACGAAATTCTCTTCTCTTTCTTTTTTTTTTGATTGAGACTTGAAACCAAATCAGTTCATCTTGCATTTGGCTTCTCCCCAATCTTTTGGAATCTCACGACACATCTTTAGTATATTACGTTTCTTTCTTAAGAATATAGTGAGTCTTATATAAGTGTGTTGCTTATCTTCTTAAATGATTTTTATTATTAATATTTCCACAACCCTTTGTTGTAATTTTTAGTATTTGGAAAAGAAAAAACACACAAATCTGAGATTCTCGTGAAGCTTCAGATTGCGTGTTCAAATAAAATGTCTATTATCCATCTTTTAACTTTGCGTCTATGATTATATATATTCTTGTTTGGTCTAGTTTTGTCGTTAGAGAATGTGTATTATAATGGAAATTAGTAGGAAACACGTGAATGTATGTTAGTTAAACAATACGGTCACGTCTTGCCGACTAATGTGTCTTTATGTTCAAAAGTCCTAGTCATGGCACGAGTTCGGTGGAACTGTAAATTGGGAAAACATAAATAGAAAGATAAAGTGAGCGTACTTTGTGTGCTTTCTTTTAAACAATGCCAGTTCCATTGAATAGTATCCATCACTAGCATTAAGAGAGCATGGCTCGTCCGCATTAAAGAAACAAATAGCAATTCCTCTACGTCGGACCACCATTTAATGTTATCTTTTTCAATTGAAACCAAAATATTGTAGTTATTGATACCTAACTTGTGTAATCTGAATATTTGATGGTGAAAAGCATATATATGTTTGCATAGCAATTCATGTATGTCACTATGATATAGTTTAATATTTATTGTTGTTCACAATTGAAAGTTGCTTATCTGAATGATTATAGTTAAATGGACCGTGCTTTGACGATGCGAGCCCATTCATATTTGAAAGTGAGAATCATGATCAATTATTATAATTATAACAACATAGATACTGATGCATATTTCAAATATTTGTTTGGACGAAAAACTGAACACATTATCATTGCTGTTTAGGAATAAATGGAGTTTACATCTTTACTGGCAAAAAGAATAACAGGAATTTGAAAAAAAAAAAGGAATAGCAGGGATTTGTATATGTGAACACCAAAAAAAGCATGACTCACATATAAACACACAAAAATATTAGTCATATAATCATTCCGGTTCTGTGAACTAACTGGTATTAAAATGTGAGTACGCAACTATCTATATGGTTTTGATTTGTTTCCGTAGATGTAATAGATTAGCAATAGTAATGTCTTATATTCATCAAGACATACTTTTTTTTTGGTCAGCATTCATCAATACATAGAAGAATAATTCAAGTCAACTATCTAATCATTACAGTTTCATTGGTTTAGAATAATTCAATCAGTCAAAAGTATATCGATTAAACAATGTTAAATTTGTTTGAAAGCTCACAGCTATTCGTGGTTACTAATCAAAACCGGAGATAACTGAATTCGTTACGTCTTTCTTCTGTAAAAAACCAGACTCATGTCGATCAAAATTGTTCATTCATTATTGACAACAACGCTAGAATTCGATATATTTAATCTTATAAAAAAAAAGAAGAAGCAAGAGATAAATGTAGCAAACGTTTCAATTAATAAATTTATGAAACTTGAAAGAAAGATTGAATGAATCGGAGCATCAGTTTTAAAAAGCTCGATTTATATAATCCGCATGGTTAATAGGAAGCACTGTTGTTGTGCAAAAAAAAATCATCATCTGCTCTGATTCATTCCATCGAAATTAAAAGTAAAAATTCCGAAAAATAAAATACCCAAAACCGTACCAATAATCCTAAAATGAGAAAAGTAAATAAAGAACAAACCGAAGATGAAAATCTTAAAGACAGGAGGGAACTGGGAGATTGCGTCTGAATGGTATGGCAGCTAAAACGTTGCTTTATAGGGCGTGACTCATGGAAACCCTAATTTGAATTGAGTTATCGAATTCAGATTACTCGGCCCATATCTCATGGGCGGCTACTGCTCGTCTCTTTTTAAAAGACGACGTCATATGATGGATGAGCTCTTCTGATCAACCGGATTCGATTCACTAAACCGGTGACTGAAAAGATTCTTTAATTAGAATGTGTCAAACCAAACCCGACGGAATCAAAGACGCGGTTGGAAGTTCGAAGCTCCAAAAAAACCCGCATAACCGGAACATAAATACAAATCTCAACATCTGTCTATCTTCATTTAGGGACATTAGATTACAACAAAGGAAAGCGAAGAGCTTCTTAACCTATGGGGACTTGGATTCACAAGCCTAGACACTTGAGAGCATAACATTAATTTAACATAGCATTGATGATATAAACAGAGTTGCTACAGACTGTGCAGCTCAGCATGAAGATAGAGAGATCATCGCATATCCATGTCGTCACTCGTCAGAGATCTCATCATCTTCTCCATGTGGAGGAGTGTCACTGAGAAATGAATCATTACTGCAACATACATTTTGAGAGTTGGAAAGACTTTGTAAGAAGAAGAAAATGATAAGCACCTTTATAGGTGCATTCTCGACTTTTCACTGAGCCAAGTGCTCGATCTCGGAGAAACATACGACGGAATCTGATCGAAAGTTGCGTGCTTTATAACCGGAACTCGTAGAAGGTGTACACGAGGATGATTGTAAAGTGAGGATCTTCATTAGGTTGTTGAAAAATGAAAGCTTTTTACTTTTTAGGACAAATAAGAGAGACGCATTGAAAACGTGTTAAATCAAATCAGTCGTTGGTAATAAAACGACAACGTTTCAGAACAGAGCCAGTCGGAGAGGGTTCAACTACAAAGTTTCCATCTTTGGCGTCTCAGTGAACATTCTCGGCTTACTTCTTCTCCTCCGATGGCGGCTGCTAGGGTTCGGTGTCACTGCAATGCCTCCTTCACCAGATCGCCCCTCCCCCACCACCACCGTAACTCGTCGACGCTACACGTTTCTCCGACTCGTGTCGATTTCACAGCACTGAAATGGATCGGAGACGGCTCCTCCTGCAAAAGGATGGTTTCAGGTCCATCCCTCAGAGGCGGCACTGTACGAGCTGCGTTGGAAGAGAAGAATACAGACGCGATCGAGGAGACGGAGGAGGAGAAGAGGTTCACGTGCGTGATGAAGTTTGGAGGATCTTCGGTGGCGACGGCGGAGAGAATGAGGGAAGTGGCGGATTTGGTTTTGACGTTTCCGGAAGAGAGTCCTGTCATTGTTCTTTCCGCTATGGGGAAAACCACCAACAACCTCTTGCTTGTAATGCCCCTGAACAAAACTCTCTCTTTGGTTCTGTGTTGGTGTGTTCTAAGTTTTTGAATTTTGTTAATTTTGTGCTAGTGAAGGCGGGAGAGAAGGCGGTTAGTTGCGGTGTTTCTAATGCTTCTGAGATCGAGGAATTGAGCATTATCAAGGAACTGCATCTCAGGTTTTGGTTGCATTATTTTGTTCCATTGACATTGAGTATCTCTTTCTCTTTGATAAAGAGTGTGTGTTTTTTGTTTGTTTCAGGACAGTGAAAGAGCTCGAGATCGACCCCTCTGTTGTTTCGTGTAAGCATTCTTTAGTTTGTTCGTGTAACTTGTAGACTTTCAAACACTTGGATTGGAGTTTCCTTTTTGCTATTTTGAGTAGGGCTCATACATTGAATGCTTTCTTAAAAAAAAAGTTTGGGGGAAATATTTTGCAGCGTTTTTGGAAGAACTAGAGCAACTACTGAAAGGTATAGCCATGATGAAGGAGCTGACACTTAGAACCAGAGACTACTTGGTCTCTTTTGGAGAGTGCTTGTCTACAAGGATTTTCGCTGCTTATCTTAATAAAATCGGTGTCAAGGCACGCCAAGTATGTCCATCATCATATTTTTAGTATTAGCTTAATTTTCTCTAATGTATATTGTGTTTTGGTTGACCAATTAGTAATGTTGTCTTGGTAGATTAGGCTAGAAATATTCAATCTAGATTTCTGTACGGGTTGAGCTATGGTTTCTTTGAGTTTTCGCTTGTCAAGGAGCAAAAACTTATAATCATGCATCTTTGGGACTAATCTAGATGTTCACTTTTGTTCCAGCTTGTAAATAAAGCTAAGCAGACTATTGATTTTGCAGTATGATGCATTTGAAATTGGTTTCATTACAACGGATGATTTCACTAATGGAGATATCTTGGAAGCAACTTATCCAGCTGTTGCCAAGAGATTATATGATGACTGGATGCATGATCCTGCTGTTCCAGTTGTAACAGGTTTCCTTGGAAAGGTATTTTGCTAATAGTTTGCAATCTACAGATAACCAAAATTTTTCATTCAAGGTTTTTTTTGTGTCTTGCCTAATTAATCCATTTAATAATAGGGTTGGAAAACATGTGCGGTTACTACCTTGGGTAGGGGGGGCAGTGATTTGACGGCAACCACAATTGGTAAAGCATTGGGTTTGCAAGAGATTCAGGTTTTTTTCTACAGCCTCAAAACTCAATGTGCTTTTTTTTTTCCAAAAACGATGTTTAAATCTCTGTTAAGTTTTGGATGTTGATTTTTTTTTCATTGAGTAGGTGTGGAAAGATGTTGATGGTGTTCTAACATGTGACCCTACTATTTATAAACGAGCTACACCAGTACCATATCTAACATTCGATGAAGCAGCCGAGCTAGCTTATTTTGGTGCACAGGTAAACACTCTACCAGTTTAACATATGAAAATTTGTACAGTAGCAGTAAAAAAGAATCGTTGCTGCAGGTGCTGCACCCACAGTCAATGAGACCAGCAAGAGAGGGTGGGATTCCTGTTAGGGTGAAAAATTCTTATAACCCTAAAGCTCCTGGAACTATCATCACGAAAACAAGAGACATGACCAAGGTATATATATTCTCGTGATTTTTGTTTTTTTTTTGTTTTACAAGCAACTCATGTGGGAATTTTCATTTGAAAACAAAACGTTATGCTTCTTCATATGACAGACAGTTTTAACGAGCATTGTTCTGAAACGCAATGTGACCATGCTGGATATAGCAAGCACCCGAATGCTTGGTCAAGTTGGATTTCTTGCCAAGGTAAGAACATTCATTTGCAGCGCATTTATGTGGCAAAAATTTCAGAAGTTCATTCCTTAGAACTGTGGTCTGCTCCAGTCTATGATCATACTGTTAGCAATTAACATTTCCTGCGAACTCCACTCTTTTGGCCAGGTATTTTCGATATTTGAAGATCTTGAAATATCCGTAGATGTTGTTGCCACTAGTGAAGTCAGCATATCTCTGACACTGGACCCGTCAAAACTTTGGAGCAGGGAACTGATTCAACAGGCAAGTTCATGTTGAATCCTCAGCACTTTATTTCCAGTCCATATATGTCGTGCTTCTCATATGCGTTTTCTTTCTTTCTTTTTTCCTTGTAAACAGGAGCTTGATCATGTAGTTGAAGAACTGGAGAAGATTGCGGTTGTGAATCTTGCGAAAGGAAGAGCAATAATCTCTCTAATTGGAAATGTTCAGCATTCCTCCCTGATTCTAGAGAGGGTTAGATCTTTACCTCCTTGAAGGTTCTCACAGAGAAAAAAAAAATACTTCTTTTGCACTTGTTAGCTAAGTGTTTTCTTTTCTAACTTCGGGCAGGCGTTTCATGTTCTTTGGACCAAAGGCATCAATGTCCAGATGATATCACAAGGAGCATCCAAGGTAACATACTGCTTATCTCAAAACTCTCTTTTCTGTATGCACCTAATAAAATTTTCTATTCTTGTGGTGAAATCTTGCAGGTAAACATTTCCCTTATAGTTAATGATGCTGAAGCTGAAGGATGCGTCGAGGCTCTTCACAAATCCTTCTTCGAGAGCGGTGACCTCTCAGAGTTATTGATACAACCAAGACTTGGCAACGGGTCGCCTGTTAGGGCAATGCAAGTAGAAAACTAACTAGACGAGGTCATTGCTTGATCTGCAGTTTTCATTGTATTGCTTCTGAGTTATATGTACGTTCATCAAGAACTGCTTGTTGTCCACAAGTTTAGTTGTTTTAAGTTTAGGTAAGGGAACCGCTTGCTATCTTTTCATAACTTCTTGGACCATTTTGATTTTGCGTGATTAAAAAATATAACCAATAAGAGAAGAAAAGATATATTGAGATGTAATTCACAAACAGGTTCTGGTACAAGAACATTAGGCTAAAAGCTGTGGAGTTGTGTAAGCATGTGGACAAGCTCATCACTTGAAGGCCGGTCTGCAGGAAAGTCAGAAAGGCAGACAATGGTGATTCGTAAAGCCATTAACATCTCGTCTTCCTCCACTTCCTCCCCAAGTATACTCTTATCTAACGCTTCTCTTGCTTCCCCTGACTGCTGCAAATGCTTCAGCCACAGTCCTAAACTGCCTCCACTTGCACCTTCTACACAGAAAGGTTGTGTCGGGTCTTTTCCGGTCAACAGAACACCCAGTATCGTCCCAAAGCTAAATACGTCGCTCTTCTCTGTATACCTGTCACAAGGATTTGCATACCTACCACGTTAGTAAAAAGAGAAGAAGTAGAGTGATGATGGTGTTGGATTATAAGCAAGCACCTGTTACTTTGAGATGACTCAGGAGCAGAGTAGCAAGATACTACTGCTGTTTGTGAAGCAGGCATGATCTTGGCCAATCCGCAATCAGTAAGCCTAGGCTCAAACTCAGAATCCAACATCACATTAGTAGGTTTCAAGTTGTAATGAAGAATCTGATGCTCACAGCTGAAATGGAGATACTGAAGCCCTTTCACAATTCCAACAGCAATTCTCAGCCTCACCTCCCATCCGAGCTCTATCTCATTCGCTCTAACCTTACTCATCACATCCTCAAGACTACCATTCGGCATGTAATCATAGACGAGAGAGAACTCGTCGGATTCGCGGACATAAGCTCTTAGACTCATAAGGTTCCTATGCCTTAAACCAGCGAGAAGCTCGAGTTCCTTCTGCAACCTTCTCTTAACCGACTTGCTAGCTGCTTCCGGTGAGCCGTTTCCTTCGAGTGAGCCTAGCCTCTTCACTGCAACCACCAGACCGTTATCAAGCACCATCTTGTGGTATCTACCGTTAGGGTCTGAGCCAAGCAGCTGGATACCATTACCAAGAGCTGCGTGGAGAGACTTGGGTGTGATCTTAGGGGAGAACACCACAGGGCCTTTGAGGATTGGCATCTGTCTCATGTACTTGACAATGCAACGGACCAAGAAAGCTAACGCTAAGGCCGAGAGCAACCCTGTTAAAACCCCTGAAACGATGCTAACGACGATAACCTTGGAAGTGATTCTTGATTCGAGTGGCGTAGATGAGGGAGGAGTTGTGGATAAGTGTTTCACAGTTCTTCGCCGACAACTTGCGCTTGTGGCTGTTCTTGAAGTGGAGGCTAGGAAGAAGAGTAAGAGCAGAGAGAGAGTGTTGCTGTATCTGTTTCTTCTTCTTCTTCTTTGCTCCATTAAGATTCGACAAACAAATCTGAGAAAGTTGAAGCTGTTCACAGCTTTAGAGAGAAGCAGGAGAAAGTTAAAGACTTTTTTTGAAGCTACAGTGAAGTGAAGCTCACTCCTATCCTCTTCTCACAAACCACATATTCTCGAGAAAACCAATGAGAAACCTCCAAGAAAAGAAAAATGGAATTCAACTCGGAAGCTTCACAAAGAAGATGGATGGAATCACTGGCTCGTAGATTCTTATCTGCTCCTCTTATCTTAAATTCTCTCTCTTTTCCTCTAATATGAAAAAAAAACAAATATAATTTTTAATAAGAAGCTACATAAAGAAAACGAAAGTATCAAACTTTGTTTGTGTAAAGAAATGAAAGAACAGAGACACAAACACACTCTCTAATCTCTATCTCTCTCTAGACTCTCTTTCCAAGACACAGTATCTGTGACACTGTTACTCTTTCTCTCTCTTCTCTCCTCAAAAAAAGCATGACCGAATCAGTTACAGCCAAAAAAATGGAGGAGAACTGGGTTCCCGCCAACTCACAATATGTCGGATGGTCATTGGTAAGGATGGGTCCCACCGCCACGTATGAGGAAGTAAGGCTTGCTTTCATGAGTGGCCGGAAGCAAGTCATTGTGTCTCCCGTGAGGAAGATGGGCCCGCTTGTGGAGAAAAGGAGACCTCGACCGTTGATTTAGACAAGCTAAGTGAGATGTGGACCGTTGGATGGGGAGGGAGGCTCGGAGATTCGTGCAGTTTGTCATAACGTGTGTGAGAGAATATGATTATATCACACAAAAGTGGTTTTCTTTGTTTTGTCTGAGAATAATTTGCTTTCTCCTTTCATCAATGTCCTCCTTTTTATTATTTTTGCTAAAGGAAAAACCTTTATGCGGAGTGCTCTTATTCAGAGTGAGGTCTTGTTTAGGGTTTATAATCAGTGCAATGGAAATCAAAAGGCTCGAAACGAGTAGTAGTAATACAATGAGACAGGTAGGACCAACATGTCTTTTTCATCTTTTTGGCTTAGCTAGTAGCTAGCTGTCCATCCAAAGGGAAAGGTTGATCCAAAACCAAAGGCAAATTATATATGTATAGATAATGAACTAGGCCCATAGCTAGCCGGAAGTTCGATTATTTCAAGCCCATTTAAAAGCTTTTAAAATAGTTTATTTATATCTCTTAATCAAAAACGGATTTCTCTGACCCTTTGGAAAATTGCATGTGATGAATGAGTTGGAGGCTTGGAGCTATGTACAAGTTGGTTAAAAATATAAATGGAGATACGTCCATGAGATGGAGATACGTAGCTTCTTTTAGCAGCCTATGTATGGTAGTATTGATTCCTTTACTTTCTATTTTTTAAAACCCAAATGGAGAGCTATTTTTTAAAACCCAAATGGAGAAACAACATAGTAAGAAAAAAAAGTCAAGCAGTTTTGCCTTTGAGACTGTAGATACGTTGAAGAGCTGTCTTTGATAAATGATGCTTCTTTAAGAAATTTTGTACACGTCCTCAATCAAATTTGCTAAGCTACTATGAAAAGAGACATATAAGATGCTAATATTAGATCTGTGCACGGATCGGATATTCGGGTTTTTAAAGATATTTATGATTTGCTTCGAATGCCACAAATATCTAATTTTCGATTTGCTTTGCTTCGGAAAAATACGGATATTCGGAAAATAAATAAATATTTGCAGATATTTACGAATACTTACGGATATCTCATCTGTTTTGATTAACATAAATAATCTTAAAAATTCAATACAAGTCTGTTTTATAAAATATTTTTTTGCATGATACATAAAATAAAAATTAAAAGAAGTAGTGAATCTACATATTTTGTAAATTTTTTAAACTTAGTTAACAATTATAATAACACAAAACTTAAGAAAAAAATTATACTTGTCATAAATTTTTGCTCTTCCTTTTATGTAATACTTTTATATAAATAATAATGTGAATATAATTTATCAAATCATATGTTAGAATAATAATTATATATTTTTATACATTTAAAACTTTAAAATATAATCAAGATATACATGTATTTATATATTGCCGGATCGGATCGGATATTCGCTTTCCAAAATTTTAATATTTGTGATTTGCTTCGATTTTAACGGATATTGATTTTTAGTATTTGTTTTGCTTCGAAAGTTTACGGATATTCGGAATTTTCGGATCGAACCGAACCGAATAACAAATCGAATCAAATTTAACGGATAAAATGCTCAACCCTAGCTAATATATTCTAACATGTTGGGTAAGACTGTCTCAGAGCAATTTACGGAGAAGAAAAGATGGTTATACCAAATGTATCTTAATATTTTGCCAAGGCAGAATCCTCAAGATTTGAAAGAAGGTAGGTATCTCTTATATTCTTTCGATTCATATCAACAAGAATGTGAATGAATCAAAATCATGATCCATTTAATTTCTTCAAATATTTTGCTTAATTACTTAACCGAAACAAACTCTTGTTAAGCCTTAATCAAAAGGCTTTCACAAGTTTTGTCTTTTTTGGGTACACATGTGAACACATTTTTCTGAAACATGCTTAAAGACCATTTCAGAGAAGACTCTCACAAGTCCAAAACATGTTTAGTTTATGTTTGGTGACTTGGTTCAGGTTGTGCATATTAAACTAATAAATTAGAGACTTATTGTAGAATAAGGAGACGACTTTACCTGACCTGACCCAAGTCACCAGAATAAACTGAAAGTCATTATGTTGAGAAGAATAAAAAAATTAGAAAAGATGACTTTCAACGCTGAAACTTACTTGGAAGTTCATTTTCTTTGTCCAGTGGTGTTTCTGGGAAAATATCCCTCCATGTCCCCAACTTCACAAAGTACTAGTTTGAAGTTTTAGTTGGAAAGTCAAAATAATTCTGACGTTCGAAAAAATTATATGTTGTGTTAGACGTAAATTGAAAAGGTAATGCTGAGAAAAAAAATGTCAAATGTGAATTTCTAAGAAGTTCAGTATTAATTTAAAAATATTTCGAGAAAGTCTAAAGACAATAAAAATGGATATTATCGGTTTATAACAATCGTAGTTTATTACAATGAAAACAATAAAGAACTAATATATATTTATATCAGGATTAATTTTTATTATTCCCTAATATATTTTCATTGCGAGATGTATTTATAAAGAAATATAAATTTAGTTAGTAATAGAATAAAAAACTGGTCGTGTATAATATTAGAAGAGAAATGGAGTAGGGTTGGTGGAATGGAAAAGCAATTATTATAAATTCATAATTATGGAAAATAGAAGGAAGAAAACCAAGAAAATTGTTTTAATGTGTTTCTCGTTTAGGCTAAAGACTCATTTGTATTAGTTTAATATAATATAACAATGTTTTAGTTGCCTAGTTAGTTGCCAAAAAAAAAGAGTTGCCTAGTTAAAAAAAGGGAATTTGCATCACATAACTATAAAAACAATTTATATTAGGTATATGGAAAAGCAATGTTACACTTTCCATAATACTTCGAGTACCCCTACTATTTCTGTAGCATTCTCTCTCCTTTTCTATTTCTCTTCTTTTTTTTTCTTCTTTCAGATTGATTTATATCTATCGAAGTCTTCTGCTTCTTTTTAGGGGTGGGCATTTTATCCGTTAAATTTGATCTGATTCGTTATTCGTTTCAATTCGATCCGAAAAATCCGAATATCCGTAACTCTTCGAAGCAAAACAAATATTAAAATTTAATATCCGTTAAAAACAAAGCAAATCACAAATATTAAAAAATTTAAAAGCGGATATCCGATCCGCTTCGGTTTTATACAAATAAATGTATATCTACAATTAAATATGTATATTTTTTATTTTAACATATAATTTTGTTATTTATAAAATACATATAAAGTATTAAATTAAGGAAAGAATATAAAATCTTTAGAAAAACTACAATTTTCTAAAACTATGTGTGTTTATCAAGAAATTTATTTCATTATAAAAAAATATGGAACATATAGTTCGACTGTTTTTCAATTTTGGTGCTTAATCTTATGTTAAAATATTTTTTTAAACAAACATGTATAGTTTTTTAAGATTTACTTGTATTAAACATGGTGTATGATTTATCCGTAAATATTCGTAAATATCTTTAAAAATTCCAAATATCTGGAAAACCAAATATCCGTATTTCTTCGAAGCAAAGCAAATCGAAAAATCAGATATCCGTAAAATACGAAGTAAATCACAAATACCAAAAAATATGGCACTATTCGATCCGCGCCCACCCCTACTTCTTCCATAATTTTTTTTTAACTGTTTTTTTTCTTAGTGATGGAAAGAGATTACGAGGCAATAACTGTTGGAGCTGATGAACTTTATATACGTTGAATGTAGTAAGATTTCTGAGTCATGCCAGGAAGAAATGATTTAAGATTTTATTTTTTCTATTTATTCTGGTGTCTCCCTCTTGCATTCCAGGAGAATACATGTCAGAAAGTTGCAAATCGTAAAAGGATGAGTCTTATTTAGAATTTTCTTGGATTCGTTTACATCTAGTTTATTTGTTAATCCAAAACCGTATGTCTATTGTGTAATCAAACAATCATAGTTATAAATTTTTTTTTTAAAGACTGAGAAAACTGACCAGATTTTGTAAAGCTTTTCTTTGAAACACTACAAAATATTGGTTTTGTTATCAAATACTCTCGTGATGGGCATAGGGGTTATTTTGTCAAACATGCTCATTAAATTACCACATTTGCAATTATTTTCAAAAACTGCATAAATATGCAATTACCTACCACATTTTGTATATTCAGCTAAATGAGCCAAAAAAAAAACATATAGTACCGTTGGGTTGGATAAGACTACGATTGGAGCTATCGCGAGAACCATATAATGCTTACCATTGTATCGTACTGTGCTATTGTGTTCTTGACATTCATTTTTTACTTTTGTTTTGGTTTAATGCATTTACACAAATTCCCAAAAGGAAAGAATCCATTGTAGTTGAGTGAACTAAATCTGTAGAAGAGAGTAGAAGTCTGATGCAGGTAAGTTTAAAGTCTTGGCGTCTTGCGATCAGTTTCGTCTTCTTTTCTTATTATCTTTGCTTGTTCAACACAAAGAAAAAACAAAGCTATATTTTATTGAAACTTCGTTAGTAATATCTAGTTTGAACTCACTTTCGTGATGAGTCAGAAGAGTCGCAACTAACTAGTTTTATATAGTTTGACCAGCCAAAAAAGAGAGAGTTATATTAAACTATCAATGTAGAGTCTTTGTGTATGAATATTATTTTCTTGAGCAAAAGTTTCAACTTAATGTGGAAGAACATTTCGTGCAGAAATTTCATGCTGAATTCCTTTCTATTTTTCCACGTTTTATTGACTCTATTGATCCTATTAATTAATACCAACAAAAAACTAGGTGAAGAATGTTGACTATTATATATTATATGTTTTTTGAAAAAACAAATATATATATATGTTTTTTTTGAGAAGACTATTATATATGTGGTGGCATGATAAATATCCTAGTACTTTATTAAAAAATAAAATACTTTTGAATTTTACATGTACAGAACATATATAATAACAAAAATTCAATCTAGAAATTGCATTTTCATTAACTAAACATTTGTGAAACATCCTGACCAATAAATAAATAAATATGTGAAACCCCTTTTAATGTTGACTTTAAGAATTATTGTTGATCATCTAGAATCCAAGTGATATGAAGAGTTTATCAGGTCTTTTAATAATAGACATTACTGAAATCAAATTTCAAGAAATTGAAAACATGAAAAACTGACTCACCATATATAATCAATATTTTTCTGTTAGTCTAGTAACATTAGTATTTAATATAATTCCCATGAATTAGTTAGTTAAATACGTTTTACATGAAAGTTTAGATGCTTAAAAGCATGCGCATCGGTAACAAAAAAAAAGTTTTTCATCATAACTAATATTAAAAAAAAAAAGAGGATAAACTCATGAAAGAGAGTGTAGAAAACCGGAGGTACGTCTCATCATAACAAATTTCAAGAGACGTTCATACAAACGTGAAAAATGATTATGCCATTTGACAATTTCTGATTGGTATAATTTCTTTTCACCATTTAAGTTTATTTGCATAAAGATAATTATATATAAATACTTAGAGACTAAGATAGAGATCATCGTCGGATGATGGTGTTCTAAGAGCATCATTATCAATGTCCCAATGCATATTTCTTAGCTATTTTCGAATTTTAATTAAATGAAAAAGGGGTAATTAATTATGGGACGGCCTTAGTTAAGAAGATTTCTTAACCGTCGCAATGAGACACGTGCTGGCTGAAGGGGATTAACGAAAAGAGGGGTAGGGAAAAATCGATCTCTCTTCTCTCTTCGGATCTCTCTTCTCTCTCGATCTCTCTTCTCCCTCGCGTTCTCCGGTGAATCTCGAGATATCGACTGTGATCTGGTTGTTTCTCTCGACGGTGCTCTCTCGAGGGTGCTCTCTTGACGGTTCTACTCTCGGCGGTTCGACTCTCGGTGGTTCTCCTCTCCATCTCTCCACGGTTCTCCTCTCGACTCTCGGCGGTTCTCCTCTCCACCTCTCCACGGTTCATCTCTCGGCGGTTTTTCTCTCGGAGGTTCTCCTGTCGGCGGTTCGACTCTCGGTGGTTCTCCTCTCTATTTGGATTCCACGGTTCTCCTCTCGACTCTCGGCGGTTCGACTCTCGGTGGTTCGACTCTCGGCGGTTCGACTCTCGGTGGATCGACTCTCGGCGGTTCTCCTCTCCATCTCTCGGCGGTTCTCCTCTCGACTCAACACCCGATCTCTCCATTCGAAGTTCAAGAGGGTACGTGTTCCTCCTCCGTATTGGTTGTTTTCATGTGATACGATTTTGATGGTGTTGTAGAAAATGGGATTCAGAATTCTAAAATGGGATTAAATTGATCTGTGTTTCGGAAATAAAAAAAAATTGATGAAACTAAAAGTATTTTTCGTTTCATTCTGAGTCTTTTGTTAGGTGTGGTTCGTCTTGTCTGCAATTACTGGGAAAGGAAACAACACAAACAAGAACAATCAGTTCCTCCAAAGTTAAAGGTAAATGACTTTCTCTTCAGCTTTGAAAGTAATCTTCTGCGTATAATGTTGTTTGTAATGTGTTTGTATTCTTGAAATTACTCGCTTGTATTCTTTAAATAACTCTCTCGTTCGTATAATTGTTTATCATGAATTTATCTTCAGCATCTTTTTCTAGACATAGAACTGTTGTTGTAGATAGTTTGGCATGTTTGTTTGCAACTAGATAGTTTGGCATGTTTGAAAATGAAATGCTAGTTTGATTGCGATTCAACTTAGACTTAGACTCATGTTTCTGTAATGAACTTTGGTTGTTTGTATTTGTTTATTGCTACTTTGACACATGTTTTAGATATGAAAGGCTACTTTGTTTGAGATTCAATATATACTTGGACTCTAGTTTCTGTAATGAAGAAGGCTAGGTTTTTTCATTTATTGCTAATTTGACATTTTGAAATGAAACGCTACTTTGACATCTTCACAAGTCTATTAACTGGTACTTAATGCAATTGTGAAGTTGGTTGTGTAATGTGAATTAACTGAGTTGTACTTTGGTAGTTAGGTAATTAAACATGTCACTTAATTTTTCCTCTCCTATTAAACCGAGAATGGTTGTAGTAATTTTTTACACCATCATCTTCTTTCTCTTCTGTTCTTTTGTCCCTTCTCTCTTTATTTCCTGCTATGAATCCATTGAATCAGTATAGCCAGTCCTCTGGCTATATGGGTCTTCTTCAAAGTCAACAGAGCGGTGCTCTGCATGAAAACTGTCCTTATGAGAGTTTTCATTCCGAAGCTTCTGACTTCCCTCAATTCAGTTCTCAACAAGGCGAGGCTCCAACTCCACCTTCTGATATACCCGTGGAGCGTGGGAAGAGACACAAATGGACTCCAGCGGATGACGAAGTTCTAATCAGTGCCTGGTTAAACACATCTAAAAATGCAATAGTGTCAAATTACCAAAAGGCTGGGACGTTCTGGCAGCGAGTAGGAGATTATTTCTTAGCAGCACTATTTAGTAGAGATGGTCGTCAAAGTAGTGAACATCTCCACTATAAACAGAGGTGGCACAAGATCAATGATCAAACTAACAAGTTCTGTGGTGCATATGCGGCTGCGGAGAGGCAACTAAGGAGTGGTATGAATGATAACGACGTTCTTAAGGTGGCGCATGACATCTTCTATTCTGATCACCAAACGAAAGTTACACTTGAGCATGCTTGGTGTGTGTTGAGGCATGAACAGAAACGGCTTAGCCTCAACACCACTAAAGATTCTGCAAGTTCAAAGAGGAAACCCGTTGAAACAGACTCCCAAACATCCCCAATCAATGTTGGTGACGAAGAGTTACGACCGAAAGGGGTAAAGGCAGCAAAAGCAAAGAGGAGTAATGCAAAGGAGAAGTCTGTTGCTGATATAAGGACGGTCTGGGAGATGAGAAAGGACGATTTGGACAGGAAAGAGAAACTGTCAAAGCTTGCAATCTTAGACACTCTCCTTGCGAAAACCCAACCACTATCTGAGGCTGAAGAAGAAGCCAAAAACAAGCTGCTCGCGCAATATATCTAGAACTCTGCTACTTATTCCCAGTGTCTTTATTTAATTTCTTAAGTACTTTGCGGTGATGTTTTTAATGTTAACCTTCTGTATGGTTTAAATGTGCTTCGTTGTTGCTTTGTTTGTATGTCTATTTTTATAAATATATATTTTTACATGCTTCTTGATTAATTAAAATGAATGTCTCTATTTATAAGACTTTGCTTGTATGTCCATCTTTATAAATTTATGACTTTAATATTTTCCTTGTAATTTTTTTCAGGTTTCAGTAAACATGGGGCGTTACAGCTATAGCCAACCTTCCCAGTCTGACCCTTTTGGTGGGGGTTACTCGGACAGTGACTCCAATGAAATTGAAGCTTTGATTCAAGAAGACCAAGCTCAGTTAGACTTGGTGAACGCTCAACAGTTTGTCTACCCTCCACAGCCCGAGACTGAATTCGGTTTTCCAAAAACATGCTATTGTGGGAGTCAACCTAAGATAGCAACGTCTTACAGTAGAGTCGATCCAGGTCGGAGATACTATACATGTACTAACGTTGACGATGGGGAGTGTCATGTGTGGAAATGGTGGGATGAGGCTCTAATGGAGGAGATAAGAGCGACAGATAGACACACACAACTGTTAGCGGAGAAGGTAGATTCTCTTCTTTCATTGAGTGACTATGAGACTGAGCAGAAGCTTGTTAGACTAGAGAACTTGGTGTGTGAGTTGAGCAGGAGTAATTCAAGGTGTAGGTTTGATTACTTTGTTGGGTTCATGGTTATGCTCTTAGTTTTCATTGGTATCTTCCTCATCTTCATCTAGACCTTAATGCTCCGTTATGGTTATGCTCTTAGGTTTGATTACTTAGTTGCTGTCGGATCAGTCATGAGCTATGTGTAATGTGTAATGAGCTATGGTTTAGCTATGTTGAACTTGGATATCTAATGTGTAATGTGTACTAATTTTTTTATGTGTACTTGTGTAATGTGTAATGTGTAATGAGCTATGGTTTAGCTATGTTGAACTTGGATATCTAATGTGTACTTGTGACTCAATGTTTTTATGTTTTGAGCTATGTGTATTTGGATTCCGTGTATAACTGGTAATATGTTGAATCAGAATCGTGATGTTGTTTGTCACTTACTGATGACTATAGAAGTCAAAGCAATTTTTGAAAAGCTCGTGACTATAAATTGCAACTAAGGAGTGATGACTATACAACCCGTGAACAAGTAGCCAATTTCTCCTCATGTTACAATTCACTAGGAGTCAAAAAAGTAGTTTCATTTGTCACAAGATGTACTAACAATATCCAAAAATAAAAATCACAACTCAATGAACTTCTTCAGCCTATAAATAATAGATACAATATGTTCGTTGAGATCACAACCTCTCTACTTCTCATTTCAAAACAAAATCTCTCCTACGCACATTAAAATCCCTCTCTTTTTTTCAGTCATTATGGCATCTTCTTCACATTATCATTACCACAATGAGACAAAAAATGATGATGATGATGATGAATTTGAGTCTATGGTTGAAGAATCATAGAAATCCCATATATTATTCCCGAACCAAAAGATCGAAAAAAACAAATTTTTATTGAGAGAAACCGGGAAGAAGGCCACATGAATCTTTGGAATGATTATTTTAGCGAGACTCTGACATACCCGCACAATATATTTCGGAGACGGTTTCGGATGAACAAGACATTGTTCTTGAGTATTGTCGATCGTCTCTCCCAAGAATTTGAGTTTTTTCAACTCAAAGAAGATGCATCCGGAAGGTCTAGCCTATCTCCCCTCCAAAAATGTACCGCTGCAATTCGACAATTAGCGTATGGTGGTGGGGCTGATGCCATTGACGAATATGTTCGGATGGCTGAAAGAACAGCTAGAAAATGTTTAAACCATTTCACTGCGGGAATAATCCACTTATTTGGCGATGAATATCTAAGACATCCAACACCGGAGGATCTGGAAAGACTACTATATATTGGAGAACAACGTGGATTTCCGGGAATGATTGGAAGCATCGACTGTATGCATTGGGAGTGGAAGAATTGTCCAGTCGCTTGGAAAGGAATGTATTCACGAGAAACCGAAAAACCCACAATTGTGTTGGAGGCGGTAGCTTCACAGGACCTCTGGATATGGCATGCGTTTTTTGGAGCTCCAGGTACTATGAACGATCTTAATATTCTTGATCGATCACCTGTTTTTGATGAAATAATTAACGGAAACGCTCCGGCAGTCAATTTCCATGTCAACGGAAGGGAGTACGATTTAGCTTACTATCTTGCCGATGGTATTTACCCAAAATGGGATACTTTTATTTAATAAATCCGACTCCCACAAGGTCCAAAACATTGTTTATTTGCTACAAAACAAGAAGCCGTGCGAAAAGATGTTGAGCGTACCTTCGGAGTCCTGCAAACTAGATTCGCGGTTGTTAGAAATCCTTCTAATTTCTGGGATAAAAACAAATTAGGAAATATTATGAGAGCATGTATCATACTCCATAATATGATTGTCGAGAATGAACGAGCTTCCTACGTTCACACATCAGAATTTCAACAAGGAGAAGATGACGATCCCACTTTTGTAGTCAGACGGACTAAAAATATTCGTACTACATTGGGACGTCGAGCAGATGTTCGGGATACACCAGGCCATCTACAATTAAAAGAAGATTTGATCGAACATATATGGACTAAATTCGGACATTTACCAAATGATATGTAATTTTTATGTTTCTATGAAATTAATAAAATGTTTGTAATTTTCTATAAAATTAATAATTTTGTTTTTTTCTTATAAGTGTTATTAAATTTAAAATGGAATTATGTTTAAAAAAAATTAAAGCTAAGAACCAAGAAAAAGTCCCACCAATAATCACCATTTTAACAAAAAATCCTTAACTAAGTCCTAATCTACAAATAATAATTAAAAACTCTAAGGACTTAGCTATTGGGACAATTGATAATGTTGCTCTAAGGCCCTCTCTAACCTAATATGTGAGATGGCATCTCATGAAAAAAAAGTAGCAGAGAGATTGAAGAATCAGTTTTGCTTTAAGATCTTTTACAAACTCTATTAAATACCCATTTTGACATGTGTTAATTTTATAAATAAAATAAGATTATATGTAACATCCTTATCATTAACGTTCAAACACACAAATTACAGACTAATTTAGTCTATACGCGAATTAGTAATTTTCCATGAAACTTAAAACTATAATTTCTTTTATTTAGACAAAAACTATTTCTTGTCAGATTCCTAATATTTGTATATCATTATTGCACGTAACATATTACACATATTTATTGATCTACATGTAGTTTTTAGCATCTATAGAAGTATGCCACCGTTCACACGATAAGGTCTAGGTCATATAATTTAATTAAACATATCAAGTTGTGTTTCTCGCATGAGACTTTTCTATAGCTAAAGACGTCATCTTGACAGTGACCGAGACTCCCTTACCAAACCGGTGGAGTTAGGTTTTCTCTTGCTATATATATGACCAATCTCTCTTTTCATCATATATCATTATATCAATCAGAGAGAACCAAACATGAATCCAAACTCCGACAACAACCAAAGATGGGAGGCGAAGCTGAAGGACTTAACTTCCAACGTGCAGCAGACACAAGACAACTTGTTGGAGGAGATACTCACACCAAACCTGAACACAGAATACCTCCAACGTTTTCACGTGGAGAGGTTTGATAAAGAGCTCTTCAAGAAGAACGTACCGGTCGTGTCCTATGAAGATATTAAGCCCTATATCGATCGTGTCGTGAATGGAGAGTCATCCGATGTTATATCGGCCCGTCCTATTACTGGTTTCTTGCTAAGGTACATATATAAGAAGCTCTTGATATTGATTAGTTTTCTTTCTCTTGAAAAAAAAAACTAAGTTCTTGATTTTGTATTTTGCAGTTCTGGAACTTCGGGAGGAGCACAAAAGATGATGCCATGGAACAACAAATACTTGGACAATTTAACATTTGCATACGATCTTCGTATGCATGTTATAACCAAGTAAGTCCAATAGCTTTCTTTTTTTACCAATAGTAAAAAAATTATTTTATCACTTAAATTTGAACTGACAAACCAAATCGAAATAAAACAATCAATGAATAACAATTCTAAAATAAAAAAAAAAATTAGCATTTTAAACCAACAGATATGCAATTTTGTTATTCGGTAGAAGAATAAAGGATAGGGTGAAAGCATGCAAATATTTCTCTAGTCTTTTTCTTGTATAGTTTTAACTTTTAACCCTTATCTATCTTAATATTTTGGAGACAGACCTGTGATGATTAATAAGATCTTCTCTTTGTTCTGTTTAGGCATGTGAAAGGTTTAGAACAAGGAAAAGGGATGATGTTTCTCTTCACTAAACAAGAAGCCATCACTCCCTCTGGCTTGCCTGCTCGAGTCGCAACAAGCAGCTATTTCAAGAGCGAGTACTTCAAGAACCGGCCATCTAACTGGTATTACTCGTACACGAGCCCTGATGAAGTCATATTATGTTCTAACAACACACAAAGTCTCTACTGCCATTTGCTATGTGGCTTGATCCAAAGAGACGAGGTTGTGAGGATGGGTTCCATCTTCGCTTCAGTCATGGTCCGAGCAATCAAGTTTCTTGAAACTTATTGGGAAGAGTTATGTTCGAACATCCGTTCAGGCTGTCTCAGCGAGTGGATCACAGACCTTGGTTGTCGAAGTTCCGTGTCTTTGGTCCTTGGAGGACCACGTCCTGACTTAGCAGACACGATTGAAACAATATGCAACCAGAGTTCTTGGAAAGGTATAGTCACAAGACTTTGGCCAAACACTAAGTATATTGAAACCGTTGTTACGGGTTCAATGGGACAGTACGTTCCCACCATGAACTACTACTGCAATGACTTGCCTCTCGTTTCAACAACGTACGGTTCTTCGGAGACAACGTTCGGAATCAATGTTGACCCTCTGTGCAAGCCTGAAGATGTTTCTTATGCTTTCATGCCTAACATGTCTTACTTTGAGTTCATAACAATGGATGGAGACAAGCGTGATGTGGTCGACCTTCAAGATGTGAAACTTGGGTGCTCTTATGAACCCGTGGTCACAAATTTCGCTGGTGAGCTTAATAAACATTATGACCTTAACAACATGTAATTTTTTTTATTATGTGGTTTAATTAAATGTTGTGGTTTTTTAATTGTTTTCAGGATTGTATAGAATGAGAGTGGGAGATGTTCTCTTGGTGACTGGTTTCTACAACAACGCACCTCAGTTTAAGTTTGTAAGAAGAGAGAACGTCGTCTTGAGCATAGATTCAGACAAAACCAACGAGGAAGATCTCTTTAAGGCTGTAAGCCAAGCCAAGCTCGTTCTTGACTCATCGGGACTCATTCTTGTAGACTTCACCAGCTATGCAGACACCTCAACGTTTCCTGGTCATTACGTGCTTTATGTGGAAGTAAAGGCCAAAGAGGGGAGCAATCATTTTGAGCTCAACGAAGAGGCCTTCTCCAAGTGTTGTTCAGTGATAGAGGATTCGCTTGACAATGTTTACAAGAGATGTAGGTTCAAAGATGGATCTGTGGGGCCTTTGGAGATAAGAGTGGTGCGGGAAGAGACGTTTGATTCTCTCATGGAATTCTTCATCACACAAGGTGCTTCCATTGGTCAATACAAGACTCCTAGATGCATTAAATCAGGAAAGGCCTTGGAATTTATGGAGGACTGTGTGGTTGCAAGGTTCTTTAGTACTTGAAATTGTTGTTCTTTGAATTGTTGGTCCAAGTGACTCGTTGTGGAGTCGTAGTTGCAATAAATATATATGTGCCAGTCTATCTTGTGCACTAGTTTTTTCTGAATATGGATTTTTTGTTGTATATCTTCTTTTTTTTTTTGATCAAAAGTTGTATATCTTCAACATTGGCAATTTCCAAGTCTTTTTAACTCAAGAAAACAGAGCATCTTGTTTAACAGAATGGAAGTTGGAGATGGGCTTAGAAATTGTCCAAGAATGAGCCCAAATAGCTTTCAAAAGAAACCAAACGCTCCCTCTTCTAACACTTCACCACCCTGCGCCATGGCTTCCAGAACTGAAGTAGACAATCCGGTATCGTTTCAGTTTGTATATTCATTAAAATTTAACACACTATAGACAACAACATTAGTTGATATTTACATAAGTGCATATCCGCTCCAAATATGTTATACATGATGTTTGTAATATATTAACTAATTTCATTTTTCTTATATATACTAGGTAAAGGTAAGGAACCCGTGCGACATCGCACGGAACTCATTTTACAAAAAAATGCTTTAAAAAAAATACATGTATATGTAATAAAAGCATCTTGTATTAAGTTGTATTCCAATTTTCCAAATTTAGCTAGGATATAAGAATAACAAATAGAGTTCACTTTGCATGTTTAAATGAATAATTGTTTGTATGACATTTAAATATATATTTTTATTTAAGAGACATTACTAGAATTACTAATTTTTCTCCATTTAAAAAATTCATATTTATGTGTTGGTAAAAACAATTACTATTTTTATATTATTTACCTGCTTTGTTTTTTGAGAAAAAATATCAAAGAGATTGGATATAGTAATAAATATATGTTGACTTATATTCATATGGTCCTCAATTATAACATTGCTTTGAATTTCTAGGAGAGTTCTTATAAACACCAACTTTTATTATATTAAACTAACAAAATAATTAAATAAAATTAATAAAATTAATAAATTATGATTTACTTTTCTAAAATCATTAATGAATTTTATTGGATCTTCGAATAGTATTTTTGACATCGAGATGGTATTGAAATATAGATATTCTAGGATTCCATTGGTTTCCAATCAAACTTTCATAGTTTAGGTCAAGATATAATAATAACAAATAGAATAACTCTACATATTTATATATGTCTCTTCTAAGAGTTTTGAAAATCATTTAATACTGAATCTGTTTCTTTTATTATATATATAATCATTGTGATTTTTTTGGTACGTAGTTGTCAATGCTCACATCTCTCTATATAAATGATTAAAGATTGAAATGACTGATAATCAAACATTAAAATAGTTAGCTAAGTGCTGTAATAGTTAATACCAAAATTGTTTTTTTTTTAAAAAGGCTTTCAATTAAAATACAGATAAAAATTACAAAGATATTATTTTCAGATCATATAGTTTGAGAAAGCACTGAAAAAGAGAAGAGCAGCCACTTGATCTCTCAAGCATGGAAATCAAGAGTGGTAGAGATGGGGACTAGATAAAAGTAGCTAGCTTGACCACACTAATTAATTATTACGATGACCACGACCAGAACGGCCACCTCAGCCAGGAGTACGAACACCAAAATTATTATGGTTTATCACCAAATACTATTATCATCAAAGATTACATTGGTTCTTCGCTAAAAATTTTATTCACCAACGGTAACAATGAACTCATTTTAAAAAACATGGAATTTTATATTTTATAATTATTTTATATTCTAGTACATGCATGGAAAAAAACTTAAGTAGAAAATTTGATGGTTATGCTTTCACAAAAAAAAATCCACTCAAATTACAAAAGTACAACATTGCACTGAGAATTCTAGCTAGTAAGTTTTACCGAATATAATAACGTAGTTATGATCGAACTTTTCTAATATAATCTAAGAGTATGAATACATAGAACATGATTCATGTGTTCAATACATACATGATCACAAATGTATTTTTGCAAAGAAGGAAAAACATACCTTTTGTTTATGATTTTATGCTATTCATATTTAAATGACAATTTCTAATATCTTTTGTTGATATCATTTCATTTTAAAGATTTAAAATGAGTAACTTATTGACATGGAATATTTATAGATTTTCAAAGTTTTATACGAAATTCACAACTTTTAGATTTGAGATATTTATTTTATAACAGTATATTTACATATATTATGAATAGACATATCATTACAAAAAACAAACTATTTCATATGAAAAGCCACATAATTATGGAAGAGACACTTGTTGAGATATTTTAACAAAAGTTTTTAAATATAATCTCTTTATAATGAGAAGACACAACTCTTAAAACCAATTATTGTAGAAACATTTATTGGGATATTTTAATTACTTTTAAAAACTTTTCCAATAGTTGCATCTTGTAAGAACAAAACTAATCTCAGTTTTTGAGGAAAACACACAATTTTTAACATTAAATGAAATTATAAATAATTTGTCTTTTATAATGATAAGCCACAACCCTTAAAACTAATAATTGTAGAAAGATATTTATTGAGATATTTTAACTACTTTAAAAATATTCCAAAATAGTTGCATGTTGAAAAAACAAAATAAATGTTATTTTTTTTATGAAAACACAACTCTTAACATTATGTTTAAAAGTAATTTGTCTTTTATAACGAGAAGATGCGACTCATATATAAAACTATATAGAAATTATAGAAAAACACTTATTAGAATATTTCACTAATTTCTAAAAAAAATCGAGTAGTTACATGTTGGAAAAACAAAACTAATATCAGTTTTTTTATGAAAAGACACAATTTTTAACACTAAATGACATTAAAAATCATTTATCTTTTATAATGAGAAGACACAACTCTTAAAACTAAAAGTTATATAAAGATACTTATTCGGATATTTTAACTACTTTAAAAAACATTTCCAGTTTTTTCAGCTCTTCCCATATACATAAACATATCGATACATTCTGAATGGGTGATGTAATATAATAAATATTTCATATACAAATTTCTTGGTTAATTTTAAGTATATATATATTATAAATTATAGAAAATATAAAATTATTTCTTGTATCATTTATTTTTAAGGATAATCCTACAATAAAAAATGGTTAGAGTTTGTTTTATTTAATAGACAAATTATTAGATTCATAGAAATATTTTTACCTTGCTCATTATAAAGTTTGGGTAACACACATTTATCATCATTTTACCACAATAATGGAAAAAGACTTATTATTAAATCAACCCATTCCATCATGTGTAACAAAACTGTTGGAATAAGTTTTTTGAAGGCCTTACAGTTTCTATAATTTAAGTGTTTCAAAATAATAATAAAAATTAAAACTCTTTATGTTTGTTGTTATTTTGTACTCAACTTAAGACTATGGCAAAGGAAAAAACAAATAGATCCATAATTCCTCAATTTGCATACACAACCTCGCACATCTCTCTCTCATCAATAGTAAACGTCTGAAACTCTTTATGTTTGTTGTTATTTTGTTATATTATTGAATAAAAATATAATTTTACATGTGTATAAGTGTCTTCTTCTTTCTTTCTTTCTCTTCTCTTCTCCTTCTCGCAATCAATGAATCAAAACCCCATTGTCCCACGTATGACCTAACAATTATACATTTATTATGTATATATACGTTTTAAGTATACACATGCACACATTAGTGTGCAAATGCATTTGCATGTGAATTATGTATCTATCTCTCGTCTTCCAACGAATTCACGTCTTAACGTTTATTTTGTTGCAGAATTATATATATATATATATATATACACACATATATATATACATACATACATATATAAGCGAATGGTCGCAAGTTGCCATGTGATTTATGTATCTACCACTCGTCTCCCAACAAATTCACGTCTTTACATTTAGTTAGTTGCAGAATTTTCTACATATACATATATATGCGCTTGTTTGTGAACGGTCGCAATTTGCCATTGTTATCCTATTTTGATCATCACTCTTTCCTCTCTTCATCTCTCGGCTTTGATGCGGTTAAAGGAGGAGCCACCATTGTCGTCACCAGACACCACTACCAGAGGAAGCAGCCGTGACATCGAAAGCCATGGATTCGAAAGATGGAGACGTGGAGGAGTAACAACCAACCAAAGGCGCCATATTGATATGTTCCAGAACTCTCTTCTTAAGACGTACTCTACTTCTTTAAAATCATCAAAACCATTAGCAAAAAAGACCCATCAAAAACCCAGTGATAAATCTCACCGTAAGGAGATCAACAATTCAATAATGACGCTATACTTCAACCGAAGGAGGAGAAGAAAGATGAATTACGTGCGCATTTTCATAATTTTAATTTATTTTTCCAACAGTTATAAATATATGTTAACATGCCTAAATTAAGCATTAATAATTAAGTTTATAAGAAGACACAAAAAGCACACCTTAACAGAGAATAAAAGATAGAAAATGAGAGAGACGATGAATACTAAAGGCACCAAGTATGTTTTCTAAAAATATTTCTGCTGTAAAAAGTTTAATATATAGATTTTGAAAAGGTACATCGAGGACTTCTCTTGAAGGTATGTATTGTTTGAGAAGAAAACTCTTGAGCGAGTAGTTGCGATAAGAAATAAGACATTAAACCAAGATAATTTTGGGTCATTAGATAATAAAACAGACAATTATGATCGTCAAATTATAACTCTTCATTTTTAAATATATATAAAATTATGAAAATGTATGTTTGTTAATAAATATGTTGTTTTAATAGATAAATGTTTAAGGAAGAGTTATATATATATATATATGTTTATTAAGGAATGCATTGTTTAAATAGATAAATTTTCAAAGATGAGTTGCCAAATATAATTTTCTCATCAACAAAAATGTTTAATAAACAATCATGAACAAAATATAATAGAAAGCAGTTATAAACAAAAAGGTACAAAGTATAATAAACACTTATGAAGAAATGTTAATAAAAAAACACAACCTTTAGAATTAATTGGGATTGCTATTATTAGTAGATATATATATATCTTTTTTGTTCACCATATATATATATATATCTTAAAATTTTAAATATCTTATTTAATTATACTACAATTATTAATAAAACTTTCATAGATATTACAGATTAAAAGTTAGTTTTAGTTGGAAAAAGTCAAAATTATCACAAATTTTAAATTTAAGTCAGAAAAATCACAAACCATTTTAATCCATTGAAAGTCAAAATCAACTGTTAAGAAATATTTAACGGTCGATTTTGATACGTAATTAATGATTTAGTAAAAAATTTGAGATTTATTCGCGTTTGAACAAGAATTTAGTGACTAAATTAAAATCATGTGTTTGTAAAGTTTTTGATTGATTTTCTCTTTTTAATACTTTATAAATGTATTATTATTTGTCTTAACAAATTAAAACACAAAACTAAGCAGCATAAATCAGATATACATATCAATAAGGAGTTGGCGTATTGGTTAAAACATTTGGATCACCTAATATAAATTTAAAGGGTAATTACTTTGATTTTCGTTGAAAATGATCTTCTTTCCTTTAAAAAAATAATTTAACATTTCATCCTAGAGAGAGAGAGATGTACGGGTTTATAGACTCAAAATTTCCTAGTCATTAAAAACTTCAGATATAAAGTAGATCATGTTTGGTAGAGTGGTTCTTCGATCAACTATTTCTATCCATTACAATTTTTTTCTTTTTTGAGAAAGGGCTTTTATTCTATCCATTATAACTTGAATTCATTGTATTGATAGATGACAAATAAAAGAAAATCAGATATACAGTGAAGTTTCAAAATCTGAATAAATATGTCCGAATCGAATATAGAATATAATCAAACAAAACCTATATGTACAAATCATAATAACAACTAGTTCCGCACTCATTCCTAAACACTGCTACAAAAACATGCGAGAAGCTATAAGCTCTAAAAATAAATATTGGGAAAAAGGGAAGAGAACTATGGATGAACTCAACGAACGGTCCCACCCCGCACCATTCCAAAAATATTTCAGTGTGTATATCTATTATATTATATAATCTTTTTTTTTCTAGATCCTTGTCTTTATAAACCCTTTTGCACATCTTCTTCCCTCATAACATCAAATAGCCTAGAGTAAAGAAAACCCTTATTTGCTCCCAGCATACAATTTTCATGCTCTAGTCACTCCTTTGATTATTGACTCGATCAATTCGTTCAAACTAATTTAGTTCCTTTCAAATTGTCTTGTACTCATACACACATGTACATATCTTGTTCTTTCGGTTTGTGTATGTGTGTGTGAGTGTATGTACATAGTTTGTTGCAAAAATGGATCGAATGTATGGAAAGGGGCCGGTTCCACCGGAAACCTTGGCGGAGGAGTATCCATATTCTTGGAACGAGTCTGATGTCACGGCCATGATGTCCTCTTTCAGCCATATCATCGAGTATCCGGCAGCTGACGGACACGAAATGTCAGACCCACCGGTCAAAAAAGAGCTTGATAAGTCGGATCAACTACTACAAGACCAAGGTAATTAGTTGGTTCCGTACTTATGTATCTCTAACAGTAATAGCTAAATCGTTTTAGCTAGCTAGCTGATGTAAGGAACTTGTTACAATACGTTAACTAACTAAAGACTTGCTACTAATAACCATTTCGACTTTCTAACTTAGTAATTAAATTAGGAGGAAATAGGAATTTGTATAGGTCAGGTTCAAGTTCGGTGCATATGTCATTTAATCTACTTTCCGTTTCCGTAAAGAACCTTCTTTCTGTGTTTGAATTGAACCACCGATTACTACGTGTCAATCCTTATTTTACTACATCTAGGTTTGTTAGATATATAGAGATCTCTTAGATATATAGTGTTTTATAAGCGCAGGTTTATAAACGTCAAACATATAGTCTACATATGGCTTCTTACCTAACTCAATACGAGTAATTTTGACCACGCACCTTCCTTTGTTCGATTCAAAATAATTGTCTTGAATGGTTCTTTACAACTTCATGTGTATCCTTTCAATATTTTTGAAGTATCTCAACATCTGTTTTTAGGTGCGTTATTGTATGACGTACCTAAAAGTAATAGTAGTTATCAAATCTCAAGTCTTAGATTATACATTCATTGAGTCATAGTCACAACATCAAATTTTATTCTTTGAATTTGCTGAGTTACGCTTACATGTGTCATCCTGTATGCACAAAAATACAACCGAAATTAACCACGTATAGAAACAAAAACCCATGTATTCTTTGAAAAGCAAATATTATTTATGACAATTTCTTTTGTGACTCATAAGTCTTTAGTTGATTACCATTATGTATAGTGAAAAAAATGAAAAGAAAAGAAAAATCATATCATCCGTTTTATTTATTTTTGTTCCTTTCAAGTTTCAAGTGATAAACATGGAAACTAGTTTTCTCTTAAATTATTCCATTGCTATAAGATTTAATTGAAATCACACGTAGTATCTTCTCATGTATGTAGAACTGCACATGCAATTTTTTTTTTTGTTTTAGTTTTGTGTTACATGCAATAATTCTTCTTTCTTTGTAACATGTTCTTCAAGATAACCCAAGAAGAAGACACTATAGAGGCGTGAGGCAGCGACCATGGGGCAAATGGGCGGCCGAGATTCGTGACCCAAAGAAAGCAGCCCGTGTATGGCTCGGGACTTTTCAGACAGCAGAGGAAGCCGCTTTAGCCTACGACCGAGCCGCCCTCAAATTCAAAGGCACAAAGGCTAAGCTCAACTTCCCTGAACGCGTCCAAGGTCCTTCGACCACAAGCTACGTCGCATCACAATCCGGCTGTGATCATGCCACAAGAGGAGGTAATGAATTAATGAACTCCGCTCCTCCTCTGCTTGGTTCATCTACTACGTCGACCACTTCATGGCCAACGAATTATAATCAAGACATACTTCAATACGCTCAGTTGCTTACGAGTAACAATGACGTTGATTTGTCGTACTACACGCCGAGTCTCTTCAGTAGCCAGCAGCAGCCTTTCTCAACGCCTTCATATTCATCTTCTTCCTCGTTAACTTCTCAACAGATGCAACAGCAGCAGAAGCGTGAAGAGGAGCATCGTTACCATAATTATTACTATCCGAGAGAATAATAATCTAATTATTATTGCTGCTCGTAAATCTCTACCATAAATTCGCAGAACCGAGTAAATGGCAACGAAACTTTGGTTGAATGAGAGACATGTGTAACACTGTTGTCTTTCTTAATTGTTGGTAAGATTTGGAATTACTGATCAGTCATGTCTCATGTGTGACCCAATGTTTTATTATCCATAAAAAATCGTGTTTACATAAAATCTTAAATTTAAAATCATTTTACTGTGTCGCTGCAGACCTCTTTATCAGAAAAAGTGTTAGAAGTTCTACCATTTAGATTTACCTACGATTGGTGGGTTCGAAAAAGTGTTAGAAGTTCTAAATTTAAAATTTACCACTTACATTTACGTATCTATGTGGTTAGTCAACGTAAAACAATCAGATTTGTCTGTCATCGGTGAGTCGGTCCCGAAAAAATTAGTTAGATCTTCGATTTCGAAATCCTAAATTATAAAAAGGTAAAATAACATTGACATTGAAGTCACGGAGCCGGCCCAAGAGCAAACCACTCAGACCGTAGATTAGGACATCCAAACTAATAAGACATATTTTTTAAAAAAAAATCTTAGTAGTATTTATAAACAAATGAATTTTGTAAGATTTTCTATTAAATATTATTTATTAGGTATTTTAGTTAGAATAAAATTTGTTAAACCTTTCAACAATATTTAATTTTTTGTTAAAAATTAATATATTAATACATTTCTAGTTTTCCTTTAAAATTAAATATATAATAAATTATCAACAGAAGAAAGTTTAAGGATTGATTAATTTAACGCAGATCAAGTTCTAGCTCTAATTTCCCTTGAATTTAGATTTGAACAATTCTAAAATTATAAAAAAATATATATTTTTGTTTATTTTTCTAACAAATGTAAGTGAAGATAGTTTAAGGGCAGAGATTTAAGAACTGGTTCCTAATTTTTTTAGTTAAAAATTAAGAAATTGTTTCTTATATTCCGCTAAGAACCCCACCCGAAAACCCCCCATTAATCATGCTCTCACGTTTGAATCTGAAAGTTTCTTTAAGGAATTGTACGTATTCATACATAATTGATAATGATTTGTTTAAGGAACTAAAGTTTTTTTGAGAATTAATGTCCGAGAAAGTTCAAAAACCTATTGAAGTGCTTGATTTTTTTTGAAAACAAATGGAAGATTGTTATCAACACACATAAATTTCTTATCACATATTGTTGACTTTTTCAGTGTAGTCGCCATAGCTGAAAGAAGTTTTTCAAAATTGATGTTGATAAAGATTTATTTGCGGTCTACCATATCACAAGAAAGATTAAATGAATTGTCTATGTTATCAATTGAAATGGCTATGGTTGAAAGACTTGACTATATTAGTATAATGAATTGTTAAAAAATATAAAAAGAACTATATTTTAATAATAAGTATATTTTATATCACTGTTTTTATAAACAGACTATAGACTTTTTTTTTAATGAAAATTTAAACTGTTTTACATTATTTTGCGATAATGATAAAATATGTACAAGAACATAGTTTTAAATTTTGATTGGGGCAGTACAAAAACTTTGTCCTGCGCTAATTGAACATAAATAATAAACAAAAAAGAACATGAGATTAGACCTTTTGGTGATAAAAGGATAGGCTAGTTCATAAATAAAAGATTAGTTTGATTCCATACCATAAATTTTAATATAAATTTGCAATATATACCAAATTGTGTATTTGAGATATACCTTATATTTTTCAATGATAATTTAGTCTTTATTAAAAACTAAAAGAAATAAAATGGTTCAGTTATCGTTTGGCTATATTGATTTTTTGGTAAAAGGTTATATTTAAATTTAATGTTACATATGTATATAACTATAATAACGGAAACTACATAGCATTGAGTAGATATGGCCAAACAAAATTTTATATTTGGTTTTAGTGTGCTCCTCGAACAATCACAATCTCACAGATGATCACGACGAATATCGTAGTCGCTAATCATTTAATGAATAGCTGTAATCTGAGACTTATCTTTCCACATATTAATTCATGTGTCTTTTTCTGAGCATGAATCTATGAATGATGAATCGGGTCATAATTATTTGAGGTTTATGTTATTTATTTATTGATACATGTGATAATAGGACAAGCAAACCTGATGTTGAGATTTAGATCGAGCTTTGGCCCACCAAAGATAGTACTTTAAACACTACACTTTCATTATCCTACCTCCAGTTTGGCCTTACTCGTGATCGTTGGAGAATATTTATACATATATTCTACATTCACTACAAGAAAACAGGGCGATACCGACGGACGAATTCGTCAGAATGTCGTCGGAATAAGCATATTTTGACGAAATTCTGACGAAAACGGTCGTCAGTATCATTTCGTCGGAATTTAAAGATTCGTCGGAATTTCGTCAGAGTCTCCGACGACATTCTGACGAATACCGAGAAACCACATTCTGACGAACTTCCGACGAAAGTCCGACAATATTTTCCGAGACCAGAGTTCATCGGAAACACAACATACCGACGACTTTGGTTCGTCGGAATATTCCGACGAACTAAGGTTCGTCGGAATATTCCGACGAACCAAAGTCGTCGGAAAATTTTGACGAACCACAGTCGTCGGAATATACTGACGAACTAAGGTTCGTCGGTATATTCCGACGACTCCGGTTCGTCGGAATATTCCGACGACTTTGGTTCGTCGGAATTCTTCATTTTTTAAAAAATATTAAATTTTATTTTTTATTTATTTTTTAATATTAAATGTTAATAAATAAATAAAATCCGAAATTAAAATTTAATAATATTATAGAATTTAAAATTTCATACAAACTGAAATAGAAAAAAAAAACATTCAGAAAGTTTTAAAATTCAAAAAAAAAAAACTAGGAACCGGAAGGAAATAAACGATCAAGCTTCTCCAATATCTCCGCGTTGGCCCTCCTTGAATCCGCTAACTCAGCAAGAATTGTGGCATTCTGCTCCTCCAATGCCACAATCCGTTCATCTCTGCTGTGTAGTTGCTCCAGAATCATGGGATCGGCATATGGAGCTTGCGAAGAAGAAGTCGGATGCGAAGAAGCACGGCGGGCCAACCCAACTAAATAGCCTCCTTTCCTTTTAGGAACCGCCTACAAGAATATTTAAAGTTAGTAAACAGTATTACAAAAGAAATATATATTTATTTTAAAATTTACCTTTTCGACCATCTCGTTGATTTGCAGTCGGGACATGGTGGTTGAAGCACCTGTAGAATTGCCGTCATCAGAGAGAGGCTGAGAAGCTTGATAAGCTTCTTTCTGAGATTCCACCAACTCAACGACCTCTCTGATCAGGGGATCCTGAACTTGTCCGGTCTTCTTATTAGTGTGAGCCTCTTTAATGAGCTCGAGGCGATCTACGGGATTACCGTCGTTTGCTTCAATCTAAAAAAAACATTAGTTAAGGAATATATAACGTTGAACGACGAACGGTGGAACGGCGTGCCTCGTCAGACCTAAAATTTTAAAAAAAATTAATACATGAGAAACCTTTTCAAAGAGTTATATATATATATATATATATATAAAAGATTATAAATATTTGTAAAAATGTTTATAAATATTTATAAATGTTTATAAATATTTATAAAAGTTTAAAAATATTTACAAATATATTAAAAATTAATATTACAAGTTTAAATATATTTATAATTATAAAAAATGTTTTAAAAATGTTTATAATTATAAAAAATGTTTTAAAAACGTTTATAAATATAGAAAAATGTTTATAAATATTTAAAAATGTTTAAAATGTTTATAATTATAAAAAATGTTTTAAAAATTATAAAAAATTTAAAAACGTTTTATTATATATAATATATTACTGGAAACCCCCAAAAACGTTTTAAAAATCAAAAATACATTTAAAAATACAAAACATATTGAATTTCAACAAACAGAAATTATAAATTCCCAAAAAAAATTAAAACAAGTTTGTAAACAACAATCCCTAACTAATAGATCCTAACTATCCATTCAATCCTAAAGTTTTCAATCAAACAACCTATAATCCCAAGATCTAACTTTCTAGATCTTAAAAATTGAAAAAAGTTAAGAAATTTACATGGTTTATGGTGTGTGGGAGGGAGATGTCGGAGAGGGGAGCACGGACGTCGCCGGAGAGAGGAGGACGGACGTCGCCGGAGTCGCCGGAGTCGCCGGAGAGGGAGGAGCCTCGAAATCGCCGGAGAGGGAGGGGAGAGAAGTGAGATGGGGCGGAAATGACAAGGAAGAAGAAAGCTAGGGTTTTTAAGTTTAATGATTCCGACGGACCCGTGTTCGTCGGTATTCCGTCGGAATCATTAAACTTAAACCAATTGGAGGTTCACGAAAATTTTCACGCGGTTTAATTTCCCTGGGTAATTTGGAATTCCGACGGAATTCTGACGAACCTAAGGAAAGTCGTCAGAATTCCGTCGGTATATTCTGACGGATTTCTGACGACATTGTGTTTAGGTCTTTAAAACAAATTTGTAAATGCAAAATCCAAATCTTTGATAGTATTTAGGGATATTTGCATAAAGATTTAACTATGAAAATGTTTTCATAACAAAATTTCACACACAAAAAATTTGTAGTGTAAGATTAGATGAATATGATTGTATAAGTATATGTGTGCGAAGATAAGATGTTAAGAAAACAATGATATACATACATAAATATTTTAATGAGTTGTTATATTGGAACGGTTGTGATCTAATATTATACTAAACACTTAATATGTGTTATTTTCAAAGTTTTGTGTCCGAATATATTTATTTTTTGATGTAGAAAATGTTAAAAACATATGTCGTCGGAAATTCCTCGGAAAATTCTGACGACATTCCGACGAACCTAAGGAAAGTCGTCAGAATTCCGTCGGTATATTCTGACGGATTTCTGACGACATTGTGTTTAGGTCTTTAAAACAAGTTTGTAAATGCAAAATCCAAATCTTTGATAATATTTAGGGATATTTGCATAAAGATTTAACTATGAAAATGTTTTCATAACAAAATTTCACACAAAAAAAATTTGTAGTGTAAGATTAGATGAATATGATTGTATAAGTATATGTGTGTGAAGATAAGATGTTAAGAAAACAATGATATACATACATAAATATTTTAATGAGTTGTTATATTGGAACGGTTGTGATCTAATATTATACTAAACACTTAATATGTGTTATTTTGAAAGTTTTGTGTCCGAATATATTTATTTTTTGATGTAGAAAATGTTAAAAACATATGTCGTCGGAAATTCCTCGGAAAATTCTGACGACATTCCGACGAACCTAAGGAAAGTCGTCAAAATTCCGTCGGTATATTCTGACGGATTTCTGACGACATTGTGTTTAGGTCTTTAAAACAAGTTTGTAAATGCAAAATCCAAATCTTTGATAATATTTAGGGATATTTGCATAAAGATTTAACTATGAAAATGTTTTCATAACAAAATTTCACACGAAAAAATTTTGTAGTGTAAGATTAGATGAATATGATTGTATAAGTATATGTGTGTGAAGATAAGATGTTAAGAAAACAATGATATACATACATAAATATTTTAATGAGTTGTTATATTGGAATGGTTGTGATCTAATATTATACTAAACACTTAATATGTGCTATTTTCAAAGTTTTGTGTCCGAATATATTTATTTTTTGATGTAGAAAATGTTAAAAACATATGTCGTCGGAAATTCCTCGGAAAATTCTGACGACATTACGACGAACCTGAGAGGTTCGTCGGAATGTCCTCAGAATTTTCCGAGGAATTTCTGACGACTATTGTAAATCATGAATAAACCACATTCCGTCGGTATGTCGTCAGTAGTTTCCGACGACATACCGACGGAATCTAAAAAAAAAAAAAATTACAACTTAACTAAGATGTTATAATTAAGAATTCCTAATCAGAATCTTCATCAAACTCCCCAACCTCAGCTTCTGACTCCGAATGTACAACAGCATCAAGTCCAAACTCGGAAAAATTCTCAACGAGTCCAACATCTCCCAAATCTTCAACTGCACTCACGTTGCTGGTAGAGTCTGGTTGTAATGGCTCATTATCAGAAGTTCCATCCACTTGTCCTATTCGTCGGAATTCTGTCGGTGTTTTCCAATCTCAAACGGCTATAAAACAGTCATATCTAATTGTCATAAAGTTCGTCAGAATTTCGTCAGTATATAGTGACGAAATTCCGACGAACACAACGGTTATATATATGATCGGAAAGTCGTCGGAATTTCGTCAGTATATAGTGACAAAATTCCGACGACCTCAACGGTTATATATATGATCGGAAAGTCGTCGGAATTTCGTCAGTATATAGTGACGAAATTCCGACGACCTCAACGGTTATATATATGATCGGTATGTCGTCGGAATTCCGTCACTATATTCCGACGGACACATATTTCTCCGAAAGTCGTCAGAATTTTCCGACGACATTCCGACGACTTCGTTTTTTTAATTTTCGTCGGTATGTCGTCGGTATGTCGTCAGAAAATTCCGACGACCCTCCATCCGTCGGAAAGTTCATCGGAATATGCCGTGTTTTCTTGTAGTGATTACTTGCACCATTCGTTATTCATCTGCTAAAATAATATTACACAGTAGCATCTATCGTATATGTTTATTTGAAACGTACTGCATGTTTTTTTTTTGTCACTTAAACGTACTGCATGTTTAAAATACATAAACAATGACTTAAATACACTAGTTTCTCTTTTGGTTAATCCGAAAAAAATATGGGCCTTAAGCTTCGATTTTTTTTGTTACTAAAATTTATATAAGTTAATGACGTATTTTACTTTTTTTTGCTCGGATTGGTCAATTCTAAGATATGAGTGGGTTGATATAATTGAGATACATACGAGACATATGAGATGATGTAGAAAGATCACACTAAAGAGCTTCTTGAGAGTTACGCATGCGCAAAGTGAAATGGGTTCCTTCCCACTTGGGTACGTCAAGTGTGTATGTATTTTTGAGGGCCATCTTCAAGATCCTAGGACCAAGTCTAATCACCTGTCAATCCCAATATTTTTCCAATTATTCTTTTCCTAAAATTTAAGTATCACTTTATCAAAAAAGAAAAAAAAAATATTAAGTATCACACTACACGACACAAATTTTCACATATACATTCTTTGTTTGCTAAACATAATCTTTCCTTTTCAAGAATATCTTGAGTTGGACGTACGGTATCTATGACAAGATACTTTTAGCAGGCTTTCGGCTTCAGAAATTTCAAAATTTGCGGCTGCTTTGCGCTGATTCCGTCCAGAGTGAAACTTCTCCAAATATAATGATTATCTTTGCATGCACATGAAGATTGCTTATTTTGTGGACAGTGGATGGATTATTTACACTTCAATATATATACCCATCATCACTGAAGCACGTGTATCTGTACTTCTTAGCATTTTGTCTCAATAATACTCATATACAAGATTGGAACTAGGTTAAACACTATGGAAGCCTGTGAACCTGTAAAAATTATTGATATTTGTAATTCATCTGCAAAAACATAAAAATTCTGTCAGAACAGGTTAAAAAGTTGTATTATGCACTCTTAACCACCCATGTCCGAAACCACCTTTTATTGTACCCATTATTTACCATTAATAGTGCATCCAGTAAATAAATATTCTGGATTTTGTCTCCAGCGTCCGAGATCGAAGACCGTTCACGGTGACCCACATGGTGACCAGCGCATGCTTGGTCCTTGGTCGCTTCAGTTTCTAGTCTGGGCCAGGATACTCTGTTATAAAAAATATATATTCTAGATTCGTCTCTCTGATCATATATACTTTTAATCTTTCATGCGTTCGACTCGAACCTAGAGTTTTTATAAAAAAACATTAATGGCTATATAATGTCGTTTTGCAAACATCAAACAAAGTCCAAAACCTGGTGGTATGAGGAGAATTTGAGGTAAAGCATAAATCGTCGGATGCCTCATCAAAAATCTGGAGCCGGATTAGTTGTTACTGTCCTCTTAAAGATTAGTGGAACCTCGGCCTAGATATCCCTTTGAAAAAAAACAAAGGCCCAAAGTGCAGTTCTAAAGGAAAGTAAAGCCATTTCTGGAACTGGTTGTTACATGAAACCGTTTATGAATAACAACAATCTGACCAAAAATAAACTCGGTTACCTAATAATCACCACATGAGCATAATTAGGTCGGTGTGACGGCTACTTGCAAGGCCGGCTTAGTGCAGGGGGCGGTCAGTGCGCCCACATCAAAATAATATTTTTTTCTGTTTTTCTTCATTTTATTTTTTTGTCAACAACTTTTTTCCATTTTATTAACACATATAAGCAAATTTAAACCAGATAATATTATAAAATTTGATAATATAAAAGATTTAGTTATATTATTAATAAAATAAACAGAATGGCTATTTTAAAATAATTTTGAATATTTAGTTTTCTAACCACATTTGTTTTCAAAAAAAAAATTAATGGAAGGACTTTAGATTTTTTTTTTTTTGGCCCATGGGTCCCTGTTTCTATTGAGCCAGCCTACTAGATCGTGATTCGTGAGTCGTTTTAAGCCGTTGCCACCGGTTCAATGATTTCTGTGCGACTGCTCTTACAACTCTTCGGTTCAATGCTTTTGCTTAGGAGGAAACACGAACCGGTATAGCAATTTTTAACGGAATTTGTTTGCGGTTCAATTCAAGCATTTATCTAAATTAGTTTTTACTTAAATGATTTATTTATGTTTCTTTTCTTCAGATATAGTTTTCAGGACAATGCACATTACATGCTTCCCAATAAATTGGCAACATCGTGCGAGGGGTTTTTGAGGCCTAAGGCAAGTTTGAAAAGGTATATTTTACAAATCTATACTAATAAAGTAGGCTTTTTTATCTCTTTGGGGGAAAAAATGTCATGTGGCATTTTCTTTTTAATAATTAAAATATTTTCTCAATTTAAATTTAATGAATTTTGGTATTAATTGTGAAATAAATTGGGGGTTTTAAATTTTCTTTCATACAGGTCCAAACGTTTATAAGAGTGTTTTGAATCTGACCCGGACCCGTAGTTGAACCGATAAATCCGGTGATCCAATATAAATCGGATTTGGGTTTTGTTAAAAACTCATAAAACACACAAAAACTCACTAATACCCGATACATGTTGCAGCACTGGTTGAACCAATAAATAATTTTTATGTTTTACTATTTTTAGTTCAAGTTATGTTTTAAAATTATTTTTTATATTCTAAATTTCTAATTAAAAATTTAAAATTTTCAGTTTTATTGCCTTCTTCCTCTTCTTCTACACTATAATTTACGTTTGCAAGAAAGGTGAGTCATGATTGTGCTTGAGCCGTACGTCCGTAAAACAGACTAGAGCACGATAAGGCTTATTATTCCTCTACACTATAATTTACGTTTGCAAAAAAGGTGAGTAAACTATTTTTTATTTTTTATTTAACTTAGTTTATAACAAATTATTACATTTTTAATTTACAGATCAAAAAGAATAAAATCATATGATCATGTGAATTACAAAACAGAGTTTTGGATTGTTGAAGAAGATAAACCTGGCGAGCTTGATTATAATAAATTAGAGAATGCTCTTGCTGAAGAATATCCCAAAGATGATGAAGTGACATTTAGAAAAAAAATTTTGGTAAGTTTTAAAATTTAGAGAAAACCAGATGTGATATGGTGTTAGTTTATTTTTGTTATTGACAATTTCTTACAATGATGTTTTAATTTTAGTTTATTTTGGATTGGAAGTTTAATTTTATGTCTTGATTTTTTTAGATGTCATAACTCTTACGTTACAATTTTTTAAAATAGTGTAAACTATTTCTTAATATTTTGTATGTACACTTAAAATACTTAACTTTAGTTTTTATATATATTTGTTTTCATAGATAATATATTATTATATAATAAAACTAATTCATTTATCAACCCGCGATTCATCCGCGGTTGATCCAATGATCCAGTGATCCCGTAAATCATCCGATTCAGTGTCCGGATCGGGTTTCAAAACACTGGTTTATAGGATTTTTTTTGTATTTGATGTTGACGATGGGGAATATAGCCTCTACAATTCTCCATCTTTAATGCAATCGACGTAATCGTTAATATAATCAATCCAGAAATCCTACTCATCCCACTATCTCCTATTGAATGCTTCTTTAGTTTCTGCTTTCTCAGTTTCATTGTACATGTATAGACGGTGTGAGAGTTCGGACGATAATCCCTTTACTTTTCCAAATTCAATCATCGTTGAATTCCCAGTTTCATTGCTCGGAGTTGAAGACAAATCGGTGTAGAGATATTCAGACTAGACTACAACAATTTTGGCAAGCCTGAAATGTTAAGAAATGGGTGAGATATTGGGGTTGATATGTTGTTGATTAATGGAAATGCACACTGGTTTCTTATTTCAGTTTACCAGTTAATGATTGCTTACTTTTAAAGTAAGCAATCTTATACATGATTTCCTTTCTCAGGTGGTGCTTTTACATGCGTTAATCAACTTTCTCAGGTTTAACACATTCAAACATTTCTTGAAAGAAAGCTCAGTCTATGACATGAGTATTTAAGATTCCAACTAAATTAATTTTTTACGACTATCGATTTTTATTCTATTTTTATTAATCGATTAGTAACAACTACTTATGCTATTCTACTTTGAACTAAACAACTTCAAACAAAATAATATACTACGGTCGCTAACTACTATCAAAAAGATCAGAAAAAATCATTTTTTACTTATTTTTATTTAACATATTTTTAACATATTTTCTTTACTAAGACCATATAATAAACTATATTTTATTTTTAATAATTAAAATATTTTCTCAATTTAAGTTTAATGAATTTTGGTATTAATTGTGAAATAAATTGGGGGGTTTAAAACTTTCCTTCATACAGGTTCAAACTTTTATAAGAGTGTTTTGAATCTGACCCGGACCCGTAGTTGAACCGATAAATCCGGTAATCCAATATAAATCGGATTTGGGTTTTGTAAAAAACTCATAAACACACACAAAAACTCACTAATACCCGATACATGTTGCAGCACTGGTTGAATCAATAAATAATTTTTATGTTTTACTAATTTTAGTTCATGTTATGTTTTAAAATTATTTTTTATATTCTAAAATTTCTAAGTAAAAAATTTAAAATTTTCAGTTTTATTGCCGTCTTCCTCTTCTTCTACACTATAATTTAAGTTTGCAAGAAATGTGAGTCATGATTGTGCTTGAGCCGTACGCCCGTAAAACAGACTAAAGCACGATGAGGCTTATTATTCCTCTACACTACAATTTATGTTTGCAAGAAAGGTGAGTAAATTATTTTTTTATTTTTTATTTAACTTAGTTTATAACAAATCATTACATTTAGTTTACAGATCAAAAAGAATAAAATCATATGATCATGTGAATTACAAAACAGAGTTTTAGATTGTTGAAGAAGAAAAACTTGGCGAGCTTGATTATAATAAATTAGAGAATGCTCTTGCTGAAGAATATCCCAAAGATAATGAAGTGACAAATTTACAAAATTTTGTTGGTAAGTTTTAAAATTTAGAGAAAACCAAAATTAGTTGATGTGATCTGGTGTTAGTTTATTTTTGTTATTGAAAATTTATTACAATGATGTTTTAATTTTGGTTTATTTTGGATTGGAAGTTTAATTTTATGTCTTGATTTTTTTAGATGTCATAACTCTTATGTTACAATTTTTTTAAATAGTCTAAACTATTTCTTAATATTTTGTATGTACACTTAAGATACTTTTTTAGTTTTTATATATATTTGTTTTGAGAGCTAATATATTATTATCTAATAAAACTAATTCATTTATTAATCCCCGATTCATCCGCGGTTGATCCAGTGATCCCGTAAATCATCCGATTCAGTGTCCGGGTCGGGTTTGAAAACACTGGTTTATAGGATTTCTTTGTATTTGATGTTGACGATGGAGAATATAGCTCTACAATTCTCCTTCTTTAACGCAATCGACGTAATCGTTCATATAATCAATCCATAAATCCCACTCATCCCACTATCTCCTATTGAATGCTTCTTCAGTTCCTGCTTTCTCAGTTTCATTGTATATGTATAGACGGTATGAGAGTTCGGACGATAATCCCTTTACTTTTCCCAATTCAATCATTGTCGAATTCCCAATTCATTGCTCGGAGTTGAAGACAAATCGGTGTAGAGATATTCAGACTAAGCTACTACAATTTTGGCAAGCCTAAAATGTTAAGAAAGGGGATGAGATATTGTGGTTGATATGTTGTTGATTAATAGGAAGGTACACCGGTTTCTTATTTCAGTTTACCAGTTAATGATTGCTTACTTTTAAAGTAGTAGTTTTCTTATGCATCATTTTCTTTCTCAGGTGGTGCTTTTACATGCGTTAATCAACTTTCTCAGATTTAACACCTTCAAACATTTCTTGAAAGAAAGCTCAGTCTATGACATGAGTATTTAAGATTCCAACTAAATTAACTTTTTTACGACTATCGATTTTTATTCTATTTTTATTAATCGATTAGTAACAACTACTTATGCTATTCTACTTTGAACTAAACAACTTCAAACAAAATAATATACTATGGTCGCTAACCACTATCAAAAAGATCAGAAAATATCATTTTTTACATATTTTTATTTTACATATTTTTAACATATTTTTTTTACTAAGACCATATAATGAATTATAAATTTAAGTAAGAATACAACATACGAATCCGGCGCGTAGCGCCGGAATATCACTAGTTCTAATTAAATTTAAGTTATACATAATTTGTGACGAACTACAAAAGGAAAAATTAAAGATATCTTACATAAATGTTCTTTTTCCTACAAACAACTATTAAATTCCTATAAATTTTAAAACAAATCTCAGTGAAAAATAATCTGTGGTATAAGAGACAAAGATATGTACTCTTAAAAAAAATATTAAACTTATTAGTATGTTTGTTAACACAGAAAAATATTTTTTAAAAAATTTAGTAATGAAAAGACTCACGTTTAAACACAGTAACAAAGTCACTTAAACCACTATAGGCTGAGTGATTTACTATCATAAGGGGCCCTGAATTGTTTATAAACCTTGGAGGGCCCTAAGGCAAACGCCTTTCCAATTACACTACAAGCACGGCTTTGGGTCTCATAAGGTTTATATTTGTGCTGATACATAATGAAAAAAAAATCTGTTAATATCAATCCCAAACTCATCCAGAGCTTCCGGGAACACGAACATTTCGCCACACCACACCCTTTGTGTGCTTCATCCAACATCTCCTTTAAAGTCTCCAAGCTTAGAGTGATAGAGAGGCCACATCTCATCTACCTCACCAGAACATAGGTCTGCTCTCGAAGCAATTTCGTGAACCACAAGTAACCAAGACTTTGCTGTTTTAAACTATAAGCGATAGAATTTAATCAGGGTTCATTCAAAAAAAAAGAATTTAATTAGGGTTTTGTTTGTTTTTGTTATGGTCGTACGTTGCAGATAATTAAAAAGCAGTAAACCATGTTGCCAAGGTTCGATCCAACAAACCCATTAGCTTGCATGTCTGTTCTTGAGGATGTGACCAGTAACGCAAAGCAGATTCAAGATTCCGTGTTGGAAGCAATACTTTCACGTAATGCTCAAACCGAATACCTTAGAGGTTTCCTCAACGGTAACCTCGATAAGGAAAGCTTCAAAAAGAACCTACCCATTGTGACCTACGAAGATTATCGCTCTTATATCGATCGTATCGCTGATGGAGAGTCCTCTAATCTCATCTGTGATCGACCCATCAGTCTTTTCTTAGCCAGGTATCTTCAAAACAACACACCTTGGTTTACCAAAAATAACAACACACACCTTGTTTTGATCTGGAAACCTATGGAGACAATGTTTTTCTGTTATGTGATAACTAAAAACTTTTTTTTTGGTCAAAACTAATTTTTTTTATGCTATGTGATTATGTGATAACCAAAACAATTTTAAGGAATTTTATAGGAGATTTAGAGCATCATTATCGAAGGTCTATTGAGTAGAATTTCACACCATATATATTAATATTATGGTGGTAGAGTTTCTCAAAATGCTTAAGAGACTCATGCTATAGTCTTTGGTTTAAAAGATTTTTACGTGAGTCTCTCTAAGCTTCTGAGAAACTCTCCCATAATATATATATAGGGTGAGAAACTCTAGTCGAAACACTCCGATATCGATAACCCTAGAAACTCCTAGTCTTTAATACATAACCTAAAATGAAATAACACATATGCATTTTCTTAGTTCTTCTGCTTTACAAATACATGACATATTTATCTTCAATAATGTGAATTAAACTGAAGTATGGAATATGTAAAGAGTTAAGGAAGTGAATGTTTTTTTGTAGCACGGGTACTTCAGGAGGATTTCCAAAGCTAATTCCTTTGACAGCAGAGGACATGGAACAGAGGATACTGTTTGCATCTCTCTATGCACCACTAGTCTTCAAGTAAAGAGTTCCAAACTCTACAATCTTTCTTCTTGCTTTGTTAAAAAGAGTATGTTAAACCCAAACCCTTTTGTTGTTACTGCTGGCAGGCACATAGGAGGGCTAACCGAAGGAAAGTCTCTCATGTTTTATTTCGTGACCCGAGAAAGTGAGACTGCCTCTGGGTTGATCGTCAGGTTTATGTTAACTTGTGTCTTAAAAAGCGTGAACCCATCCAACATATTTCTATGGTAAATTAACAAAAACTTGTCTCCCACGTTACCTTCAATCTATCAAATAGGGTTTCACCTTCAATCTATCAAACTTGTCTCCCACGGTTCAACAATTTTTGGAACCTAGGCAAAAAGAAAATAATGGAGCATCTTAATAATTATAAAAAAAATTGGAAATTAAAATCTAATATTGTTATTTAAACTATTTTATTATTTTGATTGATTTTTCAAAATTTTGTTTTTAATATCTGTAAAAATAAATGTAGCTAAACTATATTTATATTTAAATTTTGTTTGTTTATCAAAAAAAATTAAGTTAATTTTTTTTTTTGTTTAAAATAAACTTTGGACCTCTGATATCATTGGGCTCTAGCCGGTCACAGACTCACAGTTGCCGCCTTACTAGCTAAGCCGGCACTGACCCAAGCGTCCGGCTTATCCTCCTTTATGCTGCTAGTGTTTGTTTAATGTATTTCTTATACGAATTTACAGGGATCGAGTACAGGTAAGCCCGCATGAGATTTCGACTTGTGTAGACACAACTCAAGCCATGTACTGCCAATTGCTTTGTGGACTTGTACAACGCGAAAACGTAGCTCGCCTCGGTGCACCCTTTGCATCTTCCTTCCTCAAAGTAATAAACTTCTTGGAGGATCACTGGACTGAGTTATGCTCGAACATAAGGACTGGCCGTGTCAGCGACTGGATCACTGACGCTCAATGTGTTTCAGGGGTCTCTAAGTTCCTCACCGCTCCAAATCCGGACCTAGCGAGTGTGATCGAGCAAGAATGCAGTAAAACATCATGGGAGGGAATAGTGAAGAGACTATGGCCAAAAGCAAAATGCATAGAAGCCGTTGTTACCGGCTCCATGGTACAATACATTCCATTACTAGAATTCTATGGAGGAGGTCTTCCTTTGATTTCATCTTGGTACGGCAGCTCTGAATGTTTCATTGGGATTAATGTCGACCCTCTAAGCAAGCCTTGTGATGTGTCGTACACCATTGTTCCAAGTATGGCATACTTTGAGTTCTTAGAAGTCGAGAAAAACCATCAAGAAGCTGGTCATAATCCCACAAAGAACCCTGTGGTCGTTGATCTTGCCGATGTTAAAATTGGACATGATTATGAACTTATTATCACAACATTCTCTGGTAAGTTTTATTTCTTTCTCCTTTTGTCATTTTCAAAATAAGTGTAAATATTCAAATAAGTTTCATTTCATCAGTTATTATACTATTTGAAAAAATTGATTATTGACAATTCGGAATTTATCTTTGTGAATGAAAATTAATTTTTATTAAGAGAATTTATTTGCAGTTTTGTTTGTGAAGATTTTTTAATTATGATCTGGATCACAAAATCTATGCATGCTGTTACAGGTTTGTATAGGTACCGCTTGGGGGATGTTTTAAGAGTGACTGGTTTCTACAACAATGCCCCACAATTTTATTTTGTAGGAAGACAAAAAGTTGTTCTGAGCATGGACATTGATAAGACCTACGAAGAAGATCTGCACAAGGCCGTGACAAGCGCGACGCACTTGCTCGAGCCACATGACCTGATGCTCATCGATTTCACTAGCCGTGTTGATTCCTCCACGTTTCCAGGACACTACGTGATCTATTGGGAACTCGGGAGAAAACTCAAGGACGCGAAAGTCGAGCCCCACCGCCATGTCTTAGAAGAATGCTGCTTCACCATTGAGAAGTCTCTCAACTCTGTGTACAGAAAGTTACGTAAGAATGATGGTACCATTGGTCCCCTTGAGATTAAGGTCGTTAGGCGTGGCGCTTTCGACGAGCTCATGAATTTGTACCTGTCTCGAGGGTCTTCTGTGAGTCAGTACAAGACCCCGAGGTCGGTGAGTAGTGAAGAAGCTTTTAAGATATTGGAAGAGGCAGTTGTCTCCGAGTTTCTTAGCACGAAAACTCCGTCGTGGGAGGCACGTGAGATGCACTCTGGCCGATAAATTCAGTCACATAATGTGGACAGTATGAGCCTTCGCTTATATAATTACATATAAATAACCTACGTCGCTATATATACTTTATTTATCACATAAGAGACACGATTACATAATCGAATACATAAGTCCATTACAATCGTCGGGTCATGTTTTACAAATCTTTCATAGATATATATTCCACGTCAGGAATTCTAAGAAACATTAACTAATATATAAAGAATTATATCCAATCCACTAATCACCAATTGATTTTAAATTGGAATCCTATAATAAACCCGAATCTAACATAGTATCAGAGCAAAGATCCTAAAATACCTTAAACCCCTAATTAATATTAACCATTTCCGACCGGGTATAAAGGTCATAGTTAATTGACTCGCTCGACCGAGTATAACTGCCTTAAAGTTTCGAGATTTCTGGTCGATAAGAGCCATCATCTCGAAGAGGGGTATTAGGTATATATATTCCACATCGAGAATTCTAAGAAACATTAATTAATATATAAAGGGTTAATGTCAATCCACTAATCACCAATTGGTTTTAAGTTGGAAGTCCATAACAAACCCGAATCTAACATTCATGTGCCTATAAAATGGAGACATGCTCATTTGTACGAAGATGTTGATAACTAGAAAAACTTATTCTGCACTAGCAGCTAGATATTGAACACTAAGAGCATCGTTATTGGTAAAAATGTTTTTTGGGTTCTTAATTTTTCTTTTTCTGATTTAAATAAATAAAAATGAACTAATCGCAGGCCGCCACGTATTAGTGGGACCCGCAAACAGTACAAAAAACCTCTGGAAAACGTTTCTTATTTGCGATATTAAGGCACAATTTTTGCAAAAAAGATGGTGGACCCACACTTAAGAGACCCTCCACAAACCGCGATAAAGATGGCCTAATGGCTACTGGCTACAGAATGTCCTTTGCAAACACCAAAGGTCTAAAGTGAAGTTACAAAGGAAAAAATTAAGCACTTTGAAAATGTTTAAACGATCTACAAAAAGCTCAAATAATAACACTATATATTACCGTCGTTTCCAAGTTTGTTAGCCGGAAGATTCCGTCATGGGACTACATGAGCTGCATTCCGGTCGATAAAACCACCGTTACTTCAAGCATGGGACTCAGGAGAAGTGGAAATAATAATAAATAATGAGACAATAAAAGCCCCGTTACAATACGTCCATCTCAATCGTCTTTGTTGTTGAGAAAACAAATTTTTTCAATTTAATACGGAAAATTAGCCATATTTTTTTTTTGTCAGTTTAATGTTAATATCAAATTTCAGTATAAATATAAAATTGTATTAATATCTTTCTTATAATTACCAAAAAGAAAAATGAAAAGTACTAAAAATATTTAAGATAATTTAGTGCAAATCTTTCAAAAAATTTAAACATTTATTTAATATTAATATATATTGTGACAATTACTTCATAATATAAAGCTGAGACTTGGAGATAGGGCTGAGCATTTTATTCGTTAAATTTGATTTGATTCGTTATTCGTTGTTATTCGATCCGAAAATTCCGGATATCCGTAAGCTTTCGAAGCAAAGCAAATACTAAAATTCAATATCCGTTAAAATCGAAGCAAATCACAAATATTAAAATTTTGGGAAGCGAATATCCGATCCGATCCGTCAATATATAAATACATGTATATTTTAATTATATTTAAAGTTTTAAATGTATAAAATTATTATTATAACATATAATTTGATAGATAATATTCACATTATTACTTATATAAAAGTATTACATAAAAAGAAGAGAAAACATTTATGACAATTATAATTTTTTTCTTATGTTTTGTGTTATTATAATTTTTAACTAAGTTTAAAAATTTACAAAATATGAAGATTCAATACTTCTTTTAATTTTTATCTTTTATATCATGCAAAAAAATATTTTTACAAAACAAATTTGTATTAAATTTTTAAGATTATTTGTATTAATCAAAACAAATGAGATATCCGTAAGTATCCGCGAATATCCGTAAATATCTATTTATTTTCCGGATATCCGTTTTTCCGAATATCCGTATTTTTCCAAAGCAAAGCAAATCGGAAAATTAGATATCCGTAGTATTCGAAGCAAATCATAAATACCTTAAAAAACCCGGATGTCCGATCCGTGCCAGACCTACTTGGAAGGCCCACTTGTAAACAGGAAAGCCTTCTACCTTCTCAGTTCTCACATGACGATACGACAGCGTTTCTAGCTTGTGTACGTGGACCTACGTAAGCTAAAGAACTGCAAGGACCCACTTATACAATCCAACGGCTGCTGCTCTTCCGGACACGTCACCGTTTCCGGCATCAAACATCACATTCCTCCTTTCCTCACATCAGTGAAACGGAGTGAGAGATCAATCTCAATTCAAAAACAAATCCCGGCGACGATGATGCCACCGGAGCTACAGCCGCGGCTGTTCCGGCCACACATAACCTCTCCCTCCGGCGAACCGACCTCATCACCTCCCAATTACCCTCCCCACATGACCAGAAACTTCACCGATCGAACCAACGCCACTTCTCGATCCAGCAACTCTCGCTTCTCCCCGTCCTCGTTCGCCTACAACGGACGCGTCGCCATCGCCCTCGTCCCATGCGCCGCCTTCCTCCTCGACCTCGGCGGCGCTCCGGTCATCGCCACACTCACGATCGGCCTCCTCGTCTCCTACGTCGTCGATTCTCTCAACGTCAAGTTCGGAGCCTTCCTGGGGATATGGATGTCGCTCCTCGCGTCCCAGATCTCCTTCTTCTTCTCCTCCCCTCTCTTCTCCTCGTTCAACTCCCTCCCTCTCGGCTTCCTCGCGGCGTTTCTCTGCGCCGAGACAACTTTCCTAATCGGATGCTGGAGCTCGCTTCAGTTCAAGTGGCTTCAGCTCGAGAATCCTTCCATCGTCGTGGCTCTCGAGCGTCTCCTCTTCGCGTGCGTGCCTTTCACCGCGTCCTCGTTTTTCGCCTGGGCGACGATCTCCGCCGTGGGGATGAACAATTCCTCTTACTATTTCATGGTGTTCGCTTGCGTGTTCTATTGGATTTTCGCTATCCCGAGAGTTTCCTCGTTTAAGACCAAGCAGGAGGCTAAGTACCACGGAGGAGAGGCTCCTGACGATAGCTTCATCCTCGGACCGCTCGAAAGTTGCTTCCTTTCTCTAAATCTGATGTTCATGCCGCTTCTCTTCCACGTGGCGTCGCATTACTCCGTGGTGTTCACGTCTGCTGCTACCGTTTGCGATCTGCTGCTTCTGTTCTTTGTCCCTTTCCTGTTCCAACTCTACGCCTCGACGAGAGGTGGTCTTTGGTGGGTTACCAAGAATTCCCATCAGCTGCAGAGCATTCGGGTTGTGAATGGGGCCATTGCCATGGTTGTGATTGTGATCTGTTTGGAGGTTAGAGTTGTGTTTCGCTCTTTTGGGAAGTATATCCAGGTGCCACCACCGTTGAATTACCTTCTGGTGACCACGACATTGCTTGGAGGTGCTGCTGGCGCTGGTGCTTCGGTTCTTGGAATGATCTCGAGTGGTCTTAGCTCAGCTGTTTTCACTGCTTTGGCTGTGGTTGTGAGTTCTGCAGGAGCTATCGTTGTAGGATTTCCAGTTCTGGTAAGTATTTTGATACCAATTGTACATCTCCTATTACTTTTGTTATTGATACTAGTTCCTTGAGCTTTCCTGTAATCAAATTTTAATTGAAATTAAATGAGTAGGTATCCAATTGATTTCGTTTCGTAATTATATGAGAAAGCCGACATGCATATAGCAGCTTACATCATCACAGTAGGCTTGTAGAACTTGCTGAAGCCAATTGACATAATTGTTTTAAAGAAGTATCGATTCTGAAAGTTGACACCTTGGATTCTGTTATTTGCCTCATTTGTAAAGTCCTGTTTTTGATATATGAGCACCTCTATAGTAATAATTGAATGTCACTCTGTTTATCTTGCAGTTTACTCCGCTTCCTGCAGTAGCTGGGCTTTATTTTGCTCGGTTTTTTACAAAGAAAAGTGTGCCCTCTTACTTTGCATTCGTTGCTCTTGGAAGCTTAATGGTTATATGGTTCGTAATGCATAATTACTGGGATTTAAACATATGGTTAGCCGGCATGTTCCTCAAGTCATTCTGTAAGCTTATAGTGGCTAACATTATCATAGCCATGGTCATCCCTGGTCTTGTTCTTCTCCCATCAAAATTTCACTTCCTGACTGAAGCTGGTATGGTAGCCCACGCATTATTGCTGTGTTACATTGAGGACCGTTTTTTCAATTACTCAAGCATATACTATTATGGAATGGAAGACGATGTGATGTACCCTAGTTACATGGTTATCTTGACGACGCTTATTGGATTGGCTGTTGTAAGGAGACTATTTGCTGATCACCGAATTGGATCAAAGGCAGTCTGGATCTTGACGTGTCTGTATTCAGCAAAGTTGGCTATGCTCTTCTTATCATCAAAATCAATTGTATGGGTGTCTGCAGCTCTATTGCTGGCCGTTTCCCCTCCCTTACTGCTTTACAAGTATGTACTAGGCATTCTAACTTTTACAAATATCATCTCATCTTGAACTTTAACATTGATTCTATTTGTCTCTATTGATTGAATGTGCAGGGAGAAGTCGAAATCTGCCTCTAAAATGAAACCATGGCAAGGGTACGCTCATGCCGTAGTGGTTGCAATCTCTGTTTGGTTTTGCCGGGAAACAATATTCGATGCTCTACAGTGGTGGAATGGAAGACCTCCTTCTGATGGCCTGCTTCTTGGTTTCTGCATCGTTTTAATTGGTCTGGCCTGTATTCCAATTGTTGCCCTCCACTTTTCCCATGTCCTGGTATGTCTGTTCTCTATTTTCTTATTTCGTTTGCTGTATCTTCCGTCTGATTATCTAGAAAAGGAACCATCTTCCAGTTGTTAGTGAAGCCAGTCATCATTGCTACCTAGGAAAGTGTTTTCTTACAATATCTGTAGGGGGGACTTAGGGGACCTAGAGTCAGAAGCATTTCTTTAGCAAGCCTCTAGTTCTCGAGTCCTATGAGGTCATTTAACATATCATGAGATTGTCCACTACCCTCAGAGGTTACATCATGGAGTTAAATAAAGCATGAGAAGAAGAATATTAATTTTATTTTTTATTTGTCTGCAGTCAGCTAAGAGAAGCTTAGTATTGGTAGTGGCAACTGGATGCATGTTTATTCTGATGCAGCCACCGATGCCTATGACGTGGAGTTACCATTCAGAGATGATCAAGGCCGCTCGTCAGTCAGCTGATGACATTTCCATCTACGGATTCATGGCATCCAAACCGACTTGGCCGTCTTGGTTGTTAATTGTGTCACTCCTGTTGATTCTTGCTGCTGCCACATCTCTAATCCCAATCAAATACGTGGTAGAACTGAGAGCATTTTACTCCGTCGTCATGGGTTTAGCTCTCGGTGTTTACATATCTGCAGAGTTCTTTCTACAAGCTGCTGTTCTACATGTTCTGATTGTTATAACAATGGTGTGTGCCTCAGTTTTTGTCATCTTCACCCATTTTCCATCTGCCTCAAGCACAAAGCTGCTTCCCTGGGTGTTTGCTCTTCTCGTGGCTCTATTTCCAGTGACATATATGTTAGAAGGGCAGGTCAGAATTAAAACTCTCAGTGATAATGTTGCCTGGGGTTGGGATGCAGGGGAGGAGGATAAGAAAATCACAACAATGTTGGCAATTGAAGGTGCAAGAACATCTCTTCTAGGTCTCTATGCAGCGATATTCATGCTCATAGCTCTCTTGATTAAGTTTGAGCTCACGTCGCTTTTGCGTGAGAAAGTCTCTGAGAGCAGTGGTCAGTCAAAAACCCAAGGCGGCGCAAGGGGGATGTTCCCAACACGAATGAGGTTGATGCAGCAACGCCGAGCCACATCGATCCAAAGCTTTGCAATAGAGAAAATGTCAGAAGATGGAGCCGCCTGGATGCCTGCGGTTGGTAACGTTGCAACCATCGTGTGCTTTGCCATATGCTTAATTCTCAACATCCACATCTCAGGCGGCTCAAGCCAAGCGATCTTCTTCCTAGCTCCTATTTTACTTCTCCTGAACCAAGACTCTGATCTCTTATCTGGGTTCGGCGATAAACAGAGATACTTCCCGGTTATACTAGCCATATCAACATACTTGGCTTTATCCTCTCTGTACACTATATGGGAAGAAGTTTGGTTCGGTGGGAACACAGGTTGGGGAGTAGAAATTGGAGGCCGTGAATGGTTCTTTGCGGTGAAGAACCTGGCTCTCCTAATACTCACGGCACCAGGTCACATTATATTCAACAGGTACGTGTGGAGTTACACCAGTAAACAGTCGAACGCTTCGCCGATGCTGACCTTGCCGTTGAGCTTTGCAGCCGTGGTGATAACGGACGTGTTTCAGGTTCGGCTGCTTGGAGTTTTAGGCATTGTTTACTCTTTGGTTCAGTATGTGATATCTAGGCAACAATATATGAAAGGGCTGAGGTATATTTAGACAGCCGTAGGATTAGTATGTCTCGGTCCTTTTTTTTGTGTAACAATGTTTCATTTTCCCTTGTCTTTTCTTGACCTTTGTTTCACGGTTGATACATCGAAAATTGCAGAGATATGTTTACAAGACTTAGTCTTATGGTTTTCTTACAAACAAACAAATCTTAGGAACAGAAAACATAGTGGGTGTTTTTAAAGAGATGCTCTACTCTTATCTTCCTCTGTTTCAACAGCTCTGTACTTGTACCTATGAGCTGACCAAAGGAAAACACAGAAGTTCAAAAGGCTCAGAAGCGTGAGGAGCCAGTACAAACAGTCGAATCTCCCTGTGTTTATGTTCTGCGACAACCACGAGTTCCCATCTGAGTTCCTAGTCGCAGACTTCACGATGTTGTTCAAGATGGTGGCAGCAAAACACCCTAACCCGCCAGCTAGCGCTGCGTAAGCTGAACCAATACTCTTCATAGCATCAGGTGCTTCCTCGTAAAGGAACTCTAGTAGTCCAACGATGCAGAAAACCTCTGCTATACCAATGAGACAGTACTGGATTAACAACCAGTATGCTGTTAGATTAGGCATTTGGGTCAAGAAGTTGAACTCGAAATCGTGTTGTATTGCGTAATGTCTCCGGTAGTTCTCGAATAGTCCAGCCCAAGCTACTGATATGATTGAAACTGCTAGCCCTATCCCCACCTGTTGTAAAAACCAATGTGCAAGTGATGAATGATATGATTAGAGATGAAAAGTTTGAGTACTGAGTAATATACCCTTTGCAGCTGGGAAGCACCATGGGGATTGCCAGTGATTCTTCTGGTGATAGGGACGAAGACTGAGTAATAAAGGGATAGAATGAGGAAAATGCTGAGACCTGGGAACACAGGCATGCATGTCACTGGAAGCTTGAGGTGTTGAATGTGTGTGTTCAGTGTATAAGCTTGTTGCACTGAGAGTGTTAGATACTCTGTGAGGACCAGACTCAGCATTATAGTACATGCTGGGATTGGAATCAGTCTTATTAAAATCTTCACTTCCTCCACTTGTGTTACTGTGCACAGCTTCCATGGAGACGGCTCTAGTCCATCTTCTTTCAACTGAAGCGCCGCCTTGTCTAGCCATCTGCACCACAAGGAGTGTTCATCTCAGATAAACCAATCCAAAATCATACCGAAGCTGAAACTCAAATAAAACTTACCTGAAAGCGCCTGTATGAGGGATTTTACGACTGCCATTAATAGCAGACTTTGAGCCTGGAACTTCGTACAGACCAATGAACTCGCTGCTTGTAAAAGCTGCACCTCGTTTGCGAAAAGCTGCAACTAATACCTGAGCAACCCTTGTCAAGGGACTACCACCAGGCAACCTATGCCGATAAAGCGGTGTGCCAGCAAAGAACAAAGCATTAGAAATGGCCATAGCTATTGCCAATGTTCCAAAAGCCATACCCCAACCATGTTCCATCTGAACATACACTACCAAAGTGAAGGCAATGATTGCACCTAGAGTGACAGAGAGATAGAAGAAGTTGAAGAAGCGGTCTAAATGTGATTTATAGTCTTTGCTCTTCTCATCAAACTGGTCTGCGCCAAATGAGGAAACACATGGTCTTATGCCAGCAGCACCAAATCCGGTAATGTAGAGAACCGTGTAAAGGTAAAGCATTTGCCATGATTTGGCTGGTTGACAGTTTCCTAAGAGCAATGATAACTGGTCACAGTTGCTTTGGTCTGGTACAAACATCTTCAAGCTTGCCCCCAGTGTGATTCCTATCAACCCCTTCTCACAAGACACAGAAAAAAACATAAACTAGATTTTTAGATATCAATACCACAAACATGTCTCACTTCAACGAACTATAGTGCTTACCACAAGATACATGGTAGTGAAAATGGCAATGGTCCAGTACCGACCCAAGTATGCATCAGCCAAGAAACCTCCAAGAACAGAGGAGGCCTGAGAGATGCCAAGGAAGTTGTTGACTGCGTTCGACGAACTCTCAAAAGGCCTATGCATCACGTAGAACATAAATGCCACCATGTTCACAGATAGTCCGAAGTAAGCCATTCTCTCTGCCATTTCATTTCCTAAGATCGCAACCAAACCAAAACGTAAGCTTCAAGTAGAACTATATATTCAAGAAAAAAAAATGTATACAAAAGTTACCAAAAATGAAGAGAGCTGCGATCCAACCACCGGTTTTGGAAAGATTGGCGATGGGTTTGCCATGGATGTTAACAGGAGTGGTACCTCCAGTATAGCCACGGCCAAGAGCAAGACGTCTGTTATCTGACTCTATAAAGAACACACTCAACTCCTTCCTATGCACTGAAGAGCTGGAACAACCTCCTGGCGTCTCGGAGACATTCAACGGGGATTTAATCTCTGATACAACCATGTTGAATCTGTTCTCTCATAAAACCATGGAACTAGGAGTCTCTTACAGTGAGGAAATAAAAGCAAGACAGAGAGTTAGAGGTAAGGGAATAATTGATATAACCAAAACACAATCCGTAAGAAGAAAGTGACGTTTGAGGATTGGTTAGAGAAATGTATAAATGCAGTAGCTTAGAATTGAAAGATTGGTATTAAATAGATGGAGCTAGCTGGTGAATGGTAACAGCAGAGTAGAAGCATTAATTGCACGTGGGAGAGTCCCATTACTTTTGTCAACAGTTTTAAAGTTCAAGAGAGGCATTATGTTTCTTGATATACACATATAAAGAAACCATTGCTTGGTTTGTAACTTGGAAGACATAAATTTTGATTGAAAGGCTTTTGTACAATGCGTAACTGCATCTTGTTTTGTTTTTGTGTTCAGTCGACATTAATGACGACTCTGACACTCAACATACATTGGCAGCTATGCAATAAAGTCAAACAGCAGAAGCCAACACTGGTTTGTGTTCATATTTTATTGAAACCTATTCATACCAAACCCTTATGCAAGTAGCCAAATAGGACATTAGCTAGACTGGTCTCTTTTGGTATTTTGAATAGGATCGCATGTTCTAATTATCTATTAGTAAAACTGGTTTTGGACAAAAGAATGTATATATATTCATTACATGTTCTTGAAGCTTGTAAGTGAGCTATCATTATCTGATGTATAAGCTGCGCTCAATGTATACAATTGTGTTGTTGAAGTATACACATGACAAAATATATATACGCCAATGTAGATTGTCCAATCAATTTGGTACGATTTTGAGGAGTTCAACATCAAAGAGAAGTGTCTTGTCTATCAGCCCTTGGTTCTTGAGCACAAAATCTAATGCACGTTGTCCCTGCGCGCCAACATCAAAGAAAACATTAAAAAACTATGTCCTTCTCAGGCATACTTAACATAAACTGATAGAAGACTAACAGAGAAAGTTGTCGGCCTCGGCGCACTCTTGTTGTAGTCGTTTTCCGGGTATCCTAGTTCTGGAGGTACAACCAACCTGAATTTACCAAGCTAATCAGTACACTTTGATTCTTAATGTATGTGAGACTCGGATCTTTTCTTCTACAATTTATGGTTATGTAAAGAGACCCAAGATCCAAGGAGGATGGTTTCTGTTTACTATATGAATGGTAAATAATGTGGTGTGCAGTTTAAGAGAAATCTTAGAAAAGATGTGGAACCTTCTGATGCCACCAAGAGCCATCCCAGAAACGGCCTCCTCGAAAGCAGGTATCACCTAGAACACCAAGAGCCATGATGCAGCATAGAGAAAGAAACTATTCATTCCAAATAGCAACTTAGAAGAAGATTAGAAATTGCACCCACCTCATTAGATCCCAAGGTAAATTTGAAAAACTCCTTCTCATCCCCCTACAGTTTCACAAAAAGAGCAGTATAGTAAGGATTGAATCACATCTTGCTAATGAAATAAACAAGAAGCAAAAACGTGTTAATACCTCAAAAGAACCCCCTTTAGTTTTATTGCGTGCTTCGAATATGCGACCATAGTAACCAATTGTGTAACCATCCCAGTCAACCTGACATACAAGTTTATGGTCTTTGAAACATTTATAAAATGAACTCCAAATTCTCTACATAGCAGACTTGAAGGATATATATCCCATTAAGATATGCATAATAAAATCTCCTTACCACAACCTTTTCTCCCTTCTTTGGTATAGGCCCAGTTCCTACTCGCAAATCCTGCACTCACATCAAATGTCCGAGTTACAGAAATAAGCATATCACCCTTAAACTATAGAAGGTGTTAGATAATAAAAGGGGTTGGGGGTGACCTTATACTGAAGACCAGAAGGTGTTTCTGTATAATCTGGATACTTCATTTTCGTTTTGCCGTAATCTTTGCCTCTAATCGCTGGCACTGCAAACCCCGTAACAAAAAAGAAACTTTCATCAGCACTAAAAATAAACTATTAACCACACCAAAGATAAGGTTTGCAGGGATAACATCTCTCACAGCCAAAAAAAAAAAAAAAACTCCTACTTACCAGTTTACAGACTAAGATCAAAGAGCAATCCAAATTGCATACAAAGGAACTAGTTACTCTTAAAGTCTACACATTTTACTTAAAAAGATGTAAACTTTTTTTTTTTCGTCAAAGCCTCGAAATTGATCTTACTGTCAGCGAATTGAGAAGCTTCTGCAATCGCTCCATCGTATGCCAATGCTCCAATCATCAAACCAACAGAAGAAACCAGCAATTTTCTGCGATCAAACTCTCCACCTGCTTTCAAACACTTCACAATTCACTATCTGAGGCAAATGTTACGTCTACGCTCATATAATGTGTCCTGGAGAAAGAAAAATCAAAACTTTGAATAGCTAACCAGACGAGCGAAGAGGAGAGAAGTCATCTGTTCGGTCGGGTAAACGAGCAGACACGGTCGTCCTGCATCTCTGAGAATCAAATTGAGAAAAAAAACGAGAGGTTTCAGTGAGTGAAAAGAGGAAAAAGAAGAAGAAGAAGGAGTGAGATAGTACGGCGTCGTACGTTGGTGGAAGAAGAAGCTCCGGTGAGGGGTGGAGAGGAAGGAAGGTAACCAAAGGCTGATATCGACGCCATTCACCAAGTGAGATACTGACAAGACTACAACTTGTGTAGACACTTCCAGGCCTCTTTAAGAAAAAAAAAAACAAACAAAAATAAAGTCTCTGTCTGAGACCAAGTGTTTGCTCCGTAAATGAAGTCTAACCATTCTCCGTTTCGTTTGACAAGGGCTGTTTTAATTCGTTGGGTCGCCCATGGGAAAGCCTAATCCATATTGTTAATGGATTGAGCTGCTAAAGGAGTGGAAATTGTTATGTCTTATAGTGGACAATGTTTTTTGAAACGATAGCATGCAAATTACTATGAAGATACAGGTGCATAAAGATCTGGTTTATAGTGGAGAGTTTTTTCATGTAAGATGTTCAACACACATTTTAAATATAATTGTTCAAGATGGTTCAACGGTGATTGGTGGAACTTTGCAGAAAATCAGAGGAAGTGTCAAGTTCGTTAAAGGATAAGCATTAGAGAATAATGTTTCAAAAATGTGTTGAAATATTGGAAATTCAGGATGATGAAAGTCTGGTCTTAGATGTAAGTACACACTAGAGTTCTGTTATTCTCATGTTTTTTATAGCTATAAAGTTAAAAGATGAACTAGGTAATCTCGGGATGCAGAAGTGAGTTATACAAATTTTTCCTTTTATTTTGAGTGGAGGAGAACATAAATGATATGTGAGTTTCTAAGGCCATTTTCTGAAATTACAGATTCGAAGTTGTTGGTAGTGGAAAGCCGTCTCTTGACATATATTTAGATGAACCATTTATAGATATGTTTGTTTACAAGAATTTGAATGTTTTAACATATCAAAGAATTAAGTCAATTTGTTTTAAATAGTTGTCAACTATGGGTCATGCTTTAAGAATATTCATTTAGTATAAATAGTAGAGTGCTTAACTAGTTAAAAGAGTTTCCGAAAATTGGTAAGTTCTTAAGTAATATTTTATATGTTTCACTGAAAATAAAATTATTTTCTTGGATGATGAGTGTATTGAGGAAAAAGAAGAAAAAGAGAATCGAAAGAAGGAGAAAGAAGAGCAAACTTAAAGAAATCAAGTCTCTTAAAACTTTTTAGTTGATTAGGATAAGTGAATTTGTATCTCTCTATTTGGTACTTGCAGTCTGTTTTAACACATTGTTATATTGGTTTTGGTCATTGGGTTAAATATTCAGTAAATTGTATAACACATAGTTTGATTCATATTCAACCTCCTTGTCGTAGTTGTTGGGTATTTGCAGTATGTAATTACTTAATTATTTATCTAACTCTCTAAAATGTTAGCTAGTTCCACCATTGGCTTATTAAAATCTTTTTTTTTGTTTATAGAAAACATCATCCTTGCATTTGTACAAGCTATGTTCAAGAATCACATCAAGTAAATGATTTTTTTGTATGTTTTAGGGATCTGCAATTGATGAAACCAACATTCTTGAAACAGTTAAAAACGATCATGCCACTTTAGCTCATAAGATTGCAAAGAAGAATAAGACTAAAGTTTGTTCTACTGATCACTCCTATCATTTACCCCTTAGTGTATCTTCGAATATTACTTTTATTGCCACTAGTTTTTCAAATAGAGTAATACCCTTCGTTAAAGGTATAATGGTAATTTAGCATATAGACTTACATTTCACCTTTTAGTAACCGTACCTAACTTCTTCGCTTTTTATATGAATTAACCAGAATAGTGGGAACCATGTTTCTGAACTTCTTCGCTTTTCTATATGAAACTTAATTATCCCATCCACATAAGAGAATTGTATGTAATATATTTCTGCATAAATCAATGGTTGAACAAAAATTATATTAAATCTAATTAATGTTAAACACAAATATAAAAATTAAAATTTTTAAAATAAAAAAATATAAAATATACATATCTTTTGAAAGGGCGGATCAAATCTAGTATGTGTTTTTTCCACTTACAACAATTGTCGTACATTGAATTTGCGTGAAATATCATAAAATGTGTTTATTTATTCAATGTTTCTTCTTTTGAACTCTTTTGGTTGGATATTTGAAATGTAGATAAATTTGGATTTTTATATAAAAAAATATAGATTTTGAAATTAGACTTATATAGATCGAATTGTTCTGACATTCCAATAAGATGTATCATGTAAAGTCCATAGTCTGAAATTATGCTCTTCAACTTGGCGCCATGCCAAAGCCACATTCCCATTGAAATTGATAGGTCTAATGGTCTTGGTGTGACTGTGCTCTAGAGCAAGATCAATAGATTCAACAATGATTAAGATTCTACATACATATTAAATTTTATAAGGGTGTAGCAAGGCATACAATTTGGTGCTTTTCAACAAAGTAGATGATCTCATTTCGGTTGGATATATATATTATTTTCACTATATTTTTATTTCAGTTAATCTTTTGTGTATTTATTTTTTTATTTTTGTATTAAATTTCGTTTTGTTTCACAAATATAGAAGTTTGGGTTCTTTCACACATTAAAAATAAATTTAGAATGACTAAGTAACCCTACTTTAATACTATAATTTCAAAAAAAGTTTAATTATTTCAATACTAATTGTCTTAATTAGTATGGTAAGAAATTGTCGAACAAGTTAAAAAAGTAGCATTGAATCGAAATACAAATCAATAATCGTGAGATTTTGAGAGGCTGTACCGATTGATTTGATTCGGTTATAGATTTGCTGCTATACTAGGGTTGGGCAAAAATACTTAGTATTTGTCCGGTATCTGCTACTTGCCTCGTATTCGTTTGAAAAAAATAAGTATTTGTTGTTATCAAGTACCAAATCGCAATAATATATTACTTACAAATACGGGTCAAGTAACAAAAACGGAAAAAAAAATTAATACTTGCCTTGTTAATATTTGCTATTCATTTAATTATTTTAAGATTAAGTAAAATGTCTTTTCTGTAGAATGTATATAACTAATAAATCTGTGAAATGTATATAACTAATAGGTTTGAAGTATGAATATATAACACTCTAATATATGCATGACTCTCTTTGTTTTTATCCCATATTGGTATTCCCATATTATTATTTTTTTTTTGAAAAATTAAATCTACACTTATAAATAGCATGATTTTTTCCCTTTCACATAGTCAAAGTTATTCTACTTACAAGTTAGACATGTATATACTTAAAATTAGTTTAAAGTTTTGAAATTTTGGGTGTTGGTCCATATTATATGGATAACGGAACAAGATAAGATAAGTAAATTGCAAATATTATAAATACTTACTTAGAACAAGTCAAATAACAAAGCAAAATTTGCAATACTTGAACTGAGCAAATCGGATAACAAATACAGCTAAAACAGCAAATACTTGTCCCGTATCCATCCCTACTCTAGGGGAGAGATAATCAATCTCTCTCTCTCCAGGCATTCGTGAAAACATAAAAATAAAATACGAAAGCGTCGATTTTGAACAATATAAACGTCTCCCAAGGCGGAAACTCGATTCCGTAACTAGAGAAACAAGAAGACTTTAAGCTGTAACTAGAGAGATTCAGTGCCCAAGGAACTGTTCAACAAACAAACAAAAAGATGACCCACAGTGTAGTTCCAATGAGAAGAGCAACATATAGGGTATATGCATAAGCAGTGATGTTAATGTAGACATTACTAGGGTTCACAACATTGTGAAGAAACTTAGCAGCTTCAACCGGTGTCATCAGCAAGCATAGGTGAAAGTAACTTCAACAGATACATAGCCATCCTCAGCTTCTGTCTGGTCATATATTGGCTCAAAAAGCTTGCACGCATCCTGAATATCTTTCACCACACAAGCTCCCTAAAAAGTTCCCTTTCCTGATTGCACAAGTGTCCTAAAAAAGTTTCCACCCAAAAACAAGATAGGACATCGGCCAAAAAAATACACACCGGAAAGCATCACAAAGGTATGCATCCATATTATATTAAAGGTACGTTGCAAGTTCATAGCGAGGAACAGACTATATAGACACAAAACACGTGATATACTTACAAGAGGGAAGGTCTTGATGTAGTAACGAAAGGAGAGATGAGAAATCGAGGAAAGCTTCGAGTTCAGGCAACGTAGAGCAATGAAGGATCTTGGTAAGACAGAGGAAGAAGAAGATCTGGAGCTTCCGGCAGAAGTGGCGGGTGTAAGATTGGAAAGGGACGTCATTATTCAAATATGAAAGTGTTCTTGGTTTGATCGGAGATATAAACAAGAAGAGGGGGTTGGTGAGTGATGAGCTAGGTCGGGAACGCTAACAACGAATAGATAGATAGATAGATGCTAACAGTTTACCACTTCCACGTCATATTGATCTCATAATACAAGCCTAAGCAACCTCTCATGTTTATCATAAGACCCACTAATAACTTGCAAGGGTCGGAGTTTGACTTTTGGCCTTTGTGTGGTGCTGCAAAGACGACGCCTGAGTAGAGTAAGCGACGTGAGCTACCTAAGAGCTCATAGCTTGTGATCAAACTTTGAGATACCAGCGGATCTCTCTCCAAGAAAAGAAAAATAGGCGTGATAAGCAAATAACTACACAAGACTATGAACAGAGAGTCTTTCATCATTATCGAAAAACAGAGCTCGAGTACACGTTCAATAAATATGACAAAGGTTTCAATTATTCAGCAAAAACAAGACAATCTTGCTCTTAACATTGCCGGATTATAGGAAAAAAAAAAGAAAAGAAACAAAACAGATGTAGTTCGCTGACTGTTGTGCTTTTTATTCATCATCAACCAATGAGTAACTTATTCTCTTCCAAGAAGCTGTAGGTTGGTACCTCCAGGTTGTACGGTGCAGGACCTTTCCTAATCCTTCCAGAGATATCATAATGCGAACCATGACACGGACAAAACCAACCGCCATAATCACCAGCATTCGGCAAAGGGATGCATCCCAAGTGAGTGCAAACTCCTACCACCACTAACCACTCCGGATTCTTGACCCTCACCGAGTCTTCTTGCGGGTCTCTCAAAGATCCAAGATCCACGCTGTTAGCCAACTTGATGTCATCTTCTGTTCTTCTCCTGATGAACACCGGCTTTCCACGCCACTTCACCGTGACAGTAGTTCCCGGCTCGATGCTCCCGAGGTCGACCTCGAGGGACGCAAGGGCAAGGACATCTTTACTTGCAGACATGCTGACAATGAGCTTGAGGACAAGAAGGCGGAGAACAGAGGCGTAGACAAACCTCCCACCGGACAGGACGAAATAGGCGAATGCACGCTTGCTAGGGTCACCGGGTGGGTAACGCTCATGGTTGTGGTTATCATAGACAATCTTCGAGTTAGGTGTCTTGACTGCCTCCACGGTGGCAGGTTCCGAACCAAAACCTACCTCATTTCCTTGAGTAAGGACTTGAGAAGAAAAACCTGATAATAGAATGAAAAACATTAATAAAGTCAACTTTTTTTTTGAGTCACCACAATCAATCAAGATGTGATCTTCAACTAGTACATAAAAACGGAGTCCTTGCCGTATAAGAATAATGCAGGAACATGAGGGATTCATCGAAACAAATACTCCACAACAATATCCAAATTCAGTGAAAAGTTAACTACTCTAATCAACTGAAAAAAAATTCAACTATCACCTGTATATGACATAAATATTTAGACACACAACAAAACTTCAAGCTAAAAAATTGAAAACATAGCTCTTTTTGTTTTAAAAAAGAAAAAGTTACTCAGCAATGCCTTATTAACTGATATAGATATAGGCCAAAACCAAGTATGTCATTAAGACATCCATCTCCCTAGTAACGAAGAAACAAATGGATACACAAAGATCAACACTTTAGAGACCAAGAAGCTAATCACACTATGAATAAAACCTCGCCAAGGATTGTACAAAAGAAGACCTATTGGGAAGCTTCTCTCGTCAAACAAAAGGATAATCTCAGAACTAATCAATCAACTCAAAATGGTTATTTCTTCAAGCACGAAGGAAGCAAACATAGAAGGCAAAACTTCTCTACTCCAGCAAGGAGAATAGTAAATCAATCAAAGCTCTAAAACACCGTCCTAGATTAATGGAAACCAAACCCAACACGTACAGATCATCTCGTAGATACGAGAGCATGAATCTCAATCATTCCGGTACACATACAAGCAAAAAGTATGAATTTTTTTTTTTAATAGCGTTCAATCAAACACATGAAATGAAAACTTATATCAATCCAGAGAAAAGGGTAGATCGGCAGACCTCTTATAAGGCTCCGGTGGTAAGAATCGAAAGGTGGAAGATTGGTAGAGGGGACAGATCTGGGGGATGAAGATGAGTCGCCGCCATCGGATAAGGTATGGTCTCGGGAAAGCGCGAATGAGGACGCGGTAGAAGATCTCTGTGAAAGAGAAAAGAGCCTCCTTCCTGCTACTCGCAGCATCTCTGCTCAATGGTGGATTTAGGGTTTCGCTTTGGCGAGATCAGAGTTGTCCTAAAGGTTAGAGGGAGACGGCCGATGCAACAACAGAGATGAATAGTCGTCCCGTAAAATTAGTCTTCGACTAAAGAAAAGGTCAAATTTTTGGTTTTATCTATTATTTATTCTTTTCCAGTGTGAACTTTGTTTCTTTACAAATATAATTGTTGTTTAATTAATCTTTTGAATACATCTAAAATACATTTTATTTTTAAAAACACTAAAATATTATTTTGTTATGAATCATAGAATACATATTAATATATCAACTGATATGAAAATCGCTCTTATTCTTTATATGAAAATTTGCATTTAACAGTTTTTTATACACATCATTAGATTGTTTTATAAAAATGTTTTGATATTTTGCACCATGATAAATTATTCTTATGTAATTTCCTCTCTTTTAATTTTACATAATTAATAATAAATCATATTCAGGATCCAAAATTTACAATGAATAAGCATTATTAGACTTTTAATCAAACTATCAGAGTAAAACAATTTTCACAAGATAAAATACGTTTAGACCATCTTCGATGTATTTTGCTATTTGGACCTCTAAAATAGAGATGAGATGTACTTTAATGTATTCTTATAAAATAGTAATTTTTAAATATAAAATAAAATAGAGAAATGTAATAAATAGAGAAAAAATAGCAGTCTGTTGTGGAAAAAGAAATATAAGTGGGTTGGAATAATTTTACCATATCAATCTGAGAAACAATGGTGAATTTTTAGTCCAGTCCAAGCTTTAAGAAGATGATCTAACTAATGAACAAAAAGTACTGGCCTGCAAAAGCCTCCAGTTAAACTATTCCCAAAACTGTTTTCAAACAATAAACACAGACTATTAAGAGTGTGTTTTTTCACCAAATGAAACAGATGATAAGTCATACTATGACAAGTTTGTATTGTATTATTCAGCAAAACCAAACCAAACTATTCAAAATTGTTTTCAAACAAGAAACAGAAGACTATGAAGAGTGTTTGCTCGCCAGATGAGTCAGATGCTAAGTCATACAATGACAAGTTTGTATTATTCAGCAAAACCAAACCAAACCAATCTGTTACTTGCTCCGAAGCCCAAAGTGTAAGGACAGCGAATTTGCACGCTAAATTTTTAGACAGAAAAGTAAATATAAAAGAAAAAACAAAAAACATATGAGGATCTTTAAGACACAGACACTGTCTGTCGTGCTTTTATTCATCAACCAATGAGTAACTTATTCTCTTCCAAGAAACTGTAAGTTGGTACTTCCAGGTTGTACGGTGCAGGACCTTTCCTGATCCTTCCAGAGATATCGTAATGAGATCCGTGACACGGGCAAAACCAACCACCATAATCACCAGCATTCGGCAAGGGGATGCATCCCAAGTGAGTGCAGACTCCTACCACCACCAACCACTCTGGATTCTTGACCCTCACCGAGTCCTCTTGCGGGTCCCTCAGAGATCCAAGATCCACACTGTTGGCCAGCTTGATGTCGTCTTCTGTTCTCCGCCTGATGAAGACCGGCTTTCCACGCCACTTCACTGTGACAGTAGTTCCTGGTTCGATGCTCCCGAGGTCGACCTCGAGGGATGCAAGTGCAAGGACATCTTTACTTGCGGACATGCTGACAATGAGCTTCAGAACAAGAAGGCGGAGAACAGAGGCGTAGACAAACCTCCCACCGGACAGGACGAAATAGGCGAATGCACGCTTGCTAGGGTCACCAGGTGGGTAACGCTCATGGTTGTGGTCGTCATAGACAATCTTTGAGTTAGGTGTCTTGACAGCCTCCACGGTGGCTGGGACTTCAGAAGCAAAACCTACCTCATTTCCTTGGGTAAGGACTTGAGAAGAGAAACCTGATAATAGCATGAAAACATTAATATATTTCACATCAATGTAAAAGCTATACTTACCGGTCAAGTGTTCAACAACAATAAGTATCAAACAACAAATTACACTGAAGAAAGGACTACTTAATATACATAACCTTCTAAGAAAAATTACAAGTACATAAAACTGGAATCCATGAGGTAAAAGTATTACAGATTTCATCCAAACAATTCTAACATAATATTAAAAACAGTGAAAGCTAAACTACTGTAAGCAACGCAAAATTCAAGAAACAAATCCACTGATCAAACGCTGCACATTACATAAAAGCTTAGAACAGAAGAAAGTTCCCAAAGCTAAGTACTGCAAACATAGCTCTTTGGTTAGAAAAGATATTAATCCCAGATTCCTATACTGATAGCAAGTTACTCAGCATGCCTTTAGCTGCTACGCTACAGAGAATATTACCAGGACGTGTCTTTAGAAAATAAACAATCCATCTACCAAACAATGAAGGAATACATGAACACACAAAATAGAAGTTTTAGAAAATCAAGAAGCCAATGTGAATCTCACTATGGATATTGGATAACGCACCACAAGGTCATTACCAAACAGGAAGTTTTTGTCATCAGACAGAAATGGTCAAATCATATCAATTCAAGGAGCGAAATGGTACAAGAATCTCTAATAAACCGTCTAGATCATGGAAGTCAAAACAGATAACTTGAATCTAAATCATCTCCGGGACTCATACAAGCAAACAAATATTTGATTTTTCACGATTGTTTTTTCAATCAACACAACAAATGAAAATTAAAATCAACCCAGAGAAAGAGTAAAGGTTGTAGATTTTGCGCAGACCTCTTAAAAGGCTCCGGTGGTAAGAATTGAAACATGAAAGATCTGCAGAGGGAGCAGATCTGGTGGAGCCGTCGCATTCTTTGGAGACGGTGTGATCTTTGGAAAGGACGAAGGAGGTGGCAGTGGAAGATCTCTGCTGAAGAGACAGAAGCCTCCTCCCTGCAACTCGCAACATCTTCTCTTCTCTCAAATGGGTAAGGTTACGAATGGTCTCTATGCCCAAAAAAAAAAAGATGACTCCTTTATAAATGTAAGTGTTCGTGAAAACGTCAATCACTTTGGTTTTATTACATAACCATTATGCAGCATCGTTGCATCTTAATGAACTTATGTTTGTTATTCCCCGTGACTCATTATGATTAATGTTACCAAATTAATGTAAACACAAAACAAGGACAAAATAATTTTCCCGATTGATATCTCCAAAGCTTATTTTGAAGCAAACAACAATTGTAAAAATGCAATGACAAAATTTCCAAAAGTGTTTATATATTGTTTGTTTCCCAGTGAGGGTGCTCATATTTATTTGTCAACACGTTGCAGAAGCATGTTTCTTGAGGTAAAAGATCTTCAAAGGTTGGTGAAGTCAACAGGTTCACGGAGGAGCCTCTCCATCTGCTGTGCCCTAGTCCTGATAGACATGTCCAACACCTTTTGCTGAAACTCTACTATTAGCCCTCCATATATACTCGGATCAATCTGTCCCAAAACAAACAAACATGACCACCATTTAGACATCATCAATGTTAACATTCAGGCCTATTAATAACAAAAATCATGTAACGAGCCATCACATTCTATATATACCTTCTGTTCCACAGTTACTTTCTTCCCTTCTCCAATGATCTCCTGAAGCGTCTCCTTAAGCTCTTTCTCCTCAGCAGGTGGTAGCGGCTGTTTGAAACATTTGCTGTTTAGATCCTGTTGGTAACAGTTTCTGACGTAGTAAAACTATTATCTTACCATGACTGTGGTAACCAAAACCTTGACGTCTCCCCTATGTGCCGTCGTCAGCTGCATGAATTTTTTCACAATCACGTCTAAGTTCTTCAGCTTTCCGTTCTCAGCTAACAAAGCTGTTTGAGAAAAAAAAAGCAAACAACTTTTTGATCAGTAACAACACACAACATGGTTCACCAAAAAAATCATAAACAAGGCAATCAATTGACATTACAGAGGAAGTTCTTGGTGGGTTCAGCAAACTTTGCTCTATCACAAACATCCACAATAGCAGCCAGTCTCGTCTCTCTAGGAACAGAGGGATCTTTAGTAAACTGTGAGAAAGTAGGGCTTGTCTTCATAGCCTCAACCAGCTCAGAGAGATCAGACTCAATCTTCTCCAAGGAGTTCATTTTCACAGCTGCAATGTACAGCCACGAAGCAAAGTTGCCAGATTCACCAACCAAAGCCACAGGCACCTGAACAAACAGACATTACACAATTGTATAAAAAAACCACAACTAAGTATTAATCCAATGCCTAACCCAATAATCCATAGCCATCGCAGAGACTCTTGTCTCACATGTAAGAAATACATCGATGTTTATAGTAAGTGTGTGTACCTTAACATTACCGGTTTTCTGAGAAGCTGTTGCATAATCTCTCAACTGCGATTAGAAAAAAAAGAGTAAATATTTAACTGATAACATTCTCCCGGAAAATCTCAGGACTATCAATTAGGAATCAACAGAAACATGGAACAATGTAAACGCGAAAATAAGATGATACAATCCTCTCGTATTATCAGGAAAATGAGATGATCGAATCGACTATCTTGTACAAATCGATTCATAACAACGACAACAACAAAAAGTTGGACTTGAGATTTGAAAATGATGATTACCGAGGGGATAAGCGAGCCTCCGCGGGGAAAAGATCTAGCATCAGAGACGGAGATGTTCTTGAAGAAGGAGATCCCGGATCTGATACGACCAGCCAAAGCCATTTTCGTTTGCAGATAATCTGATTGGAACAACCCTACACAAGTCGATCAGCTGTTCTGTCTAGAGGTCTAGAGAAGAGACTGGTCAGAGGAGTTAGTTGGGCTTCACTGGGCTTACTATCGTTTATTTTATTGGGCTTTTAACAGTTGGATAGATTGTTTGTTTGCCATCTGAGATCAAATATGAAGTGCGTTGTCACTGACATTTTTGACCAATTTTAGAAAAGTTTCATCTTTATCATAAACCTAACTCACTTGCAAAGAAGTCTTGGAAGTTGACTAATATGGCAGAATCATAAAAGACCCGAAAGCAGCACATGATCAGTTGTTAAGATAAAACCTTAGGATGACCTTGACTATGTTAATAGCACTATCTCACTTTCCTTTGCAAAAGTTAGCTGATTCTGTTAAGGTGGTCGATAAACTGATGTATGTTGCTATTCTTGGATGGTCACTAACACATGTTAGCATCTATAAGAAACAGTTCTGAGTAACTTTTAAAGACAAATCAGATCTTAAACATATTTAGACAAATCATCAGAGGAGTGTATAGGAAGTTGAAAGGGTAAAATAAAGAAATTGCTGGGAATGCAAAATGAAGTGTCACGTTAACTTGTCGGCACAGTGGAGAAAACAACAACCTTCTCTCTTGTTTGTTCATATACATCGTTTTATGAACAAGTCATATTCTTCGCTGTTCAACAATATGCCTTCCTGTCTGAAAATCTGCATCCTGTTGATTCTTCTGAAAATTCAGTTTTGAGCTAATGTTTTGAGAAACCTATGACACCACCCACCAAGTGAGTTCGTTTTTTCTTTCTTAAATTGTTTTGTACTAATCTTGGAGACAAAACAACAACAATAGTTGCTTGTGTTGTGTGATCCAATTTTCTAGGGAGATCTCTATCAGTTTTCAGGAAAGATTTTTGGCTTTTTAATTTTTTCTAGAATCAAACTATTCTAGAGTATTTGATATGAAGTATGATCAATCAAATTTATGGTTTTCATGACAATAGCACTAAGAGATTTGCACCTCAAAATGACCCCTAGTGATTTCATTTGCTCATTGTTTGAATAATTAGTTTGGATCTCCATTCAGTTTTTTGGTTGACTATATTTTCAAGGCTGTATATCAGAAGGTGATGGTTGTGCAACAATGGCAAAGAAGAAAGGATTGATCACTATGCTGAAAAGGATTTTTATTTCAGAAGCTCACTCAGATAAGGTAATGAAAGAAAAAAAAAAATCTCAAATCTTCCTCCTAGTGAAAGTTTCAAGGCTTCTTGTTTTACTCTTGTTATCTATTTATGCAGAAAGAGAAGAGAAGAAAATGGACATTTTGGAAACTTCAAGTTAAGAAAAGAGTACCTTCCATTACAGCACCTCCAGAGAATGGGACAAGAAGACAAGAGGAACATAAGGAGGAAAGTGTTTCAGATGTGGGTGGTGAAGTCAGCCAAGCGTCCTGTAGTGGACAGTTAGATTCCATAGAAAATTTAGAAGGTTCAACAACATCCCCAGAAACTGCTGATATGGTGGTAGCCGTGGTGTCTCCAAATAGAGAGGAAGAAGTTCATGCTGCTACTCGGATTCAGACAACTTTCCGAGGTTATCTTGTAAGATCTTGTTACCCTTTTTTCCCTATGTGATTCCTGAAAAAAGAAAGATTGATTTTTCATGAAAACCTTGTGGTGTGTGTGCTGATGACGTTTTCTAAATTTCATTGCAGGCAAGGAAAGCTCTACGTGCGTTAAAGGGAATAGTGCAGATCCAAGCATATATAAGAGGTCGTGCAGTGAGACGCCAAGCAATGACTACATTAAAACGCTTGCAATCCGTTGTCAACATTCAGTCACAGGTCTGCGGTAAGAGAACACAACTTCATAAAGATTATGAAGAGTGCAAGATGTTCACCGAGAACTTACTCAAGGTACGTAAAATCTAACTATTAAAATTGGTGCAGCAGTATTGTACCACTACTAGTAGTTAATAGATATGATGTTTTCAGGTGGATATAAACGGTCAAAAGAGATGGGACAATAGTCTTTTAACAAAGGAAGAAGCCAAAGCTGTGGTCATGAGCAAGAAAGAAGCTTCACTAAAAAGAGAAAGGATCAAAGAATATGCAGTCACCCACCGGGTATTCTATATACACTGGACCCTTTTTGAGTGCATTACAAGTTTCTTATTATAATGAACTGAAAACTGTTTCATTTCATGAACCAACATCATCAGAAATCTGCGGAGTCATACCAGAAACGGAGTAACACCAATAAGTGGAAGTACTGGTTAGACGAATGGGTAGATACACAACGAACCAAGAGCAAGGAGCTAGAAGATCTCGACTTGTCTCTAAAACCAAAACGTAACGATGAGATTCTGAACAGGACTCCAAGGAACTCGTCGCCAAGAAGATTGAGCAGTAATAGTAATCATAGAAGACAAGTTTCGATAAGTGAAGAGGAAGAACAGAACCTCGCTGGTGGGGTCACTGTCGTTAGACCAACTTATATGGTTGCAACAGAGTCAGCAAAGGCAAAGTCAAGATCTCTTATGAGCTCCCAGAGGATAAGATCGAGAAGTTTTGACACACAGTTAGAGAGTTGCTCGCTGTATAAGAACAAGCTAGGCCTGACGAGTTCGGTGATGAGTGAAACACCAAGCAGAGTGAGAGTTGGTATTAATAACAACTCTTTTGAACGATCTCAGCATTAAAACTCGGAACGGTCTCTTAATCTCTACCGAGCTGGAACAAGCAGAGCAGCTTCGAGATGAGTGTGTGAGATTTTGAACCCATATATATATACATATACTTATTGGGTTACGTTCACATGTGTATCATCAAATCTTCTTTCGTTACAACTAGTCTGTTTCACTCAAATTCGTTTGTTTAAATTACACAAAGACCATGTTAAAAACATAGAATATTGTTTCTATCAAATACTACTAATTTTAAAAAAAAATTATATTTAGACGGCCTCTTCTTGGGTCTTTTGTTCTTTATTACATAATAAAGAGAGTGTTGGGGAGAGGCGACCAAAGCGACGCCGTTCTGAGTAAGGTGAAGGGGAAGAGATGTCACTGGTAGACTACGACGATTCTTCATCCGACGACGATGTCTTGCCTTCGGCGGAGCACAAGGCAACTCTGCCACAACCACCGCAACAAAGACCCTCTCCCCCAAAATCACGGTGAGTGAGTTTAGTGTTTCCCAAAGTTTGGATTTTTCGATGATTAAATCTGTTGTATATAGCTTCTGGAATCGTACGTCTTTGTATATTTATCTCGAAAGTGAAATACTTTCGGTTGATTCCGATCTCACTCACGTTCTTAGATTGATGAACACGATCAAGCTCAAAGCTTGGTTCTTTTGTCACGTTTGGGTAATTACAGTCTTGGTTTAAGTTGTAGTTGACCCTTTTGTGTTTTTTTTTTCTGTCTGTTAGGAGGTCTTTGAATGAGAAGGAAGAAAGTGAGGGACTTCCTCAGCTACCAGATGCTTTGCTTCTTCTGGAGTCACCAACACTCACGCAGGTGAGTAGCGGTGGTGACCATGCTTCCGTTGTTGCAGCTGCTATGCGGAAACGAGACTTAAATGGGAACTCTTCTTCTCTTCCTCGTCGTCCCAAGGTACCAAGAGGAGTTTTGACTCATTCCAAGAATATTCCAGACACTTCGGGTAATCTGCTTGTGCCTCCTCAGCTCAAAGGAAGGTTAGTCGATGGTTATATATGGCTTGTTTCATCTTAATTTTCACTTTATATTTCTCAAAAACCCCATAGAGCTATGGAGAAGGCTATTAGTGTTGATAACAATCATTCAAGGTTACACAAATGCTCTCTCTCTCTGAAATGGTATTTTGCAAAGCTTAAGAATTGTTGACACTCTTCATGAGAAACTAGTTACTATATTATATGCAATATCTTGTTTGAAACATTTATGATGATCGCATAACATGATATCTGCAGGAGCAATGTTGCCACAGAAGATATGAGCAGGCTTTTTGTGAAAAAACGGCAAGAGTCCACCAAGGCAACACCTCCTAATCAGGATTAGTTTCGTCAATTTTGAATGCAACCTATAGTGTTGGTATCTTAGTTGGGGGGAAATAAAAACAGAGCATGTAACTTTACTTACTTTCGTTTATTTATCGTTGGATTGATGATTTTATATGTAGTTTTGAAATTTACATTATCATCACTAGATTTAGCATTATAATAAACAAAATAGTAAACACTGGTTTGGCATAAAAACGTAAAAATCAATCTTCGTAGAAGAAAAAACAGACTCCAAAACAAAAGTTGTTTTCCTCAAGTTTGTTAACGAAAACTAAACTGGAACAATGACATAACTTCACTACAGTAACTTGTTCAGCTAAAAGAACATCATAACATCAACAGCAAAACCATAACCATTTCACAGCGTTGAATAATCTTAGAAATAACTCCTTGTACGAATTGGCCAAGCCTACAAACAGAATATGTACTGCTACAACAGTGGTCTAATGATGTTGCTGATTGGTGTTTGGAGGAGGGCCTGCAGGTAAAGGCGGCTGTGGTTGCTGCATAAAGTGAAAATAAAGAGAGTGGATAAGTCGACCAATTTCAGTAATCTCTACATTCGCAACATCTAATCATACCGTAGAAACTACTAGCCATCAAGTTTCAAACGAGCCTATCTATACATATATTTATTTGAAACCGTAACACAGAAGAAGAGTGTGTAAGAGACCTGTTGGAAAGGGTTGCTGTACCCTGGCATCTGTGGACGGTTGAAACCACGTCCTTGGGGATACATTGCGGGTCCACCACTGCTTGGTGGTCCTTGAAATGCTCCCGAAGGAGCACCCATATAATGGCTTTGCGACATCTGAGGATTCATGCCCCCTTGCATTCCCTGATCCAACCACAAGTGATGATATTAGTATCTCTTCCATTAGAATAGTATTAGAAAACAAATATCACTCAAACAAAAAGAGGATCCAACTCATGGGGTTGCCACAAAAGAAATGCTTAATTTTTAGTCAAATTTCAAGAGATCTGAGATCCACACCATTGGTCCAGGCATCTGATGAGACATAGGGATTGAGGAAGGTGGCATGTGACCGTGAGGCGGCATTTGCATAAGCCGGGGATGATGAGGACGCAATGGCATATGAGACGATGGTGGTCGCTGAAGATGAGGCATGTTGGGCACTGGAGAGATTTGCTGGGGATGACCTTGGTGGTGTTGTTGTTGCTGATACCCTTGCTGCTGGCTAATTCCAACAAGTGATGGGTGGGGACCAGGTGGCAGCGGAGGAGCCTTGCCACCTGGATGAGGCTGATTATGTTCCCCTTGAGAGGATGCATCAAATGGCATTGCTATTCCGATTCCCGGGATTGTCCCCTCATTCCGGGTCAGCCCAGGAATAAATGCTCCAGGAGTCGGAGATGCCTCAGATGGTTGGAAATTATCAGGCAGGCGATTGGCAAAACCTTGTTCACTATAGCCTATTACAAGTTAGACACAGATTACACCATCAGTTTTTCCATAAACAAGGAAAAAATATATAAACACTAGTTCCTAGCAATAATGCAACTTGCAAGTTGGAGCCCAACCAGTTAAGCCTACCATAACATCCTTACAATTTACTCATAAGGATCAAAGCATAATATTTATGCACACCCACACATTTTCCGTAGCGATACCTACTAAAAAAACTCAGATATTAATAACAAAAAAAAAACCTTGGTTCTGCATAGTAAGGACATCTCGAGGATTATCTGCAGGCCTGTTTCTGGACCAAAACTTGGTTGTGTGATCATTGCTACCACTACACAAATTATGGTAAATAGAATTAATAATTTGGTGCTAACCACAGATCATCATAAGATAGAAGTGTTATATAACTCTAGCACCAGATTATCGTACTACCTGCAAAGAAGATATCCAATAGGATGCCATGCAAGATCCCAAACACTGTTATCATGAGCATTTGAAATTTCAATCTGGGGGTTTTCATGCCTGACAATTACGAAAGTTTCACAATTAGATACACCTCAAACAAAATCACAAATATAGGGTAAAGAAAGATCATACTAGCATGTCGATGCTTCATGCTAATATATAAAATGTAGACACGAAACATGAATTGACAAATCCTTATAAATGTTTAAAGCTACCGCAGCATGACTGGATAAATGTAATAGCATATAGCGTCACAACAAAACCTACCCCACATTCCAATGACAGATGGATCCGTCAGCGCTCCCACTGACAAAGTATTCTTCATGAATTGGATGCCACGCCAAAGCTTTAAAAGATTTCGAAAACTTTTGATAAGACATAATGGAAATAATAAATGTCGCAGAAAGCAACTGAGAACCTTCATAGTGATATCAACAAAAGAATCGGTATGATAATAATATATTGAAAACATATACTTTAGAGTCCTAGCCAATGTATAGAAACGCGAGTTATACAGGCAGATTGTTTGCTTTCATGTATTTGAAGACATGGTCATTAGATTCATTACAGAATTTGACAGCTTACATGTTACATCTTTCTTGTGTCCACGAAAGGATTCAAGCTCCTTCATAGTCCTTATATCATACAGCTGCAGAATACATGCATACGTGTCATACCAAGGCTTCCACAAAATGCATGGAAAAACTCTTGTTTACAAAGCAATACACCAAAAGAAAGTAAGTCCTACCTTAATTATTTGATCTTTCGAGGCTGTTAAAAGCCAATTGCCATTTTGGTTCCACTTCACACTAAGCACCATGTTTTTGTGACCATGACTGAAAAAGTGAGAATAACCATCAAATTAGTCAAAGCTTGAATCTGACAAAAGTAATAGGATATAATTACGTTTTGTATCACTTACAATGAGCAAAGCTCTCTTGCAGTTCGAGTATCCCATATTTTGACAAGTTGATCTTTTCCACCTGACAACACAAATTAAAACCGTTAATAATTTATTGATAAGTCATCGAGAGAAGCTCTGAAGTCTGAAGTATACAACTATTTTCATATTATTGTATAATTCAAAAATCAGAAGATGTACCAGAAACTAATAGGGATTTTGTGGGGTGCCAGTCGACGCACTTGACATCCCAACCATGGCCTGCCTGAGTTCAAAATATAAAGAACCCTTTGATCACTTCAATAATCCTCAGAATTCATATAAAAGGGAAAGAAACAGTCAAAGCATGCCTCTAATAGGACAAAAAAATTTGTCTTAAGCACCAACTTGGAGCTTCCAAAACCAAGTACGTTTTGCATGGCATGACACCAAACCGAATCTCAATTATATTTTTCTATGTAGCATAAGGGTCAAATTCTAATAAGATACAGCTAAAACACATCTCGACTGGATTCTAAATTAGCCAATCTGTTCAAATAACATTACCGGTTAATGAAATTTCTTCTTGGCACTTGGCAAAATCCCACACTTTAACAGTTGTATCATCAGAACACGAACAGAACTTCAAATCTGTTTTACAGAAACTGTTTGATAAACGATGTTAACGTTTGAAGAGATTCATTTAATGCAAATTAATATATCGAACTTTTTTACCTTATACCACGAACGGATTCTTTGTGAGCAGTTCTATTGGCCTTCACATTGTTCATATTGCTCTGCCAATACCTGATAAACAAGAGACAAGTCAGCTGATCCTTATTATCACAGAAAAAACTAAATTCGACTATAGATTCTGAGCATCTCATTTAAACGGGCACAGAATAGGGGTTGAAAGAGAGAAAAAAATACTTTATCGTGCCTCCATCATCACCAGAAACCATCCAAATGTCATTGTGGCTCCATACCATCGACCTTATAGGTTGATCATGTGCCTGTTTTTGGCAACAGATTTTAACAGTCAATACTAGGAGCAATAGCTATAGAGGAAACAAAACAGGAGTCCCCAAAAGATTAATAATACACAATCTGAAAAGATAACCTGAAGAATCATCTCAAAATTGAAAGATTGCCCATTCCAAAGAGTAAACTCCCCACTTTGGGAGCCAGTGATAAGACGTCTTCCAGAAGGTGTCCACTACATACACGAAACCACAATCAGCAACGATCACAATAGGTTACCAAAACATAGTTCAACAGATAAACAGAGTAGAATACAATTCAGGCAGCTGTGAAAGATATATACCACTACACAGTTGATCGAACAACGATTCTTGTTTAGAGATGAGTGAACAAACTTGGCAGCAAAGCTTGTAGAAGGATTATCTGAATAGGCAACTGGGGGAAGCATCTGAAACATTGATATATATAACAAGTTAAGCGCCGTAAGATATTCGAATACTGGAAACATAATCCAGACATCAAAATGGTATCTAACATCAACTGCAGCAGCTGGGGTTGGTTGCAAAGAGGTCATATCCCTTGAGTCTCGCTGCCATGTTCGAGCCTGAACAAAAACATATATTGAGTAAAATCACTCTGCACTTTAACTTCCACAATAAAAGTATGAGCTCCACAAGAGTTGCAATGACATAAAAAGCAATGCTATGTAATGACTTTTACATTACCTGAACATATCTCACAACGGTGCTCGTGTAATCAACAGCTCTTCTCTGTGTATGCTTTCTCATTCGTTTCCCTCCAAAACTGTCAACATGTGCTGCAACATCAGGGAAGAGCCGTCAGATCTCATAGTCATCGCTAATTGAAAGCAAAAGCGAAAGTCTTTTCGAAACAACTACTACGACTACTTACAGTCGAAGTGATTTGGAGCAGAGGAATGGTGATACTCGGGGTTGATATTGGTGGAAGAGGCGGAGGGCTGACGCATCATCGGCGGGTGATGCATCGGTTGAAGCTGCTGCTGTTGCTGCTGCATCGAATCACCGTACATTATTGTAAGCAAGCAGAAGTCTAACGAAAGGTTAGGGTTCTCTTCTTCTCTGCGAGTCAAACTTTGAAGAAAGAATCGATCGGTTCGGTTCGGTTCGGTTTGACAATCGGTTTTATGTGGGTTCTTAAAAACCCGGTATTTTTTTTTTACTATTGCAAGTTTTTAAAAGAAAATTTCAAATAATATAGAAATGCGTAAACGTCATCGTATAGACAGTTGACTAGTGAATCCGGCAAGTGCCAATCACATTCCAGGTTTCCGGCGAAAAAGAGCTGGCAAGATCTAGGGCCAATAAATGAGTCTTACATTTCCATAAAAGCCTATTATTTCTTGTAGTAATCAAAATCAACGGCTTATAATTCATATATACTAATCTCGATCATCTAACGGACGTGGAGTCTTTTAGCGCGTTAGGGAGCGTTACAGCAGATTATTCCCATCACTCACTCCTCGCGGCCCTATTTCTGGAGGCAATAAAAAGCCAACAGAAGAGTCGCCTCATCGCCACACAAAGACATTCATTCTTCTTCTTCTTCGCTCAGCTCCTACAAGAAAGGGCGAAGAGTCTCCCTCCTTGACCTTCTCTTTGCCATCGATTCCATTTGGTAAGTTTAGTCTCCTCCCAGATCTATATATCTCCCTGTTGTTCATGTGAATTTATTCGATCTGTTTCACAGTTTTTGTCATATATCAACAAAGGTGAATTGATTTAGCTTCTAGTTTTAAGATCTGATGGTTTCTGATCGAATTGGATATAGATCCGTGGTTGAATAGATCTGTATTACGTTTCCTTCGATCTGCTTGTTTAGATCTCGAAATGATTCGCCTCTGTTGCTTATATTGTACGCTGATGTATGGATCTGCTGCGTGGACCTCTTGATCGAGAATTTTCCGCTCATGAATATGATCTTGTTCTAGTTTCTGGATTGATATGTTGCTAGATCTCATTTACAGCTCATACGTGAAACTCTTGCATGTATAAACTATTGTTTGTTTATATCTGTAGCTCACCAAGAGGTTGTTGACTTTTGCAGAGGTCAAAAATGGTTGATCAGACTCAGCACAAGGCTTCTGGCCAACTCATGCGTTCCGGTGTTTCTCAGAACATCCATGGCTACGCATCTGGTTTCCAGAGGCGTGCAACATACGGAAACTACTCCAATGCTGCATTCCAGTACCCTCTTGCGGCTACTTCCCAGATTGTGGCGACCACTTCTCCCGTGTTTGTCCAAGCTCCAGCAGAGAAAGGATTCTCTAGCTTTGCTATTGATTTCCTCATGGGTGGTGTTTCCGCTGCTGTGTCTAAGACCGCTGCTGCTCCCATCGAGCGTGTCAAGCTTTTGATTCAGAACCAGGATGAGATGCTTAAGGCTGGCAGGCTCTCTGAGCCTTACAAGGGTATTGGTGACTGTTTCGGCAGGACCATTAAGGATGAAGGTTTTGGTTCTTTGTGGAGAGGAAACACTGCTAACGTTATCCGTTACTTCCCCACTCAGGTTGGTTAAATTTCACTTTTTTTTAAATTACTGGATGATGCGTTGGTTATTGATTTATTGTTTATTTTTTTTTCCTAGGCCTTGAACTTTGCATTCAAAGATTACTTCAAGAGGCTTTTTAACTTCAAGAAGGATAAGGATGGTTACTGGAAGTGGTTTGCTGGTAACTTGGGATCTGGAGGAGCTGCTGGTGCCTCTTCCCTTCTCTTTGTGTACTCTCTTGACTATGCACGTACCCGTCTTGCCAATGACTCCAAGGCAGCAAAGAAGGGAGGTGAAAGGCAGTTCAATGGTCTTGTTGATGTCTACAAGAAGACCCTCAAGTCTGATGGTATTGCTGGGCTTTACCGTGGATTCAACATCTCCTGTGTTGGTATCATTGTCTACCGTGGTCTCTACTTTGGACTGTACGACTCTTTGAAGCCTCTTCTCCCTGGTGATCTCCAGGTTTGTTTATTTTGATCTATCTCTTATATCTCCATATCTTGACAACCTTGCCATGGTTTGTTTCTAATGCTTGTTATCTGTCTTTCCTTTCTTGGCAATTTCAGGACAGTTTCTTCGCTAGTTTTGCCCTTGGATGGCTAATCACCAACGGTGCTGGTCTTGCATCTTACCCAATCGACACCGTCCGTAGAAGAATGATGATGACCTCCGGGGAAGCCGTCAAGTACAAGAGTTCGATGGATGCATTCCAACAGATCCTGAAGAAGGAAGGACCAAAGTCTCTATTCAAGGGTGCTGGTGCCAACATCCTTCGTGCTATCGCAGGTGCTGGTGTGCTCTCTGGATACGACAAGCTTCAGTTACTTCTTCTCGGCAAGAAGTACGGATCTGGATCCGGCTAAGTATACTAATCCACCAGTCTCCAACAGTTAAAAGCTTCGGCTTTTTATTTTTATTTTTCTCGATTTAATTTGCAGTTTTTCAGACTTTTAAAAAAGGTCAAGATGTTGATGAAATCTTTTGCTATAAAACTAGAGAGAGGAGCAAGGGGAAATTTTTCTTATTGAATAAATTTTGTATTGGGATGGAGTTTGACTTCCTCCATTAGAACCAAGTTACTATTGCGACTTTTTGTTCTATTAAGTTTAACCTTTTAAAAAATATTTTGAGTTCATCTTTGTTTCTTTATTATGTGCAAATGAGGATATGGTTGAAACATTCGATTTCATATATTTGAAGGTTCGGTAGTTTACTGAACTATTCACGGAATCAGGCATTGCCATCACTAGACTCGTGCAGATTGCACAACATTGAGATGGTGAAGACGAACATAGTATCTGAATCTGAGCCACTCCTTTCTAGTTTTGGATTTCAAGAGAATAAATAAAGCAATGGGAAAAGCATCGACTCTGCTTTTCTTTCTCTTGTGTTTTGCCTTCTTTCTTGTCACATATAATCTCATCACACTTGTAGTCCACAACAGATCTAATTCTGATCCAAGTCCACTTCTAGACCCTCTGCCTCACAGAAAGGCCCAGACCTCTTCGCCACCCTTTCACGTCGCCGTAACAGCTACAGATTCTCCTTACAATAAGTGGCAGTGTCGTATTATGTATTATTGGTATAATAAGCAGAAGAAAGCTCTTCCTCGTTCAGATATGGGAGGCTTCACTCGCATTTTGCATTCCGGTCATCCCGACAACCTGATGGATGAGATACCAACATTTGTCGTTGATCCTCTTCCCCCAGGTCTTGATCAGGTGAGGAACATTCTTTTCGTCTCGAGTTTTTGTGCTAATCTAATAGTTTAATGTACTTAGGGGTATGTTGTCTTGAATAGACCGTGGGCATTCGTGCAATGGCTTGAAAGAGCTACCATCAAGGAAGAGTTAAGTCATGTCTCCTTTCCCTACCAAGAAACAAAAACACAGTATGCTAAATCTACTGAAATTCTTAATGTTGTTGGTGCAGCTATGTGCTAATGACAGAGCCTGATCATATCTTTGTTAACCCTCTTCCCAATTTGGCTATTGGTGGATCACCAGCAGCTTTTCCGTTTTTCTATATCACACCTCAAAAGTTCGAGAACATAGTCAGAAAGTATTATCCTGTGGAGATGGGACCTGTGACAAATATTGATCCCATTGGCAGTTCTCCTGTTATCATAAGCAAGGTGAGATTTGATTCTCTGTCTCACATTAAAATTGATGTTGATATGCATTTGCTTTATTATGCAGGAATCACTTGAGAAGATTGCTCCTACATGGATGAATGTCTCGTTGACAATGAAACATGATCCAGATACTGATAAGGCATTTGGATGGGTTCTGGAAATGTTAGCAATGGAAACAAACATCTATATTCATATATCTTAGTTCTATGAATTTTCATTGTTTTTTTCTGACACAGTCTCTCTTATGTTTTGGTAAGGTACGGTTACGCAATTGCATCTGCTTTGCATGGGGTGCGGCACATGCTTCGGAGGGATCTCATGCTTCAGGTATGTATCAACCATCTGCTGATTACTGTTAATGATTCCTAAGGGATCTTATCATATCTTTCAGCCTCCATGGGATTTGTCTACCAAGGCGATGTTTATCATCCATTACACTTATGCATGCGATTACAACAGGGAGGTGACGTTCCTTCATTTTATTCTTGGCAGATAATTTGATTTTTCAGCACTTGTGCTACCAAGTTTTGTTGCAACCTTGTACAGGGTTTTTAAAGTAGAATATATATATGTGATTCTCCATCAGAACTCCATGTTTGTATTACTTATATCAGCTTCATATGTGATATGTATGTTAAAAGAAGTACATTACTGATTTTTAAACACAGGGTGAGCTGACATATGGCAAAACAGGAGAGTGGCGATTTGATAAGAGATCACACCTGCGAGGTCCTCCTCCGAGGAACATCTCTATGCCACCTCCCGGTGTTCCAGAAAGTGTGGTACGTTATCCTTACCAATCAATATAATCCTATATTAAAACAAAATACTTGCTCTAAGGTCCATTGAGACTATATAGCAACTTTCTACGCAAATGCTTATCCTGGAGTCTGATGTAGCTTGTTTATTTCCAAGACTTGTTGCTAATCATCGACAAGAAGTGTGAAAGTTACAAGCCAAACTGTAAATAACTCTTGCCTAAAAATACATTTGTGTGTTGTGGTGGTGGTGATGCAGGTGACTCTTGTGAAGATGTTGAACGAAGCCACATCAAATATCCCTAACTGGGACACTCTCTAAATCACATCCACTAGACATAAACCACATAGCAAGGACAACTAATCCATACAACATCATATGTATTTTGCCAAATGAAAAGTTTAATTATTTTCTACCTTTTACTCTGTTGAACGAATCTGGTTTGAGACAATGTTCAAGAAGTCATTAGGTGATCCGTGATAGTAAAATGATATAAGCATATTTGGTGGAGTTGTAATACTATACTTCATAACTATACCAGATTTTAAAAAAAAAAAAAAAACTACTCCATAACTAGACCAAATAAATACTCGTAACCAGGCCAGACCAAATAAACCAGAAGGTGACGGTCCTGTCTGAAAAGACAAACGTTTCCAACTAGACGGAGTTAATAATTCCGTCAAATCAAAACCTATTTATCCATGAATTAATAAATTAAAAATAATATTAAAAAGGAAGAGAGAGAGTCTGTGTAAAGTGATCTATCTCCTTCCTCAACCTCAGACACAGTTCTCTATCTTCTCAGAGCGAGCAAAAATGGAAGTCGCTCTTCTCTCATTTTCGTCTTCCATCTCTCCCATCCGCCACAACCGAGCCTTAACCCTGACTCCCAAACCCTCGAAACCCTCAAACCACCCTCGTCTCCCTGTCATCAGATCCGCCGTGTCACGCTCCAAGAAGGAAGAAACCGTCGAAACCGTCAAGTCCCACCTCGAGAACTGCCACCTCCTCGCCGCCATCAACTACAAAGGCCTCACCGTCAAGCAGTTCCAAGACCTTCGGAGAACTCTCCCCGACACCACGAAGCTCGTCGTCGCCAAGAACACCCTCGTCTTCAAGGCCATCGAAGGCACCAAATGGGAAGCTCTCAAGCCCTGTATGAAAGGCATGAACGCTTGGCTCTTCGTCCAGACGGATGAGATCCCTTCCGCCATCAAACCTTACAGGAGTTTCCAGAAGGAGCGCAAACTCGAGGACAACGACTTCGCCGGCGCTGTCTTCGAAGGTAAGTTCTACGCTCCTGATAATTTCAAGGCGCTCGAGACGATGCCTACTCGCGCTGAAGTTTACGCTAAGATGCTCGGAGCTCTGCAGAGTCCGGCGATTAATCTCGTCTCTACTTTGCAAGCACCGGCGATTGAGGTTATCATGGTGCTTAAGGCTTATGTCAAGAAGCTTGAAGATGAGAGTAATAATGCGTAATTAGTTTAAAGGAAGCTGTACTCAACTCAAAGCACTTGTTTATGACTCGAACAGCAATTGTTTATTACAGTCATCTGGTTTTTTATTGAAAATGAAATGTTGTTTTTTTTCTGGAGTACTCTGCTCTCAAGCTACATATAAGATGAGGTCTTGTTTCAGATGTACTTCGAGAGGATAGACTCGACTACTCCCTGAGCTATGGGGTGGTAAGTTTCTCGTGCTTCTGCAAACACCTGTTTCGCCAGCTGCTTCTCTTCTGTTCCACCAGCTTGTGCAAGAGCGTTGTAGAGTGGACGCAGGTACTTCATCCTTCCCACTGTTTTTAGAGTTTTCTCCACTTCTCCATGGTACTCTCTGCACTTGGATGAGATTGCGAGTTGTAGAAACGACACCTTCAGTTCGTAGTCCTTTGATTCTGCTAGTCTGTACCGCTTGTCCAATGCCATGACCTGATTCATTTACCAATAAGCAAACTGGGTCTTAGTCATAGGTCATGATGATATTCTATCTCCCAATATACCTCCACTAGTTGTTTCTCTACTTGTTCGCTAATCCAAGACTAACTATTGAGCTAACCGACTCTTAGTAAGTCTGTTGAGGATCGATTAATGCACATTGGCTGAGTCTCTTTCTCTTCTCAAATGCACCAAACAGCTTCACAAGTTCACATTATCTTAAGAGGAAGTAAAAAAAAAAAGTACCTGAGAAGGTTCACATGATTTAGGAAGATTCTCCAAGTAGAGCTCCCATTCCTGACCCTTCCACTCAGCAACCTCATCCTCACTTGGCATCTTTCCTTGCTTAAACTCTTCTGCCAGGGATATGATCTTTGTGTAAATGGTAGAGACCGGTTCATATGCATCTTCCGGTATACCAACGCCCTCAGTCCACAGCTGTAGGTTTATCTCTTTCTCTATCCCAGGGATGTTTGCTTTCAGGAAGTCAAGAAATGTATCTGTATCGATCGACTTGAACTTGAAAGTAGCAATGTATTTCTTGAGGAACTCGTCAAAAGCAGTCCTTCCAACCTGAAAGTTTTACTTAAACATTAAGTAAGAGAAGAAGCACCTAAGTAGATATCAAGTCGGCTAACTCAAAACTAACCTGACGTTCAATCCTCAACACAAACTGGAAACCTTTTTCATATGGGACCTGAGAGTAAACATCATCTGGATCAACACCTTGTTGATTATTCTTGAGCTTAGTACACTCCAAGTTGTCTTTAAAACGTTCCATCTCATCCTTTAGACCCCTCCAACCAATCCCCATGTTTAAAGTAGCTATCTCCTCACCTTGAACAGCCTCCACAATCCTCCTCTCTGCGTAAGTTGTAAACCCCTATCGCCCATAAACATATAAAGTTAGCTTCTTTCCCATCAACAAGGCAAACACTAATCATAAGCTAACTAACTAACTAACTAACACATCTATTCATCTTCAATAGCATACCTCATTCAACCAGAAGTGTTCGTTGTTGATGTTGGTGATCAAGTTCCCAGTCCAGCTATGAGCAAGCTCGTGAGCCACAACCTGAGCTCCAGAGGCGTCCCCTTTGATCACAGTGGGAGTCAGGAAAACCATCCTCGGATTCTCCATCCCTCCGTAAGGAAAACTCGGAGGCAGCACGAGCAAATCAAACCGCTCCCAATCGTAATCTCCAAAAAGCTTCTCCCCTTGCCTGATCATCTCCTCCGTTCCCGCAAACTCCAACGCAGCCGCATCGAGAACCTCTCCGGCAGCAGACTCCGCGTAAACACGAGTCCTAGGCCCCACTTCCCTGAACCCTAGCTCGCCCACCGCGAACGCGAAAAGATAAGGCGGGATCGGCTGCTCCATAACGAACTCCTCAACGACTCTATCCTCCGCGCACCAGAGAGAGGCGTCTAGATGTTTAGCCTCCTCGGGGAGGGGGAGCCTGCGACGCACGTGACGAGCAGACATAACGGCTGAGAGAGCGCTCGGGACGTTCAAAACGGCGTCGTATCGGATCCTCGCGGCGGGGGTGTCCTGGCAAGGGAAAATGGATCTGGCGTGGATGGCTTGGCACTGGGTGTAGACGTAAGGATGCGTCTTGGAGAAGGTCTGAGGCGGGGAGAGCCATTGGAGAGCGGAGGCGGAAGGGGAAGTGGAGTAGACGAGGAGGAGCTGGGACTGGCCGGAGAGGACGACGGCGATCTCGCTGCCTCGGATCGGATCCGGGTTGGAGGAGACGGAGTAAGGGAGAGGGTGGAGAGTTTTGGGGTCGAGGATGGTGGTGATGGAGATGGAGCGGGAGTCGAGGGAGAGGGTGCCGGAGAAGGGGGAGGAGAGAGTGAGGAGAGAGGTGGCGTGGATGGTGGAGGTGGAGAAGTCGAGGTAGAGGGAGAGGGAGACGTGGGTTGTGAGAGGGTGAGAGGAATCGGTGAAGGAGTGTGGGTCAATGGGTGCCATTTAGCTCTGGAGGTTTTCGATTTTTTTTTTTACGGTTAGGGTTTGTTGCAGAGAGAGAGAGGAGAGTGATGATGAAGGAGAGAGTCTAAAGCGGGAGAAAATAATAAGAATAAAACAAATATTATTATTATATTAGAGGAATAATAATGTGCTTACTAAAATGGAGAATAATCATATGAAAGCATTTAATACAATTAGGAATAATCTTTTGCTAACTTTCTATTCCATAAAAAACCAGAAGTGAAGTATTATCCAATTTTTGCTCTTGTGAATTAAAATGGAGGAGATACTTGAAAGAGTACTAGAACACATGATTCAAAAGTTTGTTCCAAGTAAGGCATACAACAAGCAGTTACCATAACTTACCATACAGATTAGCAAAGGAACTTGGGAGTCACGGTAAAAGAAGAAAGTAAAAGGGAAGAACTTTTAAGTGTAAGTGAGCACTTGTGTGTGATGATCATATTATTCTGAGTTGCTGGACTATTATTATTACCACTACTACTACTGCACTTCTTTCTCAAGTTCATCGAACTCCCATCCATCAATCTCATCTGCAGAGTAATCACGAGCCACTTTACCAAATTCAGATTCAAACTCGCCTAGTTCAGATTCAGGGTTCAATTCCTGACTGGAACTAGCAGTAGTAGTAGTCGGTGGTGCCTCGGTAGGATTGCTCAGTTCTGTCTTTTGGGTCACAGATTTAACTGGAGCATCCATGCTACTGCTGGGCTTAGGGGATTTGGGTGATGCAACACTGCTTTTAGGTGATGGAGTCTCTATCTCCAGCGTTGGCCTTGCTATGGACTCAAACTCCTGCCTCATTTTCTCCATGTCATCAAATAGCTCTTTCACACGCCGGTCGTCCTTCCTGGTATAATAATTGTAAGAGTTCAAAAACTTGGCAATAAATAAAAGTCTACCCATCAATAAAGAGTCAGAGAGTAATGTTTATTACTCACTTTTCCAGTTTGCATTGGAGGACTTGGAAATGCTCTTTCATGTTATCCACTATGCTGAAGGTGGTAATGATCTGATTTTGTACAAAACCCAGGATTAGTGACTAGGAAGAGGAGCAAACGAAAATATCAAATTAGCAATTCTCACCTTGGTCTCATAGTCTAGATACTCCTGCTCCAGGCTTTTCCTTGGGCTTGAGACCTGATTCTCCCCCTCATCTGCATTTGGTGGCATCTCCGACCTGTCTCCACCATATGCAAAAAAAAATGTTACCATTAGCTGCAATTCAACTGAAGAGTACAGGTATTAGCCAGAAACCAAGTAAATCATAGGAGCAATCTAATTCAACAAGAGGCTTTACCCAGGACCAAGATTCTTCAGATTTTCCACATAATTCTCTATACGGCTTATCAAAGGTGCCACCTCCTTCTGTACAATATGAATTTCTGTGTCAGGTCTGTCATTTACCAACTACTACTTAAAATTTCCATAAACACACAGAGCTTACCTTGTACGTAGAGAGTATATTAAAAGCCACATCCGAGAAGTAGTCCTCATGCTTCTCCAATTCGTCCCTAAGACATGCATCCACTTACATTATTCATTGTGGTTTGGGCAGCAAAGAAAAAATAAAATTGCCAGAAACAGCTGAGAGTTTGATAGAAATACAAAGTCTGCTTATCCTTCTTTTCGGTATATGAGCATTGAAGAAGCCATGCATCCTCGAGGAAACTTATCCAAGTCTTGATAACTTCTGACTCTTTCTTACAAGATACAATTGATTTAGACAGGTCATCCTCCTGCACGTAGAATCATCATAACCAAATGATTTCACGTGGAAACTATTTACCACGAGAGAGCTACTCTCATCTTAAACGAATACGCCACCTTTGTTTTCAAGTGAGCGATGATCTGATCGTTGACTTCACCAAATTGATCCCTCTCTTCTGTCGCATTACGGAACCGAGATTGAGCAGCAGCTAATGATATATTGACCTATATGGAAGAATATTCATTGTCATACCTTCCATACCACAATAAACATATGCTCAAATCATATAGAAGCTCTTTACGTTACATACCCTCTTCAGTTCAGCTTCCAACTCATCTCTTTGTTTCACAAGCTGTGTAATTTCCGCAGCTAATTCCTGTACGTAATAAATAATAAGAAAGAATCTCAATACTGGCAGATGATAAACATAACGAAGAATGCTGCCACTATAACCCAAAGAATAAATAAAAGCGGGAGAGACAGAACCTTTTCCTTTTCACCGGTTTCATTTGCTTTCACCACACGAGCTTTAAGCGCCTCTTCTTTCTGAAGCCTACGAAGAGACAATTGGTTTCTATTAATGGCGTTTTCCTTCAAGGCATATGTATATACAACAAGGCAAGCTTTGATGAAAATCAAAATTAATTGAACAACAAAAAGTAAGTCTTAACTGCAGATATAAGGATAAGCTTCATTTACCTGTTCTCTGATATTCGTTTCTCGGCTTTGGTAGTTGAATTTGCTAAAGATTCCAATAACACCTTCAGCTTGTCGACCTTGTTCGAAAACAAAATTATTCATTATCTTCCATGATTAACATTCTCCCTAACATCCGGAATTTATAAGATGTATATTCTTAATACTCGTATCAACAAGTAGAACGAGATGATAATTAACCATACCAATCAACTTGTATAGTGATAATGATTTGAGGATAACACAGCCTACAAACTTACTTTCTGAGCATGTATATCTGGTGAATCACCGTTGCTTAGTTGTCTCTTTCTAATTAGAAGCCCTTCTAATCTGGAGCAAAGACGAATCTTTGCAAGTGTTTGTTTAAGAGCCTGCAAAACGAGAAGTCTATCACATGGAGCTACCCTAAATGAGCTTACGGGGAGAACAGAGAGTTTGGAGAAAATTTTACGCTCACCTCTATTGTTAAAGGAGCCTCTTTAACTTCCCTGTCTTCACTCTCCTGTGGAGACTCAGAGACGTTCATCTTTTCGAGTTTTTGTCTAAGATCAGAAGCTTCAGCATCAATCCTGAAAACAAGAATTCAATCAACAGTGATCCACGATGAGAAAGGCTCTATGACTCAAGTCATTCATCCATTAAACGAAACGAGAGTAAGAAGCACATTAATATCTCTTATCTCCATTTATCACCTCAGCATTTCAGCATTGATCTTTAACCCTGTGATAGCATTTTGGGCGAACTGAAGCAATTCGTCTTGCTTAACCTGAACATTGAAGAGTAAACAAGTTAGGAAGAGATCCAAACGCCCATACATTAACATAAATGCTGACTTTTATTGCTCAAGCGCGTACCAGAACTTCATCCTTGTAACTTGAAAAGACTGTAGCAAGATTCTGCATACTGCTGACTATGGCATCATGAACTTCCTTTCCTCCATTCAGACAAATCCTGAAAACAATGTTAAGCTCTATAAATAATCTCCTTAGGCACGAAAAACCAAGTGTGTCAGTTTTCAAGAAGAGTTAAGACTTTTTTTTTTAAGCGAAATTTTCTGAATGCAATTTGGTGGTTCAACTCACCCAAACATCTCCAGGAGTAGAGAAACTTCTTCATCATGTGGTGGTTCAATAATCTGTAATAGAACAGTCAAACCTAGAGTTGACACTCATAGACGGTACCATTTTTTTTTTTCACAAAACCCAAAAGTATAGGTATAGTCTGTCCATAGTACAATATTCAAAACAATCAGAGAAACAAGATAATTGACAGGCTCTCACAACATATATTGTTCTTTAAAATAATTTTCAGCCAAGCAATATATTCTTTACGTTTCAATTATCCCGAATAAACACTGAGAAATCGAATCAAAGATGATGCATCTCAAGCCTTTCACGTTTCTACTACAAGTCTACACTTGCATATGTATATCCAAACTCTTGGAAACATCAGAGAACGGGGGATCGATTGTTATCACTTATATCAGGTAAGCCACCCAAAAGAAGTTAAAGTAGCGAAGGAATACCATGGACAGAACGATGCCCTCCAGAGCTTGACTTTGCAGAAAAACATCACGGAAATTTAGTGGCTCACCTCCTATATCTGGATCATAATACAAAACCTACACATGGAAAGGGATCTTCTGTTGGAAAAAGGGTCATAAAATTAGAAACAGAATAGTAGTAAGAAAGTTACTTATAATCAAACCTTTGAACCAAAATCACTAAGGATAACAATCATATTTACTTAAAAGTAACATTCATGATATTCTAAAATGCAGGATGCTATATGATGACATCTTCATATCAGAAAACTCTTCTTTTCCACTTATACCAAATTAAAAGGGAACAAAAACAATACCCGTTCACGTCTCTTTGCTTCATCAGAAGCAAGATGTTCCTCAGAACTCATATCTTTATCCTTGACGGAAGTCCCACTAGCTCCATCGATCTCCTTGAGCACAGTTAGCCATCTGTTGATCAGCAATGCTCTATCATGACCTCTGCACGAGACTGCAGCTTCTTCCAATCTCTGAATCGTCTGATTAACACTCTTATAGGCCCCAACACCCTGCAAAGTAACAGTCCGGATTATTCATGCAAGTTAAGTGTCATTATTCCAACTACTAGCGAATTTGCTTTGAAAAGATAAGAACATTTATGGAGCACAGTGTTCAAATGAGTGCACCGTCACAGCAAACTCAGTTCCTTAATAGCAAAATCAAAACTTGAATCTAGAAACAAAAGTAGAAATTAAATTTAAAAGAAAAAAGGGAAATTACAATGCGGTCTTGGAACAATTTGGCTCCTTCAGCGACGGCTTGGCCAGCCTGCTGGACGACGGAGTCGGCATAGTTCTTGACTTCCACCGCCTTACTCACTGCCGTTCGCAGCCACGACATATCCTCTCGTCTATCTTTGTAGTCTTCTCGGGAAGAAAAAAACAGTTTCAGAGAATCACAAGAAAGCTAACTCGGGCACGGTCAATGTTATGTTTACTCGGCGGTGGCGATTGCTTGTAATTTGCAACCCGCTTCTATAATATAATTAAAGTATTCATTTTTATTTGTTTTTCTCTGTGACTTGGGTCGGATCTCGGATATCCAAATACTTGGGTCGGATCTCGGATAGTTAAATCCACCCTAATCTGTGCACTCCATCGAGCGATAAAAAGGCCAAATCAGATTAAACGGGCCCACCTTTTACATTTCACCGACGACGGCGAGGGAAAACGAAAAGCTTAGCGTGACGACAGCGATCTTCAAGCTCATCTAAGAACATCGGAAAGAGTCTCCCTTCCAAGGAGCTTCTTGACGATCTCTGCAGGTATACCTCTCTTTTCACCTTATTGAATAAGTTCTCTTTTTAGTAGATAGTGAAACTGACGATTCTCTGTTCAGTCGATTCGTTCTGAACGTTCCTGAAGAAGATCAACAGTCATTCGAGAGGATCCTCTTTCTGGTTGAGTACGCTTATTGGTACTACGAAGATAACGCTACTAGAAGGAAGAAGCGTCCTAAATCTGTTCTGTTCCTGAGACTGATGTTGAGAGTTCTAAACGAAGAAGGCTAATGATACAAAAACTGTTGGGAGTTGAAGAAGACTGTGATGTGCTAAATGTGAGTTGTACTTCTACTTATTTGTTTTAACTAAAATGTAAATATGATTTATTATAATTTTCCTTCTTTGTAGATGGAAGAAACTCAAATGAACCAGCTTTATCAAGGCGTTGACAGGAAAACTTGATAACGTGGATACATTGATCCAAGCAAAGATTGGTGTTCTTCTTGCTCCTATAAACGAGAAGTTGGCAACAATTGAGAAGGACCTTCAAAATCTGAAAGAAAAGACGTAGCTGATGACAGAAAATAAGATGCAAATTCCAATATTAATCAAAGTGCTGAAGTAAATAGCAAAGAAATGGTATGATTTATTATCTTACTCTTATAGGTTTCGTGCCTATTAGGATGGTTTACCTACTAAACGCGTTCAAAATACAAGTTCCACATTTACTCGATAACCCCTCAGGGGATGAAACATTGTCTGATCCAGTGCAGCGTGACAAGGCTAGAGATCTCGGTGATCGTTTAGATGCCATTGTAGCCTTGGCTAGAAAGATGAATAAGCCTACATCTCCCACACCTTCCTCACCTCAAACTAAACTAGCATCGTCTCAGCTATTTCCTTTCGTAGGAAACTCTACCGTGAAGCACATCATCATCACACAGGTGTAACACCATCCATCTCAGCATATGATTTGTTTGCTGATGTTGACGATGATTAAGTGAGGAATTTACTGCATTTTCTACTGGATGATGAGTATGTATGTATTCCTGTTTTTAACTGAGTTTTAATAATGTCATATTGCTATATTTGTTTTAATCTGTATAATCTTCTTTTAGGAAGGAATCGGACACAACCTGTAATAATAGTACAGAATTCTATAAGGTGATAATAACTCCAAGAAATCAGTGGGTACATTGGACTTTGGCTGGTTGACTAACATGGTAACCCTTCAGGATATTCGACGGAAGCTAGCTGCTGAGATTTACGATGCTGTTGGACAACCTCAAATCACTCATTTATTTCCTGAGTTACCAAAGTAGTATGTTCAGTTCTTAGTGAAATTCTAGTCTTTATATGCAAATTGCCACATTTATTCTTAGTAATTTTATTTCCAGTGCACTTATTTTCTTAGTGAACTTGTAATCTTATTGTGTTATTTGCCACATTTATTCTTAGTAGTTTTATTTCCAACACTTATTTTCTTAGAGAACTTGTAGTGTTATTTGCCACTTTTATTCTGAATAATATATTTCCATGCACTTATTTTCTTATTGAACTTGCTTATTGTGTATTCACCACATGCATGTTATTAGAAGTTGAAGAAAAAAAAAAGAAGTTGAAGAAATAACAAGAATACTATCCTTGTTAAGAAAACATCTAAACCCAAACAGGCTGAAGCTGTGAAAACTTTTTTGGATCAATTGTTGTTGTACTCTTGTCTACTGCGAAGAACGGTAAGAACAACAGAACCTGCAATTTCAATAAAGACTTATTAATAACCAGAAGAAAATACACACATCATGGTCAACAGAAAACAAACATACCTCACCTTAAATGAAGCAAACATAGTTTTTACTTGAAGCATAGGAAAAGTCTAACCATAAGCTAAACGTGAATCTTGCATGTCTTACAGTTATGTCCAGACTGATGACACTTTGAACATAAATGTTGTTTTCTAGGTCGTTTTTTCTCTGTGGCTTTCTCCAAAGCTGACTTCATCCTTGACTTTTTGGGTCTTCCAGGTTGTGTGTGTATAACCGGAGGCAAGCAAATCTTTGTTGTAATATTTTCTGGAACAGGTGAAGCAACATCTATTGGCATTATGGAAGTAGAATAAGCGTTCAACAAGTATGAGTTGTGATCATGGACGGACCTAGAAAATAATTTAACATGTGTCACAATATATATATATATATATATATATATATTAAATTTTTAAATAATTTATTTCATTAAGTTATATATATTTTTAAAATTTTTACATTAGAGTATTTCCAAAAGAAAATATAGAGCTTTTCATGCTCAAAAAGAAACTTCAAAACTTCAAATCAGTAAAATTTTATTAATTAATATTTCAGTAATATTTATATATATATATATATATGCTCGTTATTTATACAAAAATTTGGATTTACATATTAATTTTCATAAATATAAGGACCATAGAATAAACACACGGACAATTTTGAAGTTAAATTTGAAGTTTTAGTTTTAGAAAAGAACACCATGAAACTTCACATATAGAGATTTGTAAATTTTAAAATAGATAATCTTTTTAAAGATGCTCTTAGTTACTAAAAGTTCAAGTAATTTTGTATAATTTTAAATATCCCATTTTAAGTAATTGTATAAAAAATATATAGCACATAATATTTATTAACACATTTATTTATTATAGTTTTTATTTTAATCTAAGTACTGAAAAGTAATAAAAATAACTGTTAGAGTGAAATTTAAAGAAATTGTATTTTTATTTTGGAAAAAGTAATATTAGAGAAAGGAAAGAAAGAAAACAATTGTGGAAAAAATATATAATTAAAGGTGGTAAAATAAATGAAAAAGGGAAAGGTTGACTAAAAGTGTAGAAATAATTTTTTAAGAACAAAAACGGTTAGGGGATTCAAACTCAGAAACGGTGGGGCACAACCAAACCTTCTGAACCATTAGAGCTACACGACAACATATGGACGATCACTTCATAAGATGTTTATAATATTTAGTATGTGGCATGTGCCACACCTTTTCTACAGCTGGGTCCGCCACTGGTTGTGATAATAAGGGTGACAAAGTGATATGCTGCTTTGCTACGTGCTTCCGCCGCCGCGATTGAATGAACACATGGTAATTTCTCTTTATCAAACCGACGACAAGTACATTGTCTTCCTGCTAAATTAACAATATACAGAGACGAGCTGGTTGTAACTTATGAATGATGCAAATCGATTGATTGAACTGTAAGCATCTTGGCATTTGATACACGTTTCTGAGAAAAAAATACAGTGTCACAAATGACTATAAAACAAGTAACTAACCAAAAGAGAAAATGTATTATTTTTACCTCCAAAACTATCTCTACTCCACGAGTCAAGGTTGTCTTCGTTGTTCCTGCAGCTGTTCTCCTACTTGTAAACCATCTTGTCATCATTAACCGTAAAGCATCCAAGAGTTTTACAATTTGCAAATTTCTTGAGCTTGAGATGACTTTGTTGATGGACTCAGCAATGTTTGTAAATCAGCAGTTTCCAAATATTTATGTAATCCAGGATTCATCGCTTGGATCTCTTCAAATGTTGTATCAAAATCAGCCAACGTAAAAGCACTTGCAGCTTTCTTGACTAATCTAAATGCATCACCGCCTCTGAACCATAGCATTAAATTTTTGTAAAGATGGTACGTGCAAATTCCGCGACTAGTCTTAAGATACACTTTTCCAATAGCATTACCTATAGCTTTATGCCTATCAGAAATAACTGCAAGTTCTTCATTTTCGCTATCAACAACTGCAAAAGTAATAGAAAATATCTGAAAATTTCCATCTTGAGCTGTTGCGGTTAGTAGTATTCCTTTATATTTTCTTTGAAGGTATGTACCATCCACGACAATTACTTTTCTCATGTAGGGAAATCCAGTTACACTTGCACCGAATGCAAGGAACAAACAGTTGAATCTGTTAACTTCATCAACTTCCAAACGTGTGAAATTTCTAGGATTTGCTTTTCTTATATGATACAGCTACATGGACAACTCTGAGTATCCACTCTCCGCAGAACCTCTAACAATATCTCTTGCGCGTAAAAGTGTCCGATGAGACTTCCAGTAATCCATCTAGTTACAAAATGTTTTACAATAACATATTAGTTAGACATCTTATTTTGCTATAAACGAAATATAATTATAATAAACATGTCAATACAGAAGACACACCTTGACACCAAATCTCATGTTTAAGGCATCTCCAACATGTTTCAAGAGAACTTTTGAATCCGCACCACCGACATAGTCCACATATAGTCTTGCTAGATTTATGGAGTCGCTTGTCGGGCACTGGCAGAACATTCTGTAATGGAACATGAATGTTCTGAAACGTGTGTACGAATGGGAAACTGAGTAGAATTACCAACTGGGGTAGCTATTACTCTCCATGTACATCCCTATAGCCAGCACTTACGTTAATATATCTGTCGCTGATCTATCCACTCTGAAATCAAATTGATGAAGGATTGACAAGATCTTCAACCTAGTCTCCAATGCATCTTTCGTATCATATCGTTGTCCAACAACTATATTAAGTGCATCTAATTTTTTAACATGATCATTACCCCTTTGATCACCATATGAACAAAATCATCATAACTAGTTTTGTTGTCTACAGATATAGCTTTACTCCTTGCTCCTTTGTCAACACCAAATAACCATTTGTTTTTACCAAATATCCAATGACCACAAAGAATTTTTATTTGTGCCATGAGAGAAAAAGAACAGAATAAATCAATCTGAAAACGCTATTGACGTCGTTATGCACAAGTTTCACGTGTATGAGTGATCTGTAGATTAGGGTTTTTTCTTTGTTTGGTTTAAATTATATTTTGTTTGGTTTAATTAAATAAATTTGGTTTACATGCTTTTGATTCAAATTATGGTTGGTTTGGAACGTTTTGGTTTAAATCAATTTAAATTACTGGTATATAAAATAATTTCAGAATTAGATGGTTTAATCTGGTTTGCAATACACATTTCGGTTTAGGGTTTTAAAAAAAATCTGTGGCCAAATCATAAATAAATATGTGACTTAAGTTTAAACAAATATATCAAAATGTAACAAATTTGTGGTCAAATCTATCTATACTAATAAAGTAGGTTTTTTTATCTCCTTGGGGGGAAAAATGTCATGTGGCATTTTCTTTTTAATAATTAAAATATTTTCTCAGTTTAAATTTAATGAATTTTGGTATTAATTGTGAAATAAATTGGGGGTTTTAAACTTTTCTTCATACAGGTCCAAACGTTTATAAGACTGTTTTGAATCTGACCCGGACCCGTAGTTAAACAAATAAATCCGATGACCCAATATAAATCAGATTTGAGTTTTGTGAAAAACCCATAAAACACACAAAAACTCACTAAAACCCGATAGATGTTGCAGCACTGGTTGAACCAATAGATAATTTTTTTATTTTTTACTATTTTTAGTTCAAGTTATGTTTTAAAATTATTTTTTATATTCTAAATTTCTAATTAAAAATATAAAATTTTCAGTTTTATTGCCGTCTTCCTCTTCTTCTACACTATAATTTACGTTTGCAAGAAATGTGAGTCATGATTGTGCTTGAGCCGCACGTCCGTAAAACAGACTAAAGCACGATGAGGTTTATTATTCCTCTACACTACAATTTGCGTTTGCAAGAAAGGTGAGTAAATTATTATTATTTTTTATTTAACTTAGTTTATAACAAATCATTACATTTTTAATTTACAGATCAAAAAAAATAAAATCATATGAACATGTGAATTACAAAATAGAGTTTTGGATGTTGAAGAAGAAAAACCTGGCGAACTTGATTATAATAAATTAGAGAATGCTCTTGCTGAAGAATATCCCAAAGATGATGAAATGACAAATTTAGAAAAAAAACTTTGGTAAGTTTTAAAATTTCGAGAAAACCAAAATTAGTTGATGTGATCTGGTATTAGTTTATTTTTGTTATTGACAATTTATTACAATGATGTTCTAGTTTTGGTTTATTTTGGATTGGAAGTTTAATTTTATGTCTAGATTTTTTTAGATGTCATAATTCTTATGTTACAATTTTTTTAAATAGTTTAAACTATTTCTTAATATTTTGTATGTACACTTAAAATACTTAACTTGATTTTTTAGATGTCGTAACTCTTATGTTACAATTTTTTTAAATAGTCTAAACTATTTCTTAATATTTTGTATGTACACTTAAAATACTTAACTTTAGTTTTTATATATATTTGTTTTCATAGCTAATATATTATTATATAATAAAATTAATTTATTTATTAACCCGCGATTCATCCGCGGTTGATCCAATGATCCAGTGATCCGGTAAATCATCCGATTCAGTGTTCGGGTCAGGTTTCAAAACACTGGTTTATCGGATTTATTTGTATTTGATGTGGACGATGGAGAATATAGCCTCTAAAATTCTCTTTCTTTAACGCAATCGACATAATCGTTCATATAATCAATCCATAAATCCCACTATCTCCTATTGAATGCTTCTTTAGTTCCTGCTTTCTGAGTTTCATTGTATATGTATAGACGGTGTGAGAGTTCGGACGATAATCCCTTTACTTTTCCCAATTCAATCATTGTCGAATTCCCAGTTTCATTGCTCGGAGTTGAAGACAAATCGGTGTAGAGATATTCAGACTAGGCTACAACAATTTTGGCAAGCCTGAAATGTTAAAAATGGGTGAGATATTGGGGTTGATATGTTGTTGATTAATGGGAAGGTACACCGGTTCTTTTTTCAGTTTACCAGTTAATGATTGCTTACTTTTAAAGTATTAGTTTTATTATGCATCATTTCCTTTCTCATGTGGTGCTTTTACATTAACACCTTCAAACATTTCTTGAAAGAAAGCTTAGTCTATGACATGAGTAATTAAGATTCCAACTAAATTAACTTTTTTTACGACTATCGATTTTTATTCTATTTTTATCAATCAATTAGTAACAACTACTTATGCTATTCTACTTTGAACTAAACAACTTCAAACAAAATAATATACTACGATCGCAAACCACTATCAAAAAAATCAGAAAATATCATTTTTAAAAATATTTTCATTTTACATATTTTTAACATATTTTCTTTACTAAGACCATATAATAAATTATAAATTTAAATAAGAATACAACATACGAATCCGGCGCGTTGCGCCGGAATATCACTAGTAATAAATAAATCTATCAAATTTTAATTAAGTATGTCAAAATTAAGTAATTTGTGGTTAAAGAATAATAAATCTCTCAAATCAAAATTAAATCTATCAAAAACAAGTAAATCTATGGCTAAAGAAAAAATAAATCGATCAAATCTATGTAAATCTGTTCAAATTAAGTAAATCTATGGCCAAATAAATTAATTCTTACAAAATTAAATAAATTTGTGACTAAATGTGAAAATTTTGTTGTAACAAATCTATGGAAATCTTATGAAGTCTATAAATTTTAAAATAAATATGTGTCTAAAGAAGAATATATATATAAGTCTGTGGCTACATAAAATGTGAACAAAATAAATATGTCTGTGGTAAAATCGTAAATATTACAAAAATTCAGAAATGACATTTTCGTAATTATTTTTTTGCTAACAAAGGAATAGGGGTATATTATGTATGAAAAACAAACTAATAATTAAAATTAAATTAGAGTTAAACTAGTAATTAATTAACAAATAAGGGTTAAACTAGTTTTTCCCTTAAAAGTATATTACACATTTACTTGAAACAACCAAAGGAAAATATATCCGCGCTTTCAAAGTATGGATCAAAATCTAATAAAGCTATTAAAACAATTGATTAAAATATTAAAAGTTAATGTCTATTTTTTTCTTAATTATTCAGCACAATATTGATTAATTATTTTGACTACTTTTTCTTGTAATCAGATGCTTCTAATTAAAATAACTCTTTTCTTAATTTGTGTGTTTATGCTAAAACATCATACAAAATAAACAGAGAGTATTTATTCTGATCGTTTTTTTAATTTTAGGATTAGACATAGTATCATATTAGATGTGATCTTTCTTTTTATTTTCATACAATCTGTCAGATAGCAATCAAACTAGCTGAATTGTGTAGAAGTATGGAATAACACCTTGTTGTTTGTCTTTAATGTTAGTACAAATTATACTCCATTTTTGGCTTTTCAGTATAATTTCTCGGGACCCTCAAGGCATAATTGCAAATTTTATTTTTTAGACTATTCAACAAGTGCCAGATTTCTGTGTGGAATGCATTGCAATACAATTAAGACAAACAACTTGTATTGATCAAACTAACTAGTACTATATCACAAATATTATTATATGATCTCATGAACTATTATTCCTCTCTTTGATTTCTAATCATTGAAAGAGCTTTATTGAAGTGAGTTGCTTTTGTTCGGAGATACTCTGTCCATGTGACCGATCGGTATAAAGGCGATTCATCAGGACTAACCAGTTTTGGTACAGGTGATATCTTGGTATCAGACCTTGGACCCCATAGGAAAGCTACGGATAACCGGGATCTGATTTGGTTAACCCGAGCGCGGTGAATCACGCTTTTAAACAAGCCGTTGGAAAGGATGTGGAAAAGATCACCAACGTTGACCACGAGCGAGCCTGGAACAGGTGGCACGGTGACCCAACCAAGATCATCACGGAATACTTGGAGACCCGGGGTATTGTTCTGGTAGAGTATGGTTAAGAGGGTGGAGTCGGTATGGGGGGCTAGACCCATAGCCCGGTCGGGTTCTGGACAAACCGGGTAGTGGTTTAGCTGGAGGGCAGATTGGGCCCAGTTTAAATCTGATCTGACACTGGCCCATTTAATGTCTTCTTCGCTGACGTCAAGTGAATCTAGTGATAACCACATCAACTTCGATGCCAACTTTTGCATTTGTTCCTCGTACTGTTCAACGATGTCGCTGTTAATTAAAAAGAGAACGCATGTTATTCTTTAGTAAGTAAGTTTAGTACAGACGTAAAGTTTGGAGTTGTACAACCTTATGAAGAAACAAGAAAACAAACAAAAAACAAGTTGTGATTTTTGTTTTTCTCCGATACGATTAAAACATTTATACATATCTCCAACTCCTGAGGTGGGTCCACTATGCTAGATTTTCATTATGCTCATCTTAACTCTATGCTCTAAATTACACTTAAATTTAATGACATGGAAAATACTCGGTTTCTTATGTTATTAACTATTAAGGCTCCCTATATTACACAACCAATATGTAGGCACAAGATTTAACTATATATAAAGAACAAATAAATTTATTGATCATATGTACCAGTAGTTATAGTGAAGTTGGGGCCAAAGTTTTCGAAAATCGTTGAGAGGAGAACCTATGATGGTGAAACCTTCGGACCACATTTTCTTACTAAAGAAAGATGAGATACGAGCGACACCGTAGCCAGAGAAACCTGTATCCGACCGAGCCGCTTTAAGCTTGCGCTGGACAGGTAGCTGAAAAAGACTACCGGTGAGAAGCTCAATGCCTTGGAGAAGTTCCAGAGGCACGCCGTGGTTTATGATCTGGAACGCACCCCAAGTTCTACATGCACGGCCGATATGGTTGGCCCCGTCGGACTGGTTCAGGTCAATGAGAGGGATGTTTTCACCGGCGGCAGGAGGGGAAGGAGCAACGGCGAAGAGGGGATCGTCTCTGCAGGTCCACGTGTAAGAATCCGGGAGATCACTGAGGGATGCGAAGTCAGGTTGGTGAGAGTGTGGGAGGTGAATGGGATTGCCTCTTAAGACATCTGTTAACATTGTAGGCATCTTGTTCTTGTAAGAAAAAAATGTAGTTCATAAACTATTAGTCTAGACAGATTTTCCTAAAGTTTGATAGATGTTTTGTGTATTTTTTTCTTCCTATGAGAGATGTGATGCGTTGTGGTGGAAGATAATGGAGGAGTTGGAGAGTTTATTTATAGTGGTGAAGCATATGTTAAAGATCTTGTTTTGGTGCATTCGAATTGTGATATTTGACTAATTTATTCGATCAATACAATACGAACAAGCCAAACCTCTAGAAAAATTATGTAGGTCCCCGCCATTTTCTTCTTTTCTATGAAAAAAAGAAATGATTTGTAATTTGATTTGTGCACTATAAGATACATACACATGATGGGTTGTCAAACTATATACTAGATTATGTAAACCATGTTGGTTAAATTGGTTAGGTTTCCTTTCGACTTCTATATATAGTTGGCTCTCTACATTTGTATACGGTAACTTGAGCAATATACAGTTTCAACTTCCATAACAAATTCTTTCATTCTCTCAAGCTCAAGTTCTAATATGGTATCGTGCTATCACTGATGCAACATGTGAACTCATCTAGCTAACTGCTCTGTTGACAGAGATGCATTGTCCCACTACAAGAAAAATAGCTTTTATTAGCGGATGAAAAATGTTATTTATCGATACAATAGCGGTTTATGAAATGATGTATCATCGTCCGTCATAATAGGTCAAACACTTTAGATAGCGGTTTTTTGGGATGCTATCTTATTGTTATATATTATAGCGTTTTTGTGTATGCAATTAAATATTTTTAATAGCGATTCTTTTTTGTTATTATTTATATAATTTAAAATAAAAAAAATTAAAAAATTATATACCAAAATTGCAATTTATAATATTAAAATTGATTTATAAATAAAACTTAAATTACAAGAAAAACTAAACCCAAATTAAAAAAAAAACGTAATCTAAACCTAATGGCCGCCGCTTCCTCACGAGCTGCTCCGTTTCCGTCGCCTCCTGGCTACAGACCCAATGACCACCAAATCTGCTCAATCACCACTTCTCGCTCGACTCCCACTACGGTAAGGTCATCTCTCGGGACTGTTGTTGCTTGAGCTTCCGGGAAGCAAGAGGTCTTGAATCGCCAGCCTCTGCTCACGGCTGTTCACAACCACAGACCACCATCTCTGCTCACGACCACCATAACCAAGAAAAAAATATCAGATTAAACATAGAGAGAGAGAGAGAGTGGAAAAAGAGAGAGTACCGCGAGTGTCGGAGCCGTCGACCACCTCCGCCTCATCCTCTTCTTCCTCTGTTATCTCCGATTTGGTCTGATGCGTCTCGCGGCGGAATGAGATTTATCAGTATCGTGAGAAACATTGATGCTTAACCTCTGCTTCTAGATCTAGTATTTTTGATAAGAGATAAGAAGATAGAGAACAGATAAAGCGACAAATGGAGAGAAGATGAGTCATGGAGCAGAGATCTCGCGAGGGTGAAGAGAATCAGGAGGCTAGCAGTGAAGAAATCCTAAGGATGGAAGAGATGAGGAAATGAAATGGGCTAATCTGTCGAGAGATCTGTTTGCTCAAAAAAATCCAGAACTGAATAAAGGAATAACTTTGGTCCGTTGGATCCAGTCATCTGACGGTGAAAAGCTCAATCCTCGTGCTTGTGAGCTAACCAATGAGAATATTTCTTTTCTTTTTATTTTTTTCTTTGGACACTAAAGTTTATTTTGGTTGTACAGTAATAGAATTTTGGTTCTCTCTTCTTAATTGTACATCGACAGATTTTCTTGTTTCAAATCTTTCTTTAATTTTTATGTCTATTATAAGTTTGACTAAAATTCTAGGTTTATTTCATTTAAAGTGCATATGTACATAGTTCTACAAAAATGTAAATTTTTAGATTTAAATTTAAATCTTAACCCTAAACATACCCTAAGTCCCAACATTCAAAATGTAGAAAATACAAAATGCAAAATACAATATAAAAAATATAAATATAAAAGTTAAGGGTGGGTAAAAATTGTGTGTATTAAATTTTAGAAAGTTTTGTTTTATATTTCAGAGTTTAGAGTTTAGAATAAAGGTTTGAGGGTTAAAGGTTTTGGATATTGATCTATAATTAATTTTTGAAATTATGAATTTTTTGAGTTTATATTTAAGATTTGAAGTCATATTTAAGATTTGATATTAAAAATTTTAGAGTTTAAAGTTTTTATTTAGAATTTAAGGGTTATGTCTAAAATTTAGGGTTTAAGGTTTAGGGTTTAGGGTTAAGAGTTTTTGGAGGTATTATAGCGTTTATTATTTTATATGTTATTAAATGTACGCTATTATAGCGTTTCCAATTATGCCGCTCTATCGTAGCGTTTCCAAAAATATAAACGCTATCTAAAACTAACGGATATGTCAACCATAGCAGAAAGCGAAAAAGCGCTATCCCGGTCTGCTATTAAAACGTATTTTTCTTGTAGTGTCCGCCTATTACACCAGCTACTCTCTTTTGCGATAACCAGTCCGTTTTGTAGTTTGCTTCGAATCCGGTATATCATGAGCGCCCGAAGCTTGTGGAGATCGACTGTCATGTTGTATGTGAACGTCTACAGAGTGGCTTTCTCAAGACTCTCCATGTTAAGTCCGAGCTGCAACTCAGCAGAAATTTTTATGAAAGCTGTTCAGCCTGCTCTGTTCAAGAGTTTAATAGACAAGATTGGCTTTCCCAGTTTATGCCTTCCATCTTGAGGGAGGATATTAGATTATGTAAACCATGTTGGTTAAATTGGTTAGGTTCCCTTTCGCCTAAACCATCAGTTTAACTTCCTATCACTAAACTGTGTGTCTATATATATATATTTGATTCTGTACATTTGTAACTTGAGCAATATACAGTTTCAACTTCCGTAATAAACTCTTTCACTCTCCCAAGCTCAAGTTCTAATACTATTATAATCCAAACTGAAGTGGAGATAGAATGGTACGTACAGTATAACCTCTTTAAATTAATAATCTATAAATTAATATCTCTATAAATTAATATAATTTCATAATCCCAAATTGAGTTTTTGGTTCAATTAGTATCTCGATAAATTAATAATCTCTATAAATTAATAAAAATTTTAGTTTTGGTGTGGTCCCAACATTATTAATTTATAGAGGTTTCACTGTACTTTCTTTCATATTTAGAAGTTAAACATTTCTAATTAGAAAACGAATTCAAGTAAACGATTAATGTGTAAAGGTGAAAAGATGTGATATTACAGATATTACCTTATACGGCTAGACAAATTATGCAAAGGAAAGAATGAGAAAAATGTTTTCTTGTCTAATTAGGTCTAACTTTTTTTCAAATCAAATATTTAATTAAATTATATACACAACTATAAAATTAAATTGCCACCACAAGTTACTTTTTTGATTATTGTCGGCGGTCGTGGTCAGTAGTGTCGATTGACTGAAATTTAACAGTAAAAAGAGGAGACCTAGACCAATATGTTGCAAGTTTTGCAGATAACTTTTTTTAAGAAAAAATTGGGTTGTTTACGGGACAGGGTTGGTTTTGTTAAGGGAGGGATTCAGATAACGTTATGATGGGGGCCATGAACTTAAGAAGAAGCCTATCACCTTTACACGCTGAATGTGAAGCACTGATATGGGCAATGGAGTGCATGAAGACCCTACAGTTCTCAGAAGTAGTTTTTGCGACGGATTGTTCTCAACTGGTGAAGATGGTGTCGTCACCCGAGGACTGGCCAGCTTTTGCTACACATATGGAGGAGTTTTGCCGCATTAAGATTTTCTTCCCTAATTTCAAAATCATACATATTCCAAGGGCACAAAACACAATGGCGGACTAGCTTGCACGAGGTGCAAGGAGTTCTCCTTCAGCTATGTTATATGTTGATTTCATACCTCCGGTTTGGCTCTCGGCTCCGGTGGTCTCGTAGTTGATTAATTTATTTTTTGTTGTCAAAAAAAAGGGTTGTATGCCCATAAAGGTGGCTATAGTTAGCGAAGTATCCATGAAAAGAAGTAAATATTTTTATTCCGATTTTACCCCTACTGACATCCTCTCACCTCACGCTTCCCACTTGTTTCAGATTATTTCTCCCCTCGTTTTTTTTCCTCTCCCCATAATCCTTCAAGAAATCAATCCATGTGAAATATTCATTTATCTCCTTGTTCTCTTTTTCCTCTCCCCACAGAATCTCCTCTCCCTCATAAAATCCTCTCAAAATATATTCAAAATAATGATAGAAACAACCAAAACAGTGAATTTGAAATTGAGAATCATCTATGTTCACTTTTGATTGCAGAATGGATTTTGTTCTGATTTTGTTTCAGGAACAGAGTAAGAACTTAGACAGAGGCGGTAAAAAATGTGTGCCTAACCCAGCGGTTGAACCGATTAAAACCTCAAAGAAAGTTCTCATATATATTTTCGGTAATAATAAAACGACTTTGTTTCTGTTCTTCTGATTTCTTGGTGATTTATGTTACCTCAATAAACCACATATGGAAAACTAAATATGTGTATTTATATGATACTATTATTGTTAACATGCTAACTTTTTTATAACATACTAAACTCCTTTATTTTGTTCGTAAGCTATGAGATTTATTAGTTAACTTCATGTTTAACTGATAAATAACATGTTAGATTTATTAGTTAACTTCATGTTTAACCAATAAATAAATATAACTTGATAACAAAATTTGTAACATGTTAAAACTTTGTTAACTCGCTAACAAATATTGTAACATTTTAAATTTTTTGTTAACTCGCTAACACATTCTGTAAAATGTTTAATGGTCCTCACAGATCCAGAAAAAATAGTTATCAGGTTTTCAATCTCCATAAGTTCACTATCATAGTTCTACGCTCGTTGTCAAATGCTACATAATTTAGAGAGGTCGGGAAGCTCCTGGAGAATTTGATTAGAGATGATGTCATAGTGAAGATTACCATAGAAGATAAGAACAATATCTATGGAGATTCCACATCAATACAGAATAATTAAAAATTATGTTCAAAGGAAAGATCTATAGAAACACAAAAGAGGTTAGTTCTGCAAAAGATCTGAGTTTTCCATCTAATTGATTTGAATTTCAGAAAAAAATCTGGGCAAAAAAATAATTATATTGATATGTTGGAGAAGAAGAAGTAAAATTGTGAGATAGAGAAGAAAGTATGGTTAATTTTGTCCACTCAAGGCAAAAAAGTAAAGTTTTTTTGTCTTTGTGTCACATCATGTGCAATCTCCTAATTTAAACTCCAATTAAGGGTTTTAAGCATATTCTCCTCTTTTTTAATCCCAGAAGGTGTGTTTTATTATTAACTTCGTCTATATTTTATTCTTCCACTGGTATATTTCCCGTGCTTCGCATGGTTCCAGTAAATTTATCATCCAAACTACCTGATTATAAGATTATTAATGCTTATTAACATATCAAAATAAATTATTATTTTATCACATATTTTCTAAACCATGATAACACATTAGCACATAAACTTAAATACATTGTATAAAAGTATAGATTTCATGGAACATGTTAAATATACAATGTATATAAAATATGTTTAAATCTCTTAAATAAATATTTGCTTGCACACATGTTTTCATATAAATATATCTGAATTATATATCTTCAAAAAATTTATAGGTCGATTAGTAAGGTTGACAAACTTTAAATAATATATACATAAATGCTTAGTAAATAGAAATCAATTTTACTCTCATTTTTCTAACTCCTTTTCAAGTTTTTTTGTCATTTTTTTTTTTACAAAAGCTTTTTCACAAAAGTTTGAATTCGATATCTTTCCTATATAAAAATGTATACTACGCTGAGTTTCATCTACAAACAGTTTTAGATATCATACTAATTTCGTTTACCTTTTTCCAAAAGAATATAGCTTTTAATATTGAAACTAATTTCAAATCTCTGATATGAAACAAACCCCTGTTTTTCAATTATGTTGTGTTGTGAAAAATAAGTTACAGATTATAATGTATAATCTGATAAAGTCTTCAAGTGGTCTTATGCAGAAGGAATGATATATAATTATTTTCGGAAAAAGAGAAGAATGTATTAGAATAAATATCATTGACATACACAAAGCTCAGATAAAACGACAGAGAAGATAGAATTATGAATAAGAAGACGAGATAATATAGAAAATTAAACCGTTAAACGTGTGATGATGCTAGTTACAGAAAAAAACAATAATTTTTGCAGTAACGATCAAATGAAGCTATGGTTTGTTTCTTCAAACTTTCTTCTTTGTTACTCACTTACTTGTCAACGATTTCTTTTCTAGCTGCATTTTATGTTGCCTCAAGTTTTGTTGATGACTTATTTTTTTCACATACGTTTGAAAAACATAATTTTTCAAAATATAATCGACAAAAACAGATGGGAGATTAATCTATATTATATTTTATATATTGTTAAACTGAAGTATAAATAGAACTAACTTTCTTTTCAACAAATTATTATATTAATTATCATTCCATTTTTTACTCAGTCTTCATTAATTATATTACCTTAATAATACATCACATCATTAATTATATTATCATAATAATAATGTATATTTTATTTATTAGTTTATCACTCTGTTCGGAAACTCGCTAGCGTTCCTAGCACGCTCGGATTGGACCTAGCATTGAATGACAAAATCGGAAATTAATCGAGGATTAGTTTTTGAATATGTTTAAATGTTTTATTATATATATTATAAAAGGTTAAAACATTTGAGTATTACTTAGTCTGATGGTTTGTTCCTTCTGTAAACAAATTGTAGGTCGCACGTTCGAACATCAATGACTGCTTTTTGTTAATTTTAGCCTGTTTTCATTAATTAATAAATATAAAATTACGAAAATATATCCATCTTCTACATCAGCCATTCCTGATTTGAAACCCTAAATTCCGTTCCCAAACTTTAGTTTTCATGATTTTGACACCTTTTATATGTTTCTTCACGATTCTTAACAAATAAATAAAAACTTGATTTCCTTCCCAAAATCTAACATAAACTAAGATTTTTACATGCTACTGTGCTACACAATCGAATCACCTCGACTCGCCACGATTGATCACCGTTGAGCGATTTCTCAGCCGCCGAATTGGCTAGTCGGCCAAGTTTTAGAACAAGGATTAATCAACATTAACTTTATACCAATTATAAAAATCAAAATGTAAAATAACCGGATTTTGCATTTGGTTAAAATTTTGGTTTAGTCTATTTTACTAAAATAAATTTTACCATTGTTTCAATCAGTGAAAAACTACGTAGATAGTTTATGTGACAAAATAATAACTTAAATCAAAATAATAAAAGTGTATTATATTTATTATCACTTAATTTTTTGCTCCATATAAAATTTAACTATATAAAAAATTCTTTTCTGTTTCACTTAATCTAGTCAAACACGTATAAAGAGTTTTTTTATTTGTTTATAGAATCATTTAGACGTACATTCGGGGAGGGAACAGCTTATTCATGCCCACACTATGAAAATGGGAAAAATACATACCCAAACTTTTTTTTGTCATCAACTTGAACATACGCATACTGACTATGTAAACCAAACCGGCAACTCCGCATCCATGTGAACAACTTTTTTGATACTGCCTGCTAGACTATCCGCCTTTGAATTCTGCGTTCGTGGTACATGAATGATCATTGAGCTGAGGAAACTTTCTTTTAAGGACTTGATATCTTCCAAATAATTTGCAACATATGGTCATTCTTCTGGTTCTAAAACCATCTTCACTAATTGAGAATAATCCGCTGCAAACATGACCTGAAATTGACGTAAGTTCCTTATACCCACACTATATTAATGTGCCAAAACATTCCTAAACTAAATAACAATTTGAATTGCATACCTAATCTCATAATAAATAGCTAAAACATACCTACGGCTGGTTATATAATGAATTTGACTACTTTTTTATTTGAAGTTTTTTTAGTTTAGCCCCTAGAATTCTATTTTTTGTTAATATGCCTCAAATAATTTAAATAATCAAATTTCTCGTATTTATATATTTAATTTGAAAAGTACAATTTTATTTTTGACCAGATTTCCATTAAATTTAAATACTAAATTTAATTATTTAGCAGAAACTTAGATAGTTATCATATACAATATATTAACTAATTTAGTCATTAAAGTATGTTATCTACCTTATTAAAACATGAGCGTTAATTATAAATAATCTTACTCAAATGTAATATTTACAAGAAATACCACTTGATATTTATATAAGATTTCCTTTAAAAATATAGCCATTCAAGTTTTAATCCACATAACTAAAAATAGTCTTTTACAATAGAAAACCACTAGTTAACAAAGTTCATTTTACAGTAGAGATCTTTAATTATATTACCCTTAATAAATAAAAGAAAAGAGTGACTAATTAACCAAAAATAGTCTCAAATTAGCAGCTCAAGAGAAAAATATTGCACAAAACCACTAGACCATATTACATTATTGTTATTTTGCTACAAAACTAGTACGTAATATGAATAATACACAAAAAGTTCAAAAAAAAAGTTTAAGAACCTGTAGAACATTTAGAAAATTATTTTATAAAATTTAAGAACTTTAGTCAGATTTATTTAGGCTTTAAATTATGATACTGTTTTTATGTTGTTTTCCACTGATTAAAAGTTTTTTGTATAAAATATTTTAATATGAAATAATAATAATAATAACATATTTATATTATTAAATCTATTTTATTTGATAAAACAATTATTTTTATTTTATATACCATATATTAAAATTTATTTCCAATTTAAAATTATAAAAAGGTCAACTTGATGATTTTTTTTTATTGAGAATTCGGCCTAAAAACCCTCCAACTTTGCACGAATTGCCAAAAGATACATGAATTTTTGGACTGACCAAAAAAACACAAAACTTTCATTGACTTTAGAATTAATTAATAATGTTTTCGTTGACTTGCCAATATAGCACTCTGTCTGTAAATTTAACAGAAAAATTTGACGTCGTTTATTGTTGGCATTAAGTGAACGTTAAGTGAAACGACGTCGTTTTCAAATGAGATGAAACGACGTCGTTTTCAAATGAGATGAAACGACGTCGTTTTACATGATTTGAATATAAAAACAAGTAGACCCCTGAATTCGAACTCAGGTTGTTTGGGTTGGCAAGGTATTTTACCACTGGGCTAGTGGTACTTTCAATGGAGTTACTAACACATTTAATTTTATTTGGTACTGATTGAATATAAAAAATCTCTAAAAATAAAGATTTTTTTTATAAAATTAATTTTGAAATTAAAAATAAAAATAAAATTTTATGTTTTCTTGAAAAAATCAAAAATCTTCCAAATTTTTCATTTAAAAAAAAAATTCCAAAAAATTTAAAAATTCAAAAAAAAATGTAAAAAATTAAAGTTACAAATATCAGCTAAAAATTAAAATCGCACTCATAATGGGTAAAATATATATTTTAAGCATTTTAATTTAATTTTAATATGTGGGTATCTTTTTATGTGTGTATAATTAATTTTAATTTTTAGCAATTGTTTTAAAAAAATTGAAAATTTTGGAAGATTTTATTTTTTTAAAAGAGAAAATAAAATTTTATTTTTTAATTTAATTTCAAAATTAATTTTATTAAGAAATTCTTTATTTTTCATTTTTGGAATTTTAAAGATCCTTTTAAGTTTATAGAGAATTTTTTTATATTCAATCAGTACCAAATAAAATTAAATATGTTAGTAATTCCACTGAAAGTGCTACTAGTCCAGTGGTAAAATACCTTGCCATTTGACACTACCAACCTGAGTTCGAATCTAGATGTCTACTTGTTTTAATTTATTTTCACATCATGTAAAAGACGTTGTTTCATCTTATTTGAAAACGACATCGTTTCATTTAACGTATAGTTTACACTGTCTTAACTGTGGGATCACGGTGTGTTAATATGGTCAGTGAATCTTAAGTTGTTTAATAAACTCAAAAAGTCAACAAAAGTAAAGTATTTTTTTGCCAGGCTCGAGTAGAGATTTTTTTGACAATTCGTGCAAAGTTCATGTTTTATTTGACCAAATTCTCGTTTTTTTTAATTTGAGGCACTTTACAAACAAGTAAAATGATAAAGAATAAAATATAATAAGTTAAGAAAATAAATGAAGACATTTTAGAATGGACTGACACGTATTAGTTACAGGCATGTTTTAGTTTTTTATTATGAGTTTAGGTATTTAATTCAAATTCTTATTTAGTTTAGGAATGTTTTAGCACGTTAATATAGTCTGAGTATATATTTTCTCTGCCTTTGTAGTGTGGGCATGAATAAGCCGTTTTTCCTACATTTGAGTATCTATTCAGATACAAGTTGTTTCTTTCGGTTATCGAGGTTTTTTGGGTATTGAAATTAGGTCCCACTTGGATATTATAAATCTATGTGTGTGTTTCTAATTGGGTCCTCTCGGATCTGAATGAGTCCGATTCTTATGTATATGAACACAAAATATATAATACTAATCATGAAAAAAGAAATATCAATGTATAGAAACGTAAGATTCTATACCCACGCAGGTGAACGGTAAAGCTCTAGTATTTTATTGAAATTGAAGTTAAAAATATAACTAATCATATTTTCAACAAATTTGTTATATCTTTTGCTTCCTTATTTCACTTATCGAACTACATTATTAATTACTCTTTTCCATTTTTCATACTACCATAATACTTTCATCAGATATTACTAATTATTAAATATTAGCTATATATTATACTAGATATATATTAATAAATAAAAAATTTATTAGCAACACATATAGTTACTTTTTCATAATAAGTAAATCATGAATTAGACTGATTGAAATTCAAATTCATATGATTGATTTATCTACGGATTAGTTTGATTTGAATAACAAATTCAATTAGATTGATTTTTGTTTTTTTTTTGTTTGCATTTCTTATCTTTATACACGATCAAAATAAATAACATATTGTTTTAATAGTTTAATATCCAACCAGAATATGAACAACTAACAAATTACATATAATTAAAAATGACCAATTTTTCAAAAAATTTATATACTACAAATAATACAAACACTCATACAAACGCATGTTTATGCAATCATTATATTTTTGTGTTATAATAAATCTTATATGTTTATTATATTAAAATAAATATTCATGCGGATATACGGGTCAAATTCTAGTTTTATATTATTTTTTAGGAGACTTGTAGTTGCAGGAAAATGTGAAATTGATTATTCAGATTTCCAATCACTATAATAAAAAAGTGAAGCATTTACTTTTTCCTATTAATAACGTGATATGGCTCCTGGCTTTGATACTTAATTAACAAATTCAAAACTCTGTATTTTGTCAAAAAAAATTCAAATTTTTTTGGTTATAGGTAAAACAGAACTTTTGCAAATTATATTAGGGGAGATGAGTAAAACAGTTTGATAATAAAAAGTTACGTGGGCCTAAATTCAGAGAAAATTTAAGTAGTATCTGATTTGGATTGCATAAAAAATAGGAGGTGTTTTCTTTTTTTGACTAAGGGCTTTTTAAAGAATAGGAAATGTTATAAGAAAGAAAATTTCAATAATTTTAATTTAAAGTTTTTATAAGGTTTTGCCAAATATCATAATTTGATTGGTAAAGTGACTTGTGCTTTAAGGTTTGACTGGTTGAAATACAGAGGTTGCGATTCCGGGAGTTTACGGATGTGGATGGCTGTGATGTCTAGCATTATTAACCGATTCATATGACTATTACATTGATTAGAAATTGTTGCGTTTGTGAGATATTTGTGATTGGTTGATTATAAGATGTTCTATCGGTTTTAATAATGAATTATTAATATTGACATAAATATGACATTATAAAAATATCAAAAATATACTATTATTATAAAAATATCAAAAACATACTATTATGATAAAAAATCATATAATTAATAACAATATTGCATTTATTTTATAATTTTAGTTTAAATGAAAGTTAGAGTTTCAATAAAATTTATTTTGAAGATTTATTAGAACTTTTAAAAGAATATTTTATTTAATTTAAATATGTATATATTTTTATATATGTATATTTATAAATTTGTATATATAATAATTTTGAAAAATATACTGAATAGTTTTGGCTTAAGATTTTTATAAAATAAAAATTATGTTGTTAGTGAATTGTTAAAAATCTAAAAATATATATTAAATAATAATTTTATTTTAAAATAAATATTAAAACATTTGAAAAATATTTTTCATATTTATTAATCCACCCGTAACCTTAAACGTTAGTTAGGAACAATTTTTGATTTTATGAGATTTGGAGCAATTTGAGATGATATGTAGTGTTTTGTATTTTTGTTGCAAAATGCTAATAACCGCTATCAACTGCAAAAGCTGCGTTGCGAGTGGTAGCAGAGAAACTAGCAACAACCTTAGTATATGACTAGTTTAAACGCAGCGGTAGCAGTTGCGGTTGCGGTTGCGGTTGTTGGAGTTTACAGATGTGTGTGACTACAGTTTTTAGCATTATTAAGCTATTCATACGACTGATAAAACGATTATTTATGGGATATATTTGACTGGTTGATTATGAGTTACTACAGCGGTTTAACAATAAACTAGATTTTGACCCGTGCGTACCGCACGGATTTTGAATTTTATTTTTAGTTTTGAGCATATGTAACGATCTTTGTAGACTGAAAGTTTAAATAGTATATTTTTTTAGGTTAGTCTTGGTTCATCTGTTTGAAAGCCTAATCTTCTCAAAACTACTATTCTGTGAATTTAAATATAAGCCCAATCTTCTAAATACTCGAGAGATTCAATTAAAGGTTTGGCTTTTTTCATTTGTTTGATCTTATTTCAGTTTAAGAATTTTTGTCGGATTTATTAAATTATTTTGTCGGATTTATTAAATTTCAACAGTAAGGTTTGATCTTCTAGGTTTTGACCCGCCTTTGAAAGGGCGGATATTATTTTTCACTTTTATGAAATAAATTATTTGTTTGTAATTAGTTAATGTATTTTATCGTAGTAAACTTTCTTTATAATAAATTTGAAACATGGAGTCTCTCTGGTAGATTATGTGTTTTTCTGGCTTTGTTTTATTCTCTCTCCAATCAACATATTTATTTGGCTTCTTGTTAAAATAAATGATTTTAGAACGTCAATGTACAATACTTTTATATTGATATTTTGTTTAAATAATGTGACATATTTCTATATTAATTAAATATTTACATTGTAAGAAAAAATTTTATACAGATTAACATATTTTTGTAGTTTGTTGTTAGAAGAAACGATTTTGAATCAAAATGTACATTACTTTTATATTGATTTTTTGTTTCGGTTCAAATATATTTATTTCAGTATAAGCTATATAAAAAATTAGTCAACTAAAGAATCTATAAATTAATAAGATAGATATATGAATATCTATTTGTTTAGATAAGTTTTTAAATTTCAATTAATTAATTTAAATTGATTTTAAATACAGTTATAGAATCTGTAAATAAAAAAAATACAAAAGAAAGTATCTAGAAAAAAATTTCAAAACCTAAAAAACGTATACCCGAAACGATCCGTACCTAAATGGGTACCCGAATGCCTATGCATAATTGATTCCATACACAAATAATTTTTTTATTATTTTATATGTTTAACTAAAATAAGCGAAATATTAATTTTTTTATTTAGTAATATTTGTACAATATTAATAATGATCAATATATGAATATCGATTTGTTTAGGTAAGTTTTGGAATTGTAATTAATTAACTTAAATTTACTTTAAATATAGTGATAGAATCTGTAAATAAAAATAAATACAAAAAGAAAGCACCTAAAAAGAAATTTCAAAACCCAAAAAATCTATACCCAAAAGAAACGACCCGTACCTAAATGGGTACTCGAATATGTATGACTAAATGATTCCGTAAACAAAAAAAATTTATGTGTTTGGCTAAATTAATACTTGAATATCAATTTGTTTAGATAAGTTTGGAATTGTAATTATTTTGTTTAAATTGATTTTAAATGTAGCGGTAGAATCTGTAAATAAAAAAACACAAAAAGGAAGTACCTAATTTATATTGTTATTCATGTTTCCAAACAAACCTCTTTTTTAAACAACAATCCATGTTTCCAAACACTCTAATTTTGTACTTGACCTGCGTTTTAAAAGTGCGGAGTCGATATCCTTTTAAATTTTATTTTTAAAAATATTTGTAAAATGTAAATTTTTTCATAGGTTTTATATTTATTTATAATATAAGTGTGTGATATAATTTCGTTGATTGTTTATATATTTTTTTAATGATTATCTTTATTTATAAAATAAAAATAGATTACTAAATACATAGAGTTGGTTTTCTAATATACATAGAGTTGTAGTGCTTTCAACGTATGTAAGACTTATGTTTAAAAAGGTTTTATAACTTGCTGTGTATGGAATAAAATAAAGGAACACCCGTCAACCCATAATAAGGACCTCACATAAATTCTTCCATCTCATAGACCTTTGATCATTGAGAAACATGTTGAATGAAGGGTGTATCATATATCTATCAAAAACGCATGTAATATATACAAAAGATAGACCACTCGATTTCTTTTCTTGTACTTCCTTTGAGATACTATGTCTCCAGAAAAACATGGGACCTTTTGGTATTTTTTGTGACCTCTTGTTCCTTTTATATTTGACTCTCCATCCCACTTAACTGGATCCCCAAAACCCCATGAACACAGGTAAACCATTTAATAGAATAAAAGAAAAAGTACCAACCATAGTGAATCAAGTGAAGGAACCTCAAACACATATCCAATAAACCAAAAAGAAAACTGAACAGAAAAACCTCAAAACAAAATGCATAAAGAGAAAACACTACTCCCGACAAATTTGTTTCTCGTCTCTCAAAATCTTTTCTGCAATATAATCTGGAAAGTATATGAGAAAAACTCTTTAAAAACTATTCATCTACCTCAAACCTATCGTAGATCCCATGGATCTCTAGGGCCACCTCAATCGAATTCTCAGAAATATTAAAAATCTCGAGCTACTTTTACAATATGAGTGGTTTGTCTAAAAATCGTTTAACAAAGCCATATTTATATTAATGAGAAATCGTGTACGTGAAGCTAGGATTAAGATTATCTTTAGGAACATATGAATAGCATATTCCAAACTTGAAAGATATTGTGTATCAAAATGTAAGTATATTTATTATTCTCAATAAATTGTGGATCTTAAAGATCTCGAGTTAATTTATATTTCAATGATGTATTAATGATTTTGATTTTTACCCAAGTTTGAAAATATCTTAAAATTATAAAAGGTGTTTTTTTTTATTTCATAATAAAAAAAATTATATATGACCAAGTAAATTACAAATTAATATGAAACTTTAAATTCATAATTTTTTATGCTCAACATATCTTCAAAATGATAATATTTTGTAAATTGTAACAATATTTTTTTTAAATGCAAAACTTTTGAATAATGGTTATTGGAAAATATTTTATTAAAAATAAATTTTTGAATATATATATATGTATATATTTTGTTAATCAGTTTTTTATATAATTCAACTTTAAATTATTAATTTGATTTGATATATGTATATAAAGTTTAAATTTTGTTTTGTGATTATTTTAGACAAAATCTGTTTTTGGGTAATTAGATTGGCCTCTTTTCATTAATTTTAAAGATAGCCCATATAGATAGTTGATCATAATATAATGAACTTCTAATTTTTCTTAATCATAAGCCCATTGATTTTTTATTAATATACTGCAATCTAAGTTTCCAAACAAACTTATTCTTTAAAAATGCTATCTATGTTTCCAAACAGATTTCATTAAATCTACTAATCAAGTATCAAAACATATTGATTTTGTACTTCAGCTTTAATAATATAGATTATCAATATTAGCACATATTAATGTTATATAAAATCAAAATATACTACTATGATAAAATATAATAAATATTAATAAAATATAATTAATAACAATATTACATTTATTTTTTAATTTTTTAGTTTAAATTAAAGTTATAATTTCAATAAAATTATTTTTAAGATTTATATTAAATTTCTAAAATAATTAAATTTTCTAAAATAAATTTTATTTCATTTATATATACATATATGTATATTTATATATATGTATATATATTAATGTTTAAAAATATATTGAATAGTTTTGGTTTAATTTTTTTATAAAATAAAAATTATATTGTTAGTGAATTTAAATAATATATATTATTAATAATATTTTAAATTTAATATTTAAATTAAAAATTGAAAATATGTTATATTTATTTATCCACTCGTAACCGCCGCAACCGCAAACGCTAGCGGAAACAAGTTTTTGATTTTATGTAATTGTTGTAAAACACCAACAAGCACTACCAGTCACAAAAGCTGCATTTGCGGATGGTAGCAGAGAAACCAATCACATCTTTAATATGAAGAGAAGAGTTTTTGGCTCGGACAAAAGAAGGAACAAACAATAGAGAGGGCCAATGTTGCCTCTACAAACAATATCTAGCTAACTGCAGCAAAATAACAAAACAATCTATCTTCGTTTAATTTTACATTCAAAATAAAATTAAAGGATTTTCGCATTTAATATAGAAAGAAAAAAAAATTGGATATAAAAAATACTTTAAAAGAAAACAAATTAAATCTGGGATAAATAACTTATGTTTTACATGCTTCAATGCATACTTGTTGTTTAATTAACCAAAAAAAAACAATCAAATACGTTGATACTCCTTCCGTTTCATAAAGAGTGTAATATATTAATATTTTACTATTATATATCTTATGTTTTGAGTTTTTGACGAGTTAAAGTATGTATTTTGGATTTTTAAGAGTCTTTTGGTGTTCTTTTATTATTTTACAGGATTAGATCTATTTGGAATAAAAGAGATCGAATTGAATATAGAAGAAAATTGAAGATGCACAGCTATGCTGATGCGTCACTAGTTTAGTAACAGATAGAGGACTTTTCACTGATAGATGATTCTCTAATTTGTACATAAAATACGGAATTGAATTAGCTTTCCAATGCTGTCAGTTTGAAGTCGCTTCATCGGTTAGATCAATAGTTATGCACATTTTAATGAAGACTGCTCTATATGCTGGTTCAATATGTGAAAAATGAATTTTTCGGTTTACTTTATTTCCGGTTTGGTTTTGTCTAAAATTCGATCATGACGTGATTTTTACATATATCTCTTACTTTTCAGCTATCGTTTATATCAACTTTTATTATTATCGTACTTTTAGGTTTTACAGTTTGGAGAGACAAATTCATATTTCACCTTTGGAGAAATGTTCCGAACCCAATTTGTTGTTGGGAAAATTGCCAAATATGACCTAAAACTTGATTTTAAATACAAAAATATACCTCAAATTCAATCAAATGCAAAAGAAACTCAAAAGAATAGTGATATTACAATCAGCCCCTTATGACCAAAAAACCAGAATGCATTTTTATGAATATAACTCCTTGAAGTCATATGTGCTTTTGTAAGTATTTTCATGCTGTGAAATTACAACCAACCCCTTATAACTCCATGTGTAATAGTTTTGTTTATTGTTCGTTTTGTGATTTGTATGTATACTCTTTTAGTTGTGAATTCTTTTGTAAATTTGAAGAGATATTAATCAAAGAATTTGGTAAATATGTTCATGTCTACAATATTATCTTGAAGAAAGTACATGACTTTATTGAAGTTATTGATACAACTTCAATAATAAAACACGATAACACAAAAATTTAGTAAAATTTACTAAAACTATGGGAGAAGAATTTTCAAGAAACCGTAGTCAAATTCACAAAAAATCAAACATTACATACGTTCAAACATATAACACTTTCACTAGAATTCTTTTGGGAAACTCTTCGGAAGACTTCCAGGAAGTCGTCAGAATACTTCCAAGAAGTCTTCAGAATACTTCCAGGAAGTCTTCAGAATACTTCTCGGAAGACTTAAATTTTAAGTGGAAAAGTTTAAGCGGGAAATTAAAATATAAGCAGAAAACTAAAATTTAAGCGGGAAACTTTTATTTTAAGTGAAATTTTTTAAATCTTATGAAAATTAAAATGTATATCTTATTATCTAAGAAGACAAATTAAACCACATGACAAGATATTTCTCGAAGTTACTTAACACTTTTGAAAGTTTAAAAAACATATCTTGAAGTTAAAAATATAAGTTCTTGAAAAAATAACGTAGAAAACTTTCCCAGAAGTCTTCTCTCATTAGTTAGAAAAATTAATAAACATGAATGTTGCTAACCTTATAATTATCATGAATTTCATTCAGGAGCCCCAACACTGACTCATATACATGAATTAACAAGAAAAGATTAAAAGGACTTTAATTTTAGAGAAAATGAAAGTTCATTAAACATTGGTTTAGAAGACTTTCACAGAAGTTTTCCCAGAGAAGACTTTCAGGAAAGTCTTCCTAGAGAAGATTTTTAGGAAGTCTACCATTTAGGTCATTTTTGCAATTGAAAATTTACAAAGGAAGACTTCCAGGGAAGTCTACTTGATAGAAGACCTCTCTGGAAGTCTTCCTTTATACATATTGGCTTACTTTTCTTTTTCAAAAAACAAGTTAGTTTTGCAATTGACCAAATTGTGTCAGAAATTTATCTTTCTCTATACAAGACTTCCAAAGAATTATTCTCGAGTGTCGGTGGAAGTCTTCTCACAGTCAGTGAAAGACGTCTTATATTACTTTTGCAATTGAAAATTAAACTTAAATACTTAATTTTAGCTAGAAAACTTCCCTGAAAATCTTCTATAATAACTAAAGGTTAGAATCACTGAATAAAAACCTAAAAAAATCCTGGAAAATTTCTATTTAAATATTTACGTTTTAATTTTTAAATATTTAATTTTAATTGCAAAAGTAACCTAAGACGATTTTTACCAATAGTGAGAAGACTTCCACCGACACTCTAGAGAAGTCAAATTTCTGACACAATTCGGTCAGTTGATAAACTAACCTATTTATCCAGAAGACTTTCAGGGAAGTCTTCTCGTTTTTTGTTAACAAAGAAAAGTTGGAAGACTTCTAGAGAAGTCGTCTCTAGAAAACACACATAAAGTCAATTGCAAAACTAACTTTTGCATTGACCAGAAGACTTCCGTGGAAGTCTCCTCATCGGAGAAGACTTACTCTTCTTGGCGAACATATCTGGAAAAGTTCAAAATCGTTCTTCGATCCAATGAGTTTCATGTTTAGTTTCTCCAAGCACACATGACTTCTTAATGAAAGTTACCCACTCGTTATTGACCAAGAATCATGAACTTGAGTAACTCTAATAAGCTTATAAATTTTGAGATAAAAAATTGGGATTTTGGGATGAAATAAGAGAGGAAGTGAAAGGGAAATGGTTTATGTGTGTAAGAAATAAGAATATGAAGATGAAGATGTTGATTTTAGGTGCATATAGAGATTGAAATTGGTTGTTCATGGTGGTTGGTATATTGATGACAATGACAATGTTGTAAATAAATGAGGAAGATAAGGATGATAAAGTAAAACAAGCATTTTTGAAAAAAGGAAAAAAATGTAATAACTTTTTTTTGTGAATAATCCAAACTAGGTGGATGCCTGCAATTTCGCGGGTTTGAATATTTTGTAACAATAGATTTATTATAATTTTCAAAATTAAAATATGTTTTAATCATTATGTGTTTTTTAAAATATATTTTTAAGAAAAATTATTTTTGAAAAAGATAATATGGCTATTTTAAATATTTTTTTGATATTTTGTATTGATAATTGTACTAAAATTAGTTATATACAATATTCATGATTCAATTTTTAATAAAATTACTTAAGTTTTGGATGTATATAATATTGAAACTTTTGATTTTTAAATAATTTGTAGCTAAAGTCTTATGTCTCAATTAATATATAGTAGGATAGTAGGATGAAATTCTAAAATAAATTTTATAAATTAATTTATAAACTTTTATAGATGACTTCTAAATTCTTATAATAATTTAAATATGTAATAAGCTAAGACAAATAATTTTATAAATGTTTTAATAATTTTTATAAAGCGTATAATATGAAATTTATAAGACTTTAATAGTTATTACAATAACTTATATAAAATATAATGCTTTAAATAAGAATATAAAATCATCATATTGATTTTTATACACTGTTTGTCGTTTATTATTTTATGTATTTTATAAATATAAAAAAATTGATCAACGTTATTACTCTTTCTATAATTTTAACAATTAGTTATCATGCATCATTATTTGTAAGATTATGTAGATTATTTGGCAAGTAATATTAATTGGTTATAGACTTACTTTTTCTTTTGGATTTATTTAAAATTAATAAAAATTAAAAATCATCAACCAATCAAATTATAACAATTTTATAAAAGTTCACATATGATTGACACGTAAGCAAAAATGAATAAAGTGACTTCTCAATTAATATATAGTAGAATTTCTAGGGTGAATAGGGCAAATGAAATTTCCAAAAAATTATGGGTTTCTTTTGTATTTGACTTTTTATTTTTGGTCATATTTGAAAAAGCATATTATTGTTTATAGATCTTATTATGCATTCTTGCTCTTCTTTCTTTGTTTCTGCTGCAATGTTTGAGTAGCCGCACAATTGGGTCTTAAGATTTCAAAGGGATTTCATGGATTGGTTATTTAAGGCTGTTAGATTTGGGATTTATCATATAGTTTTTTCATCTATATATTTTTTATTATTTTCAAAGATGATTGATCACCTAGTTTTTGAGTTTATAATGTTTAAGAAAATGTTTGATTAAATGCCTAGAAGAACTTTAGATGTAAAGTGTGTTTAACCAACGAAAGCTGATGTTTTTGTAATTTGTGAGAACATATCAAACCTGATTTGAATACTTATTTAGAGTCTATAACTCAACTCAACTTAGTGTAGAGGATTCTATAACATAGGGATTTAACGATACGGAAGAAGGTTGATTCTATTCTAATATCTTGAGTTCAAGAAGTTGCTTGATAATTTTCTTACAATTAATCCATGTCTATTTGCTCGCATCCATGCGAATTCCATGTTTCCAAATGTTTCTCTTACATTGTATTTTCTTCATATTTACATTTATGCTTAGCTTTAAGATTTCAAAACTAGACCATCTTTGTTGTTTTAACCCTACTATTGTCTTGCATACTCGTCGAGTAACAATTGGTCTCTCTATAGATTCGATCCGAAAGTGATGCATCGACATACTATTAACCTATGGTAGTGTATACATTAAGTTAATTGTTGTGTGGTAAAATATATAAATCAGAGTGTCGCTTTACATTTTCACATCAATCCCCCTAGATATTATTTGAGAAGTGATTTGCCACATGTCCTCTTTACAATCATTTTCACCAAAAAAATGACATGGCTAGTAGAATCGATGAAATGATTTATGATTAAATATGACATGAACATTTAATATTGATTTATAATTTTGGTAAACTTTTTAGAATATGTTACATTACATTTAGTGTTGATATCTATTTTTGGTAATTTTTAAGAATATGGTAATAACGCATACATAATCATTAAAATAAATATGTTAACATATGACATTAAATTTTTGAAATATTATTTTATTTTATAATTATACAATTTTTATTACTAAATTTTTCAGAAATTTCTGCAATTTTAATAAAAATTATAAAATTTTAATCGTAACATCATTCATTTCTTATATATCTAAAATTTTATAAATACTGTTTAATTTTAATTTTTGATAATTATGCAATTTTAAATTAATTTTTATTAATTTTATATAAATTGATTTAATATATTTAACAAAAATAAATAGATAGAAACTCTATCTAAGATTATACTTTTAAATATATACATATGTATATGCTTAAATATAATTTTAAATAAAAACTTATTTTTATCTTAGTTTTATGTTTACATTAATTAAAATTTTTATTAAAATATTGGTAAAAATTAATAAAATATATAATATTGATAAAAATTATTTTTAAATATAATTTAAATTCAAAAAATTCTTATTGCACATGGTGCAGAAAAACACCTAGCTAAAAATAAATAAAATGCATAAATATTTATACTAATACAAATATTTAATAAATAAATTTATTTATAAAGTCAATTTATTTTACAATTAGTATAAAATATAAAGTAAATATAAACTGCTAAAATAAAATACATTCTTTGTATAAAAGAAATACCAAAATGACACTATTTATAAAACAGAAGTAGTATAAACTTGTAAAATGGTGAGATCTAAATTTAGATTTAGATTTAGATTTAAAGAAGCAGAAGCCGAAGCCTGAAACAGATCTATATATATGATCAATGAAGAGCGAAAGCTGTAGCGAAACACATGTTTTTCTCCATCCCATCCTCAAATCTTATGTTGACATATGATAGTTTGTTTTTATTATTAATTAGCTATTATAGATTGTCGAATGGACTTCATCATGTATTGTTTTAAGTCCTTATCTGAATAAATTAAAGTTAACAAAAAAAAATAGTTATCAACATTGTGACAATAAAAGTTATTGGAAAAAACATAATTTTATATTAGAGATATTTAAATTGTTTACTGGAAAGAGCATAATTGTCTTTTTTCGTACAATCAACTGTCAATTTCTAGAAAGGTATAATACAATTAGAAGCGCAGTGACGACTTGCCTTTTCGCAATCTATTCAAGCCTCGCCTCTACTGTTTTTGGCTTCTTACTCAATGACACAAATTTATTTCTTATCTGATAACGTCGATCAATCTAGACGCAAATTTGACATTCAATACTAAATACTCTGTATATAAAGATACAACATGCACATAGATCATAGGATTCTCTCGAAAAAATATATAAAATGTTAAGCAGTGGTGAAATTCCCTCCACAATTTCGTATATATTCATGTATGTCATAAATCAAGGACACATATTAAAAAAATATAATATCCTGCTGACTACTTGTGAATCTCTACTGGGATTGTGCTATATCTATAAAATTATGGTAAAATTTCATAAAAATACTCCAACTAAACTCTTAAACCTTTTTAATATTAAAATTTTTTACCTACACAGTTTAATATAATTTTTTTTCATAATAATACACTTACTTTTAAAAATATACTCATTTTATTACCCAAATTATGTTCAATTTAATAATAATTTTGAACAAAATTTAAAAATCCCTAAAATTTAAAAACACATCTTAAAATTCCAAATTTTATTTAAATGTCAAGAATAAAATTAAATAAATTTTATATCATTTTAAATTTTTTATAATATTAGTTTCATTTTAAATATAAAATTTAGTAAGTTTTAACAACTTTAAAGTAATTTATTTATTTTATTAATAATAATGTTTTTAATTTTTAAAGATTATAAAATTTTATTTACTTATTCTTAAAACTTAAATTAAAATTTTAAATTTTAAAGATTTGTTTTTGAAATTAATATTTTTTTTAATTTCGTTTGAAACTTATTAATATTTTTGATTAATTTTAATATAGATTTGGTATTAAAATGAGCACAGTTTTAAAAGTCAGCGTATTAAAATGAGAAAAAATAATTAGTTTGAATATAAAATTGGAGCTAAAGTTAGAGTATCAAATAGTTTATCGAAATTTAATTGATGTATTTTTATGGAATTTTTCCTAAAATAATAAACATAACATTTACATATTCCTAAGCTAAAAATGTTTTTCTTTGTATGTATATAGAAATATTTGTTTTTCGGAGTTATCTATTATTAATTTAAAATATCAATTTAATATCTATCAATTTCTTAAAAATATTCTTGTTAATAAATTTTTTTTAATCTAGTTAATGAAAATTGTCTCTTTTGATTTTTGATTTACAGATAGAACTAAATGAATCCCATTTACAAAAAATAATACAAGTTAAATGACGTCAGATTAGATTTGATTTTTACACATGCCGATCATAAAAACTTAACTTTTTTTCGCAAATTGTTTTGGACCCCAACGTATAATATAAACTTAACTTATTGAAGCCTATACTTTATTTTAATTACCATACAAACGCACTTTCAACAGTACTTTTATGAAACTATATGTGTATGCAAAATATGACGTAGTTCTATAAAACTAAACGAATATCAAACATATAATTGAATTAAATAAAAATTGGGTTTGGTTATTTGAATATTACAAATACTAGGTGATTTTCCCGTGCTCATGCACGGATATAAATATTTACAAAGTAAACACATTATAATATTAATAATATTTTATTTTAATTTTAATTATTTAATATTTAATATTGTAGTTAATATGCATGCTTTACTTTAAATAATATTATATTATTTGAATTAGACGTATGATTTTAGATATAATATCTCGACTGTTTGGTTAATATTTGGATATATCGGATAAATCTACGTTTCTGATTCAATCATAATATTTTCATTCAATTGATCAAAATTTTGATTTTTTTTTTTATTTTCATTTAGTTTGATTCCTATCTTAAATTTGTAAATATATATTAGTAGATTATGTATAATTTAATGTATGTTGTTTTGAGAATCAAATAATGAAAATAAAGGTGTTGAAGATTGATTGATTCAAAATTACGTAAATGAATATAATAACAGTAAAAACCTTATACATATATATAAATCATACAAAATAAATTAATTATTATAGTTGGTTAATATTTCTATAATATTATTTGAGAATTTCATATTTATTTATTTATTAATATTTGAGTAGTTTATAAATTTATATGTGTAAAAATATTATTATAAATAATAACATTAGTATATTATTATTTTTGATATATTTTTTATTAATAACTACTACACTTTAGTTTTGAAAAAATTGTAATAGTTATTACAATGTATTTATGATTACGAATTTTTTTTATTGTTTTGGTATTTAAATAGTTTTAGGATTATGAATTTATATGAAAAAATTGCATAAATTGTTAGGAGATTTTTAGATATCGTTGGTGTATACTTATCAAAAATTACAATATTCCTAACTTATGTAGGATTTTGCCTTCCTAGGGTAAGATTGGATTCTAGAAAATATTATAAAATTATAAATAAGGAAAAAGGAAAAATACTAAAAGAAAGAAAATTATATGTAAATGTCATTAAGGTGACCCACATCAGGGATATTGCCTTATAATAACAGTTTGGTACAAAAAAAATCTTTTTCTGTAATAATGTGGTTAAATAAAAAAATATTAATAAAGTAATTATGACAATTAATTCAATTCATTAAGGGTATGAATGTAATCAACCATCGTAAGAATTAACGTGAGAGCGACACATAAGAAACCGACTTCTCAAATAATATTATAGAGATTCGACTGGACATTAGGTAAGACTTAAAGCAGAATCGAGATCAGCGGTCCAAAACCCCAATAACTACTTTAACCTAAGTTTGGACATGAACTGAATATTTTTGTACCAGTTCTGGTTCGGGTTTTTGAATCCGGATAAAATGTCCAAAATTATAAAAATTAACATATTTGATCTTTTAAAATTATATTTTAGAAAATATAGCAGCCCTTTTGAAATACAGATCAAAATTTAGGATATGATTAATAAGTGATATATTTTCATTTTTTGCTGTAGAATTATAGCTGTGATTATTTTTATTTTGGCTTTAAATTTTTTAGTTCTTAAGTAATTAGATTTGGATTGTATGTATTTGTCTCTCCACAACCATTATAATAACATTTAAAAAAAAACTGTGAATTTTTATAAATTGCTGTGAACGTAAAATGATGTTGTCTGCAGTTCTCACAGCTAGTACCAATCATCTTCTTAGTTGGAGTATAGTTTTATATATATATATAGATGCAGTACGGTTAGTCAAAATTATGAATCTGGAGATATTCAGTATCTTCAGATTTTGCAGGGGAGTATAATTTAGACAACCAAAAAAAAAAAAAAAAAAAAAAAAAAAATAATTTAGACAACCAGAATGGGATATTTTTTTTGGTAAACTTTTTTTTTTTTGAGCAACATAAGACTTCATTGAAACTTAAAGGTTAACAGGGTTCACAACAATAGGAGCTAAACAGGCCTTAGCAAGACTGTCCGCAGGCCCATTACTGGCCCGGGGGATAAACAAAAAACGACAGCTAGAGAAAGGAGAAGAAGAAGAAAACGCTAACTCGTCAATATCAGAGAGAATGGGATACTTACGTCTTCGTTTTTAGATGTATACGTCTTTGCCTCTTTGGCATCGTTGATAATCACCACGTGTAACAAAATAAACCCTATGTGGACTTATTAGGGCCTTTTGGTTCTTATAACAAAATGTATAAACGACACCTCGAGTTTTGGAATTATATGCCGGACCTAATTGTAACAATGTCTTTGATCAAAAAAAAAAAATTGTAACAATGTCTCTCATTCGTATTTGAATTTTATTAACATAACTAATTATCCAGATGTATAATAATCACTTCAATATTATTAAAATAAATTGAAAAATTGACAAGAAGATAAAGTTCAGATGATTTTGCCTCAAACCTCATTTAATTATATCCTTTTACCCAATATATATAATACGATCACGTCAAAACAAAGACTACAAATTTTTTTTGGGTACAAAAGACTACAATATTTACACTTGCTTTATAGTTTATATGGCTGGCTTATACAGATATGACTAGATTCTGGCTTATACAGAGATATGACTAGATTCTGGCTTATACAGATATGACTAGATTCTGGCTTATACAGATATGACTAGCACCGCAAATGATTATTTGTTATGTTATTTTTCTTCATGATAATTAACTGGACTCTTTGGGTTGAGACTGGGTCACTGGGGTGCCTTGCAAAGTTAGTATACTATTTCGTTTATCTATATTGTTGTACATATCAACTTGTTATAGTATATATGTATATTTACTGAAGTTCATTAATGAATTAATACAAGTTATTTTACTTTGCTACTCTTGAAACGAATGTCATATATGATTATTGTTTTTTCGTCTAACGTGACGAGCAGATTCTCTAAAAGATTTAGAACATTTATTTGATTTGTTTCTGTATATCCATTCTCCAACGTACTTGTGTGTACATTAGGTTTTGTTTTTAGATAGATGAAACTAAACTTCTTTTCTCAAAAAACAAACAAACTAAACTTCTGTTTTAAGGGTTACGTAAGAACACGACCACTAGACTACACTGCATTTTTAAACGAATATACTTTTATTCTATGAGTATTAGATTACTCCTGTTTTTATTAATCCAACGAGGGTCGGCAACCAAAGTATATGATTTTTTACCAAAAAAACCAAAGTATATGATGTAACGTGATCATAAATATCTGATCAATATGATACTCCCTCTATTTCTTTTTGTAAGATGTTTTAATATATATTTCTATTCCAATTTGTTTGATGTTTTAATATTTTCTATGTAAAATTATTAAAGCAACTGATTAAAATATTAAAAATTAATATATAGTTTTTGTCTTATGTGTTCAGAATAGTAAGTAATCTAAACTAGGGGGATAATTTAGATCTAAACTAGGGGGATAATTTTTGAAGAATCAAGGCCACGATGTTGCGTTCCATGGCGTGCTTTATGACATCCGATCTTTGGCTCTTTCTTTAGATTCTATCTCTTTTCTCTACATTCCCCGTTTGGCTAATGTTGATGCTGATAAACTTGCTAAATCAGCTCTGTTTTATTTCTCTATCCCTGCAATCTTGTAGACGGACTCTGTTCCTTTAGGGTGTGACTGGTAACCATAATAGGAACAACATGAATTGACAGGAAAGGAATGAGTAGGAATAAAATTTTAGGAATGAAGAGGAATAATGATTCCTTATCAAAATCAATAAGGAATGAATTTGTTCTATAATTCTCTACAACCAAAGGAATGAGGAGGAATGAGAAAAAAAATCTATTCCTCATGAATGGTAAATTTTTTAAGGAATGTTAAGTAATGTACTGTTCCTCTTCGTTCCCTTGGTCACCATTCACACCCTTAATTTCAATGAATGTTTGTTCAAAAAAAAAACTATTAAAATAGAAGTACAAGTTTGAAATACTACTTAGTTTTTCTCAATAATTACGATCTCTAAACTGTAGTTTTATAAAAAAAGCTCGGTTTCCAAATAATAATAAAAATATTTTATAGGTTTTTCATAAAAAATCGTTGCCATATTAACTACTTTACGTATCTATGCCTAAAATCTAACATATATCTTTTGTGTTCTGTTTTAAACATTCCTTCTTCATAATTTTTTTTATAAAATATCTTTCCACTTACGAATTTTAGAAAAGAATATACCAAGGTATAAAATCTCTACAATCAATGAAAAATCTAATTATTAAATACGAAATTGATTAGCTCACATATATGAAATCTCCATCGTCCTTATATAAATAAATATATTATATATACATCTCTTACCTTTCATTTTCTTTGCATCAGAAACAAGCAATAAAAAAATCGTCATTAAACGAGGTTTTTACTTTTCTTATTCTTCTGTTTCTGTCGAACTTGTGAATGGTTCTTATGATGAGGGCCATGAGGCTATGTGTAAATAACTAGCGTTTTAATTGTTACTGTTTGATATTAACTATTTTAATTGTTATACAGATAGAAGATGCAAAATTATTGCATGAGCCTATCCAAAGTTTAGTTTGCAAATCATTTTGTTTTGGAAGAGTTATTCTTGAGTTCACTTCCTAGGATGAACCTACATGTTCACCGAGCAATAGGACTTCGTCATTTCATATTTAGTATCTTTTAAAAAAAGAAATAAAATTTTGTCAAATTATATTATGTTTTTAAAAATAAAAATAAATAAAAATAATAGTAATTACAAAAAAACAATGATTTTTTTTAAAAAAATTTAATACCGTAAAAAAAACACTAAATCCTAAACCCAAAATCTGAAACCATAAACCCTTGGGTAAACCCTAAACCCTTGGATATCCTAAATCTTTGAATTTTCTTTTTTCTTTTAAAACGTCTAAACTCAAAAGAGAGATAGTACACGGAAGCATAAGGAAAAACCAAATGGAACCAAAAAAAACAAAACTCTACAACCAATAGAAAAATCTTAAGGAAAAGATTTAGCATTCATTGGTTAGAGCTTCATTCCGAATCCTGTTGTGGAGCCAGACGGGACCTCCAAGCGCTAGGTAAGATTGGAATCTGCCATCTCTGAGAACACTTCGAGCTATATCCCGAGCAATGGAGTTTGTTTTTGCTGATTCCTGTTCAAAGAAGACACTATTGAAACTGCTTCGGATTCCTGCAATTGAGTCCAAAAGCGTTCTGTAACGAGGCCAAGCTGAAATGTTAGCTAAAGCGTTGATCACATTCTGGCTGTCCAACCCAATCACCACATCCTTGAAACCCAAATCACGAAGGCTCTGCAACGCCCATGTAATGCATCTTAGTTCTGCAGTCAATATGTTGCAAGATGGAGTGAAAGCATCTCGAGCGTGATGAAGGACGTTTCCTTGTGAGTTTCTTGTGATCCAAGATCCCCCACTTAACAGAGAATCATTTAACCAGTTGGAACTCACATTACATTTGATTGTACCTTCATTAGGTGGATGCCAACGTTGATGCACTGCTAAAGCCGCAGGCTGTATCAATGTACGCAAATCATTCTTGTTAATTTATGTCAATGTCGTAGCTTCCTCCAGAGACTGTTGCAATAGAGAGTTAATAGCATTCTGTGTAGACGCATATAAGACAGAGTTGCGGTTCTTCCAGATTGTCCATAATACCCAGGGAATGGCTCTCCTCAGATTTTCCGGTATTGTGTTGTTCTCCATTGTCTCTAACGCCGCATTCATGTTCTCACAGAGACTTCTAATAGCTGTCAGTGGGAATTTCACTTGTCATAGCATCTCCTGAGCTGGAATGCAGTGAAATAGAACGTGATTGATCGTTTCAGTACCGTTACGACACAATTTACATTCCAGATCAACATTCATTCCTCGAGATTGGAGTTTATCTGCCACTGCTAATGCCCCTGAAACAGCTCTCCATAGAAACATTCTTATCTTGGGTAAGGTTTTGACTTTCCATATTTTCTTTTTCAGCTCATTACTTGCTTGTTCCACCAGAGAAAGGTTTGCAAAGTATGTGTTGAAATTGTTAGCTGCAAGCCAGTATCCACTCTTAACAGTATAGGAGCCATGATCCGTTAAAGACCATATGAGTTAGTCTGCTACCCTTCCTGGTTGAGTCCTCCGTATTCGTCTGACTTCATTGATTGGAAACAACTCGTTTAGCACGTCCATCTTCCATTCACTATTGTCGTCGATGAGCGAATTGACTTTTATGTTGACATCAATGTTTAGCTCCTTGTTGACGGGTTGTCTTGGGCATGAATCCATGATCCATCTTTCCGACCATATAAATGTTGATTCACCATTGCCTATGGATTTTATCATGCCTTTTTTCAGAAGCTCCCTGCCAAAGAGTATGCTACGCCAAGCATATGAAGGCCTGTATCCTTTCCCACACTCCAGAAAATTAGTTGACGCATAGTAACGCCCTTTGAAAACTCTTGCCAACAGGGTATCTGGGTTGTTGTAAAGTCTCCATGCTTGTTTGGCCAGTAGTGCTTGATTAAACATCTCAATGTCTCTGAAACCAAGTCCACCATTCTCTTTTGACATACACAATTTATCCCATGCTACCCACTGTATCTTCCTCTTATCTTCACGCGCGTCCCACCAAAAGCTGGACATTGCACTCATGATCTTCTTACAATGATGTTTGGTAAGGTGGAAACAGGACATCTCATACACAGGGAGTGCCATTGCAATAGCTTTCAGGAGGACTTCCTTGCCTCCATGTGATAATTTCTTCGCAAACCAACTTTTTAAACGCTTGTTAAGCTTTTCTCCGATGAAAGCCAGTAGCTTATGCTTTGATCCACTGAAACACTCAGGTAAGCCTAAGTATTTACCATCTCCTCCTTCGTTTTTAATCCCACTTAGCTCTGCTATCAATCTTTTCATCACTGGGTCTACTTCAGCTCCGAAAGTGATGGCTGATTTCTGAAAATTAATGACCTGGCCTGATGAATCACCGTAAAGCTTGAGGCATCTGAGAAATTCGCCCACTTCTGGAAGGTTAGCTTTGCAGAGAAACAAGCTGTCATCCGCAAAAAGTAAATGTTGGACCGAGGGACACTTCTTTGTTAGCTTCATTCCATGTATAGTTCCTCTGTTTTCCGCCCTGTTCATAACATGAACCAAAGCCTCAGCACAGAGAATAAAGATAAAAGGAGACAATGGATCTCCCTGGCGAATTCCTCTTTCAGGCGTGATATGACCATGAGTTTGTCCATTCAAGAGAACCGTATACGTCACTGATTGAATACACTTCATGATCCATCCTATCCATGTGTTGTTGAAACCCATTTTCCGAAAGAGAACTTCAAGAAAAGACCATTCCACACGGTCGTAGGCCTTGGACATGTCTGTCTTGATTGCTAAGTAATCCCTTTTGCAGTTCGGATTTGTCCTTAGACCATGGATCATCTCGTGTGCAACCAACAGGTTATCAGATATTAGTCTACCCTCAACAAAGGCGCCCTGAGTTTGCGAGATCAGTTGTGGTAGTATGGACTTCAGACGGGAGCATATGATGTTGGAGATGATTTTATATACCACGGAACAGAGACTAATGGGACGAAGATCAGTCATCTGATTGGGGTTAGGCTTCTTCGGTAATAAGCATAGTTGTGTAAAATTCCATTCTGGTGGTAAGGCCCCACCAGCAAAGAATTCTTTCACTTCTCTTGTTATCTGAACTCCTGTGATATTCCAGTAATTTTGAAAGAACTTTCCTGTCATACCATCAGCACCAGGAGCGCTATCACTCTTAACTGCCTGAACCGCTTTTTTAATCTCTCTCTCAGAGACTGGTTTTGTCAAGGCTTGATTCATCCTTTCAGTGACTTTGGTTTCAAAACCCTCAAGTATTTCAGTTGCATCTGCCTGAGAGGAAGATTTGAAGAGATTAGTAAAGTACTTCTCCGCTATATCTCCCTTTTTATCTTCATCGAATTGTTCTCAGCCATTCTCATCAAGCAAAGCTGATACTCTGTTTTTCATTTTCCGCGTTTGTGCCCATCCATGAAAGACCTTGGTGTTTCTGTCTCCCTCTTTAAACCATGTGTTTTTGCTTTTTTCCTTCCAGAAGCTTTCCTCTTCCTTGAAAGCCTTTTCAAGTTCAACTTTCATATATGATAGCATCCTCAAGTCCGGGAATAATTTAGCCTCTTCCTCCTCTATATTCCTTCGAATTTGTAAAATTCGCTTCTTAGAGTTGCTATCTGACGTCCTTTTCCATCTCGATAAGGCTTTGCGACATGATCTTATGCGGTCAGTAACTCGTTCACCGGAGCCTGATCCATGCATATTCCATCTTTTTCGTATGATTTCCAGCACTTCCGGTTTTGCACACCATCTCTTATCAAAACAGAACCGTCCTGTTCTTCCTTGTATGCTATTAGCTAAACCGTGAAGATAGGTCTATGATCAGAGTCTAACTTCTCCAGGTAAGACGAGTGTGCACGTGGGAAGAGTCTGAACCATTCCGTGTTACCGAAGGCTCTGTCCAGCCTACATTGTACCCATACGTTCTCTTTAACCCCATTGGTTATGATCTTTCTGACCCCTCCCCATGACAATGTATTTCCTGAGCTGGGGACTTCTTTTAAACGACATTCTCTGACCATAGAACGGAATGTGAAGAAAGTACTCTCTTGGCGTACAGCTCCTCCAAGCTTCTCTCCATTGTTCATTATCTCATTGAAATCTCCCACCATAAATCAGCCTCCACTTCTGTGCTCACCAATCTCTTGTAACTTATTCCATACTGCTTGTCTTCGTTGGCGGACAGGATCACCATATACGAAGGACATAAAATAGCAGAGTGAACCAATCTTCACCTTAACATCAATGATCCTATTTGATGAAAACAGAATCTCCACTTCATAAATATTCTTCCCAAACAACGCCAAGCCTCCGCTAAGCCCCACTGGATCCACCATAAAGCTATGATCATAACCCAACGATCTTTGAAGACTTGATACGTGACTACTAGAGTTCTTAATCTCTAGGAGAAACAAGAAATCCGGGAAATGCTCACGACACATTTCCTCTAGGCGTCGAACTGTCAGGTTGCTCCTCAATCCCCGACAGTTCCAACTGAGCGTCGTCATTGAGACGCGGATGGTTTCTGGTTAACCATCAAACCGTCCACTTTGTTTGTAAATCTTAGATGATACCGCGCCCTCTTCTGTTGCCTTTCGTTTCGTGTTTCTATCATACTCAGTATCCCTTATCTCTTTCTCAACGTCGGCCTCCACTGCTTTTTTAGGAACCTGATTTTGCTGTCTCCTTATCCAGGACGTACGTTTCTTCTTGGTTCCAACCACCGAGGATTCTCCACATCCAATTACAAACTCTGTGGATTCCTTCAAAGGGTTAAAATCTCCACCTCCTTCCTCAACCATCTTCTGTTGGAGCTTGTTACCTTGTTTCTCAATCACAACCCGAGAAGCCTCTTCCTTATCTCCACCAGTACTTGGTAAAGCTAGGATTCTTCCATCATCTCCATTCGTAGGGTAAGTACCCATTAATCTCTGTTTATCCGGAGGACTGTAGTCATTACTGTTATCTTCTTTCTCACTGATGATCTTTTCTTGCTCTGAGTGTCTGAAGTCAAAAACTCTGCCCATATTCTTATTCAGTGTAGGTGAGATGATCGGCTGATACTCCATTGAAATTTCTTTTAAAGAATATTTTTAACGCAATCAGCAAAACACTAAATTCTAAATTCTAATTCCTAAACCCTTGGGTAAATCCTAAACCATTGGATTTAAATTCAAGAATTTAGGATTTATGATTTATCCAAGGTTTATGGTTTAGGATTTAGGGTTTAGGGTTTAAGATTTAGGGTTTAGTGTTTTGCTGACGGTATTAAAAATATTTTTAAAAATCATTGTTTTTTGCAACTACTATTATTTTTATTTATTTTTATTTTTAAAATATAATATAATTTGATAATATTTGTTTCCTTTTTAGAAGAAATTGGATATGAAATAGTAAAATCCTATTGGTTATCCTAGGAGGTGAACGCAAGAATAAGTCGGATTTCAATTAGCGCGGACAATGTAGCAAATGGAGCTGACACTTTCGTTGTTCTGAAGTCAGGACTGACGATAATAATCACAAACTATAATCTCAAACCGAACTGAGTTCCCAGATAGAAACCGATTCATGCACTCATTCTGGTGGAGAGGTTTGTGATTATCACTTGATAAATGATTTTCTTTTGACCACTTTTTATATTGACTAAGTGTTTATGATATTAACTCTCAAAATTTCTCTGAAGGTTTTTTTTAACAAAACATTCTCTGAAGGTTTTTCAACCCCTTTTTCCAAGTGTAAGGAAGAAGATACCTAGTTGAAATACATAACCTATACACCTAAGAAGTTCTGCACGAAGACAATAAAGTTGGAAAATACTAACTACCAAGGTTGATCAGTTCCCGTATGTTTGTTTCAGTAGCTATTAGAATTGTTGGTGTTTTTCTTTAAGGTGTTTTATTATTCTTCATTTTATAATGTCGAAAGTAATTTAAGAAACAACTTAACCACTAATCCTAATACTTACTATTTCATTTGCCTATTATCTGAAATTCAACTACCATGCAACTTAACCACTAATCCTTCGCCATTCAAAAAAAAACTATGTATAACATGATTATTATGCCAAGCTTTTGATTTACTTAAGAATCAAGATTTACAACATACAACTGTTTTTGAGTTGACGATGCTATGATTAAAAATGTAGTAACAAGATTTCCAATCAACCTGAATGCAAGTAAAAAAAAGTGTTGCCAATATATAAGTTTCACCTTCTAAAATTCTTTCTTCATTTCTTAATATAACAATATCATTTCTCTAAAATCAAATTTATACTTAATATACATATTTCAAATCTAAATAGCCATCTTTAAATTAAAGCTATCAAGTGTACTTAAAACTCTAATATTTTGCATCTTAGAAGGATAGATATGTTAAAATAAATTGAATACCAATCTCATAGAAAAAGGTTAACAAATATTAAAACAAAAAAATGTATGCATCGACAGGACGATCAACCGATCAAGAAGAATCAAGTTGAGTGCATTCTCAAATGTTAGTCATACATAATAGTAGGAAAAACACCGGTAAACCCGTCATAAATTATAAAGTTTAGCGACTAAAAACATTGGAAAGGTATATAACAGAAACATATGCATCGACTACACAAACAAGAATATTCAAGTTGATTACATTCTCAAATATCAGTTACATGTGATTTTTTAAAAGATATTTGCGTAGATGCGTTGATTAAACACATTACTTTGTTATATATCTATATTATTAAACTATATATAAACTATTTATTTTATATACAAAGATGACATCCGCGTGGAAGTACAGACGCGCAGGTTCTAGAAGTTATTTCTGCTTGCCTTTTTGTTGTAATCAAATACTTTTATTAAATGATTTTTTTTTCTTCTTAATTTGTGTGTTTATACTAAAACATTATACAAAAGAAAGAAGGATTATATTCAATTTAAAACAAACATATGCATGATCATAAATATATTGCAAAGTCATAACCACCGTTGTATACTTGTATGTGAACCTCGATGCCCGTTTTTTTCTTTTTCGTTTTTATCCTCATTCCCAAAATGCTAAAAACACCTTTTTCTAGTATGTCAGACTATAACCTTGCGCGTGACATCCATAAAAGCTCTTTGTTCGTAGAGCTTTTATGCGCTTTTCTATAAAACCATCAAGTACGCTGCAGATGATCACCACAGAACTTTTTACGTGTTTTTATCATTAATTACAATACTAAAAACCAATTACAATACTAAAAACCACTTCTCACCATCCATCAAAGTAAATTACTCCATGTCAACCAATCTATGTATATATGCACTTGGGTAAATAGTCATTCCATTTAAGGCCCTTCCAGTTTTTTTTACTGAAGAAATAAAAAATGTGACACATATATAAACATGAGCGGTTACAACTATAGCTTTATTATTATTTTTTGTAGAATTGTGTTGTCGAGTTTTGTGATGCAACGGTAGGATTTTAAATAAAAATGCCTGGTAAATATTAATGGTTTTTTTGACTAAAGGCTTTCAATTAAATATTAATGGTTTTCATTATTTTAATCAAAATAACAAATATTAATCAAACTCACGATATATAATACATTTATAAAAGATAACGACCCATGCAGCAAATTTTACAGCCATGAGAAAAAAGATTTATAACATGGTTTCCACGTAACTTGTTGGTCGGGCTTTACTGGTTATAAGATGACACACACAAACGGTGATTTTTTGGTTAAAGACGACACACAAAAAAATAATTTCAAAATGCATAAAACCTCTCACTACAAGAAAACAGGTGAATCCCGAAGAATAAAGTTGTTGATAATTTATCGAGATTCGACGTTTCCCACAGATTTCCGATAAAAAAGTCAGTCTGGATTATTTCGTCGGAAACTGAAAATCTGCAAAGAAACTGTTGGGACTAGCCGACTAATCACGATCGTTTACCGACATACACTTTCCCAACAGATTACCAATGGAATAGTCGCAGGCAAAGCTCGTCAGTAAGTCGTAAGGATTTCTCGACCGAATAGTTCCGTGGAAAAATACCAACCGAAACATCCGTCTGGAACCATCAACTAGAACCGGCTGAGAAATCCTTCAGTTTTCATCGGGAAATCCTGACAGAACAAATCGGCCAAGAAATCCCAATGACCATTCCTGCACCATTTGTATAATGGCTGCTTAGCTACATCTAACATTTCAAAAAATCTCATAGTTTTTAAACTGGGTACCTCTCGCCTATCTTCGTTCTCTTCTCGAGAAAGTAAATTTTCTCTATATCCATCATTTACCATCTGCACAGTACCTACACCAAAATCTACATTTGTGCTAGATTTATCTAGCCTATCCACAGTATGAGGTTCGCTAGTACCAGCATAATCCGATATTTATTTCTCCATGAAGGTACCATCTCTTGTACCCCAACATGAAGCCTTTCAAATATAATTGACTCCAGACTTCTATTATTCTTAATTTTACTGTTTGGTGCTTCCGGGTTGTCGTTACACTAATGCTATGAATTCTTGAACACCACATGCATATTCTTCTGTAAGTAAATTTGTATTTAGATCCATATTAGGTTGAGCCATCTAAGAACAGTTGTAAGAATCCGAGACTTTTTTGCTTCGTTTTGAGTTGTGAAAGAATGAGGGAGAGATGTTATATGTACAGAAATCTTAGAAAATCTCTACGGACATTTTCTGTTGAGAATTTGAAGGAAATATTAAATTTTCAAACGGAGTAATGGCTACAAATATCCATCAAGAATCTGTCGAGACTTCCCAACAGACTTAGTATTTCTATGGACTTCGTAGGTAATTGTGGGAACCAAAATTCACACCGTCAATTTCTTTTGTCGGAGGAAAGTCAGAAAACCTAACTTCCCCTGAGGTCCCGGACTTTCTGCTAAACCACATGTCAAGCAATCATAATATCGCAAAACAGACAAAAGTACATAAGAATTGAAAAGAGAGCAAAAGAATTCTTACTCTGAATCTGCGTATGAGCATTACAACGTAAACAGCCTTGGCCGCAAGATCTGTTAGCGAGTTCCCTAGTTCTAACCACCCAAGACTTGTAAACCTAGTTGAGTCGCAGCTCGATAACAAAAATGGAAAGTTGCATATTGCTCCAAGTGCTAAGTTTTATGTGTCAAAAGTTATCCCTTGTGCCCCTTGCCTCCTCTTATATACTCCTCCTAGGTCGGTTTGCCATTTCCCTTTCTGCACCTAGATCGAGTTTATCGCTTTGCGGAAATATTTCATTTTTTCGATCTACATGATTATCCCTTGAAACTTGACATTTATCTTCAAAACTTGACATTTATCTTCAAAACTTGACATTTATCTTCTCCTGAAAATAAAAGATAAACCGTCATAGTAGCCTTGGCTCATTCTCTTCTAAAATCACAAGTAGGCTTTAGCAGCGTTTTAGACCTTTCGGGCTGTTTTTCGACTTAAGCATTTTTTTTATTTCTTTGAGAAATAACCTTTGGTACGACGCCGGTTTTACGAGAAATTTTAAATCAATCGTATAGTTGAGGCAGCTGTGGTGTTTTGGGTTAACCATTAGCGTTTTATAAGATTAATTCAAACTTATTCGAGAAAATAAGTCTTTGCAGTTAATCGTAGAGTTTCAATGGTAACTCCAATCGAGGCAAAACAAGAGATAGTGCAGACATGGTTTGAAGAAGAGAGCTACAAGGATGAGAAAAGAGTGCATGATAATTATATGATGCGGTCGTAGTCGGCATACGGTGAGTTAGACAAGATCGATCCAACTCGCCATACGGCGAGCTGGATGGACTGACCCAACTCGCATATGGCGAGCGGGTCGTGATATTCCTAGCTCGCCGTATGGCGAGCATGACTGAGCTGACCTTGCTCGCCATATTGCAAGTGGGTCGTGATCGTCCCACTTGATTTTGGAGATTTCCTTTCTTTTTTTGGGTAGGTGGATCGTTTTAAATCCGATATCCCGTTATTTCCTAAGAGAGACGATTTTGAATTTCAAATCAATTATTCTCTTTCCAAAATTTGAGAAGCCGAGGCACGCGTCTTTCTCGAGAAGACGCTCAACGGCTCTCTCTTTATATGTCTTCTATTTTCCTCACTTCTCTTCATCCTGCACTGCTCCACCGACGATACTCCCGTTTCAGGTATTGTCTCTTTACTTCTTATTTCTTTACCTTTTGGGATTTAGGTAGATCAAACTCTTATAGCTTATTAGGTCCAGGTCGACTTCCTTCTCATCCTGCGATCTCTTGGCCAGGAAATATCTCAGTCATGTCGAAGCATTCTTCTTCTGTCCCTTCTGTGGCTGATAGAGCTAAATCTAAAAGAAGGATAGATTCGCCCATTTTGAAATCTGACAGCTCATCGAACCCTTGCGAGGAATCCGACTGCGATCTACTAATTATGTGCCTCTGTCTTACGCCCATACGGTTCCTCCATTAGTAGGTCCCGCTTCATCGGTCGCTAAGGGCGACCTAGCAGAATGGCGGAGGTAATAGTCTCTCCCCTTCTCCGTTGCTCTCTGGATACCCCTTTGTCGGAGCGCACTTCCAGCTATGTTCCTCGAGAGATCACCGTCTATGATGCTTTCTTTGATTTCGGCTTCAGGGGAATAATCCCCGCACTCATTGTCGCATTGTGCATTTTCTTTGAGATTTCGCCTTCTCGGCTTAATCCTCTAGTTTGGAGGATCGTTATAGCGGTCAAAAACTTAGGAGATATAGAATATCTGTCTCTTGGCATCAATGAGGTCCTTTTTGCTTACACTTAGCTCCTATCAACGGAGGAGAAGGACGGTTCTATCTTCAGCCTCGTAGTGGTTTACCGATCGTGGAGGAGCAATCAAAGAAAAAACGTAAAGGGCCGGTTTTCTGCAAAAAATGGCAGGAGAGATATGGTTTTATGTTGCTTCCCAGATCTTCTTATTGGTGGAATTTCATAGGTAGGCGTAGGGTGCGACTGAAAATTTCGCATGTTGATTGATTCTCTTAACTTTGTGTCTCTTTTATGCAGCCGGAACTCATCCCGCTCTCTCGGAAGGGGAAAGCACCATTCTCAGCTCGTGACAGCTTCCTTTTGAACGTCACCAAGTGAATTTTTGGTGAGTGAGGCCATATTGGATGCAGCATCTTGTGGGGTAAGCTCTTATCTGCTTTTCCCTTTATTTCCCGTCTTTTGGATATCTGATGATTTTCTGCAGGGAACATGTTGGGAACACTCCAAACGATCCGTTTACGGCTTACCAAGAGGCGGCAAAAGCGATATCTGCAAAGAAGGGATCCGCTAGCAAGATCGTCTCTGGAGACGAAGTGGTGGTTACCAGAAGCCGTCATGCGACAGTGGTGAAAGTCGAGCCGACATCCTCATCCCAAGGGAGGAGGCCTAGAGGGGGCGACGTAACCACGAGATCAGCGTAGTAATCTGCCAATATTGTCCGTTCTGCTGGGAGTCTGTCCACAGCGCTGTCCAACTTGAATTCCAAGATATTTCCTCAGGATGGTAATGTCCTCCCAGCAAAGGAGCCTTTGGAGATAGTTCAGGTTCTTTAAGGAAGACTTCTTTGGGTAAGTTAACGTTGCGCTCAATATTTCTAGGTCTAGATCTGATGATGGTGCTATGTCTGTGCAGAACGTGTCAGGTGTGCAGACCGGGAGGAGCTGGATGACCTGACGCGTCAGGTGTCAGAGGAGAAAAAAATCGGCGCGTAACCCAGGAGTTGGAGATCCATGATCTTAAGATGAAGGTGAAGGACGTGGAGAATGTAACTGAGGCGGCTTCGGCCAATGCACTTGCTTTCAGTCAAAAGAAGCAAGAGTTGGAGGAGGAGATAGATGTTCTCAAACCCGCAGCGGAGACATTTAAGTACGAGATGGTGATTGACGTTAGCGGGGGAAGGATTATTGCCCGCTGGGAGCTGATGAGAGAATGGCTGAAGAAACAGAGTGGTCAGTGGGACCTTGCTAGAGGGCTGGGCAAGGGCAAGGATCTGGAGGAGGCTAAGGGCAAGGGTCTTTCTCCGCCTACATTCGAAGATGAACCCGCGATTCCACCCGCTTCTGACATGGATGTGGACCCGTCTATCAAACCATGAGGATCCTCCATCTGAATGCAAGCTCGCTCGTGATTTCCTGCTTGCTATTTTAATTTGCTTCCAGGGTTTTCATACCCTTCTTGTCTGGATGTCGGTCCTTCGTGACCCCCTTTTTTATTGGAACAATAGCCCTTTGTGGCTTCTCTTTTTCTAAGTATGCCTTTGGAGCATTTTTATCTTTTGCATTGCTTTGCAAGCTTGTTTTTGATAGTAGATCATATCTCCAAGGTAGCCTTTTTGTCGAGTCGCAATCAAATGGTCGATGCCTTGGTTCTGGGAACTTGGCTTTATTTTTCAGGAACTCCCGAGTTGTGGGTTTTCTTCGAAAAGATGCTTTTATTAGGTGAACTTTTATTGTTGCAGCGTAGGATCTTCTTTTATCTCAACCAGGGGGCATCTTTTAATACGTCGTCTAGCTTCCCTTGGGCAAACTTACAGACAGAGCAAGATGTTTAAGTCCTTAGACCTAATGTATAGGGACGCATAACTCTACACCAATCACAGACAGGTTACTCGTGAGCTTTTCTCAAAGAGATAGTAGACTTCATCTTTGGACCTGGAGGTTTTAAAATCTATAGGAGATAGTAGGATTCTGAGATCGGTTTGAACCCTGAGACTACTTTGGAACTCGGAGATCATTTCGGGACCCAGAGGTTGTTATTAGAACCCAGAGGTTGTTTAGGACCCGGAGGTCGCGTTAGAACCCAGAGGTTTCTTGGAACCTGGAGGTTGATTTTAGAACCCAGAGGTTACTTTTTAGAATCCAGAGGTTGTATAAGAACCCGTAGGTTGTTTTGTTTAGAGACCATATTCTGCCCCTGGGGTAAGCTACTACCGATCTCAGTCTGGACCTCACAATCTTCCACTTGAAAGTAGGCCACTATCGAGGTCCTATTGCTGCACTCTTCTTCTGCAGAAAGCCACTATCAAACTTTTATATTGTGCTGGTGTGAATCTTCCTGGTGTAGTGACTCAAGCGCCAAACTTGTTGCTTTCCAGGTCTGGATAACAGGAATTTAAGTGCTCCCAGACTTTGCACTTCTTGCTCCTTGTATCAACCCTGGGGTTTATAGTACTTTGCAAGTGTATTTAGTGCCCCCTTCATTGTGTGTAGCACATAGCTTTTTAATGCAGGGTTTTTGCATATTTCGTACTGACGACCCCGACATAAGTTTGGCATGTGGCCTCTGTTGAGGCTTAGGTATTTTTGACAGCATACTCAGGCTTGTGCGGACCTAATCCTGCTTAAGTCGTATACTCGTTATCATTGTTGTGGACATACCACTTTTGGAGAAGGGTTGGCCAGTATCAGAAGTCTCTTGAGATCTGATCTAGCTCGTATGCCTCTTTAAGTATATTGGTATTCCTACTGCTCCTATAGTCAGAACTATTATTATTACATAAGCTTACTACGAAGACGTTTAGCATACATAGGACTAGGAAACCATAGTTCTTAAATAATAGATAATAAATCAATAGAGATTGTGATCCGAAGATCGTATTTACAAATGATAAGCTTTGACGTGCAGAGCGTTCCCGCAGTTGGATTGGATTTTGCCTTTGCTGTCTTGCAGCCTATAAGTTCCTGCTCCCCGCACCTCGATTACCTTATAGGGCCCTTCCCATCCGGGAGCGACCTTTCATGCTGATTTCTCTTTGGTATTATCGCAGACTCGTCGTAGAACCCAATTCCCTTACTGGAAGGTCCTCGTTCTGACTTTCTTGTTATAGTTCTTTTCGACATCTTGCTGGTAGAACCAGTTTCTCAATTGAGCAACCTCTCTTTTTTGGTCGAGTAGGTCAAGGCTTAACGACATTAGCTCATTGTTCTCCTCTTGGGAGATGGGTCATGATATGGTCGTTTTCACGTACACCTCTGTTGGCACTATGGCCTCTGTGCCATAGACCAATGAGTAAGAAGTCTCCTTTGTAACCGTCTTGGGAATAGTTCGGTAGACCCACAGAACTCCGTATAATTCTTCTGTCCATCTCCCATAAGCATTTTCCAGGCACTTCTTTAGCATATTCACCACCGTCTTGTTGGTGGATTCTGTTTGTCCGTTGGATTGAATGTGTCTAGGCATGGTGAAGGTGAGTTTTATGCCTCAATTCTTGCAGAAATATTTGAAGTTGTGACTTGTGAACTTAGGTCCGTTGTCAGTGACAATCTCTTGCGGGACTCCCAAGCGGATGATCAAATTTGTCCACAAAAACTTTCTTATCTAGAGGTTGGTTTTTCAGCTGAGGGCTTCTGCCTCAACCCATTTAGAGAAATAGTCAATCACAACTAGGATGAAGACCTTCTGCCCCGGCCCATTGGGAGTTTTCCCACTATATCCATGTCTCCCATCGAAAAAATAGTTAAGCCGTGGAAAAAATTAATTAAGTTACAAAAAAATTTAGAACTTGCGGAATGGCGGAATACATACTAAATTGATTAAAATATTTTATTAAATGAAAAATAAATATCAATAATTAAACTAATCACTACAAAATTTGAAAAATAACTAAAGTATATATAAAATCTTTTACTTTGTATTCCAAATATTTAGGATGGGCGATACATAACTACTGCTGATGGATCTAGAGTTAAGTTTTGGGACGCCAATAAGTAAGTTTCATAAGGCATCCTCAGTTACTTCTTTGTCCCCTTTAGGCTATAAAGGTTTTGTCCTGCTCTTCTCAGTTTTGGATTGCTCAAGAGCTATGAGATGCCTTGCAACGTTGAATCGGCATCACTGGAACCAAAAAAAAAAACGGGAACACTTTCATTGCTGGAGGAGAAGATATGTAGGTTCATAGGTTTGATTTCCTGACTGGAGAGGAGATTGGTAAGTTTCTTGAAGATATTTTAGGAATCTGTGTGAAGTAGTAGCCTTTAAAGACAAAATCCGCTGAATGCAGGGTGTGACAAAGGTCATCACCACGGACCAGTGCACTGCGTGAGGTATGCGCCAGGAGGGGAGTCATACACGTCAGGCTCAGAAGACGGGACGGTGAGAATATGGGAGGTGGTGACGGTGAACCATGAGGAGAGCAACAATCTGAGCGGTCACGTGAAGCTTGTGGCAGAAGAAGTTGTGCGTAAAGCTGAAAGTCTGCGTATCAATGAGAAGGCCACAGAAGCTGCTAAATGAAACATCGTTTAGCTTATGATAATACCACATAGATTCATAGTTGTTTTTTTGCATCACTATAACATGTGAAAGAGAGTCTTGTGTCTCTTAAATGTCTATCTGACGAAATAAAACGACATAGTCTTCTCTCTGTTTGACTCTGATCCATATTTTTGACAAGAAACTTTCTAGCTTATGGAATTAAGGACATAACAAAATATTTTATTTTAGGCTTCTAGAAACCAAACAAATGTTTCATTAGGTTTAACCTAGGACCAGTCTTGGTGCTCAAGTGTAACATAATATTGGCCAGTGATAATTATCTAAAAAGTCTTTTGAATAATATCAACATGTAAACTTCGGAGTTTAAATAATTCAGTCTTCATCTTAACACGTTTGTCCTCACAACAACAACAACACAAAAACAATAAAAACTACTCAGGCTTGTGTAGAGGGAGATGCAGTATCAGCAGCAAATACTGGCGTGAGTCCAGTCAACAAATCCTCCTGTGGTGAGCCAATCAAGAGTGATACGGTCTCCCTCACCGTGCTCGTAGAGCTTGGCGAGACCGAAGTCCCCTAGCCTCCCACGCATGTCGTAATCCAAAAGAATTGTTGCTCGATTTAATATCTCTGTGGATCACGACCTGCTCCCATCCGTGGTGGAGATAGTTAAGCCCTTCCGCCACGTCGTTGATCACCTGTCGCCTTAGCCGCCACGGCGTCGGCTCTTTAGGGTGGTCGAATATCCACTGGTTGAGACTTCAGTTAGGCATGTAGTCGTAGACGAGCATGAGCTCGTTTTTCCGGCGGCACCAGCCTCGCATTTGAACGAGGTTCTTATGCTGAAGACGACCCATGCTCTCGATCTTCGCCATGAACTCTCTCAGCCCTTGCTTCGAATCATGGTTCACGCACTTCACAGCGTTGCTGTTTGAAAGAACTCCTCTGTACACTTTACCGAACCCGAGAAGACGGTCGTTGGAGAAAGAGTCAGTGGCGGCGGAGAGATCTTCGTAGCTAAAGCGGTCGAGCTCCCACTCCTCAGCCTCTTCTTCTTCCTCCTCTCTTATCAGCTTCCACCAGATAAAGTAACCTCCTAAACATATATAGACCACACAACCGATGAGGATCCCGGCTATTGCTCTGGGTGAGAAAAGACGACGGAGAATCAAGAAAGAACACAGGCAACCCCGTCGTGTTGATCTCTCGAGGAGCTCCCGTGTCACTCAAGCTCCAAGCGAGGATCCTCCGAACTTCAACCCAAGTCGTTTTGGAGGCGGAGAAGCCAACTTATTGGTACTACGAAGATAACGCAAGTCTTACAAGTAGAGTGTCATTATTCCAACTTTTATAATATTGGCTTTGAAAGATAGAGAACATTTATGGAGGGCACAGTGTTCAAATGAGTGCACCGTCACAGCAAAACTCAGCACTCAAAGTTCCTTAATACCAAAATCAAAACTTTAATCTAGAAACAGAGTAGAAATTAAAAAAAAAAAAAAGAGAGAGAAATTACAATGCGGTCTTGGAACAATTTGGCTCCTTCAGCGACGGCTTGGCCAGCCTGCTGGACGACGGAGTCCGCATAGTTCTTGACCTCCACCGCCTTACTCACTGCCGTTCGCAGCCACGACATGTTCCCTCGTCTATCTTTACAACGGAAAGCAAAACAGTTTCAGAGACTCCTAAAAATCACAAGAAAGCTAACTCGGGCACGGTCGATGTATGTTTTTTACTCGGTGGTGGCGATTGCTTGTAATTTGCAACCCGCTTCTATAATTAAAGTATTCATTTTTTATTTGTTTTTCTCTGTGACTTGGGTCGGATCTCGGATATCCAAATACTTGGGTCGGATCTCGGATAGTTAAATCCACCCTAATCTGTGCACTCCATCGAGCGATAAAAAGGCCTAATCAGATTAAAAGGGCCCACCTTTTGCATTCTCCTTCCGGAGAGATCAGATTAGATTTCACCGACGACGGCGAGGGAAATCGAAAAGCTTAGCGTGACGACAGCTGTATATATATACATAGACAGAGAGAACAACACTCCTTCTCCTCCAGTATTAGGGGTTTTGATTAGGATCGAGAAGAAGAAGAAAGGCGAGAAACTATGTCAGGTCTCAACCGATCTTCAAGCTCATCGAAGAACATCGGAAAGAGTCTCCCTTCCAAGGAGCTTCTTGACGATCTTTGCAGGTATCTCTCTCTTTTTACCTGATTAAATACTTCTCTTTTAGTAGAAAGTGAACTGACGATTCTCTTTTCAGTCGATTCGTTCTGAACGTTCCTGAAGAAGATCAACAGTCTTTCGAGAGGATTCTCTTTCTGGTTGAGTACGCTTATTGGTACTACGAAGATAACGCTGTAGAGAACGATCCGACGCTAAAGTCTCTGTCTTTGAAGGAGTTTACTTCACTCTGTATCCTTATGCTGATGATGATGATGATTTTGTGTTTTAAATTGTTTAATCTTTTTTTCTGTGGATCTGTTTCTCTTTAACGTGACATAGTGTTCAACAGCTGTGATGTTTTGAGACCTTACGTGTCTAACATTGATGATATCTTCAAAGACTTTACGTCTTACAAGTGTAGAGTTCCTGTCACTGGAGCTATTATCCTGGATGAAACATATGAACGGGTTAGATTCTTGTCATGTTCGGTTTCTTTTCTTGTTTGGCATGTAAGTTTACTTTCATGCTTATGCTTTTCTCTTCTTTTTTTTCTGGGAGTTTTCAGTGCTTGTTGGTGAAGGGATGGAAAGGGTCAAGCTGGAGCTTTCCCCGCGGGAAGAAGAGTAAGGATGAAGAAGACTATGCTTGTGCTATTCGTGAGGTTTGAATTGATTCTACTACTTTCCTGTAGCTTTCGTGATTCATTTGTCTGTTTGTTTCTGACAAACTTGATAGCTCCAACAACCACTCCTTGATCAGAGTGAATAATGAAAATGTATACTACGTATTAGAATTAGGGCGCCTGTTGGGTAAGATTGAATTTTGTGGTCATTGTATCTTTTGAGTTGGCTGTTACATATTAACCTCTTATAGTGAGTTCATTGGTTCATAGGCTGTTGACATTTACAAATGTGTCAACATTATGTGCGCATGATTTGTTTTAGATTATAGATGATGGAGGTGAAAGAGTAGAAGAGAGAACGTCTCTGATATCTTCTTTTTTGGTACATGGTATCTCATTTTCATACTTATATAACAGTTTGATCATGGCAAATGCTCCTTAGAAATTGATCTTCGTATTTGAGATAGTTGAGCAAGGAAATGGTCTTCTTAGATCATCGTTATATAGGATCTTTGGAAAATGAGAATAGCTGCTGCTGTCAATGGTCAACATTAGAGTCTCTCTAATTCTTTTTACAATTTTTTTCATATAAAATTGGTCAAAGCCCGAAAGCTTTACTTGTTGCTCCCTACTGTGATTCCACTTACAGGAGTTTAGGTGTAATTGTCTTGCTGACTGTTTGTATAAACTTGGATCACGGGTTATTAATGAAAAAGCTGAATGTTTTGTTGCTCCTGGTTTGGGTGTGTTTTGTAACTTTTTTTCGATGCTAAACACAGGTCTTAGAGGAAACTGGATTTGATGTCTCAAAGCTACTCAAGAAGGAAGAATATATTGAGTTTACATTCAGACAGCAGAGAGTGAGACTTTACATAGTTGCTGGGGTGACAGATGATACAGCTTTTGCACCACAAACAAAAAAGGAAATCAGTGTATGTATATTTAACAAGCTACCTTGTGGGTGTGGTCTTATCTGCGGATCTATTTGATGGATGAGTCTCTTACGTTCAGTTGATGTGGAATGCTTGTAGGAGATTGCATGGCATCGGCTTGATCATCTTCAGCCAGCAAGTAATGAGGTGATAACTCATGGAGTTGCTGGTCTCAAGTTGTATATGGTGGCACCTTTCCTTGCGTGAGTAGTGTCTTTTTTATTTGTCCACATAGATTCTTAGGTGATTATCATTACTGGTGCATGGAATTAGAGGTTACAAACATCTGCAGGTCGTTGAAGTCGTGGATATCAAAGCATCCTGCTCCTGTAAAACGGAGATCTGATAAACCCCTTAGAGGTTTGACATAATCTTTTTTTGCATCAACCATGCATAAAAAGAGAGTTTCTTTGTTTGGCAGAGATCTGACTTCATAAGCTTTGTACAGCACTCAGCGTGTGGAATGCAAGGTCTAGTAGTACTGGAGGAAACGGGACAGCAACAACGGCAACAACGGAAAACTACACTAAGAAGCAGCCCCAACTAGTAGAGCGTCCTCAGGACACAGAACCTGGAAACAGTTTCAGAAGCTTCAAGTTCAACACGTCAGCAATCTTGGAATCAGGATTTTCAGCTTGACTAATCTCGGTATTGGGAGCTATGATGCGGTTGGATTTGATGGGTTTGTGTATAGCAAAGCCCCTTGGAGTATGTTCATACCCTTGTACGTTTCTTTTCTTCTTCTTTATGCATGTCGGTTCTTTTGGAAAGAAAGGGTTGTTGTACATGATGGTTCGTGGGGGAAGTGGTGAATCCTTTGGATGATGGCTTTTAGATGAGAACGGTTGCGACCAGCTACAGTAGTTAAAAGGACGTTTATCCAATGTAGAGAACTGATATCATCTTCTTAATAGTGACTCCAATTGCGCTTTCTTAATTTGTAGTGACAAGATCTACATTTGTTTTAGTTTCTTTTCATATATAAAGTCATTAAAAGAGACATTAAAAAGTTTCTCTCTCTATGCGTCGTCGTTTCTCTCTCTGTGCGACTCCAAGGTGATTAGGGTTTCTTCACCTTATTCTGCTTCTGTTGGTGTGGCCTCTCACCCACCGGTGAGAACCTCTTCTTTCTCCCCCCTCTTCCTTTCTTCCATGGTTTCGATGCTGTTCCTTCGGGGTTCAGAGTCACTGTTGCTCCTTCCCCCACCTCCTGAGCCGCCGCCGTTTGTTTTTCTTCTAGATCTACTTACTGGGGTCTCTGCTCCCGACCCTCCTGATCCTGCCGACGCTTCTGAAACTCGGTTCACCTTAGCAGCTGCGAGATCTCCTCTTCATTCTACAACAACATCTGACTCAGTCTGTTTGCTGATTGTGTCTCTTGGAGTGAACCTTGTCAAGCCTCTGCTTCTTCCTACCGATGGTTGCAGGTTTCAGATCTATAATTTCATATGGGAAAAAAAATCGTTTTTTCTTCCTGTTAGGCATAACTTGGAAAGGTGTGACCCTTGTGACCCCTCTAGATATTTCTATTTGGGATGGAACAAACCTTAGATTGGATTCCTTGTCCTCCGTATAAGAAACCATTCACAGCCATTACCTCAGTATGAGGATTTTATACTTCTTGTTAGTCATTGTTTTACTCATTATGAAGCTGTTAGGCACTTGTTTTGCCTTCACTTACCTCAGTATGAGGTTCACTTACCTCAGTACAAAGCTCGCTTACCTCTGTATGAGGCACAATTACCTCAGCATGAGGTTGTTTTTCGAAATCTCCTTTTGTGCTCATTACAATATATTTGTATGTTGGGAGTCTTCTCTGATGTTTCAGGTCTACAACTCAGAAAGATTAGAGATGAATTTAAAAAGCCAACCTTGGCTTCCTAATTTCAGACTTGTTTGTCTGGCCGTTGCAACTCTACATTCCATTATTGTTGCAGATTTACTCACAATTCCAAGGCTCATCAAGATGGTGCTTGATCACCTCTGTAGCCAAGTTTCTTGCTGTTCTCTATACATTGGTTGCTGTAGCATGTCCGGGTAGCAGTTCACTGAGTGTGTTCTCCAATTCCGGTGGCTTCATCTCACTCAGCACTCATGGTGTTTCACTTTTAAGTTGCTTGTGTGTTATGTTTGCTTTTATCTATGTTTGTGTTATCCGCTTTGCTTTTGATGCGGTTTTTTTATCTGTGTTATTGTTTCTGTTGAACAATTCTTCCGTTGATGGAGTCTAAGTTTATTAATGAAAGTTGGTTTGAACAAAAAAAATATAAAATCCTTAAAAAATTTAAGAATGTTAATCAAAACGTATTTATCCTAATGATTATTGTAACATATATATGTGTTTTGAAAGTGGTTAAGAATGTTGTTAAGATATGGTCTCTCATCATTCTTATAACATCATCATCCTCTATAAAACTTTAATCTCTCATCTCAGAAACGAGAACTAAATACAAACTCAAGACACAGTTTCAATTCAGAATGTCCTAGTTCCCGACACTTTATGCACTCATTAACAGCATATACAGATTATACCATGCCAAAAAAATCCATGACATGAATCATTCACATGCCTACACTGGAGAAGCAACAACATCAATCAGAAATATTCCTTCCCTTAAGTGACATGTACACTCGAAGTTAGAATTTCTTAAAAGGAGAATACACGAGGAGCCATAAACGAAACCAATATATATATCCAAATGGCTGGTGCACCTTAAGCAGTTTACAGTGTTTTTTTTTTCCAATGGCCAGTAAATCCAGTTCTACCAGCAGATAATCAGCGGTGATTTCAGCATTTCAGGTAAGCTTGGTTTAGCTTATACCTCGTGGGTGTACCCTAAAGCTAAACTGATGAGGTCATCTTAGAAGAATTCATTATCTGGTTATTCGCAGATGAAGTGAATGTTTTAAGCCAAGAGCCTGGCCTATATGTCTCTTCTAACGCCTTAAGTCATTCATCGCCTCGTATCTATTACAACAAATACGTTCTACTTAAACATACCTAGGACTACTGAGTGCAGTGAAAAGTTCCCACATGTATTTACATCACACCATCTTCCTTCAGTTGTATATCCATTCACATACAGTGTTACAGCGCAGAGGACAACACCACAAAGGCAGCAAACTCTAGATAACACCACAAGAGAAGAGCTGTATATACACATCCAAGAAAGACCAATTCGCAACTTTTTAACACAACATAGCAGAGCGCATTTTCACATCAGTTTTTGGAATGCCCACAGTTATCAGCCTTTAACTGGCCTCGTCCGTGGCAAAGTCACAAGACTCCCCTTTGCTACCTGTATTCACTATCACTCAAATCTCTTTGGTCTCAGAACGTTCACGTAAACTGAATACTAATCTGTCTTCTAAAACCCGTTACCACCAAGCTCATCCCGTTGCCAAATTTCATTGTACTTTGCAGTTTCCTCCTCTTCCATATTTTTAGTTCTTCCAGATGCACTCTCAGTTGAAGTCTTATCTTTTCCATCTATTTCCTTTAAAATCCCTTGTTCTTTAACCATTTCATTATCAGGGTCCTGTCCATATCTCACATCATCAGGGTCATCCTCTGCACCAGTAGGTGCATAACCATGTCTATAACCAAATTGTCTTCTCTCAACATAATCATCAAAACCAAATCGTTCAGAATGAACTGGTCCTTCAAAGAAATCATCACTGTAGTCTACCCGTTCTCGAGGATCAAAGTTGTTCGAGTTTCCATGGTTTCTATGTACAACACGATCATATGGTTTCCTAAAAAAGGTGCCATCTCTTCCATAACCTCTGCCCCTTGCATATCCTCTGCCTCTTGCATAACCTCGACCCCTTCCAGCATTTGACGGTCTATGCGAGTAAGGTGGAGAATTATGCCTTCTGCCAACCATCTCCCTTGGATAACCAGAATGTTCAGGCGAGTTCATCCTCCCCATTCTATAACCTGAGGGTGATCTCCGATGAGAAAACTCTGCGTGCCCACTAAAATCTTCCTGTGGTCTGTTCCTAAAAGACGAGGAAGGACCAGCTGATCGTTCTCTTGATCTAACTGGAGACCGTGAACGATATCCAGGGTAGCCTCGTTTGTGGTTGTTTGCAAAATTTGTTCGTCCTCTAGCAAAACTATTCCGACCTTGATACGGACGTGGCTGGCTCATAAACATTGGGTCCGTGTCGTTGGATTGATCTCCTCTAGTAAACTTTTCACCATCTCTAAACCCGTGAAACGCAGATGCATCCTCTTTCTCTGTTGATTCTCTTTGCGTAAATGAAAAGCCATGTGTTCGTCTCGTGAAGGAGTGGGGAAAAGGGGCTGCTTCATCATTTGCATGCCGTCTGCCTCTATAGGAATTACTCATAAAACCACCACCTCGACGAGTGTTTCCATAACTGTTGGACTCAAAATCTGCATTCATAAGATGAGAGTGATAATGAAGTTTAGAAACACTGAGCTTTGTTCTTCCATGGAAGAAATTAAGATATGAGTTTACTTTTTGTATCCCGGTCCTGCAAATTGCTGTCTGTATTATCAGAAAATCTCCTTCTGTCAGGCATGAAATATGATGACCTTGGGCTTCTCATAGTTTTGCCATGGTACCTCTCTCGCGAGAATTTGCAGGAATCATCACTAGCAAAAAGAAACAATCAAGATCTCAAAAAGAGAACGAGGCAAAGAGAGTATAGAGATAAGAACAAGGTTCAGTAAAACAAAAAAAATTCACACCTCCCTCTCGAAAGATATTTCCGCTGTTCAAGTGAGAAACCAGACAATCTATCTCTTTCCATTCGCAATGGAGCAAAGCTGTCTGAAGCATCTAGTGTCTTCATTCGACTCTGAATACCTTCACTGGACTCCGCAGGAGGAGGATCATTGTCAATAGTAGACATTTCTGCCTTGTATGAAGCTGGACTGATGTTATCTACTATTTCAGGGTTATCAAGAAGTGCAGCTTCACTCTCTTTATCTCCCACATGGTGAGAATTTGGATTGTTACCGTCAAATGGAACAGAAATATCCCTTTGTTCTGTTTCAGAACCACCGTACTCAGTAAACATGGGAGCTGATCTTTGGACCTTCTCCTCGTCATACAAATTTCTTTTCTCAACTTTCTTCTTTAGTACCTTAGATAGGCCATTACCACAATCTGGTCCAAACTCGTAACTGTACAACTCTTCCCTTGGCTCCTTACCGGAGAAAATAACTTGTTCTTCACCAGTTTTGGAAAGTTCATTAGTTCCAGCAGGAGAGGTCTTGCAATCATCTAGAATTTTACCTTCAGTCATGGAAACATTCACATCTGATGCACTGACGTTATGATCTCCATGGCCAGAAGGTACGGAACATACATTATTCATGTGAACTACACCGAGACTACACCTCTGGCTTGAATTTTCTTTCAATGTCGAGTCAGGATAACTCTGAAAGCCTGGATTTCTCGTCATTCCACTCATGGACATTGGTGCATTGCTGATACCACTGGGATGAGGTAAACATGTATCCTTCTGATTTGGCGTAAAACTTGCAAGTATATCAAGGATCTCATTTGATTGCATCACTGGTCTATGGGGATGATTCAACGTTCCCTCTTTCCTATTGAAAACATTAGTTTGGATGAAGTTATTTGGCTCACCCTTCATTGATCTAGAATCCACTGGATTCAAACTGCCAGTTGCTGTACTGTTTTCTTTTCTGAATCTGTCAACGACCTCCTGTTTCACCATGTTATGAGATAGTTCGATTGGAAAAGCTTGAGCACTCTCTTCAATGACTTCTGACTTCACAGTCCTAAGATTTACCGAGTTCACATTACCAGCGGTCACTATTGGTCTGGGAAAACTTGTACAAGAAACACTTGCCTCCGATGTGGTGGTTGATAGAGAAGGAGACTTCTCAATAGGAGGATATGACCTGAGGCCTAGACTTAGCGAACATGTAGGATTAACCTGACGATTAAACTGTGTCGAAATCACTGTAGGAGATTTAAATTCTACACTTTCCTTTGGTGTATCACGACAACTTGGTGTCTCTGTGTCAGGAAAACTACTGTTGTTACTGTCAAAGAATGAACCAGTTTTCTTAACTCTAGTCTTGCGATCTAGACCATCTTCCCAAGCATCCATGGTCGTATTCAAATCCCAATTTGATCTGTTCACACCACTGAGATTGCCAGATCTGGTACAAGTAGAAACGGAATCTGTTACATGAGGTGCACAAACTCCTTTGCTAGCCTCTTCGTTCTCCAAATATGGAGAATCGTTTTTAGGTTTACAACTTAGCCGCCCATCAGATGCTTCTGTTTGACACTCACCCTTACTAAAAATGTCATGGGTCTTAAGAACAGTTTGTTCTACATTCAACTCAGTTCCATCTGTGGTGACAACAACACCAGGATGTTGTTCAGCAACTGCAGGAAGCTTTTTCAGAGAACAATGGAGTGAATTGGCAACTATTTTAGAACTGAAAGGGATCACAGAGCCTGCCAAGGGACTGGAGTGAATTGGAATATTTGGCTCCTCAACCTTCACTCTAATTTGGTCAAGAACTAGGTTCCCAATACTCTCCGGTTTATTGGCAACTTTTCCCACAGAAAGAGACGGAACCGAAGGGAGTGGGATCCCAAGCATATTCTGATTTACATGAGCATCAGATGAATTCAAATCCAAAGCAGTCCTAGTATCACCTTGCTTATTAGGTTGTGTATTGTTTTCCATAGGAGGTGCCGAGCCACCTGATTCTTCCGGCAACACAAAGTACTTCCTCTTCTTGATAGGAATAGCAGCATTGAAATCTATGCACCGCCATGTAGGCAGGCTGATCTGAGGCTGATAGATACCAACCAGACACAGAGTAGAAAAAAGACATGATGAGTTTCTAAAAATGCATTAATAGCAGAGTTTAGTTTGGGATTTTAAAAAAAAACACCTGTTGGTTTCCAGACATAACCCGAAATAAATATCCTAACTCCAAGCTTGTACCTTTATTCAGACAAACAACTACAGATCAAAATCAGCTAGGTCTGTCTGCAAAAAAAAAAGGAAAAGTCAAATAAATTAATCAGATCAAATAAAAACATAAGATCCATACACCCTAATTTACGCAACTAACAGAGAATCTAGACACGTCACAGCAATCAACAAAATCTGATGAGAATCAATGATAATAAAATTACAAAAACAGAAAGCACTAGATGAGGAGCAACTCTAGATAATTATCCAAAGCAGAAGTAGAACAAGATCAAAGTCTCTTTTTTATATTCTGGTGAAAGGTACAATCACTGACCAGAGAAGAATACTAATTAAAGACTTAGAGGCTCAGCAAATCCACCGACAAAAGATAAAGAAAAAAAAGTTGAATTCTAGATTTAGGGAAGAAAGATGGAGAGAGTGAGAGAATCTACCAAAGAAAAGAGTGATGGAGAGGTCTGAGTAGCAGTTTCCAGGAAAGTTTGCAGCTAACTTATTAGCTAAAAGAAGGGGAAAAGAAACTAGTGGAGGAGGAGAGATGCCAAACTTTGACAAGGGCCACACAGACCCTCTGCAACTCCTTTATATCATCCATAGTTTGACCGACTCCTCTTAAATATTTTATTCTATAAATATTTTTTTTTGTCAACTATTCTATAAATATTTCAATGTTTCCCTTTATTATCGATATTTTCTTTAAATAATCAATTTAACATTTTCTATAGTTAAGTCTGTTGATTTTAAAAAACGTAATCAATTCTATAAATAAAATCATAATAGACCTCCCTCTCTACTCAACTAATGCTAAGACTATTTAAAAAAAAAAATCAGTAACATGTTCTATACAAAGACTAAATTGAAATATTAAAACAAATGATGATACTATTACAAACCACCTACTAAGCTACATGTTACAATGGTGTGAGATAGTATTATTTCGGAATTTTAAAATTTAAATATAGTAATAAGGAGGTTTTGAAAAATTTAAGCACTGTGATTAAAGCTTTGATGGCTAAGACAAGTGTGCTTTAAGCCTTAAGGACCGGATAGCCAGAGTAACTAGGGCGGTTTGCACATGCATATGCCATGGGGTTTCTATAATGGGCCTTATAAGTTGGTCTCGTAATGGGCCGTTTTTGACATATTTTTTAAACCAAAAATTGCTGAAACAAGCACATAGAAGAGAGCAACTAAAAAAAATCGTGGAGAATTGCAAATTTGCAAAAAACCGGTTTCTCTCTTTCTAGAGAGAGAGAGTTATCTCTCGAAACCTCTTCTTCTTATCAAATTCGGATCTTTCAGAAGGAGAGCTTTCACCGGTTGGTTTTGTTATCCATCACCGATTTCTTTCGGTGTTTGGTTCCCGATGGTTCGGGCTTTTGATTCTGGGAAGTGGTGGTCATCTCGACACTATCTTCGCCGGCTTTTATCTCCGGGAAGAGATGATTCTATTACATCGTCTTCGCCGGCTCTTCACCGAGGTTCTCCCGGTTCCGTTTGATCGTCGCTTCTTGTCTCTCTATGCTCCACCGACTCTCGTTCTGATTCTCTATCGGAGGTTTTTCAGATTTGATTGAAGACGGTGGTTATCTTTTCTGAAGTGGTGATCCGGTTGCGTCTTGGCCTTTTATGAAGACTGCTTAGTCGGTCTTTCACTGATCTGTCTCCGCCGACGGCGGAGCTCCGGCGTGACTCTTGCCGGAGGAGGTGAGGCCTCTTTGTCTTGACGCGTGTCTTCTGAATCGTGTGTCGATCGAACACGTGGTGGCGAGTGTCGCTTTGCTTCCTCAACGGTTTTTCTCTTTTGGGCTGTCGGCCCAAAGAGTTTATGTATAGTTGGCCCGTTTGTCTTGGCCTTTTGTGTTTTATGTTCTGGGCTTTACCTTCGTTGGGCTTTAGACCCTCTAATAAATTTTCAGTTGACAAAAAAAAAAAAAAAAGAGAGCAACTACAAGTTGTTGACCAGTCAAATATCTTCCACATTTATTACCGTGGAACAATGAAAATATTCATGCAAAGAGAAGTTACGGATAAATGAAGAAAGAGGAGACGTTGCAGTAACAAACTACAGAAAATAAAGGGAAATCTTGCAACAGATTCCACAAGTGGACAAAGCTTCGTCTGTATCAATCTCTCCACAAGTTTCCGTCTCATATTACAATAAGAATTCTATACTTATGAAAATGAAAAATAAAGTAAATCTAACCAAAGCTGACATATCAGAGACATTACAACGATGGCAAATATATCCCGGAGGTGGTGTTTTCCTTTCCATTCCTGTCAAGTCAACAAACCAATATCAGCATCTCAAAACTTGATGCAAATAAAAAAAAAAACAAAAAATCTTGGACAAAAGATAATGAAGACATTCTAGAAAAAAATTACCAAAACTATGTTCACCCATTCTTCCATTCATACCTCATACATAACCTCTCCCGGCCCCAAAATTATCTTGACCTTGCCTGTTACATCGAAAGAATAAGAGGGTTGATAAATGTCTAAAACATCAACATTTTCACGTCCACCATTTGTGAAAGATGGCTTACCTCTGCGAGTCAAGTGTCAGGGTGTCAATCAACGCCTGAAGTTTGCTTTCTTCATCTACTTTCTCCTCTGTTGGTGCAACTACGTGACATGGATTATTATGCTAGGTACTTTGGACAGCAGGAATGGAGTAAAAATCATTCCTGAACTCGTCGAATTTATCTTCAAGCTAGAAGGTGAAAATGGGTTAAAATAATACTTTTCTAGCTATAAAATGGATCAAAATGGCACTCAACGCCAATATAAATGTTCAATGTAATCAACTTACATATTTTTCTGCAGGCGGTTGAGCAACATAAGATTGCTGGTTTCAGCTTGAATTCCACTTTATTCTCGATGCTAGGCCTGCAACGTTCAGATAATTGCATTATTTAGTATGGAAATCCAGGTGTTTCTTCAAACCAATAGTCACACTTTCAACTTATGAGCTAAACATCTTTTTGTTAAGCCTAAGATAAAATAGCTAAATAAGTGGACAAAGCAGATGGAAACCAAAGATCTGAGAGATCATACTCATGTGCAGTGATAACACTGATGCGAGGCTGTCCTTGGACTTGACGAATTAAAACAGATGTGTTCTTTAGTATTAACATCGATTCATCCAGGTACTCACAAAATTCAAAACGGAGAAAATATAAAGGCCAAGGGTATAAACATGTTGGCGACACATTACCGTAGCTGTAGCTTCTTCTGTTCTTCAGTGGAGGTTTTCTATTAGGGTTGATTGAAGATCAGATGGAGTTCTTTATATAGAAGGAGAAAGAGGGGGGGGGGGGAGGTGGAACAAAATCATTTAAGAAGACTTAGGTTACGAATGGTGACAATAAATTTGCATAATTCAGTGCGGTATTTACAAAATCTCGCTTTGTTCACCATTCACGATAGAGAAACAAAAGTGGTGCGGTATTGAAAAAGGCAAAGTTTACCAATCACATATTTTATCTTGCTAATGCCATTTTTCTGAAAAAGGTAAAAAGAGCTATTTGCGGTTTTTAAACAACCAATTAACTAGTGGACCGCTTTTTTATAGCTACCCAACAATTACCCAGCGGATTTGATACAATTCCGCACTTGGTTCGGTATGTATTATGTTTTCTGTGTATTTATTTTATTTCCACGTTAATTTTTTACTATTTTTCAAAAACAGTTTTTTGTTACTATTCATTTCAAAAAGTATTAAAATACACTAGAAGGACACATTATTTTAATGTTTCGGATTTTATTCCATTTTCTTATATTAATAAAAATGCAGTTTTCATTTAAACTCTAAAAATAAAGTACAATTGATTGCTCTACTATTTATTAAATACTCCCTCTATTTTATTCTAAAACGATATTTATTCTGTAACGAAAGTTTTACAACGACACTTAATATAAAGTAGAGAGAATATACCTAATAAAAATTATTAACAACACCTATCTTAAATTAATATATAATTTATATAAATTACATAATCCACAGTCAAATTTCTATTAAATTATATATATATATCACTAAAAATAATAGTTTTTAATCATATTAATATATTTTATTTTACATTACTCTTTCTATCAAAACCGCACTACTTTTTTATCAAAATCCCACTACTTTTTCTATCAAAACCGCACTTGTCCCACAAACCACATGAACCGCTATTGCACCGTACCGCACTTATCCCGCAAACCGCATGAACCGCTGTTACACTGTATCGCACTTCAATTCTGCCCCGCTTATATTACCAAATCCGCTGTTACCATTCGGACCCTTAAAAGCATAATAGATTGATGAAGTCTGGGTCAAGGTAACTGCAAAGTGCAGAGAATTCGATCGGTGACTGAAGAAGTGGGATTGTCGGGGAAGAAACTTTACGCCCAGACATGATATGGGTTTAATTGGGCCGGTTGATAATGTAAAGAGAACCCAAATTAAAAGGCCAGTTTCGACGATGATATGGCGTTTTAAACTTTATGATTGGGTGATTTTCCAATCCGACGTGGACACCTTAAAATGCCTTCCTCAATCTCTTTTATATATTGGGATAGATGCTAACTAATAACTAATAGAGACAAATATTATAAAGCTAATTATTCATTAAAACTATTAATCGTTCTAATTTTTAACATGAGAGTTTAAATTAGAAAATCACTTTGCAATAGTATAGATAAGTCCATTTATTATGTACTACATGTCAAACCCCGTATATAATGAGGTTTATATTAACTTTATTTCCAACTATTAAACAAAGACATTTATAAATTAGCTTAAAACTTGTAACACATATCATTCCCTCATCACAAGTTGCAGATGGTCTTTTATTTTGCAAGAAAATTTCAGAATTACATTTATTGTGACAAATTGTGAAACTATTATTCTGATCCAAATGTCGAGGGATCATGTGTTTTTGCCTTTTTAAGACCTTGGAGGCGGTGGAAAGCGCTTAGGTAAACGTTCGGGAAACTTTGGAGGCGGTGAAGAGGGCTTAGGTAAATGATCTAGAAAGTCTGGGACCTTTTCACAATGTTTTATGCACCAACCCTTAAAAAAATTCGTAAAACTCCCAAGAACAACGCGCCTTTGGACTGTCACCAGTTGATCTGGATGTTCGGTCTCTTCTGCACCAAAAAGCACCCAAACGCGTTAACTACACATATTTATATTTACTACAGCATCATCGCTTTGTACAGTGGTCATTTATCTGTCAATTCGGATAAATCCCAACTTCAAACCATATTGTGATACAATTAAGAAAAATAAAATTTGGTCTGAACCAAACAGAATAGTATAGAAAACTTAGCTTTACTGGGTTTACCATTACGTTAAGGAAAATAAAGAAAATTTAATTAGTTATAAACTAAAAGCAATCCTAATTGCATAAATCGATGTTATGTTTGTTAATCCATATTTTCTCAAATGACATGACTCCAAATTTTGGATAGCCAAAGCAATATAAAGATGAAACGTTTTCAAATAGACCAAGCTAATAATATAAAATAGTGATGAATTTGTTTAAAGGGACTCACTAAGTTTGCGGTGCTGCATTTGTTCACCAAGGGCTTTATCCATATGTGGAAACACAAGAACGAGAAAAAGGAGAAAGAGAAGTATGGAAGAGACCTTAGAAGATGCCATCTTAATATTCTCTTTGAATTTACTGATGAATGTGTCTCATTTGTATGCATTTATATAGAATAGAGAGGTGGAAAAAGACTTATGGGTTTTGTACTTTTGTGGTTTGTGTTGGAGTTGAAGACATCGAAGACTCAGTTGTCACTTATGGGTCTTTGAAGTTTTGGACGTTTTGGGCGAAGTTTCTTCGCTCGCCACAATTGATTTTAATGGGTCAACTTGTAACATCACTCTTTTTCCAGGAAAGTTATCATATTTAATTTCTACACTTGTTAAAATTCGAATTTAGAAGGCTAATTTCTTAATTTTAAACTGACAAATGAATTACCCAAATTTTCTTGACTATAGTTTGTAAAATTTAGACGTTAAAATATACACTTTTTTGTGCTAATATAGGATCTGGCTTCAACTTTTACTAGCCTGCAGTCAAATACTCTTTATTTATCAACTTAAACATTAGATACTCGATCTTGCCAATGAATTTAAGTTTTAGTATCCCCTAGAGCATTACAACATGTTTACGTAGCCATGTATCATCATTGGGATGATTTTTATAATCCTTAGAAAAATAAATTGGTCTATATAAATATATATTATACTTTTCATTAAACTAACTATCAAATTGATTAATAGTGTACAAAATAATATTCTCAATATTTTCCTTAAATAAAAGTTACGAAATTACCTAATATGATTAACATATATATATATATATGACAATTAATGATTATGAATCATACATATTTGATAACAATTTTTGTTTTTTTTTTCTCTTTTTGGTCAATTTTATATTATTAAAAAAACAATCACATTAAGTATATAATAAAAAAAATTAGATTTTTTCATATATTTTCTATTTTAAATTTTTTTAAACGACTATAAATTACTAAAAATGGTAAAATTCCCACAATGAAAAACTAAACAATATATATACATCCCAGAATTTTAATTATATACTATATAAAGTAAATAAAATGATTGTTTTGATTTATTTTCCAAAAACATGATTGCAAATAAACAAAAGGTATTGGTTTTGATTTATGTGCTTACTCTAATGTATATAGTTTAATATATACAAATTATTTTAAATAGGTGGTTTCTAATATGTTATTTGATCCTAACAATCCCAGAAATACAATTCTTCAAATTGAAGTGATTTTTAATATTGGAAGCACTATACATATTATTTCATTCAGGTTAAATAATTTAGTCTTGATTTTTATTGGGATAGTTTGCCTAAAACCAATGAAACATAGAGAAATTAGAGCAATGCCAGTAACAGTATAATTTTGTCAAATTTTGTAGATAAGACGCTTAAAATGACGATGGCACCCCCTTGGTATGGACAAAACACCTATTACCTGTTGAGTTTCATACTATGCACGGGCATTATTTTTGTAATTTATAATGAAAATGAATATATTTTTAAGATAGAATTTACAATGGATAGAATGCTATTTGGAGGGTTATATTTATCAGTAAAAATGTAAAATTAGAAAAAGAAAAATTCGCTCTTTATATCTTACAATATTCCAACATAAGCGTTTTATATTACTCCTTCCAAAACCAGGAAAAAATTATTACATATGAAAAATAAGACTGAGGGATAAGTACAGTTAAAATACAAACTTTAACTACAATCATCCCCATTGTAGTATTTCCCTTCTTTAATGTTTTTTTTTAATTTTCTTCATAATACTATTATATATATATATATATATATATATATTTATCATTGATATACTTACTCGGAGTTTTTTTTTGCTTCTCTCTATAAATCAAAGTAGAAAAGCAATCAAAGTATATATACAATGATATACTACTCGGAGTTTTTCTGCTTCTATCTACAAATAAAAATAGAAAAGTAATTAAAAGTATATATATTTTGATCTGAAATTAAACAAAAAGAATATCACGACATTTCTATAAATTACAAACACACAAATAAAAGTAAGGAAATCTCACTATCAAGTTAGATCTTGTCATCTTGATCTAGATAGTAGACATGAATCATATCTTTTTGTTTTCTCTAGCTCCTGAGTTTTCATTTGTTGCCTTCTATCTCCACGTTTCCCCCCTTTTCTTTCCTTCTTGTGGTGCTTTGACTTTTTAGGGGCTTTGTATGCATGTTTTAAGTTGAGACCATTTTAATCTCTTTCCCTGAACTCAGTAAATCATCACGATAACAAATAAACCCATTCCAGCAAATCGACAGCTGATTAGTCCTTTTTAATTATGTTGTTGACATATTTTGTTTAACCTTTTTCTTCTTTACATGGAGTATCTACATTTGGATAATGTCTAGAAATGCAGAGAAAGGAATTATATGTAAGTAAAAGAGAAAAAGGTTCATGAAAAAAAGCTATTTGAGCGTAAAGAGTTTAAGCACTTTTATTTTTCACTTACCTGGACTTTAACCTTCATCTTAAGACTTCGAAAATCTCAATCCATAACGTATTGGCATGGCATTCTTTTTCTCATTTCCTTGAAAGATTCTTTTGAAGATTATTGTTGTGCAAGTTTTACCAAAAACTACTTCGATTTGAATCTGGAACTGCACACAGTTTCATCATTGGAAGTTTTAATCTATTTGGTTAGAAGTTGAAATTTTAGAGAGAATCAATGGAGTGTTGCGAAGAATTTAAGAATTCTGAATGCAAGTACAAATGAAGAATTGTTAAATCGATTACCAAAAAAACTATCATTAGCAGGTTTTAGGATCGTGGGATCATGGGCATTTGTGAGAAATATTAGGAATTTTAATTTTATATAGAAAAAAGAGAAATACACGAAACAGTTTTCTTTTGCATTTAAACTATTTTTACATTTTTATTTTTCTTTTAAATTGTGGAATATATTCCATGTGTCAAAACCTGATTTGCTAGGCGACTTGCAATTTAGTATATAAAGGATAATCAAAGTGTTGATGAATAATCATTTTGCAACTATTTTTTGGAGTTGCATGCAGAGAACCAAAGAGTAATTAAGTGAACAAAAAGAGAGATAGAAGATGGCTTGCTTGAAACTGGGTTCCAAATCTGAAGTATTTAATATCGGTGGTCACACATGGTCAGTCTTCTTCTTCTTCTCTCTAATTCTTCTATGGGTTTTAATTGTCAAACACAATCTTTCATCTCTTCTTCTTAATCTGTGATCAGGCTTTGCTCAACTGGACTTAAACCTGATGTGATGATCCAAGTACTAGACCAAAATTTCCACATGCATAAAAGCATCTCCATCAAAGGTTGATGAGAGGAGTTCACACACTTTTCAAAAAATATATATTAAAATATTATAAGAGTTGTGAACTCAGGTCGTAGGGAATCTCTGCCGTAAACCGGTATCATCACTATTTCGTGGGCCCTACGCCACGTGGCGGCCCACGATTAATTTGCTTATTTTTTTTTAATTTTTTAAAAATCAAACAGAAAAAAAAAAAAAAATAATAATAATAATAATAAATACTTTTATAAACCCCAGCCCAAGTTCATTGATGGGGATGGTCTAAGGTATAACAAAACCAAACCTAGTAACATTGACTCACTCATACCATGTCAGTTGCCTTGTTTCATGTGTTTTCTTCATCACCAAGTTTCCTTTGTTGTCAAGAAGTGGATATCTAGAAACTCTCTTCAGCACAGCCTATGAGACAGCTTGTGTTACTCAGCTTCATGAAATTTCCGGTGGACCAGACACATTCTTGCTCGTGGCCAAGTTCTGTTACGGTGCAAAAATTGAGGTCACACCTGAAAACGTAGTGAGTCTCAGATGTGCAGCTGAGTATTTCCAAATAAGTGAAAACTATGGAGATGATAATCTCATTTTCCTCACCGAGAGTTTCCTCAACGACAACGTTTTCACCAACCATGATGATTCAATCAAAGCTTTAAGAGCTGCCACCAAAAACTGATACCTCTCACTGAAGACCTTCACATTGTCGCTAGGTGCATTGCTTCTTTAGCCATCAAGGCTTCTTATGCCGAGGATACTACTACACCAGAAGGTACTAATACATCGTGGAACGGTATGAAAACTAAGTCCCCGAGCGGTAACTGGTAGTTCAACGCGATGTGTCTTCATCCTTCGATATCTCAACGGTATACAAAAGATTCATCAAAACCGTTGAATCCAGAGGCGTGAAAGAGGATATAATAGCAGCATTTCTCACGCATTACGTCAAACGGAACCTTCCTTTCCTTTGTTGTTCTAGGCACAGTGGTTCTCCAAACGGAAACTATCAAAATTTCAAGCACTTGGTGCTCTAATCCCTGAAGATGCGAGGCCAATGGCTGGATGATGGTATCTACCGCGCAATTGATATATACGTCAAGGTAACAAACCATAATATATAATCTCAATTGTTATACTCTTTCTATCACAAAGAATATAATTTCAGAATTGCAATACAATGTGTATATTTTAACATTAATGTTAATTGCAAAATGATTTGATTTTATAAATATATTTTTTTTTTCAAAAACTAATGGTTAAATAAATATAATTATTAAATACATAAATAAAATTCAATTATTTCCTGTATAAAAAGTCAAACCAACACACTCTTTGTAAAATGGAAAAATATATGTTTTGTTTTATATATGAGTTGCTTCCCAATTATATTAGTATGAAACTAATCTTTTGCATGTGTCTATATGCCATGTATATGGTTTTGGAGCAACAGGGTCATCCATGGCTGACCGAGTCAGAGAGAGAGCAACTGTGTGTTGTTAATGAACTGCCAGAAAATGTCATTGGAAATCATGCACACACGCAGCACAGAACGAGCGTCTACCTTTGCGAGTGATAGTACAAGTCTTGTTCATCGAACAGATACGGCTAAGGACATCTATATCAGGATGGTTCTTTGACACGGACAGCAACACTGAAGACGGCACAAGAAGCAAGGATCCTGCACGTGAGAGACACAACGGAAATGCAAATATGGTGATGATGGATGGGAGGAAGGAACGTGTTTACGAGCTTGAGAAAGAATGTACGAGCATGAAGCAAGATCTTGACAAGCCTGTCAAGACAAAAGAAGGACGTAACTTCTTCTCAAAGTTATTCAGATTGAGGTCTAAAAGACTAAAACTAAGACTTCACCGGGCGATGTGAAGACGGTCTAAGGAAGAGTTAACAACTAGCTAGTAACGAGAGTTGCATGGTCTTTAGAGACACTTTTGGTTCATTTTCTTCTTGATTTTTATAGTGGAGACTCTCTGAAAATCATATGATCTCGATAAATAATCTCTTGTATTTCTTCAATGAAATTGATGAACAAAACGTAGTAGATTCAAGGATTTTGTAAACGTTTATGTTCATATTGCAAGATTCAATATCGATTTATTATAAAAAGGTGTCGTTTAATTTCATTTAAACAGCACGTTGTTAGTATATAGAATGTGAAAACGGCACGCATGTTCAGTACTGTTTACAAGTATAAATTTGTGATCCCTCCCACTCGTCTTTGTTCATCTTTCTTCTCCTCCTCAGTCGCTCTCTGGAGAAATCAAAATGATGAGGAGCTTCGACGTCCACGCTAAAACCCTAGGCCCTTCCGTCCGTACACTCCTCTTCTCGCTTCCGTTGCACTTCTCGTCGCGATCATCGTCGTCGTCGCATACTTCATCATCTCGTTTCTTCTCCAATGCCACAACAATCTCCAGTCCTCCGAATCACGGGATACGAAAATTTGAGTCTCTCTTCACCGTCAGGGCTTTCTCTTCCTCCCCAGCCGCTTCGCTTCAGCATCATCCGGAGGAGTGTGGTGGCGAAAAGGCCACGCCTTTGGAGGTTACTGATGGGAGTTACGGCGGCTTAGAGGAGGAAACCAAGCTTTCTCTTCCCGTGCGAGCTTATTTCTTCTCCACTAGGTATAGTTTCTATGTCATCATTCTATATGGGAATCAGAAGGGTGTCTGTGGAAAAAAGGTCAAAACTTTGCAAATGGGTTTTTAGTAATTTGATGAAATGTGGATGATTGAAGTGTTTTTTGTGGATATGTGATTGGTGTGCAGCGTTGATTTGAAAAGCTTAGTGGAGCAAAACAAGCTCAACTTCATCCCACCCACTTCGCGTATGACTAACTATGTTGTTCTCAAGTTCGGCAATCATTCTGATCCCACTGTAAGTTTCATCTTCCTTTACTAGTGAAATTCTCAGTTAACATGTTTTGTCTTCTCTCTTATCTCTTGGTTGAGTGGATTCATTCATCGGATTACTACATATCACTAAAAGCTTGAATGTTTTTTTCTATTCCAGGGTAGTGGTGGTTGCATAAGTGGGAGTAAGTGCATATACATGGTAGTATGGATCGTTCGTCTTGTTTAACGTACGGGAACACGAGGTTGATGAGTATCTTAAAGTGGTCAAGAGGCATTCTTCTGGTTTGCTCTCTGAGATGAGAAAAGATGGTGAGTCTACACTTCTTTTGCTCTATGCTGTTTAGAATGGTGTTGCTTTAGTTTCATATATTTTGGTTCTGTAAACTGGCAGAGTATGAAGTAAGAGAGAATCCAGCTCTGCACACGTGGATGCAAGGAGGACTAGACTACATCATGTTGCAGTTCTTGAATATTGATGGCATCAGAACCATCGGCAGTGTTCTTGGCCAGAGCATAGCTCTCGATTACTATGGCCGGCAGGTAACCTTGTCACATATTCCGGGGATGTCGGCACCCAGTAATACTAATATCAATCTGTTTTTTCTGTTAGGTTGATGGAATGGTAGGAGAGTTTACTGACATAAACCGTGGGATGGAGAAAACAGGAACGTTTACAATGGACAGGAAGAAGCTGTTCCAGTTGGTTGGAAAGGCTAATTCTAATCTGGCTGATGTGATTCTCAAGCTTGGTCTTTTCGAGAGGTCAGATATAGCTTGGAAGGATGCGAAATATGCTCAGATATGGGAGTATCTTAGGGATGAATTTGAATTGACACAGAGATTTGCAAGCCTTGATTTTAAGCTCAAGTTTGTAGAGGTATCTTTCTCATGATCTATCTTGGAAAAGTCAAACTTATTATTGACTAATTTTTTTAATTTGTTTTTTCTTTTTCTTGCAGCACAACATTCGTTTCCTTCAGGAAATACTTCAAAACAGGAAATCAGATTTTCTGGAGTGGCTAATCATTGTCCTGATCAGTGCTGAAATCGCCATTTCATTGTACGATCTTGTCAGGAGATCCTTGTGAGTTGTGACCATCTCTCTTGCCATTTTTTTAAATGCATATTCTTTTCCTTGTGGTGACAAGGAATCACACTCAGTTTTCACGCTTTAAAGTGATAGGAAAGCTCATAAAATCTTAGTTTTAGAAATGATACGTATTCTCCGCTTCTCTGCAGTAAAAAACAAAAGTTATGATATGCATCTTTTGAAGTTGGTTATATCACATTTCATGGTTTTTCTAGCCATAAAGATTGCCAATACAGCCTTTTAGGGGCCAAGAGTGTCCAACATGTAAATGTAAATATTAGCATAGCCATTGGACAGAAGTGAAGTGAGATTATATATTGGTTAATAGAGGGGCAAGTATAGAAAATGAAAGATGTATGCAAACTGACGAATTTGAGTGTATGCAAAATAGTTTTGAGATAAAAATGTCAATCCCCAACCAAATAATAGCCCCCCATCCAAAATAAAAATAGGTCCCAATCTTTTCTGAAGCGGGTTTAAAACTCCTCAAAGATCAAACAAGAAGAATTTATGTAACTAGAGAGAGACTCCAAAGGAAGGGTAAGGAAGATTGTTAACGGATTTGTAATTGGGAATGAATCTTCGAGCCTTGACATGTTTTCCATTAATGGTGAACTTGGTCCTGCACCCCTCATCATCGTCTACAATCTCTGGAATCTTGGCGGCTGAACGTAACACCATCCTTGCATACAGAGCTTGGTCCGTCCCTCCTACTCCACCCATGTGTATCGCTTCTACAATATCTCCAAATCTCCTACAACACCAAAAAATGTATACTACTGTTTAAAACACACTAGCGTGCAGGGCCGTGCCAAACCATTCCAACCAGAACGGTTGAAGATTAGTCTATAAATAACGATTGTGTTACATTGTTAACTAGAAGAATGCATGGAAAGATTATAAAACATCGAATGGGGTCTTAGCTAATTAAATAATTGGGAGTACAATACAAGAACTAGGCACGACCTTGGGGACTTGCATGCATGCATGGCTTATAATCAAATGGATTCAGTACCTGGTGAAATAGGCATACACTTCTTCTTTAGAGATTGGGTATCCTTTAGAGAATGTGAGGAAGACAGTCCTGTCCTCAGCCGGTACTTGATGTCCCTCAACGTTGCTTGTTCCTGCTGCATGAATATTAGTTGTTGCTTGTTGACCCCACAAGAAGTGGCTAGACTTATGCATCTTCTCCTTGTTGTGCATCTCAAAGCGCACGCATATATCCTCAAAAGCTGGGTAGCATATACTCTTGAAATGCTTCTTCATCTCAAGGAGAATGTCTTCGCGATTCTGGTAGATGACTCCGAGAGTAAAGTTCTGTCTGGTCATACGCCTGATCCAAGGTATGGATAAGGAGTTGATGTTCCTCAAGCTGGCCAGGAACGTTGGGAAATTTTCGTAGGATAAGCAACGAAGACACAAGACGACTTCGTCAACGACGGTGTTGATGAAAATGTCGGGTAATGAAGCAAGATTATAGATTAGGTTGCTCATGAAAACACTTTTCTCGAGATAGATGAGAAAGCACATGACCTCAAAAGACAGGCTAATGTCTCGTTTTAGGCTTATGACAACACGAGTGAAAAGATCTCTCTCAAACTTGTGGAAAGCATTGAACTCTTCTCTCGTGATGGTTAGTGAGGATGAAGAAGATGAATAATCCATGAACTTTTTTCACTAAGCAGATATGAAATTTTGATCTTTTTTTTTGCTTTTCTTTTGAGAGCATGTGGATATAGGTGGTAAGAGATGAAAATATAGGTAGAGTTTAGCAAAGGAATCCAGTGAAATGGTGGATATACTTTTGTATATATCTCATTTTCTTTATTAAGAGATACCTTCATGCACCAAATCTATATTCATTTGATTTTCCTATAAATGTCCTTATTTTCTTTATTTTCCTATAAATGTCCTCTACTCTTAAGTAGTTACAACATTATTTATATTTTTTGGGGGTCAGTTATAAAGTTTCATTTATATTATAAGGTCATGGTCATTGGCCATCCAATCCAGTGATAGGAAAAAGCGCGTAATATCATAATTTTTAGGAATGAGAATTTTACTATGCTCCTTGTTCCCTGCTTCTCTGCAGTAAAACAAAAGTTATTTTATGCAGCTATTGAAGTTAATTTTATCACGGCTGAAAGGTTTTCTTTTCGTAAGGAGTTGCCAACACACATTCTTTTGGGTCCAAGAGGCCAGCATGTAAATGCAAAAATTAGCATAGCCATTGGGGACAGAAGTGAGATTCTATTAGTTAAAGAGGGAAAAGTATAGAAATTGAAGATGTATGCAAACTAACGAATTTGAGTCCATGCAAAATAGTTTCGAGATAAATGTCAATCACCATTCACCAACCAAATAAAAGTCCATGCATCCAAAATAAAATAGGTCCCAAATTTTTTTAAGAAGAGGGCACATGCATATATATGCCCTTCGGAACTCCTCAAGATCAAACAAGAAGAATATTAACGGATTTGGTGACTGGGGATGAATCTTCGAGCCCAAAAATGCTTTCCATTAATGGTGAATTTTGTCTTTGTCAACCCCATCGTTTATAATCTCTGGAATCTTTGCGGCAGAACGTAACACCATGCTTGCATACATCGCTTGGTCCTTCCCTCCCACTCCACCCATGTGTATCGCTTCTACAATATCTCCAAATCTCCTACAACACCAAAAAAATATACTACTATTTAAACCACATCCATTCAGGGCCGTGCCAAACTATTCCAGACAGAGTGTGGTAAAAAAAGACAAATAACAACTGTGTTACATCATGTTTTAAAAACATAAACATAGTGAAAATTATCAAAATACGGGGTCCTAGCTAGTTAAATACTTGAGAGTATGAGGATACAAACCTTTTTTTTATGTATGCATGGATTATAAATGGATTCAGTACCTGGTGAAGTAGGCATGCACTTCTGCTTCAGAGATTGGGTATCCTTTAGAAAATTTGAGGAAGACAGTCCTGTCATCTGCCCTTACGTGCTGACCCTCATGAAAGTTGCTTGTTCCTGCTTCTAGATGATTACTTGTTTCTTGTTGACCACACAAGGACTGGGAAAACGTATGCATGTTCCTCTCCTTGTGCATCTCAATGTGCACGCATATATCCTCAAAAGCTGGGTAGCATATAGTGTTTAAAATCTTTGTCATCTCAGGGATGATTTCTCTGCGCTTCTGGTGGATGACTCCGAGAGTCAACTTGTCTCCGGTCATACTCCTGATCCAAGGTATGGATGAGGCAGTGATGTTCCCCAAGGTGGCCAGGAACGTTGGGAAATGTTCGCAGGACAAGCAACGTAGACATATCATTACTTGGTCAATAATGGTGTTGATGGAATGGTCAGATAACGAAACAAGATCGTTGATTAGGTTGCTCCTGATATAAACTCTTTCAATATAGATGAGAAAGCTCATGACCTGAAAAGACTGGGTAATGTCTCCTTTTAGACACATGACAATACGAGTGAAAAGAGCTCGGTCAAAACTGTGGAAAGCATTGAACTGTTCTCTGGTGATGGATACTACGGATGAAGAAGATGAGGAATCCATGAATTTATTTTCACTAAGCAGATATGAAAATTTTAATGTTAATCTTTTCTTTTGAGAGCATGTGGATATATATAGGTGGTAAGAGATGAAAATACAGGTGGAGTTTTAGAAAAGAAATCCAGTGAAATGGTGAATATATATTTGGTCATACGTCATTCTTTATTAAGAGATACTTTCATGCACCAAATCTAAATAATTATATTCATTTGATTTTCCTATGACTGTCCTCATTTTCTTTATTTTCCTATAAATGTCCTTTACTCCTGAATAGTTACAATATTATTTATAATTTTGGTGGTCATTTTAAAATTTCATTTAAATTAAAAGATCATGGCCCTCTTAATATTTCCCTCTTCTTATTCCCTAAAACTAAACATAATTTAGTCAATTGATATCTAGGACTTCACTGGTGTAGACTAGGACCAGACAAAATGTCCGTAAATTTTGATTCGATTCGTTATCCGTCTGGATTCGAATCGAAAAATCCGGATATTTGTTATTCTACCAAGCAAATCAAATACTAATATGCAATATCCGTAAGAAATGAAGTAAATCATAAAAACTAATATTTTTAGGAACGGATGTCTGATCCGATCCGTTATATACATATATTTAAAGAATTATATATATAAATTATATAAATATCATATTATATATAATTTTTATAGTATTTTTATTTATTAAATTTATCAAATTATTTGTTAGAATTTTAAAAATGAAATACATTTTTATTTTTGTAATAAAATATTATTATTTTATATTATTTTTTAAATTTTATTTATTTTCTACGGATCAAATCGAATATCCGGTAAAAATCTAAATTTTTCGGATGTCCGGAACATCGAATATCCAGATGGCTTCAAATTGATCGGATCGGATAATTAATTATTCGAACGAAATGAATCGGATCACGAATACCTCCAAAAATCTGGATATCTGATTTGTGTCCACACTAATTTAAACTTTAAACACATCAGCTGGTGCGAAAGTTTGCAATCAAATACTTTAGCATGTTGCCTTTTTTTTAATTCAGAAAAAAAAAGTTTGCAATCAGCCATGGGACAATAGTGAAAAGAAATATTTAAGGGTTTCAACTTTGAAAAATGTGGCGCGTGGGTATTGTAGTTGTCAGGGATCCCGTAGTTGTCACGTAGATATGTCTTTCGGTTTCAGCCATGTAAGTAAAAGATACCTTGGCCATATGTTAGGGCATTTAAGTGCTTTGTTCCAAATACGAATCAGACCGACCGGTTCGGTTTTGCAATCAACCGGTACTCTGAAATGTCTCCCACATATACTTTCTTTTGTCGTCGTTGCTTACCACTAAAAGCCCAAAAGGGCAAATATCATATGGATCAAGTCCAACAATTCTGAGTACAGCAGGCCCATTACCACATATTAAACCGGTTGGTAATGAGTGACTGGTATAATCATATTTAATAAGTAATTTTGGTGTAATCATTGTAAATAGACTCCTCTTAATTACATCAAAGGTTCCAATCGACCAAACCCAAAATGGTATAAGTAACCAATCAGAGTGTATATTTTGTGAAATTATTATTTTTTTGTTTTCAGTCAAAAAGTTCAGACAGATATGTCTAAGAAAATTCAAAATGAATATTTCAACCAATTAATTTTTGTTTTAAAGTTGGTTAATTATGAATAAACCTGTTTAGTTTATTAATTTCTCAATAACTTATTCAGGTCATGCATAATGCATTATACATTACAAAACTGCTTTCGAAGACGGCTGTCGGTCCAACATGAACCGCAATTAGGAACCAAACTTGGTCAATGATTTTGCCATCCGGTTCGAGCTGGATGTCAGAAAAAAAACAGAAAAGCTGTCAAGAAAGAACAAAATTAGTTAAAAAAATAAAAAAAATTCGCAGCAAATCAGCTCTTTGTCTCGACTGATCTAATCCCTAATTCGCCAAAAAAAAAAAGAGTTTGAGAGATTGAAGCAAACTCTTTGGGTCCCGTGACCTTTGTCGTGGTCTACATCACGTGTCCGTCATGCCCGTTTTTCAACGGAAAAAGCCCCCGCCGACGACGACGGAGAAACCTTCTCCGCCGCCGCCGTCCGAGGACCTCCCGGAAGACGACGATTCCCAGAACAAATCTTCGAAGAAAAACCGTAACAGATCGAACGACAACAAAGTGAAGTGGTCGTGCGTCGATTCGTGCTGTTGGTTCATCGGGTGTGTGTGCCTCACGTGGTGGTTCCTCCTCTTCCTCTACAACGCCATGCCTGCCAGCTTCCCTCAGTACGTGACGGAGGCGATCACGGGTCCTTTGCCCGACCCGCCGGGCGTGAAGCTGAAAAAAGAAGGTCTGAAGGCGAAGCATCCTGTTGTATTCATTCCGGGGATTGTTACTGGTGGGCTTGAGCTTTGGGAAGGGAAACAGTGTGCTGATGCTTTGTTTAGGAAGCGCTTGTGGGGTGGAACTTTCGGTGAAGTCTACAAAAGGTCCTTTTCACTCTTCCTTTTAGTTTTTTATATAGGTCTCACTCACTAATCGCTTTTAGGTGCAAAAAGCTATCTTCTTTAGATACATAGCATTCCAATGAAACACGTTTGATCTAAAAGGTCAGCTTCCTTTGAGTTTCAAGTCATGCTGTCGCCGAATCTGTTACTAGACATGCCTTAGAGTCCGTTCTTAACAAGTTGCTTCCTTTATTGTCATTGAATTTAGCTTACTTGTACGGAGTGTATACTGAAGTTGTGTCTTTTCTTGTTCTGTTAGGAATTGATGTAAAAGTACTACCTACACTTGTGAAAGATGTGCTTTCAAACCGTGATATAGGACTGTTGCTTTATTCTTCAGTTATGTGCATGTGCAACTAAAAAGTTAGTTTCTTTTGTCTTGTGGCTCAGTGTGCTTTTCTCATATTCTTTCTGAGAACTGAAAATGAGATTTTCGGAAGTTTCCACATTTGGTCTAGTAATATGTCTTAAACTTCATCCGTCATTCTGTAACTACTTTTATGTTTGTTATGATCTGCATCTTTCTTCCTTCGGCTTACTGATCCTCTTTTTGTCTTTGTTCATAGTATCTTTGAATAATTGATAATTTCTTTGATTCAGGCCTCTATGCTGGGTGGAACACATGTCACTTGACAACGAAACTGGGTTGGATCCTGCTGGTATTAGAATTAGAGCTGTATCAGGACTCGTGGCTGCTGATTACTTTGCTCCTGGCTACTTTGTCTGGGCAGTGCTGATTGCTAACCTTGCACATATTGGATATGAGGAGAAAAACATGTACATGGCTGCATATGACTGGAGGCTTTCGTTTCAGAACACAGAGGTTCTTTTCTCATGAATAAATATATTATTCTGTTCACGTTTCTTTCTTTAGCTCTTTTGGTCTTACTGTCTTTCATGTGTTGAATTATTAGGTGCGTGATCAAACGCTTAGCCGTATGAAAAGTAATATAGAGTTGTTGGTTTCTACCAACGGTGGAAAGAAAGCAGTTATAGTTCCGCATTCGATGGGGGTCTTGTATTTTCTACATTTTATGAAATGGGTAGAGGCACCGGCTCCTATGGGTGGCGGTGGTGGGCCTGATTGGTGTGCAAAGCATATAAAAGCGGTGATGAACATTGGTGGACCATTTCTTGGTGTTCCAAAAGCTGTTGCAGGACTTTTCTCTGCTGAAGCTAAGGATGTTGCAGTTGCCAGGTATTGAATAGCTGACTGTGGTTTTTGTCGTCGTTGCTTATCACTAAAAGCCCAAAAGGGCAAATATCATATGGATCAAGTCCAACAATTCTGAGTACAGTTTTAATAGTAGTGATATATTGTCTCTGCTACAATATTTTGGTTGATTAGTTTGGAGCTGATGAAACTGGAACTCTCTTAAGATTTAAACTATTGATGAACTTGATAATGATGGTTTCGACTGTTTGGTGATAGAGTGAACTTCTAGACCACTTTTGGTTTTATATAAGTAAAGGTAGATTCATTTGTACCTCTTTTAGTTATTCTGATTCTTGCATTCTTTACCAGTTTCCTTATTTCAGGTTTCCTGTATTTGAGTCAATGGCCTTTTTTCTGCTTAATTATAGACTTGTTGGCTTAGTTGCACTCTTAGTTGCTTGATTCATTAATAAGACTTGTCTGTTTTCCAAAATTGCAGAGCGATTGCCCCAGGGTTCTTGGACACTGATATATTTAGACTTCAGACGTTGCAACACGTAATGAGAATGACACGCACATGGGACTCAACAATGTCTATGATACCTAAGGGAGGTGACACAATATGGGGTGGTCTTGATTGGTCACCGGAGAAAGGCCACATTTGTTCTGGGAAAAAGCAAAAGAGCAACAAGACGCGAGGAGAAGCTGGTGAAAACTCAGTTTCCAAGACAAAGCCTGTTAACTACGGAAGAATTATATCATTTGGGAAAGAAGTGGCAGAGGCTCCACCATCTGAGATTGAAAATATTGATTTTCGAGTAAGGACATACTATAAATCATATTACCTTTTGTGATTAGGTGACTGATAAATATGTTTTACTTGGTGAAGGGTGCGTTCAAAGGTCAGAGTATCCCAAATAACACATGTCGTGACGTGTGGACAGAGTACCATGATATGGGAATCGGAGGGATCAAAGCTATTGCTGAGTATAAGGTCTACACTGCTGACGCAGTTATAGATTTACTTCATTATGTTGCTCCTAAGATGATGGCGCGTGGTGCCGCTCATTTCTCCTATGGGATTGCTGATGATTTAGATGACCCCAAGTACGAACATCACAGACACTGGTCCAATCCATTGGAAACAAAGTAAGTGGTTTGTTTTGGTACCAACTCTATGCTTTGTTATGATGCATTTATCAATGTTTCGTTTTCCATCTTGTTCAGTATGCTATTCGAGTCTTGTAAAACCAGCTTAATGGTGGCTTTGACATAATAAATAAATCAACTAATGCAGAATTCATTTGGCTGAAAACCCTTCTAGTTTAAGAGGAGTTTGGTAGACTCTATCTGTCTTCTTTTTGATTTACTGTTTGTAATTTCTGCATGGCACTTTCTTTATATATCCTATCAAGGATCACTTTTTCCTCTGTCTTATCCTTAAAAATGCCGTTTGGTTTGTTCTGCTGTTTCAGGTTACCCAATGCCCCTGAAATGGAGATCTACTCTTTGTATGGAGTTGGGATACCAACAGAACGATCCTACATCTACAAGCTTAATCAGTCTCCTGACAGCTGCATCCCCTTTCAAATCTTCACTTCTGCTCACGAGGAGGACGAAGAAAGTTGTCTGAAAGCAGGAGTTTACAATGTGGATGGAGATGAAACAGTACCAGTCCTAAGTGCAGGGTTCATGTGTGCTAAAGCATGGCGTGGCAAGACAAGATTCAACCCTTCAGGAATCAAGACTTACATAAGAGAATACAACCACTCTCCACCAGCTAACTTGCTAGAAGGGAGAGGGACCCAGAGTGGGGCTCATGTTGATATCATGGGAAACTTTGCGTTGATCGAGGATATCATGAGAGTTGCCACCGGAGGTAACGGGTCCGATCTAGGACATGACCAGGTCCATTCTGGTATATTCGAATGGTCTGAGCGTATTGACTTGAAGCTGTGAATATTTTGATCTCTTTGAGCTATCAGCTTTTTACTTGCAAGAGAGATCATCATCACGATGCTCAAGTCACATCATCATGGTCATCATCATCACGATGCTCGAGTCACAAGAAGCCTGAGGATGATATTTGTGGTGGTGCAATATTCTCAATACCTTTTTTTTATATATACTCATTATTGATGTAAATTATGCGATCGTGTTTATGTTTTGTCCTTGGAACGATAATGCAAGACTTGCTGCTCCATGTTGTCGAAAATAGTTCTAGACACATTTATCAGATTGAATCAAACGGTATTGAATCAAGAGTGGAATCAAAAACCAATGGATATCCAAACTTTTTAAAATACAAATCATATACTTAATCAGATATCTTTAAAATATTATTTATAAACCGAGATATTGAATACTGAAATTACCCAAATGCTTTTACCTGAAATATTTCTCAAATTATCCAAATGTTTTTATCTGAAATATTTAAAATTATTTGAATTACGTCATACTTTTTTGAATAAATTGAATTATCTTATATTTAATTTTAAAAATCTGAATATCCGAAGTTTTACCTTTTATCTAATATTATTTGAAATTACTTGAAAAAATGGACCTAATTTTTTCAGATATACCCAGTTTCCAACTTTGTTATTCAAACCGAATAGAGCTTTGTAAATAACTAAAGTATTAAACAGTTCCTAAATATCTGCCATGAATGTTGTTTTCTGGGTGAAGCTTGATGGTATTCAGACCCGGTGGCCCTCATACAGATCTGGCGGTGTGGAGCAGCGGATGTTTATGGAGTTTAAGAATTGTGTTCTTCTCCGGCCTCCGTATATGTCTCCATTCGAGCAAATGGTTCTGTTTCGGTCCTGTTTCTGTAAGTTTTGGGTCCTTTCGTGGTGGTTATGATGTGGAAAGTGTTGGTTTTCTCGTTATTGGGATAGCTTGTCTTCAATCCGCTTGTTTTTGGAGAATGCTCCTTCTGGAGCTTATATCTGCTCCAGTTCTCGTTCTCCTTGCTCGACTTTCATCATGATGTGTCGTTGTTGGTTTGTTTAGTTTTAGTTCTTTCGAAGAGTGGTGATTAGTCATGTCTTGGAAGAAAGGAATAATACAGCTAATCTTTTTCTACTAAAGGTCATTGATTTCAATCATATGTAGCTGTGGGAGTTCTGCGTTGGCTCTCTCATATCAGGAATCATCTTCATTTAAGATGTTACTGCTCGGTTATCTAACGGGTCTGTTGAGCATTCTCTATGCTGTCTCGACGCTTTGGATTGTGAGTTTCTGGATCTCTTCTACCCCTCTATTGAGGATGGTTTGTGAGTATATGGGATCTTTTCTACCCTTCTATTGAGGATGGTTGTATGAATGCCTACTGGCGTTTTTCATTTGGCTATATATGTTTGCCTATAGTATAGGTCTTCTTCTCTAATTTTAGTATTGTGTGCCTTGTGCGCCTTTACTTTGAGTTGTAGTCCTTTCCTATCCTAATAAAAACATTGTTAAAAAAAAAAACAGTTCCTAAATATCTAGAACAGAAAAAGACAAAAATCGAAATATCTAAACTAAAACCGAACCAAAAACAGCCGGACGAACATCCTTTAAAGCACACAGCGTCATTAAAGAAAAAAACCTCTCGTCCCCCCCACGCCTTTAGACCAGAAAAGCTTAAGTTTTGCGACCAACCTTAGCTCCGGCCCGGTGAATCCGGTGCCGGAGGCGCCCTTCCCTTTCTTTTCTTTTGTTTTTTTTTCTTTGCTTTCTCCCACTCTGTCCTAACCTCTGTCGATATGCGTGCTTGTTCTGGGCTCGCCGTGACAGAACCGTTTACTCACCTCATGAGTTACAGGTTCTTGCTCAGACGAGTTTTGGAACAACGGCGAGGCTTACGGGAGGATGGAGTAGGAGAGGGTCGGCTTTTAGGGATTTCGGAGGAGTTGGATCTGGTTTTACCTTTTTAGATTTCCGACGGTTCCGAACCAATGGCGGCGCGTGATTTGGTAAGACACCTCACCTTCTATGGATCTATGTATCTACGAGGCCGTGAGATAAACAAAGAAGAGAACTGTCAGAATGAGACTAGAGATTCAACCTTAGGTTTTCTGGGTTGACACGAACCGTTGATGGCGCCAATGGAAAGTTCAACGGAAATATTTGCGGAGGTTCGTGGTGGAGGTCTTACGCTCCGAAGTCGGAGAAGAACAAGGGGTTATAGGTGATATGGACCCTGCATCTCTGAGCTCTGCCTATGTGAAACCAGTCAGCTAAGCTCTCAAATCCCGCCTTTCAATCTGGTCTTTGTATCCAGTTTTTTGGCTTAGGATCGTAATGGCTGAATGTCACTGAGTATAGCCAGTCTCGAGAATGCACCGGTGGTGAAGATGCTATTGGACATGAGCAACACGTCTATTATCAGGGACCATTAGCTTGCTCCTATCTTGTCATCGTGATTTGGCTATGTTTCTTGAGCTAGTAGACGTTATCGTATCACTGTGGTCGAATGTTTAGGTGGTTAAAAGGCGCAATATTTCGAGTCGTGGAGTATTGATCGTCCCAAGGTGGTGCTGGAATCATATCAATAAATGCTGGAAGACTTGGTATGCCCCCGGAAGCGCCTTGGTGTTGATACTGATGGTTCAAGGCCTTCACGTTTATTTTCGGTAACCATCAGTTGGTGTGTTGAAAGTGAACCCTGTTAGGGTCAGGGATATTCTAGTGTTTTGTTGAGTTGATTCTGTAGCTCGTTTAGGTTTAAGTACCGGTTCAGCTCGGGTAGTGAGTTGGATTCGGTACAATGTGGTGAAAAATACAGCGATGGTTCACTTCGGGTAGTATAGGAGCCAATTTAGTGTTCCTAGGTATTACTAGATTGCATCGTTTGTATGGTGGGTTAAAATCTTTTGTGGTTGTAATCCTGTTACCATGATTTGGCTAATGAAAGTTGATGTTAAAAAAAAAAAAAAAAAAAAAAAAAAAAAAAAAAAAAACCGAACCAAAAACACCCTCACCTATTCGAAAACATAGGTTTATGAAAAAAAAACACAAGACAAGTCGAAGAGTCAGACGTGGCTTAACCTGCTCCATCTACTCTACACGAAATCGTTGTCTTAACGAAAAGCGGCTTCGTAATCCTCTTAAGGAATAAAAGCTTCTTCTCCTACTCTCCAACCAAATAAAATCCATTTCCTCTCAATGGAGCTGAGCTTGAGCACTTCTTCCGCTTCTCCAGCGGTTTTGAGGAGGCAACCCTCTCCTCTCCTTCACAAGCAACAAGTGCTCGGCGTAAGTTTTGCTTCCGCGCTTAAACCAGGAGGAGCTCTCCGGTTTCGTCCCCGGCGGCGTCTGCTTCATCTTCCCATCACTTGTTCTGTCTCTCCATCAACCGCTGAACCATCCTCCGGTAGTTTTTGCTGCTGATATTGATTTGGGTTTTGTTGAATGAACGAGTTTAGTGTTTTCGCGCTTCAATTTTGTCACTTTGAATTGAACAAGATTAGAGAATGATTGATTGATTGCGAGGTTGGTTAACTTAAAAAGGATAAAGCTTTCCTATGTCCCTAGTTTGATGATCAATAGAGTTTCAAGCACTTCATTTCTATCTTTTGATTGGTTCTCTAAAGGAAATCACTTTTTTGGATGATAGAGGTGAAGAAGAAGACGTTGGTGAGGAGGAATGACGTGAGGAATATAGCAATTGTAGCTCATGTTGATCATGGAAAAACTACTTTGGTTGATTCTATGCTTAGGCAAGCTAAGGTAACAAACAGCAAATGACTTTTTTTTTTTTTTTGGTTTTTATCCAACCTGTAGAGAAAAGTTAGTCCATGTTTCTTCAATGTTCTTATCTTATCTTGTGTAGGTATTCAGAGATAACCAAGTCATGCAAGAGAGGATCATGGACTCAAATGACCTTGAACGTGAAAGAGGAATCACAATCCTTAGCAAAAACACCTCCATCACTTACAAAAACACAAAAGTGAATATCATTGATACTCCTGGCCACTCTGACTTTGGTGGTGAAGTGGAGCGTGTCTTGAACATGGTTGACGGAGTGCTTCTTGTGGTAATTTTTGATGTTTTTGTCTCAGTGAATGCTCTAAAATAATAAACTGTCAGCTCTGCGTATCTCATTTTTCCTCCCCCTCACACTCAATTGTTTCTTAGGTGGACTCTGTGGAGGGACCAATGCCCCAGACAAGGTTTGTTTTAAAGAAGGCTCTTGAATTTGGACATGCAGTTGTCGTGGTCGTGAACAAGATCGACAGGCCTTCTGCTCGTCCTGAGTTTGTTGTCAATTCCACTTTTGAGCTCTTTATTGAGCTGAATGCTACAGATGAACAGGTATTGCTAATCTTGGGTTTTCCTGTGGTGTCTCGTTTGACACTAACTTTAGTGTGTGTTTCTTTTGGTGTGTAGTGTGATTTCCAAGCGATATATGCTAGTGGGATCAAAGGAAAGGCAGGGCTTGCTCCGGATGACCTTGCAGATGACCTGGGACCCCTGTTCGAGGCTATCATTAGATGTGTGCCTGGCCCAAATATTGAAAAAGATGGTGCGCTTCAGATGCTTGTGAGTTAATTGTGATTTTTTTTTTTAACCGTTTCATGTGTTTGTTCCCAGTCAGTGCCAGTGCATTTTTTTATCCTTTCATCTCTTTGGCCTAAACATACGCATCAATATACTGTCCCTCACCTTCTAAAATCTGTCACTTGCTTTAAACTAAGCTAGAAATTGATTAATTTTATCACATTAATTAGGGATGTTCTTCAGACGAAAATGTAAAAGAAATTTCAATGAATCAGACACTCTAGTTGAGTTGAGTATATATATTCAATTGTATGAAAGAATTTTTTATTCTTTCCAGGCCACAAATATCGAATATGATGAGCATAAAGGACGTATTGCTATTGGGAGGCTACACGCAGGGGCACTGCGCAAAGGAATGGATGTCAGGGTAACATTTTGATAATTCTTCAGCTTGTTCTTTTGTTATCTGACAGCTATGATGTGGGCTCATTACAAAGAAATATCACCTGAAGCTAGTTATTTTCTCAAGTCCTTCCACCTTGTAAAGCAGATGGCTTATTGTAAACTTTTTGTATAACTTTACAGGTGTGCACTTCTGAAGATTCCTGTAGATTTGCAAGAGTGAGTGAGCTCTTTGTCTATGAGAAATTCTACAGAGTACCTGCTGATACAGTGGAAGCTGGAGATATTTGCGCTGTTTGTGGCATTGATGACATTCAGGTACACGTATTATGCATGGATAATTTAATGCCAAATGCGAGAGACTGTTGTAACGCTGCTGGATAATTGCTTGCAGCCACTTGTCATTTTTCTGTTTGTTGCTAATTGAGTTGTAAGTTGTAACGTCTTGGTTTCTTTGTGAACCCCTTAAATCTGCAGATTGGGGAGACTATTGCTGATAAAGTACATGGGAAGCCTCTGCCTACAATCAAAGTAGAAGAGCCAACTGTGAAAATGTCCTTCTCTGTAAACACCTCCCCGTTTTCTGGTCGCGAGGTTAGTGTAGTCATGGCCAATATGACTATCATGAGTCTATCTTTCTCGTTTCACATGAATGAATGGCTAAAGAGTTCAAGAAGGAGGTTGGTTTAGTGCCACATTTGAATTATATCTCTTTTTTTCTGTAGGGTAAGTATGTAACGAGCAGGAACTTACGAGATCGTTTGAACCGTGAACTTGAAAGAAATCTAGCTATGAAAGTGGAAGATGGTGAGACAGCAGACACATTCATTATCAGTGGGCGAGGCACATTACACATTACCATCCTGATAGAAAACATGTAAGTCCTTTCACTTACCATCACTGCTTTCCATATGTGTTATTGAAATTAGCTGAACATATAAATATGTTCCAGGAGAAGAGAGGGATATGAATTTATGGTGGGACCACCGAAAGTTATCAACAAAAGGGTCAACGATAAATTGCTGGAGCCTTATGAGGTAGCAACTGTTGAAGTACCAGAGAATCACATGGGGCCTGTTGTCGAACTTCTTGGGAAAAGGCGTGGACAGATGTTTGATATGCAGGGTGTTGGGTATGTATTGTTTCTCTCCATCCCTTTTATTCATATAGAAGGTGCTGTGTGTGTGAGAGAGTTGTGTGAATCTTGACATGACAGGTCGGAAGGAACAGTGTTTCTACGGTACAAGATCCCAACACGTGGACTTCTTGGATTGAGGAATGCAATTTTAACAGCATCTCGTGGGACAGCCATCCTCAACACCGTATTTGAGAGTTATGGACCTTGGGCTGGGGATATTAGCACCCGTGATCTGGGTTCACTGGTAAGCTATGGAGTTGAGATAGTTTTTAGGAATGAGAACTTTTGATGACACATGTGCCGGTTTCAGGTTGCATTTGAAGATGGGACATCAACATCGTATGCTCTGGCAAGTTCGCAAGAGAGAGGGCAAATGTTTGTAGGTGCAGGTGTGGATGTATACAAGGGTCAGATAGTTGGGATCCACCAGAGATCTGGGGACTTGGGACTTAATATCTGCAAGAAGAAAGCAGCGACAAACATACGTTCCAACAAAGATGTAACAGGTATTTCCATGTTATAACCTGTGCAAGTCTCTCAAGTCCATCTGCTCTGCTGACAAAGCTTTTTTTATTTATTACAGTGGTACTTGACACTCCCTTGACTTATAGTCTGGACGACTGCATTGAATACATTGAAGAGGATGAACTAGTGGAAGTGACACCTCTTAGTATTAGGATGTGCAAGAATCCTAAAATGGCAAAGAAAGGCAGGTGAAAAGAAGACCCATTTTTGGACGAAACTGAATGAAAACTAGTTTTCTAGTGTTATAGGCTTTGCTTGATTCTTACACATAAAGAGTCTTATTCTTATGTCAAAAGAGGACGCGTACTCGTATGTAATCAAATTAATGTTTTTTTGGTAAACCCATTTCGACTACTTCCATCTTTATCAACTTCTGAAGTTACCACCAAGTCCTTCCGACAACCGTGTGGAAAAAGTGAACACGCATTCACAACACTGTTTCTCTCAGGACACTCGATACTAGTGGCCCAGATTCATGACAATTAACCAGCAAAAACGTTATGTTCACTTACATTCATCATCATGATTTATCATCTCAAAGTCTTTACCATCATCATAAGACTGAAGTTTGGCGGGACTACTTGTATAAACTTGGAAGAGAGTTAGTTGTATGTATGGGTCGGGTCCGTCGCAAAATTTGATCTTTATAAGCTTTCCACTCACTCTTTAACGATACGAATCCATCCCTTTGAGGGTCCCTTGATGATCCTTTTTCACTCTTCCCCAACGATCTCACATCTCTCTCGCTCCTTTTAACCGCCATTGAAGTTTCGTCCAAAAGCTCCGATCTTTCGATTCTCCTGCTGACTTCTTCTGTTGGATTCGCCGGCGGTCAATCTCACCGCACCGCGCGTTGGAGCTACTTAAGACTATATTAACTGCTAAGAACAGCTCTGCGATCTCGTTTCCAGTGATGCAAGGTAAAAAAGCCAGAGGCTTTCATGTTCTTAGGGTTCTAGAATTTCCCTTTCACAAAGAAAAAGTCCTGTTCTTTGTCATTCTTAAGAACAACTTTTCGATTAGGCTATGGTCAGAATGCAATATCTCTAATAATATTTATGTGTGGATATCTCAAAGGAGTTCGTTTTCATCATATGCCTAACCTGTTCTCATTTCTGTAATGTTCTGTCTTTTGAGTCTTTATCTCTGTGGCAGTGTGATTTCTGTTCTTGTACAATGCAACTCACAGTTTTGGGAATGTGGTTATTGATATTATTATATTTTTTTTTTCTTTCTCTGGCTGGTAATGCAAAAAAGATCTTGGCAGACAGGATATTGAGGAGGTTCCATGTTCTGGTAGTTCTTCGAGAATGGAACTAAAGAGGAATCATCAGTGGCTGGCAGAAGAGTCCGAATCTGAACTATTCAGTAGCAAGAGGCAGGTGGTAGAGATTGATGGTTCTTCTTGCCAGGGTTTCTTAACTCCACTTATGAGTTTATCTGCGTGGGACAATGGTCTTGTGCCTGGACAGTTGACTGATTGCTTATTCGATCCTGCTAATGAGCAGCAGCATTCATCAGGTCTCCTTGGAAGATATATTTCTCCTATTCACGGTCAATATATTGAGGAGCAACGCAGTACTGTTTTTTCATCAATTGGTTTTCCGGTGGTTCATGGTAGCTCATTTGATCTTGACGCCATTAGAATGGCTAGAGTCAATGAAGTGTGTGCATCTGAAAACATACCTGAATCAATGGTTCAGTTTTATGGTGAAGGAGTTTCAAGATCATTTGGAATGGGTCCTTCATATGATGGCGGTCAAGATTGCAGGCTCTCCTTTGGCCAAATCTGCAGTAATATTGACAAGAGCTTCATCTTACCAGGGCCATTCACCAACAAGGGGGACGGAAATTTCTTTCCAAACTTCAATTATGACAACAGAGAGGAAAATGTCTTCTCAACATTTCAACCATTTGAGAAAGGAGTAGAAAACTTCGCATTAACGGGTCAGTCTCTTCAAAAGGCTGACTGTAATCTCTTCTCAGTGAGTCCCTCCTGTAACAACGGACATGAGGACTTCATGTCTCTTCTCCCTTGTGATAAAGTGCCTGAAAACCTTCTCCCGATCCAATCATCCTACCAGAAAGATAATGCTAATGTGCCGTTGTCAGGGGGACAGTTCCCACACACGGAAGGCAGTGAGATGGCATTTATGGTTTGTAGCCAAGACAGAGCAGACCAGAACAATGACCGAGTTAGTCACGAGGATAGAAGCAAGACCATATCCTTTGTAGATTGTCAGGGAGAAACCACAATGGGTTCGCCACTTAGTGTTATCAACAGTTATGAGAACTTTAGCCATGCCCCTGCAACTGCTAAAGTTCCGCTTCTTATGGAAGCAGAGGAAAACATGTCTTTTGAATTTAGAAGTCCACCCTATGCTTGCCCTGGAGCTGATACCTTTCTCGTGCCCAAAATTAAAGACTCAAAGACAGCTAAGAAGGGTTCCACAAACACATTTCCTTCAAATGTTAAGTCCTTGTTGTCAACTGGAATGCTTGATGGGGTTAGTGTCAAGTACTACTCGTGGTCACGTGAGGTCAGTTTTGTCTTTTACCTATCCTGAGAAGGAGCCTTTCACCTTTTACTATTCTGTGTGCTGAAACGTAATTTGGCAGAAAAATCTCAAAGGAGTTATAAAAGGGACTGGGTACCTATGTGGTTGTGGCGACTGTAACCTAAATAAAGTAAGCAACGTGATATGAAATGGTTTAAGTAATTTACTGGCAGGTGTGTCATCTGTTAAGTTTTCCAACTGGAACTGTGCAACAGGTTCTGAATGCTTATGAATTCGAGCAGCATGCTAATTGCAAGACAAAGCACCCAAACAACCACATATACTTTGAGAACGGAAAGACCATTTATGGCGTTGTTCAAGAGCTGAAGAATACACCTCAGGAGAAGTTGTTCGATGCTATTCAAAATGTAACAGGATCTGTTATCAACCATAAAAATTTCAACACCTGGAAAGGTAATAGTGCTTCATAGACATTTTGATTTGATATAGCAGCTTAGATAATGACACAATATCTATAAAACAAGATACAAAAGCCAATCCTTGTAGGTTATCCAGCTGAAAAGATTTTTTCTACTTTTGTCTGTTTTCAGCATCATATCAAGTTGCCAGCCTTGAGCTTCAGCGTATCTATGGGAAGGATGCTGTCACTTTGGCATCTTGAGAAGACGAATCTTCAACTGGTAGGCTTTTCGTTCTTGCTCTCTGTAACTATAGCTTCTAGTAATAATTCAGAACCTTGAACTGCTATGATTGCCTTGTCTGCTGAGTCTAGTTTCCTTACTGAAGTATATAAACTTCTGCTAGCACTCCAAAATCTAAGACGCAGACAGCTCCTGAGACTTTGCTTGCTCTTATTTTGGCAAACCATATTATTTAAGACTATCAAAAATGTTCTGCAATATATAGAGATAGTAGAACACAATTGACATCTCAGAGTCTCAGACCAACTCTTGAGACTGAGTTGGTGCCTTTGGGATTATGAACTGGTCACTTTTGGGTATCGGAACCATCTGTTGGTCAACTTGTACCACAGTCCCTGCACATCCAGCTTTTGGTAGAAGATGCCCTACCGTGTCCTTGCTTTTACCCCATAGTACCAAATATATTCCAATGACAATGACAACTGATCCAACAACCCTACAAATTTAGGAAGCCCCATTCAGTGAAAATCAAATATCTAACTTTAGATCTATCACAATAGTAGTCTTGGATCAAGGCTTTTTTACCTTCCTAGGTACATTTTTTCCAAGAAAACAAAGGAGCTGAGAATAGCGACGATAACCATGTTGAGCGGGTTAAATGAGCTCACAAACACAGGTCCTCTCTCTTTTGATGCCCATCCGATAATATAGTATGCTACCCCCGAGACAAGTCCCTGTGTGACAGTCAACAAAACTTCTCTTCTCGATAAACACACACACACACACATAGGGGTTTTTACTAGAAAATTTAGGATTAGATAACAGTATTAGTACACCGTATATCGAAGCTAATAGCCTCATGTCCGGGTGGATTTTCCAGGCAGACATGTTGTTCCTTTCCAATATCAATGCTATAACAGTAGCCTCCAGCATCCCCATACAGCACATTAGTGCTGTTAGCGAGAGTTCAGCTTCATATGAATTCAGAATGTTTGCCTAAAAAAACATAAGTTTCTCTGTTACCCCACCTTACTACTACCTCTCGGTGACTTGACTGTTTTATTTACTAGAGATATAACCGTTATGTTATCTTTTTTCTTGAATTTATCATTGGCTTGAGAATAAGGTCATGTGAATACGGCTATAGAAAGTTATAAGAAAAGGGAAATGGGTTCTACCTGTAAAATGATGTAAGATGACCAACTGAAGCAGCTTGCGAGAAGCATAATTGATCCTTTTCCTATATCATTCTGCTTTGGAGTATTCATAACATGTGAATGCCCGCCCCTTGACTTGCTTGTCCAAGGCAACTCAATGACATTCCCTTTCACGAATGTCATGAGCATTGCTCCTCCAATAGCCACCATGGTCCCCACCAGCTTTGCCTGGCTGTGACGCCTTTTGATATTCACTTTCTCTAGCCTTTCACAGATAACAGAAACCCAGTTTTTTTAAAAAAGGTTCAGTAATACAGTAGTATATGCATTTGTAAAGATGTTGCTAGAGAGAAGAGAGGGTTACTTGAAAATGCAGGCCATTATAAATGTTATTGCAGGAAGTGCATTGCACAAAGCTGATGTGAAAGTGGCAGTAGTAAGTTTCATCCCTGAGTAGTACAGGTTTTGCTCGACCACAGGCCTGCAATTTTTTTTCAATTTAACATAGTTACACATAGGAGTCAATGTCTATCGTTTTGAAACAGACATGATGTAACGAAGTCATACTCAAATAAACTCAGGATGGATATTTGAATTAAGATTTTGGATGTCAGCCTTGGTCTTGAGTTCCTGCACTAGAAACAAGAGTTACTTTAGCTTCATAGTGTATGTTTTCTGTTTTACAGGCCTGAACCAGAAGTAGAAGAAGAAGAAAATACCTCTCAAGAACGAGGGCGAAAGGAGTAATGAGAGCTGCAGCAACTGCCATTCGGTAAGCAACTAAGACGTGTGGGCTCATACCTTCGTTCAAAGCTAGTTTTGCTACTATAGACATCAGTGCATACAAAAACTGAATGAAAGCAATTGCTATGAATGGCCTTGCTTTCTGAAACTTCATTTTTTTGCAGTTCTCTGCATAAAAAAAGCTTTATCATGAGTTAGAAAAGAGCTGTGTTTTGGTTTGTTATAAGGACAATATGAAAGTTATATCTATACGTGTGTGTATATATGAGTTTTTGTTTGAAGCCTCATCATAACGTCTTCATGTGTTGCCACGAAAAGAGCTTTCATTAGCCATTTGTTTTTAAGTGCAAGGAAACAACATATCTGCCTAAAAAACAGCAAAACCAGAGATCACTAAACTCGTGTTCTAAGAGGTAAACGTTTCGTAATTTGGCTTGGTGCTAACTCTCATACATTCCACTTTAATTAACTTGGCAGTTTCAAGTACTACTCACTCACTTCCCTTAATCATATAATATTTTATCTTATTATTATATTTTTATCACTACAAAATTTTATTGATCGTCTAAACCGATCTATATAAGTCTCCGACCACTTTATCAACAGCTTTCGATGGATTTTTATCGATTATAAAAAATAACATAACAACCTTGATAAGATGCAGGGACCTAACGTAGAGCCATGTAAAGGCATTAGCCTAGTAGTACTAATGAGATCAGTTCATGTTACGTCACAAAGCTAAAAAACGAGACCACTTGATAATACGGTTTGGAAAAAAAAGCCAATATGTAATGCAAAAGACACCATTATTTACCAGCAAAAGTATGGCGACATTACAAGGTTTCTATCATCTTCATCAACTCGACTCATAGATTAAAAAAAAATTATAACGGAAACCATAGCGATACGATGCTTTTAAAAGTTCTTGTGATTTTTTAAACAAATGCATGAAAGTTATGGGAAAAAAGTAACAATGCAAATAAAATGTTTTTAATATTGTTTAAGGAATATTGGTTTATCTGATTCACATTGTAAAGATTTGTAATATATTAATATTATTCATAACTAAATGACATTAGTTTGCAGATAAACTATTTTGAAATGATACAAACCTGTAAAATTCACAAAATAATGAAGAATGTAGGTTTGGTATATCTTGAGACTGTAGTGGTCGGGTACCTGCAGATTATGATCCGCAAGGTGTTTGCGTAGGTCGAATACGAGATGAGAGCTTGACCATTCTGATCAAAATATGATGTCTGATATTCTGGTCCACCAGTGATGACAAACAAACCAAAACAAATAGATACATGCCAATTAAAAGAGGAATTTCTTTTTGAGTGGCCACATGAGAGATATTTATAGAGTTTAGGTAGGTTTTTAAATATAAGAAAATAACTTACTTGTAGAAAAAAATACACTAAATTAGAGATGCATCCAAATGAAATGAGGAGAGACATGTAAGAAAACTAATTCACTTATGGAAAAGAAACTTAATATGTAATTTAGGAAAAATACAAAAATAGCAATAAACAAAAGTACTTTCCTTTCGTAATATCACAATAGTGTTCTATATATATATATATATTGTTGAAATAAAAAATTAAGTTTATGGTGGTAGCTACATTTATAAATGCACTGTATAGCCAAATTATAGAAGCATAATAAATTTTTTTAGGTATATGCATACATATGGTTTCTTTTCAAAGTCTAACTATATGAAGCCAAAAACTATTTTCATTTCAACTTCCTTAAGATTCATAGGGTTGCTAATGTAGTAGCTGATGAAAGGTTAGCAAGTAAAGTAGAAGGTTTTCAATGTGGTTTGTTTTTGCAACTTAATCCTCAAAATCAAAAGTTCACATGTTAATCCAAAACATCCGTGTATTGACGACAAAACTACATCATTTTAGAAGAGCTAAATTTTAGAAAATTATATGTAACTTAAGGAATTTTGAACCAGTCACCTCTAACCAAAACATCCAACCTCTCTAACCATATCAGCCAAAGACATTATAACAATAAATATTAAAGCCAATTATATATATAACCATTCTAATTTCTTATTAAATATTCAACAAATTTTATAAACGGCAATTCTCTCAAATAGGCTTTTTAAAATTTTGTCACTAAAAGAACTAAAAATGATCAGAAAATGTTTCATTAAAGAGACAAAAAACATTTCTATCATTTACTTTATATATATAAATATAAATATAAATAATTATTTAAATGATAATTTTATAGTGTTCGAATTATATATTTTCAAATTTAAAATTTTTATAATTTTCTTTCAGATTTTTTTTTTCAAAACTTATTTTAATTTTCTTTTTGAAATTCTAAAATGCTTTTTAAAACTGTTTTCAAAAATTTTAATATTTTTTTTAAAAAAAAATTCTAAACTCCTTCTCCAAAACTTCATCCCTCAGTTTTGAGCCCTAAATATAAATTAGTTACCTATAGAGGTATAAGTGTATATTTACTCTTTAATAAAATCTTTTTGATCATTTTTTATTTGGAGGCTGTTTTGGTGAAAAAAAGACAAAAAGGTTATCCTATGAAATTTCTCGTTTATAAAAAAGATAAAGAGTATACTAGAAATAAAAAATAAAAACATTTTAAACATTGCAGCACTGTTTAAAATCCTCTTAATTATTTATTTCAATATTTTGCAATGAATTTATATCAAATATTTACAATAAATTTGTTATATGATATTCGCAATGACATTTTCACATGATTTTTATCTTTACCTTTATTATAAAATATTCACAAATATTTTATCCGACTAAGAAAATAAAAATAATACAAGATACATTTTAAAAAAATAACAACTCATTGACAAAAAAGAAAATTCTATTAAAATCAAAGATAAGAGATTTAACAGAAATTTGAAGATTAAATCTTAAATTGATTATAATTATAAATTGATCGGGTCATATCTTAATTCTTTTATTTGTAACTGATATTTTAATCCGTTGTAAATATTAAAGATAAATTTATTGTAAATATTTGAGGTAAATTCTTTTGAAAGATTTTAAACATTGCCGCAATGTTTCACATGTTTTTTTTTATTTTCTAATATATTCTTTATTTTGTTCTACATTTATAAATTTATTGAATATTTGTTATAAAATTTTAGAGTGTTATATAAATAGTTGGCTTTGATAATGAAGCAAGTAATGTCGTTGGCTGAAATGGTTAGACTGGTTAGATGTTTGGGTCAGAGGTGATCCCTTTAAACCCATAAGTTGCATATTTTTGTCTAAAACAGAGTCCGGTTTTGTTTTTAACAGCCGGTTTACTAGTCATGGTCATGGTGAATGGTGATCATTTGGCTCCTATGGTATCTGCATATCCAGTCTTATCACCGCTCACTCCCTCGTTAGTGACGAGCATCATCAACCACCATGCGTCCCATCAAATTCGTTTTGTTGGTTTTGTTGATTCTCTCTGTTCACTCCCAGTCTCTGTCACTACAAAATCCCGCCATCAACGGTCTGCTTCACCGTTTGGATTCCCTGCGACTAACTTCCTCTGTACAAGAATCAGCAGCAAAGGGTTTATTACAGAGACTGCTCCCGACCCATTCTCACAGCTTTGAGTTCACAATTATCTCAAAGGTTCTTCCTTTATCCTCTGTTTTCAGGTTTGATTCTACAGTACTGATTGCTTTTTATTTTGTTGTTTCATAAGGATGTTTGTGGTGGCAGCAGCAGCTGCTTTCTAATTGAAAACTATGATGGCCCGAGACGAAATGGGCCTGAGATTGTGTAAGTATCATCTGGTTTCTTGGCTAGGGAATCAGATAGATTGAGTTGAGAACTCTTCTCTTTCAGTTTTGCCATTTTTTTAACTTTGTGTTTCAGGATTAAAGGCACAACTGGAGTTGAGATTGCTTCTGGCCTCCACTGGTATTTGAAGTATAAATGTAATGCTCATGTTTCTTGGGACAAGACTGGTGGTATCCAAGTTGCTTCTGTTCCACACCCTGGACATCTACCTCGTCTAAAATATTCTAAACGCATCTTGATTCGCCGTCCTGTCCCTTGGAACTATTACCAAAATGTTGTTACATCTAGCTGTAAGATATACATTTACACTTAATGTATTCAAAGTTCCCTCATGTGTCATTGATTTTATAATGAATCACCTGCTTTTCATTTTTTTTTGCAGATTCATATGTTTGGTGGGGGTGGGAGAGATGGGAGAGAGAGATTGACTGGATGGCATTGCAAGGTATTAACTTGCCTCTAGCATTCACCGGCCAAGAAGCTATTTGGCAAAAGGTTTTCAAGGTAAAAAAAAAAGAGTTGGTATTCCACTTTTCTTGTATTTTTTTTTTCTATTTGGGTAAATAAGTTTGTATACACTAACCAAAGTTCTATATCAAATCTTGTTCAGAGGTTTAATATCAGCAAAGAAGATCTGGATGATTACTTTGGTGGACCAGCTTTTCTCGCTTGGGCTCGCATGGGAAATCTTCATGCGTAAATAACCTCATTCATCTCTGATATTTTCAGGCTTCTGCCACTGATACTTCTTCTGAGTTAGATTTGTGTATCTACATCACAGGTGGGGTGGTCCATTATCAAAAAACTGGCTAAGTGATCAGTTGATTTTGCAGAAACAGATACTTTCTCGGATGCTGGAGCTTGGCATGACTCCAGGTCCAAAGGAACAATCACTTTCTTCTGTTCTCAGATACTCAAAATCTCAATAGATTGTTCTCATGGCATCTTACTGTTTCCTGCTTTTCCAGTACTTCCATCATTCTCAGGAAATGTTCCATCAGCTTTGAGAAAGATATATCCTGGGGCAAATATAACTCGCCTTGATGACTGGTACGTCACTACACCCAGTGGATACTGTTTCTTGTTCACATAAACATATTATTTTACGGTGTTTGTCTTTCATTTCTTGTCAGGAACACGGTGGATGGCGATTCTCGCTGGTGCTGCACTTACCTTCTGAATCCTTCTGATCCTCTCTTCATTGACATTGGAGAGGCTTTTATTAAACAACAAATTGAAGGTACCCCTGATGCTATTTCTGTTTCAATAATCTTAGCAATCCATTGAAAGCCATTTTATCAAACCAGTTACACACTAATCAAAGATCCCACCTCATCACAATCTTCTTGATATAACCAGTTACACACTAATCAAAGATCCCACCTCATCACAATCTTAGCAATCCATTGAAAGCCATTTTAATCGTACTTTGTCTCTGTCTCAGAATATGGAGAGATTACGAACATCTATAACTGGTAATTTTCTTCAAACTTGCACTTGAAATAAGTAAATGATGGTTTTTTACAACTTTCTAATTTATTTTTTTGGAGCCATGTAAGTATTGGGAAAAAAAACATCTTCTTCTATGGAATGATGATGATGATGCTAATCTTAATGGGCTTAGCTGTTGATCACTTGTGTTAATGCAGTGATACATTCAATGAGAATACTCCTCCCACAAATGAACCTGAATATATATCTTCACTAGGAGCTGCAGTGTACAAAGCTATGTCCAAAGGAAACAAGAATGCTGTATGGTTAATGCAAGTATGACCTCTTTTTACATTTATATTCTCAAGTGGTATTCTGATACAAGCAGTGGTCTAGAATGTCTTGAGACCCCTCCTTTGTGCAGGGTTGGCTTTTCAGTTCTGACTCAAAATTCTGGAAGCCACCACAGATGAAAGTAAACTTCTAATGTTAAATGCTGATGGAGTCCGTTGTATTATTCAATATCACAGCCTATGTTGTTTTCTGCAGGCGCTATTACATTCTGTTCCCTTTGGCAAAATGATAGTTCTTGATCTATTTGCTGATGTCAAACCGATATGGAACACGTCCGCACAGTTTTATGGAACTCCTTACATCTGGTAGAATATCTTTGTCTCGGTTTCTCCATCATTCTGGTACTTACAGAGTCGAATTGTTTTTAACTGAAAATCGGATGTGTTTTAGGTGCATGCTTCACAACTTTGGAGGCAACATTGAAATGTATGGTACTCTTGATTCAGTTTCTTCAGGACCTGTTGATGCTCGTGTCAGCGAAAACTCAACCATGGTATTTACAATCACACTTTGTGGCTATTATCTATATACCCTTTGGATATGCAATGAACTTATCAGTGTTTCTCATAGATCGGTGTAGGAATGTGCATGGAAGGAATAGAGCACAACCCAGTGGTTTACGAGCTTATGTCTGAAATGGCATTTAGAGATAAGAAAGTTGATGTACAGGTACATAAATAAACACACTCTTGCTTCTACACTTGGACGTGTTTGCTCTATTAATATTTGGTTGTTAAATAGAAATGGCTGAAGAGCTATGCACGCAGAAGATACATGAAACAAAATCATCAAATCGATGCCGCTTGGGAGATTCTCTACCACACTGTCTACAATTGCACTGATGGAATTGCGGTATGTTTTCTTTTAGTCGCTGCTGCAATCATCATCTCCTTAATTAGATATGTTCTGTTTCATGACAAACTTGATTTTTATTCTCTGTTTTAGGATCATAACACAGACTTCATAGTCAAGCTTCCGGACTGGGATCCATCTAGTAGCAAATCGAAACAAACAGATTCACACATGATTTCCACAGACAAATATGAAACAAAACGAAGATTCTTGTTTCAAGATGATACCTCTGGTTTGCCTAAGGCGCATTTATGGTATTCTACAAAGGAGGTGATCAGAGCTCTCAGACTTTTCCTGGAAGCTGGAGATGATCTGTTTGGGAGCTTAACATATAGGTAAGGACCGTAGGAGTAAATAGAAAACAGAGTATATATCTGGTCACAGATTCTCATGAGGTTTTTGCTTTGCAGGTACGACATGGTTGATCTGACGCGTCAAGTTTTATCGAAGCTAGCGAATAAGGTGTACATGGAAGCAGTGAATGCTTTTGTTAAGGAAGATATCGAAAGGTTAAGAAGATTGAGTAAGAAGTTTCTTGAGCTTATAAAGGACATCGACGTGTTGCTAGCTTCGGATGATAGTTTCCTTCTAGGGACATGGCTTGAGAGTGCAAAGAAGTTGGCTAGAAACAGTGATGAAAGGAAACAGGTTGTGTAGTGTTGAATTTTTTTTATTTCTTGGAACGTGTAGATGAGAAGAAGTACACTGCTTGCTTATGGCTGAGTTTTTTTTTTGTGTGTGTACAGTATGAGTGGAACGCGAGAACGCAAGTGACGATGTGGTATGACTCGAAAGATGTGAACCAAAGCAAGCTTCATGATTATGGTAAGAAAATGTTTTTTTTATAAAGTAGATTGAGTTTTTTTTTTTACAAAACTGTTTATTTAATGCGTTCACTATTATAATTCAGCAAACAAGTTCTGGAGTGGGTTACTTGAAGACTACTACTTACCAAGAGCGACATTGTATTTCAATGAACTGGTGAAAAGCTTAGAGGATAAGAAGAAATTTAAGATAGAGAAATGGCGGAGAGAATGGATAATGATATCACATAAATGGCAGCAAAGTTCATCAAAGGTTTATCCGGTTAAGGCAAAAGGAGACGCCTTAGCTATTTCAAGGCATCTGTTACGTAAGTATTTCACATGAGTTGCGCTCTAAAAGTAGATAAAAAAAGAATAAAATGTCTTGGCTTCTGTCTAAGCTTAAATTTTCATTAGTGTGTAGTTAAGGATTAGGATTCTAGTCTGTAAGTGTTAGAAACTCGGTGAAGGTAAGTAACGATTGTAATAACAAACTCTGCTTCATGTCTTCCCATAAAGACATACTTGTCTCAGTTGTATCTTATTAGGCCAACTCTACATATCCAAAAGCAAAGCCCAACAAAACTATTATGGCCCACTGATTAATGTTGATCTCAAAATCAAAAGGCCTTGATTGGTAGAGCATTAGCATTATGCTCTACATTATCCAATCAACATTTGTTAGAAAAGCATTTAGAAAAGCATTTACTAAATGCTAATGCCTTCCAAATGCTCTCTGGCAAATGCTCTCATATGAAGCTTTTGGAAGAGCATTTGCATTTATAATATATAAATTTAAGAATAATATATAATTAGTTCATTTATTTGATTTTTAATAATATCATAAAATTATTTTATATCCAGAAAATAAAACTTTGATTTCTAAAATAAATTTACCATATAAATATTTTTAAAAAATATTATTTCACATTTAAAATAAAATTTAATTATATTTAACTAAATTAATTATATAAATTATACTTTTAATTAATTATATAAATTATATTTTTAATTAATTATATAAATTAATTTTTAATTAATTATAGAAATTATATTTCTAATTAATAAATTAAATTATATAAATTAGATAAATTGATTATATAAATTATATTTTAAATTAATTATATAAATTATATTTATATTTTAAAATATAATATAATTAAATTAATCATATAAATAAATTATACTTTAAATGCGAAATATTATTTTTAAAATAGATGTTTTAATTGTAAAATTTATTTTTAAATAACATTTTCGATATAAACATAATTTTTGAAATTAGTAAATAAAATAAAATAATTATATATATTTTATATATTAATATAATATATATAATAAAATAAATAAATATATATTAGAAATATATTCATTATAAATAAATATATTATATATTATATACTAATTTTAATAATAATTTCAAATAGCATGTCCATACTGCTCTACCAATCAATCTATTAAACAGTTTAGCAAAAACATACAGCTTCTGCAGCATACTGCTTTTATAGCATACTGCTACTGCTTTCTCATCTGCTTTGCCAATCAGGGCCTAATTTGGTGGGAGGAGTACAGCAAGTATAACATGTAGCCCTGCGAGGCCGATTTTACGAAACCAAACCGAACCGAATCTCGGTTTTCGGTTAACCAAAATTTTGAATTTCGGTTTGGTTATCATTTATTTTCGGTTTTCACTTTTATTTCCAAAAACAACTGATTTTTTTTTTCAATCAATTTTGGTATAATTTTCCAAAATAAATCAGATATTTTTCGGTTAAATTCGGTTATTTCGGTTGTTTTCAGGTTTGTTGGTTTAATTTGGTTAGATTTTTTTGATTATTTTGTTAATTTCGGTTATTTATGGATTTGTCGGTTTAATTCGGTTCATTTTTTAGTTATTTTTGGTTTTCTTATATTTTTCAAAAAAGTATTCAAAAACCAAACCGAACCGATAACCGAACCAATTTTCAAAATCATTCCAAACTAAACCGAAATCAAAACCATAACCGAACCGAAATTTCTGCTCGGTTTGGCTCGGCCAGATCAGTTCGGACAAAAAAAACTCAGGCCTAATAACGTGCATGTTACAGGTCAATTACGTGGAGGAATCATCAATCTAGAGAGAAAAGGTCAGATCCATAAAAATATAAAATGGAGGAAAAAAAACATTCTTTTTACCAATTGGCTCAGCGAATCTCTTAGAATATCCAATCCTAAAGACGATGAATCCAAAGCGCTCACGTCTGTTCGTGGATGTGGTCCAAAGTGGACCCACTTTTGGATCGGATCATGGCAGAAAGACGACAAAAAGAGACTACTAGATCTAAAATTGAAAAGACATTGTGATTCCAAGATCTTTTGCGCATGTGCACGTGACTGTGTGACAGAGGCGCAGCAGCACGTGACATCTTAAGAACTCATCGAAAACAAGTCTGGTGACAAGGTTTTCTTTTTTAAAGAAAATAGAAGACATGAAAAACACTGCAACAAAAGGACATGAACTAGAAACAAACAAGAAGCAAACTGGCCAGCTTCACTCGACCATCTCTCATTCTGGCTTCCGGGCCAAGAAGAAGTACATTGGCGTGAATATCTCTCTCCTATTAACACACACACAGATTTAGAATTTGACCTTACAAAAAGAATCCAATTTGAATCTTGAAGTGGAATAAATATATATAAGTTGAAATACTCTCACCTTCCACCGTCGACTAATCCTTCTGCGGCCTTCTCAAGAAAATCTGAAACCCTTTGGCTTCCTTTAGGCGCAAGTCTTATGTATTCAAGGACCTTCACCTATTAAAAATAACAATGAAGTTACGTATTCATGAACTAGTCTTAGTTGATGAACTACAGCAAACGGTATTTTTTGTTGTTACCATGTTTTTGGTTATGAACCGTCCAACAGCTGTTAGGCGGAAGCTGCTGAGCGAAAAGTGGTTTTTGTCCAGAGGTAAGTACCATGGGACTGGCGAGTCCTCTGCCAGATCCTTTTCCCATACCACCTTTTTTATCAATAGTATTTGTTAAAAAATGTTGAAAATGTTTTGTGTTTGGAAAATAGAGAGGATATGTAGTCAAATACTTACTTCAAAACCGGCCTGCTTCAGGGCTTCGAGGCATTTTGAAGTCCGCCTAATGTCAGGGAGACCATCTCCAATCTCTATCTCTGCCTGCACAACAGAGTCTTTGTTTTGTATTCACGTGGATAAATAGATGCACATATAATATGGATAGATGATGCAAGAGACCACCAGCACTAGACCTTTATTTTCTGGTGCTGGGCGTTATCAGGGTCAAATGCATCAGTCATGCACCACTCATAGGCAGCAAAACATTGTCCGGGCTTTAGCACTCTGAAGATCTCTTTGTAGCATCCATACTGTTGTTGAGATTTTTTTTTTTAAAAATAATGATGAATCATAATATGCTTACAAATGCAGGGAAGAAAACAATCAAATGGCTGTTTAGAATATTGACATACTGCATCAGGTGCGTGGCAGGTTGCCTCTATAGCATAAATAGCATCAAAACTGTTTTCAGGGAATGGCATCTTCATGAAGTCAGCCTGCAAGATTAACAAATGGCAATCATGTTTCCTGTTACTAGGTGTTCCCCTATCGAACCCAAATTTTACAACGGTAATCACAAGAATTCAACTGACCTTGACAAAGTTGCATGTTTTGTCGACACCTGCAAGTCGGTTTAGTTCCTGCAAAGAAGAGGAACGCCAATCGAATTTGTAAAGGATACCAAAATGAACACTTCAAAGAGTTTCCAGTTACGAAATGCATCATCTTCACAAATACAGATATGTTGTTACCTTGCCCCTGATGATCTGATATTCATTGTTGTTGAGCCCGGTAACAGATGAATTGCTGCAGCATAGCAAACATAAACATCACATAATGAAATAGTTTCCTAACCATGACATCTACTTAAAATCGAATGTAGTAGATGATGCAAAGAACAATGTGTGCTTTTGGCATTTTACCTGAATCGTGCTATTTCTCTCAGTGGTCCACCAATTCCACATCCTACATCGAGCACCTGTTGAGAAATACAAAAAGTAAATGAATAATTTCTAAATAAAGGCGAAAGGGTCCACTTTATTATTCAAGTGCTCAGCTAAAGTTATGAAACAAACTTTTTGTCCTGGTTTAACGCCAAGCTGAAGAGCAAGAAAGTGCTCGTGACGTTTGATACTCTCTCGAAGTGATTCTCCCTTCCATCTGCAAACCCCAAAAACTCATGTTGATTAAATACAACTAGACACTAGTATCACTCTCTGTGGCTGCAAGAAAGAACTTTTTAATGTAGAACTTCTAACAGAGTGTGGAAAGTATAGATATTGATTGACCTGTGTGCAAAGTGGAAGGACTCTCCCCATCCGTACTCATAAAAGCTAGTAGCAAGATCATAGTACTTATTGACCTGAAAATGATTTTAATCGTTATCCATAACACATGTTATGAAAGCAGAGAGAGAGAGAGCGAGACGTAAGCAAGCATTTGGGTAGCATTAATGATCCGTCAAAGTGGTAAAGAACATTTTAGTACCATGTCAGTGTAATTAGCTTTTCGCTCTTCCTCGTCACCTCCATGGAAGACATGATACTGCTCATACCTGAATCATTAAAAGTTTAATGATGTTGCAGCCAGCAGGAAATAAATTGAGAAAAAAAAAATCATATTGAATAGTTCCTAGAAAGGCCATGCATCAATAATTCAAAAGAAACAATTGTTTTTAAGTAAATACGGAAAGAGTCAGGGAGGCCCTCAAGAACGTGACATAGTGAGATACACGTTGAAAGTAAACAGGGGGAGGGGACCATCACAATCTACTTTATTATGCTGTACTGAAAGGCTCAGTTCCAGAGGTGGCGATTATTGATTATTCAATTCATGGTATTTTTGATTTAACTTAACATTCAATCAATGTTCTTAGAGTGTGGCCATAAGATGTGTAAGATGGATCACAACACAATATGCATGAGAAGAAAACGTGAATCGGAGAATGAAACAAACGAAGCGATCCACACGATGATGCGTTTGATAGAGAGGGAAACGAAATATACTTTTCGACGGAGGAGAGAACATCGGATTTATCGATATTTCCACCAAGGTTGGAGGCGAGATCCAGAGAGCCAGACTTCGACATTATGCAACCAACAAACGGAGGAGATCTGCAAAACAGCATGAATCACGTTAAAATAAACAGGGCAGATACGAAGATCTGTATCGCCGGAGTAGGAGGAGGAGGAGACTTACAAAAGTTATGAATCGGAGAATTGGTGGCCAAGAGCTCAGAGAGTCACCTGACTACTTGGCTTTAGCTTTATAAAAGAAAATGGAGAGAGAGAGAGATTACAAGGACCAGCGTGGCAAAGTGTTGTGTGACATGGGTTTAATTACCATCATATCCTTCTCCCTAGTGGCTAATTAATTTAGTTTTATAAGTAGTCTATTATTTATTCTGTAAAAGCCCACTAACTACTGAGTTACACGGAGTTCCATTTTTTACCAAGATTGCCCGATCTGTCAATTAATCTCAACTCCAACCCAAAGATTTTCCGTATTGTTCGAATACGTACCATTGTCTAAAAATTGGGATTTGATCCCCGAATTTACAATTATTTTCTTTTCTTACAACTAACTTCCAGTTAATATCCTTGGCCACTTTGGTCAAGTGTTCATCTTTGCCACTATTGCATCTGGATTTGATTCCAAATGTGTATGGAAATATTTATAACTATTGGATCACACCTTGTCAAAGTAGTAAATGTTGTAAATGTGAAGACTTTTTGGCCCAAGCTCAGAAATGTTAAAAGTAGTAAATGCTGTATATATGTATAATGGCTTCCGTTAATAGTGATTTATGAGTTAATTGCAGATTTGGTAGATAATTTAAATACTTTTTTACTTCAAAAAAAACAAGTTAAGTAAAATATAATCACATTTTTAAAAAGTAAAACTATGCATCAAATTTCTCACATACCAAATTGCTTCCTGTTTTAATTTTTAAGTAAAAAAATGTTTTAAATTTTTTTTAAGTTCAAGTTTTTATCCTAATAATCAAAGTTTGAAGGTAAAAAAGTCTTTTGACAAACAACAAAATGATGGAAAAAAATAATCAACAACGAGTTAGTCCTGTGGCTTTTTTTTTTTTTTGTAAAACTAATTTAACATGGTCTAAACTTAATTGAAATAGTGGAAATTAGCATGGATATATTAAAATTTAAAAGTGGTGTAGGCTTTTACATAAATACATTTGGTAAAATACAAAAAACAGAAATGGCCGTCTATAAAGAAAATTCAACTTCCTTCACACACCACATATTATCTCTCCCGCCTAATCCTCCGCGTTCCCCACCACCCCCACGCGCCGATCTTTCTTTACCTCTCCGGCAGTATACTCAAGAAACTCCAAGCTAACCAGAAAGCTCCACGCCCATCTCTCTCGAAATATCTTACCTATGGCTGCTGTCTACACGTTAGTCTCTTCCACTCGTCTCTTTGTGTCCCTTCCGTACCATCGCAAACCACCCACGCGCCGCCGTTTCCATTTTACGTTAGCAACTCTTGCCTCATCATCTCCGGACTCGTCGGCATCATCAAGCTCTAGCTCGATCCCCGTGGCCAACGGGAACACGTTGTCAAACTCTTACGGAACTCGCGATAAGGTTGTGGATGATAAAAACAGTCCGTTTGCTCGCTTCTTTCGTTCCACCGAGTCTAACGTTGAGAGGGTAAACACCAAACCAAACTTCTCTCCAAATCTTCTTACTCTGTTTTCTTCTTCTCTGTTGAGCTGTGACATGACTCGGGAGATTAGCGTATGATTGTTTCTTGATGTGCGTACGTTTTTGGATGGAACAGATAATATTTGATTTCCGGTTCCTGGCCCTCTTGGCGGTAGGAGGTTCGTTGGCTGGTTCGCTACTCTGCTTCCTTAATGTAACTTTTGTGGTTTTAGATCTGAAGTGTCTTAACTCACATTACACCAATCTATATTCTACTAAATAGTAATGACTCACTACGCAGGGGTGTGTCTACATCATCGAGGCATACAAAGTTTATTGGACTAACTGTGTCAAAGGCATCCACACCGGCAAAATGGTTTTACGTTTAGTCGAAGCTATAGGTAAAACTTGCTCTATATAGACCAAGCAAGCCTGGTTTTGTTTCATTATAATACTCATTCTCTGTGAATGTTTTTGATGTGCAGATGTTTATCTGGCTGGGACAGTAATGTTAATATTTAGTATGGGTTTGTATGGACTCTTCATCAGCAACTCTCCTCCTGATGTCCCTGCTGAATCTGACCGTGCCCTTAAAGCCTCTTCTCTCTTTGGAATGTTTGCCATGAAAGAGAGACCGAAGTGGATGAAGATCAGCTCGCTGGATGAGCTGAAAACCAAAGTTGGACATGTTATTGTAATGATTCTTCTAGTGAAGATGTTCGAAAGAAGCAAGATGGTTACTATCGCCACTGGACTTGATTTGTTAAGTTATTCCGTTTGTATCTTCTTGTCCTCTGCTTCTCTTTATATCCTCCATAATCTCCACAAGGGAGAGAACTGAGTATACTCTCTCCCTCCATTTGTACAGAACCAAATCCAATATATATAACTTTTGTTCTTATTTTTATATCTTCTCATTCGCTAGAGGAGTAGTATATTTTGAGATCATTCACGTTATGTACATTTCGTAGCTTAGTCAATGCAATGCCATTGATTTGCCTCACCCTCTCTCTTGAAAGCTTCAACGACTTACCTATCTCTTCAAACGACATAGGAGTCTCTCCGTTGAGTCCAAAGTAGAGTCCCAACACTCTAGATTCTCTCGCGGTGAGAGTTCCCAAAAGCTGCTTAATCTCATGCTTCATGTGCTCCTTTCTCACCATCTCCTCTGGTCTTGTTTCATCCGGTCCACGTACAATCTCCTGAACATTGGTAAACCAGTCCAAAGTTATATCTCTAGTCCCCATTATCATGGAGAAACTGAAGAGCTGTTACCTGCAACGTCATGCGTCCATTATGAGACACCACTCTGTCCAACGAAACAGGGGATCTGCTCCTCTCCACAGCAAGTCTAACCGCTGATACATGGATGTTGAGGTGCTCAGCAACCTCTTCACAGCTCGGTATCCGTCTTAGCTTTCTGTTCAAGACATTACTAGCTTCTGCAACTTTCGCCGTCAACTCCCACATGCTTCCCTAAAACACAACAAAGCTAAAAAAGATGCATTCACTTACCACTTCAGAGGAACCCATTGTAGTTTTTGTTGTCCATGCTTATATATGGTTTGATGCTTATTGCTAATGTCTAAAAGATAGCTACTATATAAAGGCTCACCGGCAATTTGACCAGTCTAGACTTGTGAGCTATAGCTCTTAAGATGGCTTGTTTGATCCACCAGTAGACATAAGTTGATAGTTTGTAGCCACGTTCAGGGTCAAATCTCTCAGCGCCACGGAGGAGCCCTATGCTTCCTTCTTGAATCAGGTCTTGTAGATTCAACCCTTTGCCTTGGTAGCCTGTTGCGATAGACACAACTAGTCTCCTGTAACAACGAGTAATCTTTTCTCTAGCTTCTCTTCTTCTGCATAATATTTCATTAGCACTACTACGCTTCTTCTTGCTTTTGCCAAACAATGATACCATCTCATTCTCTTCAACACTTGTTCCTAGATTCTCAAGTTTTGCTCCTTCCTGTTTTGTTACACAAAACAATGAGATAAGGGAATAACAAGGATAGTCGAAAAGTTTCCATTAAAAGGTAGAAATATATACCTTGAGGTACAAGCAAAGCTGAACCTCTTCTAAACGACTCAAGAAACCAGACCGCGAAGCTCGGACAGGAACAGTAACTGTTTTTGGTTCTGTTTCTACTTCTGGGACAATATTTTCCTCTTCTTCATCAGGATCCAAACCTGCTCGTCTTCTCCTCCTTTTCTTCCTCCTCTTTTCTAACTGGGATCCCCATTTCTCAGGTTTGATCATCACGGAGCTCTCAGACGCTCTATCCAACGTGGCCTCACCGGAAAACAGAGTGATGTCAAGCTTAATGGAAGATGGGGATGATGATGAGGAAGGAGATGGTTGACATTGGTGACTGGTTCTGAGTAAAGGAGGAATTGTTGGGACAGGAGGAGACGGACACATGGTGGCGGTGGCTGTAGTGAGTACCATGGATGAGCTTGCAGAGCTTCCACACCTTAGTTTTTATTTTTTTCTTTTTATCTTCTTTTTGGTCCAGTGGATGGATGCAGAAGATAATTCCATCTTGGGTTACTTATAGTACAGAGACTCCGTCGCATCTCAGTTATCCGCAATTAAATTTGGTGGAGTTGTTTCTTTAATTTTTTTTTTTTTGACAAAATCAATTAGCTCAAAATTTTGTTATCCCATCCATTCAACACAAACTTTTGTTTTCCCAGATCCAAATTTACTTTAACCTATAAATTAAATAAGATTATAATTTTTTGTGCATATGAACACATTGGGTATTCAACAAAAACTAAACAAAAATATTGTTGAATCGAGAGTTTTCAAAGATATAGTTCGAACTCGAACCCTGTGAAGAAGACTAATATATATCCAACTAATTTAAATTTAATATAATTTTATTCCTTCCGATTTAAAATAAGTGTCACTTTAACATTTTTCACACAGATTAAAAAAATGGTTGAAATATATATGTAAATTGTTATTAATTACACTTCTTAAACCAATAGTATTTTAAATAAATAAAATTATTTATAAAATCAATGCAATTTGCAATTAATTTTCAACTGAAATGAAGTATAATTTGCATTGGAATTGTAAAATGACACTTTTTGTGTAACAAGAAAAAAATGTTAGAATGATATTTATTTAGAAAGGGAGGAAGTAATATCAATCTAAATTATTTAATTAGTTTCATTTGATATAAACTTGCAAAAAAAAATATTTATTGTATCACCAAGCCACACATTTAAAAAATATTATCATCAATTTTTTAATAAAATTTTATTAATACTCTAATAACATAAATATAAATTTACAAATTAAACTATAATTACCAATTATCAGTGAAGCCTATGAAATCAAACCCCTCTTCATCAAAGTCTTAATTGTATTTTATATGAATTTACTTTTCATCGGAATTCATAGTACCACATATTAACAAAATCTTCAATAATTAAAACATACTTCTATTTAACTAAAATTTACTAAACTAAAAGTAATAAATTATATTTGTCTAGTAAAATCTGGATTTTTCATTTCTAATAACAAGAAATTGTATTTTTTTAATTGGTAAGATGATTCTACAACATAAAAAAAAAGAAACTTCTTTTCAAAAATAATAAATAAAAAATTAAACGGTTTAATATTACTAAAGTAAAAATAAGATGAACAAAACTATAAAATTATTGCTAAAATTTGATAATTCTCGTTAATAATAGTTATCCCTGAATATAATGAAATATTTGTTAAACAATCACTAAATATATTTTTAAAGTAACCATTCAAAAGTTATTTATCAAAAATTAACGACTCAATCTAAATCTTTGAATATGTAAATAAAATTTTTAAAAATAATAAAACATGACAAATAGTAAAATAATATAAAATGGAGAATAAGCAAAACTAAAATTACCATCTAAAATTATATAAAAATATGGTAAATAGATAAAAGTACCAATTAAAATTATAAGAACATGAAAAATAAACAGATTACATAAAATTATAGCAAATATGATAAATAAGTAATAAACAATGACAAATAAACAAAATCACAAAAAAAAATTATAGAAAAGTTGATAAGTAAGCAAATTCGTACAGATAGATAAAATGGGATCCAAAACTTGTACCGGGTCTTCTGCTTGCGGACCTAAATTTTCAATAGATTTATGGCCCAAAGCCCAATAAATACGTATCCTAGTTTTGTATAGTCTCAATTAAGTCTAAATATATTTTGTCTTTACATGTGGACCTGTAGTTGATGGATGTCCACGTCGAAATAGATATGGATCGAGTCAAGTGTCACTGTCTAACTTTGACCCCACGTGCTGCAGTGTGGGAGCAACGCGCTCTTGTAAACCTTGCCTGCGGTAAACTGTGTGCGCAACACGCGTATCTCTGTGGCTCCGTTTGTGGACCCACAAATACCGCTGACGTGGAATTGTCCACATACCCATAATACTCTCGCTTTTGGATACACAAACATAAACATTAACACATGGAGTCAATTTAGGTACACTTACAATGCATGGAACTGCTAAAAGCATTATATTCCTACATATCTCTCAAAGCACTAAGGCCCTCTGGCATTGGACTACAATATAATTATCTAATCAGTGCTTTTAAAAAAGTAGACCCTTGAAGCGGCTTGGCGTGATTAGCGAAAGCCTTCAATTTTGATTCCAAAGCAGAGGAATCAATCTACGCACGAAGCTACCTATGCACCTTTGTCGATATATAAATTACAAAGTCTAATCTAACTTTTGTTACAATGATTCAAAGTTTGTTTTGCTTTCAACAATAAAGTTCTTTCAGCAAGTGCTTTTAGTTCTGATAACGCCTCTTCTAATCCCTAACAGCTAACAAGACAAACAATAATTATTGTGATAACATTGTAACATACCAAACAAAAAACACGAAAACATTATAATATACACACGTGAAGGAATTGTATTCGCTAAATGAGATAAGCCATTTCCAAGTAGATCAGTCGACAAAATTTGTTTAGTTATACCCAGTTTTCACTTGTCTCTTTCTTTCTGTCTCCACTATATCCCATGTGACTTCAAAAAACATTCCTTACGCTCTGTATCCCATAACTATACGGATATATTAATTTTGTCTACATTTCGTATTAATTATTTTTTGTAAACTAAACTAATTATATATTTCGAAATTTGAAATTAATTTTTGTGATTTTCTGTGAGAGAGAATTGATTGAGATTGAAGTATAAAACCGGGGGTGGATGACGTTAAGAAGTCCGTGAACATGTGAAGAGATTATTATGATGACACATGTGTGACCACCTTTTTAACCCACTATATATTCATATTATTCGCTACGTGACAGACTCTTCGTCTCTCTTCTCGGCTCCAGCTACGATAGAGATTCATCTGTGTGGTACTCATTTGGTTTATTTCCTTCTGCGGTTTTTTTGAAATATTCTGTTTCCTGTTTTCAATTTGATTCGGTGGACATTCTTCCCTTTAATTTCGGATTGATTCCACGTTTTCTAGGTTCCTCTTCTTTTTCATTGTGGTGGAGTTTGATTCGTGAAGAAGTGGAGAAATGGCGGAGGAGTACAAGGAGGCGTTGTTGGAGAAGCACAAGTACCATGAGGGATGTCCGGGATGTAAAGTCGAGCAGATGAAGCAGCTCCGGCGAGGATATCCTTATCTGGAGCTTTCCTTCGTTTGGATCATCGTCCTCTCCACTTGTACCAACTCCCTCCTTTGAATCTTTAAACAGTTTTTTCATCCTCATAGTTTTGTTTTCAAAATATGGCCTTGTCGACTACTTGGATGAAGAGATTATGGTTAATGAGTTTACTGCTAATGCTTTGGATCAAAGTTGGATAATATTATGAGAAAGTTTTCGTGTGTTGATTTGAAAGTAAAATGCAATTTCCCACATGAATTCTTTTGTTTGCAGCTCTGCCGATATCCTCACTCTATCCCTTCCTCTATTACATGGTGAGTAATTTTTTTTTATTACAGAGCTGAAGAGCTACCATATTATGTCTCATTCTTATGATTTTTAGGTGTACATTCAGGTACATGTTAGATGTTAGGGGGGTTTTAAACTGATGAATATGTATCATAAGCTCTCTATACATGTTATCTTTTGTGTTTTAATAGATTGAGGATTTTGGTGTTGCAAAGACTGAGAAAGACATTGGCTTTTATGCTGGATTTATAGGTGAGAGAAATACATTTCCTCATGAGTCACTTGTGAAATTATGCAATTGACTCTCGCAGTATCTCTGCCGTTTTATTTCTAATTGATCTGTTTTTTTCTATTTCCAAGCATGCTCGTTTATGCTTGGCAGAGCATTGACGTCAGTTTTCTGGGGAATAGTGGCTGACCGTTATGGCAGGAAACCCATCATACTCTTGGGAACTATCTCCATGTCAGTCTCCCCTCAAAAGACTTGACTTGTTTTGATTAAAAGTTTCTCCCCTTTTTTGTTAACATGGTTAGGTGGTGTTTATTGCAGTGCCATTTTCAATGCTCTTTTTGGCTTAAGCTTAAACTTTTGGATGGCTATTGGCACAAGGTTTCTTCTAGGAAGTTTCAACTGTTTGCTTGGAACAATGAAGGTAGGTTCATCTGTTGCCCATTATTAACTCATTTCCCTTTCCTAAATATCTAATTGTTATTTTTGAATTTTTTATAGGCATATGCGTCAGAGATATTTCGTGATGAATATCAAGCAACAGCAATGTCAGCTGTAAGCTCTTTTTTTTTTTTCTTCTGTCACATACATATTTCTTACATGTTTTTAACTGTTGTTGGTGTCATGACGCTTGTATCTTTACCAATTTCAGGTTAGTACTGCTTGGGGAATTGGCCTGATCATTGGCCCGGCTCTAGGTGGCTTTTTAGCACAGGTAACTTTTGATCATATTCATATCTAAGTTTTTTTTCTTATGTTAGCTTTCCAAACTTTACACTCCCTATGATCTAAATGCTTAATGTCTTTCCAATGTTCTCCAACTTCAGCCAGCAGACAAGTATCCGAATGTATTCTCCAAAGAATCTATTTTTGGCAGGTGTGTTTTATTACTCCTCTGTTTAAGAGTTTAGTGGAATGGTTATAATGGAAATCTCATGAAATGAATATGTGGATTACAATGCAGATTCCCCTATGCGTTGCCTTGCTTTACCATATCAGCTTTCGCATTGGTTGTGACAGTACTGTGCTGTTTCATTCCGGTATTCTATTTTTCCAGCGCTTACTGAGAACCTTTGTCTAGTCTTCACTCTTCTCTATTGTTGAGAGTTCTCTAACGAGTGTCTATGTGTCTGTTCGAGTAGGAAACACTGCACAATCATAAGCAGGACATCACTTCAGATGATGACTCATACGAAGTACTTGAAGCTGCACCTCGTGAATCTACTGCTTCTACTGGGAAGACAGGAAACAAAGAAAAGGCGTCTCAAGGGTCTCTGTTGAAGAATTGGCCACTTATGTCATCTATCATTGTCTATTGCGTGCTGTGTCTACATGATACTGCATACTCTGAGGTAATATTGGATTAATGAAACTAACATTAAGACTCCATGCTTTTGGAATAGTCTTGTGCTCTTCTTCTGAACAAAAATCTTCATCACTTGGAATCTTTCTACTGCAGATATTTGCTTTATGGGCTAATAGTCCAAGGAAATATGGAGGTCTTAGCTACTCAACCAATGATGTGGGTACAGTTCTTGCAATCTCAGGTATGCCGATCATCCTTGCTCTTCATGTCTCGTGTGTTAACGATGATTAGAGTCTGCTAGAATTTGAGTCAGTCAAGAGTTAAACAGCGCTCAAGAATTAGTAGTATTCTTACTAATAAAATTGAGTCTGTTTAATTATTACTAATCAACAATTCTGCTTTAGGTCTCGGCCTATTCACCTTTCAGGTCTTTGTTTATCCTTTGGCCGAGAGATTGCTAGGACCTGTGCTGGTCACCCGTTTTGCTGGGGTCAGTTGATATTCTAATTGATGTGGCTTGTGCTTATGTGCAGTTTATAAGTAATGCAACAAGATGTAGATTATTCCTCTGACAAGTTCTTTATGTTTCAGGCACTGATGATACCAATACAGATGAGTTATCCATTTATAGCTAATTTATCAGGTCTCAGTCTAAGCTTACTGTTGAACTGTGCATCAATTCTCATCAATGTGCTAAGTGTAAGTCCAAAAGCTAATCCTTTTCTTTGTGTAGTTTACATAGACAGAAAGTCAAAGGTCATGTTTATATATTTCTCTGCTGCTTACGATATGGTAATTGCGAATATAGGTGTCTGCCATAACTGGCTTGTTGATCCTGCAAAACAAAGCTGTGGTAAAAATACTTTCTATTATCTTTTTGTAAGACGTGGACCAATCTTCTCGTCTTATACTATGTTTTTTAATTAACAATAGGATCAAAGCCAAAGAGGAGCGGCTAATGGAATTGCTATGACTGCCATGTCTCTCTTTAAGACAGTTGGACCAGCTGGAGCTGGCATCTTGTAAGTGACTCTTCTGAAATGAACATATATATACATGAATTTAAAGAAGCAGTAATGTCTTAAAACATCACTCTATTGTTTGCAGATTTTCTTTGAGCGAGAGGCGGCTAGACGCCTCATTTCTACCAGGTATCATCTCATAACTACCCTTTTAGCCATCCTTTATGATGTGATGTTCATTATACTTATGCTTATTACACTATGCAGGATCACATTTGGTCTTCTTCGTCCTGAATGTGATAGTGGTGGTCGGTGTAGCTCTCACATTCAAGCCGTTTCTAACGACGGCCAGAAGATGAAACTCATTGGAATTGGTGAAACTCTGTTGATTCTTTTAGTTCTAGATTTGAAAAAAAAAACTTAGTGAAATGTCACTAACTTTTAGGATTCCAGCTTTTTTCCTTTGTTTTGGTAAGTGTGATCGTCTACCAAAGATTATAGAAACATCAAATGACATAATAAAAGTACCATTTTAATAAGCGTTTAGGGGTTGTTGATCGCATTGAAGAAGTGGATGTGTGTGGAGGATCTATCGGGATGGACTGTTTCAAATAAATGGGTTTGGTACTCATCTGTTATAGTTACCGTTTTCGAATGAATGAATGAAAGTTCTCTCCAACAGAATATCAAAATTTCTTTGATTATAGTGAAATGATAAAAGTCCACACAAATCTAAATTAACATGTTCAAATAATGTACGACCTTTGTAGGTATCATGTCTTCACTATTTAATATTTTTATTAATAAAACTATATCGTCAAGATGTCCTATAAATACATAAACGTTATAGATGCTAAAGAGAGTAAGGTGACATCTCCCTGGCGACTGGCGAAGAGTAGAGAATAAAACACATAGCATCTTCTCCTCTTCTTCCCAATTCTTTTTTTCTTGATTCATTATGGCTCAAGAGTATACAGAGTGTTTGCTGGAGAATAAGTTCCATGAGAATTGCCCTGGCTGCAAGGTTGATCAGATGAAGAGGCTTCGCCGTGGTTTCCCTTTCTCCCGGCTTTGTTCCATTTGGATCATCGTCCTCGGCTCAGGTAATTTATTCTTCATACTCTTTATTACATTTCTTGAAGAGTCAAGAAGAATATATATGTTCATTCCTTGTCTTAAAGCAAAAGTTATATCTTGCTTTGTTTTTGATCATCGTTTCAGCTCTGCCCATCACCTCTCTTTTCCCATTCCTTTACTATATGGTCAGTGAGCTAGTACTTAAAGTTGTTTACCCAGTTAGACTCTTGCATTGGTGCTCTAGAAACTCTTGTGCTTTAACCTTCTTTTTTTTTTGGCAGATTAGTGATTTCAACATAGCAAAGAAGGAAGAGGACATTGGGTTCTATGCTGGATTTGTTGGTGAGTCGTCGTCGTCATATTAATCTCTCTCTTTTGTTGTTATATATATATATATATATAAGAAGTTCTGGACCACACTAGGCTATTTAAGACTTCAGTACAAGCAAAAGACTTTTCGAACTCACATCTGTCTGTCTATATAAAACCTTTGAAGGTTGCTCTCTCATGCTCGGAAGAACGTTGACATCTGTTATCTGGGGAGTTGTGGCTGATCGTTACGGTAGAAAACCAGTAATCCTCATTGGAACTGCTTCAGTGTTAGCACTCTTACATCTTCCTTTCTCTCTCTCTCATATTTGTTTGATTGCTTATCTAAACAATGCTTCAAATTTTTCTGTGACAGAGTCATTTTCAATACTCTGTTTGGCCTAAGTGTAAATTTCTGGATGGCCATCGTCACTAGGTTTTGCCTCGGTAGTTTCAACGGTTTGCTTGTTCCTATAAAGGTGTTTGTTTAGTCCTCCTCTCAACACATTTCACGCATACGTATTCCATTAACTTCTCGAAGCTCATTAAACCGAAAATGTTGATGAATTTAGGCATACGCAATGGAAACATTCTGATAAGAACACAAACGTTTATTGAACAAGAACACTGTGATTACAATCTTCAATCTCCAGAACCTAGGGTTTACAGAGAGTCCCTATCTCTCCCACAGATACATCACCACAAGATGCATAAAGATTCAGTTACAAGCACTCATGTATTTATAGTCTTCTTTTTCTCACGTGTAACTGCTTTCTCTTCTTCTTATTTTGCAGGTGCCAGCTCATTCCTCCTCACGTGACCAGTCACCAGCTTATATGAGATCATATCACATTCCGTGATGAATATCATGGTTTAGCACTCTCAACTGTAAGCACTTTGATCCAAAGTTTACATTTATACTTGAGCAGAGCAATTTAGAATCCTATCAAATCATATAGGTTAGTACAGCATGGGGCATTGGACTCATCATTGGCCCTGCTATGGGAGGCTTTCTTGGCCCTTCTCGATTGATTCTTGTTTAGTCTCCGGACCTTGTAGCCTGCAAAGCAATATCCAAGTTTATTCTCAGAGGTATCAATTTTTGCGAAGTAAGTATCACCTCTTCTTCACTTTCATTTAACTACTTCATATAGTCTCAATGGTCTGTAAATCATGATGCAGATTTCCCTACTTCTTGCCGTGCTTAGTAATATCTTGTTTTGCACTTTTGGTGTTCATAATCTCATTGTGCATTCCGGTACGTACGCTCTTTACTTTCTCATGCTCCATTAGAAATCCCTAGTTATTATGTTTAGCTTAAGCCTAGAAATGGTTGTTCATTTTTTCTTCTTCTCCAGGAAACGTTGCACAATCACAAGATTGATGATGATGTATCACATGATGAGTCTTTTGATGCTATTAAAGAAAGTGACTGAGAGAAATGAAAAAGGCTCTCTCCTGAAAAACTGGCCACTGGTTTCATCTATTTTCGTCTACTGCATCTTTTCACTTCATGATATGGCTTACACCGAGGTGTGTGCTACTCTTCCTCCACATTCATCTTTGTTTATTTGACCCAATAATATAATCTTCAGCTTTTCTTTCTCCCGATAGATCTTTTCATTGTGGGCTAACAGTCCAAGGAAATATGGAGGTCTTAGTTACTCAACCAATGATGTTGGTACAGTTCTTGCAATCTCAGGTATGTCTATCATCCTTGCTCTTCATGTCTCATGTGTTAATAATGATTCAGTCATGACTAGTATTCTTTACTAATGAATTGAAACTATGTATGCTATTATTAATCATCAACAATTCTGCTTTAGGTCTCGGCCTATTCTGCTTTCAGGTTTTTGTTTATCCTTTGGCCGAGAGATTGCTAGGACCTGTGCTGGTCACCCGTTTTGCTGGGGTCAGTTGATATTCTACTTGATGTGACTTGTGCCTATGTGCAGTTTATAAGTAATGCAACAAGATATAGATTGTTCTCTGACAAGTTCTTTATGTTTCAGGCACTGATGATACCAATACAGATGAGTTATCCGTTTATAGCTAATTTATCAGGTCTCAGTCTAAGCTTACTGTTGAACTGTGCATCAATCCTCATCAATGTGCTAATTGTAAGTCCAAAAGCAAAAGCCATCCTTTTCTTTCGCTCTCCTTTGTGTAATTTACATATACGGAAAGTAAAAGGTCATGTTCATATATTTCTCGGCTTCTTACGATCCTTTTGATACATTTAAGTTTTTGTGAATATAGGAGTCTGCCATAACCGGCTTGATATGATTCTCCAAAACAAAGCTGTGGTAAGAAAAACATTCTACTATCTTTTTATAAGCCGTGTACCAATCTTCTCGTCTTATATTATATTTTGTAATTAACAATAGGATCAAAGTCAAAGAGGGGCGGCTAAGGGAATTGCTATGACTGCCATGTCTCTCTTTAAGACCGTTGGACCAGCTGGAGCTGGCATCTTGTAAGTGACTCTTCTGAAATGAACATATATATATACATGAATGTAAAGAAGCAGTAATGTCTTAAAACATCACTCTATTGTTGGCAGATTTTCTTGGAGCGAGAGGCGCCTAAACGCTGCATTTCTACCAGGTATCATCTCATAGCTTGCTTTGGACCATCCCCTATGATGTGATGTTCATAGTACTAATTATGCGTAAACACAAATAAATTGAAACCGTATTCAGGATCACATTTGGTGTTCTTCGGTCAGAATGTGATAGTGGTGGTCGGTGTAGCTCTCACGTTCAAGCCATTTCTAACCACGACTGGAAGGTGAAATTCATTATACAAGAGCAAAGTGAAAAACTAGCACTCTTAGCTTTGTCATTGTCAGGGTTCGGCTACTTTGTTTTTCGTGCTCTACAAGACTACAACTTATAACCATTTGTATTATTTAATCATCTATCATTACCAAGCTTACTCCAATCAGTCACACATACACAACACAAAGATCTACAACCTGCCCAGGTCGTGTTTAAGTTCATAAAAATTTTGATAAATTTTTTTAATGAATAACCATAATATGGTTTTTGAATATTGAAAATGAAATAAACGACAAGACTATATACAGAATTTTTTTTTTGTGAAAGACTATATTATTTAAATCTTGTAATGATGCAAGTGTGATCCATACGAATACTCTATCCGTGAGTCTGCATTATATCGCTAATTACAATCGAATCTTGGAGAAAGATTTAGATTTACTACAATGTAATGATGTTTTGCAAATCATATCTTCTGACTCATCTGAAAAAAAACAATACGGAACTCAATCTCCATGAAACAACAAATCGCAACCGTCCATCTCCGATCAAACCGCAGACATGCCGCTTCATTTGCCTTGTTGTAGCTTACACGTCACCACACAAGATAACGATCTCTTTCTCCACCATGTTCACGTGTGTTTTTTTCCGACAACAACATGCACTTGGAAACAAACAAACGCAGACTTATATGGCGAGTGTGCCTCACGCGCGTAAATCTGCACATGTCATAACTTTCATGGACTCTGTTTTCATACCATTGAGTTTTGAGGTCATAAACAATAAACAATAAACAATAAACAATAAACAATAAACAATAAACAATAAACAATAATAATAAACGTAACTCACCTGATTAAATGCACAAAAACAAATCGGAAACACAATGAAAAAGTTGGTGAAAAGAGAGTAGAGAAGAAACAGTAACATCTTTTACACCAATCACACAAATAACGTAAGAAGAAAACTTTTGCAAAACATTCTTTCTTTTAAGAAGAGAGACGACCACCGTCGCCGGGAAGTGACGTCACCATAAAAGTCATCAATGGGCGCCACAGAACCCGTGAGAGATTTCTCATTTCCTACAAATATCCTCTGTTTTTTTTTGTTTCTCACTGAATGTTAACGATCAGTTTTTTGTTGTCTATTAAAGGCGGTTGAAGAGAGAGAAAACAGAGGAGAGAGGGAAGAAGAAGAAGAAGAAACAGAGAAGAAGAAGCAGAGAGGAGTAAAAGCTGCGGAGGAGGAGGAAGGCGGAGAAGACTCAAAGGACAAAGAACATCACAGATTCTTGGCGAGTTTAAACAGACTGAACCCAACAAACCCTCTTAGGATCATCGTTAACAATGGCGGCGGCTCTAGATTCACTACTCCTCCTTCCTCAAGAGTTCCTCCGCCGATACAGACGCCTCTCACTCGCTCACAACCACCAGTAGAGCCTCGGCCACCGCCGTCTCCTTCTCCATCAACACCACCGCCTCAGCCGCAGCCTCTTCAGCATCAAACTCGTTCCCTCTTCACACCAACCCCTCAAGTAACATCCTTTCCTCTAAATTTTGGTGGGTCTTGTTTAGAACTAGATTGGTAAGTTAAAAGTTTCCTAATGTATTTGGATGCAGCAAACTTTGGCATCATTGAACTCAACAAAGTACACAAACAAGTTCTTTCTCCTCCTCTTCATACTTCACAAGGTTGTGGCTATATCCTTTGTCTGCTTCCTTGTCTTCAGAGGTGTCAAAGGCCTAATAGGTTCCAACGGTAGCGTCAAAAGGCAAGAGCAAAGGATCCTCAAGTTTCTACTTCCACAAGTCGAAGCTGCGTCCTTGCTTAGCATCATACTCGCGTTCTCATGGCAAATGGCGTTTCGTCTATGGCCTGACTTCATGATCCACTTCATACTCTGGAGTACGTTTTTGATGTCTCTCTCCTCAGGGATACTCTTGCTCTGTTTCCAGATGCCGGCAACCGATGCTGTTGGGGTCTGCCTCATTGCATTCTCCATCGGCAACGGTTTATATGCTTGCTGGGTCACTCGCAGGATCAAGTTCTGTTCCAAGATACTGGTCAAGTCGTTAGAACCCGTTTCCAAGTTCTCTGATCTTAATTTACCAACTTATTACATGCTAGCCGCTGGTTTCCTCTGGATGTCACTTTGGATCTTCGGTGTCATCGGTGCCTTGAACTTCCCTTTTCCGTCGTTGGTGATTATTGCTCTGGTGCTAAGCTTGGCTTGGACGACGGAAGTGATGAGGAACGTTGTTAATCTAACTGTGAGTAGGGTCGTTGCTCTGTTCTATCTTAGGGGAATGCAGTCTAGTACTCGGTTTAGTTTTCAGAGGGCATTGTCTCGTAACCTAGGGAGTGCGTGTTTGGGATCTTTGTTTGTTCCAACGATTGAAGCCTTGAGGATAGTGGCAAGAGGTTTGAATTTGCTCAAGGGTGAAGATGAGTTCATGTTCTGCTGCGCTAATTGCTGTCTTAAACTCATGACCTTCATATTTGAGCATGGCAATAGCTGGGCCTTTGTGCAGGTAATTAGTCTTAAACCATGCCACTCTCTCATTTTTCTTGTAGTGGAATTATTTTAATTTGTGGAGCAGGTTACACAAGTGTTTTGTCATGATCTCTTCTTTTAAAAATATACTATGGTTGCTGCATTTATTTATATAAAAGTATCTTCTTACAGAGTATAGTTATTAAAATCAACTTGGTATAGTGGTGGGTCTTGTTTTCTGTTGTGAGAATCTTGCATTATCTTGCACAACCACATGCCTTTTGAATCACAAAAAGGTTCTTTAGTATTATAAGAAGTATTTTAGTTAAGTACTTAAGTCTATGGTTATAAATAATTTGAACTTTAAATTAATTTATGGTGTGTTTTTGTTATAGATAGCAGCTTATGGGAAAGGATTTGTGAGAGCTTCACAAGACACATGGAAACTGTTCGAGGATGCAGATATGGTTGAGATAGTAGATGCAGACATAACAAGCTCTATATGCTTCCTTACAGGCATTTGCAGTGGCTGCGTCTGTGTTATCGTGGCGGCTGCTTGGACACACACAGTTTACAAACCTTTTACAGCCACTATCTCCTTACTTGCCTTCTTCATTGGATACCTCATGGTAATCACATTTTTTCATTTCATTCTTTACTCTCTAAAATGTTTTATTCAGTAATAGTCTAATCATCATCATCTTTTTTTATTTGGATGTGTTGAAGCAGACGAGAATCTCAATGGCATTGCCTCACGCCTGTGTAAGTTGCTACTATGCATGCTACGCTGAAAATTCAGAAAGCAGATTCTTCGACAAAACTATAAGAGATAGACAAGCTTTGATCAAGAATGGCCGTGTTGTTGTCCCTACCCCTAGAGTCCGCCGCGCTGTAGCCTAGCCCGGGCCATGGCTCTGCTTATTCTCTTTGTTTTCCTTCTTGGCTGATTGAAATGGCTAGGTGTTAAATTTTTCAGAAATGAATAAATAGTTTTTAAAAAAAATAAAAATTGTATTTAAATCTTGAAAATTAATTTAGTTACAGTAGAGTGAAGTGTCAATGACTCACTATTAGTGGATAGATAGACAAGAAGAGCTAATGACATGGACACAATCCAACTAGTGAAAGCCAAAATGTTTTTTCTACTTTCTTTATTGTTGTTGGGACCCCTCAATTACTTTCTGTACATATATATATATTTATATATTCATTATATTTTCGTAAGGGAATATTCCTTTCTTGATTTTAGAAAGTAGTTGATTTTTGTAAAGGCATGGTTGGTAGATCCACAGATGCAAACATTTATTTTGCCAGCGAAGGAGCAAGTTTTCAGCCTTAAGTTTTGATCTCCATATACTGCACGCAGTAATGATTTACACCAAATCGTAGGCATAGCTTTTTATTTATTTTTTTAACTCAAGCATAAATATCATTAGTTAATTGGAAAATTACAACTAACACGTGGCCTGGATTTGTATTGATAATGTATTGCCAGAGATAGAAACCTTGAAAGTAACAACACTGGTAAAAAGATGCCTTGATGTGTGAAAGGCTTGTACACGAAAATTTATGCTCTACTAAAGAGAGTAAGCATATCTTTCGCTCATATTTAACCATAAACTAATGAAAGATATTATGGATATTTATCAAATAATTCCATCTTTATACATAATTTGACCTTTTCTTAAGCTTATAGCCAAACTCTTATTAGCTTCAGTGACTTGAGCAACAACATCAACAGTGGTCTCTTGCTACTTATGCAACTTAGAGCGGCCTTCTTTGGGCTTTAACGAGTTAACTAAGTTGTTTTCATTATAGGCCCATAAAAGCCTAGTTTCAAGAATCCAACAACTCTCTGACGGTCTCAAGTCTCCACAGATAAAAGTCAAATCTTATCAGAACATGAAATCTAAAATCAGCCACGTGATTCGTCCATTTACTTGAACACCAAACTAGACCTTGACCCGCCCGGTCGGGCGGGTATTTATTTTATTTTTTATTTTTTTGCTTATACCAATGATGAATTTGTAATAGTTAGTTTTATTACATTGAGTTTTTCTTGTATTTTTATTAACAATCAAATGTGTCACGAATATTTAGTATTATATAAAGAATACGGAAAATAAATAAAAAGATAGATAATGATACATTATATATGAAATATATTATTCGATTTCGATAATTTCAAATATGTCAAAATAAATAATATGAAATATATTTTTCAATTTCGATAATTTCAAATATGTCGAAATAAATAATATGAAATATATTATTCAATTTCGATAATTTCAAATATGTCGAAATAAATAACTATGAGTTAGTAAATACATGAAATAGAGAAATAAAGTATAGATTTTGTAACATCAATCCATTTATTCAGATTTTATGGATATATAATATATTAAAATGTTGATTTAAGATTTGTAAAGAATTAATAAAAGTGAATTATATAACAAATAGTTATTTTAGGAAATTATTAAATAGTCATATTAATGCTAAAATTATTTTAGGAAATATTAGGAAACTATTTTAATAATAAAGATAAAATTGAAATTGATTTAATTAGAGAAGGGAAGTTAAATTTTATTTTAAGACAACACATTAATGAAACTGAAAAAGACAAACATTAAAATAGGAAATTTAATTAATAGTCTTAGTGGCATGCCACTGTAAATAAGTTGAAAAACTAAGGGGTATTTTTAAAGTGTACTTCTGAATTAATAAAATAGATGGTCATACGATTTACACACGAACCCGAATAGCCGAATACAAAAATAAAATAAATTAAATTAAAAATGTGTGGTCGATTTTTTTCGTGGCGCTGAACTAAAAATTAAATCCACAAGTGAAAGGAAAAAAAGACAAGGAGAGAGAGATCTCCCTCTCCCTCTCACACACACAAACAGATGGTCATCTTGCGCAGGTCGTGGGTAGCCACCGTGAACCACCACCATGCAAACCTCCACAGCTTCACCTCTCCGACCAAACCCGTTTTCTTCCTCTCCCAAAAGCCTCACAGTTCTCACGTCTGCTCGTCTCGATGCTCTTTGGTTCTCGAGGAAGATGAAAAGAAGTCACCGGGTCCGAAACAAGACAAGTGGCCATTATTCAAACCTGCCCCGGATATTCTTAACCGGGTCTTATCCAGGTTGCTCCAAGACCCGAAAACCCAGAAAGTTTCTTCAGAGTTCTACGAGAAAGCCAAGGAGAACTCAGAGTTGAGGACGACCAAGCATATCATCAACTACTTGGTGAGTTCCAAGAACTGGGACTTGCTCGTCTCGCTCTGTGAGGATCTCAGAGAATACAAAGCGTTGCCTGATCCTCATACGTGTTCCCAACTTATCAGAAGTTGCATCAGACAGGGAAAGTTCCGGGTTACGCATTGCTTGCTTAACGTGTTTAGAGCAGACAAGACACTGGCCGTGTCTTCATCTGATGCAGCGATGAAAGGCTTTAACAAACTCCAGATGTATAGTAGCACGATCCAGGTGTTTGATAGGATGAAACAGTCAGTGGGAGTTGAGCCAAGCCCTGGCTGTTACTGCAGGATAATGGAGGCTCATGAGAGGATTGGTGACAGTCAAAAGGTGGTCGAGTTGTTTCAAGAGTTTAACAGCAAGAGGCTGAGTTTCTTGGCCAAGGAATCAGGCTCTATCTACACGGTCTTATGCTCGTCCCTTGCGAGATCAGGACGGGCACTTGAAGCTCTGGAGTTTCTGGAGGAGATGAAAGATAAAGGCATTCCCCAGAGTAGTGCATTGTACTCTACGATGATCCGTGCCTTGGCGGAAGCCCGAGAGGTTGCAACGGTCGAGAAGCTATTCAAAGAGGCAGGAGAGAAGAAGATGTTGAAGGATCCAGAGATGTGTTTGAAGGTTGTATTGATGTACGTCAGAGAAGGGAACATGGAGAAGACTCTAGAGGTTGTGGCCGCGATGAGGAAGAGCGACTTGAAGGTCACTGACTGCATTTTCTGCGCCATTGTGAATGGATTCTGTAAGCAAAGAGGTTTTGCGGAAGCAGTCAAGGCTTATGAGTGGCTCATGAAGCAAGAATGCGAGGCTGGGCAAGTGACTTACGCAATAACAATCAACGCATACTGTCGGCTAGAGGAGCACGACAAGGCTGAGATGCTGTTTGAAGAGATGGTGAAGAAGGGATTTGACAAATGCGTTGTGGCATACTCAAACATAATGGATATGTACGGGAAGACAAGGAGGCTAAGCGACGCGGTGAAACTCATGGCTAAGATGAAACAAAGAGGATGCAGACCCAACATTTGGATCTACAATGCCTTGATCGATATGCATGGAAGAGCTATGGACTTGAGGCGGGTCGAAAAGATATGGAAAGAAATGAAGAGGATGAAGGTGCTGCCGGATAAGGTGAGCTACACAAGCATGATCAGTGCATATAACAGAGCAAGAGAGTTTGAGACGTGTGTGGAGCTTTACCAGGAGTTTAGGATGAACAGAGGAAAGATTGATAGGGCCATGGCAGGAATCATGGTTGGTGTGTTCTCCAAAACCAGCAGGGTTGATGAGCTGATAAGGCTGTTGCAGGACATGAAAGTCGAAAAAACCAAGGTTGATGCGAGACTCTATTCCTCAGCTTTGAATGCTCTCCGCGATGCTGGTCTTAACTCCCAGATCAGATGGTTGCAGGAAAGCTTTGACACAGCACAACAAACTAGTGCTTCAAGATATTCAAATGTGAAGAACAAAAGAACTTTACAGAGTTCTTGAGTTGAAAAGGAAACTGTACAAGTCATGATTCTTTTGTAAACTAAATGTATTATATTGCCAAATAGAGATCTACTATCTTGCAAATAGAAGATTTCAATCTAAAGTTGTAAAGCCTCAAAGGAAAAACAAGGTTCGTAACTGCTGAAACATTGATACATAGATAAAGATTGAGAAGACAATGGAAAACAACAGAAGAGTGGTTACCAAATGTATTTTGACACTCAACAAAATTCATATAAATGGAAAACAGTGAGCAGTATTAGAGCTATAGCCCAATATACTCACACAGTCTCACTTGGAACTTGTTGCTTTAGCATCTTCAGCTTCTTTAGCATCACCTGAACAACACCCACCTCCATGGTGATGATGAGCGTGGCCGCCGCCGTGGTGATGATGAATCTGCTTACCCTTGAGATTCTTTCGCATGTCATAGGCATCCTCTCCATCAGCGTAGTACTTAGCTTCCACATCGTTAATCTGGTAGCCTAATGTCTCCGTGTACAGATTGAATGCTGCTCGGTTACTCCTCCTCACATGCAATGAAACATACTCTGCCCCATAAACCTACCACAATCGAACAACACCTTACTACAATCTACAGAGCTCAAAACTCCAATCAAGAATCAATAATCAAGAATCAAGAATCAAGAATCAAGAACGGTTTAAAGAGCAACCTGTTCCATGGCAGCTTGAGCGGCGGTCATGAGCTTAGTGGCGAGGCCGAGCTTGCGATGAGTGCGGAGAACGGCGAGGGAAGTGATATGGCCGTGGCACTCGTTGCTCTCCTCTTCCATCTTGGCGAGGACGTAGCCGACGATGCGACCGTTGTAGTCCTCGGCGACGTAGAGAAGCTGAGGCCAAGAGAGGATGTGGTAGAGGTAGTACTTCATCTGGTAGTTCTCAGGTAGACACATGAGGTTGCAGGCCTGCATCGCCAGCAGATCATCCACCGTCGCTCGCCTGATGCACACCATGGCTGCTGCGGAGGAGGATTCGATTCTCTCAAGTGGGCTTAGGGTTTTGGTCTTGTGGCTTCGGGATTTAATCGGGTGATGAATTGTAATAATAGAGAAATATAGGGTCCTTATTGAAACTTTAGATGATACTTTCGGGGTTATTTTAATAATTAAGTAAAGTCTTATTGTTTTAACATTAAGCAATTTTTTAACATTTATCTTATTTGTCTAGGCAGCAAATCAGTACTTATAACCGAGAATATATTTTTTTTAATTCGATTTACATATATTATAAACCGGTTAAAATAAAGGGAAATTCCCTTAGATATTCCTTTTTTGTTTATTTTCACAAAAATAGTATTCAAGGAGGAAAATGATAATTTTTTTAAGGGTAAAATATGCATTTATAATCCAAGGGTTAATTAATCTAAAGTTAGGGTTTAAAGTTAAATGGTTGAGTTTTGGGGATAGGGTTTAAAATTTTAAAATATAAAAAATAAATATTAAAATTTTCAAAATAAAAAAGGCTATTTTGGTCATTTTATTTTTCTGAATACCATTTTTGTGACAAAAACTTTAAAAAGACTATTTAAGAGAATTGCCCAAAAATAAATTTAAATCATTCTAAACTAATCTAAATTTATCAAAATCAACTAATAATATATATCCAACTAATTAAAAATTTTAATATAATTTTTAATTTCAATCTAATTTATTTTATTAGTTTCAAATATTAAATTAATTAAAAGATATGATTTATCTTTTTGTTACAACGCAACATAGATAATTGTTTGGTACTTGAAAAATCTTTTTATTATTCTATCACCAAACCACACATGTAAAATGTATCATCATTATATTAACTTAATAAAATTTTATTAATGCTTTAAAATTACATAAAAGATAAATCTACAAAATGTATGAAATCAGTCCCCTCTTCATCAAAATTTTAATTGCATTTATATGAATTTTCTTTTCATCGGAGTTCATAATGACACATATTAACAATCTACAATAATTAAAATATAAATTATTTTAAAATATGACAAATAAACAAATTATGAATTAAAAATATTAAAGACATGATAAATAAATAAATAATCTAAATTATGAAGAATATGACAAATAAGCAAAATAAAAATTATTAAAAATATAATAAATAAGAAAATTAACTAAAATTATGGAAAATATGACAAATAAGCAAAACTAACTAAATTTATAGAAAACATTAAAAGTAAGCAAAAAATTATTAAAAACATAATAAATAAGAAAATTACCTAAAATTATGGAAAATATGATAAATAAGCAAAACTACCTAAATTTATGGAGAACATGACAAGTAAGCAAAATCACTTCATAAATAATAGTATAGATAGATATCCATTAATTTGTATTATTATTTTTTATTTTTATATGCCTAATTTCTGTAATTCATCAAAATATTTTATAGTTAAACTTAAAATTTTTATTTTTTATGTCAAGTTTTTATAGTTAATTAAAATTATAATTAAACTTAAAATTTAAAATATTTAATATAAAATATATAAAAATAAATTAATAATTTGTTAATGTAGAGATCCGAAGAATACACTAATAGTTAGTCCAATACAAAACGCTTAGCTACAGACCTACAGTGTAACTATTTCTTGAGGGAAGACATACTCTAGTAGGGCATGCTATGTAAAGAAGTAGAGGAAAATTCATTACACGTGTATAATAGAGTGGGATCTCGAGAGGTTGTGGTGGCAACTTCTTGTATTGCTTTACCAATGTATGATCTTAATTGTGCGCAGAGCATATGACATAGTAGTATGATGATCATCTAATTCACATATATATACGACGTTTTCTTTTTGAAGATTTAGAAACTTGATTCTATCAGACAACATTATAGCATCATAGATTACAACTATATATCTACATTAGACGACCATGACTGCTTGCTACATTCTATGCAGACCTTCCTCGAAATGCACTAACTAAACTGGCTCTAAGAGCTTCTCCAACTCCACGCCAGAACGTATACTTTGACCCGTACAGCCACAGTTTCACTGACTTCTTCCAACCTTCTCCTCTCGGGAACTCGATTTCCCGACCAATGCTGGACTGCTCCCAATCTTCTTCACCATCTTCCAAAAGCGGGAGCGCATCAAAACCACCAGACTCAAGGTGCTTGATCCACCCTCGCATCAGATAGTTCACAACCTAACTCGTTTTCATATGCCAAAAGGGTCCATTACTTAGCTCCAAAGCTATCTTTTTAGTAAGTTTTTGAATTGCTCATTGTAAATATACCTCAGGGACTTCATCGTGTGGGCAGTGACCCGCTGGACTGATCTCGTAGTACGGAGCGTTGGGGATCTCCTTCTTTATCTTCTTTCCCCATATCGGTCCAACCCATGGATCTTCTTTCCCATACATGAGACATATAGGAACACTGTTTTCCTTACACCTAGCAAAGACCATGAAATAGCATTCCTCAATAATCCGAATAAAGACCATTCTACCAATGTGGATAAAGCACTGTCTTATACCTGGACAAAGCCTCGGAGAAAGATAACAGACCACCAGGAGCAAACATGATTGAAGCAAAGGACGCTGCAGCAGCCGGGTGCTGCGTGATCTCAACAATACGTGAGAATACTTTATCCACATCGGTAGAATGGTCTTTGTAGACCTGTTTGAGTATCTCAGCTATGCTTTCAGGATCACTTATCTTCTGCCACCTAAAATTTCCAACAACATTGAAGATATTAGTCCTGATCGCGCTAGAAAATACTACTTTGCAGGTGAGAAGAGAGCGTGTTACTTACACCAATTCAGTGAGCTTTTTCACTCTTGGCGGCAGAGGGAATGTTCCGGACCATGGGAAGAGACGTGTTAGCTTTGGGGATCTCACTGGATTAGGGAAGAAACCCCAGAAAGGTGTTGCGTTAAGCAACGTGACACCTTTCACCAGATGAGGATGGGTTGCTGCGAAGTAGAGAGCTACATACCCTCCAAGCGAGTTCCCTGCAATGTACACAGGCTCACCGATAACCTGTTAAAATAAATAACACCAAATGCATTTAACATAAGAGAAACAAAACAAAGGAAAGAGCAAAGTAAAAAATTAGTTACCTTTTCTACAATATACTGAACTTGATCTCTCCAGAGATCCAACGAGTAAACGAGTTGGTCAGCCCATGGTTCAGCTTCATCACCAAACCCCCAAAACGGCACCTTATATTCAGAGCCACTTATGGTGGGATCTTGAGTTGGGAGAGACAAACCCTGGCCAACGAAATCAACCGCCCATACTCGATAATCCCTTCCCAAATCATTAAGCTGCTTCTCGTAGTGAAAGGAACCAACACCAAAGCCAGGAAGAAACAACACCGCGGGAGCCTCCACGTTGCCACAGCCGGATTTCTCGTAATGTACCGTGAGGTTAGGCTTCCACTCGCAGTGAGAAGGAGTGATCTGAGCAGCAGCATCCTCGTCAGGCAAACCGGGAATCAGAACCTTTGATTTTGAGTCTCCTCTTCTGGTAGCTATACTAGAACCCAAGTCATCATTCTCACCAACCACATAACCGTCTGAAGCTCCATTTCGAATCACAAGTCTTGACTTCCTGATTCCCCCACCAGGTAATAAGAAGATGTTTGATCGATTAGGAACCAATCTGTTCTTGGCTGGTTTACTACTCCAAGTGACAACAGAGCAGTGAGGCAGGAAGTTCTGTGAGATTATCTCCATTACACAAATTCAATCCTGTAAAAGGAACACTCGACTTCTTCACATACAGTAAGAGCTAAGTTTCTGTTTTAGATTTTCAGACATAAAATTCAAAAGCTAAGACCCCTTGCGGTAATCTTGTATGAATCATCCTCTTAACATATCTAAAATAAGAGTTATAGCAAATCAGGGTTCGAGCAATCTTACTATTGAAATCAAACAACAGTAGACAACACCAAGATTCATCATCCAACTAAATAGAGAGAGAAAGAGAGTTGTAGCTTGTGTACCTTTTCAAATACGCTTCATCTATTGGAAATAAAAGTTTTGCAGAGATTAAAACGTCTCTGTGACAGATGTGTATAAGAAGAAGGTAGAGAGTCTGGTTGCTTGCTTGCTGGCTTGGCTAACTTTGCGACAACAACGTGTCTTTGTTTTGAGGTTTATTTATTTTTCAAAGGATTCCAAAATTCCAAGTGTGAACTCTGAAGAAAGAAGATAGAAAGACAACACTCTCTCTCTCTCTCACTCACGTGCTTGTTACCAGTTACAGCAATCCAAACCCATATCATAGGCCCAACTTTAAAGACCCATTGCTAAATCCACTTAGCTCGTTAAAGCATAGTTACTACTAAGCCCACCTCTATACTCTAATCCGGCTTGTAATGAAGTTTTTGATAATCCAACGGCGTTTTATCAGAAAGCCGACTGTTTCTCGCAAATTCTTCCACATTTTTCTTGGCTGCTCAGCCTTTTCTTTTTCTTAAAGAATGGCTGGCTGCTCAGCCTGCTCTATTGTTCATATCATTTTTTATTAAGAAATTTCTTCATATTATATTTATTATATAATATGAATCTGTAATCATCAGATTCTTTGCTTATTTTTTTTTCTTTTAGCACGAGGAAATTTTTTTACGTTTGAATTTAGCATATTTTCTTCTTTTTAGTTATATATTTTAGTCACAGTTGACGGTTAGAGATTGTTTTTCACGCAACGCTCACCACTTTATTCAAAAGTTTACTTGAACAGCTGAACAACTTACTACTAGTATCTCCCTCGCTCACGCATCCTCCTCCCATTTAATGAACACCTTATTTATTATTGCTTAAAAGTTCAAACCATATACATATTTTTTTAAAAAAAAATGTAATCAACATGCTAAAGTGCACTACTTGAATGATTTTATTGTTATAATATCTTACAATCTTTTTTTTTGACTAAATGATATCTTACAATCTTGATTAACTTTAGGTTTCATATTCAATGAAAAAACTTTTACTTTTAAACTGAGGACAACCTCTAATCATTTATTCACAGCCATTATTTCATATGTGTCATGCGTACTTCTCATTTAATATATAAGAATTATGAGATCAAACACATATGTAAATCTGCTTTCCTTAACACACAAGATGCACATTTCATATAATTTTTGCAACTAGTTTTAATATAGCATAGTTTTAGTATAATTTTAACTTATTCGTATTAACGAGTACATGTATTTATGGCCTTGAAGCATATCAAACTATGTTCAATGGTCCTGTGAAGTAGAACGATTATTCATATAATAGATGTACAGAAGTTAGGGTAAAACGTAAGATGTTGAGATTCTTTGGGAAAACGTAGGGAATATTATATCAATTTCGAAGTGTTGCCAGAATATGAGAAGTTGAGAACCATGTGATGATCCGTGATTGCTTTACTTCAACTTGGGGACAGAGAGAAATAAAAGGACCAAAGCTATCCATCCATACGAAGTCGCCAACGAGTAAAGATCAGATCTACTCCTCTTCGGTTCTTTTGCTTTTCACATTGTTCAGTAAGTGAATGACAAAAGAATTATGCCACTAAAAATGATTACACCATATTTTAAGCATGGTTCAACTGCACTAGCTACACTACAACTAACATTTTAGTGACTTAAATTATCTGCTAATTTAGCAACCCATGTATATATAATAAAATATACTGCATTCATATCTATACATATATAAGGAGTTAGCATATATAACTGACAATTGGTATACATAATTTTGTTTTGTTTTTTGACATAAGATATGGCTCTCAGGTCGCCTTAGTGCGATCTTCTACTGCAGTATGCAGTCTCCTTAGTGTATTCAGTCCAGCTCTTGGTGCTGTGATTTCGTGTTATCTTTCTTGGTGGCAGATTGAAGGAAAACTCGTTGGTACGCTTATCCCGGTGAATCGGGTTATGAAGGAATTTCATTACCCAATGGATTCCTTTGTGGAGCAGTTTCTTTTCCCAATATTTCCTTCTATGTGGAGTGAATTGGATGGCCAAGCGTCGCTAGTATTGCAAGGATATTCCTCCTGGCTGATGCTCTTCTCTGCCTTTGTTGCAGTGTTTGTGACCTTTGAGGTTACACGGTATGCAATTATTCAAGAAGATTATGAGATCTTTCGATTTTTTATGGTCTCTTGTGATGTTGTCTATCGTCAATCTATCTTTTGCTTAATCTATGTATGGTTTGTTCAGCCCTTAGTGGTTTTGATGTACTCTCCTTGTGGAGAAAAACTCTTTTAAATTTCTAATGAAAGCTTGGTTTGAACAAAAAAAAAAAAAAAAAAAAGATATGACAAGAAGCATGTTAATTTTTTTTGAAAAAAAAAAACAAGCATGTTATCAATACAGCAAATAACAGTATTGTGTACAACCGCATTAATAAAATTCGAACATGGAAGAGAAACTAGCTAGTGGTATGATATATCGCCGGTGGAAACAGATCGAAATGTTATGTTGGCAATATATATAAGTGTGCATATAATATATAGTGCAATGTACAAGGAACACAAACACATGGATTTCTTTCATATACAACGACATGGATATGAATCCAACATAATCGGCGTATTAAAAATTTTAAGAAAATGCTTGAAGGGGTCTGAGTGTGACAATCAACCATGTGAATTTTTGTTTATATAATAGTTTTTCTTATTTTATTATTTAGAATATTTGTTATTTAACTATATCTCGGGATAAGCTTGTGACAACTGACTTTCAAATTAAATGGAATATCTTCGATTTTGTTAGGTAGTTGGATCCCATGCACATTATAATAAAAATAATGCGCAACAAAATAATAGTTTAGTGATATATCCAGTGATTTAACAGTTTTATACAACTACGAATATGCTTTCATTGGCCCATAAACAATATGCTTAGCAGATAACAGTAACTAAGAAAACACTAAAATGTTTTGAAATAAATAAATGGATAAATATCATAAGTTTACAAAGAATTTATTATAGAAATCAATTTAATAAGGTTTGAAATATATTAATGGGAAGAAATCAAACGTTTCAAAAATATCTAATGAACTTATTACTACCTTACACGACTTTAATAAATGATGAAGGCTTCAAATCAAAGCATAAAAAGATTCGACTCACTCGGACAATGAAATTTGCGAAGGAAAAAAAAATGGAAGTCAATTTCCACATCAGCAAATCAAAACACGTGGACCAATAATGGTTAAACGTGCACGGAAACAGTAAAAGTGGGGATCCACGAGTCATCACATCCTCATGATAATATTCCCTCAAATGGAATAAAAATATTTGATCCAATCCCGAAAATACTATTAAAAACTCTTTTCTTATTTTATTTTATTTTTTCTAACGAAAATAGGAATCGTGGAGTTAGAGGATGCTCCACGTGTCGTTAGTGGAAAACAAAAAAGGGTAGAGAACTTAGAAGAGCGACCGGCTAGAGCCAGTAAATCAATATCCACAGAACCGGCATATCCGGTTGTGTGGTCAATATATTATTGTATTTTTTTCTGGAAAAAGGGATAAATTGGGGGGTTTAAGCCTGTGGTTTCTTTTCAAAGGGTTTTGTGTCTTCTTCTTTTTTCTTCTTCCTCATTTCTTTTCTAGAACAGAGAGAGAGAGATGATGGCGAAATCTTCATTCTAAAATCTTCAAAGTCCTTTGTATATTTCTTTTTAATTTTCTTCCCATCGTATAGCAAACTGTTCTGAACCAGATTCTATTGGGCGATTTAGAGATTTTAACAGATTGCGTGATCTGTAATCAACTGGCTGATTAGGTGATTTTTTCATCATCATTCATGATCTCGAATCTGTTTTTGCTTTTGTTTAAATCTTGATCTGTTTCACATGTTTTTGGTGAATTGTGGTGGTAATTTATTTGAAATTTCGAATAAAAATATTTGTTCTAGTAAGAACGTTTGCATTTTTCCAGCAAGATCAGATCAGGAAGATCATGCTTTCTTTTTTCTTTTTTTTTGGTTTATACGTAAATAGCTATGCATGTTTGAGAAGAAACAAAATTATATATGATCAAAGGTGGTTAGGGGTGTTCGTTGTTAATCTGATCTGTATATCATTGATTCCTTCAACATCTTATAAACCTCTACCTGATTACGACGTCGTATCTGTAGACTATTCCTAGTTTCAAGCTTGTTTAAGATTTAGACTAAAGATTTGTTCTGAATCTTTTGAAGCTTGTTCTGTTGAGAGATGGTGGTCAAGAGGAGGTTACATTGTGGCTCTAACGGCTTTGATTTCTCCAGTATTCCCAGGGCTCCTCGTTCCACCAGGGTAATGAATCTAAGGATCCATGCGCTTCATTTGGTTCCGTTTCATCTCACAGTGTCTTTCAATTCGCAATCTTATGATCTTGTGTGTTTGTTTGTTTGTGTTTTTTTTCTAGAGGAAGGTATCATCAACTAAGAACGATGATGATTCTGACATTCGGATCAATGCAATTGATTTGCTCGCTTCTCTGGCTGGGAAGTTGCTAGAAGAAAGTGAAAGTTCCTCAACCTCTACCAATGCATTTGAAGGGGATACTCAGCATCATTTGGTTGGAAACATCAAGCAAGAACATGCTGAAGACGTCAAGCCTTGTAAATCTGAGCTTGGAGACCTTGCGTCAAAATCGCCTACTCCTAGTGATGTTACTAGCGAGACTTCTTTGGAAAATGATTGCATTTTGGAGCAGGCACCTGTTCCTGATTGCAAGAGAGCTCTTGGTTTGAAGCCTCTTGTAGGGTGTGGAAACAAGAGAGAGGATTGTGATGGCATCAGTGAGGAGACAGGTGGTAACATTGTTAATGTAGATGCCGGCTTTGTAAAAGGAGAAGCGACCGTTGGCTCAATTGCTGATACTTTCAGCCTGAAGGATTCAAGTCAATTACATGTGCAGTTTCCTGAATCACTCCACGTGGATGGAGATGTAAAAACGCCACCAGGCATGATTGGTGTCAGCAACGGTTCTTTGGAAGGATATAGGAATCATTCTAAGTTAGTTTGCAGAGATGATGACGAAAACTATTGTAAGTACTATAGGTCTAGTGAAAAATGTAAGTCGTATAGGCCTTTGACACGTGTTGGACATCGGAAGGCGATGATGACAAAGTACGGGAGAGCAGTCCCCAGGTCGAAGTGTTTTAAAGACACTAGAACAGGTTAATATCATGTTCTCTTTGATGCATCTTTTGTAGCTTCTGCTCTGTTCTTACTCCCACTTGTGGATATCTGGTCTAGATGGCTGTGTAAAGTCTCTGTACCGCAAGAGAAAGTTGTGCCGTGGTTATAGCCCATGGAAGCATGAGACCGTTCACAGGAAGAGAAGATTGTCTGACAAAGGGTTGGTCGTAAATTCTGATGGAGGACTCAGTAGCGAAAGTGTTACCAATTCACCTCACAAGGGAGAATCAGGTACGTATCAGTCAATCTCCATATGCTTCATTTGCTGGATGGGATGGTTTTTGATTTGATAATTTTTATGGCTTTTTTTTTGTTAAAATGCAGAAAATGGTGTTTTCTCTTCTGCAATGGGTCTTCATTCAACGGACTCCCGTGGTATTTGATCAGTTGATAATTCGCATTGACCTTTTGACCGAGACATGACATGTGTTTCTCATGTTATTTTCCTTGTTTGCAGTAAAGTTCAGCATCAAGTCCCTTAGGATTCCAGAGCTTTTTATTGAAGTTCCAGAAACAGCAACAGTAGGCTCACTGAAGGTGTGTGTGATTAAATGTCTTTCTCGTTCTCTGTAGATGCTTTGGTTCTGCATTAGTCGTGATGCTTGGCACTTCTGGTTACAGAGGACGGTGATGGAGGCTGTTACAGCTTTGCTCGGTGATGGAATACGTATAGGGGTGTTAGTCCAAGGGAAGAAGGTTAGAGATGACAATAACACTCTATCTCAGACTGGTCTTTCAAGTAGAGAAAATCTAGGCAACCTTGGCTTCACCTTGGAGCCTGCTCTCGAAAAACTGCATGCACCTCTTTGCTCTGAAGATCCTATCGTCTCTACGCCAACTGATTCTACAAATTTATCTGAAAGGTATTAACCAATTTGCTCATATATCTTTTCTTTTCTTTTTTGTTTGCTGTGTGAAGTTCTAGAGAGTGTATTCCTAAGGAAAACCATTTGATCTTGCAGGTCCTCAGCTTCTCCCGCTTTAGATTCTAGAATCCCTTTCCATCTCCAAGAAGCAGATCATGTGATTAGCTCTGGAATTTGTGTGGAGAATAACCAGGAATTAGTTCCATATCAGAGTGATGTATCAGCTGATGAACAACAACCTTCATCAGATTCAAGAGCGCTGGTTCCAGTTTCAGCCTTGGAACCGGAGGCTCTTGCAGCTGTCCCACTTAACGAGAAACCTAAGCGTGCAGAGCTTTCACAGCGCAGAGCCAGGAGACCATTCTCTGTTACAGAGGTAGAAGCTCTAGTACAAGCAGTAGAGGAGCTCGGGACTGGAAGGTAAGCAGACTGTCTCAGTTGATAACGGTTAATTTGATTAACTTTGTTGTGGGGTCAACTAATGATCGATACTCTTATTCCACAGGTGGCGTGATGTGAAATTACGTTCTTTTGATAACGCAAGTCATCGAACCTACGTGGACTTGAAGGTAAACACACATAGCAGAAACTGGTCATTGGTCAAATACACTTCGAATCTTTGCGTAATGGTTCCACTAACATTGTGATTGATGCAGGACAAATGGAAAACTTTGGTTCACACGGCAAGTATATCACCGCAGCAACGAAGAGGAGAACCAGTGCCTCAAGAACTGCTAGACAGAGTCTTGGCAGCACATAGGTGTTGGTCACAGCACCAACTTAAACAGAACGGGAAACATCAAGCGGCTGCCATAATGGTGGGTCCGTCCATGTAAAGATGGAGAAAGATAATGACAGTAACTTTCACTTGAAGACTAAGGAAAGCAATGTGGGCAAATTGTACAGAGGCAAAACAGCAGAAGCATACTTTTTATTTTTCATTTTCTTTCCAACTTTGAGATTTTTAATCATAGCTGGCAGAACACAAAGATGTGACTTGGTTACTTTGATGTTACATCTGTTCATATTTCAGTTTCTAATTGATTTGATTCTGTAAATTGGTATATGTTATCCATGAAGACATTCTTTTATTTTTACGTTTGTTTATTGACATGTAATTTTGGACAAATTATTTTATTTGTTGTTCATTCAATCTATGGGACGCTGTTATTCCAAGTGCTGACTTTTATGATGATTTGGAAGAGTGTAATGCACGTATTCTGCTACTGCTACATCTATGATCTATTGCACTATCTAAGCTTAGCTTGTAAAATTAATTACTCTTTTACATATGCTATTCTAAATTTGGCATTCCAGATTATCTGCCAACTTTTCAAATATTTATGTCATTATCTTCATTTGCATTTTTTCTCATCTCTAACAAACATATCCGTCTCAAACACTTTATGTCGCAAAGAGAAATATCATCAGTTACATAATTATATGATACAATCAAGTACACATCACATAAATATAAACAAATAAGAATGTCACTCTACTTTTACGCTAAACCCAAATTGGCATCCAAAATCATTTGTGAACTTTATCATGGATTTAAAAGTAATCATATTCATTCTTATAAAATATTAGATTGCATGGAATGGAATCATAAGACGTGGAAACAAGCATTTAGAAGCATAACAGAACTTGTTTATACAAAGTATTAGGAAATAATCGAGAAACATGTTTTCAAAAAAAAAATTGGGTTAAAACTATTTATGCATCATGCATGTACACTGACCAAAACTCTATGGAGATCCTATAAAAAATAATATTGTTCTTGAATAAGATTTTTAAACTTCTCACTTCAAATTAGTTTTTGCAAACAATGAACAACAAAGAAAGATACTCGATTGTTCCATAGATTAAACAACAACAGAAGAAGCTTAATTAGTCCTTAAATTAATAACACAGGTCAATTTCATAATTTGTCTTTGGAACTGAACCTTTTTATTGTATTTATAATATAATAGCTTAAATGATATAACCCCTAAGGATATTAATACATAGCAGAATATTAGTCAATTATGATGACCTCGCGCTTCTTTCTGTTTATATTCCTGTCAATGTATGCGCACATCTGCTCCACTTCGTACCTTGTACCGTATACTTGCCCGATTGGATCGTAATAGTACTACACAAAATCACATGAAAAATGAAGACGCGTTTTAAATACATATGAAAATACTTCAGATATGGAGAAAAATGTGAGAAAAACATTAAAAAGAGCGTAATGAATCTGAGTAGGAAACTATACACATACACATGTAACTATGAAGTCTGGTAGTAGCCAAAACATGAGAAAATATAACATGACCCGTATTGAATCCAATGTTTTCTCCACTCCACCTATGTCATTTGTGTTGATCTCTCTCTCTCTCACTTAAATTTCAACCATTTGTATGGATTATATTTGCAACTTCATTTTCATGGATTTAGATTGATAAGCCACCAAATTTCATGACATAGCTTTTATTAGTTTTAGGGGAACCAAGAGCGAGAAGTTCTCCATCACAGAACACAGTATTAATTCTTAGAACTTGAATCTACTATGTAGATTTCAAACTGGCAATAAGAAAGTTTCGTTACGCTAGAAATCAATCCATAGCTTTGATCGACTTAAAAAATAACAAATAAACCACTATCACTTCATCAAAGATGTTAATTTGATATCACATAAGATATAGATCTAAGGAAAACAGACTTTACCCGGTAAAGTCGACCGGTCAGCATTATGCGACGCTCCTCAACGAGCCAGCCATCGCGAAGCCAGTTGTATTGAGGAGTGGTGTTATCAAAGACAGTAGAGTAAGATCTACCATGTGTGTTCAATGGCGTTTTACGGGCTCGGTCCACAACCAAATGCGTCTGTCTCCCTTCTCTTGAAAGTTGCACCACGCTTTTCTCGTAGCTGATGACCTCCGTTTTTCTGATGTGAGTCCTCTTTGGCCGGATTCTAGAGCTGCTGCTACCTTCACCTTCCGCCATAGATTCTCCCTTGTCTTTTGTTATCTAGTAACCCTTTTGTGTTTGATGCTTAATTAACGTCTTCTTATATATATCAAACGAGATTTATCACATTCACCTTAATTACGTTTTATAATGTTCGACATGTGTACCTCGTCAATGGATCATACAAGGTAATATATCCGCGACAAGTGACATGCAATGTACAAATATATTGGGAAGATTATTTCCAAAAACAAATTCTAACTTTTCCCCTTAAAACAAAATAATTAATGTCCATTAAGAAAAATAGCTTTTAGTTGCTCATGTATCTCTTTTCGTTAAAATGAAATCTTAAAATTAAAAGAAAAAAATCTAGCATTTTTATTTTAAAAAGGTAACATTAATAGGTATTATTAACAATGTATTTATTTCGAATTTAGAGGTAATATTAACATGATATCTTTTGTGTGTTCAAAGGTTATAATATTAAGAATGACAGGAAATCCAAGTTTTTTTCTGTAATCACGTGTATATATATATATATATATATATATAATATAGTGTTTTTTTAGTGTTTTGTCACGTTGAAATACTACACATTTTAATTTTAAACTTAAAAATGATTTTATATTTTAAAAATACATAACTAAACGAGAAATTTCTTTCCAGACAGCCGGTACTGTTGCAAAACTCTCGACAAGAATGTAAGAGCACCATTAACGGTGATTCTTAGAGGGATCTTAATGGGGGGGGGGGTCTCACTTTTTTATAAGATCTGCCTCTTCCTCCTCTTCTACAAGGGGCGGCTCTTGGGAAATTTTTTGGATTGTTCACGGATCCCACTGACATGTGACGGTCCGCGATTGGTTCATCTTTTAACTTTTAAAAAAAAATCAGAAAAAAAAATTGCATATGATCCGTGCATGGGTTAATGGTGCTCTAAAGAACATACTGATAAGGAAATATTGTACACACTTTTTCTCTTGGTTTTTAGATTTTTCTCGGATTTGCAAGCCCATCTTTTACAAGGCATCTTGGTTGATGAGGTTAAAAGCTAAAAGATCATCATCTCGAGAATTTTTATATGATTTGTCAGGGCTTTCGTTGATAAAATGCCTTTAATAGACAATGAAAATCCAAGTTGGTAACTCTTTTTATAGATGTATCTGAGATTATTAATGTAGATTACGAATGATCGGAAAAAGAAAAAAAAAAAAAGAAAAAACAGAATGCAGATTAGTTCATTCTCTGTCTCACTGATGTCCATTGGTCGTGTAGCGTTCCAGAATCTAATGCATCTGTCTGCGGTTCCACCTCTTGAAGCGAGGAGGCTGCTCTGATGATGAGGACACTATGCTATGGCATTAACCGCCCGTGTATGCTTAGTCAGCTTCAGAATAGATTGATGTAAATGACTGTTTCGTACCAATAACTGTTTCAAGAAAACAAGTTTTAAAAATAAGCTCCGTTTTAAAGAAGTTCAGTGGCTCAACTCTTAGATATATAGGCCTATTTTATGTAGCCTAGGACCTGAATGTAGAGCTGTTTTTGTATTGGTTAGACACCGGTTACTTAGAAGTAAGAAAAGCAGTTTAAAGCTTTTTTGTTCATATCACATTAATCGCTAGTCACTCATGAAACTGTATTGCAGTGAATAGGTTAGGTTCAAGATGACCTATCCCATAGACAATTAACAAAGTGGGCAAACATAAAATAAAGTCGAGGTGGGTGCAATGCAAATATCCATGTCGTACACTTAGATTGATGACGATAAATAACTGACAACGTGACATTTGATCGTAGCCGTCTTAGCTCAGTGGTGGAGCGCGTGACTTTTAATCCCGTGGCCGTGGGTTCGATCACCACAGACGGCGAAATGACTATTTTATATAGTGTCTTGTTTCTTTTTGTTTGGGTCACTGAAAAAGCTAGTTTACCTTTGAAGGGATTTGAAGCCATCAATCAAAATCTTTTTCAGAGGTATCTGTTTGATTAAATTTTGCAAAACCTTTCCTGTCATGCACCTATCTCTCTTTTCTTACTATCACCCTGGAGCTGTATGGATAACGAACCCGACACGTCTGTTAAAATAGATGCTGCTCATCGGTGAAATTTTGATACTTGTTTTGCTGATTTAGAATGAGGAACTAGGTGTCATTTCTTATAAGCTGATCCATTATAGCTCTACCTTTTGTTAACCAGGACATGATGACAGAGAGGTGGACGGTCGATCAAAGCAAATCAGAAGTGAGAAAGAGACTTTGAAATCTATGCACTGGTGTTAGCCATGCCACCATCAAAAAGAGTAAGAATGTCTCTACTCCTCTAATCTTTCTTTATGTTTTATTTTTGGCAAATTTTGAATGATAGAAGGTGAATTGAAAATGCAGATCTTGTTTGTGACATCGGGTGTGTTCCAGAGTCTAGCATCAGATACTTATGTGATCTTCGGTGAGGCTAATACTCTTGTTTCTTAACACGAAACAAACCATTTTCTCAAGAAACAAACACTTTCCAAACCAATTAATTCATTACACTAAAACAATGACAAAGAGAATGGTAACCCAAAAAGTAATATCAATTCAACTATATAGTAGGTATACATGCCTATAGACAGTAATCAAATATCATAAACAGTAACCAGCAAAAGTTTATGGAAACCTTGCCAGTGTTGTTTCACAACTGCAACCTAGCTGCAATAGAAGCAACCTGAGCTTCCATCTGCACCCCCCTAACTTTCTCCGCCGTAGCTCGATGGAAAAACTGCTCCCTCGACAACAACCTCACATTCCTCAAATACTGATCAAACGGCAACACCCCATCTCGAAACGACTTATCCATCGAATAAACAGCATCCTCAATAGCTAAATCCGACGCAGTGCACTCCAGCATCTGTTTCGACATCGTCTCCATGCACACAAACGCACTATCCACATCATCGAAATCCACGAGCAGGTTCTTGGATTTGCCTTGGTTGTGGTCCCTGACCCACGAATCGAGAACGTCGGTGTTCATGGAGATAATCTGTAACTCCTGCTCTAGCGTCTCTTTCTCGTTCGCCATCTCCTGTAACCCTCTGCCGAGCTCCTCCTCTCTCCTCTCGAGGTTCGCTTGTAAGCTTAGCAGCCCTTCCGCCTCGGCTTCTCTCGCGCTCCTCATCAAGACGAGATCCACGTGGACCATCTCCACCAGCTTGTTGATCGCGTTCCTCTTGTAAACCTCCGCCGCGTCATCCGTCTGCTGCTGCTGCTGGTAAGACGGAGGAGGCCGCGCGTATCCCGATCCGATCGGAGGAGACGCGTATCCCGATCCGATCGAGGGAGGCGGAGAAGGCCTGGCGTATCCAGATCCGATCGAAGGAGACGGAGACGACTGGGGACGGCGCTGAGAGTACAGCGGCGGATCTCGGGAGAAGGCGGCGCTGAGCTGAGCGGCGAGATCGAGGAGGTTAGAGCTAGGGTAAACCCAGGCGTGGAGATAAGGAATCGAGACGAGTCCCGAGGGGGAGACGTTGGAGTGAGGACGCTTGATGATCATGTCGCGCGTGGGGTTCACGTAGACGCGAGGGGGATCGCGAGGGTACGATTCGAGGAGCCAGACGACGACGGGGATGTTGTAGCTGACTCCCTGGAAAGGCATCGGGATCGTTCCGTCCGCCTGGAGGAGGATCGCGGAGCGGCCGTCGTTGTGCGTGAACGTCGCCGTTTTGGGCTCGAGGGAGGAGTAGGAGGAGACTAGGGTGAGGAGGTGCTGGCGGATCAGCCACTTGGTGGTCTCGGCGTAGGGGAGGGCGGAGGGGCCGCGCTGGGAGAGGACGGAGGTGAGGAATTGCTGGATCTGTTGCATCTTCGCCGGATCTGTACCCGGAGGAGGAGCCATCGGGGGATGATGAAAAAAAAAACACGACTTGATCAATGCAGAGGAGGAGGACCTGACTTACACGAAGGCGCAACTGATCTTTAAGCTTTTACGTTTTAGTCAAAAAGTTTGAAAATAAATAATCGAAATAACTTCAAAAGTAATTATATAGTCTTTTCTTTTTGTCGTCCATTCTTTAAATAGAAAGACCAATGGACAAGTAACACAATAGTCTAAATCTGATTTAGATATAGAGATGGAGTACATATTAACCCGATTGAGAAACTGGCCATTTTGTCGAGAAAAAAAAAAAGAGAAACTGGCCATTTGGTTGAGATGATGCGGCGTCGTCTCACAGTGAACTAGATAATGAGCCATAAATTAATTACTATATCGGTGAATGGGCCTTAACTGCTTTAATGACATAACCACGGTATTTGAAATAGAAGGATTTCTAGTCATTTAAACTCTTGATCAATGTAAAATAAATCCTCGACTAAAAATCCCATGAAAGAAACCTCCATCCTTATATTCGTTAATGTTTTCGACCCTCTGTTACCTTTGTCATCAACTATTGACGGAGAAATGTTAACTATTGACGACAAAGGTTACGAATGGGAGAAAACAATAACGAACATAAAGATTAAGGTTTATTTCATATGATTTTTAGTTGAGGGTTTGTTTTACGATTTATCTTTAGTTGAGGATTTAAATTACTAAAGTTCCTATAAGTATTGATTAATTAGTAATTATTTCAAGTCTCATAAATTTCAGGATCGGCTCTACTATATATACAAATTCACTTTTCTTTGTGTAAGGATTGTATGTTAAAGAACAAATAAAAATTTGATAAGAAAATATTAATAGAAATCGACCTATATATTTACCTCTATATCATTTAAAGGTAAAATCAACTATATTTTTTTTCTAAAATAAAGAATGTTATTTTTTCTCTATAAATAGCTCAACATTATCTCAGACAACAAACTGAGTGGACCAATCTCCATCCGCTCGTTTATTCACTAATTTTTTTTTCATTGCAGGTTTACATTATTAATTTTTTTAGTAATTTAAATCTTCAACTAAAGATAAATGGTTAAACAAATCCTCAACTAAAAATTATGTGAAATAAACCCTTATCTTTGTATCCGTTAATGTTTTCGCCCCTCCATAACCTTTGTCGTCAACAGTTAACGCTTCTCCGTTAATAGTTGACGACAAAGATTACAGATGGGTGAAAACATTAACGGACATAAAAATGAGGGTTTATTTCACAGAATTTTTAGTTAAGGGTTTGTTTTACGATTGATGTTTAGTTGAGAGTTTAAATTACTAAAAATCCGAAATGGAATGATACAGTCTATGTAGAATTAAATCATCAAATGGTACATTACTGAGCGAACATAACCATAGCTCATAAGCATTTTGTTCATACAGATAAAAAAGATGTGCAGAGTGATATAGTCATGTAGACAATGATAGTTCATTTTATTTGAAGAATAAATGACAAAAGGGTCACTGCAAAAGCTAATGTTGTCATCCAATAGGACTGAGAAAAGGAGTTGCCAGTGGAGGAACTTCGATCTGAGTTTGTAGATCCTCGAGATCCTGCACAAGATTCAGACAAAACCAATCTTTAGACTGTTAGAAGAAGAAGCAGAGTTTTTTTAAGTAAGAAAAGAGTGCGTACGAGTCAAGCAGGCAATGGGATTGACGTGTTCTCCACATCGAGCAGGCAACATTTGAGCATCATTGACGTTGATGCCAGCTTGCTCAGCCTTTGAACTCCCTCGGTTACTTATCATACGACACAAGCATTCAGGATTGTTCCTTATCACTGATTTTAGAGGGTTACAGCAAACTTCTGGCACATCCTTGGTTCCATTGAGGTAATTGAGGCATGGAGCGAGCTGGTTCAAGCACGAAACGCTTTGCCCACGTGTGTGCATAATCCCAAAGTTGGCTACAACTAGAAATGCAGTTGCAATGGCATAAAAAGAGAAAAACTTCATCTCCATATTCACCACTTTAATTTCCTCTTACGGGAACCACGTATATAAATGTCTTATTTTTAAAATTATGTTTGGTAACCAGCTTTTTGAGATAGGTAGACATGGTTCACTAGTTAAACCTACTACCATCTTTTGACGACCGACAAAAGGTAAGTTACCAGAACCCATAAAATATGAAACATTCCAGATTACATGACAATATATCCACCAAAAAGCACAAATTTAGTGGAATGTCAACCTATAAATCTACTCTACCATAGAAAATGAACATGACTAGTATGTTATGTGAAGCCATAGCCCGTCATGCATCATAGTGAATAGGCTTTTGAGTTCTAAGGCCCATATCTAATTATAATTGTGAGTTTGTGAAGGACAGAACATACACAAGGAGAGTTTTTTTTTTCATTTGTTAAGATACAAATGGAGACAATTTTTTTTGTGGAGACAAACTTATTATTGAAAAACTAATACAAACCGTCACTTTGATCATAGACACAGATCAAGGACGGCAAAACATAATGAAATATAAAAAAGGTACAAATTAGAAAAGAATATATATAATATATATGAGAAGAGGTCAATTATAGGAGCCGAAGTGGTTGAAACCTTGAGGCAAAGAGTCAGAAACAGAAGGCATTGTGCTGAACATTGGGCTGTGAACGTACTCTCCCTCGAAATAGGTAGCGGATGAGTAGTCTTCCACGCTCCACGGTTGTTGGCTGTAACAAGAATTAGATAGGTCGCTCGGTAGAGGAGGTAGCTCATTGCTGCTGTTAGAATAACAAGACGGAGAGCCACCAAACATGTAACTACTCTCCACTTGATCAGGCTGCAGCATTGGCGAGTCTGTGGATGAATATTGGTTAAACATCATCATGTAATCGACAGGATCATTAGAACAAGGAGTAGCAGCAGCAGGAGGCGGAGGAGGAGGAGGTGGATCATCAGGAGAAATAATGGAGGTAACGGAGGAGGAAGGAGGCATGTCTGAGTAAACAAAGTTGGTTCGGGCTCGTGTGCCACGCATGGACCTAGCTGCTCTATCGTAGGCCAAGGCAGCTTCCTCGGCCGTATCAAAAGTGCCAAGCCAGTGACGCTCCTTGGTTGTTGGGTCTCTAATTTCAGCTGCGTATCTTCCCCAAGGTCTCCTTCTTACCCCAAGAAACTTTGTACCAGCCTCTTCTTGCTTCTTCTTGCTCTTTGATGTGTTCATCCTTGCTATTTTATTTTATCTATAGTACTACCTTGTGCGTACACAAATCAATCTATGTTTTAGGTTATATTCTTTTCTCTAGTTGAAGGAAGAAGAGAAAAGAGAGACGGAATGTGTGTTTGTCTTGGAAAAGGACCCTTCCACAACCCTTTTATATAAGAGCTGCACCTTTCCTTTTCACTTTCTGTAACTTTTTTTTGTTTTGTTTTATCTGTATTCCAATATGAACACCATTTAAAAATTGACACTGCATTGAGTTAATTCTGGCCCATGATATATCAATTATCAGTCGATCAAGATATATAATTATCAAATAATTTTTTTTAATTATCAAATAATTTGCCACACAGTAGCATGTTTCATGCATTTTCAAAGGTTCTACACGTGTGTTTTCATAAATTCTTCTGCTCAAATCTAATGCTAGATCAGATTGACCTTGATCATAGCTGCTAGTATATTAACCCAGATCATTTTAAATACAAATGAGTTTTATTTTGTTAAAATGATAGTGAACAAATAACAAGGTAAGAGTCATTAAAATAAATACTTATAACAAGCAGCTAGCAGTATAAAAAAATAGATAGATAATTAACGTATAAGTGTTCATCATTCATCAGAAATATAATAAGCTGAAATTAAATGATGAGGAATGATAACAGAGCCTGATTAGCATGTTACCTTAGATAACAATGTCTCATGTCTGATAATATGATCTCGTAGTTGATAGATAAACAAAAATCAAAGATAAATAATGCAGTAGATAAACTATTAAATTAGGAGAATATATTTTGTAGAACGAGTCCAAACAATTTTGCATGTGATGGTCCAAGTTAAATGATGATGGAGTATGCATGAACTGCGATTTTAATCATACACACTCCAGAGAAAAAAAGAGAAACAACCCCTGAATGTTTCTTATGTGAAAAGTTAAGAGTTTCACTCTTACAAAAACAATGAGTTTGGTGTTTTGATTGTAAATAATAACTGGGAAAGGAAGGGTGCAATGATGGCCGCATGATGGAAGGTAGTCGACTTAATTATGGGGAGCATCAAAGCCATTACTTGAGCATCTAATTATATGTGAATTAATCTTGTAAAACTAATCACTCGGTCTCGGGTTTTGATTGTTGACGAACACAAATTATAAAAGATTAGAAGCTCTACAGAGAGAGATTATGATATTTGAAGCAAGTGGTAGCCTTTCTAAGACGATCTTGTTTTGTGTCAGAGGAAGACCAAAGACCATATTAACGTTTGGCTACCCGGTCAACGTTAGGGACGGTGATAGTGGATCGTATATCGTTTCTTAATCGTTTTTAATATACACCCCCCCCCCCCCCCCCCCCCCCTCCAATTAGTCTCATGTACAATAATGACAATGCTAATGGCATGTGCTCCCAATTTTATAGGCTGTAACTTCAATGAATAGTGCCACGTCCTTTTGCATCTTCCATTTTCTAATCCCAAGGCATCTATCTATCTATTTCTTTGTCATTTACTTGTTTGTTTTGTTTTAAATAATTCATGTTTGTCCGCTTGGCTATTAGTATAATATAGTCTCTTCCTAAATTCGATTTCTTAATATATATTCTGACCAAAATACGCCATTCAAATTCGTTTGATATATACTATCTAAAAATATAGTTTATAAACATGCATTATTGAGAACAAAGGAATTTGGGTTGCATGTGAGCAATCTTTTATTCTTTCGAATTTCATATTTAATCTTTAATATTATTGGAGAAAACAAGTCGTATAATTTTATGTCCCCTTCCTTTTGACCAACCCTCGTTCTTCTTGTTTAGTTTTAATATTCTAATTCATAGAATCGGTACATTGAGTTTTGTTTACATTTTACGTTCTTCTTGATTTCATTCTCTGATCCTTTTTCTAATTTTCTTTACAAAAACTAATACTGCTTTCTCATAGTTTACCGGTGGACTATGAGCACATCTAAAAACACTAGAATATATGTAAATGGATAATATGTTTATACAAATACCAATTAATTAGGGTTTATGTCAGGAACCCTAATTAAGCCACTTTTTCGCACTCATCACTGCCAAAAAAGTGAGTTCGGCATTTATTATACAAATGGAGATATACGTACGAACAATCGCATATTTCAATTCTTAAATATTTATATAAGTTCTATGGAAATGGAACGGTGTGATTACTCAGACTATGGTTCTTTATTTCTCTTACTCTTTTGAGTTAAAATGTCGAAGTACTTCATGCTGTAACTAATTAGATGATCAATTATATGTGTAGGAAAAAAACGTAAAAAAAAAAGAAAGACGACAAGAGAATGCATGTGCGCCTAGCGTGGAAAGGCATTCTCTTGGACGCTTAACATAATTAACCCTTTTTCTAATTATCACCTACACAATTATCTTTTGTCTTATTCAAATCTAACTATTTTTTTAATCAAGCGACCATGTGATGAGCGCACTAAGTAGATTCTTAATCTTCAACCACATCAGAAAGGTAGAAGAAGAAACAAAAGAAGTCTGCTTTTGGCTCATCTAATGAAAAGTAAGATGGGACAAGGTTAGGGCCACCGATCAATTATCTATTATTCTAACTACTTTATATATAAGCCCAGTGATTTACTTGTTAATTCTAGTGTGGGCCACATGTTTAAGCGGGCTCGTGAATTTTAAATATGAGTGGGAGTACGTCAAACTACGCGACTCAGATTTTTTTGTTTAGCAGCAACCCATGCGGATTATTACGTAGAAGGTATATTTTGATATATGTGCAGTCATCTCCCAAATCTAATACAACCCGAAAGGTTAACAAAACAAGATTATAGTAAACCCAAGACGTAAAATTATATTACATAACTTTAGAAATATTAAATAAGATAACAAGAAAATAAGACCACACTAAAACCTTGAAGACTAATTGGTAAAAGGTAAAGACACACACGTATGTGGTTTGGAAGTAGATAATTCTTTCAAAATTTTCTTTTACAAAACTATAGGTCGATTTTACTTTTCAACAAAAGTTTGCATAGATTGTAAAAAGGTTTTTTGAAGTGAATAAATTTAAAATTCTAAAAAAAAAAAAGATACACACGTATGAAGCAAAACGCAAGCCGACGCTTTCATATACCATTTTTTTATCCGGTTCCGACAGGCACGAGCTTTTGACCGGGTGGTTAAAACACGGGCTTTGGAGTGCGTACTTACCCCTTCAGGAAACACACACTCAGATTCTCGTGTTTTCTTGCTTATAATGGGCCCCTCCGATCCCATAATATGGTTCATAACCCATATGGTCAGCTGAACGAGTAAGTTCTAGGGCCCATAGGCCGATAATTATTATATATTCCAAAGTTATGAATTCCTCCTAATCATGATGTATTACTACAAGTCCACAACAACTATTGTTTGTGGTCGATAAAACGACGAATCATAAAGCAAAATTAATGTTTCCTTATAATTAATGAAAAAGAAAAACAAAAGCAAATGCATCTTGCATTGTTGGAATGCGAAAAGAGAGAAAACGAGACGTACCTAATGTTAATTCTACTTAGTTAGTTAGTTGTAGGATTAGAAGGTACATGAAGAAAGAAAACTTGATTAGAATTTAGAACTCAGTTAAGTATGCACGTGTGTGGGAGAGTAGGGTGGAGAAACTATGCAACCAACCCCTAGTAGCTGGCTAGCTGTACATGTCTTGTGATGTATACATCAAATATACAATAAATACGAACATAGAAATTGATAGGACTTAGTTGTTGCGAATATACGTTAAATTCAAATAAAACCAACCATTCAATGTTCTTGGTAAGTAACGAAATAAAAGGGAAGCAAGAAGGAGAACCACATAAAAGGGAGCTAACTCCTGTACACGTTGTGCTTCATCTGCCCGTCCATCAAACCTACCACACTCTCTTCTCTTTTTCTCCTTTGTCATCTTGTTATATAACATCTCACACTCCCATGTTTTCTAAATATACACACACAACTTGCTTATTACGCAAAGTCGCACATCGATCAAACTCTAGTGAAAACCTAGGTGGTTTAATATGGTGATGGGTACACCGTCTTCATTGGATGAGATCAGAAAGGCACAGAGAGCAGATGGCCCTGCAGGCATATTGGCCATAGGCACGGCCAACCCTGCTAACCATGTGCTCCAAGCGGAGTATCCAGACTACTACTTCCGCATCACCAACAGCGAACACATGACCGACCTCAAGGAGAAGTTCAAGCGCATGTGTATGTCTTAACAAACCCTACTTTGTATTTCTCCATTTAATATTGACATATACTCTCTGCATTTTATATTACGTTTCGATTTAGTTTTTATTTTTTTATTATAAATATCGTTCTATATTTTCAATATAAATATTAAGTAAATTTTTCAATTTTACTCTTATTTCTAAGTTACTTAATTTTCATTTTAAAAAAAATATATATATTAAATATGAAATAAAACAGAAAATTTAATAAAATTCCTGTGCAAATACTTTAAACTATTTATTATGAAATGTAATGAGTATATTCACAATTTTACATAGTTAACTCAATTATGAATGTGTAATAGGCGACAAGTCAACTATAAGGAAACGTCACATGCACCTGACCGAGGAGTTCTTGAAAGATCACCCTAACATGTGCGCATACATGGCTCCTTCTCTCGATGCTAGACAAGACATCGTGGTGGTTGAAGTCCCTAAGCTAGGCAAAGAGGCAGCAGTGAAGGCCATCAAGGAGTGGGGTCAGCCCAAGTCCAAGATCACACACGTCGTCTTCTGCACCACCTCAGGAGTTGACATGCCTGGTGCTGACTACCAGCTCACCAAGCTCCTTGGCCTTCGCCCTTCGGTCAAACGTCTCATGATGTACCAGCAAGGCTGCTTCGCCGGTGGCACTGTCCTCCGTCTCGCCAAGGACCTCGCTGAGAACAACCGTGGCGCACGTGTCCTCGTCGTCTGCTCCGAGATCACAGCCGTCACCTTCCGTGGCCCTTCTGACACTCACCTCGACTCCCTCGTGGGACAGGCTCTCTTCAGTGACGGCGCTGCCGCACTCATTGTCGGTTCAGACCCTGATGTTTCTGTGGGAGAGAAGCCCATCTTCGAGATGGTGTCTGCTGCTCAGACCATCCTCCCAGACTCGGACGGTGCCATAGATGGACACTTGAGGGAAGTGGGACTCACCTTCCATCTCCTCAAGGACGTCCCTGGACTCATCTCCAAGAACATTGAAAAGAGTCTGAACGAAGCGTTTAAACCGTTGGGGATAAGTGACTGGAACTCCCTCTTCTGGATAGCTCACCCTGGTGGTCCAGCGATCCTTGACGACGTTGAGAAAAAGCTAGGACTCAAGGCGGAGAAGATGAGAGCCACACGTCACGTGTTGAGCGAGTATGGAAACATGTCTAGCGCGTGCGTTCTCTTTATCTTGGATGAGATGAGGAGGAAGTCTGTGGAAGATGGTGTGGCCACGACAGGTGAAGGGTCGGAGTGGGGTGTTTTGTTTGGGTTCGGACCAGGTCTCACCGTGGAGACAGTGGTCCTGCACAGCGTTCCTGTTTAAACACAAGGCTTTCTTCCTATAAATGCCTACCTACCTACACATACTTATCATCATCATGTCTTTATGTTTTTTTTTCAATTTAAGATAATATTTGTAATGCCGTAATCAATGGATTCATCTAGTGTGACATGTGAAATATGTGGACTTGTTGTTGATGGTACAAAATCTCTCAAATTTGTGGGATTTGATTGTTATCTAATCTTGTTTTACATCCACAAGGTCTCAAACTCGTCATATTTAGATTGCAAACGTTGTTCCTTTGCGTTGAGTTCATCTTCAGGATTCATTTGAGGCCCATTATCTACTACCTCTTCATCTTCATAGTCACCACCACTTCTTGCCTTGAGTACCATCTCTTCCGTTGTTGTTCCCATTATATCATTTGCTTCCTTCAAACTCACGCATCTATACTTGTCTTCTGAATCCTGACCAACCCAATATTAGTTTTACTTACTGAACATACATATACGGAGACAAGATCATCAGCTTACACGAGAGACAAGTCCAAGCTTCTCAAGCTTCTTGACAGCATCATCCACATCAAAGTTACAACTTTCGTTGAACTCTTCTTTGATGAATGCTTCACATTGCATGTCAAGTTCCTCCTTGCTCGTGGGACGGTCTTGCTTTATCAGCATAAAGAATGATATGATGACCTCTTTAACCTGCATTTGATCAGCTTTTTTTTAGCAAAACACAAGAATATATCATTAAAAGTAATAAATTGGTTATTAATTAGCACCTCTTGTTGGATAACTTCATCACACAAGTGAAGCAGAGTGCCTCTTCCGCTGTCTAGCTGCTTATCATATACAGATCTTGTGATAAGGCTTTGATAATCTACCAAGTTTCTCTGAAACCTACATTTATTCAGGGGAGTATAAAGAGCTAATCAAGGATTAGTTTAACAAAAGTGAGGGTTGTTGTCTGATATAATGAATGTAGAAGATTACGTGAAATATGTTTTAACGCAGTATGCCACGACGGTACTAAGTATGGCAGCAATGACTCTGATGTCAGTTTTCTTCAGGCTCACTGAACTTACCACTGTGACCTGTCAAGAAGAGTTTAACAAATCACATTGTTCATTATCTAACTAAGTCATTAGAATAATGTAGCATAACTGACCAGTCCAATGGCAGCAGAGACAAGAAACTTGACCCAGTCCAAAGGTGTAAGACCTGGATTTTTCTTCTCTGGCTGTGTAGTTATGAGCAATCAGTTAAGTTAGAATCTTTAATTTACATTTGAAATTTGAGCACAAAGTGTTGGTTGATAGATGGATGCTCACAAGTACTATTTCCATATCAGCCATTGGAATGCTTTTGAAGTGTTTCACATATATGTTCCTTTCTGATTCTTTCTTCCCTGAAACTCTCCTGTGTATGTGTGTGAATCCAAAACCAAGATGAGAGTTAAACTCACATCCCTACAAGTATCCCACTACTGCTCTACTTCTGTTACCTGTATACTACAATGATTCTCTCAAAGGTAGGCTCTTGGATGGTTATCTTTTTCATCAAGTTTGAGAGACTGAATATTGAGACAAGTCAATGATATAGTTTGTAACAAATAAGCTTTTAAGAAATGGAACAAAGATTTGGTCTAGAAACCTGAGGTTCAGCTTCTCTATGCGGATTCTTTCAATGTATAAACTATCCTTCTCTGTTTCAATGCTAATATCAATTTGTTCTGACAACTCCGTTTCCTTCTTTCCATATACTAGTCTTTTTAAACTGCAACAGATGAAGTCTGAGTATAAGTTCAGACAACAGATGATGTCTGAGTATAACAACAGAGCTAAGTAGCTCACCATGTGATGGTGAGTAGAAACATCCAAATACGGACAAGGATGGTATCCACTTTGGCTAGGAAGAAGTAAGCTTTCATATGATCTATCCCAAACCCACGTCTGAATATTATATACTTCAAGGGATACATATACATGTATCAGATCATTACATATTTGGTTATGGAAAGCAATGTGGTTGAATTGATGATACTGAATGATTAGTTTACCTTATCAGCGAAATGAGGAAGATCATGGCGGGGAAACTTGGAGAAGAATCTTGTCAACAACATTGTATCAAGCTTACACATATATAGGCTACCATTAATAATGTCCGTTTCCAAATAATTTTTTGTAGATTGTTATAGTATTTGGTACGTACCTTATCTTCGTTAACTACAATAGGAAGATTGAGACGATACTGAGCAGAGAGAGCTACTTGTATCTCTTCATTGGTTATCACTTTGAAGTTGCTCTTCTCCATGACCTTGTTGGAGTTTTTTTTTTCAGGCGTTAAATTTGTAGTTAGAGGGAGAAAAATTTGAATTGAAACAAAGATAAAACCTCAAATAAGTGTTGAAGAAATTGGTGTTCAAGAACATCAATCTCATGAGGAGATAGATTCTGTTGTTGAAGCCTGTGAGCGCCACGGACAGGCTCAAAGAGTGAATACAGTTGCTACAAACACACAATAAATTTTACTTTTAAAACATAATTTTGTAAAGAAAGACAAGAAGATGATATGTTTATACCATAAGATCCTCAAAGTGAAGGTGGTACCAAGCTCTAATGGTGCATTCCACTCTTTGGCAGAATCTCAGGAACTCATCTCTCTCACCATTATCAGCTGGAGAATATCAAAACATGTAGAATTTTATAAAGAGGAGAAACAGAGAAATGTAGAAGAAATGAAAGTAAGAAAAAAAAGGAGAACCAAAGTGAAGGGACAAGGCAGTGGTGAGCTTGTGTTTTAGAATTGGGATCACAGCTTCTCTCTCCAATCTGATTACATCTTTTTTCTTCTCCTTCATCTTAATCTTGTGTTTCTTTCTGATTAACAAAACTTTGAAATGGTAGTTTCTAGGAAACAGAAGGAAAACAAAACAAGAAGCTTCATAGTTTTTTTTTCTCTGTAAAATGTTAGCTGTTCATTTGTGGCTTAACCATTCTTCTCGGAGGTGAAGTTCTTTTGTTTCTTCTCCTCCTCACACATCTCTACATAATTTTCCTCTCCATTTCCTTGTCGGTCAGTTTAAATTTTAGGACCATAAATATTATAAACATTTATTTTAAATTTATAAATATAACTTGTCTATGCATAAAGAATTAAACATTTACTAACTTGAGAGAGAAGGTGAAAAGACAAGTAAAAAGGTAGCTGCAGATCCTCTCTCTCTCTTTCCTATTCCATATCTCAAAGCCTAAATATGCACAAACCAAAAAGTTTCTATGTATCTTTCTATGTACATGCACAGATAAACACATGCATGAAAACTAATTGTATATCTTAAAAGATGACCATGTGCGTCTTCTGAAATGCAAAACTTCACAAACATGGTTTTGGATTCCATGACCTCGGATACAGCTTGCCTAGTGGGTCATGGAGACCAAGATTCTGGCGAATCTGATTCATCCACGCTGCATCCTCTGGTATCAAAGGTGTTGCCTACCACTCAAGAAATCAAGCGGGTTAGTAGGCTGAGCCAAATTGCTACCTCCCCCCATCAGTATCTCGCAGTTACCTGATGCAACCACTTGATAACTTGAACTTTCTGACTCAATAGCAGATCTGGAGCGGCACAGTTGACTGCACTGAGAGAAAACAGAGAATATTCTTTGATCTGAGCTGCTTCCCCTTTGAATGATCTGGGACGCGTTATTAGCAGTTCTGAGAAGGTTCAGATCTCTCTCGGTTCCAGTATGACTGCTTTGACTTGCACATCCGACACCGTTTGTGCTCTTAGATTGCCAGTTCTGATTTAACAAAGGCCCAGTGTTCACCAGGGGCTGTGTGGTGACTCCATTCTGAGCAACACTGGTGTTCCAGTCCGGCTGCTGCATCATGACTCCACGTCCATCGCAGTAAATGTTGTCTGACATGCTTCTTTGGCCATAGATGTCAACCTGTCTTTGCTGGTCCTGGGACAGTGCTTGTGTTGCAGTCATCTGATGCTGGAACTGACCAGAAAATTGACTGCCCTCCATCAGATTGTTGCTTCCTTCCTGCTGAAAACCAATGCCCATAATCTGTTTATGCTCTTCGTTAAGTGGGGGTTTAAGAAAAGAGTGAAGCTGCTCACTGGTGAGAGATGCCATGCCTTGGCCTTTAAACAAAGACTGGAGCAGTTCATTTTGATCGTTGTTACGGAAAGAACCAAAACTGTTGTTTCCTATCCGCTGCAACATCTTCCTTATATCAACTCCTTCAGGCATGTTTGATTCAAGGTCTACGAAACCTTTTTTCTGTTCTTCACCACCTTCAGGATGGTGTATGATTGACAATCCACCACTAGGGGTGTAAGCTTGGCGGCCAATGTAGGACTGCCTAATTGGCTGCCACACATCTCCGCTGGAACAAAACTGCAACTCTTCTCCGTGGCGTGAAGTAAGACAAGGAATCTTCTCGTCTGACGAAACATTCTCTAGTTCTGGCACACAGTTTTTGCCAGCAGGAAATGTATCTTCGAGATCTGAAGCGTGGGGCTCCTCACTAGGAAATGAAGACTGTGGGAGAGACTGGCCTTGTGTGCAGATGGAATAATTATTTGCTTCAACATCCTTTCAATTAAGGCCATGACACCTGATGGGAGAAGAATAGCGTTTTCCTTCTACATCCACCAGATTAAAGCCATTGTCACAGTCTGGGGATGTACCAACTTGGAAACGGCAACCAGAATCTGTGATTTGGTTGCCATCAGACGGAGGATTCTCGTCAGAAACTTGACCAAAACTTCCAGAATCTTCAGCATCAGGTGTTAAATCACCATCCTGATTTGGATTCAAACACTCTTGAACGTTCTTCCTCAAGTCTAATTCAAGATCACGCTTCTGCAGAGGGTTTTCTGCAGGTTGCAGTTGTTGTTCATCCTGCACCAGAAAAGGTTGTTAGTAACATGGGAATGCAGAAACAATATATGGTAACATGTTTACGGAGAAAACAAACCTCCATCCTTGGATTGAGTTTGTCCTTCAGTTCTCTTTCCAAATAGCTGATTACATCTTTTTTCTGTGACTGCAGCTTTTTCCATATTGCATATGCTGCAGGAAGATCTTTAACCAGTTGCAGCCTGCATGAAACAGCTGAAGTTAAAAAAAAAAAAACAGAATTAAAGCCCTGATGAAGGAAGCCGCTTGTTTCACAAGGAAACACTGACCAGTGAGCGTTCAGTTTCTTCGGTTCTTCTTCCACAAACACTCCGTATGGTTGAACGTCCAAATTGTTGATGTTACCCAAGATTCTATGGAGTGCTCCCGACTGAATGCTTTTACCAGACTGCTTCATGCCTGTGACAATCTGATGCTGCTTCTTGCTTATCTGAATATATAAAGTGCAGTTAAAAGCTTGATCAATACGCATATCTGTTACATAAACGAAAAATGCACATTCAGCACAACAAAAGCCATATAGGATAACAGGTCAAAGAGGTCAAAGTTAAAGTCCACTTTCAAATACCGTTCATCTAGCTAATATTTCAAGCTTATAAATTAGGGACAGCTATTTTAGCATGAGGATGAACTAATTAAAGTAAGAAGTGCAGAAGAATAACTAACCTTAAGGTAGGACATGTATATAGCACTATCAGTTTGCCGAATGCTAAGTTTCGGTAGATTGTCCTTTTTTCTAGCTTTCACGCCCACGTTTACAGCATTATCTTGAGCAACCAAGGGACTTTGAGATTTTTCTTTCTCTACAGCAGAACTCTTGGGCCTAAAATGGACTGGAAATTTCAGTGTGCAAGGTTTGAAATAAGGAAAGAAAACAAACAGCAGTTGCATATACATGCGAAAGAGTATGCTCAGCACCTTCTCTGAACCTCTCCAGTCCTATCACTATTGCATGGTTTATCATCTACATTCCATGAACTAGACTCCGAGGCAGCATTTAGATCCTGGCAGCTAGCGTTTACATGTGCACTGCCTTCTCTTGATATCCTGAAGAAATCAATGTAAGCAATAGACAATCGGTGAACCACAATTACTAGACTCCAGCTCAACACACATTCATATTATTTAAGGCTCATACTATAATCAACAACATTTATTGTTTGAGCTTGACTATATGTTCTTCTCCAAGCGACACGAGTTTTAAATAGACAATAGTTGCATCCTTCTCTTAACAGTTCTCCTATTAAATAGACAATAATACTAAAGCACTGACCTCCATATCTTCTTAACAGCATCCTTCTCTGAATCTTTGCAGCTTTTCCATTTTTCTTTAATCATCTGCAAATAATCTATAATACTACCAGAAACAATAGGGAGAGAAGTTACAATCATGTGGCAGAAAATCCCAAGTGCTACAATAAACTGAATAAGAGAAAACTGTACATACTCATTACGGTATTTCTCTAGATCAGCCTAATATCTCCTTTTCCCAGCCCTCAGGGACTGCTCCTGAGAAACAATTTGATCTGGATGAGCTTTGCTGGAGCAGACAGATGCTCCCCTGAAACAAAAAATCTTACATTCAAATGTCGTGACCATAAAATAGACCATCACCAACTATGAGGTTGTAACTAGGATATGAAGGCAAACTCGACACTACTTCAAGCCAAGACACTCTGCTATGGTTTAGAAAGCAATCATGGTGTTCATTCTAGGAACCCAAAGAGTCTGAGTATCACTAACCAATCAAGAAAAGGATTTCCAAAATGAAAATTCTCTCCATCAAGCAACTATTGTACAACTTGCTCCACATCAATTCCTTGAGGGAGAAACTACTGCAGATAATTTCTTTCTCCATCAGACAGACAAGCCCGCCAAACCATGTAGAGATAAAAAGGTGAAAATCTAACATCTCAAAGGTGTAAGCAGAACCTACAGTATTATACCTCACTAGGAAGCACCTCAGACAGATTCTCCAGCTGGAAAGTTTCATGAGGGACAGGGCATACTTGTGCCAAGAGACTCCGCCTAGGAGGAACAACATCAACCACAAATTCTCGAAGATTCCTCAAACTTAGCCCAACTTGTTCTCTCTCAGAGACTACTTTACTTCGGTTGCTGTCCCATTCAATACTGATCACTGATGTGATGGTCTCCCGAACGCAACAATGCACCATCTGGTTAACAAATATTTTTCCTTTTGGCTCTGTAATGCTACCTTGAGCTGAAACCAAAAACATTGGCACTGCTCATCCGCTTTCTCCTCTGATCAGCACTCAGCAGCCATTCTGAGAAGTCACACAGAGAAACCATTGCGTGACTTAATTGTAACAAAGAATTGAAGTTTACGCGCAGTCTAACAAGAGATATGGAAACAAAACCCACAAGGAGATTGTGAAGATATATACAAATATACAATTATGGGAGGTTGGTAAGCAATGCGATAAAGCAAGAAAACAAGTCCAATGAATTGGAGAAGAGAGTGATGAGATTGAAGAACACCCTAGAAGCAGAGAGAGAGAGAGGAGTATACCTGAACAGAGAGACTCAACGGCGGCAGAGTAGAGAGGAAGAGCGAAAGAGGAACTTTGAGATTCTGTTATGTAGCCGTCAAACACCCTCCCCTGCTGCTTCTCCTCTCCCCTCCCCCTCCATGGACCACTGCTTCGGTTTTGTTTCTGCCACATAACCGAACCGAAACCGAGTTTCCTTTTCTTTTACAAAAGGTTTTAACTTTTTCTTTTCTCTCTGTGGGCCCCTAGATTCACTTTTGTCCTAAAATATTCTCTTTGTCTTCACCAGCTTCTCATCAGTTTCGAATCCATTTTCGGCAGAGCATTCTACTACTGTTCGTTTATTTCCCTCTCTCAGCCTTTTGTTTCATCTTCAGATTTGCAACCCACTCATTGTCCTGTATTTCTCGGTTTGGATCTCGGATTGTGATTTTCGGGTTTTCGTTTCAGCTTCATGGCTGGAAAAAAGAAAAGGATCAAAGAGACCCAAGCGAACGGAGCGACGGGTGAGTTCTCGGGTTCAGGAGCTTACTTAGCACGCGAAATGGTTGTAGCAGGTGGAATTTCTTGTGGAGTCCATTGTTCATTAGTTTGTAATGTTTTGAACTGAAGTTTGGAGTGAGAGAGGAGTGTATACTGCGATTGCTACTTGATATTCTGTCTTTTTCCTTTTTTCAGAATAATTGAGCCTCCAGATGATGTATTTGAACGTGGTCCAAAGTCCAAACTGTGGTCTCTGAGTGTGGGCCTGAATGTCTCAACATAACCTCTCAGAAGCGACTAAGTTTTCATATGGAGGTATGTTTTTGGTTTAAACAGATCTTCTTGATAATTAACCAAACTACATTTGTATTTTATCTATTAACTAGGGGTATTCCGGCGCGTAGCGCCGGGTTCGGACATATTAATTATATACTTTTTTAAATTCTATTCGATTGTGGTTCTCTTAACCCCTTTCAGATGCATCTTAAAGTACTAAAGTAATATAATCTGATATATTAATTTTTCTTTAGTTAATCTAACATGAACTAAGAATATAATTGACCCACATAAGTAGACCGACACAGAAGCAAATTACACATCACTCTCATCTGCTCCATAAACATCACTCTCAATCTCAAATTTTGTTTGTTCCTTTTGTACTTTATTTTAAAAAGTCACATGATCAGAGTCCAATCCTCTTCGGGTGTGATAAATATGATAGATTACCACTTATTATTTCAAACCTACTCCAAAGAAAAGATGGAAAATTCATTTACGTATAAAACGTCCACACATTAATTTTCTGAATATCTATATAGAAAAGACATGCAAATTGTTATAGTTTAAAGAAAACCAACAACCATGAGACATTGTTTTAGATAAAAAAGCAAATAAACAGAAGCAAAGCTGAAAATGGGAAAACATAAACTGATAAAAGAGAAACGTGGCTGTCAAGTTATAAGAAAGGACTCATTCCACACGTGCTTTCTTTGGGGCACTCTCTTCCAGATCAACCTGCTCCTCTTCTGCTGTCTCACGACCGCCAAGTGGACCATCAGATGTGCTGGCGTCCCCTGCAACATTGCTTTTCACTGCACCAACGGCTTCAGATCCTGGTGCAACAGTCTGAGGGACCGCCGGTTGAGGGACATCCTCTCTGGATTTCTGAAACCAACATAACAATGTATGTGATTTAATATTTCTAAGACCAGAGCATTTAGATAAGGGGAAGCGAAAACCACTCACAGCAAAGTTTGGGATGGGAGCTATCTCTGGTGCAGCAAACAAGCGTGAGATGGTGAAGGTCTGGTGGTTGGCAGTGAAGTTGAAGTCTTTTAGCTTAAGCTGGAAAGTGTAGCTGTTCCCAACTATATCAGCAAGAGCTCGAGGAAGTTCAGTGTCAACCTGAGCATTAATACCAATCCCCTGGAAAAGAAGTTATAAAATTGGTAATGCATCGAGTTCCACAGGCAGGAGTCAACGGTGGAATTTTTAAAAAAAAAAAGATCTTACCACAATCTGTGCAGCTTCGGAAGCTTGAACATGAATCAGTTTAGCAACTTCTTTATCGAATCCAAGGAAAGACGATGTGCCAGTGGGGTCTGAAACAGAAAATACTACCCGGTACCTGTCGTACATAGATGAATTTCAGAGGTTGGTTCCACAAAGCAACAGACAGAAAAGGAAGAATAATTACTTGAGTTCAGCCACAGCATTGGTTTCATTGCACGAGGGACAGGTGAAAGAAGATTCCTCACGGATGAGTTTTTTCGAACATAGAGAGCACCCAATATAACACCAACCATCAGCAAGCTGAATCCCAGTTACTTTAGCCGTACAAAGAAATTCGATGATCTGTTAAGGCAAGGAAAAACACACGAATTCTTAGACATTTCTTAAAAGGGCGTAACTTTGAACGTATAAATTTGTACCTGAGGATCACCAGAGAGAACAAACTCGTTAAGCTCAGCGACAGTGAGAGGCTCAATCTTCTGTGCATGGACCACCTTTGAGGATGACCCTGTCTCGTCTGTTTCACCACCTGGTAGTCTGTAAGGAGATAACATTGAAAAGGCATCAAAAGAAATAGAATACAGACAACCAATATTTCTACTGTAGATCATGAAGCAAAGCTCTCGCCTTTCAAACTGATCCTTTCCAACAGCTGTGTCAGAGTCAAAGAAAATCCGTGAGGCGGATGTCCCATTCAAATATAACTTGCCTGCAAACAATAAGGTGGACTTTTGTAAGAGAATGCTAACCCTTACGACTGTCTGATCACTTTGATGAATGCAATAATTTTTTAAAAAAATGCTCTTTTACCCAAGACTATTTTAGGATTTATGCCGGTGACAAGTACAATCCTTGGCTCTCTCCCGTATCCATCCAACTTGGCGTGGAATGCAAGAACTAAGGAGTCAAACAGACTAACACAAACATTGACATCACTGCAAATAATAGGAGTAACATTGTCAGACATGATAGCTAGTGTAAACGATTACAACAAACAGATATCAAAGAACAAAATATACCTGTCCACACGGAGAGTAAGCATCACACGCTGTGCCCCAGGTATACGATCGGTAATGGTGCTCCTAATTGCACGAACCTCCCCAATAACATCTGAGGTATTATAGTATGATCACGTTACAATGCGATATGTCAAAACCAATATCTATATATAAAGGAAACAAATACCTGGGAGCTGTCTGCCGGAGTTTGCTAGCTCAAGTATCTGTTCATGTGATCGGAACCGAAAATGTTCTGTAGGTATGGTTCTAGCAGTGGCAGTAAGCTTCTCAAAAGCAGTTCCTTCATTGAAACGAATGGAGATAGGGCCATCAGTCAACTTGAATTTCGGGTTGCTACGTGTGACGTCAAACCCGCTGAGAGTGTAAACTGATCCTTCACTAAGACGTTCCCTGAACCTACGTTGCTGAACCGCAGGAATAGACCCTTGAACCAGCGTGTCCTGTTGATATCAAAGGGGGTAAAAATAAGCAATAAGCAATTTGAAATAAGCTTAACTGTGAAGAAAGGTCATCTGGATAAATAAGCGTCACTGTGAAGAGAGCTAATGTAGCTAAGAAATTTTTCAGAAAATTTGTTGTTAAAAGATCAAATCTCTTTGATGGAAGGGGGAAAAATCGAATTCATCTTCAAATATGATCAATTGCAAAGACAATAAATCTGGAAAAAACACATACACCCTCATGTTAAAAGATCAAATCTTTTTGATAGAAGTGATAAAAATTGTAAAAAGATCAAATCTCTTTGATGGAAGAGGAAAAATCGAATTAATCTTCAAAACGATTTCATCATGGAAAAATAAAATTGAAAAGAAAAAATCTAGAAAAAAACAGATAAAGCCGAATGTCAAAAGATCTAATCTTTTTGATAGAAGTGATAAAAATAAATCAAATCAATCATCAAATAAGAACAATTGCAAAGAAGGGAAAAAAATTGCAAAGTAAATAAATCTGGAAAAACCACTCACAGCCTCATCGATGAGCAACATCTCAAGACTCATCAGCTCTCCTCCTCTGTTGATGTTCCTGGCCTCCCAGAACCTCAGCAAGCGGACCTCTGCAGTGTTAGAGCATCGGCCTGCTCTCAAATTGGCAAGCAAAGCGTTTGAATTCGCCATCTGAATATGTTGCTGTTATGAAATCCTTTGAGTAAATCGTTTGAGATGTGGTATGTACGAAATTGAGGGCCGGTATTTATAGATGATTGGCAGGAGGTTACAGGGAAAAGGAAGAGGTAGATCAAAATCATGATGAATAAAGAGTGGATTAAAGTGGGGAACTCAACAATAAATGTCTGAGTTAAGGGTTTAAGAGACGTAACGGTGGCGAAGAGATAGTTTGCTCTCTGTGATTTTTTTTAGTCAGGGAAGAGGCTGCGTAGAAAACATAAACAGGTAGCGTTGGAGAAGACAAAGACTAACCCTAATTGTGCTTGCAAAAATAAATAACGGGAGAGTTTCTTGTATTGGGCTGAGATTGTAAAGGACAAAAGCCCAAATAAAGAGGACCATTAACTAATCCACACGCATCTATATAATCCACGACGCGCGAGAAGTTAAGACACCGCGTGAATGAGACGCAGATCACAGAGATCCGACACGTGTCAGGAAAAGCCCACCCCTACTGCACGACGTGGAGAGCTGAGAAGCCGGCACAAGTCCCCTTTATATATATAGATAGATAATAGAAATTCGAATTAATTCCAAAGGTTGTGAATCCCTATTAAATTGAAAGGTTCTGTTTTCATTCTAAAAGTTGTCAATTTATACATATGTGTTTCCAACATGCAACTCTAAAAAAAATATTAGATCTAAGAGTTGTGTCTTTTCATCTAAAATGATATATAAGCTTTCAAATGTTGTTAAATATCCCAAAAAGTGTCTTTGTACAATTATTTGTTTAATTTAAGAGTTGTGTATTAACTAGAGGAAAATTCATTTTTTTCCATTGTAAAAGTAAATTAGATTTTTAGAAGGGCTAAGGTGTCTTTCTATAGTAAAGTTCGTTTTTGAAAGAATCTGTCTATACAAAAATTTGTTTTAAAAAAAAATTGTCAATCTATCTTCTTATAACAAAACTTTTTTAAAATTATGTGTCTATTCAAAATATATTGTAATAGTATTATTTTATAATAACTACTTTTAAATTGAAAAATTGTAACTATTTATATGAGTATCAGTAGAAAATAACTATCTTTAAATTGAAAAGATATGACTATTTAAATTGAGAAGTTGTGACTATTTATATAAGTATCATTTCAAAATAACTACCTTTAAATTGAAAAGATGTGACTCTTCAAATAGATCTTTGAAAATCTATGAATAGGCTATGTTTGTACTTTTCTCAAAGTAAAACTTTCACTAATCTAATAAAATGGTAAAGAATAAAAAAATCTTTGCAGTTATTTGATTACAAACTTTTAGAAGATACTAGTCAAATTATCGATTATATCATTATATAATATATATTCTATTAGATATGATGATCAACTACCTGCAACATATTCGAGCATTATTAACAGTTGGATCCACAAACGGTTATGCATAAAAAATTGCCTATCTCTATGTAAAAAACCTCCAAAACGTCTCCGGATTAAGCTTATGAACCTACGGGTTTAACTTTGAAAAATTTTACTCGCCCGTGCTCAGATCCAGCCCTGATTATAGCCCTCCTCAATCTCCAACCTTGGCCATTCCAGCTCCACAACAGGGTCTACTTCACGCGGCTGTGCACAAGGGTGGTGTTTTTTCATGTGTTCCCTCAGCTCCTTAAAAGTTCCAGCAAAAGAGCAACTTTGTTGCATACAGCTCCTCTTCTTTATATTCAAATCGTCTCTTGCAGGCTGCACAATAGTCCAACCTTTGGCATGTCCCATACAAAGCGGGCACTTTAGAATTAACCTTATTATTGATCGGTTGCTGATATGACGGCATGAGTTTAGCCGCAACTTCTTATACTGATCAAAGCAATTGGAATAACTTAAGCTAGGTCCATATTGCATCTGCCCACTGTTCTTCTCCCATCATCCACTACAAAAAAAAAGAAGTGAATTACATCACTTAAATTGTATCACAGCAATAAGTGATATTACTTTACATTACTTATTTGCAAGTGAAACCAATATAATTAATTTAAAATCAATTATAATAATTTATGTCAATGTTAATTAATTTGACATCAATTCAGTAAAAATGATGTTATATATATTAATTTGTATCATTTAGATAAAACTGATATTATTTTATAATCTTATATCAATTATATAATTGATGCATTTATATTGTTAGTTAGTATCATTTATTAAAATGATACAAATATTACATCAATAAAAATGGATGCTAATAAAAATTATGTAACCATATTTTTGATCTACACCAATTTAATAAAAGTGATGTTATATTATCTGAGTTTACATCAGTTAAAACAGTTATCTATTATTTATTTACTTTGTTCGGAGCATATGAGCTTCGAGGAAACTAATCAAAGGGTTCTACTAGCTAATAATATTGAAAGTTATAAATTTGATAGACAAATATTTTTGTTTAGTTGCCATATTCACTCATGATTAACCATTTTGATATTTTGTTTCTACGTTAATTGTGTGGAAGTATAAAGAAGAGTGATGGAGAACTGGTATTATATAGTAGGGAAAATTTTAGAAAGAGAGAGAAAAGCTTAAATTTGTATATTACTTTGATTGAAAATCTTAAAACCATGATTATTCCATTGATCTGTTATGGTGTGGTATATGATCTTCGATCTAGCAAAATAATGCAAGATAAAATATCCATAAAAAATAGAACATATCAAATACAAATTGAAAATAGAAAAAAAAATAGATCAAATAAACTTCAAAGATAAAAAGAGAAAAGATGAATTTGCAAAGATAAAAAGAGAAAAGATGAATTTCGAAGCTTGTCAATGGTATTGAGCACAACGACAAAAATCATTTTATTTTTTCCTCTTATATAAACTTGTAGTATCCTTAATCATATGTATATTATAAAGTAGATGCTAGATTTATATGTATAGTGATACACTAAGCAATTGTTTATTAACATCTTTATATAATAATATTTTATAACTTTATTGAGATATTCCACAGGATTATGTTCTAATTTCTTATAGTTTTTAAGCCACTCAAATAGGTGGATTCGGGCAATGAATAATACATTCTGCTTCCGTACCAAAACATGTTGAAATTTTATCCGGTTCGTTACAGCAAAAACAACCCAATTCAGGTCTTTTACATGCAGGTACCCAGCGAGTGAAGTTGATGCACTTTTTCTTTAATTCTAAACCATCTGCGTTTCCTACTATATAAGAAAAAGTAAGATTAAAAATGAGAATGAATAATATATGCATAGTTGCAATGTCTATGATGATAAAATGATTGAAAATAGAATATCTTGTACGCATTGCGCATACATTGATGTAGAGGACCAAGAGAAATCATAATGAGACACATAATAGCAAGATGTGATGATGACATTATCGTAATAGTATTCTAAAAAACGATGTATTTGTTTGCTATTGATGATTGTTTTTTCTAGAGACTTACAAGATAGACTATATATATAAATATGTAAGAGAAACTTTATTACTCTAGTATCTAAAATGGGTTCTAAATCAAATAAGATTATTATTTAAATAAAATTAATAAATTAATTTAATTTAAATCCTTAAAATATAGTAAGGCATCTATACATTAAAAATGTAATTAACATCTTAAAAGAATATCTCATAATATCTTAAATAAAATATAGAATTTCTCTCTTCTCATTTCTTTCTTTTATTACTTAGATATTTATTGATTTCTATGGATGAAATTTCTCTAATTAGTTATGCATTCACTTATTTTTGTTTTTTTCTATTCCTTAATAATAAGTTAAATGAAAATAATTTTTAATATAAAATTATTGTATCTTCTTGTAGGAATATTTCAAGGGACTATGTATCTCATGAGAGCAATGTTTTAATAATTTTAAATATTACTAGAGATTTTCACCACGTTTCGCACGATTTATTTATTTTAAAAATTTATCATTTACGTGTATGTGAATTGTTGCATTTTATATTATACTATTTTAAAAAAAATTATATAACTAATTTGATTTTTTTGTTATTTTTGCTGGCGGTTTAGATCATCCTAATTGAAAAAGATATAAATTATAGCATAAAGGTGAATAGTCACCAATTGTACCGAACTAAACAACTGATGTTCGGATTTATGTTATGCTTTCCAAAGATTTAGTTCCTAGTTTATATAAATCCATTACATAGTCTTCTTCATGGTATGTGGCTTCATCAAACAGGGTCTTTCCTTCTCCAAAGAAAGGTTGGGCAGTTAGATCATGGGGACTTCATACATACCAGCTGGGTCACCAGCTAGATACTATTTCTGACAACGACTACATATTTGAGATTGACTGCCACCAGATAATCCAAGGTCTTGATGGACGACAGGTAACATAGAGAAGATCATTTTGCTACATGTGATTATTACTGAAATCAATCATGTTTTCTTTTGAGGAATATCTTGTTTTTTTATATGCTCAGTGCGTCCTGAGTTCTCACCAAGATATAAAGCTTGCCCGTGTGGTTCTTTTCGCAGCAGACAACTTTCCACCACTGCAGGTACTGCAGAAACTCATCTGCTTGCTTGCCGGGGTGACTAACTTATACATGCTCTTCATATTAACGTTTTCTTGAATTAGTATATATAAACGCATAATATTAGTCTTTTCCTTGATATTGTATTTTCATTTTTTAGACTCTTAATAAAAGGTTAAGTTGAGTCTTGCATTGAGTTCACATAACTTTTACCATAATGCTATCAACAAATTATAAAATGTCTTTTATTCATAAATGATGGAACTGATTATAACTACATTTACACATCCAAGTTGTGCCATTCAGACAAACACAGTAGAAGCAGACATGAGAGTTTGGGAAAGTTAAGAAAAAAATGTTGCTGCAAGAAAAGAAGAAAGAATCTATGTTCTTCGCTTGGCCGTGGCAGCTGAAGAAGATGAAGTGTTTCCTTCAAAAAGCTCGTCGATGAGATCCTCGATGTCCTCAGGCTGGTACTTAACATACTTCTCCGTCTGACGACCAGGATCCAAGTACTGTCCAAACCTAGCCATGAAAGCCCTGTAGGCAGGTATCATAACCGCGGTTATAGAAACCCTCAGCTCACTCTGCAGCTGCTCGTCGTTAACCACCCACGTGGTCTGCGTCTTGTGTATCTCATCGAACGTCGCATTAAAGCTCTTAAACCTCTCCTTGAGATTAGGCTTCACTATCTTCCCGTTGTGCATGAGCCCCTCATGCCCTAAGAACCCAAGCAGCTTTCCCCACGTCTCTCTCTGGTAGTTCTTGTGATAGTTCCTCAGCTCAGACGACCTCCTCCTGCACCACGTGTCTCCCATCACCTCGTGTATCTCCGCCGATCCTTTGATCTTTTGCACTATGTATCTCCCGTTGTTCATCATGAAGATGCAGCTCAGCGGTATGTCTTTGTAGAGCTTCGACTTCGCCTCCATGTTGCCATCGAGTAGGTCCATTATCCTCATCAGCTGGTTAGCAAAGGGCGAGTTCTCCTCCTCCTTCTCCTCCTCCTCCTCTCGCTCCATCGTTGAGTGAGACTTGAACACTTGTTCCAGCGTGTCTTTGTACTCACACGAGTACTTGAGGTAGTTCATAGTGTACCTCGTTAACGGATGCACCGCGCCTCCTGGCACAGGGGTCTTGCTTGAGTCAGACTTAATAGAATTCTCCAAATCCAAGAATATGTTAATGGCAGTCTCTCCTAACCGTGAACGAGCGCTAGTCACCTCGTTCCTCAGCTCGCTGCGTAGCTCCTCGGGGAAGAGCTTCTCCATGGCTGGGAAACTGTCCCTGAGCGTCTCGTAGATGTCAAGGATCTTGAAGAGCTTCTCAGTGGAGCGCTTGGTCATGGCCACGGCCTCGTAAAAGCCCAAGAACTGGATGGCGAGACCGTGCGTGACGATGCAGAACAAGCTCCCTTCATCGTCTCCTCCAGGGAAGATCTTCTCCGCGAGTTTGAGCTCACCGGGGAAGAAGAGAGAAGAGCAGTTCTTGAAAGTCTTGTTCCATATTGGTATCTCTCTCTCGAGCTCCCCCCAGCTCATCTTCAGCACCTCCTCAACGCTCACTTTCTCGAACTCGCAGTCTTGTTTCAATGTTCGCATCAAGATGTTCCTCCTCGCTACTAAATAAACCTCTCTACATTCCCACAAGTACCCTCCTCCTTTCATCTTCTCTGCTATGTTCTTCAGAAGCGTAACCATCTCCTCCGAGTAGCCAGGGTATTCTATCTCCTGATCACCGCATTCTGGAGCCACCATTTGGTCTTGGTCTTGAGAGACCACCACGGCGTCGCTGTGGTGGTCTTGTTGATCGTCAGCGACAACAGAAGGCTCTTTGATGATCACGGACTCTTCTAGAAGGATACGGAACTCGTCTTCCAAGAAGGCCATTGCACGCTGCTGTATCGATCCAGCGTGGTTGATCAATGGCTCGTGATGGTCGAGACAAGATTTGGTGTTGAGCAATAGCTTCATAAGGTTTGAGACACGGTCCACTGCGTCGAGAAGGGAAGATACTTCCTCTGGATCTTGGTACCATGTTGTTGTCTTAGGCTCACCAGAGTCGTGTTTGGTGAGTTTGTCTTCAAAGAGATCCAAGAACTTGCCAACAAACTGCGGGATCTGAAAGTAATCATCTTCTTCTTCTTGTTTCTCTTTGGTGTTACTGTCTTTGTGTTGCTCTTCTTGATGAAGGGAGAGACTCGAGAGAAGCTGGTCTAGCTCTTCTGACAAGGACTCGAGGGTTTGATGAATCTCTGGTGCTTCTTGTCCTGATGGTGAGTCAACCTTGTCTACATTGTCTCCTGGGTCTTGATCTGACTCATCGACATTGTCTTTACTGATACCATCCTGATGGGCATCATCTGGAGGATGAGCATCTGAAACGACGTCCCCTTTCTCCTCTCCACTGGATTTATCGTTATGGTCATCATGATGATCATCAGGGTCTTTGTCGTTCTTCTCCATCGATTCTTATTATTACTATTTACGTAACGCTTAGAAATATTATGGTGAGAACAGAGAGAGATTCATGTGTGTTTGTGTGTTTCGTTTAGACTTTAGGATTTGTGGTTAGAGAGGCGATGGAGATGGTCGCAAATCACAATGCCTGGATCGAAGAAGGAGGGTAGCCTTGTTTTTAGGTGGTTGACCGTTGACTTGTATTCTATTTTTAACCCAAAAAAATGAAAGATGTAAAGTAATTGTATACATATATGCAATTATGAACAATGATTTGATTAAAAAGCGGGTAATGTGGGGTGTATAGACCATACAGTATGGTGCGCACGCATATTCCTCTCACAATTACACTACGTGCATACATATCCTTCATTTCTTGATGTTTTATTATTATGAAAAACCTTTTTTTTTCTCACTTTCAAATAATTGGGCGTTGTAGCTGTTTTTAATGAAAATTGGTCGTATGTATGCATCAGCTCAAACTATTAATTATAGGAACGCACTAACGTAGAACAGAGAATGTCAGTTAAAAAAAAAAAGGGTTATAAAGTAGCTATTGCTCAAATAAGAGGATGGTTTTGTAGAGGAGAAAGCAAACTTGTGTGTGTATTATACCTTGTATATGGGCCTTAAACGAGATCATAAACTATGATAATGCTGGGCTTAGAGTATACATAAACAGAGATATCTTGTAGAAGTGTAAATCCAATAGGTCATTTAATGAGCAGAGGGAATCGGCAATGATGAGGAAGTGGATAGAGTATGTATGATAGGGTAAGTAGTGAGAGAATGGAAAGAATAAAGATGGTTAGAGAAACATAGAAACCTTCCTTGTTTGGCAATTTTATCTTGGAACTTGACCCTCTTTCTTTCCTTATTGTCTTCTTTGGCATCACAACAACAACAAGGTACTATCACATCATATCAATCACACAAAACACTCTCGCTAATAAAAAGAGTACTGTTTAAGGATTTCAAACTTTTAATCGAGTTCAATAAAGTGTGATGATGTACTCACTCGTGTTGTATGTGTACTGCACAGTGCACACAACTGTCTAGCCAGAACGTGTCGTTACCAGATTATCTCTCGTTGCAGGATGTAACAGTCCAAACACAAAAAGTAACCAATCCTCATTTTTCTCTATATAATTTGTATTTTAAAGGGAAATTTAAAGAGAAGTCTTGATCCCATCAACAACAACTTCAATTCTCTTTCCACTCCATTATACTTTTTTATATTAACGACGCAGATTTCAATTTAGATCTTCTACTCTTTTTGATTACCACATTTATTTATTTTTACAAAATAATTAAACGGTTTAAGGATAAAAACAGATTAACATCACCCACTTAATTACTTTATGTACTATCTTCAGACTTCAGATGTCTTCCTCATCTCAATGCAATCTTTCAACGACGCTTCGAATTAAAGTTCTTTCTCGTTTGTGCTGTAAATAAAAGATTAATTTAGTCCATTATGTAATGTAACTTGGGGAGGAAGTACATATTTAATTTTTCACTCGAGATATTTTGTATATACTATATGTATTGAAAAGGTATATCATCCCATGCATATTAATGGGTTGAGCAAAAGGATTAATTGGGATCTGTGAAATTAGTTAAAGAGAGAGAGAGAGGAAGATGAGGGCAAAAGGGTAATTTGGAAAGCAAATATTCTCTGCAACAAACGACGCAAACAAACAAAGAAGAGACAGCTTAAACCCTTTCCATAAAACCTCCCCAACCTCTCACACTCTCATTAATCTCTCTCTCTCTCTCTCTCTGCCTTTCTCTCTGTAGCTAATAGCTTCGAAAATGGCAGAGCCACCACCACCGTCGGCTTTCCACCAGTTCGTGAGTCCTTCACCAAAACACCGATCATCATCATCGAGCAAAAAACACTCCTTCCCCGGAACGCAACATCCCAACATCCACCGTCTCTTCCCGTGCCAGTACTGTCCACGCAAGTTCTACACCTCCCAAGCTCTCGGCGGTCACCAGAACGCCCACAAACGCGAACGCGCCGCTGCTCGACGCAACCTCGGCGTCGTTGCTCCATCCGTCATCGACGACGACGCCTCTTTCCTTCGTTCCTACCCATGTAATTTCTACCCTAACCAACCTCAAGGATCCGATTCGATGATCACCGGATCGGCCTGGAACGTACCGGATCAGCAGACGATGATGGTGGTGGGTGGGTACGTCGATCCATATCCGTCGTATCCGTTTGCTTACTACCCATTCGGAGTTTCATGCGACGGAAACGGCATGGAGGAAGAGGAGCCACAGCTGGATCTCTCTCTCCGTCTATGAATGAGTTAGTTTGCTTTTTTCTGTTTTGTCTTGTTCAGGTGTGACTCTAAGTACAACTTTTGGAGCTATGTAGCGTTTCTATCTTTCGCTTTTTTATGTGTTCATCTCCTACTTTTCTGGTAATTAATGATCGTTTCGATTTTAGTTTCTAATCGAGCATCACTCTATGTTTAGAGCTGAATACTTCTATTCTATCGTTGATGGATGATGCAAACATTTACATATAAAGATTATGTTAAAGATGGACAAACCCATCACTTGTTTAGAAAGGGTTAAGAGACAAGTGATGAGTGGAAAATCGGAGTCTCCTAGCCTTTTTTTCTCCATGATCGACAACAGAATCCGATCATGTCTCTGTCGGAGGTTCTAGCACCGTCTTCCGATCTGCTCCCTACCCGCCTCCACAAAAGTTGGTACGTGTGCGGAATCCAACATCTCATCATCACCCACACGTGACTGACTCACGTGACGCTCCTCTCATCATGCCAAATCTATTTTCCCCCAATTGGGTAAACTGCTTGCTCAAAAAAAAAAAGAAACTAGTAAACTGTTTGCCGTTTTTAAACGCCTCGCACAGCAACTAAATGCAAAATTTTGACCAGAAATGCAATTTATTAACTTGAACGGGCCTATTTTAATTGGACCCATTATTAGGTGAAAAACAAATAGAGCCCATCATTGACTTTTCTTCTGAGTGGTTGTAATAGTAGCATCGTCGTCTTCGTCGGAGAGGGTTCACGAGCCGAGAGGAAACCAATCGCAGATCTGTTTCACCATCTGCATTTCCAAATTCCAAACAACTATGGCGATCCCCTTAGCTAAGCTTCTGATCTCCGCCATGGCGGTCTCAATGCTCGTCTTCGCTTCGTTCGCGACCTCGGAAATGCCGTTCATGGTGGTTCACAAGAAAGCGACTCTCAACCGGCTCAAATCTGGCGCAGAGCGTGTCCTCGTCTCCTTCGACATCTACAACCAAGGCTCTGCGTAAGCTCTCTTCCTCTTCTCTAGTTTTTCTTCTCAATCCGATCCAATCTAGTTACCTGATCGTCTATTTGCATGATGAGATTAGCTACTGTAGACTCATTAGATCTATTCGTATGGATTAGTGATGTGAAAACGCCGTCTGATCTGATCCCGTGGTGTCTGTCTGTTAAGAGATATTTTCATGATACTTTTGGTGTTTGATCTCAGGACGGCGTATGATGTGACTCTGATAGATAAAACCTGGATTAAGAAAACTTTTGAAGTTGTCAATGGGAACACGTCAAGAACATGGGAAAGACTTGATGCGTGAGTTCTCTTCCTTTTTGAGCATAAATAGTATGCTTCCTTTTGTCACTGATTCGATCTTTGTAATGCAGAGGAGGCATTCTAACTCATTCTTTTGAACTTGAGGCTAAGGTTAAAGGACCTTTCTATGGTGCTCCTGCTCTTGTTACTTTCCGTATCCCCACAAAGACAGCTCTACAGGTTTTGGCCATTTATAAGCTCCCTTTGTGCTTCTTTCATATGAAGAGATTGATCCCCTCTCAACCTGTTTCACAACTTTATTTGTTTGTAGGAAGCCTACTCAACTCCAATACTACCTCTAGACATCCTCGCAGACATACCTCCAACAGACCTATTGGCCGTGGTAAGTTTGATTTCTTAAAAGGATTGTTCTTTCGAATCATATACTAAACGTTTTTTTTTCTTCTCATTTTCTCATCATTGACTTTCATTGTTGTCTTGTGTTGTGTATTGGATGCTGCTGTAATAATAATCTCAGGCCAAGGTAACTAGATGTGTAATTCTCCCCTTCCTGTGAGATCATCAAATTAACAGTTTCTCATCTGACTGTGTTTCCATTGTTGCAGAGGGTGCTTGCAAAATATGGATCGCTTGTTTCAGTGATCTCCATGGTGGTTTTGTTCGTATACTTGATAGCAACACCTTCAAAGCCCAGTGCAGCAAAAGCGGGCAGCAAGAAGAAACGCTAAGTTCGTGGAGTGAAGTTGAGAAAGGAAGGTTGTTACTGTGCTTTAGTTTTGTGTTAGCAGAGATAAACACAGTTTCAAAAACCTGTAAGAATCGTAGAACACACTTTAATTTTCGTGTTGCAGAGTACTTCTTTATAAGTTATTTTTTGTTCTGCGTAATAACATCGTTTTGAGAGCATAGTCATGACGGTCTAATTTACTTTGATTCTATGGTTTATTCTGCACTCTCTTTTGCATATTCAGGTTTAATTGCCTATTTGCTTTGTATCCTATTTAATACGCATAGCCGTTTTTGTAGAGTTTAAACTAGTTATTGGTTCCCACGAGTTTGCTTATAAGTTTATTTGTTTTGGGTTTTTAACTGAAGTTGGGAAAAGTAAGAGGTCCGACGTGTAAACTGTAAAGGGCCATGACTCGCAGACCGGTTGATAATTTTCCTCTTTTTTATTGAAACAAATTTGGGACAATTATTATTCACTAATGACAAGTAACTACTTAAGTAAATTGATTTGGTCAACTTTAAACAGGTTTCCAAGGTTGTCATTGCACTAACGTTTCATATAATTACCGACCCCATAAGCATTCTATTATTCAGAATCAGCAGACAATTTGATTCTGATATAGAAACAGTATGCAGCAGAAATAGTACTTTGACAAAAAAAAAAAAGATGAAGCAAAAATAGTAGTTCTTGGGAGAAATAGTAATGTCGTAAGTTGAGGAGGCCAACAAAAATAGCAACAAAACGAGATTATCAAGTGAAACAGTAAAAAGTAGTAAAAATGGATAAGCCCACTCTCTATCCTTAAGTGTGGGAACAATCCTGAATTAAGTGACACAAATTTCAAAAAAAATAATAATCCGGAGGATGAGCTCACTCTTCCTCATATGTTTATCTTATTTGTTTTTTTCCAAACAAAAAATCCTAACCATTTTCATCATCATTTAGTCTTAGGCTTTGGCTTCTCCGATCGCAGGGACTGGAGCAGCACCACCGGTGGTTGGCCTGAATCAAATTAAAAGAGTTGAGAGTTAGCATTTTTTTGAAGTGGTATTAAGTATGAGAGAAAGAGAGTGAGAAGAGAGAATCTTACAAGCCAACAAAGACTTTGAAGGCATCATATAAACCCCATTGTGCTCCGGTCAATGTCCCTATCATCACAATTCTTAGAGGAAGCCCTCTCGTGAATAGTCCCACCATTCCAATCTTCTTCACCGCCTGCAGCAACATAATACATCAACAAGTCAATAATCACCATATAGCAGCACAAATCAATAGTTAATGGCTCTCTTGAATATCTTACATCTCCAACGGTTGCTCCCTTAGCATTGTTGAGGAATGACACCAGATTATCAGCAGGGTGGGAGACAATTGCGCAGAACACTCCAGCAACATAACCTCCAGCAAAACTCACACCGAGCTGAAGACCTTTGCTGCATTCGTGCTTTGGGTTGGGGATAGCATACTTGTAGATCATCTCGACAATGGTCTCAAACGAAGCAAACTTCATCATAGTGTCTGTCACAATTGCAGAAATCAATATATCATCATCACAAAGTTGCTTGAATATATATCGTGAAACAGGTTAAAATAAGCCAAAACTTACAAGGAATCTGACGTCCCCAGAGTGGAGCAAGACCCTTGTACAAGCTGCAAAAAACAATAAAACAGATAATCAGACACAAATGGTAACAAGGAAAAGAATGTTATTGGTGTCCAAAAAAACTCACCCTCCGTATCCTTCGGTCTTGACAAACTTGGGAAACCCATCAGACATTCCTCTGGCGAACCCAGGCTGTGTCTGAACCCGGACCTTGACAGCTTCGAAAGGACAAAGCGCCACATCGGCAATAACCTCAGCAGAGGCAGAACCAGCAAGGTAGATGAGCGTCTTGTACTTGGCAGCGAACTCAGGCCCAGCAAGATCCGAGTAATACTTTTTAAAGAACTCGTAAAACCCAAATTTGCAAGCGCCCTGAGCACTGTAACCCAACAAAGTAGGAACCCATCCACGGAAAAAGCCTCTGACTCCTTGCTCTTTCAACAGAACCCCAAAACCAGACGAGATGCTCTTGTACTTAGCCGGATCAATCTAACATATAACCAGACCGAAATGAATGTCAATCTACATAACCAGACCAAAGTGAATCATTTTACATAACCAGACCAAAGTGAATCAATCTACATAACCAGACCAACGTGAATCAATCTACATAACCAGACCAAAGTAAATCAATCTACATATCAGTCTAATCACGGATCTAACCAACCTAGCAACTAGATCTCACCACATGGACGCGGATCTAAAAGGTATAATACCTGCATATTGCACTTGACGAGATCGAGAGGAGTAACAGCCATGTGAGTGAGACCACAGCTGAGAATCCCACCGACGGTACACGCGGCGTAGAAGTCACGGGAGTACATCTCGATCCCTTTTCCTGGCTCCGTGGGAGACGCGATGAGGAAGTTCTTACGAGACGCCATCGTCGTCTTCGGAGAAGGAGACCTGTCGAGGTTGGAGGAGGATTGAAACGCGGCGTTTGAGTTGGAGCTCGGGACCTGATCGAGGAGAACGGATCTCGGCGATGAGGAGGAAGAGTAGAGGAAGCTAGGGATCAGAGAATTCTTCGTCGATTCCATTGCGGCGGAGGACGGAGATAAGATTCGGCGTGTGCGGCGATGTCTGATCTCAACGTTGCCTTAAAAGAACACCAATGATGCTAGGGTTATTACCAACTCCCGGCTCTCGGTTCTTTATTGGACAATCAGATCCCGTTGAAACAGGGCATATACTTTGCGGAAATTACGAAAGTGCCATTCTGATTGTTTTATTCTCTTTTGTTGGCCCGTGGGCTTTTTAGAGGAGTAAACCAGTGACCCATCAAAAGATAGATAAACCTTGAATCTCTTACCAAACAGAAGCTCTCGCCGTCGAAAGAGCTCTGCTCGTCAGCGCAACCTTGTAAGTTGTTTTTTTTTTGAACGTGAAAGTAATTCTTACAGAGATTAGCCTCAGTTGAATCTCTGTTTTCCCGATAGATAAACGAACGAAACGATGAGCATGTTATCTCAGAACGTTCCGACAAGTAAGGTTAGAAGAGAAGAGTCAGACGTTGACGCTAGGGGAAAGAGAAGAAAGATGGAGGAGGAGGAGAAGCAACGAGAGTCTGATCAGCTTGAAATGAAAAAGCTTGAGAATTTGTTATTCGGGTCACTCTATAGCCCTGTCACGTTCGGTGATGAAGAAGCAGAAGATGGTTCTGCTTTGTTTCATGTAGACCGTTCTTCCGTGAGGCACACTCCAGGTTACGATGATGATGAAGAAGAGAGAGCTCAGTCTATGGGAGTTAGAAAAGGCCGAAACTGCTTGGGAGGATGAAGAAGAGAAAGAGATTAACATTAACATAGCTTCTGTTAACCGTCTGAAGAAGCTAAGGAAAGAGGAGAACGAGGGATTGATCTCTGGTTCCGAGTACATTGCGAGGCTGAGAGCTCATCATGCTAAGCTAAACCCGGGGACAGATTGGGCTCGGCTTGATGATTCTCATGGAGATTCTTCTTCTTCAGATGATGATGATGATGATATCCTCAGGACAAACGAAGATCTTGTGGTGAACTCCAGTGGTAACAATCTGTGTTCTGGCCTTCTCGAGTACACACAAGTCACGGATGCAAACGCAGCGGATCCTTCAAACGCTCCAATAAACTCTGTCCACTTCCACCAAAACGCTCAGCTTCTTCTCACAGCTGGAAGGGATAGAAGGCTAAAGTTTTTCCAGATCGATGGGAAGAGAAACACCAAGATACAGAGCATCTTTCTTGAGGATCATCCCATCCACAAAGCGGCTTTCTTGCCTAACGGCTCTCAGGTCATCGTCTCAGGGAGGAGAAACTTCTTCTACAGCTTTGATCTGGAGTACGCCAAGTTCGACAGAATCGGTCCTTTGGTCGGTAGAGAGGAGAAAAGCTTGGAGACTTTCGAGGTGTCGCAAGACTCCAAGACCATAGCCTTCGTGGGAAACGCAGGCTACATCTTACTCGTGTCCACTAAAACTAAAGAGCTGATCGGCGAGGACCTTAGCGTTCAGCGACGATGGGAAGAAGCTGTTGAGCTCAGGGGGAGACGGGGAAGTCTACGTGTGGGACCTGAGAACGATGAAGTGTTTATACAAAGGTGTGGATGAAGGCAGCACGTGCGGGACTTCGCTCTGCAGTTCGGTAACCGGAGCGTTGTTTGCCTCTGGGACAGACAGAGGGATCGTGAACGTTTACAAGACGTGTGAGTTCGTGGGAGGGAAGAGAAAGCCGATGAAGACGGTGGAGAATCTCACTTGCCAGATAGATTTCATGAAGTTCAACCATGACGCTCAGATTCTAGCTATAGGGTCAAAGATGAAGGAGAAGAGTGTGAGGCTGGTCCATGTTCCGTCTCTGACCGTCTTCTCAAACTGGCCGCCGCAAGAGAGAAACATGGGTTATCCTCGATGCTTGGACTTCAGCCCCGGGAGTGGCTTCATGGCTATGGGAAACGCCGACGGAAAGGTTTTGCTGTACCAACTGAATCATTACAAGAATGCTTGATGTGCAGGGCGGTTTTGTTGTTAATTTCTTTCTGATTTTTTTTTGTTGGAATTGAGTGGGACTCACGCTGTGTCAACAACGACAACTATTTTGATTATCTAAAATAACATCGACATTATTTTAGATCCAATGAATATAAATGCGTGATTCGTCTTCTTTCTATTACTTTGATAGTTGCGGGTTTCTAAATTGAAGGTTTCGTATCATAGCTGTTTCCATTCGTCAGAGATCACAACACTCAGTTTCCGAGTTCCATTCGTCAGCTCTTTGCTTGCAATGTTGCGTCCATTGTCCTTGAGACCAGTAAGCGATGGTGACATTCCCGTGAGGTTAAGAACTCGTACAACCCGTATGCTCGGCCAAAATATGGCTTTCTTATCAAACGAAATACAAGCTGATGATAGTATCTTTATTCAACTGTGTTTAACATCTCACATATTCTCTGTGTGAAGGTGTTTACCACATTTTAAGATTTAGGCATATCGGTAAATATTTGTGTGGAAACAAGTGAAGTTAGTCTATCTTTGACATTGGATCCAGCAAAGCTCTGGAGTAGAGATTTAGTTCAACAGACAAACGTAAGACTCCGTTTACTGTGTAGATATATTTGGTTTGTGAGGGTCATATGTAATATCGGTGAGAACAGGAGCTGGATCATGTGGTAGAGGAGCTAGACAAGATTGCATTTGGGAAACTCCTGCAGCGAATATATCATCTCTCTGGTAGGAAATGTTGAGAAATCATCACTCATATTAGAGAAGGTGAGTGAGAGTTAGACTCTTGTTTGAAGTTTGTCAGTTAATGAGAATGGGATGAACTAACAAACCAGGTTTTCAAATATGGAGTGAATGTGTAGATGATCTCGCAGGGTGCATCTAAGGTCTGCTGCTAAATGTATATGTATATACCGATGAGCATAGTATTGTTATGGTTTTATAGCGAAGGAAGTTTGTTTTGTCAGGTAAACATAATTTGTTTGATAGTGAATGATGAAAAGGCAGAGCAATGTGTGAGGGCTCGTTAGTCTGTCCTCTTTGAGATCTCTTCTTAATCCAACACGGAGCTAAGAATGTGTGCAAGACTTGAACTATATGACATTCTTGTTGTTGTTGTTATACAGTTGCATATTCTATTGCCAAGTTCTAAAATCAATAAAATGTCTTTAACGGTCAAGCCTTTGAATGAAAAAAAAAAGGTAAGCGCTTTTCTTATTCCGAAAATACCCTTCCGCAAAAGCTTATGCCTCGTTACTTCTTTCAGGGTTATAACTGTCCAACCGACCAACCTGCTGGTCAACAAAAAATACACATCTGATGACATGTGTTACGTAAGAGGCTTCTGTAACGACCTTCGATTTTAAAGTTGGTCCGACAAACGTAATCCCTCCAGATTTCTTTTTGTTTTTTCTTTTCCATTATTAAATTACTACCTTAAGCCAAATATTTTAAATCAATATTTAGTCCAATATAATCAACTTTAGATTATTCACCAAATCTTAAACCAATGAAGGGACATTTAACTCTTCGGAGTCACTTAAACTAATTAATTTCCATGTCCTAACAAGTAGGTCTAGGCACGGATCGGATATCCGGGTTTTTAAAGGTATTTGTGATTTGCTTCGTATGTCACGGATATCTAATTTTTCGATTTGCTTTGCTTCGGTAAAATACGGATATTCGGAAAAACGGATATCCGGAAAATAAATAGATATTTGCGGATATTTACGAATACTTACGGATATCTCATCTGTTTGGATTAATACAAATTATTTTTAAAATTTGATACAAATTTATTTTGTAAAATATTTTTTTTGCATGATATAAAGGATAAAAATTAAAATAAGTAGCAAATCTACATATTTTGTGAATTTTTTAAACTTAATTAACAATTATAATAACACAAAACTTAAGAAAAAAATTATAATTGTCATAAATTTTTTCTCTTCTTTTTATGTAATACTTTTATATAAGTAATAATGTAAATAAAATTTGTCAAATCATATGTTCGAATAATAATTATAAAATTTTATACATTTTAAATTTTAAATATAATCAAGATATACTTGTATTTATATATTGCCGGATCGGATCGGATATTCGCTTCCTAAAATTTTAGTATTTGTGATTTGCTTCGATTTTAACGGATATTGAGTTTTAGTATTTGCTTTTCTTCGAAAGTTAACGCATATTCGGAATTTTCGAATCGAGTCGAAACGAAACGAATCAAATCAAATTTAACGAATAAAATGCCCAGTCCTACTGACAATCCTCCTTTTTTAATTAAAAAAGAATCAGAATGTGATCAAATACTTGTAAAATATGAATAACTATATAAAATTAATTTTATGATTTTTCTCGTATAGAATGGATGAGAAGTAATGACTGTATAGCAGTGGTACCTACATATTTCGTAACAAGTTGTTTGTGCTGACAACCATTTTTTTTTTGGGAGGGGTTGGTCAAACATGAGAATCAAGAAGGTGAAGTCGCAGATAAGAAAAAGCAACGCATGCATGATGGAAGCCAAAGATGCATGTGACCAACCTTGTGAATTCAACCTTTTCAGCTTTTTAGTAAGCTTGTATAATCTACAACTACAATCTAAATTATATGAATTATTATCTAACAGAACTTGCTACTTGTAGTTCATCATTTATATAAGTACGAAGATGCTAGCAATAACACATGCCAACTTGTTGTTACCATACATCACGAACACTGACATTTTGATGTTAGCAAGTAAACGCTGGTTGCAACTATATCAACAGTGTCCTCTTTTAAAAAGCTCATTCCAAGCATATTGATGAGTCCTTTATTCCTTTTTCTAATAAACATTTCTCACTTTTATATATCCCCCATTGGGCCTAGGTTAAATGATTATACGAAATTCGATCCTGATAAAACTCATATAATATACATAAGCGTAGCTATGTATACGTAGGATCGATGCTCTAGGTGGATTACATTCCAAAGAAAATATTCCACCTCCTTTTCTGATCATATTGATAATGATATTAAGTAGCTTGTTTATAGAGACTGATTAGAGGAATTTGAGCATAAAGTGAACATGGAATGTAACGGAAAATCACCGGCCATATCCAAAACATTCGACCTCATCTCAAGATTACGACTTGCTCACATAATGCTGGCACTTGGCAGCATCAAAGTTCTTATTCGACGCGTCTCTTTATATAATTTATATATATTGGACCAATTTGGCAGACAAGAGCTACTTAGTGTAACTGTGTAATTAAGACGTTTTACAGTAATAACCGACAAGAATAATAGAGTTCTATTGTCAACAATTCCCTAATTCACTAACCTATCTAACTGAAAAAATATCATACATATTCTACTTTTAAAATTGTTTGAAAAAACTGGAAAACATATATAAACTTAATCAAATATCATATTATTACAAAAGATAACAACCATGACTATCACATCAATTACTTTGCTATCATTTCGAATATAGAATAAAATAATATCTACCAATTAAACGTAGTAGTTCTGCTTCTATAAATAGTATGCATGCCTCTTACTCTTTCCCCATCCCAACCAACTCACAGAAACACACACACTCTATCTCTCTAACTAACAAAGCAAAAATGCAATACAAAACCGAAACTCGGGGCTCGTTGCCGACCTACAATAAGGTGAACAACATGAATGTGTTCCCGTCAGAGACTTTGGCTAGAATAGAATCGATGGCGGCAGAAAACGCGGTGGTCATATTCAGCTTGAGCACTTGCTGCATGTGCCACGCCGTCAAGCGTCTCTTCCGGGGATTGGGAGTCAGCCCCGCCGTCCACGAGCTCGACCTCCACCCTTATGGAGCTGATATCCACCGAGCTCTCCTTCGTCTCCTCGGCTGTTCCAGCGGCGGCGCTTCCACTTCTCCGGGGGCACTTCCGGTGGTATTCATCGGTGGGAAGATGGTAGGAGCAATGGAGAGAGTGATGGCTTCTCATATCAACGGCTCACTCGTCCCTCTTCTCAAAGATGCTGGTGCTCTCTGGCTCTGATCCCAACCAAAGACCACCTTCTTCTTCAGCGTTTTTTTTCTTCCTTATTTTTCGTTTCTTCACTTTTTTGTTATGTTTTAAGAACAAAAAAAAAGATTAGGTTAATCATAGTGTTAGAGAGAGTGATGGGGAGAGAGTGGTGCGTTTGTTGTAAGCTAATTATAGCCTAACACTCTTTGTTTATCTTAACTACACTAATATATATATTTAGTAATCTCTGTTTCTAGATAGCTTTCTTATCTCTACTTTTACAACTTTGACTGTTAAATCTCCAAAAATAATGGTCAAACTAAGACAAGAGTAAGGTTTTTTTCATGACCTAAAATCTCAACCATAATAACTGTTAACGGTGGGGAAAATAATTGCCTCAGCCTCAGGGGTCCCCCACACCAGATTACGTGGACACATACCAGCAATAATATGTGACTTTGACCCGACCGTTGTGTCGGAGATGAGCTCTATAGCAGCCCGTACTTGCTGATCCAATACCTTCACATATCTTTTTTGACAATTATGAATACAACATATCACATTTTCTCAGTTAAAAAGGTCTATTTCAACCTTTAACTTCAGTAACACGTTAAAGGACTCATTAAGTAAAAAAGAAAACTAAATCGCATATAACGTACGAAAATATAATATTCATTAGAATAAGGCTTACGTAGACGATAATAAACGAGTTGTAACGTATGCATTCACCCAGAGAACTAGGTTATAGCCTAGAGGAGGTATAGGATCTACACCGAATAAAGTGAAGAAACAAGTTGAGGAATCTAAGTTGCCTATTGGTGCTTCTCATCAAGTGGACGAATAAATGGAAGAATGGAATCAGTATCAGATGATGAACAGAAAGACGCAGACAGGTCACAAGGTATTGTGTGAACAAGAGATAGCGATGCCTTTGATCCATTTCATATGTCGATCAGAATTTCCAATGTCAACCTCCTAATTGGCATCAGACATGCTAGAAGACATATATGTTCTCTCACCGTTACAGAATTAAACGTGATCAATACCCTTGTTGCTACTGCTTTATCCTTCTCAGTACACTTTCTAAAGACTTACAAAGCAGCTTCAAGTTTTATATCTTCGCATAGACCTTCAGTGAGAGACGTATAGATTGTTTTATCCCTTTATCAAGAATCTTCAGAAACAGCTTCAAAAAATCATCTACCTCTCCTTGCTCTCATGACAATTAAGTTCTTGATAGTACATTATGTATCGGTTAGTAGTTCATTCATTAACTATATAAGCGTTGTTTCAAATTATTAAAAAGAAAGATGTTCAAGGAGAAGAAAAGACAACTACTGCAGCTAAATGAGTAGATGGTCAATCAAACTTCAATTACATATAAAGAACAAACCCTTGGGAAAAGGATGTTATTGTAAAACTAAGCAGACGAGATTATATTATTGTGTTTAACTTCCAAGAGACCTCAAACGTTAAGAGGTAGAGATTGAGATAGAAAAACTAAAATCCACAGCTAATTAGTTTTAAGTAGACAATGGTGTTGATTCCAAAGTCATAAATCAAACTGCAACCTAAAAAAACAGACTAATTCTTCTCTTTGGGAATGTCCTTCACCGGAACCTTGGTTTCAATTTCCGTTGGTTTTATGGACTTCGCTGCCCTGAAAAAAAGCCCCACATCAAACTCATCATTAGCACATAGAAACTTTGCTTTGGGCTAGCTACAGAACTATCACTAATACAAACACTGATCAAATCATAATACTCCTAATGCAAACAGACAATCACCACAATTTCGTTGGAATTATCTTCACAAATTCAAATTCAACCTCAAGTTAACTTAGAATCTAGCATCTACGGATATGATTACGGTCAAGGGAACGGACACAACCATATATTATGTTTTTTATAACCAAAAGGGGAAATTGAAAAAGGAAAAGGGAAAGGAACTAACCTGGAGGCGGCGGAGGTTTCTTCTTCGAGCCAGTGGCGGATGTGCTTGACGTTGCGCCTCAAGACCGTGACAGATTGCTTGACGTCGCTCCTCAATAGCATCACCACCGCGCCTACTCCCGCCACCGTTAGTACGAAATTCGTTAAACCCATTCTTTCGATTTTTGAGGATCCGATTCGGAAGATTGCTCTGTTTCTGTGGTTTGGGACGCTAGGGATTTAAAGAGGGGTTTATGTTTTTTTTTTTTTTTTACTTGGAGAAGCAGCCAAGGCTGTTGATTCGTTCGTTCACCATTCGGTTTCCCTTTTCTATGGGCTTTCGTTTTTGCAATAATCTGGGCCTTTAGATTATTAAAAGCCCAGGTATTGGATCGAGATTTAGATTAAAAATAAATAAAACCAATTATATACCAACTAAGCTATCATTAATTGTTTTAAACAAAAAAAAAAAAAAAAAAAAAAAAAAGCTATCATTAATTGATTTTTTAATGCAAAGTTAATATACATATACACACACATACATACTGATCAGTTTTCATTTAACGGTTGACTAATATGTTAACCAAAATGTTTTTAAACGTTATGGTGATGAGTTCCAGTAGGAATTTTGATTTTTTTTTCAGCAACTAAACTATAAGATTAATTAAAATGAAACTCTGGTTCAGTACAAGACAGTAGAGCAGTTATATAAGGTGACTTTTGCTTGGGACTCGGCTAATACATTTTGCTCTTGACGCGAAAATACGTGAAGAAGAAAAAAATCAAAAGTAAAAGATAACAAATTGATATTCATGAAAACTCTAAAAAAACTTCATAGAATACGTTTTCAATTTAATAGCTCTAATGAACTCATGAGAGTTTGTAGGAAAAACCAGACGTTGAAGAAGAAAAAGCGCTTTGCTTCCATGTGTGCTTCCCTCATAACTAGCCCTTCAGCTATGTATTGTAGTTAGATTCGAGACGTACTTATTTAATATATGTGTCTTGTTCCGGATTATATAAGGTACTATCGAAATTGTTTGGATTGTAATCTTTTCTAGCCCTCAATAATACATGGTTCTATATCTGTACTCATACTTTTAGATTATAATCTAGGAATAAGAACGCAAGCGATGATGGTTCAAATGTTTGATATAATCACGGAGGAAGCTAACAGGGAAAAAAAACGAAAAGGAATTGAATAGTGTAAATTCCAGCACAAGTACTTAACAGGGAATCAGAATTAATCAACGATGACCAAAAACAATAACAAAAGAAAAAAGACAGGAAATATAATTAAGGATGCAGCTAGCGATGAGGGACGGTGTAATGTCAAATGAACTAGGCAGCGTAGATGTGGATATGAAGAGCGATAAGGGAGACTGTGATGCACGCAAAGAAGATGAGTGTGTGAATAACAATGGCTGCACCGCTCGTCTGGAACCCGCCAAACTCAACCACTCTAGTCTTCCCCGGAAGCTGAAACAATACTCCGGGCGTCAATATGATGAAAAAAACCACCGACATTAACACTGGTCCCCAATTCAAACCCATCTCAAGATCTAGCTAGATACAGTGTGTATGTTAATGTTTGGAGGTTATTGTCTACGTACATCCATGGTGTTATTTATAGAACGCTTGGATCAAGATTGAGATCTTATGGACCAGTGGCTTGAACCGGAAGAAATTAGAAGTTTGCATGGTGAAGAAAAAGATCGATTCTCTCCAGCTATTCAGTCGTATCAAAACTATATATTATAATATTATTGTCACACTCGTTAACAACAACAAAACTATGCGTTGATTGTTGCGTATGCTAAGAATCTGATTCAATCTGATTCGATCTCGTGAGTATGTAGTATTTCTTGTTTTTTTTTTTATGTTTTGTTATAAAAAGCCATTTGGCCTTAGAGAATTGAGTTTCTGTCTTTTATCAATGAATTCATTATAAGTGAATTTCTAAAAATCCCTAGAAGGTTAATTTGCAAAAAGAAAAAAGAAATTGCATAAATATACCTGACTTATTTTAATACAAACTCAAATGAATTTCATTGGACTTGTATTTCAAATAATGTTTAGAAATAGATTTACAACAGCAATGTAACAAGTTCCATTGTGGATTATGACATTTTAATATAGAAAACATTAATAAAAAGCTAGAAAATTTGTATGTTTTTATAACATTTGTTACACAAAAGTTAGTTAAAAGCAGAGCAATCCCTTCGAATCTCTCCTTGGTTCCCAACCTTAATACCAACGCGGCCGAGTTTCCTCATAGCTGACGTAAAAGCTCTGTTGAAGTCTTCAGCACTGTTTGCAAACCTGATCACCGTTGCCTGAGACCTGAAGTCGTTAAACAGAACTTGATCGGACGTGAAAAGTCCTTTCCGAGCAACAAGGTTCTGGAAGTAGACATTGTCAAAGACATTTGGGGTGGTTAGGTCCAGGTTCACGGCGACGCTGGGGTCTGACCCGACTCGAGGGCAGGATTGCATCAGCTGCTGTGCGTAGGCCGGGTCAAGCGTGGGGTCTACGGGCATGAGCGCTGAGAAGTTGTAGAGACGGTTAGCGAAACGGTCGCAGTGAGAGAATCCTATTGTGTGTGCGCCCGAGAGAGCAATCATGTCGGTCATTGTGAGTCCGTTACTAGCGAATAGATCGACCAGACTATTAACGTCTAGCTCTGGTCCTGGTAACTTCCGTTCAACTCGAGACGCGTTTGACACGAGCCCGTCTCGTCTTCCTAGCTCTACCTTAAACCCTGGCCCTCCAGCCTGTCCATATCTCATGATTAATTATTCATTAAAGTGTAGTTCAAAAAATTTTGGATACAAATTAAGAAAAAATATTTAATTTTCTATTTTATCTCTAATATATGATTTATTTAATATTACCAATTAATCAACTTAAAAATAAAAGTTAAAGTTAAAAATTGATTTTATACTGAACATACAAAATGATAGTATTTGTTACAAAAAAGAGTTTTAAATGCTAAAACTACATTTAATATGAAACATGGATTTTTATTTTTTATATTTTGCTAATCAAATAAAGAGTCAATGAGCGGAGTTGACTTACGAGGACGACAACGTCTCTGGCGGCGAGAGCCATAATATCGGCACATGACACAAGGCCAGGACATTGAGCTTCGACAGCGACTTTAGCCTTATTCACAGTGTCGAACCCGTCTCCTGCGAGAGATATATTGTCCTCGGCGTCCTTCTCCGCGTCTCCATTACCAGATGCTATTAACACAGATGCATCACATCCCTATACAGTCACCAACCACATGAAACAACAATACAAACAAACAAAAACACAAGAAGAGTTTCAAGATGACAACAAGGCTACATACACCGACGAAGCAGTCGTGAAAGAACATCCGTAAAGTTGCCGGAGCCGTGATGGTGGTTTGTTGGTATTTCGTTGTAACCGCCTGACGAACGATGAGCTCCACGTTAGGACATGTCGATGTGTAGAAGTTCTCTGATAACTGAGCATCCGACTCGACCGCCATGCAGAAGAACAGCACCCCTAGAAAAAAACACGTCAGCATGTGTCTTTTTGAATCACTACTAGTATCCATCTCGATCTTCTCCTTTTAATAAGTCCTTGTTTCTATAAGGTCTTCTCTTGGATGTAATGGACCACAACACTCTGTTTCGTTGGCTCTCCGATATGCCTCCGGATATATCTGTAGCTGCTGAGTCTCTTTTATAGAATAAATGTGTGTTTTTTTGTCTTGATGAAAAAGTTATAGAAATAGAGTATGTTTATTATGAATGATTAGAATATAGTCACATTAACAGATGAATGACAGAATTTTACAACTGGGATTTTCTGGAATTTTACATAAGCGAGGACATTTCTTGAGTTTGGGGGTTTCATTGAGAGTGACATTTTAACAAACCTCATTAGGTCAGTCATCTGCATGGAAATATTTAAAATAATATTTCTTGAGTAAATGGAAATTATCGCTAACTAATATCTTGTCGTTAATCACAAATAGGATAAACTAAAGACTAAATTCAAAGGATGAGTTTGAAAGTAGTCTTGGTCTGATCCTTGAATTCAGCGAATGTACCTGTTCTAATGTAGTTCATCAACTTTAGCTAAACGGTTCTTAAATCGAAGCCGACATCTTCAAATAAACATTTAATATATAACCATTTTTTATTATTTTCATCATAGCTTTCTTTTGGTATGCTAATTTAACTTTCTAGAAACAAACTGACAGCACTAGTTATCTCTCCTTGATGAAACTAGAGACTCCTAAACAAATAGATATTCAAATTGCTGATGGTTAAAATGTTATTTTCCGCGAAGAGGAAAAGACAAATAACGTTAGCGTGCTGTAAGTGAAGACATTTCACTGTTTGATCAATTCGATTTTCAAATACAAATAAGAAAACTATTTTCCGTAAAAAAAAACTATTTATAAGCTCATTGTAGGTAAACGATATGCACATGTGTACAAACTACAAACACATAAGAGCTTACTGCAATTTAATTTATAGAAAGGTTTTAAATATAGGGAAAAACTAAATTCTATTTAGGATTTCTAGTTCAAAACTTGCATTATGACTTGCCTGTTCCAATGTCTAGATCGTATTATTATATCAGAAAACGAAAAATAAAATACTACTTTGCTCTTCTTTTTTTTTTTTTGAACAAATACTACTTTGCTCTTTTTATTTCTTTTTTTGGTCAAAGCTCTTAAAATTCAAGTAATAAATTTAACTTACGTTTCCTAGACATGGGCCTTAGTTGGGCCAGATACAAAGTAGGTAGGACCAGTTATATACACCTGACCGAGGAAATATTATGTGTTTTGGTTTCATGATCGTGAGGGTAAAACCAAAATATTTTGCTGACTTGAGAAATCAGAGAAACAAGAACTAATAAGGAGAAGTTACCACTGTCTTCTCTTGGACCAGTGTGACACCAACAATAGTCTTGATGAGCAATATGTCAACGATAGGTCAACATGTTGAGTTTGTATCAGAATCTATCGTCTAGCTTTCAAGAATTAGGTTGATGATAGGCTCACCATTCTCCCATGTACGGATGTACACAAGTTATCACTGTAGCGAGAAGCAACAAGAAAATTCTCAAAAACCACACCACCATTTTGCTTCAGAGAAAACTTGGAATGTCAACACTTCTTAGATCAAGTGATTGTCTGTTCTATGAATCGTTGGAAGACAAGAATGGTGTTGTAACATGTTAGCTTACAGTTGGCAATTTGTTTTATAAAAAATCAAAGAAAACTCCAAACTCTGCGCGATCACCTAATTGGGACAAATCAAAATAGCATAACAACGATCGTATTGGAGTGAAACTATCAAAAGTCAAAGCTATATATCACAAATAAGAATTGGGTTCAAACGATCCAAAAGTAAAACCCAAGCCTGAAACCAAGATGCCTCAATTCAAATCATGAAATCACTTATGATACAAAAATAGAAAAAGAAAATTAAAATTACTTTATTAACAACAAATCCTGGTCAAGTTTGGAATTTGATTATTTGATTGACCAAAAAAGGAAAAAAAAATTGGTTTAGATTTCCTTATATAATTTTTTTGCTTCTTACAACTCAATTACAGATATAAATCTGATTTACAAACTTGGTTTTAGGAAGTTGAATTGATTTTTATCGGACTAGTGCAGTTTGTTCTACCTTGTATAGTGTTTGGAGAGAATGTGAACAATCCGACACAATCCAAATAGACATGGTGCACAACCTTTGTTCAAAAACGCTTTTGTTATTCCACACTCTAGCAGATTTTGTGCCATTTATTGTATTGTTCAACTGAAATAAATAGATTCCCCAATGTATAATGCTCTACACATCATGTTATACTGGCGATGAGTTCATCATTCCTAGATGCCTAGCCCACAAGTTACGGCTAATCTATGGTTTGCGTAAACAGTCAAGCTTGATATCCCTCTCTTACATTCTAAGACCGCATTTGTTTCTTTTGTGTTACAACTCTGACGAAGACTTGAAATACATGGCATAACTTCTAAGAGACCTAATGCTTTCACCTACGGTGTTCCTTCTACGTGTTTCGGAATAGTTAATATATTATTGGGTAGAAGATTTAAGGTTTTGGGATGTAGTATTCTAGGTTCGAAGATTAATAGTGCCTTCCTTCACTCACGGTTTAGAAAACTTAGCATGAACCCTAGGCATGATATAAGCCAAGGCATGTTATGAATGATGGTGTACATGGTTCACTGAAAGTTTGAAACCAGCTTTATAAAGGTTTATCAAGTTCATTATTTGCTTTAAATTTTTTCAAATAGATTTTTATATATTTATTATGGAAAACAATGAATATATATATATATATATATATATATATCTTATATTCATTGTCCGGTTATCAAATGATAAGAATGATAATGATAAGAACTATGGAAAAAATAAATATATAAAATATACATATGCAAAAGGCTATGGAACTGGTGATAATTATTATCATTGCGTTTGTAATAATTATCATTTTCACAGTGGTCATATATATATATATATATATATTCTTAATCTGGTTCAACTGCTGACCACTGTAAAAATGATAAGAACTATGAAAAAAATAATTAGAAGGAAAAACGGTAGAGAAATAATTAATTTAGTTCCTTGTCCAATTTTGATATGGAATATATACACTGCGGTTCTAACTGGTGACATAAAGAATCAAGGGAAATATTTACTGTGCATTATTCCTTGCCATTCCTTAGATTTTAAGGAATTATGAAAGAAAAACATTCCTTACCAAAATTGATAGGGAACAAAAATAACAAATATTCCTTTTATTTTGTTCTCATTCATTCTTTTCCCACTAATTCCTATTTCTATTTTAATGGTCACCAGTTAGAACCTACAATTTTCCAGAACACAGAGGAATTGTTAAATTCTACAGGTAATAAAATTTTCTTGCAACTGGTAAAAAAATTAAAGAACTACAGTAGGTGGAACGTACTATTCCCCTATTTTTTTCATTCATTTTTTTTTTTTTTTTTTTTTTTTTTTTTTTTTTTTTTTTTTAAATGTAACCGCTAAATAACGCCCCAATAGAAGAGGCGAGTTTGTCGTGATAAAAGCGCCGACGTAGAAGAGTTAGCACCGGCCTCCGTCTCGACGGAGCCGGAGGCGTTCCCCTCCACTCTTTATCCTTGTTTTCTCTTTGCTCTCCTCTCTCGCTGCTCTCTTTGGTCGATATGCAAGTCACTCTGTACCTGTCGAAGCTTCAACCACAGGCCTTTTGCGGTTGATGGTGATGGAGTCCGGCTTTATATGGCGTGACGGCGAGACTCACGGCGAGACAGTGGAGATGGGAGTCGGCTTCTAGGGTTGAAGCTTTTGTCAAGATCTGATTTTCCCTTCCCAGATCTGCGACGGCAGCTTCGTGACGACGGCGCGTGGCAAGTTAAGACGTCTCCTTCACCTTGGATCTACCTCCATCTACGGCGGTGAGACAGTTGGAGGAGATATACATTAGGCGGTGGAAAGAGGTATGTTCTTTGGTTCCCGGAGTCAACGCGACGTACGGTTTAGATCTGCGATGGTAGAGTGGTCTACCAGAGAAGAGGTTCTTGCCGGTGTTGCGTTGCGGAAACGTGTTTCTCAGCGCCGGTGTCAACTCAGTGGTTGCTCCGGTGACATGTACTTTGACCTCTTCGAAGCTGCGACTTGGTGTTCGTTGCTCCATTTCCAAAGTCAAGACCCGCCTTTTTCAGTCCGGACTGTGACGGTCATTGCTTGGCTTACAGTAGGGACGGTTTGCTGGTGTATCAAGGCTTTGGTGTACCTTTTCGATCCTCTTGCTTGTGTCTTGATATTGTTGTTTAGATTGTAGTTTGTGGTATGCTTGCTGTAGTGTTGCCTCAGTCTCTCTGCGTAGTGTTTGACAGTTCCAGTTGCAGTTTTCTCCTCTTATTGTGGCGGTATCAGTGATCTCTCGTCGGCTTGGTGGTTAATGTTTGTATTTGGTTTGGAGTTCGATCGAGGCTTGTTTGTGTGAAGATTTATGGTGGGCTTCTATCTAGGTGTTAAGTGGACGTCAGAGAGTGCGTTCAAGCCGTTTCCGAAAGTTTTGAGGATCGTGAAGCGATCTGTCTTGTCGGGTTGTGAAGCCCTGTTTCTTGGTTTTGAGTGGGGATGGTGTCGTTTGGCAGGCCATAGGCGGCAGCGATAGATCCGGGTTTGAGAAGGCACATCGGTGTCTTCGGGTTCTACAAGTGGATTGTTTCGGATGGCGTGCTGAGGGCAGCATCGATTTATCCAGATCATTTTTACCTGCTACTTAGGGAAGTCTCTTGTACTGGTTTGTCGTATGTTCTAGTGTTACTATTTTTAGTTTATTTTGTCCTTGAATGGTCTAGTTTCCTTGCCTTGTTATGGTTATGTTCGAAAAGTGCCCCGGGTGGGTTTTAGCTGCCTGTTCTTTGGGCTATTGTCTCTGGGGATTTTGTATCCGCCAGCTTATGTACTAAACAATCGCGGTTCTCTTATGAATGAATTTCAATTTGGGAAAAAAAAAAAGTACTAACGTTTCATTTCATCATACAGAAGATTACAAATACACCACTGTTGCTCATAAAAACATTTCTCCTTCTTAGACCTGTATGATACGGCACCAGTAAGGAACTCACCAGCTCCCTGGCCCTTCCCTCCCAGCTGCTGGCTTTCGGTTCAGGTAACGTATCACTGCATCTTCGGCCCTGCAACATTTTATAATTCAGAAATGTATCATCAGTTAATCAGTGGACTTCCCTCCCCTTCCACAACTCTAGTACACATATAATTTGAGAGACTAGATAATGAGCTTACCATGGTTGATTGAAGAAATCTGATCGACGTTCTCTCTCGGCATTTCGACTGGCTTCTCCCGCTACAACCTTCAGATCCTTGCTCTGTGACTCGATCAGGGCGTTTATGAACTCAACTGGTGACTGGCTGAACCCCAAGAAAAATGCACGTCTCCTCCTATGCTCATGTATTTTCCTTATGGCTGCACATATTGCTTCGTCACAGGCCTCGATCTCTTTGTTCTTCTCTGCGTTGGCCAACAAGTTGTTCAGATCCTTTTGGATAGGGAAGGGTACATCCACCAAGACATCGTAACATGCTGATATGGCAGGGTTGTTTCCCGACAGTTTGATCTTGTGTTCCAAGTGAATCGGTGGTGGAGGTGACAAGTGATGAGATATCTTCTGAGAGACCATTGTGAACTTCATCTTCTCTTCCCCAAACACTTTGTGAAGTGCCGCGTCACAGTTGAAGAAAGAAGGGTCGTTCGGGTTCTGCAGTTTCCTCGCCTTGACGTAATGCCAGATCGCAGCGATGATTCTTGGCCTTGTTTCAACCTCGATCCCGAGAACATCCATCAATGGAGTAGAGAGCTTGAACTTCTCAGGGAGGTAGTTCATCTCCAACCGAATGGTAGCTGCAAATTCTTGGTTCCCTTTCCTCTTTATCTCAAACCCTTCCTGAGGAGCAGGTGATCGAGAACACTCCCATGTGATCAATGGGTTCTCAGGATACAGCCTCTGATCCAGGTTAACTATTACCTTTTTGAAGAAAGAGGAGAATTGCAATGGGTTTGGATTCTGAACAAACCCTGGCTGGTCTGGATCCACCCCATCTTCCAGGATCCTACCAACTATTTTAAGAGTCCACGTTGGAGGGTCAGCATTTGGATTCGTGTTGTTTTGGTTAGCAAACGTGTTGAACACGTAGATCCTAAGCGTCTTCTGTATGCAAGGAGGATTCTTGAGAGCCTCCTGGATGTCAACTTTCTTCCTACTCAACGCAGCATCAACACGAGACTCGAACTCGAGAAGCTGTGTGTATAAGGCAGACTCGGGCAAGATAGCTGCCACGCGCTCTTGCAAGGACTTTTCAGGAAGCTTCTGTTTCTTCTTCCGTGCGGAGGGAGTTAACTCCATTGTTCTCATGGGGGAGATCGTGTTGTTGTTGTTACTCGCGGGGAAACCAGAAGGAGGTCGCGTTGGAGGTTTCTGCTGGAACCTCTTCGTGTTTGAACTTCCAGGAGTGGTCATAGAAGGTGAAGATGGACCCAATGCACTAATCCCCTGGGAGGCTTGGCCTTGGTTCATGGTGATCATCCCTGCTTGCATCTGGGCTTGGAACTGTGCTTGAGCCATGGCTTGAGCTTGATTGAACTGAAACTGAGCAGGAAAGTTAGCTGTCATGTGAGACTGAGCAAAGCCCTGGTGGTTTCCAGGGACTGATGCAGAGGCGATCCCAAAAGGCGAAGGCGCAGAGCCTTGAGGCCTCTGTGGATTGTTGTTGTTGTTGTTACCAGACATCAATGCCTGTAAAATTCAGATGAAAGAACACTCTTTTGAACACTATACTTAAATTTTAACAACAGAAAGAGAACGCCTTTTCTAATGATTCACAGAACATCGAATAATCTAACAAAAACCCAGAAATCGAGATGAATGCAGACGCGATAGAGATTCAAAAAACCCTAAATTTTTCTTAAGGTTGAGGCAAAGTTTAATAATCTCCAGAGCCTATTTACCAAATGCTTCGAGAAAGAATAGTGCTCGCAGCTTCGTTTCTTCTTCTTCTTCTGATTCTCCTTCTTCGCCGGTGTGCCGGTGCTTTCTCAGTCGATAGAGGAAACAAAATTGCTAACCGGAGCAGCTGTTTTATTTTATTAACTGGGTTAAGACCCGACCCGTAACTTCAGAGCCCACGGCGAGACTATTGAAACTACATAATTGAGCCCATTGGCCGACTTAAACTTTGTAAAAGCCCAATTGTAATAGGTCGTCTCATCATGTGTGTTTCTTTTAAAACACGTAATGGCATGTATTAGTAATAATCATTTAAAATAAAGGGCCTTTCTATGAATATATCAACACTAAATTAGAAGGCTGGTGAGCCGGTGAAAAAAGGGATATATATAGTTTCAGACATTTGAATAAGAAAAACTAAAACGTGCATACCTATCTATGTGTCAAAACCAACATGTGTCTTTAAGTACCGTGTTAGTGTCACTCTTAACTCTTCACAATTTCAAGAACTCTTTTTGTCTCCTGAAAAAAATGGCGGCAGCTTTACAAACGAACACAGGGCTGAATCCGATCAACGTATTCCCAGGAAAATGCAGGTCTCTCACTGATCACTCTCGCTTGCCGAGTAGAGTAAGGTGCGCCGCAGCTTCACCGGGGAAAAAACGGTTTAACATCGCTCTCCTTCCAGGCGACGGGATCGGTCCGGAAGTCATCTCCGTCGCCAAGAACGTGCTTCAGCTAGCTGGATCTCTCGAAGGTTCTGTTTCTCGCTCAGCGTTGTCTTATTCTCTGTGTGTGTTTTGCTTAGACAGTAGCTAACTGAGTCTTTTGATGTATTTGTATTACAGGACTGGAGTTTAATTTCCAGGAGATGCCTGTCGGAGGAGCAGCCTTGGATCTGGTCGGAGTGCCCTTGCCGGAGGAATCCTTCACAGCTGCAAAACAATCTGATGCCATACTTCTTGGAGCTATCGGAGGGTGTGTGTGTCTTCTACTAGACTCTTGACTCATAGATCTGCTCTCTCAGCTTTTACTTGTTGGATATATTCCAGGTACAAATGGGACAGCAATGAAAAACATCTGAGACCAGAGATGGCTCTGTTTTACCTTAGAAGAGATCTCAAAGTCTTTGCAAACCTCAGACCTGCTTCAGTTTTGCCACAGGTATTAAACCTATCTTCGGTTTTTATTTAGCTTATCATTGCTTGAATCATTTTTCTCTTTTTACCAGCTGGTTGATGCTTCCACATTGAAGAGAGAAGTAGCAGAAGGTGTTGATATGATGATTGTAAGGGAGCTTACAGGAGGTATCTACTTTGGAGAGCCAAGGGGAATCAAGACCAACGAAAATGGTGAAGAAGTCGGCTTTAATACTGAGTTCTACGCTGCTCATGAGGTACCCCTACTACTACTACTACTCTTCACAATGTTCTCTCTATGACATTGGTTATATATGGATAACAGTAATAATGCATTTCTCATGTTTCTTCAGATCGATAGAATTGCTCGTGTTGCATTCGAGACTGCTAGGAAACGGCGTGGCAAGCTGTGTTCTGTCGACAAAGCCAATGTGTTGGACGTACGTGTTGAATCTGTTGATGTGTATTTCTAGTTGATGCTAAATTATTTATTTTTGGTCATTTAGGCATCAATATTGTGGAGGAAAAGAGTAACAGCGTTAGCCTCTGAGTATCCAGATGTTGAACTAACACATATGTATGTCGATAATGCGGCAATGCAGCTTATACGTGACCCTAAACAGGTGCTCTTCTGCTCGTCCATTCATTAAAATGCTAAAAAGTGGTAGCTAGTAGTAACTCGAGCTGTTTTTTTTATATATCTTTTTTAATAACATTTGCAGTTTGACACAATAGTCACCAATAACATTTTTGGTGATATATTATCTGATGAGGCCTCAATGATCACTGGAAGCATTGGGATGCTTCCATCTGCTAGTCTCGGTGTATCGGTAAATAAAATAAAAATCTGAATCTTCCAAAGGTTCTTACAACAATATGTGGATTGTTTAAACTTGTGTTTTGAATTCAGGGACCTGGACTGTTTGAGCCAATTCATGGTTCAGCACCAGATATAGCTGGTCAGGACAAGGCAAACCCATTGGCCACCATTCTCAGCGCTGCAATGCTTCTGAAATATGGACTTGGACAAGAAAAGGCTGCAAAGAGGATCGAAGACGCGGTCTTGGATGCTCTGAACAAAGGGTTTAGAACCGGTGACATCTACTCTCCTGGAAATGTATGTTTGATGATTTTTATTTATTAGTTGGTAAGAAACAGTTAATGATATTTTGCTTAAAGATCTTGTGTTTTTGAATGTGAAACAGAAACTGGTGGGGTGCAAGGAGATGGGTGAGGAGGTGCTAAAATCAGTGGACTCCAAAGTTGCAGCTACTGTTTAAGTTTAATGATGATTTCAAGTAGTTGATAAAGTGTGTAGCTCTTTCTTTTTATGTATGAGAAACGGAATATGCAAGCTTCTTGATAATAACTTTGGGATCAATTCTCCAATCTGAAAAACAGATTCTTCTCCAAAATGAATGTTTATATATATATATATATTTTTTTGGCACATTAGTCATGGCTAATGTATATATATATAGCATTTCTTCAATCAACTCTAGTAAAAAAAATCCTTAGTTTATAAACTAAAGATTATCAACAACCACGGTTTTATCTTAATTCGTGTTCCCGACCAAAAAAACTTTTGTTATTTATAATTCAACTTTTATGTTAACTCAGATTTGAGAATCTAAAGGAATGCTAACCTTGTTGGTAATGGTAGTTATCGTGGTAGTTAATTTAATCAGTAAAATGAAAAGCACTTTTTCGATAAGATCATAAGTGGTTTTGTTATGAGAAAAAAGTATATAAAGACTAACAGAACAGTAGTGCCAAAAATCGCTATTTAGAGCAGCATACCAACATTGAATATTAACTTAATCAACACATAAGCTCAAAATTAAGGAAAATAAAACTTAAAACAATAGAGTTTGATGTGATTATGAGAACATAATGTGGCCCATTTGTACAATGAAAAATTCAAAACTCAAGTTTAATAGATTGAGGATTATCGCATGGATGAATGAAGAGGATCATGGAACTTTAAGATTGAAGCAAACCAATTAAGTATATAATATCTGCCGCCAAATATGCATTTGAAATATTCGATCACACGCATAATCATGTATCACTCTCTTCCTTTTCAAATTTCAAAATCGAAAAAATTACCATCTCCAACCCACCTCTATTTTAATCTATATATTTTCCTTTAAAATAGAAAATCTCTATTATATAGGTGAATTTATTCCAATGTATGTCTCTATAATAGAGTTATTCTATTTATAGAGGAAAATATATAAATATGCTATTTTTACCTTTAAATAGAGTAACATTTCTCTATATTTTCCTCTAAAACAGAGAAATTCTTTGATAGAGTTATACATTGGAGCAAATCAACCTCTATAATAGAGATTTCCATTTTAGAGAAAAAAATAAAGACATACATTATAGATGTTCTAAGATATTTGGTGCAAGTTGTGTTCCTTTTGCCAACTTCATCATTTTTCTTTGGGCGTCTTATATGTTTGCTAAATATATGTTTCTTTTTATATGTGTTAATCTTTTATTATTTGATTTATCACATATAGTTTAATTTAACTATGCTTATGCAAAATTTTCGTCATCTTTTTCTATCGTATATAAATGAGATCCCTATATAAATTTATAGTTGCAAACCTGTACCGAGCTGAACCACTGATATGCAATGACTAAATTCAATCCTCAATAAATTTCAAATACAAATACTTATCAACAATATAACTTTTTTTTCATGGATCTCGATCTCAATACATTTATATCGTTCTTAATTAAAATTATTATCAGCTGTCAAATTTATTAAGTTGACCGGACATTACTCCTGGCGTTTCTGAGGTCGACATTACTGTTGTCATAATTAGAATCATAGATGAGTATTATTACGGTTTTGAATCCTTATTTGTAACACAACAACAATATTAATGTAACAACTACACATTAATCTGGTCTGATTTTTACTATCTTTTTTTGTCGCCAATCTGATTTTTACTAATCAATTGACTTTATTTTACTTATACTGTTATACAAGAAGTAGCATCATGTTTTGTAACCAGAAGAAGCTTTTTAATACTACAAAGTTCAGAGTCGAAATTTAGAATTATAATATATCTGAAATCACAACATATAATACTATAGATCTAAAATTTGAACTAAGAACTTATGACACAATGACTATGATCTTTTCAGTTGACCTAATGATTTCTGGTCAGAAGTTAAAAGACCAAGATTCGGAGGTAAAAAGCTCGATATTTTACACAACTATATAATATTGTACTTGTTTCTTTGTAGAAAATACCATACTTTTTTTTTTTTGAAAAAAGGCTATCGTACTAGTTGAGTGGAATCACACATCTAAACTATTAAGTTAGAAGTACAAATAGTACTTGACCCTTAGAGTTGCACAAAAATTACATCTCTATGCCATTATGAATAAAACTTTGTCGTTTACTTTCTCTTCTTTTTTTTAAAAAAATTGTTCACCTTGAATTATGGGCTTCGAAAATCCGACTGACCCAGATGAATGTTAAAGATATAATTTTACCAACAGAACACATATAATCAATAACCAAATGTTTCAAAAACGGCTTACCCGTTACAAACCAATTAATTAAAAATATTTACAAAATGTTATTCATAACAAAATGTAAATACATCATTATTTTCATGTTTTCTAATACATATGCATTATAGAAACAGAGAATAATATTCTTTATGACTATGCATACCAACATATAGTATATTAATTTTATAAAAAGGTATGGTTTGGTTGTTTATGGTTTAGAATTTGGTTCACAAAGTCAAAATTTCATTATTGTTTATCGTATTACAGAGTATGAATAAAATTTTATAATTGTATCTAATTCTCCTTAAATATCGTATTACCTTAGATTTTGCAACCATATTGTTACTAATTAATATTTTTCCTTCCATAGTACAAAACATTCCAGAAACAACTCCTAAATTTTCGATAATTTAAAAACAATTCAACAAACAATATTGTTACCTAATTTTACGTATTCAGCATTTAAAAAATGGATCAATCAACTAACGCAATCACTAAATAATCTAAGCTAATACGGAATTTAAGCTAATTCGTCGTTACTAATTAATATTTTTCCTTCCATAGTACAAACCATTCCAGAAACAACTCCTAAATTTGCGATAATTTAAAAACAAATCAACAAAGAATACTTTTTTCCTAATTGTACGTATTCATCATTTAAAAAAGGGATCAAACAATCTATCGCAATCACGAAATAATCTCTCAAAGAACTTGCCAACCAAGTATAACCTTATCTTTAAAGAACGTATATTCTCATTTTCCCTATTAGATAATAAATAATGAATGCACATTAAATAAATTCACAAAGATTTTGCCATTGATTATGCGTTTAAATGCAAACTACCAAGATCTCCTTTCTAATTATTAGTCTTAACCTAACGGCAACCCATTTTTTCATCACACCTGTATATATATCTCATCATCTATTCTCTAAATCATATCACAAAAAACACAAAACCTTAGTATGTCTAAGATGACGACATTTGTTCCTCTCACAAAACTCAGGACATTCAAAGACAACTGGAGAGTCCAAGTAAAATGTTTACATTCGTGGAAGCAAAACACACCGTATGCAGGTGATACTTTCGAGATGGTTTTAGCAGATCAATGGGTAAGTTTTGCAACACACGTTTGTTTCGTTCATTGTATTACTAATCTCATGGAAACTATCTAATATGACTCTGGTTTTCTTAGGGAAACAAGATACATGCTACTAGCAAACGATCTCTCATGCAAAGGATTCAACGTGCCTTACCTATAGATTCATGGGGAGTTATAGAACACGTTTCAGTCACTGCTGGTGGTGGTCAATATCGGACTACCAACTTCAAATACAAGATGGTTATAGCAGAAGACACTGTGCTATCAAGATCAGATTTAGTTGATGATAGAATTTTCCTATCTCTTGCTAGTTATGATTAAATTGAAAATGGAACCAAACAGCCAGCTTTCCTAATAGGTAATCTCAATTTCTGTTATATTCATATTGGTTAAATACATTTATGTTGTTTGATGTAAGTCCTTACCTATGTTTCTCTTTCTTATCTCATAGATGTGATAGGAAGAATTCATGAACTTGGTGATGTACAAACTGTTCAAGTTTCTGGTGAAGACAGGAAGAGGGTTCAGTTTCGCTTAGTTGATGCAGAGTTTGTTATCAAAATATTTTGTTTTCTTTATCGTATACACTTTATTCTCATTGCTTCGTTTTGACTAATAACATGCTTTCTTATCGTTACAGGAAACAATCTTCCATGCTGTCTCTGGGGAACATATGCCGAGCAACTTGAACCGTTTTCAGAGGCTGGCAATGATCAAACAATAATTTGTTTGATCAGGTTTGCAAAAATCAAAGAATTTAGAGGTATTTGTTTTAACTCTTATAAAATTAGGGTTTTGATTTATTTTTTTTGTATTTGTTCAAATGCTATGTCTAATGATTAATAGGAGAGGTGGAAATCACTAATGCTTTTGATGCTTCACGGCTGTTCCTGAATGCAATGATCCCTGAAGTTAATAGTTTAACTGAAAGGTTTTCCTACTGTTATGATTTATATTTTATTACCTGCCTATCTAATATAACTATTTTTTAAAATGTATTATGTTTTTCTCTTCTAAATGCATCTAAGGCTGTCAAATGATGATCTCTCTGTTGCTGTGGTCGAAAAACCTACTGGAAAGAAGGATGGTAAAAGAATTTCATATAACTGGAATGATGCTGAGATCAGAATAATTTCAGAAGTCGTTGAGGCCAATCAGGTAGAGTATACATTTTTCCAGAATATAATTGTTTTGGTTTATAGTTATCAACATTTGAATACACATCAATTTAAATTTTATAACCTATTTAGGTGGAGATTTGCAAAATCATATGTACTATTGAAGCAATAGACACAGATTGGTCTTGGTTCTACTTTGGTTGTAACCGGCACCAAAAACGTGTCAATAAGAATCCTAAAGTTGAGTATGGAAGGATGACAAAAAAGGATAAGCCTTTGTTTCGTTGTGAACTTTGTCGTTCTAATATCAGTAATGTGGCACCCAAGTAAGTGATGATATTTCCTTTTACTAATTCTTGCGAGTAGAACATACGTGTTTATGATCCTATTATTCTTACTATATCCTCATTTTTTGTAAAGATTCAAGCTACATTTAGTTGTCAAATATGACTCTGCAACATGTAATGTGATGATTCTAGGCTCTGTTGGCAAGTCCATCGTTGGAGTGGAAGCTGAAGAACTATGGGATGGCTCTTATGATAGCATTGATCCCTCTGATACAGGTTCTGTGAACAATGAAGCTCTTAGTGCAGATTTTCTAAACACAATTAAGGTTCCTGGTTTACCAAACCATAGTCTTAGACTAAAGGTTGGTTGTCCTGTTATGGTTCTGAGAAATATAGCTCCTACTGATGGCCTAATGAATTGGACGAGACTGCAGATCACGCACCTAATGAATTTTATGGTTCGAGCTAGGATTATAACATGAGAGAGGGTTGGGCAGACAGTTGATATTCCTAGACTGTTGATAACCCCATCTGACACTAGATTGCCTTTTAAAATGAGGAGACGGCAACTGCCTCTTGCTGTGGCTTTCGCCATAACAATCAACAAAAGTCAAGGGCAATCGCTATCTCAAGTAGGTCTTTATCTACCAAGACCAGTCTTCTCACATGGTCAGCTATATGTGGCTGTTTCTAGAGTCACTTCGAAGAAAGGATTGAAAATTTTGATTTGTGACGAAGATGGCAAACCTCAAAAGAGAACAAAGAATGTAGTTTTTCATGAAGTTTTCGACAACCTTTAACCAATGAGGTTGTAAGGTATGTATGTTTCTAGGCTGCTGTTTTTTAAAAAGACATATCTATGTGTGTTTCCTGTTTACCAAGGACCGAGTAACACTTCTAATTAATCTTGGTCTTTTTTTTTTCTTTGCAGCTTTCATTCAGACAGAAGTTCTCTATGGTGGAAGAATGATTGCTGGTTCACCAAGTTTTTTATTAGTTATTCAAACAATCTAGAGTTTTTTTTCCAAGAATTGCTTCAAAATTGTTATTTTTTTTAATTCTATCTGGATATCTGCAGTTTGGGGTCATTTAAAACAACTTCGAAATAAACTTATTTTAACAAACGTCTACCCTAATATACATCACTGCAGGCAAGTTTAATAAACCAACATCTAAACTTTATAAATGGTTCTCTAATCTAATACCTTATACTAGACAGTCCTACCTTTCGTTCACCTAAACTATTAGTTAGAACAGATAAGTCATTACTAACCGTGTAATAAGTCTGTTCCCATGTCAACATTGTTGTCCTCTTTTGCATTTTTATTACTGATACTCAATTCTCTCCACCTCGAATATCATGCGACACCCTTGTATTTGGCTTGTGTTTAGATCCAACAGATTTGACCATCAAAAAATGTACCTGCAAAATAAAAAATTAAATAACATGACAATATATTAATGATTCTGCATTTCACTTCAAATAAAAAAAATATAGTAATGTAAACAAAGATATTGTTCATGACCTTTGCTCTTCATTGAAATCCAAAGAACACTATATTTATCAGCATTGCTCCAGGTCTTCTTCAGACACATCGATGAACATTCCAATCTCACAAGGTTTAGGAAAATAAACAGAAAGTTATCGACAGTTGGTTTTAAAAAATACATTAGTGATTGTCTTTGGAGCAAAAACCAATACCTGATATTAGATATACCGTGTGTCATTATCTGGTCAACTTCTGATGACTTTGTCAAATAGATTTAAAAACATTACATCTTTATCTGCAATTAAACTTGTATGTATATCGATGTAAAAAATCTGTAAAGATAGAACAATTTCTTTTGTAAACTAAAAAAGGTTAAAAGCTATCACCTGAAGAACTTGATCCGCTTATTCCAAAGTCGTTGGTAAATCTACCAGGTGGGAAGCGTTGGTTATTGATATGATCTTTGATATTCTACCATCCAACTCCTCTTATTCCCCTTTCTGTTTACCAAAAGGCTCTTATCTCTCTCCCTCGAACACAACTAAAACATAACGTTTCTTCAATTGGTATATCCAGAAACTACTTTTTCTTCTTCTATGTCTTTATTTCATACCCAATCAAGGAAACTATGAACCTGGAGAAGGGAAAACGTTTTGCAATATGAAGACAGATTATAGAACTAGATGTTTAAACAGAGTATAAAGAGTAATTGGTACCTTGATTGTGTCGTTTAATCTTTTCATTACATCATCTAATTCCAGATGATTTTCGAAATCACAAAAGACTTCTCCATGGAACTCGCCGAATAACTCTTTGAAATCCTACTCTCTTCTTCCAATTCGCGAGGTACATTTTTTTTTCCATCGGTTAACAGTTTTTTTCCTGCGTAAAGTTGTTAATAATTACTTTTGGGCCTTTGTTTAATTTTTAAAGGACTTTAGGCTTTTGCAATGTTTTGGGGGTTTACAGATTTTTCAACTTTATTGACAAAACCCATTTATAAATAATATACAATTCTTTAACTATATAATATTATTTAGAAATTATTATTGACAAATGAGCATATTTGTAAAAAATTTAAAATACAAATTTCTAATATACATAAAATCAGTACAACTATATTTGATCTATAAATGATATGGTTAATAATTTATTCTGAGCTTTTGCATTTCTAAATATTTAAACAAAATAATCCTTGCTATTTGATGAGTAAAAAAACATATCAAACATTTTTTTAATAAATATATAATTAACAAAAACACACAGACAAAATATAATATTAACAAACATCTTTTCAACAATTTAGATATAAATAAATAATCTAATTCATCATTTAATAATTTAGATTTCAGAGTAAAATAAATAAATACAATACAATAACAATAAAAGCTTATAAATGAAAATGTACATTTATGAGCAAAATATATAGATACAACAATGTCATAACTCGATAACATATAAAACAATATCGTCAATGTTTTTACAGTTAACAAAATATTTGATTAAATAAAATATACACCCGCGCGGACGCGCGGGTCCAAAATCTAGTGTAATATTCATGTTGCAATCTGGATCACGAGACATTTGCGAGACATGGATGTCTAAAATAGAATCCGATGAATCACGTTCTTCTGGTCAGCTCATTTTCATTTAAGGGTCCTTCATCAAAACCATGTTCTAAAATAATTATTTAAAAATGTTCTAAAATAAGAAATTATGTGGTTGAGTTCATACGATCATGACGTTAGAAATAAATAGAGCAAAGTGCAAAACGTTACACTCTATTTTCTTGACTTTATTTTTTCTTAATAAATGAGTTATTTTCCTTACAAAATCGGATTACGTCAATTCAGATACAACTAGATGGGTGCTGCATTGAGTTAACCAAAATAGTCATATCTGCATAGACATATTCCACGAGTGAGTTGTGTTGATGGCCAAGGAGTCAACCTCAGGATGAGTTTCGTCTTTGCGCCGTATATCTCCACCATCTGCTCTAACACCTCTCTACCAACTTTGATGTTTCTTGTATCATCCAAAGATCTCATTGACATCACCTCCATCCCTCTCTCCCTCCATGCATTTAAGTCACCCAACTATGATATGCATTCTACTCGCTTCACCTTTTACACGACAAAAAGAGAGTAAACTAGGGATAAACAAGATATCAAAAATCCAAAAAACCAAATCGAATCTGACACAACAAGATATACCAAATTTGAACTGGAACTGAACCGACATGAAATATTTCGAATATTTGAAATATCTGAATTATAATTACGTATATTTAATTGTAGATCTAGTATCCAAAAATATCTAAAATACTTAAAATACTTGAAATTGTCCAAACTATCTGAAATAGCCAAAAATAGCCAACTATCTGCATGCCATCTGAAGCTGACCAGTTCAATAATACACAGCTTGGCCAATTTTTGGATCTCGGCATTTCGATTACTGAAGAAATGTATTCAAGAAATAGATAGTCTTTGCTCTGCTTTCCCCTGGTCCTAGCCTGAACTAAATACTAAAAAAGCTAAGATATTCTAGAAAGATGTCCGCAAACCAAAGAATGAAGGTGGTCTGGGTTTACGATCTATTGCAGACGCTAACAACGCCTGGTGTCTCAAGCTCATCTGGAAAATCACCTCGTCTAATGACTCTTCATGGGTTCAGTGGGTGAACAGATATCTGATCAGAAAGGGATCGTTTTGGTCAGTCCAGGAGACAACTTCGAAACTGCTCAGCTTGAATCAAGGGACCATATTTTTCGATTGCTTCTACTCGGATGAAGTTTCGAGAGGTCTCATATTTCGATTGATTCCTCATTATACGAGCCAATGGAGGGAAAATCTTCAACTCTTTACATACCAACAGATGGGAAAAACGTAACTTTTCCTCTTACGCTACACCTTCCGAGCAATGCTGTACTCTCTTTGGAGAGAGAAACAATAGAAACCATGGCGAATCTCCTCTCTCACCAAGAAAACTGATTATACTAGTGGACAAGATTGTCAGAAACCATATCTCCTCCTTCAAGGGAATGATACTCAGAGATACGATGATGCTATGAGTCTTTGGTTCTATACCAGATATAGCTCATAGGAAATCATATATCTTTTTGTTTCAATAACTATAGGCTCTGAAGTTCTTTCGATGTAAAAATGTTTTTTTTTGTTTGAATAAATATACCATTCCTTAAAAAAAGAATAGTAAAAATATTTACAACACCAAAATAGAAAATAGTTCTCCACTTAAATATTCAGCCGAACTAATTTCATGTCAGTTTTAGATATTTAGTCATACATTAATCAAACATATACGTAGATTATTTTTAGTTTTAAATTTTGAAGATTTTAAAATATATTTGGATTTTCAAATAAAATTTACATAATTTAAAAGGGTAGCTAAACCCGAAAATGTCTGAATCAAATCCGAACCGAAACTCATAAATATACAAATAAAATTTAAAATTTTGAACGCAAAACCTGAATTTCAATAAAGTTCGATCAGATACCCGAATGTCCACCTTACATTAAATTTAAAAACAGTAGGGAAATAATTCACAATGTTTAACGTTAACTACTCTTAGAATTATAAATCAACAAATTCACATTCTCGTAGTCACGACTATGAAGATATATCGATAAACAATAGAAATCTAAAAATAACTAAGAACCTAAATGTAAAAAATATGAAAACAACTATTTACAATATAAAATATTTAAAATAGAAACTAGAAAAACAATTAATAAAATAATTGTAAGCAATATAAAATAATTCTATACCGACATTATAAAAATAAATACTCGACGTGAAGCACGGCAACCCCTTAATTTTAGTAAAATAGCATCCAACTGATATATACTAAAAACTTCTCTTTACTAAAAACTATGTGGTTACTAATTATTCATCTTCTAAAAATAATTGTCAAAACAACCAAAAATAACTAACTCAAATATATCTTTTATCCACTATATAAGCACCAATAACCTTTTATTCATAATCACACAGAGAAAATTCCAAATACAGTTAAATAAATAAATACAAAATAATTGAGCTCCTAATCGGAGTTTCATTTATAAATTATTTATTTATTTAATATATTTGGAAAATAACAAATAACAAATTATAAATAATATGGGGATGTCTAAAAGTATGAAAATTATTGTCTCTTTTGCTCTTGTGGTGTTCTTAGCTCTTGAAGCAACCAATATAGAGGCGGTAAGAGACATAAACTATAATGCCATTAATCAGGGAGATCACAATCTCAGTTGTGCTGAACGCCCTAGCGGTTGCAAGAGGGCAGAAGTCAATCGTTACCATGAAGGATGCGAGAACAGCAAACATTGCCGTACGTGACTCTCTAGGCCAAAAAAGTGAATCAACCAAGTAGAGCACCACTCTTTGTTAATTTTCACAAAATGACCTCCCCATATTAATATCAGATGGTTAATTTCATCCCTTTGTTATTTATTTTATACTCTGTGTCGGTTTAGTAATTGAATATTGACCTACTATTATGATAATATAAAAATAATTATATGTATTCTATTCGTTCACTATTTTAAAAATTGTTTGAGCTATTTCGTATTCTCATCATGAAAGTGATTTTTATTTTTGATTGCTGATATATCATGGATTTGACCTAATTTTAAAAATGGTATATAGATGTTTTAAGATATGTTTATTATGTTTTAGAGTATTTTTAGAGTATTTACAGGTTCATGTACGTTTTGGAGGAAAGTGGTGATTTTGGTGTTTTTTGGAGTCTTTCGAAGTGCAGAACTGCACAGACATGTCAGATGTTTAGATAAATATGGAGACCTTCCCACCGTTAGATTGAGCTCATCTTTTGACATAAGATAGATAGTTGAGGTAGATTTCAAATTCCACCGGTTTGGGGTCAATCGGCATCCTGTAGCAGAAGTTATGCATGTTTTACGAAAGAGTGGTCAGTCTGCCTCGCGAGAGGAAGCTGTCGAGAAGAAGAACGTATGTCGATCGATGCAGCAACCTTAACATCGATCGACACTGATGCCAGGACGTGTGCCTGATATATTTTATGACTTACTTAAGCCCAGAAGTCACCACAAATTTCCAGAATACCCCTAGACGAATGTAAACCCTATTTTGTGTTTTGTAAGCCATTGTTGACGGCTATGCTTCATACTATTCTTGAGAGAAAACGCTATAATTGGAGAGAGATAGATCTGAGAACCTTGAGAGAGGGAAGATCTTGAACTCCCTTTGTTTCTTTACTTTATTTTGCTCATCTGTTATTCTATTGCAGTATTATTCAGACCATCATGATGTTTCTTATGAATATGTTTGAGTAATTTTGCTGTTAGATTTAGGTTTCTCATAAGGTTGATTATGTGTTGCTAATATGAATTGCTATTAGGATGTTTAAAATATAGTTCTTCATCTATTTATTCTTAGTTCTAATGTTTAGGATTGATTACCCTTGACTTAGATCTTAGGATTAATTTGGATAAGTGATAATTTGACCGAATACCTAAAACCCTAACTAGTATGATCTAATCAAACTAGATACATATGAAAGTTGTTCTAGTAAGATTAGAGAACCTATCAAACTCGATCTTAAAGCTCGCTAGAAGCAATATCGATCGACACAACGACAATTGTATCGATTGATATTGTGAAAGGTGTATCGATCGATATTCGTAAGGAATTATCGATCGACACTTTCTTGTGATTCCTAAACAAGAGTTTAGATCCGGGATCTAGTTGAAGATAATCTAATTGATTATACCTAAGTTTGAGTTTAGAACAATTAATATACATAAACCCTTAATAAGCCAATTAAGTTGCATACTTGTCATACTTGAGATATACCTGAATCTAGCTGTTTCTCATCTGTTAAACAACTTCAAATCAAATCAATTGAACAACTACGTTGTTCACCACTTCATTTACTGTTTTAAATCTGCTTATCTAGCTTTATTTCGAAGACTACCAATCTATTGTGTAATACTAGAGTCTCTGTGAATTCGATCCCTAAGTGCTACAACTGAACCTCTTATTTGAGAGAGTAATTAACTCCTTAAGATAATTTGAATGATATCAATTGCATTAAATTATTTATTGTCTTTATCTTTATACAAAACCTCCCTAACTAAAAATTACTTTTAATTGTCAACATCTTATATGCTAGTGATAATCTAGAAAGTCATTCTCTATACCCTTCATAGATGGATTCTTTGGTAGCACCTAACATACTACAACACTGTTCCACATCTATGCTAAAGTCTTCCCTACTATTATCATGAATAACATCTTTATATGAAATACATCTGTAACTATATCAAGTTACCTATTGCGATGTTAGTCATACCCATCACCCACATTATTTCTAGACAAATACTGTCCATGATCTTCATAATAATTAACTAGAATTAGAATTTGGTTCTTACCAAAATGAAAATTTATAATTGGGAGCTCAAATTTCTGACCGTATTACTACTTGATGCACATTCTCCATGCAAAAATTCTATGTAATAATTTGGTTTAAATCAAATATTATATAGATACTTCTTCACATTATCAACTTATAGGGACATAATATTTTACCATGTTCTTTCACGAATGATTGATTAGTTGTCTAGTGTGAGAATCTCCATAATCCAGCATGATACTCTTTCATCTTTTCACAAGTCTCTGGATCCTTTATGATTGTACATCCATACCCATAATGTATAAATTTTATGTTCTAAAGACATTTTTGCTCTTTACTTTTTTTTTTTTTACGATGTTCCACTCATGTTTGGTATTTATAGACTTTAAAATAAATAGCGAGTGGTTTGCAAAGAAATTACGAGAAAACTTGAGAAAGAATTGCGATGGAAAACAAGATTGCGAGGGATTTGTAAGAGATTTTTCCTTTGCAAATAACTAGGTACTTATACAAAAAACGTGTTTCAACTACTTTATTCAGTTTTAGCGATGGAATTGTGATGAACCAGACATGATTTGTAAATGCCTCACAAATCCATCGTACATTTTAGAGAAAATTTCTATGCGCCATAATTACCAAGCAATTTCTTCGCAATTTGAGGGATCAAGAATTTTCCTTGCAAATATATTATGATATTTGTGAAAATTGTATTTCTTTTGTAGATCCATCACAGTTTTGCGTATGAAAGATTCTTTTGCAAGTTTTCTTCGCAAATAGACTTTTTTGTGGTGAACAAATAAACAAATATTCTTATTGATAAGTTTGTGTATCAAATAATTTCTTAGCAGTCTTATCTAACTTTCCTTTCCATTTACGACCCTCAAATTTTATTCTACTTCTTTCCCAACTAAGAGTTACCTAAGTTTGACACAAACTAGTTTAAAAGAAGGGTTTTAAGTGATTAAACCCCTCAACTATTTTTGAATTGTAAAATAATTTCTCAACTATTTGTTAATGTTTTAACCCTTCAATTTACAGACCGTTAACATTTATCACCCTCCGTCTATAATTCTGTAACGGAAAATGACATACATTAACGGTTTGTAAGTTGAGGGGTTAAAACATTAAAACGTTAGTTGATGGTTTATTTTACAATTCAAAAATAGTTGAGGGATTTAATCACTAAAACACATTTTAAACAAATTGATTTAAGGAAAAAATAAATATGTTGATTTTTCTCTAATTATCAAATATTTTTTTTGTTAACTTAAAACATTTTAGCTTAAAGAATATGATTGTAAACTGACAGTGGAACATTAGTAGCCAAATTATATAAATAACGGGACTGTAAATCCAATTAAGAAAAATTGGTTATAAGATACAAATTCTAAGTAAGGAAACTTAATTCACAATGGTTGCAAAATTATATGAAAAGAAGATCGAGTCTACGGGACCTGGTAAATATTTTTTTCTATAGAGAATGAGTTAGATCATTAAACGTGTCAATGTATCCTTACATAAGATTTCTCACCAATCTGAACACTTAACGACGTTTTTATATTTGGCTTAGTTAGATATCACCATCAAATGACTTAAATCATTCTCTAAAATTCTTTTCTTAATTGGTTCCTGCAGATCCAATCTTTTTTCGAATAATCTCGTAATGATTGCTAATTAAACATTTCTTATTTGGAACCCGCATAATTCGATAAAAAATTTTCTTTAATTGGCTTTGAAGTTATGTTATTTCTTCATTTAGGCTACTAATGTTTTACTGTTAGTTTACAGTCATAAGCTAAAGTTTTCTTAATTAACAAAAAAAATTGATAATTAGAAAAAAATCAAATTATTTATTTTTTCCTTAAACCAATTTGTTTAAAAATGTGTTTTAGTGATTAAATCCATCAACTATTTTTGAATCGTAAAATAAACCCTCAACTAACTTTTTAGTGTTTTAACTCCTCAACTTACAAATCGTTAATGTTACCTTTCGTTACAGAATTATAGACGGAAGGTGAAAAACATTAACGGTTTATAAGTTGATGGATTAAAATATTAAAAGAATAGTTGAAGGTTTCTTTTACGATTTAAAAATAGTTTGAGGAGTTTATAAAACCCCTTAAAAGATCGGCGAGTTGTAGGAAAAGTAGTATTATTTCTATATAAGTTTTCTTTGTGCTATTAGAATTAGAGTTATTCTTGGGTTCACCAACCAGTAGAATTGTGTTGTTTCAAATTTAATATCTTTTTAAAAAGGAAACAAAATCTTGTTAAATTATATTATGTTTTTAAAAATAAAAATACAAAATAAATAAATAATAATAATAATCATTAATAAAAACGAAAATAATTCTTTAAAAAATATATTTTAACACTAAATCCTAAACTCTAATTCTAAACCCTAAACCCTTGGATAAATCATAAACACTAAACCTTAAAATCTAATCTTAAACCCTAAACCCTTGGATAATCATAAACACTAAATTTTTAACACTAAAACACTATACCCTAAACTCTAATCCAAAACCCTAAACCCTTGGGTAAATCATAAACAGTAAACCCTAAATTCTAATCCTAAACCCTAAACCCTTGGGTAAACCATAAAAGAAAAATACAAAAAAATAAATAAAAAATAGTAATATTTACAAAAAAACAAAAAAAAATCTTTAAAAAAAAACACTAAACCCTAAACTCTAATCCTAAACCCTAAACTCTAATCCTAAACCATAAACCCTTTGGATAAATATTAAACATTAAATCAAAAATTAAATATTAAACATTAAATCAAAAATATTTTGCAATTATTACTTTATTTATTTATATTTATCTTTTTATTTTAAAAACATAATATAATGTTAAAATATTTTTTTTAAAGATTTTTTCATTTTTATAAATATTATTATTTTTTTTTGTATTTTTATTTTAAAAACATAATATAACTTAACAAGATTTTGTTTCCCTTTTTAAAAGATATCAAATATAAAATAACACTATCCTATTGGTTGGTGAATCTCTAGGTTCACCCTAGGGGGTGAATCCAAGAATAAGTCTTAGAATTATCTATCATTATCATTTAGATAATCTCATACCAACTTCAACCCAAAAAAAATTTGAATGAGATTATACGTTTCTAGTGAGACTACCTATATAGTGGTTGTTTTTATGGTACTTACTCCGGTGCAGAAATTTAAGCAGAATATGGTAAAATGTGATTTTTTTGTCATCCTAGGTCAGAGCCCGTTGCTCCTCCTCGAAGAGTCCATTTTCGGGGGAGTCCTGAGATTAGAGCTCCGATGGGTTGTTCCTTTGGGTTCGAGACTCTTCCTATCAGGGTAAGAGCGTTCTCACTGATGAGTCTGGATGTGTCAATCTCTGGTGCTTGGATACGCTTACACGGTTTCAGGTTAGCAGTGTCCGTAGCTGAAGCCGTGCCCTTGGCCTTTTCCTCTGCAGAGTAGCGACGAAGAGACATCTTGGATCTTCGGGTCGGTCTGGGAGATGAGTCTTTAGTATGCAGGTTCTGAGAAAGTAACCGAGTTCCACTAGAGGAGTCTGAGTCGACTCTAGCGCGAACTTTTCAGGTTCAGAGACTCAGGCGAGCTCAGAACCGGTGAACGGCAGCGTCGATCTGCTTGGAATTCCGGTGAGGAGGGGGAAGCAGGAGAGAGACCGGCGGTCAGAGACTTGTGGGATTTGTTAAGGACCGTTGGTTATCGACGAAAGAGGAAACAATTTGAATTGGCAGAAGCTAGCAGGGGTTCTCAGCCAATGAGAGTGAAGAGACCGGGGAGAAGTTGACTTGGGGAAACCCAAAAACCGTTAGCTAAAGACCTTTCTCGACACTCGTGCCTGGGAGAGTTTCACTCTATTCCTCACGTTTTGTCATTGTCTTTGTCATCTATTGTTACATTTAGGGTTGGAAACGGATCGAATATTACCGTATTTTTTAGTATTTGTGATTTGCTTCGGACTTCACGGATATATGATTTTCCGATTTGCTTTGCTTCGAAAAAAAATATTCGGTTTTACGGATATTCGGAAAATTTATGGATATTTGCGAATATTCACGGATATTTACGGATACCTTTTCCACTATGTTTAATACAAGTAAATCTGAAAATATTATACAAATTTGGTCTTATAAAAGATAAATTAAAACATTAATGAAACTGTTTATTTATAAATTCTTAAAAATTCATAAGAAATTCTTATAAATTAAATGTTTTAAGAAGAATTATAGTTTTTATAAAGATCTTGTAATTCTTTTCTTCATATTATATTTTATAAATAAAATTATATAATATTGTACATTAAAAACTCTACTTAACTATAGATATATAACTATTTATATAAAAGTCGGAGCGGATCGGATATTCGTCTCTATTTTTTTTAGTATTTGTGATTTGCTTCGTTTTTAACGGATAGTGATTTTTAATATTTGATTTGCTTTGAAGACTTACGGATATTCGGATTTTTCGGATCGAATCAAAACGAATAACGAATCGAATCGAATTTACCGAATAAAATGTCCAGCCCTAGTTACATTGGTGAAGTATTCAAACAAAACCAAAGCTACAAACAGGGGTGGAGAGCAAATATTACAACATGGGACACACCATGCAACTAAAAAAGTTTTCAACCAAAGATGCATGGGGCATTCGAGATTAACCATTTGAGTCTATCCATTAATGAAAATTGTTTTTTATATGTGGCATCTGCACCACCTAATTCTCATCTAGGTCCACCACCTCTACGAAAGTTATATGAAGAAGTCATATAATCAAGTAAAACCATACTAAACAGACTGTCACAGTTGAATAAACACCGAAACTAAGGTCAACATAGTTAATATGTGGTTCACGAATAACATTTGCAAACATGTTTCCTTTTTTCTGCTCATAAATGATATTTCTCTTACATGTAATGTAAATGATTCGGATTTAAACTGTTTAGATGATCGTATTAACAATTTCGATTAGTTTGAGCTTAACGCATTATGTACCCGCGGTTAAAAATAGGACCCGCAGGTTCTCATAAAATTTTACCCTCGTTTTAACCATTCACAGTTAACCATGGTTAGTGGCTTAGTGCTGTTAAACTCTGTTTCAATAAATTCTCCATACTCCTCTTCTCTCCCACACCCCTGGCGCTCACTTCTTTTCAAGTCTCCACTCTCTCTTTCTTTCTCGAGCCTCGCGTATGTAAAGAGTCAAAACACGATCCTCCAAAAGCGGCGACGTTTTGGTAGCTAATACATTCGGTCAACGACTTGCGGCGGCGGTTAGGATCTTCATCTTAGCTCCGACTCAGACAATGACGGTTTTCTCCGGCAAACAAGTCGTTCCGATGGATTACGAGGCAGAGGTGTCACAGCGTCTTCTCGATGCTATCCTCGACGGAGATATGAAAACTGTATCGGATTGCGTCTCCGATCCGCTCGTCGACGTGAATTTCGTCGGAGCCGTGAGCTTGAAGACGAGGAGGAGCGAGGTCGTGCTCCGTGATGAATCGGCCAGTGAGATCAGAGTGGAGTACGAGGAATTCAAAACCGATGTAACGGCGTTGTTCCTCGCCGTTAATTTTGGAAACGTGGCTCTCGTGAAGAAGTTACTGGTAACTAGTTTTTTTTAATCCGTAACCGTTATATGCAACACTTTCTGCTTTGAATCTTCACGATACGTTTTTTTATCTGTCATTAATTAATTTACGATTCGCCGTTATTTTCTCGATTGATACTAAGCAATCAGTTTCGCATTTAAATTTTGATTTGAATTAATATATTTTCTTAGGCTGAGTTATAACTATATCAACAGTTTTTTTAAAAAATTCATAATCTGTTGACTAGCTTCAGTCTCACCGGGGGGTGTTAGTGTTAGGAATCTTCGAAGATGCGAGAAATGTAAAAAAAAAAAAAAAAATCTTTAACCGAGACAGATTTACAATATCCGGCGGGCATCAGTTTCCAAGCTCACAACCTTTTCTGTTTTACTGCATCGTCACATACTTGCTTTTTACTCAATTTTTAATTATAAAAATCATTATTGCTGGATTTGCGGTTATATGCTTAACCCCCTGAGTTATAATTGAGACACAATAGTTCCAAAGCTCACTGTTTGTTTTGCAGTGATTATTGATTGGTTTGATTTGATTTGATTTGATTCTCTTGTTTCTTGAAAGGGACTGATGATATTTAGTATGACACAACAAGTGTTGATACCTGCACCATGTAGTTTGTTTGTTATACAGAACCTGAGGCCCCCCCATATGGTCCTGTCACTTGTCATTGGCTGCATCTGGAGTATATGAATACTATATTCGCATACTTCGTCTCTTTCAATTTTAATCATCATCAAGTGTCTGTGATCAAGCCAAGCCATGCTCCTTTGAGTCAGGGGTTATTCCCTCATGTTCTTCTAGATCCATTTACAATTATTTTGCATTATTGTAGGACTTACTATTATACATATTTTTTTTTTGTCTTCTTCTGGCTCTTGTTTTTCACCCCACGTGAGGTCTTTACAGCGATCTGACATTTCCTGCAATATGATATTACAGAACATTGGAGCTGATGTGAACCAGAAGCTCTTCAGGGGGTTTGCAACAACTGTAGCTGTAAGGGAAGGTCATCTCGAGGTACTTGAGCTTCTACTCAAAGCCGGTGCTTCTCAGCCCGCTTGTGAGGAAGCTCTAATGGGGGCGAGCTATCATGGGCGCCCCAGGCTCGCTGAGCTGCTTATGGGAACTGATCTTATTCGGCCTCAGGTCGCTGTGCACGCTTTAACCACTGCTTGTTGCAGAGGTTTTGTGGACGTTGCAGGGACATTGCTGAAAGTAATTTCCTTCGTTTTGTGGTTTTTAATAGTTGACCACTTAAGAAGTTGTTCATTAGCATCTTACTCAGGACACTTTTATGTTCTTGCTTCATTACAGTGCGGAGTAAATGCTAATTCAACCGATAGGCTTCTGCTTCAATCTTCAAGACCTTCTCTATACACAAATGTAGACTGTACAGCTCTTGTCGCTGCCATTGTCAATAGACAGGTCTCTGCCGTCCGCTTGCTACTTCAGGTATTTTCCCATTTCCTAATATTGAAGCTCTTGACAGATTGTCCTTGCAACGAGAGTGAGTATCTAAGATATCCAAGCTTATCTTTGAATGATTTGCACAGGCTGGTGTCAAGACAGATATCATGGTGAGACTTGGAGCATGGTCATGGGACACTAACACTGGAGAAGAGTTCCGGGTGGGAGCCGGAGTGGCTGAGCCATACCCTTTAATCTGGTGTGCTGTAGAATTCTTTGAAACCAGTGGTGACATATTGAGTATGCTGCTCAAAGTCCAATCTCCAAACGCTCCTTACAACGGTCGGACTCTGCTTCACCATGCCGTCCTATGCGGTAACCAGGCAGCCGTCAGAGTCCTCCTCAACTGTGGCGCCGATCCAGAAACTCCTATCAGAACTTCACAAGGCATTGAACTCCGACCGATTCATATTGCTGCACGTTACGGATCAGTGGAGATCATACAACAACTGGTTAGCTTTAACTGCGATATAAACTCAAAAACTGATGGTGGGGACACGGCTCTGCTGATCTCAACGAGACACAAACATACAGAGTGTGTAAAGACTCTAGCCCTCGCTGGTGGTGATTTCGGCTTGTTGAACAAGTTTGGCCACTCTGTTATTTCGGTCGCGGAATCAAGCAAGTGGTGTGTCGGATTAGAACGAGTGATTCTTGAACTGATCCGGTTCGGTGTGGTTCCACATTCAAGCAACGCTTCAGTTTTCTCACCTTTGATGTACGTAGCTCAAGCAGGAGACGCTGAGGCGCTTAAATCTCTAGTAAAAGCTCAAGAAGTCATCCTAGACTATCAAGACGAGGAAGGCTTTTCCGCTGCAATGCTAGCGGCCATGAAGGGCCACGTTGAAGCCTTCAGAGTCTTAGTCTATGCAGGCGCTGACGTCAAGCTATCCAACAAATCCGGCGACACAGTGGTTTCTCTGTCCGAGAAGAACGGTAACCTCGACATGATCGAGAAGGTGATGCTCGAATTTGCTCTCGAGAAGGACAACAGGAACATGGCGGGCGGGTTCTACGCTCTACACTGTGCTGCAAGGCGTGGAGACGTGAAAGCTGTGAAGCTTTTGAGCGGAAAAGGATACGGTCTGGACGTCCCGGACGGAGGTGGCTACACTCCGTTGATGCTTGCGGCCATAGAAGGCCATGGGAAGATGTGTGAATTCCTAATCGCCCACGGCGCAAACTGCAATGCTAAGAACGCAAGGGGGAAAACGCTGCTGGATCTTGCGGTTGGTGAGGCGGATAAGGTGATCCGTAACGAGTTGTCTCGGAGGTTTGTGGTAAAGGGAAGCAGTGTGATGAAACACACCAATGGAGGGAAAGGGAAGAAGCATGGGAAGGTATTGAAAATGTTGGAATCAAGTGGAGTACTAAGTTGGGGAAAGTTGCGGAAGAGAAACGTGGTGTGCAAGGAAGTAGAGATCGGGATGAGCCAGAGGTTCAGGAGGAACCGCAAGGGGAAAGGCGATGCAGTGGGGGAGGAAGAAGGGTTTTTCCGGGTAGTGACTATAGCAAACAAAGAAGTTCACTTTGTGTGTGAAGGTGGCTTGGTGGGTGCAGAGATGTGGGTGAGAGGAATAAGACTTGTGACAAGAGAAGCTATTTGTGGAAGAACTCAGACTCAGAATTAGTGTGTTTCTTTTCCTTTTTTTTTTTGTATATAAAGAAGTTTTGAGAAATGGAGCTTCATTCTGAAAGTAGTGTGCTTATGTTGTGAAGATTGGTTCTAATTCTAGTTATGATATGTGAAGTATATTTGTCAAAAGGCCCGGTAAATGTGAGATTCCAAAGTTGCTATGAATGAAAAACCAAACCAACTCAGTGAATTAGCAGTCAAGATCCAGCACTGATATCTTAGAGAAAAATAACAGCATAGAGAGTCACGTCTCATTTTAAACAACAAGAAGATTTTTGATAAAAGCACTACAATACAAAATGAAGTCAGCACTTTTGTTTGAGTCATAAAACGCAACAAGCATCATAACCAAGAAGGTTTGAGAGTTCTAATCGCTATTGTAACCATCATCATCGTTATCTTTATCTTCATGGTCGTTCACCACTCGTTCTATGAACTGTCTTCGAACTCCAGCCATCACAGCTTCCCTTGAGGAGTCATCGTCTCCACTTTTGCCTTCGTTAAGAACTGGCTCTGACTGACACAAAACTAACGCTACACCTGCCAAAAGCACCAAACAAGCTCGTACATCATTTCCTCCTGAACATAACATGATGAAATTGAATCAGATATCAAACAAAAGTCCTCAAACTTACTCTCTGGGGACTGGGGTGCACCTACGACCAACGCTCCTCAACCCTACATGGGTTCCTTTAACAGCGCCGTGATGGTACACCACCAAGGTAGGAAGATTACAATCAGTGTAGTTAGGAATACAATCAGTGGATATAATCTTAAGAAACTTTGTCGCCGGGTATCTGCTAGCTAATTCGTCTAGACAGCCCAACATCAAGCCACACTCTGCGAAACTATCAGATCAAACAAGAAAACAAAACAAAAAGCTTTTAGCGTTCGCAACCATGAAATAAAATTGGTGATTGGTAATACTTAACGAATATTATTACAAAAACCATACCCATCTTTGTAGAGACAAACAACAACCCAATCTTCAGCGGAGGCCTGCGTAAACCGAATAAACCCGAGACTATTGCTTATTTGATTCATACCGATCCGATAATATCTGGTTTACAAGACGGTTAACAATCGGTTTCACTGTCTCGAACCGAACAATACCGAGGCTATTGCTTATTTGATTCATACCGATCTGTTAATATCCGGTTTACAAGACGGTTAGAAATCGGTTTGCGCGTTTGGATTGATGAACCGTTTTATACCAAGAGACCCTGGCTAATATCCGCTCTTTCCTTCTTGGAGTGCATATATTAATGGAGAATATCCAGAGATATTTATTAGAAACAAACAGTTGATAATTTTTTTTAGAGGGAGAGAAACAGGCGATCGATTAGGGTTTGTACTCGTCGGAATATTCTATAATGATCGGAGGCACGAGCCCGATGGAGACTGTGATAACGTCAATCCAGGCCCTATCAGCGAGCTCCGGGGACTTATCTGCACTCCACCGTATTCTGAAAGGAGCTGAGGAGACGATCCGAACCGACTCGGATCTTCAACTCTCTACTCTCGACCAGCTCGACCCTTCGAAGCATTCTCTCGGCTACCTCTATCTCCTGTGAGTTTTACTCTTACTCTGAATTTGTTTGGGGTATAAGTAACTCTTAGAGCTGATTTTGTGAACTCTCTGTATTTTTTCTTTTGTTTCCAGCGATGTTCTTACGTGTGGTCCAGTGTCCAAGGAGAAAGCATCCGATGCGGCTCTGTTAATTTCTCGGTTTATTAGTTCTTGCGATGCTGAGCAGATTCGTTTAGCGAGCGATAGATGTAATCACTTGCACCTCTCTGTGTTACTATCTTTTGGGGGAGATGATTGATGATGATGTTATTAATTTTGATTATTGCAGTTGTGTCTCTTTGTAAGAGATTCAAAGACAGAGTTTTGGAGCTCAATGATCCCTTACGAGGGGTGGCGCCAATGTTGACAGCTGTGCGTAAGGTTCAGGTCTCCACCAAACGTTTGACTGCATTGCATCCGGATTGTCTTCAACTATGTCTGCAGTCTAAGTGCTATAAAGCTGGTTTCTCCATTCTTTGTGATGATATCTTGGAGGTTGACCAGCCTAGGGATTTTTATCTCTATTGCTATTATGGGTAAGCCAGTTTCCCTCATTGCTATCAGTTTTTTTTTCAATCAATGCATTAGTCCATCCATTAGATTAGATTCTCATCCTTGTTAACATACCAGAAGTAACTTTCTTATAATGTGTTCTACATTTTTGACAGGGGAATGATATGCATTGGACAGAAGAAATTCCAGAAAGCATTGGAGCTTCTTTACAATGTAAGGCATTCTGTTACATGTTTTTAGCCATCATGGACTTTGCTTTCGTTTTAACTCGATCGAAGTACTTTTTTTTCAGGTTGTCACTGCTCCAATGCATACTGTCAACGCCATAGCTCTTGAGGCGTATAAAAAGTACATATTGGTGACTCTTATTCACTCGGGGCAGGTAATGCTATTTTTTTTTGTTTAGCTAGTTTTCTGTCGCGAGGGCATGAGTCTGATCCATTGGATGTTTTGAGTAAATGTTGGTTTCACTAGTTAGTAGTTAGTAGTTACACTCTGTGTCGATTTTCTCTTCAAGGATTGGTTTATTTTTTGATGTTATTCTCATAATATTGTATTATCTTTACTTTTGCAGTTTAGTATCAGTCTCCCCAAGTGCGCTTCTACATCAGCTCAGAGGAACCTCAAGACCTGGTGTACAGTAAGTTTGAACCGTATACGTTTTGTATATATATCATTTGTGTATGCTATGATGCTTCGTATGATAAGTTGTTTTCCCACTTAATGATGGCTAGTCTCATTTTCAGTTCAATCCAATGAACAGCTGCTTTGTACCTATATATAGCTTATAACCTTTTTTTTATTATGCACCCTTTTGTCAGCCTTACACTGAAGTGGGAAATTGCTACAACGAAGGGAAGATCAGTGAACTAGAGGCAGTGGTTGTGGCCCACAGCTCAGATTTTGAAAAGGTAAATCTCCCCTAAACACTCTCTTTTCTACTGATATTGATCGTCCTAGTTTCTGTACTGATATTAATCTTCAATTCACCCTATTTTTCAGGACAATAACCTTGGATTAGTTAAGCAAGCAGTGTCATCCCTTTACAAGCGGAACATTCTGAGATTGACTCAGAAGTACTTGACCTTGTCGCTTCAGGATATAGCCAACATGGTTCAACTTGCTAATGCTAAGGAGGCAGAAATGCATGTGCTTCAGATGGTACTGTATTCTTTGTGTCCCACACTTGATTTTTTGAAGCTTGTGTTACAACTATCTGTTATATGACATTTTCTTACCAAACATGCAGATCCAGGATGGTCAGATCCATGCTCTTATCAATCAGAAAGATGGAATGGTCAGATTCTTGGAGGACCCTGAGCAGTACAAAACTAGCGAGATGATAGAGGTCATGGACTCTGTCATCCAAAGGTATGTCTATGAACCAAATACTTTACTGTCACGAAACCAAATTGATAGAGAATTGAATTATTTAGACAGAGTATTAGAATCGAACAAGCTCTGTGTTGACATGATTTTCAGGACTATAAGGCTGTCGAAGAATATCATAGCCATGGATGAGAGCTTGTCATGTGATCCTTTATACTTGGGAAAGGTAGCTTAATGCCATGTTTCATAGACTGTTCTGTCCTAGAACCTGAGTTTCTCAGACTAAACCGTAGACAAACTTCTTTATCAGGTTGGAAGGGAAAGGCAAAGGTATGACTTTGGAGAGGATTTTGATACCGTCCCTCAGAAGTTCTCCATGTAAACAGCAAAAGACCTCAAGGAACAAAACACGGCTTAAAGACCACCCTAGTTCTGAATCTGGACAACGTTGTTCTTTATTTGTTGGTTATGAAGTTTCATATTTTTCTCACAATGGCCAACAAGTATTAAAAGATCCTTCTGGACCCGAAGATCAATGAGCCGAATGAGCAATCCGTTATTTATTTATTAAGCTATAAACTGCGTGCCGTTTTTGATGATTCTAATTGGATGTCGCCCTGTTGTGTTCTTAAAATCATTTTAGTTTGTCTCGTCTTCTCCATTTCGTTTTCAACCTTTCCCTCTCTTATCCTCAATTAAAAAAAAAATAACATCTGAGAAAAGACAGCAAACTCCTTAGCGCCGGGAAATTTCCGCCTAAAAAATAATCGGAATCGCTAGTTCCGATGGAAGGTGTCATCACATGTTGTGATACCAAATGCGTCTCTCTTCAAGCTCGTTCTCTCTCACTTTCTAGGGTTTCTTGCAAACGTACCTTGATCTCTTCATCGCGATCGGTCCCTCGCAGGACCTTGTGCGTTTCAGCTTCGAGCTCAGATACTTTAGTTGCAGGCGGGTCACCAAAGGAAGAGGAGAGGCAGAGCAAAGTATCGAGCAGGAAGGAAGGAGGAGATGACTCGGAGGATTTGAAGCTGTGGATGGACAAGAAAGGTTTGCCACCTTGCAAGATTTTGCTAAAGGAGACTGAGAAGAGGTACCTTGAGACTGACTATGAACAGACGCAGCAGCAGACCTGTCATTCTTGTTAGTGTTGTAACTGTTGTTGTATTTATTGAATAAACTCCTCAAAATGTCTTCAGTTTCTTTAGTTAACTGAATCGCCTCAACACTATCTTTTCCATACAAGTTCTCAAAACATTTAGTTAGAAATTTTATCGTTTTGGTCGGGTCAAGAACACCAGCTACAATGATGAGTTTATTCATCTCAGCTTCTTCCCCGAATGGATCTCAATATTTGCCTAATTTTCCTAACATAGATGCAGCTTTAGACCTTAATATTGCATCACGACCAGGAGCAGTGCTTAACCCACTAATATTTCTTGTGACTGTGTAGACTGCATGATAAAACTTGTGTGCACAGACTGAAGTTGAAGCTGACAGAACCAATGTAGCTTGGTAGAAAATGATTAAGAATTGGACTAACCTGTCAACAGCTTCCCAATCCTCTTTTGTTGGTGGTCCAATTCGTTTCTGTCCTTGCACAAACTCGTTGAAATAATCGTTATATGGCTTGTCTTCAACTTCCATCCTCTCAAAAGCCACTTTGAACTTCATTGCCTGTTCTAGTATCAGATATGTAGAGTTCCATCTTGTGGTGACATCCAGAGGCAAACTTCCTCTCTGAATTTTTCCTGACTCAACACGCTGTTCAAATGATATCTGCCTCTGTGTTGACGACTGCACAAACTGAATGCCATTTTGAATCGCATTTATACTGTTGTCAGCTTCCCGCAAACCTTCCTTGACAATAAGATTGAGAACGTGAGTAGCACAGCGAAGATGTTGAAACCGGCCTTCTAAAACCATGGCATCATCTCCAATCTCCTTGAAACCTTCCTTAAAGCTTGTCATAGCTGAACTGTTAGCAGTAGCATTATCAACAGTAATGCAAAACACTCTTTTGATACCCCATTCTTCTAGACAATCAAGAAGCACCTTTGAGATTGTTGATCCTTTATGATCAACGACGTTCTTGAATCCAATAATGAGCTTCCTTAACTTCCACCCATAATCTATGAAGCGAGCTGTGATTACCATGTAGCTTGATCTTGTATACGGAGCAGTCCAAATATCAGTAGTCAATGAAATCCTTTGCTTGTTCTCGCCAAGTATCTTTTTCAACGCCTCTTTCTTTTTCACATACATCTCTACTATATCTCGTCTCACAGTTCTCCTAGAATGAGGTGTGTAGAGCTTCGTTTTGTTACAGAAATGTCTCCATGCTAAGCAGTCTACCCAAGACAAAGGTAACTCTCCCAAGATCATCATCTCATCTGTAGCTTCCTTAAAGACTATTTTAGAGACCTTGCACACCCTAAGATCACCATCTTCACCTTCCGGAGACATCACACCTTGTGTACCAAGCTTATTCGCTGCTTTCCATACATGGAAACTCTTGCAAGCGAGATTCAAATACTTTGACAAGCTAGTTGTTCCAGACTTGCTCGCACTTGCCATCTCTTTTCCACATTAGTTGCAATTAGCTCTGTCCTTATCTTCTTTCTTTTTGGTGAAATGTTCCCACACCCATGATTTAGCCTTCTTTGAACTACCGCCTTCATCTGTTTCTTTACTTTTGTTTTTATTTTGAGAACTTGGTGTCTGAACTTCATCTCCGGATGCATCAGAATCATAATCATCATCACACATTTCATCAACTCTCTCCGCTGGTTGCTCACAAGACGCCATCTATATGATACACAAAAGACAAAATAAAATGAATAAGAGAGTTACAGTGAACAACAAACAAATCGACACCAAGACAAAAGCATAAACTCAGAGTAATAAAAAAAGTTACCTTTGATCGACTACGAGACCGAGACGTCTCTGATGGAGGAGACGACGCTGTGCTTCGAAATCGACGAGTTGATTCCAGTTTGTGGTTGAATCAAGAAGAGATATACACTATTAATTAAGTATCGGTTGTAATCTTGGGAAGTGGAAACGATAATTTGGTAAGTGGAATCGATTTTAGAGATAAATGGAAAGTAGATTAGGGATTTAAGGTTATCATGTTCGGTTCTTATGAAAACCAATCGGGTCTCGGGTAATAACCGGACCCGAACCGGTACCCGCGGGTCGTGAAGAATGGTACCCGATAGGGTAATTTAGACGGGTCGGGTACAGATCCGAACCAGATTTTTCGGGTCGGTATCGGATCGGGTCGTTGGGTACGGATTGTATGCCCAGGGCTACAAGTTGCATTTATTTATTTCCCTCTTTGCGGTAAGCTAACATGACATTTAAAGCATTGTCTTTGTAAAATCTGAGTAATTTTCGAAATTACCATCTCCCTTAATGATCAAGCCGTCCCCACGTTCTTTTGGATTATTGAATTAAACACCTCCATAATAACTAAAGTCTACATCATCCATATTTCTCATTATTTTTCTGATAAAAAAAAAAGAACACAACTGATTAACAGAAAAATTCAATGGAGAAAACAATAAACTGATAAAAAAGTTTACCTTCAAGGCTTTGAGATTTTTTACAATGAACTTGAGACACAATTATCCACATATTTGTTAGCTTCACAAGGATTATCGGGGACATTGTCTCCTTGTCGTGACAAAGCAGAAAATCTAAGAAATTAGAGTCTCGATCCAAATCGGTGAGACAAAAAGGAACATGGTGATATTGTGTAGGGTTATTGTCTTATTGGCCAAAATCAAGAACGAATAATTTATGATTCGATGGTGAATGATAGGAATGTTGAACAATGTGTAAGACCAACAAGATTTACACATACGAAATGGAATGCTTACTTTAATTTTACTTTATGCATGATAAAATGTGGAAGGTATTGCAAGTTGCCTAAGATTTCACAGTTTGATTATAATTTAATCGAGAGTTTTCTTATTCTTCTTCCTATTTTTCCTCTTATGATTTTGTTGGAGAGCCTTATATTTTAAAGATCACAATGATTCGTAAATCGAATGTCAAAGCTTTTGAGAAGTTGAAAAAAAAATGTGTGATGAAAGTAGAGCAGTTAGATTAGATTACACCTATCTTTAGCTATGGTTTAGTGTACTCATTAGCTTCTGTACAACTTGCCTTGAATGATTTTAAAAAAGATTACAATTTTTGTGGTCTTATGCACTATTACAATGCAGTGAATCACGATTACGCCATAGTTTTATTTTACAAATCTAGCTTCAAATTGTACATAAATTTTGTTTTGGTTCAAACACTACGATACTCTTACTAAATCTAAACAATCTTTAAACTCTTTTTATGGCCGTCAGAGGAAAACATGTTCTCATTTCTATCCTCAAAGGATCAAGATAATGGTAATCCAATGTAGAATCCAACATTAAGATTTGCGACTAAGATAACAAAAAAAAATTAAAAGAGGACACTTGACACTTAGATTTGAATAAAACTTTTTGATAATGGAATTGAACTGATGCCTCTAGTGAAGAAAGACATCAAATCTTTGAGTTGCCAATAGAATCAGATCTTCTTATTGGCAGGGCAGCATATTTTCTGAAAACATATCAATTATAATATTATGTGGAAAATGAATTTCTAAGATGAAGATCGTGAAAAACAGGCTATTCTTGGATGGACCCTATCTTGAGGAATTTAGACACCAAGGGAGAACCGAACGTGAGAATATAAGCAAGTGTGTAGCGTCGTCTCCCACTTTAAACACACTTATTTTAGATTCGGGATATACGTCATCCACTTATGAGTATATAAATGTTATTATGTATATTATATTTTCCCAAATTGCTCACATAATTATTGGAAGTGTTCAGTAAACGAATAGTTGGAGTGATTTGATTATTCAAATTTAGATCACATATTCGTTTCTGACTTGCACAGTTTTCTACAAAAAATGATTAGAAACTGCAGAAATAAAATATTTTAAAACTAAACTTAAGAAAAGGAAAACATTTTAAATTTCTTGGTAACTGACATTGTCTTATAAAACTAATTGTATCATGCTTTTGTAGTGATCTATTGTCCCTGAAGTTTAAATTAATTAACTTCATTAATCATTTGAAAATGCCCTCCTTACAAAAATTAGAGAGTCTAATTACATAAGCTAACTTCAAAGAATCATACCAAATAGTTTTCAGTTTTCACACTTCTGTTAGTTCTTTCAAGACTTGTCCATCTTTCACAACAAAAGACCCATTCGCTTCAGCGTCAGAGCTAGCATGAACACCATAAAACAGATATACAAGAACGATCAAACTAGAGAAGAACCCGAACCGGACGTACGATGGTGCGTCCAACGAACCAAGCAAGAATATGTTCAAGAAAATCGAAACGCACGGGGTCCACGGCATGAACGGGACGCCCCATAACTCTGGTTTATTAGCCTGAGGGACCACGCACTGGAAAATCAGCACGATGGCTATAGCTACCACCGCACTGGCACCTAGCATGAAAGCCTTAAGGCTGCCTTGTGACGCAAGTTTCCAGATAAGGGTGAATACAAGGGAGGTTATAGAGAATAGTGTGAGAAAAGAGAGTGTGGGCCATGGCTTAGTGGGTCCTACAGGGACGTAACGCCTGAAAATGAGAGCGTTGGCGACCATGTAGAAGACGAATAGGGTTCCGATGGATACGAGATTTAGGAGGACGTTAAGGTCAGTGAAGAGGGCAAGAGCCGCTGTGAAAATGCCTGATATTGAAAAAAATGAACAAAACAACAACACAAACGTTAACATTTTTTATCAACATAGATTATTCGACCGACGACAAAGTCTAGTTGAAAATGAAATTTGAAGATGAGTGGTGGGAGGATTTTTTTGTTCCTTTATTGTCTCTTCTTTTGCCAAAGTAAAAAAAAAAAAGAAAGAAAAGTTAATGCTGCTGATGCATATAGCAAATGTGAGGTAGTGGGATGCTAAAATTGGTAAGGATAAGGATGGACGATGATGACCCTTAATTGTAATGACAATGTGTTGAATAGACTTAATGAGAAAATCAATGTTTGTCACAAACTGTATATGCATAAATCAAAATGTATGGCTCTAGGTAAATAGTACACCCAACTGACCCAAGTATGTCAACCAGTAATAAAATAATTTTGATCATTAGTCATTGATAACTAAGTTGCACTTGTGAAAATATCAGCCGACTATGGCTAGTAATATCTCCACGGTTTTATTTTTATTTTGTTTAAGTGGTATGATGATTAGTCGGCCAATGGACGAAACTCTCTACAACAATTCAACAATCGTAGCCATTTCTTAAAAAGAAAAAGAACAAAAGTGGAATATGTATTTTGAACACTAAGGGGACAAAAATAGACCAAAGAGACCCACCAATATATATCACAATCAAGACCGCTGAAAATATTGAATCTTTAAAGACAAAAGAAAAACTCATAGCTTTTCACATAGCAAACGAAACCAGTGGTGAACATGACATCTAGCCAACTCAGATGCTCTCTCTGTCATAATTTAAAACCCACAAACACCATAAAACCATGTCCCTCCCTTAAATCTACATGTATATAAACGCACATAGGAGCCCTTGTCACGGTCGAGATCGATAAGGGAAAGATTTTAAAATGGTCGAGTCCAATAGTTTTGATTTCAAAATATACAATGAAATGGACACGTATATATAGTGCAATCACGTGGATCGTATGATCTTGGCAAAACGTCAAAACATCAAATCAAAATTAAAAACAAAAGATCATGGAAACAACTGAACGGTTCTAGTTGGGGTCCCCTTTTAACCTAACTTGCTGCCTCAATCTCACTTTACAGACCAAACTCCACAAAATCTGATTTTACTACCATATGATTATGCATCATCATTGTTTTGACAGTAATAAAATAAAATAAATGTTTTTAGGACAGAACATACCTAGAAAAGTGGAGGCGTTGACTGGCGTAGATGTATTGGGATGAACCTTAGCGAACCAAACGGGGACCTTCCGATGACACACATGTACCGAGCTTGACCTAACATAGCCACCAAAAGTGATGTCAATATCCCAAAGCTAGCACCTATCCCCACCACTTTCGTCACCCATTCCCAGCCGTCAGATCCTCTGAACGCTGCGGAAAACGGCGCCTCCGGATCTATCTGCGTAACACAATGTCCCCGCCGTTTTCAAACTCGAGCGTCAAACAACGTCCCGTTTTTTTTTCATATAATAAAAATATTTCATTAATTACGGACCAGATCGTATGGGAGGAGCATTGACATGGAGACAGCCATGAGGCAGTAAAGAACCGTGACGATAGCGACCGAACCAGAGACACCAACCGGTATGTCTTTAACCGGATTTTCCATTTCTTCAGCCATGGTTGAAACGGCGTCGTATCCTATGTAGCTCAAGTAAACCATTGCGGCTCCGTTGAATACTCCCGCCGCTCCGAACGGGAAAAACCCCGACGGATGCTCTGTTTTCGCCGGAAAAGTTAGATTTTTCGAGTCTCCTTTCAAGAATGCCATCACGATCACGAACACTAGGAATGTGATGTGAAACGCAGTCATGATCATGTTCACCTTCGAGCTCTCTCGTGTGCTGCAGCTGATGACGACGGTGACGGCGAGGACTACGAGAACAGCGACGGGATCGATCTCGTTGAAGCCGTCTGGTAAGGCGGAGAGCACGAACCTCCACTTGGAAGTCGAGACACCGAAAGCTGTTCCTAAGTAAGCGGTGAAGCTCCTCGAAACGGCGGCGTTTGACATTACGTAGTCCATTATGAGATTCGCCCCGGTAAAAAACGCGGGAAACTCGCCGAACGTTACACGGATGTAGCTAAAGGCACCACCGGCGACGGGGAGGTGGACGGCGAACTCGGTGTAGCAGAAGGCGGAGAGGAGTGCGCAGAGGCCGGCGATGGCGTAAGAGACGACGATCGAGGGACCGGCGTAGAGACGGCTAGCACGGCCGGTGGTGACGAAAACTCCGGCGCCGACCATTCCGCCGATACCGAGTCCGATGAGGTCGTACCACCGGAGAGTCCGGCGCATATGCTCGCCGGAGACGGCGCGGAGACAGCTCATCTCGTCGGAGGAGGTGGAGACGGAGATAGCGCGGCGGGATAAGCGAGAAGGCGTAGCGGAGAGAGAGGTGAGGTAGACGCGGAAGCTGGAGAAAGAAGAGTGGCCGCCATTGTTGCTGCTAGTCACCTCCATTTTCACCGGTCTGATTCGGGTCGGGTCGGATCGGATCACGTCGGTATATGTGGTGGACTTTAGATTTTTTTTTTTTTTGTGATTTTGACAAGAGTTTGGTTTTTTATAACAGAGATTAGGATAGTGGCGTTTTTGCTGATAATGTTTAGGGGTATTTAATTAAGAGTATGATTTGTTCTAATTCACAGTAATCTCACTAGGTAAGGAACCCGTGCGATATCGCACGGGAAGGAACTCATTTTATATAAAAAATAAAATGAATTTCTTTATAAGTTTTTTTACAATTTCATTGAGAAAATATATGTATTACAAAATTATCTTGCATACAATTTTATTTTTTTATTGATAATACAAAAATATATATTTGTTTTATAGATTTGGTTGTAACAAAATTACAAATATGTATATACTAAATAACATATATGTCTAATTATCCGTTTAGTTAAATTATTTTGAGATTTTAAATACAACTGGGTATTTTAAATTTCACCTAATATCATACTATCATTTGGTAGTTTCAAATTTAATAACATGAAAATTTAGAGATTAAATAAAAACATTTATAGACACTATCATATTTTTTATTTCTTTCTTTTTTTCAACTAATTTAATTCAGTTTTGAGTCTATTCAACTTATTTATTTTTGAGTTTTTTGAATCAAAAATTTCATACAAAATTTATTAATTTTATTTTTACTATTTATTAATTTTATTTTTTACTATTTAATTTTTTTAAAAAAAAAAATTTACTATTTCAAAAGGTTGAACAAAATGTTATGATTGTTCTAATATAACTGCTGCATTTTTTTTTAAAATTTTTGTAGTTTTATATGTTAATATATTCAAATTTTTTTAAATTTTTTCAAAATGTCATTATTAATTGTCTAAACATATTTCAATTTATTTAAGCCAAAAATACAGATGTAAACATATTAAAATTTATCTGAAATATAATTTATACTTAAAAATAATATCTAAACAATACTCATTTAGAATATTTTTAGAATTTCTTAAAAATGCAGCTATTAAACAGGAAAAAATCTTATGTATATATACCCGATGCGATCGATATGTCCAAAGGTAATACATAAATCTAAACAAGTTATTTCTACATGATACATCTGACTCTTGAAAAATCTAAGTGATTGTATGATGGAAGTATTGAGAAATTGAAAACACATGCCATGAAAATTAAAAAAAAAACTGTTGATGGTGGTGATATTCATAAACTCTTTCGTAAAATTTAGAATTAAAGTAATCAGTTGATGAAATGAAAGGTTACTGAAAAGTTAGTTTTCTAGAAGTTCCAAAGATGAGTTTAAAAATATTTGGATGTCAATTACATATATAATTAATGAAGATGTCAATTGAACGAAGCGTTGTATTTGTTTGCGGAAGAGATGCGACCGCTAACTCATTATCTGAATGGGTGCTTTGTAGCATTAAGAAAACTGCCGTTCTTCACTTCAAAAAATCGGTTTAATTTCTTTTCATTAATATTTTTCTTTTAACCAAACCGAGAATTGTTTTTTTTTTTTAATTTAGTATCAAACCAGAGTATTCTCGTTTTTTTTCTAGTCGTGTATTTGTGCACACATAAACCTAATTATATAATGGAGAGAACTTCTTCAATGTGGTAAGCCGCCAATGTTGAAAGCGTTTGTGAGTGAGGAGCCATCACCTCCATAGCACCACCTGTTCCACCTCCACATGCATCTCCCTCTTTCCATCGTTTCTCTACTCCTCCAACCCTTTCTGCTACACTTTGTCTTGGTGTCTCGTGGGAAAGTGTGGATCCGCCGCCGTTTATCACTAACCACGATGAGTCATCACCACGGGAGTATCAGCCCCTGCCATCACATGCCTTGTTCTGTGCCATCCCGTCCACGGCGTTGAGGCTTCGTATATTGTCCGTATGTGGAGAACGTGAGCCGAGAGGGAAAGGAGTTGTACGAGCCGGAGACACCGTACCTTGGAACCAGCGGGACTGATCTTCACCACCACTAGCCGTAAACCATCAGAGTTGTCGCTAATACCGCTGTAGTACGGGAGATATACCATTGCAGGTCCGTGTCGTAAAGGTTAAGTGTGTTCCTCATGTGTGTCTTGGGCAGCAAGTTTCTAAAACCCTAAATCTGATATTATTTTCTTATGTCATGGTTTTATGTGTCTAAATCTTTTTCAATAAAAGAAAGCGTTAAAAAAAGGGATTTCAAGCCAAATTGTTGTACAACACGCACTATATATAATGAATTGGCATAAGCATAAGCAATAGATACAACTTTTTGTATCACTCTTAGTAACTATTAGATGCATCTTTTGGTGTTGAAAATTACATATTTTAAATTAACGGTTGCATCTTTACACAATTAATTTAAGTCTATTAATAAACTTTGGAATTAATTTGGATTAATTAAAAACCATTTAACGAGTAAGAGACGCAACCTGAAAAGACATCTTAATGAACAAACACAACTTTTATCAAGGAAGAGACATAATCTTTTTAATTTTTTTAAAAAAATATTTATCTATTAATAACCTTTAAACAAACACAACTTTTATCAAAGAATAGATACAATCTTTTATAAAAAGACACTTTAATGAACAAACACAACTTTTAACAAGAATTGTGGTCCCTATAAATCACACAATCTTTGGAATTAATCAGGATTGCTATTATTAGTAGATTAGTAATAATATTTTTATATAATAAATATATAAAATTAAATGTTTTTTAATCTGTGATAAACAGATAATAAAAGAGGGAGTATTAAATTACACATGCAAAACACATGTCATGTCTGAGTTTGGCTTGAACTCGACAAAGCTATCAAAACATAACTGATTGAGTTCGTTCATTCGTATAGATTCTTTTTCTTCTTCTTCAGTTATAGTTAGCGTTGAGACACCGGTCTCAAATGTCGATCCATGTCGGAGAAATCTCCGTTCCAGACCTCCCACTCTTCTTCTCCATCTTCTTAACCATCTACCTCATCGCTTACCTCATCGTCTTCCGCAATTGGAAACCTCTGATCCGTCCCGAAGCCTCAAGCTGTCTGATCTCAATCTTCCACGGAACTCCAGCCGTTTTCCTAGCCTCACGCGCCCTCTTCTCCTCACGCTTCTCCTTCTCCTCCGCCAACACCGCCTCCCAGAACACCGTCCTCGATTTCAGCGTCGCATACTTCCTAACCGATCTCCTCCACTATATCGTCTTCTACCCTAGCGACGTCCTCTTCGTCGGCCATCACTTAGCCACTCTCTTCGTCTTCCTCACGTGCCGTTTCCTCGTCTCCCACGGAGCCTGCGCCATCTTAGGCCTCCTGATCCTCGCTGAAGTCACCAGCGCGTGTCAGAACGCGTGGACGCTCGCCGGAGCGAGGAAGAACGATCCGGAGTCTTCTCGGTTAGCTGTTAAAGTGTATGATCTCTTGTCACCTCCGTTTTATGTTTTATACAGTGTGGTTAGAGGAGTGTTGGGACCTTTGTTTTTTGGGAAGATGGTTGCTTCTTATGCCAGAGGGGAAGCCAGGGGTGTGATACCTACTTGGTTGTGGGTTTCTTGGGCCGTTGTGGTTGGAACTGCTATTACCGTTAGTATACTTTGGATTTGGAATCTCTGGGTAGAATGGTTTAGAGAAAGGGAGGCTAGACTAAGACAAGATAAGAAGTTAAGATAGTTTTGTCTTAGATCAATTGTTTTTGGCTTCCTTCCATGTGTGTCTATATAATACCAACTTACTTACCATTGTTTAGAAATTCCTTTATAAATTATTTGTATGTGTGGAATAATAACAACAATAGACTTGCTTCTGGATAAGAAGTAAGTGTAAATGCACTTCTAACTCATGTGTGTTTCATTTTCTGTATTATTCACATGTGTTTGTTCTTCTTTTGGTTCTTGATATTGTTGAGAATTCTGTTCTTAGTTTGACATAAACATCTTTGGAGCTCATCATCTTTGACAATAGAAACACTAGAATCCAGTGAGACGATTCTTGAATGTTGGAATCTTCCACTTTGTCTGGAACTTAAGAAACACTAGAATCCAGGTAGTTTTTAGCCTGTTGTATGTCTGTTGTTTCCATTTCCATGTAACCTAGGATCTCTCTTTTATTCCATTTTACTGGAGCTTGTAATTTCAACGGGATTTTCCTTTTGGGGTTGATAAATGAAAAAGTATTTTAATTATTAAAAAAAAAGATCATGAATGATGAAAGATATGTAACAATAATAATTATAAAGCCCAAGATAATCTGAAAAGGGTTCAGTTCGAACCAAGTCTCAGAGGGATTTACAAAACCAAATTTTTAAACAGAGAAACTAGACAAACTTTAAAAAAATATAGTATTATAGAAGAACAAGAAGATGGGGTTGGTTACTTTGAAACTTTCTTCTTGCCAGCAATTGCAATTTTCTTGCCTTTAAGAGTCCTGCGGCTGTTCTTGGTTCTCTGTCCCCGACACGGCAGCCCTTGGATGTGCCTAACCCCACGGTAACATGGGATCTCCTTCAACCTCTTGATAGCAAGCGCATTAAATCTCCTCTACACAAAAAAACAACCACAAAAGCATTCTCAAAGGCTACAAAATAACCAACTAATAAAAGGTGTAATCAAGCTAAAATGCTTAATCAGTGGCGGATGTAGATACGTTTTGGGAGGGCAGCTACGATCCATATATTTTGAAAATTGTTTCATTTTATCCCTTTTGATATTTTGTCTATCTTATGTTCTAGCTCCGGATGAATATAGATTCTAGATGTGCCACTATGCTTAAACGAGCCCTTTTAATGCATTGGTCGGAAGAAATGATTTTGTTTTACGTCTGTCTGATTTTATTCAGAACCTAATCCATTGCTAAAGGATAGAAGAGAATCACAGGAGTTCTACAATCTGGGATGCTTTACTCTAAAGTATTATCAAATTAAACATGAACCACATTCTCAAGAAGAGATTAATTGGTCACAAATTTTTTGTTCCAGGGGAAATATTTTTCGATAGGATTTATTATACAGCAATCTTGGCAACAGAACATCACGATCTCTCAAGAAACAAGAAACAACGAAGACATGGAACAACACAAATTATAGAGAAAAAAAGAACTCAAAAGACAAAACAGTAGGAAGAATGGAAACACATCTTAGAAGACGAAAGACAAGGCTCCAACCAATGCGGTAGCGATGAGCTGAGGATAGGCGGAGAAAGTGGCAGCACTCGGAGCCGGGGCCGGAGCATGGTGATGTGGCATCGGGGCCATTCCAGGAGCCATAGCCGGACCATGGTGGTGCCCGGCGTGTGACTCGGCAGTCATGACCAACACGGCCAAGACAATGCAGGCGAAGGCAAAACGGATAGAAGAACTTCTTGCTGCCATTTCAATTCTTCTTATTTAGTTTCTTTCTTTGTTGTTCTCTGCAGGAAATATCATAAGAAGAATATTGAATTTTATAGAGAGGGAGAGAGAGAGGGTTTGTATAAACAATGGTAGTGGATTTAAATGTCAACGCATACGAATGAGTCTTTGTGTTGAGACGATCATTAAGTTGTCATCATAACATGCTGTTCTGCTTAGAGTTTTTTAAAAAAATTATGGAAAAGGGACAGAGACAGAGACGCGAACATGGTGATGTGTCTGAATTTGTTAGTGGACACCCATTTATATGTTCGTTTATGTTCTGGAACAGGTATTACACAGGGGCGTGTGTTGACCAAACAAATTTATACATACATAATACATTCTATGAGGCCGTCTGCTCTTGTGGTGAAAAAATAATATAATTTTAGTAACTGTTTAGTATTTCAAGTTTTGTCAGCAAGTTGAAATCAAACATCACAACAACAAAAATCGCAGCTATAGAAAACCTAAAGATGTTTTTAGTACAAAATTTTAATCAGGAAAATAATTGATTTGTATTGCTATTCAACCGGTTAGCGACCGGTTGATGAGGGGAAGCGAGAATCTCTTGTATGCAAGGCAGAAACCTACTCTTGACGGACTGTGTGATCCATTTGCACTGTTCGATATTTAGGCCCATCCTAGGTAATGAATATTTGGGCTTAAGTCGGAGATAACAGATTAGAAATGAAAGACTATTTTAGTGAGCCTACATCATGATAAAGTCATCTGATTTTGGTCCATCGTATAATACAAATACTCGTATAGTCTTTTTCTTTGTCAACGTGCCCTAATGTATTTAATATTCTATATATCTAAAATTAAGTTCAGTTCAGTGAACCAAAACAAAATCGATATTGGCTAGCTGCAATTTATTTTCATCAAGATTATGATGCATAACGCAAAAGATAATAATTAGAATATTGTGAGTTCCAGAATAAATGCTACCTACCTAATTTTGTAAAAATAAAATAAAAACTGTACCTAATTAATACGAAAGCATGCATTTTATTTTCTTAAATAGAACACTTCTGCTGAAATCTCAATCTCGAATTCTCGATAACTATAATTTTAATACGAAGACTTGATTAATCGGACCCAAAGTAAATAAAGCTAAAACATTATTTTATACACTTTTTATATCATGGTGATCGTAGTTGTTGGGATAAAAGACAAAGAAGAAAATGTTGCTTCCGTCAAGTGCTTGGATTTTTGCATTCATTGTATTAATCCTTATAAATATACTACTAGTTTTGTCTGACAAATAAATTTAACTAAGTTCGACTGTAAACTAACAACTTTTTATAATAAGAATAAGAAATCTTGTAAATTCCAGGAAGCTACTGTATTTCGAATTAAAATTTGGAAAGGTACGACCGTACGAGTACGACAACATAAGGAGGACGAAATAAGCTCATCGAATTAGGATTGGGCCGCAATGCTTAACATTGGTGCATGGTCTGGACTCTGGACTAGACATTCATGTGTGTTCTTTTAACGCTCGTAAAAACCTAGAAAATTCAGACCTCTGTTGATTCAGTGTCTAATGATGTTTCGGAACATGCAACATATATATAGTACTAATTGATTAGTGTTACTCAACTTAGGTATGTTAGAAAACAAAGAGGCTAACCAAAAAAATGAGAAAAAAGTTTATGAAAGCAATCAACTAGCAATAAAAACAACATGAATACGAAATTGTCATAGAAGCAGGAAAATATATACAACGTTTTTAATTAAATCTAACATTGGCACTAAGCTACAATAAATAACGTGAAGCTGAAGAAATAGAAACAACCAGCCATTGTAGCCGGAATAGCAGAAGATGTTGTGGTCCGGTCGTTAGATATGACCTCGACAATCATTTTCTGACCCTTTTCGCAGTGACCCGACGTTCCACTTATGAAATAGTAAGGAACTGAGTGATCAAACATGAACCTGGTCTTGCCGGTATTCGAGTAGAATCTCGGGTGCGAAGAGTTGCATTGCTTGTAATCCTCCTTCGTTACTTGCATTACCGAATCTTTCTTGTACTTAAATTCTTTTAACCCCAAAGAACCAAACAAGAAACAAATGAAAAATCAAAAAGAAATCAAAGTTTGATGTGAATAAGATGGGCTTTTTAAGGGTTTAGCTTTACTTACGTATGATGTCTCCAACTTGAAACCGTTTATCGGAAGCCCAATCATTGAAACTTGTAGAAGAATTTGCAGGAGGAACTTCCCAATGGAATTTGTATTCAAGAGAAGAGACAGAAGCTGAAATCATTAAGAAAGTAACCATCCAAAGAAACATGTTTCTACAATCTGAGAGTAAACGACGATGGATCAAGTCTAGTTTTAGAGTTTAGTAGGGGTTTTATAAGAAACTGAGTTGAGGTGGTTACAAGAAGAGGGAGATAGTGGAGTTGACTATGAGTGTTAGTGGTTGGTTATGTTATGCCAATGCAAAAAGCGGAAACAAGGGAGGACCATACTCTCTGAGTTAGTTAGAGTCTTTTCGTGGGATATCTTAGGATAGGTTTGGTTCAACTTTGGTTTATGGTTAACCAACTCAAATCAATACTATTAAAACAGGAGAATTTTTTATCGACTATGTTTTGGACTATCAAAAAAGTTATAACAGTCCAACTAAAATAATTTCATTAGTTATTATCATATAATGTTTTTCTAATCTAACAAATATCTATTAATATTTCAAGATTTGTAAAATAGAATTAATTTAACCTCCTATTTTTTCTCTTACAACTAACTTAATAATATTTTCAAAATAAGATATCTAAAAAGATATTGTCAAGTATACTTTTCTAAGATTTTATTATAAAAATATCTTTTAATATCTTTTTATTTAAGATGTAAACATAAATTCTTTTTAATATTTATTTTTAAATAATAAAATTCGTAGTTAATATTAAATAAATTATTAACGAATATTAATTCTTTCATAATAGAATAAGAAATAGTATTCCCATAATATTTATATTCATAATTAAATTAATACATCAACTAATAAATATAAAGTAACTTAATTCATTTATTAAATATTTTATAAATCATAAAATTAAAGAATAACATAGATTCATGAATTTTACCACATACTTCAACGTATTAAAATAAAATATTAAACTAATATATATAAAATAATAAATAATTACATATTTAAATTTGAGTATTAAAAATAATTCGATATAGTATGATACGGGTTGAATGAAGATGTTTTATTTATATAATAATAAAATAAATTTTGACCAACATAAAAATTTAAAATATTTTTACTATTATTTACAGTTTTAAATATAAGTAAATAATGATGGGTTTTATAAATGAATTATCTTACTTTCAACAAATTATATTTATTAATTTTAATTTAGGTATCTATAAAAACATTTTATAATAAAAATACATGTATGAAATTTCTAATTTTCAGTAAATAAATTTTTGGAAAAAAACTAATCCCATAGATCCGGGTCGGGTAAACACAAATATAATTATATTAAGTTATTTCATAAATAACTGAACAGTTTATATATCTCTTGAACCAAAAAAAAGAAAAAACTATAATCAAACTGAAACCGAAATCCAAAAAGAAAGACAACCTAAAACAAAAACCGAAAACCAAACATTATATTTTAACATATTGGTGAACAAAAAGACGGGTTAATAAATTTGTTGACTAAACTAATTTCAAACATTTAACAAACGAGGAAGATCAATACATAAGATGATGACAAAAATAAAATCTTGCCCGCCCTTTGAAAGGGCGGGTCAAACTCTAGTCAATATTATTAATTTAGAATCACTACTAATATTTGACCTTGCTTTACCGTGGAATATTACTATTACTGCCATTGGACCTTTTTTCTAAAGAAATTAACTGTCATTATTTTACATATATATATATATCAATTACTTTTTTTTTCAACCTATTGTAACTTCCTTACTTGCTAAAATCTCGGGCACCACTACCTAACTCTATTTATATATCAAATCTGCGTATACATATTGTATTTGAGCAAAGAAAGATATGACCATGAACTGTTCGACTAAAATATATATAACTACATCTAATTAATCACATTACTCATGTTAAGAAATCACATTATTCATGACAAAATCATTGACATAAGCATTTTCATCTTTTAGCAGGATTGTTTCCTAAAGAACAAAAACAATCAATTTTTTTATAAACAACTAGGGTCGGCCCGCCCTAGGAAATTATAATAAAATTGTTTTATATTAATTTATGAAGTATTCAAAATTTTATATAGATTAAAAAATATTATAATCAAACAAATAATGAAAGAATTATAAGATCATAATAATAAATATTTTTGTTTTGAATTATAATGACAGTAACCTTAATTACTCTAAAATCATAATATGTATATTTTGAAGCTACAAAAGGTTTTGAAAATGAATTTAAACCAATATATATTTTAGTTAAGCTGATAAAGAACTTTGATAAACAAATAAACGAAAAAGTCTTTAGGACACAAATCATTATATTGTTGTGTCCACACCCATTGGAAATAGTGTTGAAATTCTTTTTTAAGTTGTAGTGGGTGCATTTTTGATTCAATATACTTGGATTTTAGATTTATTATAATATTTATTTTTAATTCTATCATATTAATATTGTTAAAACATAAATTATTAGACAATTTTTCAAAAATATAGATTTTAATTTATTTATTTTAATCTAGCAGATTTGAACTTTTACCACTTAAAATTTATTATTTTTCTTATTGAAAGTTATATATTATATAATTAATTAAAGTATGGTTTAAAAATTTTTTTATCTTACTTATTTAAGCTTGTGTAAAATAAATGTGACATGTACATTTCAGTTATTTTTTTTTGGATTTAGAACCATTAAATTTATAACTTTCAATTATTAGGAAATTTATCTCTCGGATGTTCTTGTTCTTTTTAACAAAGTACACCAAATCTGTATTATGGTTAAAAATCTATATTATAGTTGTCTTTGGATGTCACATGCTAATACATCATGATATGTATCTGAGGTTTTTTCTCACATAATCTACGAAATAGACTTGCATGATTTTTATATCATCAATCTATTACAAATGCTTCTTGTTTTTATGTATATAATAACATTAACTATTTACCAACTAATTCATGCTAAGATGAATTTGATACGAAGGTCACTTAGTTCGTCTTGTTTCAGTATAATTGCTCTATCTACTGCCACTGTCAAAGCCAAGTCAGAGACGAACTCATAAAGATTATATGACAACCAAAATATAAAAATCCATGTATCAAACTAAAAGCAGAAAAAAATAATAATTTAACCTCTAATACCTTATTAAAAGAAGGGAAAATTGTTTTTTTGGGCCAAAAAATGGTATCTATGTCTCATTAGGCTAATTTCTATTTTGTACCATTTTTTCCTTTAATACCCTTTCTTTTTTTCTAAAATAAATTAAATAAATAGTTTTACAAACCAAAAAAATTTGGAAAAATAATAACTAGTGATGAAATACCTATATCAAGTTAGTGATATTTTTTCCAGTTTTAAAAATGTTTAAATCATAATTTCATTTTCTGTTCTAGAAAAAGTAGAATTGACATTCTACAACGTAGAAAATGAAATCCACTATTTTCATTGAATCTACTATGTTTTGAATACGTGATCTACGTAAATAATAGTACTCTAAAAATATTTAGAATACATGTTCCGCGCCTAACCTACAACTCTAAAATCAGTAGAAATCGAAATCTACACTTTACAAAAAATCTAAAACATGTAGAATTCGAAATCTACACATTACTATAAATCTAAAACATGTAGAAACGGAGTTTCTACACATTGCTATAAATCTAAAAACCTATAGAAACTGATTTCTACAAATTTACTGAATTCTACGGATAAGAATAATCAGTTATGAAAATCTGGAAAAATATATTTTGAAATATTTTGTTTCCATATAATATTTAAAACGATTTTTTTTTAAAAATATTTTGTTCACAGAATTTTTTTTTTTTAATATTTTGTTTTGGGCAAAACGATTTTTACAAATATTTTGATATTTATCAATTGTTTTATTAATTGTAATTTCGAATTTATAATTAAAATTAAGGGTATTATTGTCATTATGAAAATATTTAGCCTAATGGGACATAAACTATACAAGATTAGTCTAATGGGACATAGATACCATTTTTTGGCAAAAAAAAACAATTTTCCCTTAAAAGAATTTACAGAAGGCTCATTTGGCTAAAATCTTAGCCATTCACGCTCCTCAACCTGAATTCAAAGCCTTCTTTTTCAAAATAATTACCATATTAAAAACCTGATATGATAGCAAAGTTCAATATTCAGATGTGCAGCGGTATATCTATTGCCATAGACCAATAGAAAAATTAAAAAGATGCAATCACATATCAAGATCAAACATAATTTAAATAAAAATTCATTGATTAATAGTCATAGAATTAGCTGAAAATAACCATTTTATGGAGGAGTCTTATTCTTCAACCACCATCTCCCAAGACATAACAGAGACTCAAAACAACGAATCAGAGGTACATGGGTTCCATAATGGTGATCTACTTCAGCAAGCCCTGTTTAAGACCATCTAAAAAGCCTTAACAGAATTCAACTTGGAAAAGGAATTCACTGTTTTACATTGTCAGAGAACTTATGATAGTGATGATGGCAGTAATCTACTTCGACATCTGGTGAAGGGAGAGCCTGCCTGGTGAACTATACATTAAACATGTCTCTGGCGACTCCTCTTATCTTCCTCTGCATCGACTTCTCATCCACCACAGGCTCAGTTTCCCTTTGCATCCCTCTTGTCTCCTAACCTCCCCCATGAACCACCGTGTGATCACGACGCCCCAAAATTTCAGCCACCGCATCCGTACTTGTTATTCCTGAAACTGCGACCAAAGCTCCTCTTTCTTATCATCAACACCATTTACAGACGCAAACTCTGCTTGCAAAGACTTTGACTTTAAATCATTATCTGAATTTGTTTGAGCCATCAAAACATTAAAAGGGCATAGGAACTTAACAGAAGAAGAAGCAAACATCATATGAATAAGATCACAAACTAATTAAGATCACAGTTACTTGTAAATCTTAAGGGAAAACGGTTGGTTTGTTTTCAAATCGCCGGAGCTACCTTGGCCCTAAGGAGATGCATATCGACAACCATAAAGATTTAAAAAGGAATCTAGACGAATCGATTGAATGTAGCCTGTGACGGTTCCGGTTACCTTTGTCAGCGAGAAGAAATTCCCACCGCACCAGACGTTCCTGGCCTCCCGGAACCGCATCTACCTAACCTCAATGGAGGAGGAGCATATAACGGACTCCAAATCGGAGAAAAACACTTGGAGTTAGCCATATCACAGAGAATAAGTATAGTAAAAATTATATAAAATATGGTTTGGAGAGGAGGAAAGGCTAGATCGTGATGATGAATCTAATAAGAGGCTTAACGGGATGAATCTGTAATGAGAGTGTTTCCGTTAATGAAGATGAAGATCAAACATGAAGATCGAAACTCAAAGAAGATTATTCACGCTTTCTCCACCATCTCAATCTCTCTAAAGCCGGAAATGAAAAAGGCTGATGAAACCTAATTTCCAAAACGACGCTGCTTAAGATTATTAATGTTTCACGCAGTTGGGCTTGGTAACTTCACCTCAATATAAAGTCCAGACCCATACATATCGCCGAACTCATTTAATGAACCGCAGCGTTTTCGTGAAAGTGGACACGTGTCGCGTCGTCATGCAACGACTTTGTGACGTGGCACAGTGAGGAGAGAGTACAACACTCTTATATAAATAGAAGATAGATATAGCATTAACAAAAAACAAGTTTTTTTTTTTTTACATTTCCTCCTTCTGCTTACCATGTATCTTAAATTAAGTTTCTAAAATTGGTTTTACAAATCAAAACATATAACTTTATACAAATTCGATAGAAAAATTAATCAAAAATATACACGTCCTTTGAAAGGGCGGATCCGAATCTAGTACTTGTATATAAAGGTGTATGCAAGTACTCTTGCTCTTGCACAAATGTTCGATACACCATTCAACACAAAATCAATTTTACAAGGAAGAATGAAGATATAGGATTGAATTGGTTGTAAGTTTTTTATTTTACAGAAAAGAAAAGTTGCTACCAGAGCTTATGCATTGCTTTCCAAAATTTTAAATGTGATAACTAGAACGATATTTTAAATTGCTTCCCTATCATTCAGCGGAAACAGAATTAAAAGTTCCACATGACAGAGTACATAATGCATTGAAGACCATACCTTAGGTTGGGTACAAAGGATATATGTTCCTTAGTAAAATTACAATATGCCTGGCCCGTGAACATAGACAATATAAATAATACATCTGTAAGACTGTTTAGTGGGGTCAAATATATTAAGGACTAAATGTGATAGAACTATTAATTAATTTGCCCATTTAAATGGTTATTATTGTGAATAGGGTAAAAGTTTGGACATAAGTGTTATGAAATATTTTTATGTAAATATCTTAATTAATTTCTAGTTTAATGAAAGACTAAACTAGAAATTAATACTTTATACAAAGAGGATTATGGTTCCTAAGACAATTCTAGCCAAAAATACAGTATCTCTCGATATCCCATCAATAAAGAACCAAAGTCATATATGATTTGCTTTTTGGAAAATTCATTCTCTAATTTCAAAATCTTAAAGGTATGGACACATTTGGTACGATTCCGTTTATGTCTATTGAATCAGAGAATCATATGGTTAAATGATTCATATTGATGAATCATAAAGAATAAATCTAACAACATCTAGAAATGTTCCACAAACGCATTATTGTGTGAATAGATAAATGTTACGTATCTTATATATTTGTGATAGTTATGATGGGCAACCATGTTGGTGGATCAATTTTGTTAGAGGATAAATACAAATGTGGATTCAGCGTATCTCAAATACCGTCTTCTAGCTACTACACCATGTTGCTATGTCATATCACCTTGTCGAATGATAATCAAATACTTAATCATGATACCATACATACATGTGTATATAAGGTTTGGTTTTATGTTGAAGATCTTCAATATAACGTATAAAGAGGCGGTAATCTGGTTGTTAACGTAAATTCGATTTAAGATTTTGATTCTACTTTCATGCAACACAAGAAACTGGATGCAACCCGGTTGTGAATTTCGGTTCATGATTCATCATATTTTGCCGTAAATTAAATACATCTCGTTGGTTAATATTAATCAGAACTTTAACGTTGCAAAATGATTTAGAATTTGGCTTGCGGTATAATGATTGATATTCCTCCCACTAATGACTATTACGAATTACATAATCAAATCTTATGGAGTTATAAGCTGAGTTGTTTGATCTCTTATAAGAAATATCTTTTCGAAGATTTTATTTTAGATTAATTCATCATATTTATATACAAACTCACACAGTGATATTTTCTTATAATTAACCTTAAGCTCATCAGTAAGCTATTTTTTATAATTTAACAATTTATGGTTATTTTCATAGGCTTTCTTTCTTGCATTATTAATTTTCCTAAATAGCCCTACCACATGGCGACCGTTACACCAAGACAAGTTCACCCAAGAAACGTAATCATTTTGATTGTGATTAAAGAACAAATTACACTACTGTCCGTTTTGTACTTGATTAGGTATATGATTAATCTTTGTATGCTTTTTATAAACTCAATATACAATAGTATATCCATGACATAAAGTAATGCAAAAATATGTTTTTAAAAAGTAATGCAAATAATTTGTCAAACTGAGATAAACTTTAATACAACAAGGTCGGCACGCCGAAATTCCTAAATCAAACAAAGCCTACCCATACTAGCTTTTAATTAATTAACAATGCTAATGTTTTTTGTTTACATTTTTTTGTGCTTGGCCCTTCAATCAAGGAAACATTGTTTATTATCAGTCGAACCTTCACCCATGTGCTCAAACTCTCCTCTTAACAGTCCCAATCAATCCTATAGAAATCTGATTTATCCATTGTCGGCACACTTTCATGGCTTTTATGATTGTAATTGTCTCTACGTTATTAGTTTACAAACGTTAAACAAAATATATTTAAAAGAGGAAGACTCGTAAATTGTACAAGCAACTGCACATGCAAGTGTGTATGTGGTTTTGTCCTTTTCTTGACCTCTTGTCTCTTATATAAACCACTTACATGTTTCCATGTCTATGTATCCCAAAGCTCAGAGAGAAAACAGAAGTGAAAAGAAAAACTCCACAGAAATTAAATTAGGAACAGATGATGAAGTTCAAGTCCAAGAGATTTGGCATTAGGTTTGGTTTTGGTAAAAAAAACAACAACAAAGGCACACAACAAGATCAACAACAAAAGGGAATTGGTAATAACAACAACAATAGTAGCAGCAGCAACTATGAGATCAAATGGGAACTTAGGCCAGGAGGTATGCTTGTTCAAAAGAGACAAGAGAGCATTGGTGAAGACTTGATCTCCATAAGAGTCTCTACTTTTGCTCATTTTCATGATCTCTCCATAGAAGCCACCTCCACTTTTGGTAAATTCCTCATCTCTCAAGACTTCTGAATATTTATGGCATTTAGGGAGACTTATCTAACAATTAATTTGATATAGTTTCAGAATATATAAGATTTAAAGAGTAACCGAATGTATCCGAGTTTAAGATAAATATTGTTTACTAGAATCCCAAAAAGCTTTTGAAACTATGGAATATTTTCTTATTGAAACGACAAACCATTCTACATCATGAAATAGAAAAGATACTGTCAAAAAGAAATTAATGAAACAAATCCCAAATCATATAAAAATCGTGATATTACAACTGATTTATACTTATGGATTTACAGGAGAACTTAAGATGGTACTAGCATTGCTTACCGGTCTCCAGCCAAAACAACAACGGCTATTATTTAAAGGGAAGGAAAGAGAGGATGATGAATATCTACACATGGTTGGTGTTGGAGAAAAAGACAAAGTCTTGTTGTTAGAAGATCCTGCCTTCAAAGAGAAAAAGCTTCTTAACAACATTTCCACTTCTTGCCATACAATAGTCGTATAAATAACTAAACATATTTGTCAAATTAGTTGTTTGTTAACTTCTTGGTGAAACATAAAACCAGATAAAAATAATAACTAGATCGGTTTGTCATGCATAATGCTTACTGATTAAACAAATTCCATGTATTCGTTCTCCTTCGAAGTTGTAAAACTAAAATGTTTACATGTAATGTATTTGTCAAAGTTTTCAGAGTGTTCCATACTTCCATACGTATGATAAGTTTTCTAATTAGTTACATGCTGAAGAGTAAGAGTTCAGACAATAGATATTATGTAATCGTTAATATCCACTTTCATTATTATTCGTTTAGATGATGTGGTAAAAATCAGTTGACTTTTCTACTAAGAACTAAAACGGGCAAACAAACCTAAAACTTCTGCACAAGAGCTGGGGAAGACCTCTATACAGACCAACACCATTTATTTCTCGGTTGACTCCGGTTAGGCCCTTAATTTCTCAAAAAGTTACAAAATAACATTATTATACCAAATCCGCCATTTGGTTATTTTAGAATACTAGTATGCCCATAAACCACAAGTCTAAAACCACCCGTTTTTAGTAGTTTACAAATCGTCTCTCTTCACAAACCGGCCCTGAAAAGAGATGAACCAAAACCAATACCTAATTAGAACCATCAGTTTCACGCATTAACCCAATATAGTTCCCGGTCTTACATATATTACTGTCTACACCCAGTAGTGTAATGTAAATTGTTTTTTTTTTTTTTGCTAAAAGTGTAATGTAAATTGTTGAAAAGAAAAAGAAAGGAAGCTTGCGTACTTTAACACGAGGACGTTTCTCAGCGTTGAGTTTACGAACTTGGTATCGAATCCGTTTAGAGAAAAGGCGACTTTGCCGTTTCTCTTTATAACGTAGCAAGCTCGCTTCTCTATGCCCTCTCCATAACGTCCCCGTCGTCTCCATCTCCGGCACCGCCCATAAACTCCCTGCCTCTCCACCGCTGGTAAACACCTAAACAACCATCAAAACACACTTGCCTAGTATCAAATCTTACTTATCCAGCTTAGGTTTATTTTGACGATACCAACGATGACCAAAATATAGAATATTTTACAATTTGTACATTTGTCATGAATATAGCGTATGATTTTGATGACAAGCTCGATCGGTTTCACGATTTGACAAATGTTTTTATCAGTCTAAACAGTTATCTAAAAAATCTACATGTAATAATAGGGTTATAAACTTACAATCAGAAATTAAAAGGAAAAAATCATTATGCTGTTACATTTTCTGTTTATAGTCAAAGCTTTTAATATTATGATAAGATTTTCAACGTAATAATTTTAATTAGGCTATCATCATTAGATTCATTACTGTTTTAAGAAAAAAAACTCGTGACCACATCAAAGTTTTCACCGCTTTTAATATGTCAACTTAATTAGTAACATTAATAAAACATTAACTACGATATATAAAATGACAAAAAGAGATGTTTACTTACATCAGCAGAAGCATGCAAGTCCGGGACCGTCTGCGGCGGTTCTCCGTCGACATAAAGAGTGCCTTTATCCGGCCAAGCCTCCATGATCTGCTCATAATCAAGCTTCAGAGCCAGCGAAGGCCTTCCATCGTTTCCATCTCCGCCGCAACACCGTGGGGTTCCGCTCCTACTCATCACCTCGTCCACAACCTCCGAATAACTCACCCACCGTTCTCCCGTAGTCTCCTCCTTGCTCGCTCCTTTCCTCATCGCCGTGCGAAGAAGAAGCGAGGAAGACGACGAACCGTGCTCCTGAATGTCGTACGGAGATAGATTCCTTCCTCCTCCGCCGCGGCAATCTACATCGGTGGCGGTAGAGGAAGGGAGGAGTAGATCGTGGATCGAAGAGATTGTGCTGTCGGTTGTTGAACTGAAGAGGTAAGCTGCGACGGTGTCGTACTGATCTTCTTCTTTCTCTCCTCCCACAGCCTCCGCTCTCTTCCTCTCGGCCCCTACTTTCGATGGTTTTCTTTTGCCCTTCTTCTTGTTCGTCGTGGTGGTTACGGGACTCTCGTCGATCTCGTGATGAGAAGTGTTGAGTTCGAGCTTGAGACTAAGAAACTTTGGTTTTCTCGTCTTTGTTCTGAACTCACGAGACGTTTCAGAGTTCGAAGGAGAGTTATCCATGGCTATGTGTTTCTTTTTCTTGATCCTCTTTGATGTTATCGTGCTCTGTTTTTCTTCTCCGACCACAGGACTACTGGGATCTCTACTACACATCTTTGTTCCCTCTTTCACAGTATAACTGTGTTTCTCTCACTCTTAATTAACTCTTTCTTCAGTTTTGTAAGAGAACGTATGTAGGTGGAGGGAAAAGGAAAGCTGATCGTGATGGTACTTTGAAACGTGTCGCTCACTAATTGGATAAAACTATTGTCATCTTGGATTCTATTTGGATGTGCAGGGAGGAAATAAGTTTGGATAGATTATATTTAATGTATTAATTATGGGGTAAACTCCATTTTATAACGTTGTTATTACTTTCCGATACTGCAACATCTATAGAGTTCACGAATCTATTCAAAAGGTTTAAGATATTTTTGTCATGGGCCTGGACATTTTAACTTGGACCCGAAAACCCGAACCCGAACTGACCCGAAAATATCAGATTTGAAACCGAACTGAAAATTTACAAGTATCTATTGGGTCCAAAATTCTTCTACCCGAATAGACCTGGATCCAAAAAGAACCGAACCCGAATAGACCCGGATCCAAAAAGAACCGAACCCGAATATACCCGACCCGATAAGAACCGATTCAAACCCGACTTAAAAACTTTAAAATATCTTTTTATTAACAATCTTTGTTATTATTTGTAACATTTTTAAGTAACATGAAGTTTTAAATGTAGAATATAGAATTAAAAATATTTTATTTTAATTATTAATAGTTTGTTTTAAGTTATTTTGTAAAATTTTAGATATATATGAAAATTTTTGACTAAATTCGATGGAATTTTAGTATTTCATTTCCTTTTTATATCCTAAATATCCGAATCCGACCCGGACCCGACCTGAATCTGAAAATTATGGGTATTTTAATTATAGACCCGAACCGATCCGGACCCGACAAGACCCAACCGGAACCGACCCAAAAATTATAGGTACCTATATGGGTCTAAATTTCCAGGACCCGACAAGACCCGATCCGAGGACCCGAATGTCCATGCATATTTTGTCATGTGAGCATTATTTTAGGAGGCACCACCGGCTAGACATTTTATTCGTTAAATTTGATTCGACACATTTTATTCACTAAATTTGATTCAATTTGTTATTCATTTCGATTTGATCTAAAAATGTGACTATCTGTAAGTTTTCGGAATAAGACAAATATCAAAAATATCTTAAAAATGAAGTAAATAATAAATACTAAAAATTTTAAGGTTGGATATTCAATTTGCTCTATTTTATATACGAATAGAATTATATCAACAATTAAATAAATAATCGTAAATATATAACTTTACATAATTATTATTTTAACATATAATTTAATAATTTCATTTATGAAATTACTTATAAAGTTTTAAATTAAGAAATAAATATAAATTCTTTACAAAAACCATAATTTTTCTAAAATTTTATCTTTTTAGTTAATTAATTTTTAAAATATGAAATATATAGTTTCACTAATTTTTACATTTTGTTTTATGTTATGTAAAAAATACTTTTTGAAAACAAACTTATATAGTTTTTTTAGATTTACTTGTATAGATCAAAGTGAATGAAATATTCGTAAATATTTGTAAATTTTTTGAATATCCAAAAAATCATATATGCGAAGCAAAAATAAATCAGAAAATCAGATAGTCATGAATTGTGAATCTACATATTATAAATACTGAAATTTACTGTACTATACGCTCTGCGTCCAACCGTACAACTGAGCACCATTTATAATAACAACACGGCTTAAAAACAAACGTGGTTAACATGAAACTTTTTTCGAGCTAATATTGCTGAAAATTATGTTTGAAGTGATATAATATCTTACGACTTTTCTCCGTGAGAAGATTGCATTTGCATTATTGTTATTCCACGCTGTCATCGAACGCAATGAAATTTCAAAAATGCGAATCCAATTCATCATAAATTGACAAGAGGATATACCATTTGAACTTGGGGTATATTGTAAATTTTGCTACCACCGACAGCAATGACTTGTGAAGTGATTTATAGTACAGTATCATCTGAACAATTTGATGACACCTTCCGTATATATAGATTTTCTTCTATGATAACATTCACGTGAAATAAAATAGAAAGTTATATACAGTATTTTTTTCTTTTACATTTTTTTTAACAAAAGTCTTTTACATTTTCATTAGGTTATGTATAACGTACCGATCGTCTACGACTAACGGACCACTTACGTTCATTCTCTCGGTCTGTGGATCCATCCCATCCGATGGTCGGTGCATTAATTTTCCATGGTCTGAAACTCTTGTTTATTGACCCTGTAATTACTATATGACCTTTTTCCGTGTTTTATTCTTAATTGCACGATATCGCGAATCACTTTTCGATAGGTCATCCATATTTCCATTAGTCCAGCCTACACACATTTATTTCTAGAGTTCTAAATAGATGTGATTCCGAAAAGGTAAGTGCACTTTAATGATATATGTAGCCAAATCAATTCTCTTAACCTTTCTATAAACCGAGAAGTTACCCTATAATTTCTTTTTTTAAAACCATAAATCAGCTAATACACGCTTTGTAAACGTAATAATATTTAGCAACTCTGATTGAGATTATGAATTCTGTTTGATTGTAACTATTAGAATTGATCTACTTGCAATACTTTGATAAACATATTTTACAAAGAAAAATTTCATAAATAAATAATCCAATAACAACAGATTTTTAAAAATGACAATATCAGTTACTTTCATAACTTTTTGAATAACACAAGACTTTTATTAACATTCTAAAATAATGAATTCAATAACTCTAGAATTTTGTAAACTTCTAACTACTCATTATAAATTCATAAACCAATAACATAAGATTTTAACATCCAAATCTTAATTGAATAACTCTAGAGTTATTATAAAATCCAAATCTATAAATCTCTTTACAAATTCATAATCTGATAACACCCCCTTAGAATCTTCAAATACATTTTGAGGTTCTGATCAAAGAATTTATGGTGCTGTTGTAAGAAGCCCAAATAATAACCCAATATATTGGCGGCACCGTGGATATATAAAGTACACACACAAGTCATTACCACAAGTCCAAAACATAGAAACACCCCGCATGGTGAAGTTTTCTGCAGCTTAGGTACTCGAAGACATTTGTTAATCTTTGATTCTATCTTTGTGTAACTGTAGAGTGTAATCATTCAAGCTAATGGAAATCATGCAAAGCCCTAATGTAACTCAACTGTTTGCTTAAGAGTCAAGGCATCCAGAAAAAAATTATCACACCCAAATAAACTAATGCAACAACTCACAAACAAAACTAGAAAAAAAAAGCATTAGAATCGCAATCAAGATCAAGATCAACTGTTCTTGTTCTGTAACAACAATTATATGTACGATTTTCCGGTTTGTTCAGACCTTACTCTATCCAATCTATCAACACTCTTCCTCCCTCTCTCAATCTGATGATGCTGGTCAACGCTCTTCCTTGCCTTGTCATGGATGTCAACGCTCCTCCTAGACCGATCTAAATGCTGCTCAAAAGTGAGTCTCAGCTTACTCTTCTTCGAAGGACCTTTTGGCGGTTTCTCTTTCTCCCTTCTATCAACGCTTTCCCTTGGCTTCTCTCTTCTATCCACACTCTGCCTCGGCATTTCCACATGACCTCCCTGGTTTTCTGACTGGCTCGTGCTCGCCCTCGCTCTCGAGGAGAGAGATCTCTCTACGGTTGTGATGAATTTCTTAAGGTGTTTGATGTATTCAGGGTAGTGTTCTAGATCACAATGGCTACCTCCCTCGAGCCAAAGCGGTTCATACTTCTCTTTAGAGAGTTCCCATAGTTGTTTTCCGTGAGAACAGTCCACAACTTCATCTGAAGTTCCCTGCAACCAGAGACAGAGTTAAATACATTCCAGACAAAAAAAAAACAGAGAGAGCGTTTGATAGATATGTAACTCACGTGAATGACAAGAACCGGGCAATTCACAAGTGTGATCTTGTCGATATTCTGCACGAGAAACAAGCAACTGTATGATCCATCAAAGAATAATGAATTTATTTTATTATTATCTTGTCGATATTCGCGCGTAATCCCCCAGGCCATGGTTTTTTCCAGTTGAGCTAACGACCTCTAGTGAATAATGGATTTTATTACCTTGTAGATGTCGAACCAGTAAGTCTTCTTCACTGGATACATTACTCTTAGACCCGAAAGAATGGGGCTATGGAGAACAACAGCTCTTAACTGAGGCAATCGAGCAGCGAGATCTAGTGTAGGTCCACTTCCTACAGATTGGCCATAAAGTATTACATCTTCCTGTTTGGCTCCGTAGCTCTCTTCAAGACATTTATAAGCGGCTTCTATATCAGCATATGTATGGTTCTCACTCGGCTGAAGTCATACACACACACAAAAAAAAAAGATTCTTATAATTAATTATATAGCTAAATTAATTATATAGCTATTTACCAATACTCTACTTGGATGTTTGTTAAGGACAAACAAACCTTTCCAGTAGACTGTCCATACCCTGAGAGCACCCGCATCGACGGGTTTGGACAGGGTCGTGGGCTCGGGGTCATAGGCCTTTTTATTTAAAATAAATGATTAAATGGGTTTTAATCTGTGAACCGGATCCTGCGTGTGAGCCCGTATGATACGGTGTCGTGCCACGCGTCGAAGGGTGAGAGGGTACGCGTTTTCGCGTGTAGACGGAGGAAAGAAGGGTTTCGCGTGAGATATCTCATTTTCTCTTTTCTCCTCGAAAGCTAGGGTTTCGTTTTCTCTGAGGCGATTTCTCGAGCGTCGCTTCCGCCGGAGATTTAATCGATCAAATCGTCGTCGGACTCTCTCGTAGACGATCTCAGGTGAGTATCTTTAACTTTGACGGTTTGATTCAATCGATTTGGGGTAGAAAGCGTTGTCGGTTAGTTAAATCGATTTGGGGGTTTCGTCTTAGGGTTCGATAATCGATATGGGGCTTTCGATTTCTTGTTTATAATCGTCATGGGGGTTGGTTTTATCGGGGATTTGAAATCGATTTTGGGGTAGAAAGCGTTGTCGGTTAGTTAAATCGATTTGGGGGTTTCGTCTTAGGGTTCGATAATCGATATGGGGCTTTCGATTTCTTGTTTATAATCGTCATGGGGGTTGGTTTTATCGGGGATTTGAAATCGATTTTGTGGGTTTCTAATCCACTTTCTTCTTTTGATTAACCATTGATTGAGTAATATTTTTTTTTTGTTTTTCTATACAGATGGATCCCGAAGCAGAGATGAGAGACACAAAGAGGAAAAAGGAGTACATCAATTTGCTCGGGAACGTGGCTGATTCAGAATATGGGATTCCGACGAGGTGTCCCTGTGGTGGGAGAATCATCCACGAGGTTCGTGGGAAGGAGGAGTACGACACTCTACCTGGGAAACGCTTCTTCACATGCAAGAACTACGAGGTTCTGTATTTCATTCTTTAGATATTATTTTTCATATTGGAATATAAGAGATTCTCATACAATTTTTTTTTTTAAACCAAGGCTGATGGGGTTCATTACCGTCAGCCATGGGTCGTTGGTGTCCAGGAGCAAATTGAACGGCTCACCAAGCGTGTCGAGGAGTTTGAGGAGGTAATCAAGTGGGTGCCGGTGGTTAATACTAAGATTCAGAGACTGGAGGTAATGTGACTTCAATGAAATTCATATTTTTTTGTTCCCTAAGATTATTCTGAATTTTCTAACAACAATGTTATTGTTGTTTCCATGTGCAGGCAGAGGTTAAAGCTCTCACTGTGGAGGTTGATAATCTCACAGGGCAGGTTTATAACCTCTCTGTGCAGGTGGAAACGTTGGAGAAGCTCTGGTTCGACTGAAAACACAAGGTAACCCTATATCTCCATTGCTTAACTTGAGTTGTAGCTAGTTCAGTAGTAATGAATGTTTCAGTTTGAAATTGGTGTAGTTGTTGTTTAGGTTGGTTTTGTATTGAATTGTAATGAATGTTTGAGTTTAAAAATTGATTTGATGTTCATTGAATGCAATCTGTGGACTAGTTGTAGGGTAATTAACTTGAAAACTGTTTGGTAGTTAGACTATGTTTAATTTTTCTGTCCTTTCAAACACCAAAACTAGTTTAAAACCGTAGGCACTTCACATCTGAAAACACAAACCACCTAAAAATTAAATCTAGAAAAATGGATCCCTTTTCCCTTAACTCTCAAGGGTTTTCTGAACACCTTGCTTCCCAGAGCAGTCAACCAATAGATTTAGGTAGTTCTCAGGGTCCTAAACCTGCTGAAAGGCGAAAGTGGAGCACCAAAGAAGATTTGGTGCTGATCAGTGCTTGGTTGAACACCAGCAAGGATCCTATCGTCAGTAATGAGCAGAAGGTTCTTGCCTTTTGGAAGCGAATAGAGGAGTATGTGAATGCTAGCCCTCTGCTCGTTGGCTCCGCTTCTAGGGAGTGGAGTCAATGCAAGCAGAGGTGGAGAAGGATTAATGAGCAGGTCTGCAAGTTTGTGGGTAGCCATGAAGCGGCTATGAAGGACCAAGCTAGTGGACAAAATGAAAATGATGTCATGAAGGCCGCTCATGACATATTCTTTAATGATCATGAGGTGAAGTTCAGTCTTGAACACTGTTGGAGGGAGCTCAGGTTTGAGCAAAAATGGAGATCACAAGCTTTCACCAGAGATGGTGCAAAGGAAAAAAGGAAGGAAAGTGCGGAGGAGGTTGGTGCAGAGGAAGAGGATGTTAGGCCTGCTGGTGTTAAGTCATGCAAAGCAGCCAAACGCAAGAAGCACGGGAATGAGGCTGCGTTTGATCAAATAGAGACCATATTAGCAGCTAAAAAAACCATTTCGAAACAGAACATACTTAATAGGTTGCTAGCAAAACAAGAAGGCACACTCTCTGAACAAGAAATCTGCCTGAAAAATAAACTCATTGTTGAAATGCTTTGATTTGGTTAGTTGGTTTTTTTTGGCTTTGAATATTGCAGGCTTTGATATTTTTGATTTGGTTGGTTGAAATGCTTTGATTTGGTTACTTGGTTGAAATGCTTTGATTTGATTAAGTGCATAGGATATGTTTTGCTTTGAATATGTTTTTCTTTAAGATAATTGATATTTGTTTCAATATGTTTTGCTTTTCAGGTCACGGGTAGGAGGAGTTGGATGCGTGTAGGCGTGGATGGTTGTAAGATAGTCTCGGTTGCTGCTTCTTGTCATGTTTCAATCACGGGAAAGTGTAGTATTTTGTATCATTCTACACTTGGTTTAGTTTAACTGGATTTTACATGTGCTGTAGTCTCACATGTTTGTTTTGTACTCACGGGTGTATGTACCCTACTCTTCTGTTGTGTAATCACGGGTGTCTGTACCCGTGCAACTTGTATCATTGATGTGTAAAATGTAGACTCCACTTCTCTATATATTATGTTTCACTCTTCCTCTTCTTACTTGTATTTGTTACACTACTCTTCCTCTTCTTACTTCACACATTCACTACACCACGACTACAAGCAGAAACCACATCCAGCACCACTAGTTCTTCCTTTGATATTTGTTTGCAACAAACATCGGACACTGACAACAGCACCACACATTGACAACACCACCACTACGAGCACAAGGAGCACCATTCATCTCAACCTTTCATCAAGTTTTCTACAGAGGTTAGTTGAAATAATTTGAAGTTTAAAATTGAAAAAAAATTGATTTCTGTCTAAATTAAAGGCGTAATCAAAAAAAAAATTAGAAAAGTTGTTAAGATGAATAATTAGAAGTTTAAAATTAATAAAAAAATTGATTTCTCTCTAATTTAAAGGCCTAATCAAAAAAAAAAATTAGAAAGGTTGTTATGATGAATAATTAGAAGTTTAAAATTAAAAAAAAAATTGATTTCTGTCTAAATTAAAGGCCTAATAAAAAAAAAATTAGAAAGCTTGTTATGGTGAATAATTAGAAGTTTAAAATTAAAAAAAAAATTGATTTCTGTCTAAATTAAAGGCCTAATAAAAAAAAAATTAGAAAGGTTGTTATGATGAATAATTAGAAGTTTAAAATTAAAAAAAAAATTGATTTCTGTCTAAATTAAAGGCCTAATAAAAAAAAAATTAGAAAGGTTGTTATGATGAATAATTAGAAGTTTAAAATTAAAAAAAAAATTGATTTCTGTCTAAATTAAAGGCCTAATAAAAAAAAATTAGAAAAGTTGTTATGAAGAATAATTAGAAGTTTAAATTTTTTTAAAAAACCTAATACCATACCATAGCAACCCCCTTTTTTGGTTTTCTAGGAAGAAAACCTCGAGGAACATAACATCAACAATGTCTTCCTCATCTACTGATGAAGCAGATGAAGCTTTTGATGAAATGGTCGACGAAGTTGTTGATAATTTCATCGATACAGTAGTTGACGCTCAAACCAACAAACCGAAGAGACGAGGTTATATTGAAAGATATCGAGAACGAGGCCACCACCAACTATGGAACGACTATTTCATGGCTAATCCTACATACCCACCAGAATTGTTTAGGCGGCGTTTTCGAATGAATAAGCCATTATTCCTAAGCATTGTCGAGCGCCTAACTAGTGAAGTTCCATACTTTCAGCACAGAAGAGATGCTTCCGGAAGGTACGGTCTATCTCCACTACAAAAGTGTACGGCAGCCATACGTATGCTCGCATATGGTCAGTCAGGAGATACATATGACGAATATCTCCGACTTGGTGAAAGTACATCACGTTTATGTTTGGAAAATTTCACTACTGCAATAATACAATTGTTTGGAGATGAGTATCTACGAAGACCTACAGCTGAGGATCTTCAACGATTACTCGATCTTGGAGAGGCCCGTGGGTTTCCAGGGATGATAGGCAGCATCGATTGTATGCATTGGGAGTGGAAAAATTGCCCAACGGCTTGGAAGGGTCAGTACACACGTGGTTCAGGAAAGCCGACAATTGTCTTAGAAGCCGTGGCATCACAAGATCTTTGGATATGGCACGCATTTTTCGGATTACCAGGTACTCTCAATGATATCAATGTTCTTGATCGGTCACCAGTTTTTGATGACATCTTACAAGGTCGAGCACCTGAAGTTAAGTTCAAGGTCAACAACCACACTTATCGTATGGCCTACTATCTTACTGACGGAATTTATCCAAACTGGTCAACATTTATCCAATCCATCTCACTTCCTCAAGGTCCTAAAGCAGAGCTATTTGCTGAACGTCAAGAATCCACCAGAAAAGATGTCGAACGGGCTTTTGGAGTATTGCAGTCGAGGTTTGCAATTGTTAAAACCCCAGCTCTACTATGGGACAAGGAAAAGATAGGAAAGATAATGAGAACTTGTGTCATATTGCACAATATGATAGTAGAGAACGAACGACACGGATATGCTCAAATTGATACATCTGAGTTCGATTCTGGAGAGTCTAGCAGAAGTTCCAAGGTAAAAAGAAGAACAAGTATTCATGGCGGTAATATGTTACAAGTTCGGAGAGAAATTCGAGATACAGCCAAACATGATCGTCTTAAAGCTGATTTAATGGAAAATGTATGGCAAAAGTTTGGTAATGAATAATCTTCGTATGTTCATGAATTCTCAATGTAATCAATTATCTTTGTATGTTTATGAATTCTCAATCTATTGAATAAATTTGTTTTTAATGTATTGAATAATTTTTTTTAACAATATCTTAAATAAATTAATATTTTATTCCTTTATTTACAAAATCTTTATAAGTTTTTTTTAAAAAAAATATTATTTTATATCTAAGAACTCCGTTTCAGGTTCACCAATGCAGTCTCCCAATACATAGAGGTTCATCACTGTTCATGGTCCCACACAAAAAATAAAAAAAAAATTCAATGACCCCCAAGTGGGGGGTCACCAATGCTGATGCTCTGAGTAATCGTACCTGCAAAACATTTATGGAGACGAATCAAACTAGGAAGGATATGTACTTGTTTTGTGTGTGTGTTTTTAATGCTATGAAGGATCTCAAGTTGAGAGATGTATTGTTCATTAAGATCTTCTGAACTAAAGTAGCAGACACAAGCAGAAACATACAGATTAACAATAATAGAAGGAAGGCAAAAACCAAATGAACAATATCATACAGATTAGATCCAAAACTTCTTTAACAAAAAAGAAAGACTTAAAACAAGAACCAACATCCGACCACTTTCATGAAAATGATTCTACAACAACTTAACCAGAGATATGTTTCAAAACTTTCAACCACAAGCCTGATCAGGAAGCAAAGTAATAGACTTGAATAGTCTTATAACCCAAAAGAACCAATCAAAAAGAAACCAAAAAGGAAACAAATCTCCAAATTTAACAAATATCCAGAAAAAAAAAGAAGAAACCAAAAAAAAAAAAAAGTAGAAACACCAAAACCAACACAGAAGCAAGCTAAAAATTCTTTTTAACAGCCATTTTTAAATAACGAAACATCAGTACATCACCAAACAGAACAGAGTTACAGAACAGAGTAGCTTATACAGAGAGCTACATGTTGAATACGAGTTTGATCGATCGAATGATAGTGAAATAAACTCGGTTTAGTGGGTCTTACAAAGACGTTTATTGATCAGTGTATGAGAGCGAACGAGTTTACAAAGAGGTTAACAAAAAGAGAAAGGTTGGAGCTTGGTTAAAAGACTCCAACGAAAACACTAAGCGATTCAATCGGTTGAAAACCCTAGATCTTGCCGTCAAAGCCTTAGTGTCTATTTGCGGATCCTTTCTCTTGCTCTTCAGTCGTCTTTTTATAGCCTTCGTGGGTATGTCTTTTGTTCGCCCTAAGAATAGTTTGCCCTAGAGGCCCAGGCCCAATCTTTGCGTTCGATGGGCTTGGAGCCGAACGATGGTTCGTTGAGCCGACGCTAACCAGTAAGTCGATCGACCGTAAGACCAAGCCGTTAAGATCAGTCTTCATGCCGATCGACCAGTTTACTGGACTGATCTTTGGCCCAGATTCCGGCGTTCGTGGACCGAATCCTGTTATTCGATGGGCCTTGTGGAGGGATGCCAAATCCCTCTCCAACAGTAAGCCCCCCCCCCAATCCACTTGTGAAGGATCGCGGTTCTTCGCAATGGGGTAGCAAGAGTTGGTTCTGAGAATAACGGATTCAGTTCCAGTCTCGTTGGGCGACAGGTCGATCGGTAGCGGTATGCTTGCGATGCTCACGATGTTGTTAATCGACCGCTCGACGAGATAACTGTTGTTTGAACGATCACCTGATCGAGTAATTGTCGTTGATCGCTCGAGTAAGTAGTTGTCAAAGTAGTGTGTAGGGTGTGAGACTGTTTGCAGGCCTCGAACTAAACTGGTTTTGGCAACTGTGGCTTGCCGACCGATCGATCGCTTGGTCGACGTGTGAGGTCAAGCCGACTTGATTTTTGTCCGTTGCATACTTGCGGGAGATACCCGTGATCTGTCGCTCGATCAGCTAAAAGCACCGTTCATGGTTTGTTAGTCGTTGGTCGATCGATTCCCATTCGATCATGTTCCTTGAGTAGTTCCTGGTCGTTTGCGCTACGTTGGTGAGTCTACCGATCGATCGGTCGGTCAGTTGGGGTTGATCGGTTGGCTAGACGATCTCTGTTCCAAACGATCCTGCAGGCGACAGACGACCCTTGTTTCGGGTAATCCTGCAATCGACGGGTCGTCGTTTGTCTCCTATGGTTTTCGCGGTCGATTGATTGGTTGGTGCATGCCTGTTGATCGGTCGGCTTTCACGTCGTTTGAACTACGTCTGCTTGGCGATTGCACTGATCGATCGATCGGTCAGTTGGGGTTGATCGGTTGGCTGGACGATCTCTATTCCAAACGATCATGCAGACGACGGGCGATCCTTGTTTTAGATGATCTTGCAATCGACGGGTCGTCGTTAAGGAAAGCGTTGCGATTGATGGCAGATCTGTTGAGCGCCTTGCGCGTGAACTTCGTCAAGTTTGGGTTGAGTCCGACGGATGGGTTTTGAGCAATCCTGAAGTTGCAGGGCGATCGCCGCGGAGGTCTGGGTCCTTGATGACTTGATTGACTCCATTTCGTTATCATCGCGATGGGACGTTTGGAGAGATTCCCGATCTCGCTCCGGAGCTTGATCGGTCAGATGAGCAGGATTGGGACGATGTTGATCCTACTCACTCTACTTTAGAAGGGATTTCTTCGCTGATGGAGAAAAGTCGAGCGTCCGGTATGACCTTTATGATCCCGAGATCCGACCAGCGTCCATGGAATCTGCCGAGTGGATATTGCGGTGTTTATGAGTCATTTTTGGGGAAGATTCAAAGTTGTGGTTTCTGATCCTCCGTTTAATCACCTCTTATTTCTTTTCGCGGTCGTGTCAATCAGCCGGGCGCTGGCGCTGGCGAATGTTGCCGCAGATCCCATCGCGGAGGGGTCAATTGACGTTCTTCCGCCAAAGAGGAAGAGAAAAAGGGCTAAGTCTTTGAAAGAGGTGAGGGCTGATCCTTCTGAGGATGAAAGGGAAGCCGCTCGAACGCCGCGTGAGCCGAGAGACGATGACGAGATGGAAGACAATCGAGAGGACATCCATGTAGAGAATTCCAAAGGCCTATCTGGCAAGGGATCATCGGGAGGAGAACTTCGCCCGCCGAGTGAGGCGACTCGCCATGCCGTAAACGGGACGCCAGATATCTCCAAACTTATGTTTCCGAACAAGTTTTCCGAATCAGCTCGTGCAGACGCAGATGTAAACATTTGATTAAGAGAATGCTTTTGTTGATAGTCTGATTGCTGGTGATTGATCGAATGGTGGTTTAGTCATTTGCCATGATCAAGGCAAAAGTGACAAGACGTGCTCATTTGGTGTTTGGACAGAAGTGACGTGGTGTCATCTGCCTGAGGCTGCGTGATGTGTGGTCATTCTAGTCGATCGAAAGTGACGTAAAAGCGTTCACATGACGCCTTTGTGACCAAGTTAACGGTATTGTGATGTGTAGTCATTCGGACTGACCGAAAGTGACTTACAAGCGTTCACTCGACGCCTTTGAAAATATCCGCTAATGGCGTATGTGGGCTTTGTGACGTACAATCATTCGATCTATTCGAAAGTGATGTACAAGTGTTCACATGATGCCTCTGTGACCAAGTTAATGGTATTGTGATGTGTAGTCATTTGGACTGACCGAAAGTGACGTACAAGCGTTCACTCGACGCCTTTGAAAACGTTCGTTAATGGCGTATGTGGGCTCTGTGATGTGCAATCATTCGATCTATTCGAAAGTGATGTACAAGCGTTCACATGATGCCTTCGTGACCAAGTTAATGGTATTGTGATGTGTAGTCATTCGGACTGACCGAAAGTGACGTACAAGCGTTCACTCGACGCCTTTGAAAACGTTCGTTAATGGCGTATGTGCGCTGTGTGATGTGCAATCATTCGATCTATTCGAAAGTGATGTACAAGCGTTCACATGACGTCTTCGTGACCAAGTTAATGGTATTGTGATGTGTAGTCATTCGAATTAACCAAAAGTGACTTACAAGCATTCACTCGACGCCTTTGAAAATATCCGCTAATGGCGTATGTGGGCTTTGTGATGTGCAATCATTCGATCTATTCGAAAGTGATGTACAAGCGTTCACATGATGCCTCCGTGACCAAGTTAATGGTATTGTGATGTGTAGTCATTCGGACTGACCGAAAGTGACGTACAAGCGTTCACTCGACGCCTTTGAAAACATATGTTCCAAATACTAACTGTGGGATGTGCAATCATTAGATCTACTCGGCGTTGTGTTTGCTTCCGTCGTCTGAGTCGGATTTCCTTGCCTTTGTTGTTGACGATGGATGCCAACTTCAATCTAACCCAAAGCCTACGACCTCACTCATCAAATTTTACTCAGCGGCAGGTGAACGGCTATGATTGCAGGTTCACCGAGAATGAGAAAGTTCTGCAGGCTACTGATTTTGTTTCTAGAAGCAAGTATACCGAGCGATCAATCAGTCGCCGAGCTGAAGTTGGACTCGGGTACTCTGCTCGTCAATGAAAGAAGTGTGTTGTTGATCGATTGAGCCGTGTGAAGCGTGGTCGTTCGATCGGGGCAAAACGCAAGGAGAAACTTATTTTTCACAGCGAGGCTTCTGGGACTCTGGCCTCAATGGATGTGCTGAAAGACCTGGGTATGCCTATTCCAAAGGAGCTGATCGATACCTTGACTGTTAATCGAGGCAAAATTCAGGAGAGAGATGGAGGAAGTCATTGTCAAGGTTATCTTAGAGCAGGACCTCATTCTTCCCCGCTTCCCTGGTCTCGAGGCATCCCAGAGTTTGGATCAGTCTGACTCAAGCTCGGGAAACGTCGACCCGATCGCCGCGTCTGCTCTCCGATCTTCTGCCCCGGCTAGCGAGCTTCCTGCATCCTAAGGAACACCGATCGAAAACCGAGAGCTTATGGTCGCGGACTTGGAGGGAGTAAGGCCCGACGAGGCGTCAGGTGCTACCTCTTTGGATCCGAACGCTGAAGGCTAGTCGCTGGCGACTGGTCGGCCGCATGTTGTTTTTTTATCACTTACGTTTCTGTGCTATTTTTCTTTGGATGTCTCCTCTGGATTTGTTGTTGATTTTGAACTCCTATAATCACTTTGGTTCTGTCATTTGAGTCTGGATTTTCTTGCTTCATTTGATCTTTATCCTTGACCAATCGATCGATCATCTGGCTGATTCTTCATTTGTTGGAGTTATCAGTAAACCTTGACCCATCGATCTATTGCTTGACATTCGCCTCTTTCGGTCAGTTGACTAGCAAGGGGATACGACTGATGCCAGGGAGAACCCTTTCGCTCTAGGCAGAGGCGAAGTACTTGCTTGTACTCAGGCTATGTGACGTGTAGTCATTCGGATGGTTTAAAAATGACATACATGCGTTCATAAAATGCCTTTGGGAATATGTGTGCGGACCGTTCATTCAAACGCTTGCTTAAACCCTGGCTAATGAACCAGTGGTTGTGCTTGAAGTGATGCATCGATCAAGTGGGGTGGCTAACTTGAACCTCCGTCGATCGATTGATCACTTGATAGAGGGGAAGTTGAACTCGTGTCCTCTACTCTTTGACGGAAGAAGTGCGTTGTTGGTCACTTGAGCGGAGTGCCGGTGAGGTGCGTCAAACAAGTGGAGTGGCCAACTTGAATCTCCATCAATCGATCGATTACTTGATAGACGGAAGCCATGTTATCGATCGACCATGCCTTGATGTTGAAGCTGCTGCAGCATGGGGGTCTCTGCCTTTTGCAAACAAGTGACTGAATCTTTTTTGATGATAAGCCGTTGCTGGTTATTGGAGATGAGGATTGTTCTTTGTGTAGATGATCATGAGCTGAGCATAAAGAGCATCGTGGCACCTCCTTGGCGAACTTTCAAAAGAGCGACGAATGGGGTGACTGTCGAGAATGGAGCCGGTACCGAAGCAAGCGAATATGTGACTTTGAGTTTGTCCTGCAAAGCGCGGCTTGATACTCCGTCGATCGATCGACCAGGTGATTGTTTGACGGTTGATGTTGGCCGATCGATTGTATCTAACGCCTGTTTTTGGAGAAGAATTTTCCCATGAAGAACGGGAGTGAAGCACTCGCTCGTGCTTGAGTCATGTGATGCGTCACCGTTCGGGGGTAGAGTGAAAGTGATGTACATGCGTTCACATGATTCTCTGTGCGACACGATTCGTCGTTCGAACAAACCCTGGTGTAGAGATCGTTGGTCAGATCTGGACCGCGCGATGTATATTCATTCTTAGCCGGTCGAAAGTGACATATAAGCGTTTGCACGGTGCCTTCGTGAGTACTCCTTCCCACATGATGGGGATGTAGGTTTATTTTTTTTTTTATTTGGAGTATGGCTGAACCTGATGGCAGGCTGCCAACGTACCCTAGTAAGGAGATCAAGTCAATCGTAGTTCGATTTGACCAAATGGCGGTTTTTTCATTTGCTATGATGAAAGCAAAAGTGAAAAGAACATGCTCATTTGGTATGTGGGCAGAAATGACGTGGTGTCATCTGCCGAAGGCTGGATGAAACTGACGTGTTATCATTCGTTCAGCGTCGAGTGAAAGTGACAGTCAAGTCATTCGCTTTGGGGCGGTGGACCAGCTCTTGGCTAAAACTGCCTTCCGACGGAATTCTCTCACGGACCCGACAGAATCTTCGCAAGGGGGGATCCTCCCAGGATAACGTTTAAACGTTGTGGTTGCTCTTTTGGTCGTGCCGTTCGCTCGGCTCTGAGAAAGTTGAGACGTGTACGCAAGTCTGGATTTTTGCGTTGGTAGAGAATGATCGGCTCCAGCTTGTCTACGGGACTGTTGGTCTTGCGTCGCTTGAGCTTTGCGCGAAGATTTGGGATTTTCTTGTTAAGCTCGTCCTGAAGATCGGTCGTCTCCATCTCATCGGATTGACCATCTGACCGTAGTTCCCATTGAAGCTCGTTCTGAGGGTGGGAGGACTCCTTTCGCTTGGCATCCAAGATGTGTTGAGCATCGGAGTCATTGAGCCTTCTTACGGGGCGACCGATCCCAACTGGTGCACCATCAACTTTCATATGTGTGTTGTCGGTGGAGGTGAGACTTGCGATCGTCTGTACCGATCTCTGGTTGAGCGAATGTCGTATGTCTCCTGATAGCTTTTTATTTATGGACGGAGCGTGAGACGGTGTAGTTCAGATCGTGAAGATCTTTCTACGAGATTTCGGCTTTTCTTCGTCGTATGGTGAGTCCTCGCCGTCAGGCAATCGGTCGCCATCGTCTGGCGTTGAAATTTCATCGATCGTCTTCCCTCTTAATGAAATTCTTTGAATCTTGTAGAGCGTCTTCGATGGTAATCGTCGGGTTCTCATAAAGGTAATCCCGGAATTTGGAGTTGATCCATAACGCGTTGGCCAGGACTTCAACGGTGGTGTTATCCGGGGTTGGGATGCTGGACAATACGTTTTTGAATCTTTCCATGAAGTCCTTGAGGCTTTCGCTCTGTGATTGGGATAGCTTCCACAGGTCGGCCATAGACACGCCTTGACGGGACCACATGATGTAGTTTTTGAGGAAGGACGCGGATAGGTCGTGGAAGCTGTCGATCGAACCTTCTTGCAGGTGGGAGAACCAACTTAGGTCCGGTCCGGAGAGACTCTCGACGAAGAGTTGGCAGAGACTCGCATCTCTTTCTTCGTCGGCGAAGTGGTTGCGACCCATGGCGATGTTGAAGGCGGTTACGTGGTCGGCCGGATCTGTAACGCCCGTGTATGGAGGGATACGAAGTTTCTCTGCCTGTTTGATCCTAACCTTCGTTATCCTCTTGGTGAAGGGGTTTCGCCGGGTAGAGGCTAGAACGCGTTCGATCGTCGGCACGGACGTCTTGACGTGATGGATCTTAGCGTGGATGTTCTGCGGGGAAAGTTGCAGATCTGCGATCTGGCGACTGGTTGAGGAGGTCGAGCCATCGGTCGCCTGTGCTTCGTTTGTTTGCTGGTTCGCGTCGCCTCCAGTAGTGGCGAACAGTCTTCGTCTTGCGGTTTCAGTTCTGTCGTGCTCGCCGTCTAGGGTGCCGAGAGCGGCGGAGAGGGCGGCCAGACGTTCGTTTGTGGCCCTGTTAGTTTCTTCTTGTTGAATGAAGCGTGCCATGATGGCTTGCAGCATCTCAGGAACGGACGGGACCGAAGCAGCCGGCGCATCGGAGGCCGGCGTAGCAGAAGTTGACGGTCGGTCGCCGTCAGCGGGTGTGTCATCGGGAATCATACTGACGTTGTCAACGTTACTCTGTAAGATCCCACGGTGGGCGCCAAATGTTGAATACGAGTTTGGTCGATCGATTGATAGTGAAATAAACTCGGTTTTGTGGGTCTTACAAAGACGTTTATTGATCGGTGTATGAGAACAAACGAGTTTACAAAGAGATTAATGAAAGAGAGAAAGGTTGGAGCTTTGTTGAAAAGACTCCAACGAAAACACTGAGCGGCTCGATTGGTTGAAAACCCTAGATCTTGCCGTCAATGCCTTAGTGTCTATTTGCGGATCCTTTCTCTTGCTCTTCAGTCGTCTTTTTATAGCCTTCGTGGGTATGTCTTTTGTTCGCCCTAAGAATAGTTTGCCCTAGAGGCCCAGGCCCAATCTTTGCGTTCGATGGGCTTGGAGCCGAACGATGGTTCGTTGAGCCGACGCTAACCAGTAAGTCGATCGACCGTAAGACCAAGCCGTTAAGATCAGTCTTCATGCCGATCGACCAGTTTACTGGACTGATCTTTGGCCCAGATTCCGGCGTTCGTGGACCGAATCCTGTTATTCGATGGGCCTTGTGGAGGGATGCCAAATCCCTCTCCAACACTACAGTTGAGGATGAAAGAATGGAACTTTAACATACCCCATAAGATTAACCTTGAGATGGATGCTGAGTTCGATGAAAAGCTCATACATCTGTCCCAGATCGGCTGCGTTTCCATGGGAGTAAAGCAGAGTAGAGGTAGCCATCGGGTGTCTCACGTACATGGCTACGATCTCTGTTCCTTTACGTGTCGGAAGCTTTAATATTTCCACGTTCTCACGGTGGGGAAACGGGTTCATCAGTAGAAGTCCTGTCACTTCGTCGGAGACAAGCCTGTACGACGACGGACTCGGGGGACAAAAAGCCAACTTCGCCGCAATTGATGACGTCACCCCTCCCATCTTTCTCTCTCTCTCCTTCGGCTTCACAGTCCGTTATACTGTTAGACGAAGGCCATTTTTTTCAGCTACCGAGAGAGAGAGAGAGAGAGAGAGAGGATTTAGGAAGAAAAAGTGGCGCTTGAAAGGGTAAAGAAGAAGAATGACAAATAAAAAAACTGTTATTAAAGTTTGGAGCTTTAGCTTTTTTTAATAATAAACTCGATAGATTCGTTACATAAATCGATGATAAGAATACTTTTAGTACTTGTCCACATGTATTTGACTTTAGTGACATAACTCCATTGACACAAGCTCCATCTTGACGATAGATTCGTTACATAAATCGATGATAAGTTTGGAGCTTTAGCTTTTTTTAATAATAAGTAACACTTTTAGTACTTGTCCACATGTATTTGACTTTAGTGACATAACTCCATTGACACAAGCTCCATCTTGTCTGCATCTCCCTGTACTTGTAATCATTTATCCTCTTTTTAGTTAGGGATCGCAGAAAAAGAAAACATTTTACAGTTTAAGTATTCTTTTTTTTTTTGAGTATTCTTATCATCGATTTTTTTTTTTTCCCGTCTGGTAAATTCATTCAAAGTGAAATACTCGTTTTGATACACAAGCTGGCGGCATAACAAGAAAGCCCCAGAAGCAAAAGCCCACATGAAGGAAGCATCTAAAACCCACGCAGGGGTGACTTACTAACAACTAAAACTGCAAAAAAGGGGTTTAGTCTAATAATTCAGCGTTGGTGGAGTGCTAAATCATAGGTTATGATTTAACATGTATATATCTTGGGAGCACCAAATTTTAAGAGTGAACATGAAAGGTACAATGAAATATTATCAACTGAATTGAACAAGAACGTTAAAAATGGAAGATGATAAAAGTAATAGTAGTACTAGTAAGCAAAAGTTTGACCAATACAAAATACTAGTAAGCAAAAGATGTATAATTTTATTTAAAAAATGTAAAGGAGTATGTTGGTTTGGTTTTGGTTCATGGGAGTCCATGATATATAAGAAGCGGAAAGCAAGTTTGGGAGTGGTGGGTCTTCACCCACGCAGTCACGCCTTATGTGACAGCTTGAAAATACTTTATTTTGGTTATTTTAATTTCTATTTGGGTAACAAAAATTTCTATACTTTTGGGAATAGATTTTGCTAGTTTTGTATAATTTATATATATATATATATATATATATTGTGTTTCAAAAAAAATTATATATATATATATATATTTATTAATTACTATAATATTTGAAAATACATTTTTAAAATATGTTCGAGAAAATATAAGTTTTCACAACATGCTTGCTACAAAAAGTTAACCGGGAAATGAAGAAAACTAGGTACAGTCGAAAGGCTCTACAAAAGCCACCCACATGCATGACCTAGTCTCATACAAACTATACAACGAAAGCAAACCTCTAGAAAAACGAGTTTGGACGTACGAATTTTAATTGGGCTTTCCTCCAGGAGTAGCTTATAGTCAGAATTTTAATTGGGCTTTCCTCCAGGGGTAGCTTATAGTCGTGGTCCTCGTGTCAACAAGTGACACACAAAACACAAACATGTATAGTTATCTTTTTATTAATTAATTTTTGTAATAGTTCAAAATAATATATAATTTCTGATATATATATGATACTAGGAAATTAAATATCTAATTTAGTAATATCATATTTTTTCTAATGGGAAATACATATTTTGAAAAGTTAACATTATTTGGCAGAGGTAGATTTGGCAGAGGTAGATTATAATCGTATTTAGATGGAGACACATCATTTTGTTTCATTATGTCTAAGTGTAGGATTAGAAATCATTTCTTAAATTAATCTATACTATAATGAGGGAGTGTCTCTCCTGCTAAGGAGACACGTGTCCAGCTTTACTCTTTCACGAATGGGCCTAAAAAAATAACTGATACTCGGATCAAATAGTTTATTCTACCGGGCCTACAAAAAAAAAAGAAAGCAACAAAATATGACGTTAACATGAGTCATCGACTCATCGTCTTCTTCTCAGAGAGATCATCGGCCTCTTCCCACCCTCTCCTCAGTTTTATAGCAGACTCAATAAAACCCTAATTTTATGTTAAAGAAGTCCAGTCATCCGCTGTTACATCTACCAAGGAATTAAATAAACCTTTATGTGATCAATTTCAGGTAGAACATGACTTCTGGGATTCTAATCTCCAGGGTGATAAAATCTTTATTGAAAACATCTGAGCAGTCAAAATCCGATACAAGGTTTTGGGCAATCATCTTCTCGATGTAGCTTCTCTATGTTGGTATACCCGGCACAAGCGATCTTTCTCTTTATGGTCAGATGTAAACATGGGCAGCGGATGAGAAAAAAGGTTTATATGAAAGTTGGATCTGTCGTTAAGAATGAGAACTCAAGTACTGCTATTGGAGTGACGTTTTCTGCTGATGATGCTATGGTTCATGGTTTAGTTGGAGATGCATCTTGCGCCTATCACGGCTGCTGGGGTCAACCCCCGTTTGTGGCGAGCTGACAGTGAGCTTTCATTGGTATCGCGATGCTTCCGCCAATCTGGATTTATGGTTATATCTACATAAAGTTCATGGTTGTCTTAACGCAAATGCAAAGGTAACAATTATCAAATATTTTACTCATGTTCACTTTTATAGTTAGTTTCAGTATGAAATTTTCTGTCTTTTTTTTCCTGATGAAAATATTGAAAATCATTAGGCTAAAATGTACGAGATATTGAGCCAAGTAGCCAGAGACAACAGATCCGCCCAGTTTGTTGTCGGTCGCCTCATTCGATTTTGGGATTCCCGGAATATTAACAAGAATGGTGAGTTCTTCTCCTCCTCGATGAGTTGGTGATGATTGTTTATAACTTATTATTTTTTCTTTACTCAAACTATAACGCTGGTTATTCTTTGTTCAGATATAAAAACATTTCTCCATGTGTTTTTTTTTCTATGAGTTTTTCATAAAAAACTAATGATCTTCTTCTGTTTTTTTTACAGGACTCGATGATTCACGGTTTCATTCCCGCTAACCGAGCCAGCCAGCACCGGAAAGCCGGTTCTATTGTGAGATTGGACCGTTTTGAAGTTGCACAGGTCACCCACATGTACAAGATCACGGAGCGCATCAGTTTGTGATCCTGTGACCAAGTCCGACACATTCATGGTGCGGCGTTTCGACCACTTTCAAGTGTGCTTACGAAAACCAACCTAGAGCTCCCAAGTGTGTTTTCTTTTTCATTGCAATTTTAATTACATCATTGTACTCTATCGCAAAAGTAGGTTTTTCTCTCGCAGATGTTGTGGGTGAAATACGTTCTGTGCAGGGGTCCGATCTCCAGAACAAGGTAGCCACGAGCAGAGTTGTGTCTGCCTCTTAATCGAACCGTAAGTTATTTTAGATTTTTGTTATCCTCTCAAGTTGTGAAGCATGTTTTTATGGAATTCTACTGTGTTGTGAGGTTAGGTTTTTAGCGTGAAACATGACCCCAATTTAACGCTTTTAGTTGATTAGTTCACTGTTGGGTTTTGCTTCTGTGATTATTTGAAACTGTATTCTTATTGTTTTGTGTAGCGTGAGGTCGAGCTCAGCAGGGAAAGTCATGAGAGTGATCTGAAGGAGAAACGCAGGGTCGCTAGAATGTTAAGTTCCGACTTTTTTCTTTTTGAGAACATGGTCAGTGATCATGTCTTCATTATGCTAATATTATGTTTTATTCTTACTGTCAAGTAACTCAAATTAAAATCTTATATTTCCAGGAAATATTCCAAAATAGAGTGATTAGGCTTCGAGAAGCTGAGTTTGAGAGACAAAAGAGAGAGAAGGAAAAGCATATTGCTCAAGTGATTCAAGCCAGGAAACAAGAAAGAGATGTTAAGAGAAAGCAGATACATTATTTGAAATGTGAAGAGGAAAAAATAAGAAGGGTTCAGGAAGAAGAGGAAGCTCAAAAGCAGAGAGGTAAGCAAGCTTTGTAGTCATGAATATGCAGATAACATTTGATGCGTTTATCTGAGAAGTGTGACTAAAGTTTTCTTTAGAAGCTGCAGGTCCTTGACAATCGTCTACAAAATACATACCCAAGTTCATGCTTAGCCAAGTCACTGAAGTTTCAGGCTCTGCAGGTGACCAGTGGGGAAGCAGAAGACCATAACATAGTGGCAGGGACAATGCTGCACCTCTGGTCGAAGGAGACCACTGTGGCAATGGAAGTGAGCAACCTGGTGGTGATTCTTGGCGCAGTGAAGAAGCTACATATGCATTTAGAGGTAGTAGCAGCCCAATGTCTTTCTTCTCATCAAGAACCTCTCCCGAACCGGCTACTCCACCAATAATCAGTTGAAATTAAACATCACCGGTTCGGATGTTAGATGTTATGAAAGTTTTTATGATTGGTGTTAGATAAATTTTTGCAGATTGTCATCACTCTTTATGGTGTTAAGAAAATTGTTGAGATTCCTTTTGACTATCGTGGCTTCAATACATCATTGTGATAATTTTTCAGTGTGAGATTGTTGAACATTGAATCTCTGTTTCTCACAGCAGTAGTTTGTTATATGTGTACCATTTTCTTGCGGTCGACAATATTGCTTCCCTACATCATGTTTTGTCTTGCACCAAAAGCTTTGCAACAAAAGCATTGTAGTTTTTTTATAAAAAGTGACTTGCCCAAAGAGAAGACACCATGAGCTTCGCCTCTAAATCCTACATACAAAATAACTTGCCTCAAAGAGAAGAAACCACATATACCAAAAAATAATACTGTTAACAACTATAATACCTGCAGATACCCAAAAAAAGAGCACGGAAAATGTGGAGAGCCACTCCTATCAAAGAACTCAATCCAAAAACAATCAAGTAAGAATGGAGATATCCCACCAGGGAATTGCTCTCTATTCCTCTGTCTTAAACTCTTTGTATATGAAAAAAAAAAAAACAAATTCACCTACTTTCTTAACTTTAAAATGGCTTCCAATCAAATCTTAGTGACTTCTGGAAACTTCTATTTATGTAGGATCCACAGCCCGTTCCTTAGGGGAGAAGTCACGGTCTCATAAACATGCATCTAATGGAATTCTCGAATGTCCAAACAGGATCAGAGGTCCAAACAGGATACCACTACTCACTATATGATGTCAACTAGGTCGAGTGAAACTCCCACCAAACTACACAAAGCAGCAACAATGTACAAAAAAATACACAACGCATCGACAACGTACTCAGCCCCGCGCTTGCGCGGGGACTATGCTCCTAGTAATAATAATTACCGAAAATATAAAAATTGATAAGGACACGTGTCCCCGTACTCCCTCACCTAAGTCTTCCACTCTTATTTGGGTTGGTAGTGATACATGTCAATATTCAACAATAAACATTGTCTTTTTTTGTCACTGATTTTATATCAACTGTGTAGTGTGGAAAGTTATATAGTATTGACACATGTCAACATTCTTTTCTAACATTAGACAATCTATAATTGAAAAATGATTCAATATCTTATTTCACACTTTTTAACATTACAATAATTTCTTTTAATAAAATTTAGCATTCTAACCAATATCTAACATTATTTAATAAAAATATTCTCTATATCCAAACTAAATGAATTAAGCTTCTATTTATAAAACACAAGGAAAAGATAAATTTTATTATAAAACTTTTTACAAAAAAATAGAATTACTATAAGATAATAATCTTAAATATTTAAAATGTAATAAAAAGAAAAATCTCAAAAAATAGACCCCACTTACAAGTATTCAACGTGTTATATACTTTAAACTACACTTAATTCACATTAGATTTTTTTAAAAAAATTTTAACTATTTCAGTGTAGCTATTAAATTGTTGAATAAATAATTCAACACCCCATTTCTGACACATGTCAAAAAAAATTTTCTTTGGATACAATCTACCTCTTTTTGGTCAACACAACAAAATATCAAAGGCACATGTCAAAATTCATTTCTAACATATGTTACAGACCAATAATCATTGTTTCCTTGAATGAAATATGCTTCTTTTTTGTCAACATAACACAATATCAATAAAATTGATTATGTTGACAAAAGAATTTAGGGGAATTTGCACTATGCACTCATTCTAATATTTGCTTGTGTATGTTTATATATATATAGGTATAGAGACAAAGATATAGAATTATAAGAGACACACTTATTAAATTAGGATCAGTATAATAAGAAAGACGATGTTGGTCTTATCGATCATTTTGTCCGTAGGATTTGTCTTCCTCTCAATTTTTATTCATTATATTTCAGTATCTAAGCAAAATGAAACAAAAGATAATCACTTATCGCTAAGTGGTAGCATGGGATGGCCGTTTATTGGAGAAACCATTTCTTTCTTCAAACCTCATAGATCAGACTCCATTGGCACATTCTTGCAACAACGTGTTTCACGGTAACAATGACTTGTTTTCTTTAACTGATCATCTTGTTTATATAAATTGTCCCGAAAATTTTATAATTGTATTTCTGTATATCACATAAAACTAGATGCAATTTCATTTAGATAGGAGAATAATCTTCATAGTAATACAAACGAAACTCTACGTGCAAGAGAAATCTCTCTGAATTGCATATATGACGTTCTTGTTTTCTGACCAAATTTTGGTTATTGTTGATAGAAAGAAATCCAATAGAAAAAAAGTTTTATATTGTAAATCTGTATTTTTTTTAAATACAAGATAATATCTTATCTAAATTGAATATAATTAAAAATCGTGAAAGTTTTTTTTCCAGGTATGGAAAAGTTTTCATGTCAAATCTATGTGGTGGAAAAGCCATAGTCTCATGTGACCAAGAACTCAACATGTTCATACTTCAAAATGAAGGGAAGTTATTTACATCGGATTATCCAAAAGCGATGCATGACATTCTCGGCGAATATTCCCTCCTACTAGCCACCGGAGAAATTCACAGGAAACTAAAAAATGTTATCATTAGCTTCATCAATCTCACAAAGTCGAAACCCGAGTTTCTTCTCTGCGCAGAGAACTTCTCTATCTCCATGCTAGAGTCATGGAAAAATTACCGAGAAATCGAATTTCATAAAGAAGTTAAAATGGTAATCAACTTATCATAGAATCCTCACAAACCTTAATTTAATCGATTTATAATTCTGATATCTTTGTTGTGGTTGAATTATGCAGTTTACTTTGAGTGTTATGGTAAACCAACTATTGAGCATCAAACCAGAAGACCCAGCAAGATGTTATGTATTGCAAGATTTTTTATCTTATATGAAAGGGTTTGTATCCTTACCAATACCACTTCCAGGAACGGCTTATACAAACGCAATTAAGGTTAGATCCAATCATATTACAATAAATCCTTAAGAGAGTAAAGTTTTTGAGTTTTTGGGCGTTTATATATGAAATCTGAGCCGTTTTGAAAGAATTAAAACACGTATATACACTTTTAGGGTTTTACACTTCTGATATGTCCAATTTTTTTGGGTTAAAAGCTACATCCGCTGTACCTGCGTCAGGCCTTGCCGTACTGTTTACTTTTAGACAATTTTATTTATGCAGTTACATAACATATATGATACAATATACTATATATAGTTATAAATTATTTTCAATGTTTGCTAGGCTAGGAAGAGATTGTCCGCGAGGGTTATGGGGATGATAAAACAAAGAGAACATGAAGAACAAGAGATGAAGAAGGGATTAAGAGAAGAAGATTTTCTAGATGTGATAATGTCGAATGAGGATCTAAATTATGAAGAGAAAGTTAGCATTGTATTGGACATTTTGCTTGGAGGCTTTGAAACAAGTGCTACTCTTCTTTCCTTGGTTGTCTATTTTCTTGCAAAATCTCCAAGTCTCCTTCAGAAAATCAAGGTTTAATTCTTATCTCTCTTTTCTCCTTATCTATAGATATTTGCAAGGCTTAGCTTATGCATGCATGTGAATGTGTACAGGGAGAACATGAAGCAATTAGAGCCAAAAAAGGAGATGGAGAACTCTTGAACTTGGAAGATTATCGGAAGATGGAATTCACCCAATGTGTATGGTTCCGTAAGCTGATCCCATAATTAATTTTCTTTTTTTTTTCCTTTTTCAAAAATATTTTGGTAAACAAGTTCATGTACATATACTACTTTAAAATGATACATATAAATATATATATATATATATATATCCAGATTTGATCTTTAGTTTTTGAATTTGTTCCTTTTACAAGTACTTTTTACATAATTGATCGAATTTACAGGTGATGTCTGAAGCACTGCGATGTGGAAATATTGTCAAGACGGTACATCGAAAAGCTATCCATGATATTAAATTCAAAGGTTATTAACTTCGATCAACATGTTAAATTCTAATCTTATTTAAGGGCAACTATTAAAATAAGTTTCTAATATGCTTGATTAGCAGAATATGTGATTCCAAAGGGATGGAAGGTGTTTCCTATTTTCACAGCAGTGCATCTTGATCCATCTCTCCATGAAAATCCTTATGAATTTAATCCCATGAGATGGACCGTAAGTAAAATATTTTATAACTGATGCATTCAAAATTTAAAGGTAAACTGAAAGAAGAAATTAATATTGTTTCTTGAAAACTATATAAATAGGACAAAGGAAATATGAGTAAGAAAACAACGGCGTTCGGAGGAGGAGTAAGGGTATGTCCTGGTGGTGAACTTGGAAAACTCCAGATTGCTTTCTTCCTTCATCATCTTGTCCTCTCTTATAGGTTTGTCTCCCTCTAATAACTCTACTCTTTTCCGACACAATCATCTTTTAAATTTTGTGTTACATTTTCATAGTAGATACGTTTTATACCATTTAAGTTCTTACTTTTTTGTATATACTGGTAGGTGGAAAATAAAGTCAGATGAAATGCCAATAGCTCATCCTTACGTGGAGTTTAAGAGAAGCATGCTTTTGGAGATCGTTCCAACAAGTTAAATCCGTCAAGGTTGGCTGCTCTAGTAATGAATCCACCTGATATGGAAATTTTAAAATATGAATCCAGTGTTACTGTAAAATTGGCTTAATAAAGTTGTACTTGAATTAGTTGGTTCCGTGGCGAAATCATGTATTATATCTTTACTTTATTAACATTGTATCCCAAAAAAGATCTATTACTTGAATTTCTTACGTATTTGTATTTTACATTTTCGCTGAAAAAGTTACAAACCAGACACATAACCAAGTTTAATAAGAAAATAGAGGAGATCATAAGTCTGTATATAGTTGATGTTTTCTTCTTTCATACGCTGTTCTTACATAAGAGCTCTACGGAGAGAAAGTTTAGAGGTAAACTTACCATTTTGAACTTGAAGACATACTTATTATTAAGAGAAGAAGGATTAACTTGCATGAAAAGGTAATTACCAGCAAAGAGATCGCCGAAGTGTGACTGACTTCCTTCGACCTCTTTAATATTTTTATTATTCCAGTTTTAAACCTACTTGCTTTCTTCCTCACAAAAATCTTAACTCTAACCCTAATCCTCCTCCTTCCTCCCAGTGACAACACTCTCCTGTACCTATACACAAGAAAATCTTATTAAAAACAAAAACAAAAAAAAATCTTCATGAAATACTAGTAATTTTTTTTTTTTGAACAAACCTTCATTCAAACTTAAAAGAGTCTTACATAGCCTCAGATGCCAAACAAGAGAGATTAAAGAGAGCTGCCTTAGCTAAGGAATCGGCTTCAAAGTTTCCAGAACGAGGAACAAAACAAAAGGAGATAGATTCAAGGAAGGTACATAACATATGAATATCATGCAACAAGCCTTGAAGCTCGACACACTTGCCACCTGAAGTAAGCAGAGTAACGAGGGTCTTTGAGTCCGAGAAGAGAGTGAGAGTTCGGAAACCAGACGAGACGGCTGCAGTAAGAGCAGCTTTAACCGCGAGCGTCTCCGCAACGAGAGCAGAGGCCACATGACGACGGTTTATTGAATACTAGTAATATATATCATCGAATTGTGATGATTATGATGATGATGATGATTGTCATGTACATATGCTTTAACGATTCTGTGAGTACACCAATGGTATTCCTTAACTCATAAAGTATCGATCTGAACCTGTAAGGGTATGATGAGGATCTTCTTGTTGTCTCGCCCAAGACATCATCATCTTCTAGAGAAAGCCTATTGTAAGGGAGATTGGTGATTTTGGGAGAGGAAGCCATGGGAATTAGATTAAAATGATGATTTTGAATAGTTTACACGAGACCATTTCTTTGAAAAGTCTGCATTAATAATTATACGAGTTGTCATTCTATGTCTTATTGTGTATGGTTGGTGGGTCGATTTATTTGAAGTACTTAGGTGTGTGTACGTGATTTTAATGCGATCCCTCGATAAATGATTTGTATTTTATTTTTAATGTAATACATAAAAGGGATAATGTATGAGAGAATATATCATATGACTTATGATTCCCGTCTGCATTTCGAATCTAACGCCACTAAATTTTACCTCAGTTACATTAAAACAAATATTGTTTTTTTTTTGCTTAAGTTTTTTTTTTAATTTGAAACTTGAGATAATTTTTTTTTTTTTTTAACTTTTCTCACAGTTTTTTAGTTTCTTATATTTTTCAAAACAAATATTGTTAATTTGTTATATTGTGTAATATGGATTAACATGGAACTTCCCAAAGATTATTCGTTACGCAAGCAAGCGAGACAGGAGGAGTACAAGGTTAGTTGGTTTGGTTTGGTTTGATGTGAGTTGATTTGATTAATAATCCTACTTTTTTAGGACAGCAAGTGATTTATAAAGCTAAGAGTGTGACTGTAAGGTATAACTAACGCAACAAATAATAGAGTGAAAATGTTTACTTTCATTTTCATTTAAATTTAGCCAATCAGGATGAATCGAGATGAAAAAGTTTTACTCTGAATTACGTTGAAAAGTGGAATCTTTTCTGTCTTTTCTACTTTTATCCCTCTTTGGATAGCGGGGGTTGGGACTTCGGATATTCGGATCGGTTTCGGATAAGAACCGTTCGGTTCCGGGTAAATCGGTTATTTCTAAATTATATCCAATGAGTACTTGGTTGATTTACGGTTCGGATTCGGTTCGGTTCCACCCAGTTCCGGATCGGTTCGGATATACATTTTAAAACCCGAAATAATATTTTATTTATTATTTATCTACTTTTTATTTTTTCTTTATTATTTTTTTAAGAAAATATAAACTGAAATCGAATATATACTAGTACTATATGGATAATAACAACAAAGTTGAAGTATCCCGCGGTATTAAAAGTGTTTCGTCCCTCTCCAACCCGGGTTCGATGCCAACAAGATGCAATTCTGTATGTTTTTACATAGAATCCGGTTTAAATCGGGTATTCGTTCGGTTCCGGATAAAAACCGGATCCAACCCGATATCCATGGTTATTTATAAATTATCAAATGGGTAAATTGATGAATACCGAAACCGTACCGAACCGGTCCATTTCGGATCAGATCCGGTTCGGGTAAACGGTTCCGGTTAAAAGTCGCAGGCCTAGGCATAACCCAGCGCAGCACAAAAAATAATATATCTTTACCTTTCTTTTTTTTCCTTCCATTTACTTTGTATTACGCTATTTGTTTACTAGTCAAAGCCAGCTCATCATTTTTTTTTTTTGGCTCAACAACAACTTCTTCATTAACCAAAGTTTTGGAACATACAAATTATAACCACGCTGCCTTACTAGAGGCTTTAACCACATGTGATCAACTGGATGAAGACATAGTATCACCTAGGCTCACTCATTTGGAACCTAAATTACCTTGTCTAATCATCCGATCACTTAACCACCATGAAACAAACCCATCTTACCACACACGGTAAAAGTAAGCTGTTTCTTCTACCACTCTATGCAAGGACATTACCACTACTAAAAGCTAAAATCTAAAGCAAGACTTCAGATAAGAACAGGCCGCAGATCACCATTTGATTGGAGTTCGGCTCTCGGAATCGTACCGGCTCAACACCGAAGCGCTTGATCATGTCTCTAGATCGCTTCAGCTGCAGTTAGTGTCCCAAGCCCAAGACATCGACAGGACACAGAAGCAAACAAAAACTCAAACAGACCTGAACCTATGTCGGTTGAAAACAAATCATCTCCAAGCCGTGGTCTCCAAAGATCAGATTTTTGTACGTGACCCATTAGCTTCTTCATCCACAGATGCTTAACCGAGAGAGGCTTGATTCCATTGAGGTTCACTTGCTACCGTCCTCTACAAAAACGGATAGACCAGTCCGACTGAAACTAACTCCTAAAAGACCTAGCGAAGACAAAGACTACACAGCTAAACATAAAACCAAACCCGGTTTCTAATACAAGTAATAGCTACTGGTTCCAAAGATATGATTCGAGTTCGTGACCAAGCAGCATCAACACCAATAGGCGCAACTCAGATTTGTTTCATACCGCCGCCGTTCTTGCCTCCCACCATGGCCAAGCCGCTATCCTACCGGAATGAAAGGCGGATCGTGGCAAAGGAAACGTGAGCAGGATCTTGTTCAAGGCTTGGAAGGAGACAAATTCGCCTCAAGCCTTCTTCCCACCGGTCATCGCATCTCTTCTCTTCCCAATACACCGCCTCGCTAGGAGTAGCATCTGGGTTAGAAGAGTCTTCTGTTCTGCTTCACGCGCCATCACCGGTGAGGTCTTGACCTAGATCTGAAGAGAGAAAATTAGATCCGGCAAGACCTCCGACCCTAAACGCCGACTCTCCTCTCCACAGCCTCGCCAAAGTCTCGCCGCCACTCCAAGTAGGTCCGTCATCTCCGTTAAGCACCAACTCCGGAGTACACCAACCGCATCAGAATAGCCTGCATATCGACCTGGTTTGGAACAGGGGGATGAGAGCAAAAAAAAACAAAGGAAAAGGGAAGGAAGAAGCCTCCGGCGCAGCCAAGACGGCGGCCGGAGCTAAGATTAACCACTCTTCGTCTCTCTCTCTCTAATTTTCTCTCAAAAAAGCAGACCGTGAATAGAAAGAGACTATTTTAGCCAGCTCATCATTATGAGTGTGATTGGTAAACATAGAGTAATATGGAGTCAATTAAAATAGCTGAAATGAGAGGAAAAGTTATAAAGTAGTTGAAACAGTAGAAGAAAGTAAAAAGTTGACATGACCGCAACTCATTTTCTCCACAGTAACCATGAGGAATAAAAACAAAAGGGTTTCCACCTTTGATAAACAGTGATGAGAAGGAAAGAATAAAAAATGATTAAAATTTTTTCCACCTGATAGATAGGTAGAGTTTGAGCTAAACCGAGCGTAACTATGTTTCTCGCCAGAAGTTTTTCGCTATATACGACATCCAATCACAACCTATAGGAAAAGAAAACGTAGGTGAATAGTTCAAATGGTCTGTAAACCAATTTCAATAATAAAATTCATTGGTCAAAAAATTAATTTTTCTTTTGTCGACTACCCATCTAGACTACATCAAGTAGAAAACAGTCGAACCAATTTTTCCGAGGAGCATCTCCATCTCTTCATGTCTGATCAATTAAAAGAGCAGAAAATAATAAAAGATGATATAATATCACATTGATTACAACAATTCATACTCAAAGCAAAGAAGTAAGCAAAGTGAATCAAGATCAAGCAAAGTGAACCAACAAACACACTTACACATAGTTTCTTTTTTTACACAAAGATCCGATCTTTCTCAGAGAAACCTTAGTAAGTTATATCAAACTAAATTCCCAAAAATATATTGTAAGAAGATGAACAAGAGAGATCTACTTGTTAGTAGAGTTTTATTCTTGTCTGGATCGGTGCACGGCAAATTGGACACACTTGAAGATCAGGTCCACACTCGCAACAAGTCTTTGAATCAAAACAGAAACCAAAGTTACTTTGATGTCTCAATCGAGAAGAAGATTAACATTCTGTTTTGTAGGATTTACCTGATGACCACAACCAAAGGCCATGTCTTTAGGGCTGGTCAGACAAATAGGACATATCTGTTGCAGAGAACCAAGACCATCAAGTTTCAAAACCTTTTGAAATTAAAACATTCCAAACAGTTTTTGAAATTTATCTTTTCACATTATGGAAAGTACCTGGTTATCAGAAGCTGAGGTCGTAGCCGGTGGTGGCGCAGGACTACTAGACCTTACAGTATAGCTTTCATTTGGATAAGAAGGTACACTCGGTTTGAAACTTGGAACACGATTAGCTTTTGGCTTGTTGTAGGACGATGCTCCACCATCCATTGGAGGTGGAAGAGGGAACCTTTCCGTGATATTCCCATTTCTTCTTCTGCAACGAGCAAGAGAGAGAGTTGAAAACTTGCTAAATGGATAGAGATTATGTTTTTGGGGATGTACCCTAAAAGGCTAAGCTCTAAGGTGGCCTTGTATTGTTGAGGAATCTCCATGAGAGCAGAAAGAGCAAACTCTGTTTCCTTCAAGGACTGAGCCTTGTTCTTTGACATGATCTCTGTGAAGTTCACGAACTAGATAACAGAGAAAAAAAACAACACCAAAAGATTGATAACAACTTTGGTTCTTTGACGTCTTTAGATTAAAAGATAACTTACTTGGAAGTTATCAAAAGCTCTGGCGGGGATATTATCATCAAACTCCCTCATCATGTCCCATGGTCCATCCCCTACGCCGACCAAGACGATTGATAGAGGTAGCTTACTGCCGTAGACAACAAAATCAAATCAAAGAATCAGCTAAAGAGAGAGAGATAAGTTCAATGGAAAACAAAGTGAAAAGATTCAGACAATACTCCAACCTTGCTTGCACGATAGCATCCACAGTCTTCAGTTCTTGCGGACTTAACTGTCCATTTTCAGTGTCAACGCTTCTTGTAACCTGAAGTAACCAGTCAATGAAGGCTTCTTGTCATTGATACACAAAAAAAACTAATATTCAAGAAATTGCTAGGGCTACTTAGACGTTTTATATGGGATTATTGATTAGTCTGGACGCCTAAACTGTTTCTTTGGAGCGACTAGATCGTTTTTTAATAAATCATTTAGTTTAGGTCCGTTTTATCGTAGACGCCTAAGTGCCGACTAGACCGATTTTTAGAACACTGCAAAAAAAACAGAGGATCATAACAGTAGTGTTCTTACCTGACCATCTGCTATTATCACTAAGACGTGATACTGGCCTCCACTCTGCTCAACAATGGTCATGGCCATATCGATGATCGGAGCAAACGAGGTGGGCCCTGCAACATATTCCAACATTTTTTTCAAGTTAAAGATCTTTGTTAACGTTTGAAGAAACAGCGGCCAAAATAAGTGAAAGAAAGAAAGAAACCTGCAAGCTTAAGCTGAGGGACAATCTCTTTATACCGACCAAGTACTTCCTCAAAACCATTACAGAACCTATCCTCAGGATTGAAACTGAACACATCTTGATCATGCGTTGATGCATCTCCAAAACCATAACATGGAATCAAGTTGTCCTCGTCGAAAGCGGCTAAGGTTCTTCCTATGATAGCTATGGCTTGCTCGTACGGATTGGGAGTATTATTGCCTATGAAGTGTAGGCTTTTCCTATTGAAGGACCTCGCCCCTGTTATCAAACAACAAAGTCTAAACCATTTGATGAATTACACCAAAACAGACAGAATGTTGAATCTCACCAACCTGTCCACTCGTTGCTCTTAGTGAAATCAATGCCGACAATGAGATTTGAAGATTCTAGACCCGCATGAGCAAGAGCCTTAGTCACCTAAACGAAACAGAAACAGAACAATAATGTGAGAGGCTCTTTTCTTCTGTCAAAGCAAATATGAATCTATGGCTTTCCAAGTTTTGTAATGGAACTAGAGGTTCAGGTCACCTGCTCCAAAGAGGAGTAATCATCAGAAATTTTGGAGTACTTGCGCTCCAACCTCTTCTTAGTATCATTGCCATGACTTTGAGAAGGCGGCGGCTGAGAGTAAGGTGAAGGAGGTTGTGCAAACTCAGGAGGTGGAGGAGCATATGAAGATGGTGGAGGAGGATAGTTATAGCTTTCAGAACCATATTGAGGATAGCTTTGATGAGAAGCCCATGGAGATGAAGCTGAAGCTGACCTAAACGATGATGATGATGACCGCTGTCTCCGTTTTTCCTTAGAATTCCCTGTCCCCATCAAACTCAAAAACAAAAAACAAAAAAACCTTTTGGATTCAACTCAGACCACCTACAAAACAAAAGATTCAGAAAGATTTGGCCTTTAGAGTATATTAATGAATGCCATAAAAAAAGCCAGAAGCTTTGTGCAAATCTACGAACTCTCAAGCTAGTTTTTTTTTTTTTGGCCGAACTGAACCGAGGCTGATCCTTTATTGAAGAAAAAAAATCATAGATTCAAAGGCTGAATCTGCCGACATTTGGCGGAAAAAAAAAAGTATCACACAAAATGACCCATTTTCGATCGAGGAGGAGTGTGATAGAGAAGAGAAATAGTCTCTACCTTTTTAACTTGACGAACAAGATGAATGATAGTGAATGAGCTTCGATCCAATCCAAGCAGAGTTGGCGTTAGAACTTAGAAGTTGCTGCCCCTTCGCTTTTTTTTTGATCGAAAGCAGTTTCACTTTCTGCTCTCACCTCTGTTTCTGTTGTTTTGTTTCTTCTATCAAATCATTACAGAATAATAATAATCACTTTTCTTTTTTAATAATTTTCTAAGCACTTTTCTTTCTTTAATAATTTTCTAATGGCGGAAAATTTCCAACACTCACTTTACTTAAATTATTTTTCACTCTTCCAAAAAACAATTGGCCCTATACTTTTATCATGGATTTACAAAGTCCAAAGAGTCTGACTGGCCATATCGATTGATACAGTCTCGTCGAGTTCTTTAAATTTTTAATTTATTAGGCAATGCCTAAAAACATAATTAATATTGATGTCTTAGGGTGAGAAATAATTATTGTCCGTTCCTCTTTTTTTTTTCCATTTTTGGTCTTCAGATTTTGAAAATGTTTAAAATTATCAAATTAAGTTGTCTTTTAATCTCACTATAACATCCTTTTGGTTTTCTTTGGAGATCAGACACGACACGTGAAAATTAAATGGACTTAACTTGACGTTCGTACCCGTGACCGTTCTTTCCAGGAGCAAACAAGATATACGTGGACTTATTTAACAAAAAAAAAAAAATAGAGCATAAAATTTAGTATTTATACTGGCTGAACCATCGTACCCTGGAAAGTGAACAAAATAAAATACTGGCTGAACCTATAAAATTATGATTTAACATCTCCTCTAAGTTAATGATTTCCTAGTCATAATTCGTGATACATCAGAAAATATTAGCTACATCAAGAAGTATCTGACATTGTTGAAATGGGACAATGGTTCACAGAGACGACTCCGAAAGGTGACTCTCCGTCGACCAAAGACGAGAGAGTTTTGATCGCAAGAAAGAAATTTTGGGCCATTTCAGAGTTGTGAAAAAGTTACTTCTCTTGCAAGACACCTTTCCACTTGATCTTTGTCTTGTACCCGTCTGGTGGATGAATGCGTTTTTAGCTGAGGAAAATTCTCGGCCTTTTCAGGTTATTTACCGATAAGAAATGAGGGAACTGTAAATCACACCAACATTAATACGTAGTCATTATTTGCATTTGTTGTAGGAAAACTGCTAAAGCTTCTTATTTGCGATTTCTTGTCCAAATAATAAATTAATGATCGAATCATAAGACCTAACATGCCAATGAATAGAGAAGAATCATTAACCTGTTTTCTATCCCCATTGAATATTATCAAAACTGATCCCATAAATAGAAAAACAGAGTACAAAGTGCAATGCACACAAACGAAGAAGAACAAAAGAGAGAACAGATAAGACTTATGACGCTGTTGTTTCGACCTTCGTATTCTTCTTCTTCTTCTTCTTCTTCGAAGGAAGACTACTGGAACTGACTTCTTCAGGTTTCCTCTTTTTACTGTTAACAGAAACGTTGTTATTAAACTCTCTGTCACTTAATTAACTTTGCTTCAACACAGGTTCATTCTTTATCTATCAGTATATATATCAATCTAAACTAGAAGGTAAACTACTTTTCTGATTTAAACAAAACTTAGATACTCTTACAGTCTGTCTTACTTGAGGATTACTTGAATGTCTAAAACCTTTTCTTTTCAGTTACAATAAAAAGGATGAAAATCTATTGTACCTTTCAGGAGTCTCATCCACACTATTTTCGCCATCTTCATCAACTTCACCTATTATGCAGTCATCCAAACTAGTCTTTCCATCTTCATCAATTTCACCTAATTCGCATTTTATTTTATTTTAAATTGAGATTTAAAACATGAAGCCATGATACCAAAAAAGTAGATGTAATGGGATACACAAGTGAGACAAACCTATTGGATCATCTTCCTCCTCTGAATCTGATCCCCACCGGTCTCCTCCATCATCAAAGTCCCACCTCTCTCCATCTGGTGGCATCCAAAAGTCAAGCTCTTTTTCCTCAACATCTTCACCATTTTCATGTTCGACTTCATCAGTAACATCCTCTCCATTCTCTTCCATTTCATCTGACTCTTTCTTCTTCTCCTTCTTATTCTTCTTCTTCTTCTTTTTCTTTTTATTCTTCTTCTTTGCTTCCTTTACACCATCCTCCTCTTTCGCCACAGTTTCTCCACCTTCCTCAGGAATACATCCAGACTCTTTCTCTCGTTCCTTCTCCTCTGTTAGATAAGCAACAATACAACCGTTAACCACACGAATAGTTTTGTCATCATCAAGCTTCAAATTACAAACCTAATTTGTTGAGAAAGCGCCGTCCATTGATATGCTTCCAAATATGCTCCTCCGTCTTGTTTACAGTATCACCCGTAAGCTTACACACCAGTTTTGAACTATAAAACAAAACATGATAATAACCAAATTAAGCAAAGTTCTGAAACACAGTTTCCTAACTCAAAAACGTTTCGCATCACAACAAGACCTTACTTGAGTAAGAGTACATGAAATTCCCAAATCTAAATCAACAAAACCCTAAACCCTTCCATCTAAAACCCTAATTCAATACAGAAATTGAAGTATCTACAGTTATAAGTAAGCAAATAGATTACCGAGAGCTAGGATCTTGCTCAAACAGGTTAAGAGGAGGCTTGCTGTGGGATAAGGCGTGATCGATAAGCCCTAAACGGCACCGTTTACTCTCTGAATAGACCTTCTTGTCTTTCTCGAGTAGCTCGTGGCCCGTTTGCACGCATCTGAATCTCCCGTTCTCCAGTTTCTTATACTTTGGCTTCCCCAATAGGTTAGCGCCTTCCTTCTCCGTCGTCGTCATCTCTTCCTCTGACGCCGCCATTGGTGTCGCAAATTGTGTTCACTGAAAGGAGACTGCAAGTAGTTTGAATGAGGTGTTCCTGTGAAGTGTTTTCGTACAAGAAACGACTTGCCGTTTCACTGTTTCTAAGATCAGCTGCATGTCGTTTTGTTTATATGGGCCTATTCTAAAGGTTATGCAATATATGATGGGCCTCTTGGTTGTTAAATTAGAGAGAGAACGTATAATTTACAAGACTCTCATTATCTGTTAACTTATGATTCAAAAAAATACCAAAAAAAAAATATTACAGCTTATTTTGGGATGATTTCTCAACCAATTGGCTCTAACTCAATAAGAGATAATAGGAACAAAAGGCAAAAGTTTTGAAAAACCCTAAAGGACAAAACATGTTACTACAAAATTGGTTGGTGTGATCGTATAAAAAAGTGATGGACCAGGTTCTACTCTACGTGAACGCGTGTTTTTTAAACTGTGGTCGACAGGTATGAAAATGTAGATACGTATGATTAGCTATGAAGATGGTTGGATATCTAATCTAACTTGTGGGTCAACAAACATTCTATTCGAGTCTAGGTCCAGAGTTGTTGGATACACGGTTTTTTAATATAATATATTTTCAGCCATAAGAATGTTTTGGATAATTACATATTACGTCATATGTTATTATTATTATTATTTTTCGTCACAATAACCGTCATATGTTATATAAGTATTTGTTTAAATGTTTACATTTATATCACTCTTCCTTTATTTGGGTTGACACGTTTTGGGATTGAAAGTTGACACATAATTATAGTCAAATTTCGAAAGGATATAATCAAATTGAATGCAGTCATAGCATTTCCAATGTAGAGATTTCCAAGTAGTTGAACTTATGTATAGATTCGAATTATTTGAAATCTTAAACAATCCTATAATGGCTGAAGAAAAAAAAACAATTGAATTAGTAGGTTATTGCATTGCATATTACGCGGTAGCATACTGGTCGTATTGTATGGTGGACAAGATAACATATCATTTCGTGATACTCAGGAGGCCAATTCTAAAGCTTTGGGTTACCGTATGACCCGTTCCGAGTGTTTCAACTTGAGCTTACTGATTAAACAATTGTTAGACACACGCTTGATAAATTTTTGAATCAACGAAATATATAGAGGGTAGTTATAAGAAAATTGGTGGAATACACATGTTATAACATTGAAAGATAACGGGAAAACCGGTAACAGTAAGCCGATATAATTAGGAACAATCAATCAAAGTCTTAAACTAAATTTTCTTTTGTCAAGTTTAGGTTACCTATTTATTTAAGAGAACCTGTAATAAATTAATAATGTAATCCTTTTTACATCAATTAATAATTTGTTTTTTTCATGTTAGGTTATGCTATTAAGATTTCAATCGTTTGGATAGCATTTTGGTAAAAGTGTGCTATAAATTCGAGTTTAAAATAAAGGAAAGGAACTACGGTCATTCCGTCTTCATGTATGCATCAAGATACTACTACTTGGTCACCTGGAACATGTTCATATTTGACTAGCTAGAATTGAGGAGACGAAGACCCAGTAGTATTTATTTGGTTTGACATTGCAAGTAATCATTTAATTAAAAGTATATTCCTAACATAATTAGAAATCAAATTGTTATTCATCCAATACTCTACAAAAGAGGCTCTACTTTATATTTTTGTCAAAAAGATTCTACATTACCAGCCGGGAGCATGTAATACTGAATTGCTAGAATAGGAAGACGAAGACCGAAAATTCTAACAATTATATATATACACATATAACCAAGTAGTATATGATGCTGCTAAGTAATTATCATCAGAAAACAAATACACACTTTTTCCTAAATATCATCAGAAACATGTATTTTGACTCATAATATAAATGTAACTTAAGATAATGATTGTTTTTCTCATGTAAATGAAAAACGCGTGATAATAGGTAAACTTAAAAAAAAAAAACACTAGTCGAAACTTTATAACCACAAGAATTATTATACTGGTTTTGAGTATTGACGATTGACTAAACATATGTATGCGTCAATTTTGTTTAATTCAACCAAATTACTATTACAGGTAAAAGAAATACGTAAAAGATAATAAAATATTTTTGGATAGGATTGAAATACTTTCCTCGAATATAATAACCTAGATCATACGGTGGCAAGTAGCTTAATAATTTGACATAGTCACGGTAGAAATATTCTGACTGTGATGAAATTATTTCCCTCGTGCCTTTTAATGAATTTTTTGTTTAGTTAAAAGGTAGACGATTTATCAAAAAAAAAAAAATTAAAACCTTTTTTTATAAATTTAAGAGCTTTAAATCTTTTTTTTGGAGATTTATCTATATAGTTTTTTTTGTAACATCTTATCTATAAGTTTTAAAAAAAAAATTGGAAACATAAGATCAATATTTCACTAGGTTTTGTTTAAGACCGGCCACAAAGTTAAAATATCAAATAAATTAAAATATCAAAATAAATAAATAAATAAATCCCAGGAGTTTTAGGAACATATATATATAAACCCAAAAAACATCAAAACGGCTATAATTAGCGTTACAGTTTTCCTAAAACTAGAGGGATTAAGAGAGTTTTTCTCCGATTTATATTCCGAGTTTCTGAGAAATTTTTTTGATTTGTGGTGGCTTCAACAATCTTCTCCTTTGGCAAAACAATTTTCCGAGAAAAGTCTTTTCTTATCTCTTGTGGATTAAAAATCATGTCGGATGGATACTCTTATAGTTCTAAGAAAACGGACGATATCTGCGAAGACGTTTGTGGACAGGTGAGACTTACGAATCCTTAATCTCTGTTCGGTTTCTGTTTTTGGTTTTTTGTGTCTTTCTTTGGCATTAACGAAAAATCGAGAGGATGATTGGATTGAGAATCGGTTGGTAAATGCGGTTTCGCTATTCCGATTCCGATCGTGTGGTTCTTATTCTTATGTAATTGTCGGAATCGAGAGGACGATTGAATGATTTCTCGATTTTTTTTTTTTTTTGGTGATAATCCGACATTATTTTTTTTGTTGTTGATGTTGTGCAGGAAGGTTCAGGAGCAGGCAAGGCCTTGTCAAGAGTTAGATGCGTACTACGAGGACTCGATTTCAAGACATACATCATCTTCTTCACCCTCGTCCCCTTATTCGTCTTCGGAGTCTATCTCCACGGCCAAAAGCTCACCTACTTCCTGAGACCGCTCTGGCAATCCCCACCTAAGCCTTTTCAAACGCTTCCCCATTATTATCACGAGAACGTCTCCATGGAGACGCTCTGCAGCCTCCACGGCTGGAGACACCGCGACTCTCCTCGACGCGTCTTCGACGCCGTCCTGTTCAGCAACGAGGTGGACATGCTCACCATCCGCTGGAAAGAGCTCTCCCCTTACGTCACCCAGTTCGTGATCCTCGAATCCAACTCCACGTTCACCGGTCTGCCTAAACCGTTGGTTTTCGCCGCGAACCGGGACAAGTTTAAGTTCGTGGAGCCGAGGCTGACTTATGGAAACGTAGGAGGGAGGTTCAAGAGAGGAGAGAACCCTTTCGTTGAAGAAGCTTACCAGAGGATCGCGTTGGATCAGCTGATTACACTCTCGGGGATTCAAGAAGACGATCTGTTGATCATGTCCGACGTCGATGAGATCCCAAGCGCTCATACCATCGACCTCCTTAGATGGTGCGATGGGTACCCGCCGGTGCTTCACCTCCAGCTCAGAAACTACCTGTACTCGTTTGAGTATTACGTCGACGGCAAAAGCTGGAGAGCTTCTGTTCATCGGTACAGGCCCGGGAAGACGCGGTACGCTCATTTCCGACAGGGGGACACTCTTTTGGCAGACTCTGGTTGGCATTGCAGTTTCTGTTTCAGACGCATTAGTGAGTTTGTGTTCAAGATGAAAGCGTATAGTCACACCGACCGTGTTAGGTTCTCTCATTATCTGAATCCGAAAAGGATCCAAGATGTGATATGTAGAGGGACTGATCTGTTCGACATGATTCCTGAGGAGTATACGTTCAGGGAAATCATCGGGAAGCTAGGTCCGATCCCGAGGTCTTACTCAGCTGTTCATCTACCGAGTCATCTGATTGAAAAGGCTGAGAGCTATAAGTACTTGTTACCTGGGAACTGCGTAAGGGAAAGTGGGTGATAAGGGCTTGCGTTTATCAGGCTTTTGTAGTTGTTTTGGTAAAAGAGGATGGTACAGTTTATTGAAGAATATGGAGACTCTGGCGAGGGTGTCTGCTTATTAATACTGACTCTCATGTTCCCATGTTGTTTTGGGGAAGTTTTGCTGCGATAGTCTCTCCTGTCTCTTTCTCTTTACTTCAGAACTCTTTTCATACTCTCTTTACTTATTAGTCTGTACAAATCACTAGTGATTTCTTTAAATTATCCTTATATTCTTTCTAATCTTTATTTTTAAAAATTCTATCATGATTTGTTATCCTCTTGATCCACATCATGGTTGCTTTTAAGCCGTTTCTTCCTCATAACGTCGTACCTGGAAAACTTAAACAAATAATTTGTAAAATTCTTCGTTTTATAAGAGAAAGTTTCACATTATTGTGGAAGACAAACATTTGTTGAGTTGTTGTTGAACAATGGAGATTTCTCTGTTATATGAATACTACACATTTGCCAATCTCTATTGTTCTGTGTAGTGAAGATCTTCTGGAAGATATTCCGGGTAAAACCCATCTACATCGATTGTAGTCGCTAACAGTCACAGAAGGCAACATTATATGAATATACTATACATTTGTCAATCTCTCTTTATGTCAGTCAGATATCAAACATGAGCAACAGCTTCAATCAAATCACTACAGAGGTTTGTTTGTTTGTTTCATCATTTGCTTTATGATCCGTGAAGGCTATTAAATATAAGACCGGTCGCCAGTGATGTTTCCAAGTATGCATATATCTGCCTAGTCAGTGATCCCGTAAAGAACCTTACGTGGATCGAGCTGACCGCTGCAATAGCTTGCCTGCCTTTACACCTTTTTTCTTAAAGAAAAAAAAAAACGTTTTAACTTTTGACCCAAAAAAAAAAGAAAATAAAAACGTAAGTAAAATAAAAGGCAAATCGAAAAAGGAAATGCCAAATGCATTGTGTCAAATGTAACATACATTTGGTATCGTATTATATTATCCTTTCAAGTCATAGAAAAGATATATGTATTGGAGTAAAATATTCTAACTTTTGATTATAAATACATTTTTGTGATTAACTATATCAAACAATTTTTTAGTCAACTAAAATACAGTAAAACACAATTAACTTTTTGAAGTCTACAATTTATCGTTATCCTCCTATATATTAAGAGAAATTGTCCAAAATACCATTTTACCAATACCACTTTTCATTTATACACTAACCAACTATACCCTTAAATTTTTATAAGATAAAGTACTATCTTACCCCTGATTAATTAAATCAAACCTATCTCTGATCTCTTTTCTTCTTTGTCACGAGTTACTGAAGTTTCCGGCGACTAACTTCACGGCGACGACCGGCGAGATTCGACGATTCCGGCAAGATTCGACGACTCCGGCGAGATTCGACGACTCCGGCGAGATTCGACGACTCCAGCGAGATTCCCCGGCGAGAATCGACGCTTAACGTTGTCATGGGAGATGTCTTGGCTCCAATTGGGTTTCTCTATGTTCCGACAGATTCTTTTAACCCCGAGGTTCATGATAATAGATTCACCATGGACTATTACGATAGTGGAGAGGTGAGTTTTGTTTTATTATGTCTTGTGACAATTCACAGTTTAGTAACAATCTTTGTCTGATTTATTTAATTGTTTGTCTCACAATTTCATTTTGATCTTTCACTACGTGACCTTAATGGGAAAGAGGTTGTGAGGAGAGGTTTAGGATGAATAATCAGTGAAAGAGACCCAACGGAGAAAGAGAAGAAGACGACGAGGAGGACGATGCGGAAGGTATCGGCCAGTGGGAGAGAGCTTATGTTGACGACAGATCTTGGGAGGCGTTGCAAGAGGATGAGTCTGGGCTTCTTCGGCCGATTGATACCAGTGCCATTTACCATGCTCAGTATCGCTGCCGCCTCCGTATGCTCTCAGCCGCTGCGGCTGGTACTCGTATCCAAAAGGGCTTTTTTCGCTATTTATACATCGTCATTGACTTCTCTCGGGTTAAAATTCTATTCCTTTTTAGCTCTATAGGTCTATGGAATTGAGTTTAAAACCATTTCCTTTTGTTGATTTGAGAGAAGCTGAGCATGTGATGCTTTGATTGGAACTTATGTAGAAGAGAAAGTATGCACTTTGGGGTTATATATAGAGAAGTGTACTATGCTTCTACTTTTGAAATCTTTGTTCTGAGTGTAGGAGATCTCTCTGCTCTCTTGTCTTCTTAGCATTCATCTTTGCAGAACGCCCTAGAGCTTGTGTATGAGCATCTCAACCAGATCCCATCTTATGATCACCGTGAAGTTCTGATATTGTATACAGCTCTAAGCACCTCTGATCCAGGAGATATCATGGAGACCATTCAGAAATGCAAGAAATCAAGATTAAGATGCTCTGTGATTGGACTTTGTGCAGAGATGTTTATATGCAAACACCTATGCCAAGAAACCGGTGGGTTATACTCTGTTGCAGTTGATGAGGTGAGCTTAGTTACCTTATAACTTCACCTTTGTAACTTTGATATCTAAGGTCCCGTATGCTTCGTGTCTTATTTTATCATCACGCAGGTGCATCTAAAGGATCTTCTGCTTGAACATGCACCTCCACCTCCGGCAATAGCAGAATTTGCAATTTCTAATCTGATCAAGATGGGTTTCCCACAAAGATCTGCTGAAGGTTCAATGGCAAACTGTTCGTGTCATAAGGAAGTTAAGATCGGAGCTGGTTACACGTGCCCCAGATGCAAAGCTCGTGTATGTGAGCTCCCTACGGAATGCACCATCTGTGGTATGACGCTTGTCTCATCGCCACATCTTGCAAGATCATACCATCATCTCTTCCCAATTGCTCCGTTTGATGAAGTTCCTACTCTTACAAGTTCGAATGATCCTTGGAGAAAACTGGAAAAGAGTTGTTTTGGTTGCCAACAGAGCCTACTTGGTGCAGGTAAACAATAAAACGCATATTGTTTGAACAATCAGTTTTTGTAGTCTTCTTACATGTTTCTTAATGCAACTGGTTAATAATCGTCATTGATCTACTAGAGATCCGTAATTAAACTTAAGACAGGCTTAGTTAACCCTTTGTTAAGGTATGCTGACTCATTGTGCCTTGCACTTGCCGAGAGAGACATTAGTTTGGATATAAAGGAGGGCTCATTGGTGCTTTTTTATTATGTGCAGGGAACAGAAGCTGCTGTTTGAGGTATTAGTGTCATATTGTATATCCTCTTATGTGGTCTCTGACCTTTTGGGCTGGTAAAAATATTCGTCTCATTCTATTAGAGTTGATTTTTTTTAATATAAAAATGTATTCATGTGTTGTGATTACCTGATGATCATAGAATCGGAGAATGGAATATTCAACCATGTTAAAAGACTTGTAGATTTTCAAATAATCATGTTGTAATCAATCCTTCTTGGTGCAATGATTGGTTACATCATATGTCATGTATTTATGTATAAGCTTTTATAAAATTTATAACTGATTTACATACTCTTAAATTGATCTATGAAACCTTATAAAATGATTTTTATCTTTCTCTGATTTATAAAGTCTTATAAATCCGTTGTAAAAAATTCTTGAAAATCCTACAAAATGATTTATAAACTCTTATTATTACACATATATTCATGATGCTTTTAAATTAAAGCAGTTCAATGGTTTTGTATACCCTTATAAGTTTTTTACAAACTCTTACAAAACTCTTAAAATGATTATAAACTCTTGTAAATTGATTTATAAATTCTTATAAATTATTTTTTTATAAATCAATTTATAAACCTTTATAAAAAATTTGGTAACTCTTATAAATTGATTTCTGAACTATTATAAATAAAGGAGAGTTATGAGTAATGTTTTAATATGATTTTTAATCCATATAAAAGTTTTTATTAACCCTTATAAATGATTTATTTAACCCCTAAAATGATTTATAAAATCTTATAAACGGTTCATAAAATTCTCAAAATGGTCTATAAAGTCTATAAACCTTTCTAATCGATTTACCAGCTCTTATAAACGATTTATAAACTTTAATAAAGGATTTGTAAATCATTTATAAACATTTATAAGCAATTTATAAACGATTCATAAATATTTTTAAATTACACATATATTCATGATGCTTTTGATTTTCTAAATAATTAAATAGTTTATAAATACTTATGAATTGTTTTATAAACCCTTATTACAATCTTATATAAACTTTTAAAATATATTTATTAGCTCTGATAGATAAATTTAAGAATAATATTATTATATATATGATTTTTAAATCCTTATAAATGATTTAAGAGACTTTCTAAGTGATTCATAAACCAGTAAACCTTATAAATTGTATACATACCCTTTAAAAATTGTTTATAAACTTTCATAATGTTTTTATAAACTGTTATAAATGGTTTATAGACTTTATTAACTGTTTTATAAACCTTTATAAATGGATTAGAGACTTTTACAAATAATCTATAAACCTTTATAAATAGATTAAAAACTTTACAAATTGTTTTATTTCCTTTCCTTTGCTTTTCATTTTTATCTTCTTTCATGTGTTATTGCCTTATAAGTAAATTCACAAATGTTTGTTCCCATCAGCTTTTCTTCATTTTATATCGTTGTAAACTTATAAGTCATTATAAATCAGTTTATAAACATTTATAAAGCTGTTCATAAACACTTAACAATCAATTGACAACAAATCACTTAAAAATCAACTTATAAACTCTTATAAATCAGTTTAAAATTTTATAAATGATTTATTGAACATTAGAAATCCGTAAAAGAGATTTATCCACTTTTATAATTGATTTATAAAACTTTATAAACTGATTTTTAAACTTCCACATCTGATTTATAACTCCAATAAACTCATCATAAACTCATCAATAGAAACGAAAAAACTCTTATAAACCCTTATAAGATGATTCAAACGAAGAGCTCTGACGAAAAACAAAGAGACTCGACGATGAACGAAGAGATCCGGTGAAGGAAGACGAGCTCTGACGAAGGGGCAATATTGGTGAATATCATCGCGGCTCCGGATTTGAGTTGGCCATTGATACTCAAACAGCTAAAGAAAGATACGACTTTATATAAGCATGAAGAAACAAATTGCTTACATACCCTTTATAAAAGGTTTATAGAATCTTTATAAATGATTTATAAGCCGTTATAAATGGTTTCTAAACATTCTATAAACTTTTATGAACTTTATAAATGTTTTATAAATCCATAAATTATTTACATACCTTTATAAACCTTATAAATTATTTTACAAACTTTATAAATGGTCTTATAAGCTTTTCTAAATGGTTATAAACTCTTATAAATGATTTTTTATAAAATAATTTATATATTTTATTAACTGATTTATAAAGGTTTATACGCTAATTCATTAATATTTTTAAGTTAATGTACAAAAACCTTATAAAATGATTCATAAGGGTTTACAAATTAATCTATAAACTGATTTATAAATGTTTATAAACTAAGTCAAGGGTATAGAAGTTGATTTATTAATATTTATAAACTAATTTAAGGGTTTGTAAGCTGATATATAAAGGTATATAAACTAAACTGTTATAAATATATTTATAAACCTTTGGAAATAGATTTATAAACCTTTGTAAATAGATTCATAAACACTTATAAATAATTTGATAAAGATTATAAACTCTTACAAATGATTTTATAAAGTATTATTAATTGTTTTTTATAAACCATTATAAATAATATTTTATTTCTTATAAATAATTTACAAACATTTATAAACATTTATAAGAGAATTATAGACACCTATAATAGCTTTATAAAAATTTACTTCTAAATTTTTGTAAAGATTTTATAAACTCTTATAAAAGATTGTAAACTCTTGAAAAAGATTTATTAACTCTTATAAATTTTGCTATGAAGATTATTAAACTTTTATAATATTTTTATAAACCCTTATAACAGATTCATACACTTTTATAAATAGATTTATAAACCCTTTGGGAATTTTACAAAGGTTTATAAATGTTTAAAAACTTGAAATGTATCTTATTAACCTTGTAAAATGCTTGGTTAGCATGAAGTTCATATTAGTATGAACCTTATTTCCTTAACTTGGTTTATGCATCGCCACTATGGATCAGATGACGACAGTATCTCTTAAAATGATTATATAAACTCTTATAAATTGATTTATAAATTTTATAAATTAATTTATAATTCTTTTATAAATTTTTTGTTAAACTCTTATAAATTGATTTATGAACTCTTATAAATAAAGAAGAGTTATAAGTAATGTTTTATTTGATTTATGAACTCTTATAAATATGATTTATAAATTATTTTAATAGTTTATAAATTATTTATAATGATGTACGATCATTTATAAATATTTATAAAGTCACTATAAATGATTCTTAGTCTTTTACAAGGCTTTATATATTACAAATATTATTTTAAAGGGTACATTAATTTTTTTAGGGTTCTATAAGGGTTTGTTAAAATTTTATAAGGTGTATATAACCATTATAAGGTGTATATAACCTGAAACCCGATCGTTGGCAGTCCGTACTACATGGCTCCTGAGGTGCTAAAACGAAACTATGGTCCAGAAGTTGACATCTGGAGTGCTGGCTGAAGAGCGAGCATGTATCAAATCCATTATCTATTATGTAAAGTTCTTGTCATCATTGTTTGGGATGTGCTCTGTATTCCTTTTTGGCGCCTCTATACTGCAGAGGAGGTTGATGAACGTAGCCGAAATCCACAAGTCAAGTAAGTGTGTTCTGACATTACTCACGAAACTGTTTACTTTAATGGGAAGTAAAAGCCATGAACATGTTTGATCTGATCATCTTGATGACCTACTGGTGTATCTTTATTTAGGATTGCAGGATCACCAGAATGGTCAGCAGCAAAGGAGATGACCTCTGAAGACTGAAGCTGACCCTGTAGTATTTGATGATTTTCTACTTTTTTATCTGATATAAATTATTTATAAACACTTACAAAGTTATTTATAAGCACTTATATAGTTAATAAATTATTATGATTTTTACAAACCGTTACAAAATGATGATTTATGAACTCTTGCAAGTTATTTATGAATTTTTATAAAATCTTATAAAATTATTTATGGACACTTGTAATCTATTTATATTTTTATAAACCCTTATAAATGACTTATAAACTTATAAATAGTTTATATAATTTTATAAATGATATGTAGGTAGACTCTTACAAAGATATATAAATCTCTTGTAATGATTATTTATAAACTCTTATAAATGATATATTTCTTGTACCAATTATGAACTTTTATAAACAAAATTTAATTATAAAGCGATTTATAAAATATATTTGTTATAGTTTCTATAAAGTATTATTTATTTTAAACCAATTTATAAAGACTTATAATTAATTATAAACTCTTATTGATGGGTACATTTTTATAAGAGTTTATAAATGATACACAATATCTTTTATAATTAATTATAAACTTTATAAATTGTTTTATAAACTTTATGAATGTTTTATAAACCCTTATAAATTATTTAAATGATTATATAAAACCTTATAAATATTTGATATATTCTTATAAGTGATTTTATAAAGGTTTATAAATCATTTATAGGAATATATATATATATATACTATTAATAAATGTTTATAAATGATTTCTAAATCTTTAAAAATGATTTATAAACACTTATAAAATTATTTATAATCCTTATAAAGCTTTATAGACTGAATTTATAAACTCTTATAAATGAAGTATACTTTAATAATTTATTTAGAAACCTTTATAAACTGATTTTATAAACTCTTATAAAGTCTTATTAATTGTTTTACAAACCACTATAAATAATCTTTTATTTCTTATAAATAATTTACAAACATTTTATAATAGAATTAAAGACACTTATAATAGCCTTATGAATATTTACTTCTAAAGTTTTGTAAAGATTTAAAAGATTTATAAACTCTTGAAAAAGATTTATTAACTCTTATAAATTGTGCTATGAAGAATGTTAAACTCTTATAATATTTTTATAAACCCTTATATACAGGTTCATAAACTTTTATAAATATATTTATAAAACCTTATAAATGATTTATAAGTTCTTATAAATGGTTTATAAACCCTTATAAGATGTTTCTAACATGCAAGATAATATAGATCAGCTAGAGCCCAAACTTCAGCAAGATAATCACATTTTCAGAGTTTCGAAGCTGAGATTTCTCCTATTATCTTGAACTGTTTTTTATAGGATCACACGGTGGCTTTTTGGTGGCTTCAATTGCTGGAAAAGAGGCTTCGATGAAGCTGTAGTCAATATTGATGATTCCAAGAGAAGAGATTGATGTGAGTGGCAAAGGAGCCAATGCTCCAAGGACACCTTCTTCATCAGCAGTTGCGTCTTGGTATTGCTGGTACTCTGAGACAAGATCGTTCATGTTGCTCTCAGCTTCTGTGAACTCCATCTCGTCCATCCCTTCACCAGTGTACCAATGCAAGAAAGCTGAAAGTTATATAACAGTAAGTTATATAACTCAAACCTCTCTATTCAAAATATCTCGAGTCACAAATATGGGTTCTGAAGATAAAAACTGAAATCTTAGCAACGCTCAAGAAAAAGCTTCCACACCCTATGTACACCAAAGGTCTTACTGTTTAATCTTTAACATAACTAGACAGGGGATGAAGAGCATAGGATTATAAGTCATCAATGAAGAAAAAACACTACGTTGTTGTATAAACAAAATGAATATAACTTATTGTTATCTGCTTCCGAAGCTTTATACTCTGTTGCATAGTTTCTTCTTATGCATTTGAGCCCGAGTTTAAATTCCATCCCATATATCAAAGTCAAGGTCTCTCAATAGAGTGTTGTAGTTAAACAAATCAAATGAATATTAATACAGAAACACAAAATCCTATTTTAATGTAAACAAACACTTTCACAAAAACAGTGAATAAAAAAAAACACTCACTACTGTTCCCTCTTGACCAAATCGGTAGCAGAAGAAGAAGAAGCTCGCATCGCTATGAAAGATGATCTTCTGTTCTTGAACTTAAGCGGACTCTATACCACAGCCTTCTTTTGCAATGCAACCACCGTGGGATGCCTCGGCTTCCACGAGCTCCCTCCTCCTCCGAGAGGACTTTCTATTACCATGATCCCCGTCGCTCGATCTCGTTACCATTGCTCAATCTGTCGCTCGATCTCTCGTCGCCGTTGCTCGATCTCGTCTTCATCGCTGCTGTCGTCGCTCGATCTCGTCACCGTCGTCGTCGCCGTCGTCATCCCTCAATCACACCGCATCGTTGTCGTCGTCTCGTCGCGTTGCCGTCGCTCAACGAAGCATTCTCTCGAGAAAGAAAAAGATGGAAATTAGGTTAGATTCTGAGAGGGTTATTTTAGTCTTTTGTCTATTAATGATTTAGCTATTTTTGAAAATGTCCTCCTTCTAAGTGTTTATATGAAAAGTGGTATCAAGAAAAGTGTATAAGTGAAATTTCCCCATATATTAAGAGAAATTGCTTTAGTGACTTCTACTGATGTGTCACTTATAGAGACATCTTGAAAAAAATTCTTATAATTTCATTGGTCAATGATTTTTTATTTTTATTTATTTTAATCAAATCTAAAAGGGTATTTCTAAAATTAATTAATGTTAGTTGCCGAACAATTTATATAATTTTATGCATAATCATTTATAGGATCTAATGGTAGCAATTATGGAAATTCTATATAATACTTCATCATTTATTTATTTTCACTAACAGACTATTTATAAATTATATGAAGTATATTGTTAAAAAGTATCTAATAAAAATATACTAGCTTTATTTTTCTATTATGAACAGTCGTAAAAAATTTTATTTGCCTATATGTCATAATATTCTCATCCTCCTATAAATTAAAAGTGACTTCTACTGACGTGTCACTCATAGAGATATCTTGAAAAAAATTCTTATAATTTCATTTGTCAATGATTTTTATTTTTTATTTATTTTAATCAAATCTAAAAAGGTATTTCTAAAACAAATGAATGTTTAGTTGCCAAACAATTTATACCAGCAAATTTGCGGGCAACCACCTAATTATCTAATAAAACTAAACTAAATATCCTATAAAAACATTTTAAGAAAAAACATTGATCTTTTGAAACTGAAGGAATATATAATTATTGTTTAAATCAATCTCATTTAATAGTTGGTTCACTTTAGAGAAATAAATTCCATTAAAAGACAACATTTCCAAATTATACCGTTTATTAAAATCTCAGTTTTGCGAAAAAATACTCTTATTTTTACAAGAGAGTAATAAAATTCATTAATAACATTTATGTATTTTGATTTTGGGCCTACAAATACACCTAAAAGGATATATAAGTAATGGGCATATATATATTTATAAGATATACTAACTTTAAATCTTATACAATAAAGTAGAGTTTTTTCTCTTCTTAGGAGAAAAAATGCCACGTGGCATCAATAAAAGATATTCCCGAAATTCTTACTTATGGGTTACGGGCTTAGGCCCATTTAGTTACAAACTTGTACTTACCTCTTGCGTCCCATGGATTTCATCGACGACCACCTTCTGTGAAACCTTCACAATAACGTTTCTGTTCCACTTTGTTTGATTTTGTAAGACCCTGTTAGTTTGTACATCTGAAAGATGCATCCAGATGGTCAATCTAGATGTCTTATCGAGATGCTCCATCTGGGTGTTGTTCGTTTCTGTATTATGTCTATGCATCCAAAATGAATCATCTGAATGCAACTATGTTCCTTTGCTTTTTTGAGAACTTGCATCTGCATTCAGATGAACTTGTTACTAAAATAATTAAAATAGATTTGTTTTTATATTTTTGACGAAAAATTGAGATTTTAAGGTTTTGGTAGTAAAACATGTTTTTTGGTTTTTGCCGGGAAATGATTTTTCTCGGTTTTGGTGGGAAAATGCGTTTTTGCGGTTTTGACGGGAAAATGTGTTTTGCGGTTTTGGCGGGAAAATGAGTTTTTGCGGTTTTGCCGGGAAATGAGTTTCTCAGTTTTGGTGGAAAAATGTGTTTTTGGCGGAAAGAATGCGTTTTACGGTTTTGATGGGAAAATGAGTTTTTGCGGTTTTGCCAGAAAATACGTATTTCGGTTTTGGCGGAAAAATGCGTTTTTGCGGTTTTGGCGGAAAAAATGTGTTTTACAGTTTTGGTGGAAAATGAGTTTTTTTTTTTGCGGTTTTGTGAAATGTTTGTTTGTACAAGTGAACCTATCAACAAATTATGAGTCTCATGAACCCTTGTATTTATAAGACTCTTTACTTTGATGAAATTTTGAGTATCTAGATTTCAATGCAATTTGGCTACCACGATTGAGCAGGTCCTCAGCTACCATGTTTAAGATGGTTAATCAGGTGGGATTAGATTAGAAGAGATGGGCAAAAGATATTGATTGACATCCACACAATAGTGAACTATTCTCTGTGTATACGACAGATGAAGGTCAAGCATAGATATCAGCCTTAGTATATGAAAGCTGTTCAGCACTTGCGTTTTTACCGTATTAAACATAAGATTGCAAATTGTGAATGGAGTGCATTTTGAGATGGTATACCTCAAATTTGATGCTTTAGAAGCTGAGAATAAAAAGATTGCTACTTAAAATATAGTATGAGTTAAGAAATTTAAAACTTTTCCTGCTTGGAATCTAATTAAGGCTCAAGAACTTTGGCGATCCTTAAGCTGTCAAAAACTTTCAGCTGATGATAAGGTGTTTTTGTTCACATTGCTACTGTTTCTTGAGGTTTATTCTATTGTTCACTGGTTCTCTCATGGATGTACTGCCGAGGCTTCTCTCTTTTGCATTATTTTGTCTCCTTTGTGATGAAATGTACAACTAGGTGTTGTGTCCGCGCATGCGAGCATAGTCATTTTTAATTTTTTATTACTATATGTATTACTAATTCAAAAACTATCATATGATAAATTATAGATTATGTTCTCAAAAATTTGAACCGAATATCAAATTATTACATATGACAAAGTTATTCATCAAAATATATATGTTTGTTATTGGGTTACATTTTCCGAAAACTTACATATCTTATAAATATTTTGGAAATTTATTTATACACTATATTCATTATTAATAAATATAAATATGAATAACTCAATGCTCTATATATGCTTGCTATTGGATTAAATTTTTGAAATCACTCAATGAGCTACACTCATGTCTCAATGCACTATATTGATGCTCAATGCACACCACTAGTATATAATAAACCCTAAGTGTACTTTTCTGAATAACTAAATATAATTACTACACTTAATAGATATATAATCAACCCTTATTGATTATAATTTTAAAAGAGTTTAATAAAACAACGTAATACAGTTATAAAAAATATTAACAATGTAATATCTATATATGCTATACATACAATTACTTACATGATATTATTTACATATTTTTTTACTTTGTTCTAGAAATATTCTACCAAAACATATGCGTTCTTTATCATTTATTAGTTTCAGTTTTGATAAGTTCAGCTGTCTAAATAATAATCAAAGTAAGTTACGTTCTTCTTTGTCTATAAGACTTAGATTACATGTGTGGTATTGTTTTATGCTCTATTTCGACTATATAAAAGTAAAAGTTTTACTTGATTAATATTTAATTATGTGTTTTATGATTTTTTTATAACTAAAATATATTATTTTGGATAACAATACAATATATATAGAAATTATCTTTTGATTTTTAAAAAATATATTAAATGATATTATTCTCAGATATCAATACAAAGTATATAGAAGTTATCTTTTTTTTTAATATATATATATATATATATATTATTTTGGCTAATTTTATTATATCAATTTCAATGAATTACCTGATTTAATAAATTTGAAATTCGTTTTTATTAAGGCTAATTTTTATTATATTGATTTATAATCAATAATCTAAACTAATAAATAAATTTAATCATTCATTAAGGGTAACAATGATTTTAGCCCTTCTAACTTCTAACGTGAGAGCTCAAATGTGAAAAATCACTCCGCAAATAATAGTATAAAAATATAATTTAAATTTTTTTTTTTAAAAACTAATTTAAAATATGTTTTTGAATAACACAACATAAACTATTTTTATAGAATGATAGTTATTGTAAGACCCGAACCCGGCCGACTAGGCCGGCGGTCGATGCCTCACGTCGCTCGGTCCATACCCTGGTGGTTGGTTGATTGACTTAGGATCTGATGGGCCTTGTTAGTCCATGAAAGGACTTGGTTACAGGGGAGCACACGCCTGAGACATGGTGGTACTAAGCCAGGCCTTGGCCGGTTCAGTGGAACTCTCCATGGCCTTGGTTGGGCAGCTAGGTCCGGATCTCATAGTTCTGGATGGAATTGATGGGATCCAACCATGGATTCCTCTTAGTGAGGATTTATCATGATTTATCATGTGATTTGATTGGATTTATCAGGCCGGTTTGATGGTGGTCAGTTATGGCCGGTTTAGTCGGATTTGGCCAAATTCTATGTGAATTAGGCCGGTTCTGATCAATCTGATTGTGGATTCCTCTTAGTGGGGAATTATCAGTATTTGTCATGAATTTTAATTAATTTTTGGAGCATGTTTGCTTGAGGTCGTTTTTGCAGCTGAAGACTTCCCGTAGGTACTTAGTCTGTGGGGATGGTTGGCTGAATGACTAAGTACCCAAGGGAAGAGTTTATGCAGGTATAAGGGAGTTGGACGAGTGGACAGGGAGCTGGGCAAAGCTACCTCACAGCTCGATCAGCTGGAAGAGAGTGGGGAACCTCAAGTGAAGTGGTTCAGCTCAGCTAGCTGGATGAGCTAGCTAAACAGCTAAGTCAGCTGGGACAATGAGCTAACAAGCTCCGTGGATGTGGCAAAGGTATGATCTATCAATGTTGCATAGATCTAGATAGAATGGTTAGGTGAATGGAACCTCGGATTTGGTATGACTTGGTCTAGGTTCAGGATCGACCTTGGAGCTAGCTGGCATATGTGTTTACTGACCAGTAGCTGAGGTGATCTGACCAGACAAGTGTTAGATTGGTTTTAGACCAATGGTTTTGTAGATATTATTCCGCTGTGCATAAGTTGAAATGATCTAAGCTAGGGAATGACTAAGGTAGTCTTGAGCTAGGATCTGAGTTAGCCCTCGCCTATGGGCGATGTTTTAAATAAAGGGCAAAATTTTTAGAGGTTCGGTCAGGGTATGGACCGAGCGACGTGAGGCATCGACCGCCGGCCTAGTCGGCCGGGTTCGGGTCTTACAGTTATCAAATCAATGAAGTTTGTTTTTAATTTATGGCTAATTATATACTAACAAATATAGTTTTCATTAATGTTAATAAAGACATTATAACATAATATAAATTATTTTTAGATAATGATAATCATCAAATCAACGAAATTTGTTTTTAATTATGGTTAATTATATTTTAATTCGTTTTTAGTGTATGGTTAATTAGTATATACTATTTTAGACAATGATAATCATCAAATTAAATAAATTTGTTTCTTATTTGTGGTTAATTATTTATTAATTTGTTTTTAGTTGATGGTTAATTATAATTCATTCAAGGTAGTAATGACTCATTAGTCAAAATCATAAATACATGACAAATAAATAAATTACCTAAAATTATGGAGAGCGTGACAAATCAGAAAAATTACTTCATAAATAATATTCCCTCCGTTTCTAAAAGATCCATGTTCTGGAAAAAAATTTCGTTTCAAAAAGATATATTTTTTACATTTTCAATGCACTTATTAATGAAAATTTGTACATTTCAAAACATATAATTGTATTTATTAAAATCTTATTGGTTAAAATTTATGGAGAATAATTAATTAAGAAAATCAATGCATTGGTTACTAAAGTTTTATGTTTTTCTTAATAAGTGTGAAAAATCTAAAACATACATCTTTTAGAAACGGAGAGAGTAGTATAGATGAGAGGTTTTTCAAGTTTTGAGCAACCCGGAGCAAACAGATTATGGCAAAGAAGGTGTTAAACATCACGTTTTTGTTCTCTTTTTTACAATATCTTTATCTACCATTTCATTTGAGACTGTAGTGATTAAAGCTGGTTCAATTTTGGTTTTTGAGGGATGCAAAGGTTGATCGTGCAACTGTATTGGTTTGATCTTCGGAAGCGAAGTCTGAAGAACACGTTGGGCGCTTGCACTTGCTTATTTGGCATGAATTGATGCTGATTTAGAATTATATAAGCCTGGAGTCAGAAAGCAAATGCTTCAAGACGAAATGATGTTTACTTTTTCTACATGAAAATATGTATAGGAAATATGTGCAGGCTCTGCTGAAAGAGAGGAAAGCAAGCTCCTTGCTACATTGAAAAATGATACTTTACTTTAAATGTCATCGCAATACCTTTCAAAACAAAGTTTGGCAGAATCGAAAAGCGTTAGATTTGTTATGATAGCTGGTCAGAAGATAAGTAATTATCTTATTTATTAATTAAATCTAAATGCATAGTGTAAAAGAGGTCAGTTTTTTTTTCTTTGAGATGTACAAATGCATATTCACCGGTGGCACCAATTCAAGAGTGTCTCTTATATAACTTCAAAAAAGCTCTTAACGTTTATTGTTATGAACTCGGACAAAAGTCTTTGTAATGTAGTTTAGTCTTGAAATGGGTTCATAAAATAACACTACAAGAAATGGGCCTTGAGAATAGTTTTATGTCAAAATTTAGGAAATCACATAAAATACACATTAACAACCAAACCATATATTTAAACTAGTGGTATTCCGGCGCTACGCGCCGGATTCGTATGTTGTATTCTTACTTAGATTTATAATTTATTATATGATCTTAGTAAAGAAAATATGTTAAAAATATGAAAAATAAAAATATGTAAAAAAAAAGATATTTAATCTGATCTTTTTATAGTGGTTAGCGACCGTAGTATATTATTTTGTTTGAAGTTGTTTAGTTCAAAGTAGAATATCATAAGTAGTTGTTACTAATCGATTTAATAAAAATAGAATAAAAATCGATAGTCGTAAAAAAGTTAATTTAGTTGGAATCTTAAATATTCATGTCATAGACTGAGCTTTCTTTCAAGAAATGTTTGAAGGTGTTAAAACTGAGAAAGTCGATTGACGTATGTAGAAGCACCATCTGAGAAAGGAGATGATGCATAAGAAAACTACTAATTTAAAAGTAAGCAATCATTAACTCGTAAACTGAAATAAGAAATCGGTGTACCTTCCCATCAATCAACAACATATCAACTGAGAAAGTCGATTGACGCATGTAGAAACACCATCTGAGAAAGGAGATGATGCATAAGAAAACTACTAATTTAAAAGTAAGCAATCATTAACTCGTAAACTGAAATAAGAAATCGGTGTACCTTCCCATCAATCAACAACATATCAACCCCAACATCTCACCCCTTTCTTAACATTTCAGGATTGCCAAAATTGTTGTAGCCTAGTCTGAACAACATCTCTAAACAGGCTTGTCTTCAACTCCGAGCAATGAAACTGGGAATTCGACATGATTGAATTGAGAAAAGTAAAGAGATTATCTTCCGAACTCTCACACCGTCTATACATATCCAATGAAACTGAGAAAGCAGGAACTAAAGAAGCATTCGATAGGAGATAGGGGGATGAGTGAGATTTCTGGATTGATTATATGAACGATTACGTCGATTGCGTTAAAGAAGGAGAATCGTATAGGCTATATTCTCCATTGTCAAAATCAAAATACAAAGAAATCCTATAAACCAGTGTTTTGAAACCCGATCCGGACACTGAATTGGATGATTTACCGGATCACTGGATCATTGGATCAATGAATTACTTTTATCATATAATAATAAATTAACTATAAAAATAAATATATGAAAACCAAAGTTAAGTATTTTAAATGTACATACAAAATATTAAGAAATAATTTAAACTATCTAAAAAAATTATAACATAAGAGCTATGACATCCAAAAAAATCAAGACATAAAATTCATATATATTTATTTCTAATGTGAACTATAAATTAAACTTCCAATCCAAAATAAACCAAAATTAAAGACATAACTTGAACTAAAAATAGTAAAAAGTAAAAATTATCTATTGGTTCAACCAGTGCTGCAACCTGTATCGTGTTTTAGTGAGTTTTTGTGTGTTTTACGGGTTTTTCACAAAATCCAAACCCGATTTATATTAGGTCACCGGATTTACCGGTTCAACTGCAGATCCGAGTTAATACGACCCGGTTAATGAGAAATCAATAAGTAATACACTAATTAACTAAATTGTGATAAAATCTAAAAGTGTGAAAATATTTGTCATGGAAAATAATTTTGTTGAAAAAGTATGTTGTTTTATGGAATAGACTTGGATGACAGATTAGTTAAGTGTATCTCATGGAAAAACTGTTTAATAACTAATTATTTAAAGGTAAAATATACATTAAAATTAATTAGTAATCAAAATCAAACAAAATCTAGTTCTTAGTGATTAAATCATGAGTTTGTGGCATATAATTCCTCTACTTTAATTGTATGTAGATTTTAATTTATTTTTTCCTCCTTTGGACATATAGTATGATATATTGCAAATCTAGTAAATAAAATGCTTAAAGAGATACAAAGATATTGCAGCGAAACTCAATATATATATATACATGTAAAGAGTTGCAAGGAGAATCCATAGTTGCAACACAATGATGAAAGCCATAACAAATCAAAACACTTGCGAGGGCATACCAGAAGAAGAGATTCTTGAGCGGCTTCCGGAAAAATCCCTCTTTAGATTTAAATCCGTGTCAAAACAATGGAAATTTATGATCGAATCAAACTATCTCGCCAACAAACGTTTTGCCCGATTACCAAATCCAAAACTCATTGTTCTTCGACATGAAACGTCTACGGATGAGAGTTCAAGAAGCGTTTTGTTGGAGACTATTTCAAAAGATCATCACGACCACAAAAAAATCTTTATTTGTTCTTACGAAAGTCAAACAAATTCAGATAGTGAATTTTATGTCGATCATTTTGGTCGAATTATGGGGCATTGCGATGGTTTAATCTGCCTCTACCATTTCGGGTATATTTATATAATTAATCCTGCAATAGGAGTACTCCGGACACTTTCTCCTGAATTTTTGCGAAATTGTACCGGTCGACCACGTATGCAATTTTCTTTAACTTATAAGTTTTGATGTGCTAATTAATTCATTTGATTCACATGCATACATATGATAGACTAAAAGAGTAATCAAAATCTCATGAATAACATATATAGTATTTTTTTTCTAGGTTTGTCAGGCAAATTACCAATAACCGTTGGATTTGGAAGAGATAATCTTAAAAGAACATACAAAGTAGTCCTGATGTACTACTTCCGGCTTGATTATGAGACTCTTCTGAAGACCGAAGTCTTTAACCTCAAAAGTGGCGAACGAAAATGCATATGCTGTCCAATTCCTTACAGTGAACTTAACGTTGCTATAGCATCTATCTTTGCAAATGGATCTCTCTTTTGGTTGACACTTAGAAAGCTTGCGGCTTTGGATCTCCACACAGAAAATTTTCGTTATGTGTTGTTACCAAGTTGGTACACCAAATACTCCAAAAATGTGAACTTGTGGTGTCTAAAGGATCGTTTATGTCTATCCGATGTTCTACAATATCCGAACGTGGACGTATGGAGTTTGCAACAAGAAGATCCGAGTGTCAAGTGGGAAAAGATTCTATCAATAAATATTTTAAGCATGGATTGTCTAGACTCAAACTTTTGGAAGCTTGGTTTGGAGGCTTGTTCTTTAAAACCCATAGGAGAAAAGCCATATATGGGTCATTTAGAGCAAGTCCCAGAAGATCATTTTAGCACTGTATTGTATAGGGAGAACTTAGATTCTTCGGTCTAAAAATATGGTTATTGCTAAACATAGGTTTCTTTTGTTTCTTCAGTTAATGAATGCTTTATTGGTCTGATTTTCTGTTGTTATTACAGTCTACTCAATGGCCCATACTTGCGTTGAAGGCTGTTATCATATATCAATGATTAGGTATTTAGGTGTATATTAATTATTTACACCATATGTTTTCATTTTACACCATATGTGTTTATTCGGGTTAATTAATTATTTCTCATTGATCGACTTGTGATCTTTATTATGTTTTTGTTGGTTATATTTCTGAAACTAAAAAAGTTTGGTATGGAGAATGTATTACCAGGAAAGCAGAGTAATTAGATAAGAGATAGCAGGCAAAGCATATATAGAAACTAAAATTTTATTTTGGATTAAAAGCATATCCCGATGGAAAGAGGTGTTACGTACATGCATGGCTCTTACTACGTAAAAATTTTACGATTTTACTACGTAAATGGATCACCTAAAATTTGTTACAAACGTTTCGATACCAATTGTAGTTATTACATACCTAATACTAATTATACTATTATCGATCAAATTGGTATTTCTTTCTGTAAATTGTATAACATTTACATTTTTAATCAGGGGCATTTTGGTTGAATCCGGGTTCGGCTTGATCTATTTGAGTCTAAAAGAATTTTAACTGAAATCAGTAGAAATTAGTTTAGTTTGCCTTATGTTCGGTTCGGTTTATTTTAATTTTGTTTGTAATAGTTTAGTTCAGTAGAGTTGATTTTTTAGTTTTGTTCTAATTCAATTACGAAAATATATTTGGCACTCAATTCTTAATTTATTCATATTTAAATATAAAGTCAAAATTTGTAATAAACATGTAGAAGCTTTAGTCCAATAATTTTATACCAATATCTTTGAACCTAGTATAAATATTATAGGGAATTTTTTGATTTTGATGATAGCATACGAAATTCATGTTCTGTTGTTTTATTTATTAGCTTTGATTTTCTATTCATTTACAAGTAAAATATATAAAATTATGTTTGTTTGTTTACATTAGATGATTTAATTTTTCAATCTTAATATTATTAGTATTTTAGATTATCAAATTAAATAAATACTTTAAGTTTTTTGTTTTGGTTTTAAACTAACCAAACCAAACTATTTGGATTGATAAAAATTTTAACAAAATGGCTTGGATATATATCTTAATTTGGTCTGGGTCTGTTTGGGTTCGGTTTGATTCCATTTATTTGCTCATCCCTATTTTAATGTTAAATTTCGTTAAATTAACTAGAAATATCAGGACGTGTCAATTATACATATAACATATGAAGATATTTAATAGGGGAAATATATACTAGAAACTTAAATAAACAATGAGGCATACATGTAGAACAACAAATTCTAAAAACATAGCAAAACAACAAATTGATGTGTATAATTAACAAGAACAGGACATCTATCAAGAGAGGGCTATCATCGATAAGTCAAAGATAATTAGAATTTGACTCATATATATATAGGAAAAGGAAAGTTTACTGAAATTTGTTTTTCTCTCTTTGTCCTTTCTCTCAGCCCAAAATATATAAATTATTCCTTAATTAGATTATTTATCATTTGTATCAGTTTTCTACTTAAATTAAAAATAGATTACTTTTGCTCGAATTCAGTTGATAGTTCATACTTAAGTGTTGATTTAGTGGGATTATTAATTTTTTTTTTTGGATTCTTTTTCTTTTATAGTCCAATTAAAATAATTTCTCCCTGAATATTTATGTAACTGGAAATATTCTTATCTAATGAATTGTGCTTGGGTTCAACACAAAAGAGTAAAGTCGATTGTTCGCTTGATCAATTTTGGCGATTTCATGTTAAAAATAGATTATTGTATTTATGCTAAAATATATTATTGTATTGCATGATTTTAAGTTTATAACTAATATTTTTGAGAAACATGATGTCTTTTACTAGGGATAGTTATAATCACACCACCGAACATAAAAGCATATATAAATTAATAAATAAGTCAGAATTTAGCCAATTCTGGTTTCTCTTCAATCATGATAACCTTCTCTCGAGCACGATCACACAAACATTCAGAATTGCTGCGAATCTGTACCAACCCCTTAACCACTAGATGAGCATCTTGGTTCTGTAGAGTGACTTTCAACATGACCCAGCTCTGTCCGGTTTCATCCTCTCCAAACAAGTCGATTTCGAGCTCGGCAAAATTCATCCTACGTACGTACATAAGAAGTTAACGAGGAGGCATATGTAAGATTTATTTTTGTGTACATGTGTAAAAGATGAACATTCATGAAGTAACTACATAAGAGGTATTGAATAAATTAAGAAATCTTACTCCACATGTATCATCTTGAGGTTGAGGTAGTGTACGAGCAATTCCACGTAACAGATTGCATCTCCTTTTAGATCAACATATTTCTTTGTATGGTACCGAGAAGCTGGTTTGTGCGTCCATTTGAAATCGAAAACCTCCTTATTCATCAATAGACGTCCTTTTACCACTAGAGGTTCGTCCTCATCAGCTAGTCGACGACGATACTCTTCCTCGGTCTTGGACAGCAAGGCAACGAGATCCGTCCCACTTGCTTTCTCCAAAATACCTTGAAGCCCAATTTTACCATTACAAATGGACTTCATGCACTCCGTGATCTTCTCCGACATCTCACCATCACTGTTGAGCAGTAACATCGTTTCCGATAGAGACTTGACCACCTTTATCTTCTGCAGTGTGAGTCTTGCTTCAGAGATCTCAAACAATTCGAGCTTCTTGATTAAAGTCGGCAGAGGCAAGAGAAATTCCTCTAGTATCTCTCCAAACTCGGATGAAGTTCGGATGCTTCGTAAAATGTAAGGGGTCTTCTTGATTAGATCCAAGCCATCTTGGACTTCCGATGGACGTACGGCCATCTCAGCAATAAGCTTTAGAGCTACATGTTCCCTAGTCTTCACAGTATGATAGCGAGGATCATCACTATCAAAAAGAGCAACCAAATGTTTCATGGATGCGTATCGTACCATAGGGGTCATGCCCTTGAGTTCTTCAAAGAGTATCGCAAAAGCCTCAGAATCATTGAACTTTATTAAAAACTCCTTAATCTTTTTTTTATCACTCTTCAAGATTGTTCCTTCCATTAGAACAATAGAAAAATTACTCGAAAGGATTTTCGGAAGATCCCCGAAAAAAGGTAATGCCATTTTAAGCTATTTGTTAGACAGAGAAAGTAGAAAAAAAGATCAAGCTTGACAGAAGCGATAGAATAAGAATGAAGATACTTGGGGTGTATTTATAATATAATAAGTTCATGCACGATTGCTTTACTTAATTTAATTGTTTAAGTTCTTTCACCGCGTTAGCTCAGGTTTAGCTTATTTACGCAGACAACCCATTACTGTAAGTGGCAACTGGTTGGTCAGATATCGTCGTATTTAGGGGACATTTTCATTTCTCTCTTTTTTTTTTCTTTATTAATAACATATGGTATGGAGAAAGAATTTGAATTCTCGTAACTATATTTGTAATCTAGCTTAGTATTATTATCATAACAGTTTTCATAGAGTATATACTCTTCATATATAAAGGTGACAATAATTTATCTTATGGTTAGAATACATTTTTCATTCTTTTTGGGTCTAAGGTTAGAATATTTATAAAATGCTTTTTACTTAATTAATTAACCTTATTTTCTGATTAAACCCTTAAAAACTGACGAAGAAAAAGAACTATATATATATATAGATAGTAACAGACAACGTTAGACGTCATTTTCATCTTCTGTCATCAACTCGTGATCGCAATCTATCATGAAACGATGAAAAAGGTAGAAGTATGTTACATGTATATAAAAAAAAAAATGTTACATGTATATATATATATATCCTCCTTTTTGTTATGTTTTACATTCATTATATTTGACTGAATGTCTATTCTTTCTTGTTTGGATAAAAAAGTAAGCGCTATTTCTTTTCTTATTTGATAAGTAAAACGTAAATACTTGTATAAGCTCCTCCTGTTTTGTAATACATATATACATATATTTTGTTTGTTAATGTTGATAGTAACGAAGTATCAAATTAATCGGTTTGATATTTTGTTACACCCTGGTAGTAAACGTAGGTTTTCATTCTAATGGGCAGCGTTATTGCTTCTGTTTTTTTTTCTAAATTGTTTACTATCGTATATCAACAACTTCATGTTTAGTTACGTATGAATAATAATACGTAGAGAAGCTAATTAAAATACTGTATGATACTATCTAATTACTCGTCCATGAAAATACGAAACGAAAGAATGTACAAATTACAGTGTATATGTATATATATAACATAGAAAGAGGGCGTAATTTTTTAAATTAGACTATACATTATTCTAGGAGTAAATCTTCTTAAACGTGAGATTAGCTTACAATTTTTTCATTATTTTTAATCTAAAGTTAGAATACTTATAAAATGCTTTTTCAGATTAGACATTTATAGAGTGGTAAGTCTCTCAACTCATACCCTTATTATATTAATATTTCAGCATAACTTAGTTTTGTAATTATATTTTTAATGCTTTAAAAACAGTTTTACTAATAAACAAGTGGCAGGTAAAAATATAAACAGTCTTAACTGAGGTTCTTAGCTTCGGTTAAGAGACGGTTCTTAGCTTTTCTTAGATTTTAACTAAGAAAAACTAAGAATCATCCCTTAAATAAGAGAACTGTCTCTTAAATAAGAGATATAAGAGTTGTCTATTAGCCGAAAAGTGTAAAAAATAAAAAAATGTCAAATCATGAGTTAAGAACCCCGGCTAAGAAACCAGAGTTAATCATGCTCTAGTTTAATGGTTATTAATTAAATATTAAATAAGTTTATTTTTGAAAAAATTGTTGGGTATATCAACTATGCAGATGCCCTTAAAACAGATGAATATATATATATATATATATATATTTTTTTTTTATTGTATAAGTTTTTTTCATCACGTTAACTCAGGTTTAGCTCATTATGCAAACAAATCATTACTGTAAGTGGCAATGGTTAAATATCATAGTATTTGGGGAACATTTTCGTTTCTCTTTTTTATTTTTTATAATAACATATGGTATAGAGAAAGAATTTGAAAACTCATAACTAGAGTTGTAACTCTAGCTTAGTATAACAGTTTATAACAGTTTGCATAGAGTATATACTCTTCTTAAAGGGGGCAATAATTAATTTGAAGGTTAGAGACTATTACGCCAATATAAATTATAACAGGTTTCTCAACATTTTATAAACTATATGCAAACTGTTAGAGACTATCAGGCCAATTTAAACGGGCTTGCCAATTCATTGACTATCTCAAATCGGTTAGACTACATTTTTCATTTTTTTGGGGAGTGTGTGTGTGTGTGTGTGGTCTAGGGTCAGAATATTTTTGCACAAAAAAAGGTTAGAATATTTATAAAATGCTTTTCACTCAATTTACCTTATTTTTTTGGGGAGTGTGTGTGTGTGTGTGTGTGTGGGGGGGGGGGGGGGGGGGGGGGGGGGGGGTCTAAGGTCAGAATATTTTTGCACAAAAAAAGGTTATAATATTTATAAAATGCTTTTCACTCAATTTACCTTATTTTTTGATTAAACCCTTAAACAAATGAAGAAAAAATAACTATATATACTAACAGACGCGTAAAACTAGACGTCCTTTTCTTCTTTTGTCGTTAACCCGTCACAATCTATCACATGTATATCCTCCGTTTTGTTATTTTAGTTTTACTTTCATTTTATGTGACTGATCTTGTTTAGTTAAAAAACAAGCGTTATTTCTTTCTTATCTCATAAATAAAATGTAATTACTTGTATAAGAGAAAACTGCCACTGCAGATCATCCTTTTAGTGAGAGGTTCTAATAGAGTTTTCCCGATAAAGTGTAAGAAGAAATTTAACATTTTACCAAAAAAAAGTATTATAAGAAGAAAAAAATAGTATTGTCTAAAACTTTTTTTCAAAAAAAAAAAGTATTGTAAAAGAGTAAACGAAAAACTTTATTGGGTATCTGAACGTTGCAGATGATCTTAAAACAGATGGAGAAAATAGAACTATCTATCAAAGTTCAAAAAAAAAAAATGTATAGTAAAAGACGACGGCAGACGTCCTCTTCTTCTTTTCTATCTTTTGGTAAACACGTCCACTTCATCTTCTGTCATGAAATGATGAAAAGGTAGTAAAATATATCCTCATTTTCGTTATTGTTGAGCTTTCACTGTAGTTACCCTTTCTGCCAAAGAAAAACTTAATTACTTGCACAGTTGCACAAGCTCCTCTTGTTATAATACATATACAAATGTATTTTTTTGGTAAAATTATACAAATATAAATGTATTTTTGTTAATACTGATGTTGAAACTCTATTATACATTTTATCCACCATAGGTCCATAACTAACCACTGAAAAATATATAGTAAGAACCAGCTGCTATTTTGATACATCATAGAAGTAAACGTAGGTTCTCATTCTTTAACTTTTTTATTGACAGCGTTATTACTTCCATTTATTTTTTCCTAAATTAATTACTACCTTAATTCAAAAACTTCTATCTAGTTTCTTAGCAAAACAAAACTTCTATTTAGTTTCGTTCGGTTTAATAAAATACTCAGAAGCTAATGAAAATAGTATAGAATGCTTGCTAATTACCATGAAAATATGAAACAGGGAATATAAACATACAATATCTATAAAAAGGGCATAATTTTCAAAATTAATTTATTCATTATTTTTGGAGTAAATCATACCTTTAAATCGTGTGTGTTTTTTTTTTTTTGAATGAATGTAAAATTATATTCAAGCAAAAAAATTTTATTTACATCAGATGCAACTGTTTGGATATAAGCTTCTATCTATAAATCAATGAATGAGATTATCTCAAATCCTCATAGTGGATCTGAGACAATCCGAGTACCAAACCAAGTGAATGTAAAATCATCGTGTGTGTTTTCCTGAACCGGCTTTTGTAATTAGCATTTAGGCTCTGTAAACTAAGGCCAAGCCCAGTAAATTCCCTATTTCCACATATATTGTAAGACACGAAAACAAATACAAAAAGACACAAGGTAGAGAAAACAAATACAAAAAGATATAAGGCAGAGGAAATTCTCTTATTTTCAAAAAATAAAAAGAGAACATTTTCCAACTTATAGCCCCAACAAGTGTTTATTAGCGAGTTTATCTGTAATTATCTTATGATTAGGTGTTTATTTCTAACTATCTTTATACCTTATTTCTTTATACTTTATAGTATACATATAGCAAATGGTTATTAATTGGTTCAGGCTTTGATTTAGGTATTGATTTTAAGAATCAAAAGATTTGTTAAATTTATAAAACGTTCTAATGAGTTTTTCATATTTAAAAAGTCTATGAAACTATTCTACTACAATGATTTTGAGAATTTTGAATACATATGCAATATTTTGAAAGTTTTGTTTTATGAGTTGAAATGTTAAGATTGCAAGTGTCAATAATACTAGATTTTGATAGAATTAGAAATCTTTAAAACTCAAACTTTTAGAGTAACAATAGATTCTATATTTCATTAAAGAATCATCGAACCAATAACACTTGATTTAATAAGAAATGATTTTATAAGAACTAGTTTCACATCCGAATCCATGAAAATTTTGGTTTTTTAATCTCCGCCACATAAACATAAAGAGATATTCACTTTCTGACATAAATATATGTCCACTTTCTGACATATCTGCCTTTGTGATGTGTAAATCAGCCTCGACAAACAACCACAGTAATGGAACAGAGTTCTGTTCGTCAACGACCACCACCGCCGCCGCGACGACAAATAGCAGCGTCGGACCAAGGAGTCAATTCTCGGAGGCTGTTAGCGAGAGCTCCGGTGGGATTATGAGTTATTTCGGTAAAGTTTACAGAGGTTGGATCGATGCTAAGACTCTTTCTCCATCTAAAGTCGGTTCCGGTATGATCGTCGCCGTCAAAAGATTGAATTCCGAGAGTGTTCAAGGCTTCGCAGAGTGGCGTGTAAGATCTCTCTCTATTTTCAACGAACAACAAATTATTTCCCGATCTTGATGTCTTCTTTGACGGGAAGAAACCAAAAATTCACGTAATTCGATCAAGATGCAGAGTTGACTTTTTTTTTTTTTGAACACCGATGCAGAGTTGACTATTCTAATCAAGAAAGGACCTTGACTTTCTGTTTCTGAGTGTTGCGGAAGAATGATTAAAAGATATATTTAAAAATCTATACTAATAAAAGTAGCATTTTGACTGAGGTTCCATGAAACATCCATATCAGCGAAAAACTTTCCAAAAAAAAAAACATGTGGTATTATTATTAAGAAAATAAAAACTAAAAATAAGTAAACATATAGTATAAGGAAAAATAAATAATAAATAAATATAAAATATAAAAAATAGAAATATTACATTAAACATCTATCATAATATTATCATTTGATATAAAAACAAGTAAATTAGAATAAATAAAATATAAACAATAAGTAAATATACAATCAAAAAATAGAAAAATTAAATTAAGCATCTATCTTAAAAAATTATAGTAAAATAAATAATAAGTAAATATACGATATAAAAAATAAAAATATTATATCAAACATTAATCGTAATATTAGTATAAATAAATATAAAATATAAGAAAAAACAAATAATAAATAAATATAAATATAAGAAATAAAAAAATTACTTTAAATATCTAATATAATATTATCATTTGATATAAAAGAAAAAATGAATAATTAAATATACAATAAAAATAAAATCTAAGTATAAAATATAAGAAATAAAAGAACTAAATTAAACATTTATCTGAAAAATGTATAGTAAAATAAATAATAGGTATACAACATAAGAAATAAAAACATTCCATTAAACATCTATTATAACATTAGAATAAGAAATTTAGAATAATTAGATGTAAATATAAGAAAAATAAATAATAATTAAATATACAATATTAGAAATAAAAAACTACATTAAAAATATATCTGAAAATATATAATAAAATAAATAATTAGTAAATATAAAATATAAGAAATCGAAATAGAAATACTACATTAAACACCGACGTAATATTAAAATTTAATATAAAAAAAAAATTAGAATAAATAAATATACTATATAAGAAAAATAAATCAATGATAAGTAAATATACAATATAAGAAATACAGGACAAAGCTTTGGAGGTGATTTGAAAATAAGTACTATATGATCTCTTATGCAATGCCCTCTTTGTTGATTTACTTATTAATAATGAATTGTAGTGTAAATGAAGAAAACTTGGAAGGTACTGGTTTGATAATTCACTCAGCTCAACTCTTTAATGGGGGATGCACTCCTCTGTAATTCCCAAGATTAGGAGACCACTTAAAATTAATCAGAATGCAACATTCTCCTTCTCCCAAATCGTCTTCGAACTTGGATATTTGTTTTCCTCTAATGCAAGCTTGTATACGATCTCCCTGTTAGAACATGATAAAACAATTATGAAAAGCATATAAACATAAACAATTCAGAATTCTATTATGTACCTTATCATCCACAAGTATTAAATCGATTCCACCAACATCTCTAGGCTTATCGCCATTCTGAAATCGCCACATACGGGCAACTCGAACCTTAATTTTCCAGATTTCGTTTTCAGAACCTAGCTTTAACTGAGAAATAGGAGTGAAAGCACGCTTCATCTTGCTCATAGCTAGAACAATACCTGGAAAAAAAATTCAGATTACAATCAGCAACTTGATATAGAAAAAAGGGGAAAGGAAATTCTAGAGATGCAGATTTAATAACCTGTGCTAAAACGAAACTGGATTTTTTTTCCTGCAATTAATTTCCATATCTTTTATATATAAGAGAAGCAGTTGAAGATATCAAATGGTGGAGTTGATGGCAAGATTTACGGATGGTGGAGATTGGAGAAGAAAGTGGAATATATTGTGCTTGTAGAAAAAGTAAAATTAATTAAGAAATAGTTATAGTTGAGTACAGTTGTACTCGGATTTCCAAATTAGAAAGAGAATTGTCACGATGGGCTTACACGAAAATAAAACGTTGGGCTTACACGAAAATTGGATTTATCATTTATTCCTTAAAGAAACATTTTTTCAAAAAAAAAAAAAAATACTAAAAGACAGGTGTCAATCACAGAAATGTCAATTGACTTCTGTTTTATAGGATTAAAGATAACCTATTTATAGGAAAAAATAATTTAGATCAATACATATTAAATGATAAATAGATTTTTAAAAGGTGGTATAATAATAAACCATTACCCGGAGTAACAGCATTAGCTGTAGCACCATAATGAACAGAAGATACGATGAGAAAAATAGTAAAAACAAATGTGACTAAAGTCTTCTCTTTGATAGCCATTTTTAATATCAAATATAAGATATTCTCTTTAACTTTTAATGATTTTTCTCCAAACATTATGAGTATACATAATAGCACAAACATACATTTTGAGTAGTATTTTCTTAGTCAAATTAAAATATTCTCTTTACTTTTATTTCTAAAAAGATATTTAGTCATAACAGACACATAGAATTAAAGTACAGTAAAAAATCGATAAATTAATAATATTGGGACTTTCGTTTTTATTAATTTATTAAATATTAATTTACAAAAAAATCCTTTTAGATTTTTATTTTAAGATATATTTTCCTAAAATAAAAAAAAACATTTAGTTTTAGTGTATATACTAAATTAGTTAAATTTTTGAATTTTGAAGTTTATATTAGTTTATTTTATTGTATGAGATATAGATATAAAAATGTTTCGTAGAATTTGAGTATGGTTTAAAATATGATTTTACTAAATCTCGTCAATGTGTTGAGACATTACATTTTTTAATTTGCTCATTTTTAATTTCTGCATTTTAAACTTTTGTATTAGTGAATTCAAGTTCTCTCAGTGCAACTACTGAATAATATCATTGTTGAAATAAAAATATTACAAAATTATTAAAATTCGCAAAAACTAAAATGCTAGAATGGGAATGTTTTTAGAAATTGAAAGTTTCGTATCTTGCCAAACTTGGTCATGGTTGAAGCTTCTGTAGATGAAGGTAACAAATAATTGTGAGGGTTATGAATTAAGGAAACTGAGGTGAAAAATATCACACAAAAAGTTGGATCTTTAGTTTAGTCAAGAATTGCTTTTCTTTACAGAATTTACTTGTGAGACCAAGAAATAAAATCATAATAAAATTTTTAGAAAAATGAGAAATCAAAAAAACTTTAAAAAGAAAGAAAATTCACAAAATCGATTGAAAAGAAGAATTCAAACGCCTAGTGAAGAGATCTCATTATTTTCGACGCAACCCTAAACCCCTTTTGCTCAACTGTATCATGTTTTTTTATATTTACCAAGATTTTATTAATAAAAAATTATATGTTATTGGTTATATACTACATCATTTTCGCAACATGCCCAACAATATTGACACGACACACAACTATTTTTATTGGTATTCTTGAAAGTATGGTCCAATAATTATATATGTAATATAAACCCAAAAATATTTGTTTTACATTTATTTTATTTTGCTTAATAATAGTAGAAGAATGTAAGTCTGTGTAAAATATCTGGATCCGAAGAACCAAACCAAACTTGATTTAAACACAAACTAAAACTAATTAAGTACTCATAGTTTTTGATAGTTTTAATGGTTTTATCTCGTTCAACAACATTAAAATTTAACCTGGTTATATGATCGGTTCATGGTCAAAATTAGTAAACCAGTCGGTCTGGTTTTCAAAACATTCTAGGAGAGATCAAATATCTTTGGATTTATAATTTACTAAAAGATATTATAATTTTTTTCCATATATTTTTCTTCGATTAAAATAAATATTTTTGTATAGATGTTTAAAACAAATGAAAATTAGTAATGTTATTTTTCAAACAATACCAATACATTTTTGATTAAGTGGTTTCATCTAGGATACATACTTATTGGAAAAAAAATCTGGGACACACTTATTTATAACAACAACATTTTCTTGGAACACAGTGGCCAGTTAACCAACCCCAATCAAGACAAAACTGATCACAACCTCTTTCCCCTCCAACATCACACGGCCTCGAGAAGTCGTAGCATACTTCCAGCTTTATTTCTTCATAACCTATTTATAGGAAAAAATAATTTTGATCAATACTTATAATTTATAAAGGATTTTTAAAAGGTGGTATAATGATAAACCATTACCCGGAGTAACAGCGTTAGCTGTAGCACCACAATGAACAGAAGATATGATGAGAAAAATAGTAAAAACAAATGTGACTGAAGTCTTCACTGTGATAGCCATTTTTAATATCAAATATAAGATATTCTCTTTAACTTTTTATGATTTTTCTCCAAACATTCTGAGTATATATAATAGCACAAACGTACATTTTGAGTAGACTTTTCTTAGTCAAATTAAAATATTCTCTTTCCTTTTATTTCTATAAAGATATTTTGTCATAACAGACACATAGAAATACGGTACAGTAAAAACTCGATAAATTAATAATATTAGGACTTTAGTTTTTAATTAATTTAGTAGTTATTAATTTACAAAAAACCCTTTTGGATTTTTATTTTAAGATATATTTTCCTAAAATAAAAAAAAAACATTTAGTTTTAGTGTATATACTAAATTAATTAAATTTTTGAAATTTGACGTTTATATTAGTTTTATTTTATTGTCTGAGATATATAAAATATGTTTCGTTTTAATTTGAGTGTGGTTTAAGATATAATTTTACTAAATCTCTTCAATGTGTTAAGACACTACATTTTTTAATTTGCTCATTTTTAATTTCTGCATTTTAGTTTTTCGTATTAGTGAATTCAAGTTCTCTCCCTGCAACTACTGAATAATATCATTGTTGAAATAAAAATATTACAAAATCCTTAAGATTTGCATCAACTAAAATGCTAGAATGGGAATGTTTTTAGAAATTGAAAGTTTCGTATCATGCCGAACTTGGCCGTGGTTGAGGCAACAAATAATTGTGAGGGTTATGAATTAAGGAAACTGAAGTGAAAAATATCTCACACAAAGTCGGATCTTTAGTTTAGCCTAGAATTGCTTTTCTTTACAAAATTTTCATGTGAGTACAAGAATTAAAAACATAATAAAATTGTTAGAAAAATGAGAAATCAGAAAAACTTTAAAAAGAATGAAAATTCAAGAAATCTATTGAAAAACAGAATTCGGGTGCCGACTGAAGAGATCTCATTATTTTCGACGCAACCTTAACCCTCTTTCGCTCGACTGATTATGTTTTTTCTATATTTACCAAGATTTTTTTTATTAAAAATTATATGTTATTGGTTATATACTACATCAATTTCGCAACATGTCCAACAATATTGACACGACATCCAACTATTTTTTTTGGTATTCTTGATAGTATGGTCCATTAATTGTGAATGTAATATAAACCCAAAATATTTGTTTTACATTTATTTTATTTTGCTTAATAATAGTAGAAGAATGTAAATCTGGGTAAAATATGTGGATCCGAAGAACCAAACCAAACTTGATTTAAACACAAAATAAAACTGATTAAGTACTCGTAATTTTTGTTAGTTTTAACGGTTTTATCTCGTTCAACAACATTAAAATCCAACCTGGTTATATGATCGGTTCATGGTCAAAATTAGTTAATCAATCGGTCTGGTTTTCAAAACATTCTAGAAGAGATCAAATATCTTTGGATTTACAATGTACTCAAAGATATTATATTTTTTCCATATATTTTAATTCGATTAAAATAAATATTTCTGTATAGATATTTAAAACGAATGAAAATTAGTAATGTTATTTTTCAAACAATACCAATACATATTTGATTAAGTGGTTTCATCTTGGATACATACTTATTGGGGAAAAAAAATATTGGAAACACTTATTTAGTACAACAACATTTTCTTGGAACACAGTGACCACCCATCCAACCCCAATCAAGACAAAATTGATCACAACCTCTTTCCCCTCCAACATCACACGGCCTCGAGAAGTCGTAGCATACTTCTTGCTTTATTTCTTCATAACCTATTTATAGGAAAAAATAATTTTGATCAATACATATTATTTGATAAAAAGATTTTTAAAAGGTGGTATACTGATAAACCATTACCCGGAGTAACAGCGTTAGCGGTAGCACCACAATGAACAGAAGATACAATGAGAAAAATAGTAAAAACAAATGTGACTGAAGTCTTCACTGTGATAGCCATTTTTAATATTAAATATAAGATATTCTCTTTAACTTTTTATGATTTTTCTCCAAACATTCTGAGTATATATAATAGCACAAGCGTACATTTTGAGTAGTATTTTATTAGTCAAATTAAAATATTCTCTTTCCTTTTATTTCTATAAGGATATTTTGTCATAACAGACACATAGAATTACGGTACAGTAAAAACTCGATAAATTAATAATATTAGGACTTTAGTTTTTAATTAATTTAGTAGTTATTAATTTACAAAAAACCCTTTTGGATTTTTATTTTAAGATATATTTTCCTAAAATAAAAAAATATTCAATTTTAGTGTATATACTAAATTAAATACATTTTTGAAATCTGACGTTTATATTAGTTTTATTTTATTTATATAAAATATGTTTCGTTTTAATTTGAGTGTGGTTTAAGATATAATTTTACTAAATCTCTTCAATGTGTTAAGACACTACATTTTTAATTTGCTCATTTTTAATTTCTGCATTTTAGTTTTTTTTGTATTAGTGAATTCAAGTTCTCTCCCTGCAACTACTGAATAATATCATTGTTGAAATAAAAATATTACAAAATCCTTAAGATTCGCATCAACTAAAATGCTAGAATGGGTGTTTTTAGAAATTGAAAGTTTCGTATCATGCCGAACTTGGCCGTGGTTGAGGCAACAAATAATTGTGAGGGTTATGAATTAAGGAAACTGAAGTGAAAAATATCTCACACAAAGTCGGATCTTTAGTTTAGCCTAGAATTGCTTTTCTTTACAAAATTTTCATGTGAGACCAAGAATTAAAAACATAATAAAATTGTTAGAAAAATGAGAAATCAGAAAAACTTTAAAAAGAATGAAAATTCACGAAATCTATTGAAAAACAGAATTCGGGTGCCGAGTGAAGAGATCTCATTATTTTCGACGCAACCTTAACCCTCTTTCGCTCGACTGATCATGTTTTTTCTATATTTACCAAGATTTTTTTAATTAAAAATTATATGTTATTGGTTATATACTACATCAATTTCGCAACATGCCCAACAATATTGACACGACATCCAACTATTTTTATTGGTATTCTTGATAGTATGGTCCATTAATTGTGTATGTAATATAAACCCAAAATATTTGTTCTACATTTATTTTATTTTGCTTAATAATAGTAGAAGAATGTAAGTCTGGGTAAAATATGTGGATCCGAAGAACCAAACCACCCTTGATTTAAACACAAAATAAAACTGATTAAGTACTCGTAATTTTTGATAGTTTTAACGGTTTTATCTCGTTCAACAACATTAAAATCCAACCTGGTTATATGATCGGTTCATGGTCAAAATTAGTTAACCAATCGGTCTGGTTTTCAAAACATTCTAGAAGAGATCAAATATCTTTGGATTTACAATGTACTCAAAGATATTATATTTTTTCCATATATTTTAATTCGATTAAAATAAATATTTCTGTATAGATATTTAAAACGAATGAAAATTAGTGATGTTATTTTTCAAACAATACCAATACATATTTGATTAAGTGGTTTCATCTTGGATACATACTTATTGGGGAAAAAAAATCTTGGAAACACTTATTTAGTACAACAACATTTTCTTGGAACACAGTGACCACCCATCCAACCCCAATCAAGACAAAATTGATCACAACCTCTTTCCCCTCCAATATCACACGGCCTCGAGAAGTCGTAGCATACTTCTTGCTTTATTTCTTCATAACCTATTTATAGGAAAAAAATAATTTTGATCAATACATATTATTTGATAAAAAGATTTTTAAAAGGTGGTATACTGATAAACCATTACCCGGAGTAACAGCGTTAGCGGTAGCACCACAATGAACAGAAGATACAATGAGAAAAATAGTAAAAACAAATGTGACTGAAGTCTTCACTGTGATAGCCATTTTTAATATCAAATATAAGATATTCTCTTTAACTTTTTATGATTTTTCTCCAAACATTCTGAGTATATATAATAGCACAAACGTACATTTTGAGTAGTGTTTTATTAGTCAAATTAAAATATTCTCTTTCCTTTTATTTCTATAAAGATATTTTGTCATAACAGACACATAGAATTACGGTACAGTAAAAACTCGATAAATTAATAATATTAGGACTTTAGTTTTTAATTAATTTAGTAGTTATTAATTTACAAAAAACCCTTTTGGATTTTTATTTTAAGATATATTTTCCTAAAATAAAAAAATTATTCAATTTTAGTGTATATACTAAATTAATTACATTTTTGAAATTTGACGTTTATATTAGTTTTATATTATTGTCTGAGATATATAAAATATGTTTCGTTTTAATTTGAGTGTGGTTTAAGATATAATTTTACTAAATCTCTTCAATGTGTTAAGACACTACATTTTTAATTTGCTCATTTTTAATTTCTGCATTTTAGTTTTTTTTTCTATTAGTGAATTCAAGTTCTCTCCCTGCAACTACTGAATAATATCATTGTTGAAATAAAAATATTACAAAATCCTTAAGATTCGCATCAACTAAAATGCTAGAATGGGAATGTTTTTAGAAATTGAAAGTTTCGTATCATGCCGAACTTGGCCGTGGTTGAGGCAACAAATAATTGTGAGGGTTATGAATTAAGGAAACTGAAGTGAAAAATATCTCACACAAAGTCGGATCTTTAGTTTAGCCTAGAATTGCTTTTCTTTACAAAATTTTCATGTGAGACCAAGAATTAAAAACATAATAAAATTGTTAGAAAAATGAGAAATCAGAAAAACTTTAAAAAGAATGAAAATTCACGAAATCTATTGAAAAACAGAATTCGGGTGCCGAGTGAAGAGATCTCATTATTTTCGACGCAACCTTAACCCTCTTTCGCTCGACTGATCATGTTTTTTCTATATTTACCAAGATTTTTTTAATTAAAAATTATATGTTATTGGTTATATACTACATCAATTTCGCAACATGCCCAACAATATTGACACGACATCCAACTATTTTTATTGGTATTCTTGATAGTATGGTCCATTAATTGTGTATGTAATATAAACCCAAAATATTTGTTCTACATTTATTTTATTTTGCTTAATAATAGTAGAAGAATGTAAGTCTGGGTAAAATATGTGGATCCGAAGAACCAAACCACCCTTGATTTAAACACAAAATAAAACTGATTAAGTACTCGTAATTTTTGATAGTTTTAACGGTTTTATCTCGTTCAACAACATTAAAATCCAACCTGGTTATATGATCGGTTCATGGTCAAAATTAGTTAACCAATCGGTCTGGTTTTCAAAACATTCTAGAAGAGATCAAATATCTTTGGATTTACAATGTATTCAAAGATATTATATTTTTTCCATATATTTTAATTCGATTAAAATAAATATTTCTGTATAGATATTTAAAACGAATGAAAATTAGTGATGTTATTTTTCAAACAATACCAATACATATTTGATTAAGTGGTTTCATCTTGGATACATACTTATTGGGGAAAAAAAATCTTGGAAACACTTATTTAGTACAACAACATTTTCTTGGAACACAGTGACCACCCATCCAACCCCAATCAAGACAAAATTGATCACAACCTCTTTCCCCTCCAATATCACACGGCCTCGAGAAGTCGTAGCATACTTCTTGCTTTATTTCTTCATAACCTATTTATAGGAAAAAAATAATTTTGATCAATACATATTATTTGATAAAAAGATTTTTAAAAGGTGGTATACTGATAAACCATTACCCGGAGTAACAGCGTTAGCGGTAGCACCACAATGAACAGAAGATACAACGAGAAAAATAGTAAAAACAAATGTGACTGAAGTCTTCACTGTGATAGCCATTTTTAATATCAAATATAAGATATTCTCTTTAACTTTTTATGATTTTTCTCCAAACATTCTGAGTATATATAATAGCACAAACGTACATTTTGAGTAGTGTTTTATTAGTCAAATTAAAATATTCTCTTTCCTTTTATTTCTATAAAGATATTTTGTCATAACAGACACATAGAATTACGGTACAGTAAAAACTCGATAAATTAATAATATTAGGACTTTAGTTTTTAATTAATTTAGTAGTTATTAATTTACAAAAAACCCTTTTGGATTTTTATTTTAAGATATATTTTCCTAAAATAAAAAAATTATTCAATTTTAGTGTATATACTAAATTAATTACATTTTTGAAATTTGACGTTTATATTAGTTTTATATTATTGTCTGAGATATATAAAATATGTTTCGTTTTAATTTGAGTGTGGTTTAAGATATAATTTTACTAAATCTCTTCAATGTGTTAAGACACTACATTTTTAATTTGCTCATTTTTAATTTCTGCATTTTAGTTTTTTTTTCTATTAGTGAATTCAAGTTCTCTCCCTGCAACTACTGAATAATATCATTGTTGAAATAAAAATATTACAAAATCCTTAAGATTCGCATCAACTAAAATGCTAGAATGGGAATGTTTTTAGAAATTGAAAGTTTCGTATCATGCCGAACTTGGCCGTGGTTGAGGCAACAAATAATTGTGAGGGTTATGAATTAAGGAAACTGAAGTGAAAAATATCTCACACAAAGTCGGATCTTTAGTTTAGCCTAGAATTGCTTTTCTTTACAAAATTTTCATGTGAGACCAAGAATTAAAAACATAATAAAATTGTTAGAAAAATGAGAAATCAGAAAAACTTTAAAAAGAATGAAAATTCACGAAATCTATTGAAAAACAGAATTCGGGTGCCGAGTGAAGAGATCTCATTATTTTCGACGCAACCTTAACCCTCTTTCGCTCGACTGATCATGTTTTTTCTATATTTACCAAGATTTTTTTAATTAAAAATTATATGTTATTGGTTATATACTACATCAATTTCGCAACATGCCTAACAATATTGACACGACATCCAACTCTTTTTATTGGTATTCTTGATAGTATGGTCCATTAATTGTGTATGTAATATAAACCCAAAATATTTGTTCTACATTTATTTTATTTTGCTTAATAATAGTAGAAGAATGTAAGTCTAGGTAAAATATGTGGATCCGAAGAACCAAACCAAACTTGATTTAAACACAAAATAAAACTGATTAAGTACTCGTAATTTTTGATAGTTTTAACGGTTTTATCTCGTTCAACAACATTAAAATCCAACCTGGTTATATGATCGGTTCATGGTCAAAATTAGTTAACCAATCGGTCTGGTTTTCAAAACATTCTAGAAGAGATCAAATATCTTTGGATTTACAATGTACTCAAAGATATTATATTTTTTCCATATATTTTAATTCGATTAAAATAAATATTTCTGTATAGATATTTAAAACGAATGAAAATTAGTGATGTTATTTTTCAAACAATACCAATACATATTTGATTAAGTGGTTTCATCTTGGATACATACTTATTGGGGGAAAAAAATCTTGGAAACACTTATTTAGTACAACAACATTTTCTTGGAACACAGTGACCACCCATCCAACCCCAATCAAGACAAAATTGATCACAACCTCTTTCCCCTCCAACATCACACGGCCTCGAGAAGTCGTAGCATACTTCTTGCTTTATTTCTTCATAACCTATTTATAGGAAAAAATAATTTTGATCAATACATATTATTTGATAAAAAGATTTTTAAAAGGTGGTATACTGATAAACCATTACCCGGAGTAACAGCGTTAGCGGTAGCACCACAATGAACAGAAGATACAATGAGAAAAATAGTAAAAACAAATATGACTGAAGTCTTAACTGTGATAGCCATTTTTAATATCAAATATAAGATATTCTCTTTAACTTTTTATGATTTTTCTCCAAACATTCTGAGTATATATAATAGCACAATCGTACATTTTGAGTAGTATTTTATTAGTCAAATTAAAATATTCTCTTTCCTTTTATTTCTATAAAGATATTTTGTCATAACAGACACATAGAATTACGGTACAGTAAAAACTCGATAAATTAATAATATTAGGACTTTAGTTTTTAATTAATTTAGTAGTTATTAATTTACAAAAAAACCCTTTTGGATTTTTATTTTAAGATATATTTTCCTAAAATAAAAAAATTATTTAATTTTAGTGTATATACTAAATTAATTACATTTTTGAAATTGGACGTTTATATTAGTTTTATTTTATTGTCTGAGATATATAAAATATGTTTCGTTTTAATTTGAGTGTGGTTTAAGATATAATTTTACTAAATCTCTTCAATGTGTTAAGACACTACATTTTTAATTTGCTCATTTTTAATTTCTGCATTTTAGTTTTTTTTTGTATTAGTGAATTCAAGTTCTCTCCCTGCAACTACTGAATAATATCATTGTTGAAATAAAAATATTACAAAATCCTTAAGATTCGCATCAACTAAAATGCTAGAATGGGAATGTTTTTAGAAATTGAAAGTTTTGTTTCATGCCGAACTTGGTCGTGGTTGAGGCAACAAATAATTGTGAGGGTTATGAATTAAGGAAACTGAAGTGAAAAATATCTCACACAAAGTCGGATCTTTAGTTTAGCCTAGAATTGCTTTTCTTTACAGAATTTTCATGTGAGACCAAAAATTAAAAACATAATAAAATTGTTAGAAAAATGAGAAATCAGAAAAACTTTAAAAAGAATGAAAATTCAAGAAATCGATTGAAAAACAGAATTCGGGCGCCGAGTGAAGAGATCTCATTATTTTCGACGCAACCTTAACCCTCTTTCGCTTGACTGATCATGTTTTTTCTATATTTACCAAGATTTTTTTTTATTAAAAATTATATGTTATTGGTTATATACTACATCAATTTCGCAACATGCCAACAATATTGACACGACACCCAACTATTTTTATTGGTATTCTTGAAAGTATGGTCCATTAATTATGTATGTAATATAAGTCCAAATATTTGTTTTACATTTATTTTATTTTGCTTGATAATAGTAGAAGAATGTAAGTCTGGGTAAAATATGTGGATCCGAAGAACCAAACCAAACTTGATTTAAACACAAAATAAAACTGATTAAGTACCCGTAATTTTTGATAGTTTTAATGGTTTTATCTCGTTCAATAACTTTAAAATCCAACCTGGTTATATGATCGGTTCATGGTCAAAAATAGTTAACCAATCGGTCTGGTTTTCAAAACATTCTAGAAGAGATCAAATCTCTTTGGATTTACAATGTACTCAAAGATATTATAATTTTTTCCATATATTTTAATTCGATTAAAATAAATATTTCTGTATAGATATTTAAAACGAATGAAAATTAATGATGTTATCTTTCAAACAATACCATACATATTTGATTAAGTGGTTTCATCTTGGATACATACTTATTGGAAAAAAAAAATCTGGGACACACTTATTTATTACAACAACATTTTCTTGGAACACAGTGGCCACCCATCCAACCCCAATCAAGACAAAACTGATCACAACCTCTTTCCCCTCCAACATCACACGGCCTCGAGAAGTCGTAGCATACTTCTTGCTTTATTTCTTCATAACCTATTTGAAGGAAAAAATAATTTAGATCAATACATATTATTTGATAAAAAGATTTTTAAAAGGTGGTATAATGATAAACCATTACCCGAAGTGACAGCATTAGCGGTAGCACCACAATGAATAGAAGATACAATGAGAAAAATAGTAAAAACAAATGTGACTGAAGTCTTCACTGTGATAGCCATTTTTAATATCAAATATAAGATATTCTCTTTAACTTTTTATGATTTTCCTCCAAACATTCTGAGTATATATAATAGCACAAACGTACATTTTGAGTAGTATTTTATTAGTCAAATTAAAATATTCTCTTTCCTTTTATTTCTATAAAGATGTTAGAATCCATTAGCCAATAATTATAGACTTTTAAAGTTCTAACATATCATTATAAACGTAGTTCTCACTAGCACTAGCACACCCTTTAGTATCTAGAATTTTGGATGGACAAACAAATCGTTAATATTGTTGCCACAAGCGACGTCGCTTGAAGTTCATAGACTCATTATGACTAAATGATTCATTTTGTATTTCGATATCTCGTTTATGAATTTGGTAGTACTGACAACCATTTATTCTACTAGTACTAGTAGTACCAGTGTGGTCTACCTGCTTTACTACTTTGCTTGGAATACAAGATAGGGTTTTTAATCGTTAGAGAGATCAAAAGCAACAGGATGCTTAGTCAAAAAAAAAAAAAAAAAAAGCAACAGGATGGTAACAATTATTCCTAAGGAATTTAGCAAAAATATACAAATATTCCTAAGGAGAAGACTTTCTTTCTGGGAAACAAATTACATGACTTAAATATATACAAGAAACTACGTGTTGAGTTTGGAGATCATCTCTTCTACAAACTTCAACATAGTTATGTGTATTCATTCTCCTTCTTGATCAATCTCCCTCGTAATCTGCTCAACATTATCAATTTTGACTATTTTTTTATGACATAGTCAGAGCAATCCCTGATCAGCAGAAGCAACAGCTCTCTAGCCATTTCCTTAGCCGTTAACTTGAAGCAGTCCTGGCATCACCCATTTAATTGAAACAATCCAATGGAGAGTCGATAGGTAGTGTTTCTACGCCGTCAAGCTCGGCCTGAATCGCTAGTCCATGGAGGCCGATGTGTCCAACTAAAATCTGAATAAACCTAGTCGATGCATGCTATCTTGATCTTGTTTATGTTACATGCAAAGAAAAGATTGTAGGTCCCATGACGAATGGGCCAGCCCACATATAAATATTTGTCAAACATTTATAGGGAAGTTTGGAACACAAAAAAAAAAAAACTATAGCTTCCAATACATATACCGTAAGAGTTCCCTTGTCCCCCAAGTATTTCGTTCCTTTCTTTTGGCGTTTCGAATTCGAAAATCAACGAGGTCAGTGATTTTGATTTAACCGTGTGCCTACTAATTCTTTGTCTGATGTTTGATTGGAGAAGAATTTTGTTTCTAGATTAGAACCCTAACTAACTGCGAATTGTTTAAATCTGATTGATTTGTTTGAATGTTTAGAGGATGTAAGCATCTTCTCTCTCTCTGCTTCTTAATAATTTTGTATCGGTACAGTTCTCCTTGTCTTACTACAGTTCTCGCGTACGTTTTGCCTTATCTCTGATTTTCATTGTTTTTTGTTTTTTTTTTTCTGTCAAGCAGTTGTCGTACCGTGTGCCTCAACCAAAGGCAAGTTTTACTCAAAGGATTGCTAACTTTTTATAATTTTGGTGAAGCTGGAAGCTAGACACCAAATGTGAAATATAATGCATTTAGCTTTTTTTTTCTTTTTTTTATGAGAATTGACTTTTTTTTTTGTTTGTGCTAAAACATAGGGCAATGAGAGTGAGAGTGAGAGTGAACATGTAGTTGAAGAAGAAGAACACCAGATGTGCGCCAAGAGGAGGGCGTGAACAAGAAGAAGAAGTAGCGTACTTGGTCCATGGGGTCTCTAAAAGTTTGAATGGTTCTTATTCTACTCTAGGTATGATATTGAAGCTTTCAAAAAACGAAGAGTTAGGCTGGTTCTAGTATTTTGATTGTACCAGAATATTGGAGCTTTCAGCAACTTTTACTAGATTTTGTAAATAACTTTTACTTGCGCATTTTTAATTTTTTTTTGTGCTATATTTTCTTCGTGTCAATGCATTTAAATTTTGAAAGAACAAAAATCAGGATTTTCTGGTTAAATTTTTTTCAAGAGTGTGTATTGCATTAAAAATACTAATACTTCCGATATGTTATTAATTGTCAAAAAATAAAACCATAACACGCTAATGCATAATGGAAACAAACACTGAAGTCGTCACTGAGGAGGTTGTTGGTCGGCAGGAGAATCAGCGGGGGCTGGTGCCTCACCGTCGTTGGGGATCCAAAAAGTGAGAACCGTAGAGGCAGCAACGAACATTGCTCTACGCGGTGCCCATTTCAGACACGACACTACTCCTATGTTGTTCTCCCACCTCGCCACCTGCTTTTTTAGACTACATTTAGATACTGTGACAAGGATAAGGGTAAAAAGAAACAGTAGTGGACTGGTGTCCAGAACTGGTGTATTTACCTCAGATGGGTTCTCGATGTTCCACGCATGTAAGGTTCCATCTCCTGAACCTGTATCCGAATAAAAATAACACAAACTGTGAGGTTTTGATTTCGATGTTGTGAAAATGAGTCAAGATAAAAGATACTCTAGCATTATCTGGACAAGTGTGTTACCTGACAGAACATACTTGCCATCTGGTGTGAAGGTGGCTTCTATGGATGTACCCTGTGAAGCCTCCAAACTAAAACCGCATTTCTGCAAAACAGACAGAAATGAACACCAATGTTCCGTCTTCTTCAAATGAAAGATACAAATATAGATTACCTTCTCTCCATGATATGCGTCAAGAACGTAGATATTGTTATTTGAAGTTGTTAGAAGCATAGATTTTCCATCGTTGCTGAATTTTATATCGTTAACCTCAGCAGTATCTCCACCCACCAGAAATGTGTCAAAGGGACCCTACAGACGAGATCAGTTGGATTAAGAACTACAAGAGAATGTGTTTGCAAAGCTGTGTGAATCGTAGTAGGGGTTGCTAACCTTATCATAACATCGGGAATCAAATAATTTAACAGCACCTCCTTCCATTGCAATTGCAAACACCAGGCCTTGTTGGTCATAAGCTACTGCAGGTCTCCCACGTAGATGTAGAATTCCCTATAGACTAAAAGGGGTAAGCATAAATCATGAAACTATAGACATTGAGTCTAAAATCGGAGAAAACTCTGTTTCAAAAAGCATCTTCATCAAGTTAACTTTCGAGTTGAAATAACAAGGGCTTTAAATAACATAAAGAAGGAGCGATTGAAACTCTAGCACATTCAGACTTATACCATATGGAATTTCTCAGAGAGAGTTTGTGAAAGTGGAAACAAACCTGGCAGGCATTAACACGAAGATCCCAGAGCCTGACACTTCGGTCGAGAGAACCAGACATGAAGCTATCATTAATAGGAGACATACAAAGAGATACAACCCTGAAAGCAGAAGAACATTTTCCCATCAATGTAAATAATACTAGTGTGTAAGCAGGCCACCAGTATATACAATCTTTATATAATCAGACCTGTCTTTGTGGCCTTTAAAGTAGCGAAGGATCCGGTTATCGTACATTGAGAGATATCTCAAGGATTCTGGTACAAGAAAAAAGTATTCATTCCAGTAAGTGAGAATATCCACCATTAAAAATCACAAGCAAGTGAGAAGGAGTCATCATCATTACCTCCAGTGGACTCAAGATTGTAAAGAGAAGAGCAAATAAGAGAGCTGGGATGATGTGTAAAGCACACACGATCCGTTCCATGTTTCTTATGGTATGTAATCTTCACCTGTCTACGTTGTTTTAACAAAACATCAGAAACAAAGATTCCTCTCTCGATTTCCCTAAGCCAATTAGATTCTCTAGCTAAGGACACGATGAGCTAAGTAGTAAAACCCTAAAAGAGAGGAGGAAGGAGAGAAACCGACTTAGCGTTGGCGATATCGAAGAGACGAAGTGAATCGTCCTCGCTCGACGTCACCAGTAGATCATCCGTCCTATGGAAACCCACCGAGCGTATCTTCCCTCCCTGTAATCAAACTCGATCGATTAATCTCGAAAACTGGAAATTTGGCAGAGTTAGTTAATGAGAAATCATAGGAGGAGAGAAGGAAAAGAGTTCGTACGAAGTCAGAGAAGACTGCTCCGATGGCCATTCTGCGTACCAGTCCGTCGTCTAGTTCCGTCAACGACATCTTCAAGATGAACGAACTGTGAAGCCCGAGAGGCGGAGACAGAGAGAGAGAACGAATACGCTCTGGTGAGAGTTTACTGGGTTTCGCGGGTGGGTGGCTACACGGCGTCGTTTAGTCAGAGAATCAGAATGGCTAAAAAGGGGAAAAGAATAAACTGTTCGTCGTTCTATTCTAAAAAAAACGAACTACATGTTGTTTAGGCGTATCAAAGAGAACCCTACTATAATTTCGTTTAGAATTTTTATTTGTACTTTTTTGGGCCAGTTATAATTTCAAATTTTTACTTTTCATAATTAATTTGAGTTTAAGTGTATCAAACTAAACATTTTAATGTGGATGCAAACGTAATTATATGATGAAAATGTGATTTGGATATCAAAATGGTTCCTTGAAAAGACAAAAAGAGTATTCAGTTAAAAACATTCAGACCAATTTATTTATATAATAAAAACTCTCAAAAGCCTACCAACATATTGTTTTCGTGAATGGTGAGTGCGATTTCGAAAGTGTCAAATACACAAATGGAACACAGAAAAAAGTGAAATTCTGAATCTTTAGTTTTCAAACACACAAGGAAAGGTCTGAGAAAAAAAAAGTAAAATCACAAATGAAACGCGAATGTAATTCGAAGATGTGCTCTCCAACTAGCGATCCAACATGGAGATGAGACTCTCTATACAATGTCATGGGAGACACAGCTAACGACCCCCAAACCAACCTCTTGGTGGTTGCTGCTGCTGCTGTTGCATCACACCTCCATTCATCAGCTTGTCTAAAACAGTATTGAGGTCCACGGCTTGACCGTTCTCAGTCAACGACCTCACTGTTCCTCTCACTTGGTCTCTTGGGAACCCCATGCTACTCACTTTGTCGATCACATCGTCCACTGGGACATTACTTCCGGATCTTGGGGAACCGGATCCTCCATTTCCACCGCTGCTGATAGCTGTAGCCATAGGTAAAGCTTGTGGTAGTGGGCGAGCCATAGGGATTTGCGGATAACCTGATCCGCTTCCTCCACTCTGATGTGACGGTTTCTGGGACTGGGTGTTTCCAAACTGTGAAGAGGGTGGAGTGGTATACGGGTAAGGTTCAGGAGAGTACCCGGAAGGGAAACCTGAACTGGATCTACCACCTGGTCCATCGTGCATTGATGGTGGCGTTGGAGGACCATTGTAGTACTGTTGAGATGGGGCGGTACCAGGAGGTGGATGAGAAGGTGGTTGACGAGGAGGGTTTGACGGGTAAGATTGCAGAGGATAAGGTGGTTCCTCCGGGTTATAGCCTGACGACGGTTGCTGAAGCTGAGGGGGTGGCTGTTGGGGGTACTGTGGCTGTTGAGGAGGTGGCTGGTAAGGTGGTTGATGCAGTGACTGTGTTTGAGGAGGTGGCTGGTAAGGTGGTTGATGAGGAGGATTGTTCACTGGAGGCGGCTGGGACTGACCACCGGGCGGGGAGAAATAAGACTCCTGTTGGGGAGGAAACTGGCTGGGAAGCTGAGACGGTTGGGATGAAGGTGCCGGGAGACTGTGCTGCGAGGGAAGCTGTTGGATAAATTGTTGAGGTGGGAGGCCCTGCTGAGTAAGAGATGGTGGAGCTGCAGCAGAAGCTGGTGGCTGAGGCAGTGCTGCCGGCGGCTGAGCAGTGGGTTGAACATGTGTAGAGTGCTTATCAGAATGTTGGTCTACCTTTGATACCTGAAGCTTTGAAAGCTGAAGCTGCGCTTCAAGTATCTCTTGTTTGTCCTTCAACAACTGCACACCACTTTGCACCTGAATGCAAAGTTTCAAAATGCATAAGATTGCTTCTAGATCATGAAACCACAAACTTCCAGGACAGGCAAGAGTCTGGTTATGTCTAAATTCAAACTAATCTACATTAGGTTCCCTTAAGCTTTACCTCTAACATGATGTTTTCAAGCTGTCTCATTTTCCCATCAGTGTTTCCATGACTGTTCCCAACAGAAACTTTCACATCATCCACCAAATTCTCCAAATTCCGGGTTCTGCTCTCCAGTTGTGTTAGACGTGCACTAACACCTTCCATGACATGCAGCAAGTTATCGACATGTTTCTTCATCGCCCGATCAATCTCAGATATAATCACTGTCTCAGGGTTAACTCGTTCCTTCTCAGCAAACAACTTCGAAGGCTCAATAGAGTCGAGAGAACCATAACTCTGCTTACACATCAAACAAACGCCATAAGTAAGGCTCAAGAGAAACCATAACTGACCGATTCCATTAAGACAAAACATAGTAACAGACAATCATCGCCGCGAAGGAGACTGGTTCCCAAATCATAAATACCGAGAATAAATTTAGGAATCTTACTCTTGCGGATGAGGTTGGAACGGGTAGTACATCAGACGCAGCCCAGACCCTAGCCGCCGTTGAATTGACAGATCCGGCGAGATCTAAAGCGGAGTGAGACAATCCGACGGTGGTGTTAGGTCGGATAGGCTGAAAATCGTAGCTCGGGACGATCGCTTCCTTCTTCGAAGCTAAATCATTATCGCCGACACGCGATCTCTGATGATCGCCGTCGTTTGAGTTGTCGTCGTTCATCAGATCCATTATCTGTTTATCTGAGAACTGAGTCGTATTCATCGATCGAAAGATGAGATTAGCATTATTATATAAAGGTCTCCCTTTGCTCGATTTTATATGATTTTTTTCTAACTTCCTTAAGAGAAAAATAAAATATATCATGAGTCCTCGATATTGTGCACTATGAAAACTGGTAAAGCCCATTGGGCTTGAAGTTCTTTAATTAACCTTTGACAACTTTACTTTTGTAGTTTGTACCGACATCCAGTCTAAAACAAAAGTCGATGCAGGACATAATAAGACGAGAACATCCATGTTTATACGTGTTACGTCAAGCTCATGCGATAGTGGGATGAACTCGACGTAGGAGTCTAGGACCGTAGACGAAAACATCCATGTGTTATACGTGTCACGTCAACCTCTTGCAATAGTACACAATACAACGCATCGACCGGTCCTCGGCATGGACTTATTGGTTTATAGCTTTCACCTTTTGTTAAAAAAACAACATAGAAATAGATCCATAAATTTATTTTTAAAAAAGTATATTGAAACTCTTGATAAATATGTCTTTTCTCAAAAAAAAAAAAAACTACTACTCTTGAAATTTCAGGGTGAATCTGGGCATCATGAGCAGTCTACAACAGGTAATCAAGTCGACAGTTCAATCTCTGAACTTTGAATACAACATTTAACAATTCGATATGTATAAAATATAAACTCAGCTATTACATGTTTAAACCACACCTCATCTTCAGCTTGACTACAACATGCATAAACTCAGCTATTACATGTATACACTTGACAAGTTTTTTTTTTTGTAAAACATACACTTGACAAGTTTTTATTACGGTTCTGCGGTAATCAGCAGACGGGACGTAGTCTACCACTAATCACCACCTTATCGTCGTTTTCTTCCTCGTCTCCAAGTAGCCGCTGGGAAGAATCATCGGATTCGGAAGGTGACGATGATGGACCACAAAAGATTCCACCCCACCGCGGAAAGTAAATAAGCGTGACAGAAAGAGACGCGAGAAAAGTCATTAACCCCATAAGTGAAATGCTTCTTTGCTTTCTAACATCATCGCCCGAAAACAACAAATACTGTGTCACCACCGCACCTACCGTGCCGCCACTTCCCGTCATTCCCGCCACTACTCCTAAAGATCTGTCACCGGGAAAAAAAAATCAATTAATTAATACTGAAACTTAAAAATTTAAAATCGAACAGTGACACTAACTTCGTGGAGACGAAGGGGATGACGCCAAAGATGAGACCAGAAGCAGCTTGAACGAATATAGAGAAGACCCACATGACGGCGATCGAGCCCCAGAGCGAGTTGACTCGTCCGAGTAACACGCACAGCAACCCAGCCACCGAGTGCACCGCCCAGAGTCCGCAGAGCCTCCCTCTCATCCCGAATCTCTTCCCCAGCAAATCCGAAAGCCTCCCTCCCGCCGGTCGCGACGCGAAGTTCGACATCGCGAAAGTCGCCGCGATCGTTCCCGCCGCCTCTAGATTCACGCCGAATCGCTCGTAGAAGTATCCGGCGATCATGTTGTCCGTCGTGAGCTCGACGCCGAACGAGTAACCGTACAGAAGCGCTAGGATCCACGCTCTGTAGTTTCCAAGTCCGTCGAGAAGGATTCGGACAAAACCGGAATGCTCTTCTTTTTCTAACGGAGTTCTGTCTTTGGAGGCCTTTCTGTTACCGTCGGGAGTGTCTTGTCCGTAGATGAGAACGAGGACTGCGGTGATCACCTGGAAAACGGCGGGGAACACGAACGACACGCGCCAAGAGACGGAGCGTGGGAGGAATCCAGCGAAGGCAGAGTAGAGAAGAGGCATGAGGAGCTGAGAGAGACCTGCACCGACGTTAGCCCAACCGGCGGAGACACCGTTGGCGAGACCAACAACGTTGCCGGAGAACATGGAGGACATCCAGTACTGATTAGAGACGAAGTTAGCTAGGGAGAATCCGACGAAGAAGCGGACGAGGACGAAGGAAGCGGGAGAGGAGACGAATGCGGTGGAGAGGATGGCGGGAGCGGTGAGGATAGAGAGGATCGCGGAGGAAGTGCGTGGGCCGATGAGATCGCAGAGTGGACCCATGGCGAGGCGGGAGAAGATAGAGCCGGCGAAGGAGGCGATTGCGGCGGCGGATACGGCGGAGGCGGAGAGGCGGAGGTCTGAGGTGATGACCGGGATCAGAGGAGGGATGGAGAAGGTGGAGAAGAAGCATGAGAAGAGTGAGAGCCACGCTAGGTGGAAGGCGCGTGAGTGCGGCGAGGAGAGAGAGAACGGTCGGAAAACGGTTGCTCGGCCGCTGGAATCCACCGGGATTGTGGAGGATTGAAACGGCGACGTTTCGGTGTTGCGTTGAGATGGCTCCATGACTGTTTAATAACGCGCTAACTCCATGACCCCCTGATAATCATTATATTCAACAAATATCGTGATAATAGTGTGGCTAGAAATATTCTACCTTGCAACATCAGTTTCTTCAATTAAAGCACGTTATACGTGTTTTTTAAAAAGAAAGAAAACATGATATACAAAAATAAAAACTACTGGAGTGTGTTATTACTATCTTTAGTGTTGTTTAAATCTCCTTGCCTTGATATTTGTACTTTTGTATTTTTTGCATAAATGGAACAAAGAAGATGATACGTCACGCATCTCTCATAACTTCATAGTTCATACGTTATCAAACCATATATACCAAATCCAATCAATTCTGATTCCAGGACTTGAGTTTGGTTATGTAATTAATTACCAAACAAACAAACACACAGTTTTACACTAATCAATTACCACTAAACCTCCTCGTCCTCAACCAAAGCCATCACAGGGATTTCTTTCTCGGTAGTAAGACTTAGCACATTTCACCTGCAATGCTTTCTTCTCCATTCTCAAACTAAAGATCGTTAGGTCAACTACGATGGTGAACTCAAATGGAGTGAGTTTAGTGACCCCGCAAGCAAAACTTATGAAATGGCCCGTTTAAATTGTAAACCGGTACGGTTCGATTTAACAAAAATTTGTAATTTGTTCCGGTTTGATTTGTAATAAGGAAACCGAAAACCCTACTAAAGTCTTTTCTCTTGTCTGGTCAGATTTCACAAAAAAACTCCACTGTAAGCTCAAGTTCTAAGCGTTTTCTTCTTGATTTTCATTGGTGAGTATATGTATGTCGTGTTCGCTCACGTTGTGTTAATTATTCTCTGCTTCTTTTTCTTGTAAAATACGCCACTTTTGTCTGGTTATTGAGTTTTGTTCCAGTTTACTTAACCGGCTAGAATTTTTGGATTCGTGTAAAGGTGGATTTAGAGTCGAGAAAGTGCTGCAAGTTAGCTTTCATCTTAGTTGAAATGAAATAAAGACATTAAACCGTGTTTCTTCAGTGCAGCTAATTCATTATCAATGTGTGTTTTTGAATTTTCAGAATCTCAACATGTTACCAACCGAGTCAAAGAAGGCCTTGTCTTTCAAAAGATATATTGAAGACGGCGACTTAGTTATAGTCTACGAAAGGAATGATGTGATGAAACCAGTTAAAGTAAGCAAAGACGGTGTGCTTCGGAACCGTTTTGGAGCCTACAAACACTCGGACTGGATAGGGAAGCCGTTAGGGACCAAAGTGTTCAACAACAAGGGTAAATTTGTATACCTCTTGGTTCCCACTCCCGAGCTGTGGACGCTTGTTTTAAGCCACATTGCGGATATCAGCTTTGTGTTAATGTATCTAGAAGTCATCCCTGGCTGTATTGTTCTTGAATCTGGCACTGGAAGTGGTTCCCTTTCCACTTCGCTGGCTCGAGCTGTGGCACCAACTGGACATGTGTATTCTTTCGATTTCCATGAGCAACGAGCTGTCTGTGCAAGGTATAGAGACTTTTCTGTAATGATGTAGATGTCTCCTCTTATAGTTCTATTCTTTATACATCTTTCTTTGAAACAGGGAAGATTTTGAGACGAGGGGTATTAGTAGTTTAGTAACCGTAGATGTTAGAGACATTCAAGGACAAGGGTTTCCTGAGAAACTATCTGGTTTGGCTGATTCGGTGTTTCTAGACCTTCCACAGCCTTGGCTCGCGGTTCCTTCTGCAGCAAAGATGTTGAAGGAGGATGGAGTTCTCTGCTCTTTCTCACCTTGCATTGAGCAAGTTCAACGGACTTGTGAAGTCCTCAGATCATATTTTATCCGTAAGTACATTCTCTAGTCAACACATTATCCGAATATATTTTTTTCTGCCTGGAAAGGATCCTTAAATCAAATGCTAGGACTAGAAACATGTTGTATACACTAAGTTTCAATCAATATTCTTATATAGGCTTTTTTGCTTGTGATGTGTTTGGGGTACGCACAAATAAGAACGTTTGAGGTGCTTCTCAGAACATACGAAGTGAATGAATTGAAAGTGGACACTGGTAGTATGATTGGGGAGAACCAAGACGCGGACAATGAAGGATCGAGACCAAGCAAGAGAAAACACCGTTCAAACGAAGACGACACGATTTCACATGACAACTCTTATAACGCTACTTCAGTAGTAATGGCTCGGCCTTGTAGTGAGGCAAGAGGTCACACGGGCTACTTAACGTTCGCAAGACTCCAGTGTCTATGTCTTAGTCTAAAAGGTTGGATATATAATACAAGTTATCATGTGTTAGACACTTTGTGAATTTATTATGATGTTACTGTTTTAGAAAAAAAAAATTATTGTGATTTTGATTGTTGTTATACAGATTTTGAAAATGTAAATTTGGTAGTGTGAAAACCAAGAACTCTATTTATTAAAGATAAATAGAAGCTTCTAATACGCGACAGATAAGGTGTAATTTTAATCAGAAGCACATATTCAAATAGATTTCCTTTTTTGCCAACTAAAAAGAAAAGGAAAAGACTAGATTTGTAACGAATAAAAGGAACATATTTAGATACGCGTTTCCTTCTCTAGAAGATGTAATGCAAAGCCTATAAATATAGATACCAACTTCTGTTTGTTTTCATCTATTCTCAGACTTTCATAAACTTAGACTCAAACCAAATACAACAACCTCCTTATTGTATCCATCAGGTGAAGAAGATGTGCCCGTTGAGGTTCGTATTAGTGTTCTTCTCAGTGGTACTCGCCGGATATTTCGCATGGAGGGCGGTGGATTCCTCACCGGAGCTCATCTCAGAAGACTCGACAGCAGTGGGAGCCAAGGAGAAAGAAGGACTCGGTTTCAAGAGAAAGATGGGTAATGGGTTCTGGATGTTCGTTGATATGGCTAGTGGAAGGCATCTTTGGAGAAATCTCAAGGAGTTATCAAGATAATGAACAAGTTAGATAATCAGAGTTTATTCTATTGTATCCCCTGGATTTTGTAATTTAACTAGTTGAATATAAGAAGAAAGAAAACATAAACGAACCCGTTCTTTGTAATTCACATATCTTGAATCACTAATGTATACTTAGACTCAGTCATATCATTGATTCAAATTCGATAATATATAACAGACTTCTCACCAACACTTGGCACAGCCCAATACTACATTCAAAAACTACAAATTACAAATCAAACAACTGTATGAGCAAAATGATTAGTTTTGTCCCTACGTTTATAACATTTTTATTCTCTCCATAAAAGTAAGAAAAACAAAAAAAAGTAAACTTTACTTCTTATTCTTCTTGTGCCAAGGACTTTACTCATAATTAAGATTCTAATCTAGATAATAGGATCTTTCACCCTTTGCACACCAAGATCTTTAAAAATCAACTAAAAAAGATTGATCCCAGACCCTATTTATGTTGCCTTGTAACAAAAGTCATTACAAAGTAGGGCTAACATATATGGGCCTAACTTTATTGGGCCGAGTTAATTATTAGGTTAAAAACAAAATAAAGCCCGTTCAGGTGTTGAGAGAGATATTTCCTTAAAAAAGTGAAAAGTTTAGAAAACGAACCGGGCACGCGTTTCTCTCCTTCTAGTGTGTGAGCTCAGTAATCACTTTTGTGGTATATTTAGTTATGTGTTTTCTGTTTTTGAATTTTTAACTTTTTTATTAAAATATATTTTTCTGGTAACAACACAATATATATAAGAATTATTTTTATAATTTAAATATATATTTTTAAGATTTTGCATAATTCTTACTATCAGTGATTTTCGATCACTTGTCTATACTATTATTCGATAGATTTTCATGCCCACATGCGTGGACGGAATACCTAATTCTAACTAATAATTGATATTCATAAAATTTATGCACACATTAAAACATTATACTATTTGTTTTTTATCTACAATATAGTTTATTTTGAAATTCTTGTACAAATTTAAATATTTTGATACGAACACAAAAATATCATATTATAATCTGAAAACAAATTTAATTCTTATATAAATCATGAATTTTTTTATAATAAAACATATTATAGCTTAGATAACTGTAAATTAATAACTATATACATTACTAAAATATTTTCATCTTAACATTATTAATTTTATAGATTTATTTTAATAACTATATACATTTATAAATTAATAACTATATACATTTTTGTATCAGAAAAAAATTGTCATCTTAACATTATGAATTTAATTATAAATTTATTAACATCTCCACTTCCAGATCGTACATCGTTGTCCATTGCCAACCTCCATTTTCTCAACCATTACATTAGTATGTAGAGAAATATGCAAGATTAGTCAAGAATACAAACAGAATCACTACTGCAAGTTTAACCCCTATAATTTTCTGTAACATAAATAATTTCATAGTCTCTTGTAATGTTTTTCCTTGTAGTTCATTTTTTTATGGAAGCCAATGAGTCTCAAAACCAACTGTTTTTAACAGAGTCCAGGGTTCAGGGATAATTTTTTAAAAGTACAAATTTGGTTAAGATGAACATAAATATATAAACCAAAGCTTTAAAAGAGACGATCCCGAGGTTTCCCACATAGTTAGTTGTTCTAGATTCAATGTTCTAAAATGCGATTTATGCGACATAAGTAAAGGTTAATTATGTTATTAATCTCATGATGTAAAGACAAGAAGAGCCAGTTACACTAGTGATCCAAAACTGTGAATCAAACTCTGGACGCGCTTTTGTCATGATAGACCCTTTTTGACGTGAGATTATCTCAAATTCTTGGTAATATATCTGAGTGAATGATTAAAAACTGCGTAACTTTCGGTATTTTGTATTTCAATATTTGCGACTCGATGCTTTTTAATCTCAGATCTGGTAAAATTCCCAAAAATAAAATAAAAAAACTCAAAACATAATACATGAATCGATACAGTCAGGAGCTTACAAAATAGTTCAATATCCAACAACTCAAACATTTGTTTCGTATAACCAAACCGATCTTCCATTTGTGTCTTGAATCGGTCTTGAATTTCTCTCAAATCCCTATTTCAATTAATTAAATGATTAGTAATAGATTAAATTAATACCAGCTAAGGAAATCAAATTAGCGATCGATCATTCCAAGCACTTACATCATCAACGGCGTCTCTCAAAGCTGCAAGTTGCTCCATTGATACTGTGTTTACCTACATTAATTACAAACACAGTTTCTTATTTAAAATTACCAAAATGCATTTGTAACGAAGAAAAAAAGATTAGTATGTGTAGAAATCTATCTACGAATAACATTTTTTTAAATATACCCTTTCGATGACGGTCCAAATAACACCTTCAGTGCATGGAGGAGCAGTGAGAGAACCAACGTATCTATAGAATTTGTCGGTATGAAACCCAATAGTTCTTGGATCCATGATTCCTATTTTCTTCTCTTCTTTCCCCACTGTTTTTATTTCATTTTGTAGCTGCATTTAAAGTAAAATATAACACGTAGCAAGGTTATGAAATACACGATCTTCAAATATATAATAGATACTGATATTATACCGCTGTGAGAAATTCATTAGGTCTCCCTATTTTATAAAGAACTGCAATCACTGCGTTTTGGCCCTTTGCACTGGTGTGAACCATGTGAAGCTCCATATCATAACTGTAACACATTTACAAATGAAATTAATTCCTTTAACATTGTGAAGAAGACCCATTAGTTAAAGAGAGGAAGACATGAAAACACAAACCGAGTTTTGTTAACGGTATGCTCAGACGGTGAATGCCAATGACACTGCACCAACTTAAACTCTGTACGATGTATCATCATCTTTCCAGCATCTCCTTTCCATGATACCTTTGTTTGTTTCATTATTATTATTAGAAACTATCATGCATGTTTAATGTAATAATAATAATATAGTTAAGAAAAAAAACTTAAACAGTCTTACCATAATGTCGTGTCCTCGGCTCATAATTACAGCCTCGGCTGGTTTGTGGTGTATTTTCCATGTTTCATCATGAACACGACTGACTCTTGCGTTAGTGAGATCGATGGGAGATTGGAGTTTTCCGTGGTTACAAGTTTTCCATTGATGATCTAGTTTGCTCCAACTCTTTGGTCCATTATCTGGATTTTGATCGTATGTATAAGGTGTTTCAGCGACTGAAATGTTTGAGAAAGACAAATAAAGGGAGAACAACGCGAAAAAGACAATTGTTTTTGCGTTCGGATCCATTTGCCTTTTTTTTCCTTTGAGATTTTGATTTTGCTTAATGCTTATTGTGGTCTTGAGTATGTTTTGGACATTGAAGAGTTTAGAGATGACCTCTTTATAAGGAGGCTCTGCGGGATTGGTTAGTTTATGGTTTTTACATTGCTGTGATTATTAGTTAATAATTTGGTGGAAAAAAAATGAAAAATTGAATGTTTAGTAAAAAACAAAAGAGAAGACAGTTCATTGGATACATTTGGTTAAGAGTTTTCTAATTTCGGTTTTAACAGTGAATCAATGTGAACATTTCTTACAGAGACGAAAATGACGTGGATAATATAATTAGTAATGCTTAATTCTGATTTTGACTCGTGCAAAAGAGAGATATCTGCTCATTTCTCAATGGAAACAAACGAATTTTAACTGCCAAACTATATATAAAGTTACAGATATAATATATTAATTCGTCAAAAACAAAATTACTAAACCATAAAAAACGGTTCGGAAAAAGAAAAAGAAGTGAGTCATCCACTCTAAAACTGGAACTGAAAGGCTAGCCTATCGGTTAATTTCCGGTTTCTACTCGAGATTCGATGAAATACTCAGAAATCCAAAACACTATATATGTATTTTTTTAGATTTACAATTTTTTTTGGTATTTTATGTCTTTTTAGTTTTTAATATATATATTTTGATTTTTTTTATTTGTCAATAATTTTTTAATAAATTTCTGTTTAAAAAAATTATTATTGATTTAAAGTTACCAGTAACATTTAATTGTAGAAAAAAATGCATTTACAATTAAATTTTAATATATACTAGCTGATAACCCGCACCATGTGCAGACTAAATTTATAAAAATAATTATATTTGGTGTTTATAAACTCTACTATACATTTTTTGCATTGATAATAATAATAGTTTACAAATATATACGTGATGAATATCGTGCAGGATAAACATTGTATATACAAATTATTTTATATACTATTACTTATTTTTAGTTTTTTACATTATGTAATAACAAATATATTGAATAATTGAGAAACATTAATTATTAAGTATATAATTAAATTTATACAGACACATAAATCAGAGAAATGACTCTTGTTTATTTACTATCAATTTATGGTAAGTAAATCTAAATAATCATATTTATTTATTTTGTCTATAATTAAATTTAAATGATACTAAAAGATATATAGTATATTTAATATGACTATCTATTAAATGAGACTTCATAATCACGGTTTTATGATCATTCATATCTTTTTATATTTTTTTTAAATCATTGATAACAAAATTTCAATGTGAAAATTTTAATAAGTTTAAATGTTCTTACAAAATTAATTGCAAATTTTGAAATTAAAATATTTATTTATTCTTATATGGTATATAGTCATATATATTATTTTAAATATCTATTAAATGAGACTTTTAAATCATATGGTTTTGAGATCATGTGTATCTTGCTAAATAAAAATGTTAAACCATTGATCATAAATTTTTTTAACATAATAATTTTAACTGTTTTAGTAATTTATAGTCATTTTTAAAATTCAATATACGAAAAAATCTAAATTTTAATTTTATAGTTAATTTGATTGTTTAATTTATTTTAATAATATAAAAATATACAAAAAATGATAGAAGAGACACAAATTGTTATCAAATCTTTATTACTAAAATCATTAATTGTCTTATATATTTGTCATATTTGGTAATTCCGTATATTTTATCTAAGGAAATAAAGGAAAATAATAATTGTGCATTTTTAATTAATTTTATGATTAGTTTAATGAAAAGTATAGTATATAGTTAGATGAACCAACATATTTTTCTACGGATTCTGAAAATCAATATGGTGATGAAAACGGAAAAGAAAAATCTATGAAGAAAATATAGTTAGATTAATATTTTGGCTTTGCTCTTAAATACCATTATCACAATATCCATATATGTCACACAGCTTCTAATAGGGGTGGGTACAAATCAGATATCCGGGGGTTTTTGGAGGTATTCTTGATCATATCCGTTTAGTCTGAATAATCAATTATCCGATCAATTTCATCTGTAGCTATCCAGATATCTGATTTTTTTAGAGTTTTGATCAGATATTCGGTTCGATTTGTAAAAGTAAATAAAAATAAATAAAAATCCAGAAATAATATAAAATAATAATATTTTATTACAAAATAAATAAATTTACTTTTTAAAATTCTAATAAATAATATAATAAATTTAGTAAATAAAATACTGAAAAACTTATATAAAATAATATTTATATATTATATATATAATTATTTAAATATATGTATATATATGCATATAAAGAATCAGATCGAATAACCATTCCTAAAAATACTAGTATTAGTATTTGTGATTTACTTCGTTTTTTACAGATATTGCATTTTATATTTATTTTGTTTCGTAGATTTACGGATTTTGCGATTCGAATTGATATTTTGCTCAGTCCAAGCTTCTAGTAGAGATATAAAAAGAGAAATATCACATTAGAAACATCGCTTTCACATGACTAAGATAAATTCAACAAAAAGAACAAGAAAATAAAACTATAGAAAAAGCTGCTAAGAGAAGGACCAAAGGGTACACATTAGAGAGAATATTAGTTGACAGTGTTCACAAGTTTCTTCAGACTCTCTAAAATTATACTCCAAGCTCCATAGATTTGAAACATGGAAGATTTTGAGGAGACGAGTATCAGTAGTTTAGTTACCGTGGAGGTTAGAGATATTCAAGGACAAGGCTTCCCTGAGAAACTATCTGGTTTGGCTAATTCTTTGTTTCTAGACTTTCCACAGCCTTGGCTCGCTGTTCCTTCTGTAGCAAAGATGTTGAAGGAGAATGGAGTTCTCTGCTCTTTATCCTTGCACCGAGGAAGTTCAACGGACTTGTGAAGTCCACAGATCAGATTTTGTAGGTAAGTGCATTCTCTAGTCAACATGTTATCTGAATATATTTTTTCTGGCTAAAAAGGATCCTTAAATCAAATGCTAGGACTAGAAACAAATGCTAGGACTAGAAATATGTTGTATACACTAAGTTTCAATCAATATTCTTATATAGTTCTTTTGCTTGTGATGTATTTGGGGTTTGCAGAAATAAGAACGTTTGAGGTATTTCTTAGAACATACGAAGTGAAGGAATTGAAAGTGGACACTGGTAGTATGGTTGGGGAGAACCAAGACGCGAACAATGAAAGATCGAGACCAAGCAAGAGATATCACCGTTCAAACGAAGACCGCACCAATTCAGATGACAACTCTTATAATGCTACTTCGGTAGTCATGGCTTGGCCTTGTAGTGAAGCAAGAGGTCACACAGGCTACTTAACATTCGCAAGACTCCAATGTTTATCGTATAATGCTACTGTGACAACCCGTCCTGTGGACCCAGAGCCGGCCTTGGGAACAAGCGAAAGAAGCACATGCTTGCGGCCGCCATTGTATTAAGTATTTAACCGGCCACAATATTTTTAAAAATTGTCCGTAGTGTAGTGGTTTAGTTACACTTGATCAATACGTTAGCTCATGGGTTCAATGCCCCTTCAGGAGCAATGTTTTTTTTTCAGCCATTTCTTTTATTTGGGCTTCTGGCCTTAACAGACCTAGGACCGGCTCTGTGTGGACCCTGGTTCACAGTCCTACAAGACATCGTTCCTAATCCCTCATCGTGGGAAGAAACGTCTCCACATCCACCGGTAGGTTATTGGTGCACTTGGCGTTCCTTGAACTCAATACCTCACCCTTTAACAACACTCTTCCAGGATGAGTTATTATCAACTGATCTACAGCTCAATTGGTGACAGCTTATCATGTGGAAGGGTTGTTAAAGGGTGAGGTCTTGGGTTCGAGGAACGCCAAACACATCAATAACCTATTTAGGAAAAATTTCATAAATGAGAAATTAGGGTCGATACTCTACAGGATTGTGAACCTGGGATCTAGTGGGTCCACGGGACGGGTTGTCACAACTACTTCAATAGTCCCAAAAAGGTTGGATATTTAATCCAAGTTACCGTGTGTTAGATACTTGTGATTTTGATTGTTGTTATACAGATTTTGAAAATTTAAATTTGGTGGTGTCAAAACCAAAACTCTATTTTATCAAAGATAAAAAGAAGCTTCTAATACGCTACAGATAACATATAAGGCGTAATTTTAATCAGAAAAACATATTTAAATAGATTTCCTTTTTTGCCAACTAAAAAGAAAAGGAAAAAGAATAGTTTTGTAACAAATAAAAGGAACATATTTAGATACGCGTTTCCTTTTCTAGAAGATGTAATGCAAAGCCTATAAATATAGATACCAACTTCTGTTTGCTTTTCATCTATTCTCAGACTTTCATAAACTTAGACTCTTCCAAATACATACAATCTCCTTATTGTTTCCATCATTAGGTGAAGAAGATGTGCCCGTTGAGGTTCGTATTAGTATTCTTCTCAGTGGTACTCGCCGGATTTTTCGCTTGGAGGGCGGTGGATTCCTCACCGGAGCTCATCTCAGAAGACTCAACAACAGTGGAACCCAAGGAGAAAGAAGGACTAGGTTTCAAGAGAAAGATGTGTAATGGGTTCTGGATGTTTGTTGATATGGCTAGTGGAAGGCATCTTTGGAGAAACCTCAGAGTGTTATCATCAAGTCAATGAACAAGTTAGATAATCAGAGTTTATATTCTCTTGTATCCCTTGGATTTTGTAATTTAACTAGTTGAATATAAGAAAGAAAAAATAACATAAACAAACACCCATTCTTTGTAATTTATATATCTTGAATCACTAATGTATATTTTAGACTCAGTCATATCATTGATTCAAACTTGAGAATATAATAGACTTCTCACCAGCACTTGGCACAGCCAAACGAAGAAATACTGCATTCAAAAACTACAAATTACAAATCAAACAATTGTACGAGCAAAAAGATTAGTTTTCCCTACGTTTATAACATTTTTATTCTCTCCACAAAAGTAAAAAAAAAAAAAAACAAACTTCTTATTCTTTCTTGTGCCAAGGAATTTACTCAAATAGTTAAGATTCTAATCTAGATAATAGGATCTATCACCCTCTGCACACCAAGATCTTTAAAAATCAACTAAAAGATTGATCCCAAACCCTATATATGTTGCCTTGTAACAAAAGTCATTACAAATATGGGCCTAACAATATGGGCCGAGTTAATTATTAGGTTAAACAGAGCAAAGATTAAGCCCGCTCAGGTGCTGAGAGAGGGAGATATTTCCTTAAAAAGGTGAAAAGTTTTAGAAACGAACCGGCACGCGTTTCTCTCCTTTCTCTGTGGCGTATATTTCCATAGTGAGTGAGAGAGTAGAGTACTCAAAGGTCTCTGCTTTTTTCCATCTTTCTTTGTCTCTCTCTCTCGACAGCTAAATCGCAGTAAGTGTTCTCGAAACTTCCTTTCCAGTTTTTTTTTCTTCGTCCTGAAACCCCCACCGGATCCGATTTTCCGACATTTAGTTTGGGGATTTTAGCTGCATTTCATCGTTTCACCTAGCTTGTGGCGTAGATTGTCTGTCTTCGTTTGTGTTCTGTCTTGTTGCCTGCTCGAATCTGTTCTTTTGCATGTTAGGGTTTTCGCCCGGAAAGCTAATCGTGACTTTTTTCTTTTCTTTTCAGAGAATAATGTGAAAAGCTAAAAGCTTTGTCCTTTTTTCATGTTGTTTCATCATTTGAGGGAAGCTATAATCTCTTTTTGACGTGTTTGTTCTTGTTCCAGGACTTTTGGGTGAAATGGCGGCTACAGCTACTGCTTCGACGATCCGTTACGCACCTGAGGATCCTAATCTCCCTAAGCCGTGGAAAGGTCTTGTGGACAGTCGAACTGGGTATCTCTACTTTTGGAATCCTGAGACCAATGTTACCCAGTATGAGAGACCCCCTTCTGGTTTAGCTCCTCCCGTTAGCTCTCCGGTTCAGACTCAGCAACCTTCTTCTGGGAAAGATGAGGATAAGTATAGTAAGGGCAGTGATGGGGCTAAGAATGACTCTGGATCAACGTTTAGTGAGGTACTGTTGATTTATGGTGCTTTGTGTGGTTCATTTGTACCGTTTATTGTCTGAATTTTTCATAAAGGCCACTCTTTCATTTGGGACAGGCAAGCAGAAGTGGACCTATAAATTCGAGTAATGCTGCTGCCAGTGGACCAGGGAATGCTGCATCTTGTGGATTGGTTGCCACAAGGCCTCCTTCTTCTGCTGCAGGGATTGAAAAATTGTCTCCAGAAGCCTATTGCCGCCGCCATGAGATTACTGTCACTGTTAAGTATTCATGAGTCTCCCTTGGAATTTATTCATGTTTGTCTCTTTTCATTTGACCATTGACTATATAAATGTCTATGCCCTACTGACTCTGGTTTTCATTTTTTTTCGTTCTTGCTAGGGAGGCCAAGTACCGCCACCGTTAATGTCTTTTGAAGCCACTGGTTTCCCTCCAGAGCTTCTGCGGGAGGTATGAGATCATCTTTCTTTCCGTATCACTATCACATCATGTTTTTTTTTATTCTCACCAGTAACACTGATCTTGTGTGGGGAGAGTAACATGTCAAATTTCACATTGCTCTTCTGGTGAGCTAGACTAGTTTGATTCTTCTTTTTCCTGTTGGATTCATTATTTTTACCATTTTATGAAAGAGCTTTTTTTTTTTGTTTAATATCCCAGACATATTATGTCTGCGTTCTTTAACTGTTTTGTTGTCGGGGCAGTGGGCAATGTCCTATTCCCATACTTGTCTGCTACAGAGCTGGACTATTTAAGTATTTTTTTGGTCTGTTGGATTTAGTGATTTATGGAGGGGGCTATTTGGCCTACCAGCCATATCTATTCTTTGACAATTTTATATATTTAGATTTTAGCAATTACTGGCGGCTAGATACACTGAGTAGAGTCACAATATTATGCCACGTGCACTCTCTTTTGTCCCAGGTGCGATATTTGCTCTTGGAGGAGCTAATGTCGTACGCTGTGCCACTTCTTTGGGGTCCTTGCAAATTATTTGGAGTGCCCTTTTTGGTGGACCAAATTTTTTGGTAAGGGCTTTCATATTAAACCCAAAGCTCGTGGCAAAACCTTTTGATGTTGAAAATTCATTTCTTCCCTCATTGGGTTTAGACACAAGTAGATTCGTCCACCTGCTGCAGGTAACAACTTGTAACCTGCAGCAAAATGAGATGATGATGCTTCTTCATCTGGTTCCATAAGCCTTGAATGACAGCTATTTTATGTGTTCTTCTCTCTAAAGGGTTCCCTGCCTTTTTTTTGCAGTTATACGGTGCAGGATTCTCTGCTCCAAGTCCAATCCAAGCTCAGTCATGGCCAGTTGCGATGCAAAACCGAGACATAGTAGCCGTCGCTAAAACAGGCTCTGGAAAAACTCTCGGTTACTTGCTTCCTGGCTTCATGCATCTCCAGCGGGTACGCAATGATTCACGAATGGGCCCAACAATCTTGGTGTTGTCACCTACTAGGGAGCTGGCCACACAAATCCAAGCTGAAGCTTTGAAGTTTGGGAAGTCATCAAGAATCTCCTGTGCCGTAAGTCAAAGCTCCTTTCAATCTATAAAATTACTGAAACTTGCTTAGTTGTGGCGTGTTTTACTGAGTCTTTTCTTCGATGTAGTGCTTGTATGGTGGAGCACCAAAGGGTCCTCAGCTGAAGGAAATAGAGAGAGGTGTTGACATTGTCATTGCAACTCCTGGGAGATTGAATGATATCCTTGAGATGAGGAGAATCAGTCTTCATCAAGTGTCTTACCTTGTGCTAGACGAGGCTGATAGAATGTTGGACATGGGGTTCGAGCCTCAGATCAGGAAAATTGTGAATGAGGTTCCCACTAAGCGTCAAACCCTCATGTACACAGCCACGTGGCCAAAAGAGGTCAGGAAAATCGCATCCGATCTGCTTGCTAACCCTGCACAAGTCAACATTGGTAACGTCGATGAGCTCGTGGCCAACAAGTCTATTACTCAGGTTTGGATTTGATTTTACTTACTCTGGTTTTTGATACTGTTAGACATAGTTAACATTAATAGATCTGATGTACATACAGACTATTGAAGTCATACCACCGATGGAGAAACAAAGAAGGTTGGAGCAGATCTTGCGGTCTCAGGAACCAGGCTCCAAGATTATTATCTTCTGTTCGACCAAAAGGATGTGTGACACTCTCGCAAGGAACTTGACCCGAACGTTTGGAGCTGCTGCTATACATGGAGACAAGTCTCAGCAAGAGCGAGATGATGTGCTGAATCAGTTTAGGAGTGGAAGGACTCCTGTTCTTGTTGCAACCGACGTAGCTGCCCGTGGACTTGATGTTAAAGACATCAGGTAATGATCCTATGATCATAAGTACGTTTGAAACAGATGGTATACTAATGGAGATTCGTGATTCTCACAGGGTGGTGGTGAACTATGATTTCCCAAATGGAGTAGAGGATTATGTCCATAGAATTGGAAGAACAGGAAGAGCTGGAGCAACCGGTTTAGCTTACACCTTCTTTGGGGATCAAGATGCAAAACATGCCTCGGATCTGATCAAGATCTTGGAAGGAGCAAGCCAGAAAGTCCCTCAGGAGGTCCGTGAGTTGGCTACACGCGGTGGTGGAATGAACAAATTCCGCCGCTGGGGTACACCTTCCTCTGGTGGTGGTGATTCAGGTTATGGTGGCCGTGGTGGTTCTAGTTATGGAGGCCGTGGTGATTCTGGCTATGGAGGTCGTGGTGGTTCTGGTTACGGTGGCCGTGGTGATTCTGGTTATGGTGGAGGTCGTGGTGATTCCGGTTATGGTGGACGTGGTGGTTCCGGTTATGGTGGACGTGGTGGTGATTCAGGCGGTAGAGGAAGCTGGTCTGACAGGTAAAGAAAATCATAAACGACTCATTGGGATTTCATTTACTCTTTTTATATGAACTTAGAAAATTTGTTTTGTGGTGGTGGTTGAAGTAGTGGTCGTGGCTCGGGATGGGGAAGAGAGAGAAGCCGTAGTCCAGAGAGATTCAACAGAGGTGCTGCACCGTCGACTTCCTCGCCGCCTCGCAGCTTTCACGAGGCTATGATGATGAGACAGAAGTAACTTATTGGTTTTTTACTAGATCAGGGGTTTATATTTGTAGTAAAGAGAGCCCCCCCCCCTTTCGGTTAATTATTCATTTTGTCAAGTGTGCGTGGAGAAAGTCGCTATAACTTTTAACGCCACACACCAGTAGAAGATACTTCTAATGTTTTCTTGTTCTCAGCAGAAACCTTTTGTGTTTATATTAGTAAGACAAAAAACTCGTTCATGGCTCTTGTTCTTTGCTGATGGTGTTATAAGTTGGTTGTTCTCAGCTATAGTGACTTTGATAGTTTGAAATAACAAGCTTGTTTGGTTCATGAATTCATAAATTAGTGAATATATGCACCAAATAGATAGAAAATCATCTACACATAAAATTATGAATTACCTTGCGACTCTGTTGTATACGTCCCTATGAAATTATGATAATTGATATACAAAGTGGTAAGATGGTTACAACATGAAACTAAGGCACTGTTAAAACAAAATAATCAGATTTAAAGAAAAGCTTGACAGACATGTTTAGATTGCACAGAGATTATGAATAAGTTAGGTCGAGAACAAGCCTACTAATATTGATCATAATCGACCACATAAGTTCCTTGGACTAGTCCACTAATTTCGCATAAGGGCTTTTTATTGATGATAGAACTTTACAAGCTTCAGAAAATGAAAATACTTTTGAAATTTCTCACCTCCTCTCCCTCCATTGTTGATCACTAAACACACATGCGTCTACACTTTGTCTAAGCTGTCTTATATACTAGTCGTTATTATATTAGGACCATTAGGTTAAAACACTCATTATGAGTCATGACTGAGCTCACATACTCTAATCCATTAACCCTCATCTGGGTCCGGTGATAGACTTCATTACTTGATATGTAACAACTAATATTTAAAACGTCTTAATAGACATCACTACGACATAGTTCATAACAGACCACCGACTAAATAAACAAGTCCCACTACTTTTTTTTAACACACACTTATCTTCATACGAGATGATACTGCGTTACGATAACATGAAGTTCAAGCAAAGTTTTCAGACAAGACCATCAAGATCTTCTCATCTCCTTAGTTGTCTCACGGACCACATCCAGAATCCTGCAATACTCAAAGAACAACGAAGACTGTTCGCCTTCAAGACCACTCCTGCTTACTCTGTTACCACCAGCCAGGTTGTTGCAAGGACTACCTCCAATCACAAGATCAAACCCACCAAACCGCTTCATCAACTCTACTATTTTGTCTTTAGTTAGGTCTTGCACATCTGCAAACTCTATCAACACTCCTCTTTGGTTAGTTTGCTCCCAAAAGTCTCTCAAGATGTTTCTGTTTACTTCTGATATCTCCACAGAGACAACTGTTTTCATCGGGATTTGGAGACGGTGAAGCGCCACTTCTCCACCACCAATACCAGTGAACAGTGAGAGAACATTAATACCATCAGGAAACAAGGGTTTAAGGACAGACAGATGATATGCCACTGTGTCCACCTAGAAAACAAGTTCAAAAACAAAACATCAAAACATAAGCAAAACGCATTACATGCATGCATATGCAGGGGTTAACTTACCTGAAAAGAATTGCCAAGTGACTTCAAACGTTCTGTAGTAGTAATGCCACCGCCTCGTGTATGGTTTCTTGGAAACCCAAGAAGAGACTCTATTTCATCTCCATCGAGTGGAGCGGCTTTGTTTTTTCCCACCCATACAAGATTCCACTTCTTACACTGCTCAATGACAAATCTTTTTGTCGCCTCAGATGGTTCACCAGTATGAGCCTCAAGTGCTAAGCGGATCCTCTTTGTTAATTGAGCACTGGCATGAACGGTAAGTATGCAGTTCAGTTTGGTCCTTGTGTCCCATGTTGGCCACCATTTCCTAGTGACTGGAAGCGCCTCTTGAATTGTTAGTTTCGGAGCAGGTTGAATCTGGTATCTGTTGCTGATGGGGAGGTTGTGCACATAGCCTCTCTTCCTAGCTGCCGCACATATATATTTGGAGTCCACAAACTCAGGTGCAACATCATACAAATGCCTTGAGATCGTCTCCCAAACGCCTGTAGGTGCAAGAGCTACGTTTTCATAGTAGAAATATGGTGGGGCACGAGCTAGTGCTGGGAGAGATCTATGTGTGATGAACACTGACTCATTTGGAACTCCAAATCCTATCATTGGGTTTGGTAGGCGCAGTGGCTGATCATTAGTGGATGGCCTAGGCTCTTTCTGACTTTTCCTGATGTTCTGTCTTGGCTGCATACACGAAATCAAGGTTTTATATCGCTGGTTTTCAAAGATAATGAACCACAAGTCAACAAGTTCACACAGAATCAGTAACCTTCTCTTGGTAAAATAACTACAACAGCTTATGAAACGAAGACAGACTTTTATTGGGGTTCTTAACCATACCTTTTGTTCTTCAGGTTCAATGTGAAACTCATCAAATTCTCGAGCTATCTGAGCGGCACAAATGAAGTCTGCGAGGTCTGCAATGCTCACACTGTCTCCTGAAATTTTATCAGATAAATTTAAGGCAACACCATATGATAGATAAGTGTGAGAGAAATAGAAACAATGTAACGTCTACACCATGCAAGCAGAGGCTATGATAGACATGTAACGCCTAAGTTTAAGGCAACACTAGATGATAGATAAGTGAGAGAGAAATAGAAACATGTAACGCCTACACCATACTAGCAGAAGCTATGATGGAGTTGTAAAGCCTAAGTTTAAGGCAACAGTACTATATGATAATAAGTGAGAGAGAATTAGAAACATGTAACCATAGAACACAAGCAGAAGCTATGATAGATAAGCCTAAACCATGCCACGCCTAAGTGTAAGGCACGCAACACCATATGATAGATAAGTGAGAGAGAAACAGAAACATGTAACTAACGCCTACACCGAGACAAGCAGAGGCTTGGTTTCATTTAATCACGGTTTATGCCACTTCCTTGGGAAGAAACGTGAAGACAAAAGAAGTAAACGGGAACCTTACCACATCTCTCTATAGCTAGAGAAACTTCCAGCTCGGAGAAACCCATTTTCACCAAAGAACTCAATGGATTGCAGCTATCAAATGAGTCTGAATCTTTCTGCAATTTTTTAAAATAGTTATCAAAATGTATATAAATTATACATATGCAAATAACACTGAGATACAATTAAAAACTTGTTTGGTGTACTGCTAAATAAATGTTATTACAACCACGGAACTAATTTACCTCATCGTCATTCATCTCATCATCACTATCTGACCAGTCAATGTTATCTTCTTCTTTCATATCTGCCTGCAAATCACCCACAAAATTTAAGATATTATTGTTAATGTCAGGAGAGATGATATCTTCATCACAATATCACCCCTTACTTCAGAAGAGAGGAGTGCATTTGCAATTTCTTCCATGTTTTCTTCTCCTGCAAGATACAAAACAAATGTAAAGAAAGTCATAGAGTTTAACTTCATACTTCAAAAGACAGAGAGAGATAAATGTCTACCATGTTTATGTATGGCTTTGATAATTTTTTCCTCATCAAATCCCATGGCAAGGAAGTGGTAGATAGTCTTAGACTTAGAAGAGCTAGGTTCACAGTTCATCTTCACAACAGAATCATAAAGAGTAAATGAGAATACACTAAGACATCCCACAACTGTATATGACTAAGAACGCATCAAAACTACAAAGAGAAAAACTAACCGAGTACTTGGAGATGGTGTCAATAATGACGGAAGTTTCAGCATTTGGTCCTGCAAAATCATTGATAATCACATTAAAACTAAACAAACAAACTTATTCATTCACATAAAAAAAAGGGCTCACCATTTTCCTGGATTGCTCTAGCGATCACGTCATCTGAAAATCCCATGTCAACAAGCGTAGCAAACATGTGGTCTGAAGAAGTGACTACCGGAGATGATGACTTTGGAGACGACTGAAAGTTATCAATCTCAAAATACAAGTCGTCATCTGTATTCCACTCAGCAGAGTCATCTTGAGCCTGGACAAAAATGAAAATCCACCAAAACTCCAGCAATAGTTTTAACCTCTTAAATAAAATAGGGTATACAAATGGAAATAATCGTAGTGTACCATTGTTGCTGTAGCCTGTAGTAAGTAAGGTGACGATGGGGTCAAGACTTGGATCTCCTGCATGTAAACATTAGCATTAAAAGATCATCAGTGGCCTCAGGTTAAAAAACACAAACATATAGAGATTGTGGACTCAGAGTAATACCCTAATAAGTGGAAACGCTCCCCCGTTTGTGAGAGAGCTGCGTAATCTGTGTTCTAGCGTTTGTATATAACAATGGCGAATTGAATTCTATATCTTTTTTTAAGAGATAAAGTTAGGAAGGTCAATTACAAAAATATCCTTAATAATTTAGTTTTTATTAATTTTTGTTTACAAATTAATAGATATTGGAATACAGCTGTCAATTCTACAGCTGTCTTCCATTATATCTACCTACTACTTTAAAGTTCAATAAATAAATATTGAAATATAACTCTTATTTGCATACAGCTGTCATTAGTGCATTAAATATTTTACCATGAATCTTTTATCAATTATATTAATATTTAAATTAATATTTTAAATATTTGTGTGGACAGAAATTTTAGCAGTGGTGGTAGTTCTATGTATCAAAATCAATAAAAATAATATATGTATGAATAAAAGATTTTGGCATAAATTCTTAAATGTTAAAAGTAATTAAATATAAATATACTTTCCGTCTAAAAGGATCCTTCATAAATATATAGAACGAAAACTCCTAATGATAATCCAAAAGGCTATGTCCCGAAATTAATATAGTATATATTAAATTCAAATTTGTGGATCTTAATGTATACATTAGTAAGTTAGTAGTGGTGGTGGAGCAGGAGATGATCGAGAGAAGTACGTAGTAACTCCCATGCAAATTGTAGCGAGTCAATGACCGTGCATACACGCACTATTTATCCATTTATATAAGAGTACACAGTTTTAAAATTAATAAAAAATGTCTATCATCCAGATTCCATGGGGGACCGTGGCAAGGACAATAAACGACAGAGCTACTACATTTATAAGAATATGAAAGCTCTAATAATACTCCTAATAAACTTGACAAAGGCTAACTTCAATTACTTAATCTATCAGCATATGAATGTTAGTGTACACAAACATCTTTATATATAGAGATTTAAGTCATTTAGAGAGCACCGAGGAAGGAACATTGCTTTAGCCTTTAGGGCGTGGTCAGGTATAAGCTTGGACAATAGCTCAACGCTTGCTCCTTTAAGCTCTAGCTGCTCTACAATTAAAGCAACATATAACACTGGAAAACAAACAAATGTGTATTCTACTTCTATATGTTAGGCGGAGACAGACCTTGAGGTTTTAAGTTGAAGAGAGGAGGCAAAGGACGACCAGTAGGTAAACGTGTATTGAGATCACGCAGGCTCAGCTCTTTTAAGAACGGGTGAACTATTGCCTCCATCTACAACCAACAAGTGTTATTTGCATATGTGATGTGAAAACAGTATTACGATCTCATATGGACTTACAGCGGTTGATCTAGTCGGTTAATCTCGACTCCACTCTCACCTGGAATTTGTGACTACTCAGCCAAAGATTTGTAAAACACATATGATGAGAGTCAACTGCTTAACCAAAGTAAACCAATGGTTTGGTGTAAGAGGGTACGTGATATTATAATTGTTCCTAAGTTAATGGATTTGTCTTTCCACTAATGACGTGTGATAATGGGTAGTTACTTTGTCTTCTTCTGTATTTATAACCATCGGTGTTTTAAGTTAATGAGATATGAAAAGAAAATTGTAGTAAAAGTGTTTTTAAGTCGTTGAGATCCATCAACATAACGTTAGACACACCATACCGTTCAGAAATGATAAATGGTGGAGAAGATTCGGAGAGCCAAAGTACCTGTTCAAGGAGCAATTCGGTAAAGATAACTATAATTAGATTAGAGCTGGAGAGACATTTTCTCATCGAAACTCGCGGCTTTTAGATCCTTGTTCGAAACTATGTAAAGCAGTTTAGTTTCTTCTTCCTCCCTCCTGGATTCGTATTCTGTATCATCGTTTCTCTGGTAATGTTAATCTCCATCCTTGTTAGTGTAATCAGTATATTGATCGATAGATTTTCCTTGTTGATTGGTTGGAATTGATTTTGAGCATACAAGTTTTTATTGTTGATTGCTACGTTTGGAATCATCGTTTTCTAAATTGGCTTTGTATGTCAATATCGTTCAAGTTAAAGATCCACTGATCGAGATACGGCTGGTTCTTATAGAATATTTGTCACTATCTGATTATCGGTTATTGTTTCAATCTATAAGAATAATGTGTTGTTTGGAATGAGCTTGAGATTTGATTTTACTCATTTTATATAATTATTGTTTATGTGGTTTTGGTTCGGATCTAAAGGGAAAATGGGGCTTAACTTCACGAAGCTGTTCAGCAGGCTATTTGCCAAGAAAGAAATGAGGATTCTGATGGTAGGTCTTGATGCTGCTGGTAAGACCACAATCCTTTACAAGCTCAAGCTCGGCGAAATTGTCACCACCATCCCCACCATCGGTTAGTTTTCATGCATGATCCATGAGTCTTTTTTCAATTGTGTGTCTATAAGATTTTGCTTTTTTGTGTGCGTGTGTCTCTTTGTGGGTTGTAAGTACATCCAGTGTTTGCTTTATGAACTAAAGGTTGGAGAGGTTTCTGTTTCCAGGATTTAATGTGGAGACTGTTGAGTACAAGAACATTAGCTTCACTGTTTGGGATGTTGGGGGTCAGGACAAGGTACGCATTCTAACTCTTGCCCCTGAATCACCAGTGTATTCTTTCAAGCTGCTCAGCGTGACTAGTACTGATGTTTCGTGGTGCCCAGTGATATGTATCATGTAGACTCAATTCGAAGTAACGTTCTAATTCATGTGGTTTTAGTCTCTTTGTCTAGTGTTTATTAGGAGTGTTTTGTCTTCTTCTTTTTATGTGTTTTTTTGACGTTAAGAATGCGAAACAATAAAACAAATCAGATTCGTCCCCTGTGGAGGCACTACTTCCAGAACACTCAAGGACTTATATTCGTGGTTGATAGCAACGACAGGGACCGAGTTGTGGAGGCAAGGGATGAGTTACATCGCATGTTGAATGAGGTTACCTTTTACTTTCTCTCCGGTTAGAGAAGAACACCTTTCAATCAATAGTCTGATATTTGATTAAACCATGTTTCCAGGATGAACTGAGGGATGCTGTCCTTCTCGTGTTTGCAAACAAACAAGATCTTCCCAACGCAATGAATGCTGCAGAAATAACCGACAAGCTTGGCCTTCACTCTCTCCGCCAACGCCATTGGTATAGTTATCTTCTTTCTAGAATCTTATCCTTAGGTTGATCACACAAGTGTGGTATAATTCCACCTTTTATGCTTTTATTTCTTTAACAGGTACATTCAAAGCACATGTGCCACATCTGGGGAAGGTCTCTATGAAGGCCTTGATTGGCTCTCCAACAACATCGCTAGCAAGGTGATTAACTAAATAACCCCATTTTGTAAAAATTAAGTAGGAAATTGTATGGAACACTGTTATGAAAGTCTCGATACCCTGAATAACAACCCTTTGAGAATTTAGATTGTATGCCCCATGTCCATATGTAAAGTCTGGCGATATATTCTTGTTGCGGAAATGTGATTGATGATTATTGATCAAACCTACAATTTTTTTTTAAGCAGGCATAATGAAGCTGCTGGACTACTTTTTTTGCACTTGAGAGAGAGAGAGACCATTAGTGATTGTAAAGAAGAAACAAGTATATTATGTTTTCAACGGTCCGTTGATATATGTGTAGTCTCTTCTTTCAAAAAAAAAAGATATATGTGTAGTCTCTCTAAAATTCACCTCAACTCTTTTTACCCGTGTAACTTGATTTGGGATATGTAATCTTTTCTCTAAAAATATAAATCGCCGGTTTGGTACAGTTTTGATTTGGATTTCTAGCCCATAGACCATAGTCAAAGTTCACTTCTGTTTATGCTGACTGATCACTCGGATTCACGACCCTCAGCTCTTTCACATAATATCAAAAATACTGCGCATGGTAGCTAAAAATGGTCCAGCTGTAAGTAGATTCCTGTTTCAAAAAAGACTTAGGCAAAGCGCACAAGGGCCCGTAAGATGTATTCTCAGCAGAATTCGACCTGGATCTTGCATCTGGAAGAAGCTCTAGGAAGCATCAGCAGATCCATGGTAAGACGCAACCTCTCCATGTCGTTTTTTGCAAAAAGACCAACTTTTGACAAGCTCAAGACATGAAAAGTCCTCCACGAAACGCTTGATTTGCTCCATCTCATCGCTACTTCCTTCGTACATTGTTAGTTCTAGAACCTTCACAGGAGATGACAGTTTGACAAAATCTACCGAAAAGCATCTGCAAACAAGAATGATCATGGCCGCACAAGTGACCCTGAAGCAAAGAGAAAAGGTTATTATTATTATTATTTTTTTTTTTTTTTTTTTTTGAAACACTAGAAAAGGTTATTATTATTATACATTTGTTACACTGAGTTTCGCCCGACAATCTTTTGGGGTTTTTTGGATGATACCTCGATGACGAGAGTGTGTGCATTTGGAAATTTCTTCAGTACAGATGGTAGAGACGGTAGAGTCGAAAGAGATGAACAGAAGCCCCTTTCAGTTGTAATAGATAACTGGCTCACGTTTTCGAACACAGGCACTGATTCACTATAATCATCAAAAAAAGAAAAAAAACAAGAATAAACTAATCATCATCAACCAGTTACAATCTTTGGATAGTTTTCATAGACTGAAACATTTCATGGAACTTGAGTAAATATATATTCGTATAATCAGTTACCTCCACAGTTTCAGAAAATGATAAGGTAAGCTTCTCGACATGTCTTAATCCCTTAAAAAGATTAGATGGATCATAACTATCACGATCACCATATATGTTTCTTCAAAAGTTCAAGTTTAGCTTCAACAAGAGAGTCGAGTTTAACAACAGGATACTGAAGATTAGGAATATCAAAACTCATGCTCCCCAGCTCAATATTAATATTGTGACATGATCTAATGGTAAGTCTCCTGAGGTTCGGACAAGACAGGATGTGAGAACATCTCGAAAGTTCCCAACTGATCCCGTTTATGATCAGTTCCTCAAGTAAAGGGCAAGCAGAAATTATAAGCTTTTCAAACGCTCCAAGATTACAGAAGCGTACGAAATAAAGAGAGAGTGACTTGAGAGCTGGAAAAGAAGTGGCCTCAGGAAGCATGGGGATTTTCACACCAAAATTTAGTTTCAGCTTAACAAGTGTTTTGCAAGCTAATTCATCCAAGACTAGTGAATCATCATGAGCAGTTCTGTCGAGAGGAAGATTCAAGACGCCAGGGTTCAGCACGTTACGTGTCCAACTCTTTTGGTATGATCTGAGTCGACATGGAGTGGAGAATTCAGAGTGAACCTTCTTATGTCAGAACAACTGCCTGACACAGCCAACACTCGATCAGCAGAATCCATGAAACGTTTTCGGTTAACAGCGAAACACAAGGGAGTGTTTGGTTTGGGAAAGTGGAGATTTGGTGTGAAGGGAAGGCAAACATACTGAGCCATTTCTTGGAGAGATGTGAAGTTGAAGCAGTCCTTTTGACTACTGCAACTAGCCAACACTATTAGGTTTAGGGTACTTAACACAAAGGAAATGAGAATGCGTTTGGTTTTTACTTGGTTTAGTTTGATCCGGTTTTTAATTCGGTTTATGTGCTGATTGATTCGACCTTTTAAATTTGGATATTATGTAATATAACCGACACAGGATGTAACCATTGAAGAGTCGGAAAATTACACAAGGAAGTTAAACCACACTCTCTACCAAATGTGAATTGTTTTGTAGTGAAACCTCTATAAATAAATTAATAATGTTGGGACTACACTAAAACTAAAATTTTTATTAATTTATAGAGATTATTAATTTATCGAGATACTAATTAAATCAAAAATTCAATTTGGAACTATGAAATTATATTAATTTATAGAGATATTAATTTATAGATTATTAATTTAAAGAGGTTATACTGTATGTAGATTTCAATTCAAATGTGAAATTTTTTAATTGTCAGCTACTAATAAATGTACACTACACTATCAAATTTCAGATTATTTAGGCTAGATAAATTCACATTTATATTCTCCGAAATTTTAGAATATTAACTTTTAAAAAATTCTAAAAATGATCGATTAAATCATTGAATCCCAGTGAAGGAGACTCGACCAAATCCAAGATGACCAATCTGATACAACTCTAACCACACTCTCTCTGCTTCAACTCTTGCACTTATTCTCGACTCTTCATCCCCTCTATTTGACGTCGTTTTCTCCTCATCTTCCTTCTCCTTCGTTAAACTCCCATCTCTCTCCACCACATACCGGTGATCATCATCATCATATCCGCCACTGCCACTACCGCATTTGTCATCTCCCTCGGCCGTCTCAAACTGACGGTGCTGGTTATTCTGATGATGAAACCCATCTTCAATATTGATTTTCCCTCGGGGTTGTCTCATGTGTAGCCTCCGCTTCTTCTTCTTCTTCTTCTTCTTCTTCCAGCTGCCCCCCAGACATCGACGTCCTATCATCCAAGGGACCTTGACGAAAGTGAGAGTAAGAAAGTTTATGATGGCACATGGACAGCAACAGAGCGCTACGCAATCAGCAATCGCCGCAGCCGCCCACGACCCGCCTGAGCATTTAACTTGGTCACCGTGAGTATGGTGGTTGTAATGCCGTCGTCGACGGCTGTCTTCGGCGACGGCGGAGTCGTTTTGAAAGTGGGTCCCGACCTCGGGACTACGTGAAACTCGAGGCAGGTTTTCCTCCATCAAAACTAAACCCTGCCTGCTAGATAAAAAGATAGATTAACAATTAATGAGCTTTTGTTACACTTTATATATGCGACACATCAATATATCTCTATATGTATGGATTCATGGATCAAAGTTTGAAAAAGGTTTTGCTTACAATATGAATTAATATACGTATAGGTAATATTACTAAAATGAAGAAAGCAGAGAGGTGTAGGAAACAACAACTTGAGATTTTCCATGCACTTTCACTTAAAAGACAGTTATTAGTTTAGATTCAAAAGTCCCTCACGCTCTCTTAAAGCGCATGTATACCACGGCAGGGAGATGCTTGGTAATTTGATTCCTCTTGTCAAATTTTAGTCAAACATTTACATAAGAAAATAAAAAGTATCGAGTCCTTTTGGGATAAGGTCATCTTCATTGCTAGGTTTTAAATGGGTTTAACATCTATTATTATAAAATTAAATATAAAGAAAAATAGGAGAGATGATGAGTTCTCAAATGGATATTTTTTCAAACAAGAGACTATGAGAAGCAATCTTAGAAAAAAAAAAGACTATGAGAAGTAAAAACTACATTAAAAACTCTGTCCACACATGTCACTGTGGTTAGTTTTTTCAAAAGAAAAACTACATTAACCAATATCATAATGATTAGCTAGAAGAAAGAATATTAAAAGATTAATGTGATAACGTGGGTGGTTAGTGGGAAGGATTTTCTTTCACGTGGATTGCCGGGTCTTCTTATGCCCCGATTACGTGGCCCGTAATAAAATACAAATAGGAAAGTAATAGAAAATAGAGTATGGTGCATGTACAGTTTAGCGCTTCCAAGATAACTTATGACACACTTGATAATCAGTAGCCCTATAAATTAATAGTTCTACAAAGTCTAATAGAAATATAAACTAACTAAAAATATTTGAGCATGAAGATGTTGCTTTTGACTCTTGGAAAGGTTGTGGAGTTGTATTCTTATGCTCATTTTTACTAAAGAATCGTAATCTTTTTTCTTTTTGTCGAGGACTAAAGAATCGTAATCTAGTTTTTTTAAAAATGTCATGTATTTGTTTTGTGTTTTGAGATTTAAATCTTCGTTTTTCTCTCTTTTTATCGGAGTGGGACCTTGTACTATTGTCCCTTTTCACTTGTATAAGGTGAAAGTGCAAGCTGGTGGGTAAATTTTAAAAATGTAATCTGCATGTTCATACGCTATACTGATGTGCATACCCACATGACCAAAAATATACATATGCTCTGCGTCAATGGTTTGGCAGCTAAATTACGATATGTGGACATTTTCATAAGAATCAAAGAAAATTCAAATATGCAACCTAAAAGACGTCCATCTAATTAATAATATGGTCGGGATTTAAAATAATTTAGCTCTACAAAAGTAATTATCAACGATGAACACAGTAACTAATAAAGAGCATGCTCATAAATTAACCAATTGGAAAGGGGAGAAATTGGACCTTACAAAAGCAACCCTAATCGAGAACGATGAGTCATGAGATAAATGTAGAGATTGTTAATGATGCATGGATTACCTTGGAGGGTTCCTTAACTCGCTTTCTTTTCGGATATTAATATATGTAATTATGTACGCATAGACATAAGGGAACAACGGTAATACATAATATACATTTTCTTTTTTTTTTTGACTGAATATTTTCAAATTGAAAGCATGAGAAACATAATATACATTTTCATTTGATGTGTTGTGTATTGTAATAATCTTAAGAGGTAAGCTTTGTTTTGGTATGATGGATATGGTGAAGGAAATATAAGGATTACGGAGAATAGAACCCCCAAACAAAAAGAAGGAGAAGCAGAACAAAAAGAGGATGAAGAAAGATGATTTGACCTAGCAAATGCTCCACATATATGCATGTATTTATATACCGTTCTCTCTCTATATGTACATGTATCTCTTTCATATTACACACATGTACACGTGTAAAGAAAGAGTTAAACGCGAATACACGGTATACCTAAAGAGCTATATGAAATTATGAATATAATAAGCTAGTAGATACGTATGTAAAAATGTATTTTTAGTACAAGGTTCGACCAAAACAAATAGTAGTATATGTTTTGTATATGTACGATTAGACTTTTGTATCAATTTTGGGTAGGAATCGGATGATCCAGTTGTTAAATTGAATTAGAAAAATTATTAGCATATCTATTTTTACTATAATAACATGAACATCCGTGACAATTTTATGCTTAAGCTATTCTTTTTTTTTGGTCAAATGCTTAAGCTATTCAAGTACATATATTACTAAATAATTCGCTATTACTTATTAGCTTTGATAATATTACACGAGAAATATACTATCAATTCAAAGCCGACAAATGTGTGATATGTTCAAAGATTCAGTGATTCGCGAAACTGATAATCAAATAGATTTAGATGAATATATATAACAGCATAAGTGCAAATTAGTAAACTACAACGAGTCAAGGACAATGGGTTAAATGTTTTCGAAATAAACAATATATAATTTACTCAGCAAAATAGTATTTCGAGTCAAGCAAAAAAAGGACTTGTGGTTAAGTGGTAGTGGACGGATTTAGAACGTTAATACGTTTTAGGTTCAATATTTCAATTACGCAAAATTAAGTCACATTATTTTTTTCATCTAACCGGATATGAATCCGCTTTAAGATCTATTTGAATGCTTTGGAAAAGAAATCGGATTCAATTAAGTTAGAGAAAATTTAGGTTAAAAAATAGAGTATTTCGCATATATATTATGCCAGTAATCATAAATACCATATGATAATGTCTGAGCGTGTCCAATAATGTGTTTTCCAATGATAAGATGACGTGGTCATGACTATTTATGTTTTTTCAGTCGAAGTATATATCATACTGATAGGAATATTCGTGTTTGCGCATTAAGATTGCATTATATAACATTGTAAATGATTCGACGTTACGTGTTTATATATTTATATGGATAATATTTATATTTATGAATAATAGTAGTTGAGTTCCAAAAAAATGAATAATAGTAGTTATAATTAATTATAGGTACGTACTACGTTAGTATCTAATAATTGTAAGCATAAGTTTGAGTTTTAATTGGTATGATTGATGATATAAAATATCATAATTTTGTTTACTCTATATTTAGCACTCCAAAGAAAAGGCAAATCTGATTGGTGATAATTTAGGAGATTCCGTGATGATTGAGGAACTTTGAGGAAAATAAAGAGCTGATAAATTGCATTCCGTGAATTATTCACTAACGATTATGGATGGGAAGTAGGTATCCGGATATTCGGAAAATTTAAAGTATTTGAATCAAAATTCGCCGGATCTGTAAATTTAGTATTTGGATTTGGATTTGTGGTTTCTATATATTTGAAATCCGGATATCCATCTAGATATTATATTATCCGTCGATATTCAGATATGAATCCGAATATATAAAAATAACTAAAATTTAACTAATTTTTTTTAAAAAATAGTAAAATTCTAAAACAATACATAAACTAAATATTTATACAATATTTATAAATATGTCTATAATATTATAAAACTAATTATATATAAATCATAATGTATCAAATATAATTATTAATAAAATAAAAATTAATATATTTTGAAAATATGGATCGGGATTCGGATATCCAGATCCGGAACCGGGTTTGGTTATGTATATTTTTATTAATTTCTTCTTGAAATTATTATTAGACCAGACTTTTTTTTTTAAGTTTTGGACTCGACTTGCTGGTACGTGTTATATTTATAGTTGTATTACATGCGGGTAAACCAAGTCTCTCGTTAGTCCATCTCTATGTATACGATTATGAATGATCCGGCTTACGAAAATCAAGCAAATGTCATGTATATAAATCCATAGTGGCTTATCTTAAATAATACTGCTACGTTATTTAAGCCACTAATCACATGAATGATGAATTATATCTTAATAGATATTTGCTGTCCATCGAGGCCCTCGAAACAACACGAGGATTGAAATCTGAACTACCATTACATTGTTGAACTTTAGTGCTAGACTTTATTATATCACATACGGGTCGATACTTCCATCTGATCGAGATTATTGTTTTTGTTTTTTTTTTTTTTTTTTCTTTTTTTGATCAGTTATGTTTTTTTTTCTTTAGCTCAGGTTTCCCATGAAAATAGTACTGTTAACTACCATAGCAATTTAAAAAGTCAAATTCTATTTTGTTAAATCGTTTCTAAAGTTCTAGTACTTTTCAGTTGCTTTTAAAGCAAACAGATATTTTCACATAATTATAAAACGGTTTGAGTTGTGAAAAATATAAATTAATAAGTGAAAGTTTCTTTATGAATTTATATGAAATATCGGAGGTTTGTGTTTGATGAGTCCCGAAGACAGAGAGAATCATATAATCGGAACTCGCACCAATTTGTGTAGCTTTCAGCCTTTCAATGCATTTTAAGTTTTTTTATAACATTTAAAAATGAACAAAAACCCAAATCATAAATTCTGTCTATTTTATAGGGCTGGGAAATATTATCCGAGATCCGGATTCGATCCGAGATTCGATCCGGATCTGCTCCAAAAATCGGGTATCCAGGATGCTCGGATCTGGATCCGAATAGTAAAATAACGGATCTGTAGAATCCGGATCCGGATATCTGGATTTTTAGGTCCGGATATCCGGATCCGGATCCGTTTTTTTTTAATATATTAAATATAGAGTTTTATTAATAATTATAGTTTATTTATTAATATTTATACATAAAACTAGTCATATAATATTACATTTTAATTTTCATAATATTATATTCATAAATTTTGTAAAAATATTTAATATTTTTAGATTTTTTATATTTTAAAAAATATTTTATTATTTTTTAATTATTTTGACGGATCCGGATCCGGATTCGAATCCGGATACTCGCGGGTATCATGATATCTAGACGGATATCCGAATCCCGGATATCCAGAAGGCACGGATCCGAATCCGGATACCGAAATCACGGATCCGAATCCGGATATTGAAATCACGGATCCAACGGATACAGATCCGGATCCAGGTACTCTGAATATCCTGGATATCCGGATCCGTCCCAGACCTACTATTTTATACTAGTAAATTACTAAATTTTAGTGACCTTTTAAACCCTGAACATTGTTTTACAAGATTGGTCACCGAAACTATCTTAAAGAAATACACTTATTTAGGTTGCTTTCAGTGATAGGTGTGAGTACAACGGTACAAATGTACATTTATAATATTGTCATGAAAATATGTAGTTTACTCCCTCCGTTTCAGTTCAATTATCGATGTTTCAAAATAAATGTCGTTTTAAAATTTTAGTGAAAAATTTATGTACAAATTTTTCAGTTTATTTTTTTGATTAAAATATGATTAGGTGTATTATAATGATTTTATTTTAAAATTATACAAAATTAAATGTTTTATTAATCTTTGTGCATAACCACAATTAAAATGAAAAGATGAAGTATTTAAGTTTTACATCTCAGTGATGCATTTAAGGTGAAATTATTGCGGAAATTGATTCGAGTAATATTTTACATTTCAGAGTATTATTATTAGCAGCATAATCTTATAAATCCCGCTGTATGTTTTCTTATTTCGTTGATCTAGTAACTATTAATTTAACTAGTGGTTTTCCCGGGCTACGCCCGGGTTTTTTATATAAATTTTAGTTTAGTTTAATCTGTTATATTAATATTTTGGGTTTCTTATATACATTTTAGTTTAGTTTAATCTATTATATTAATATTTAAATATATATAATTCATATCTATCAATTTTCAAAAAATATAAATTACAAAATGAATTTTAATTATTAGAGTGGAGAGTTAATAATATTGAAAATAGATATTATAAGACTTGATAACTATATTTTGTTGATTTTTTTTTCTTATAAGTTTTATTAATGCTTTAGAAGTACTTTTCAACTAATTTTATATTCCTATTGTGATACTTTTTATTGTTTAGAAATACTTGTTTCTATAAAATTAGATATTTTCAAGATTTCAGAAAGTAAAATTTGGACTTTATTAATTTGTGGTGTTTCATTCTTTTTGGTGATATTCTTCTGTAGGAATATGGACTTCACAACCATATGAAATAAGATTTAAATATAGATTATAGTTTTACTTGACATGTTCGAAATTAATGTATGATGTTTCAATTTTTGATTTTCAGTAAAAGAATAATAATTTATTTGAAAATGTTATTTTTTTAAGTGTAAAATTTGTTTGAGCTTTTCTATATTTCATTTTATCATATTGTAGAAGATAAATAGTCTTCATGATTTATCTCCATATATTTTAGTTTCAATGTGATTTTTTTTTGTTGTTTAGTCTCTTAATTTTCTGGTGCAAAAAAGTCTCTTAATTTTCTTATGCGTAGTAGTCATGATTGGTTGGACATATACACTTTATCATTAAGTTGCACATGCGTGTTTTTAAAAAAAGTTTGCATGGTCCAGAACGTTGAATAACGTTGAACATATTTTACCGTTGTTCAACGTTATGAATTATTCTTTTCTTTGTGTGTTTTAGGTTGTATTACTGACTTCGTAAATGTGAAAGCAGAGAAAGTGGTTTTGTTTTATTTATTATGATAATGGCTTTATTTATTTGAATTAGTAACTAATTGGAACACCTTAGGGCATCCCCATTAGAGGTTCATGGAGAAAGTTCACACGTTTGCCAAGAAAAAAAAATATTAAAATAATTTTTCTCTCATGAACCTGCCTCTTCTGAGCTCTTTGCGGTGAACTTCTCTGTGCTGAGTTCATCACTGTTTTGTGGACTCCACGACACGTGGTGACCCATGATTGGTCTGATTCTTTTTTTAAAAAAAAAATTAAACAGAAAAAAAAAATTAAATAATAAAAAATTGAAAACTTGAACCCCAAATGGGGGTTTACTAATGTACATGCTCTTATAGTTTTGGGCAGATGAGGCTTGTTTGAGTCTAGGCATGTGTTTGGACGTCTCTAGTGTATTTTGGTGTGTATAATTTAATTGTCTTTAGGATTCAAAGATTCTTCTTCTTCCTATTAGGTCTATAGAATACTAAATGGAAATAAAAATGTAAGTCGGATAACGTATTATTAAAATATTGGTTATTGCTGTTGAACTCAGCATGTATTTTTTTTCATCTCAGAGTAAAAGTAATTTGAATTGAAAGTGATGACTGTGTACACAAAAGCTGCAGAATCTTAAAGTAAATATGGCCAGCAATAACCAAGATGATGATATTGTTATTGTTCTGTTAGTTAACGGTAGGATCTGTCAGCTTGAAGTTGTTGTTTAAATATTTTGTTAGGTAGTGGAAATAATAGGTTATTACGTCTGCAAATTTTTAAGGACCTGCAGCGGATGCCAAACTTTCATGGCAAATGTGTTTTAATGTTTGGCCAAGTTAAATGAAACTCATTTTGTGTTTCTCTTCTATGACCACCAACTTCTTAGATGTCTCAGAGGCGCTTCTTACATTCACAAAACATTCTTCCGAATGTGAAATCTTCAATCATCTGACACCTTCTCTTTAAAGATAAGTGTAGGAATAATATCTTTTGTTGTGAAAATGGAGTTCCGCAAAGCATTTTACGGATGCGGGTTTATGAATTTCTGGTCTTATTTGGATTTATTTTAACAATGATATGCTTCAGATATTCAATATGATAGAGTTGTGGCAAAGGATCTGAGTTCCTTGTTCATGATCGACACTGATAACAAATTCAATGTTGTTCTTGCCACTGTTTCCCAGATCATGAAAGATGTTATCTGTGACTTTCTAAGGGGCAGTAAGGTTAGAAAAATGGTAGGCCTTGGAACCTTTCTTCTTTATATAACTTTGTGTAATCTTGAAGATTTATATATAATATGGTCAACAAACAAAGTCTCGCTATATCATCATAGACAATCTCTGATCTGGTTGCATCTTGCTTTCAATTTTGTTATCAAAATTCTCACCCTTTGTGTTATTTACTGATTCTTGATTAACTTCGCTATCAGAAAAGTAAGCTGTTTGAGTGCTCTCTTGTTTATGTTTTTCCAGCTTTTTGTGGGTAATGTCTGGTTTCACAATGTGGTTTTACAATGTGGTTTAACAACGTTCTGAACTTGTGTTCTTTTTTCTTCGGTGTGCAAAAAGCCAAGTTCTAGTATTTTCGCATACTTACCTCAAGTTTTGTATATAGTTCCACTTTTTGAATGACATCAAAATCAAGAATAAAATAAAGAACATTAATTGTTTCCGTCTTCTGAACCTGGTCGCAGTCGCTCATAAAAACAACTTTGATGAAGCCGCTTAAACTATGATGGAGCCGACTTAATATTATAAACACACACTAAGGGAGTCAGGTTAGACTTAGACCAGTTACCAGAGCAAGGAATCGTGGTGATCAGAAACAACAACAAACAATGCTTGTTTTCTTTACTGGCCTGGGAGGCTGGGAAGATTGTCGGTGTGGTAGTGAGCAACTGACCCATGTTTAGCTGAATCAACGCTAAAGCAAATAGCGATAAGGAAGATCATATTATAACACAAAACCAAAGATATATGGGTGTCCTAATAGCAACAAAGTTTAAGATTGGGTCAGTTTTTTAGGTTTTAGTGATTCACTCTCAACTAAGGAGCTTGTCTTCGAAGGAAGAGTAGAAAAATAGATTCTTACGTGAAGTCGTGAAGAATCTGTGATGTGATAATCTTATTGCTTTCTTCATAGCTTGAGAATCGATATATCACGCACGTTTACTGCTGTTTCATTGCTCCCTTTTTTTTCTTCAACTAGCTCTCTCTCTCTCTCGTATTGATTTGCAAGACTTCCTTACTGAAACATGGAAACTGTATAGGACACAGCTCAGAAGAAGTGCAGCTTCTGCAGTCGCGAATGGTTTAAACTCAAGGAAGTTGATAGCTGCAAATATTTCCCAAAACTTTTTTAGATTAGACACATTGAAGAATTGTCCAAAAAACACATTGAAGGAAAAAAAAAATTTCTTGTGACAGAAGAGAAATTTAACTGTTTGCCATGCTGCATAAAAGTAAGAAAAGTAGCTTGAAAATTGAGGGAATGTTTTAGTATTAAGGGAAAAAAGGCGAAAAAGAAGTAACAGAGCGCATCCACCATTTAAAAGCTCGTAAAATCACATTATCCATTATCTCTATTCTCTTATCATCTGAGCATCAAACACCTCGCCTTTCACCTGGGAAATTCAAATTTTTCATATACAACAGAACTCACATTCGCTATGTAAAGAGTCAGTCTACCTTCGTCTTTTATTGCAACAGTCTACCTTCGTCTTTTATTGCAAAGAAAAGCTTTAAAATCCAAGGCTTTGTTTGCTGCCAAAGAAACAATAATCAGTTACAAACAAAAAGTCTAATCTCAGATGAAATAAATGACAGATTCATAGCTTTTGCTTCAAACTGAAACCAAAAGGTAAACTCATAAGAGTAAACGCTGTTTGTATTGCAGAGCTTCAAAATAGAAAAAGACGAACAAATGGCCGTAACACAAAAGTTAACTCTTCTACTCAGCCTCAACTTTTTATATGTCATCTTTTAAACCAAATCATGAGCTTCTTATATCTCATCTCTCAATGGGTTACATCTCTCTACGATTGTATCTTCTTGTTGGCTACCACAACCTGCTGAATCCAAGCTCAATTTTCTTTGTGTTCCTCTCTTTGATCACAATCGTCATCAATATAGCAGGCTCTTTCCTGCTGACACTCAACAAATCAAAAATGCTTTAGAGAATGCGCTTAAAGAGAGACTATAAGTATAACCTCAAGTTTTTTTTCTTTAAAAAAAGACAAAAATAACCAACACTTGCGTACTATTAAAGCTTGGATCTGCTGTTTGAACAGAGATGTGACTTTTTAAAGCAAAACACAGTGTAACACCTTTCCATCAATGATGATGGCTTCTTTAATGCAACTTAAAGGGACGTTTTCGGTAACCCTTGCTTAAAAAAACACCTTTCTCCCTTGATCAATCGAGCCGTTGTTAAAAAGGATATTCTCTCTTCCTGCAATAAAATTATATAGGTTTTCTTTGAGTGATTGCATATCTACAAAATAGATGCTACTTGATTCCAATTCAGTCTTATGAGTTTGGTGTTAACACACCTTGATCAATGCTGGTTCCGGAATAGCTAATTCCTGCTCCTGGCTTTTCAGCTTCATTTGTTTCCTTAAAGAAAACCTAAATGGAATTTGATCAAACTATGCATGGAATCAACATGTTAGAAATAAGAATATAATATTTAGAGGAAATTAGCAACCTTACACAAAGCCGAGCTGATTAACCACATCAACTAACGCCTCTTTAGGTTTTAGTGACCAAAGCATGCGATGTTAGATGTGAAGTTGATTGCATTAAACATCAAGAAAATGATTAAATCTCCAAGAGAATCAGATCCATAAAAAGAAGGGAGAACCTGAACCCATCAAGGATGTCTATTGGAAATCCTCTTCAGCATTGGTGATTGCATCCTATTTGATGAAGGGATTCTATCTCTGATAATTGCATTTTTGGTTATTTGGGTGAACTTAAAAATTAAGGAAGCATACAGATTTATTGATTGTGGAGCTGCTGGGATGGGAAAAGATGTTACGATAATTGCAGTAAATGCTAAATCTTTATGAGACTTATATGAGGGATCTGTACGTTGAAGAGGGTATCGGAGGCGACAGTAACGACGATGTTATTTGGGTGATTTTGAGTAAATGGGTGTGATGGTTTGCGAGGCCCATCAGTTTTACATTTTTAAAAGCCTGTTATGACGTGTCTAAACAATTGGTTGGGAATATTTTGACCGACGTGGCATGCCTTAAAAGGCTTCGTTAGCTCCTTTTAGTATAGTGTTAGATAATATAAATATGTCCTGGTAAAATAATTGTATTGGTCGTTTTACATCTAAAGTGTTCATCATAGCTAGTTCCAAATGGACGCGAGTAGTATTTACAAAACTTCAGACTTTTTTTTTAATCCTAATGTATGTTAACTTTTCGTAATTTTCATTGGATGTTTTTTGTTTTACAAGTGTTTATGCTAGAAATTTTCACTCGTCTTTTTTTAAAGTGCTGTATATAAATTCGAACAAATTAAACTTAAATATAAATAACTTATGATTTTCCGTGCATTTTAACGTAAAAAATAGCAGCGTCGTTCACGCTCTTTTTCACTCTAGTTTTGCTGACTTTTGGAGTGACTTTGGCTACAAAACACTTTGCGCGTGCATTCGACTACGAGATCGCCACGTCGGTAACTGAGATGCTCCTTTGTTTTGTCGAGCACAACAACAAAAAAAAGAGGCAAGTCGCCTCGCCGGCTATGCTCACACCAGTCTTCTTCACTTGATTAAACATTCTTTTTTTTTTACCAACAAACTTCATTAAAAGAAACTGGTAGTTAGGCAGCAGCCATTACAACATCTTCACCTAACAAAATGGCTTTTGCCAGGCTATCAGCGATGTGGTTTTTCTTTCTAGAGATCCACTCGAAAGAAATAGAGTCAAAATATTCAGACATAAACAAAATATCAGAGACAGTTCCGTAAATTTCCACGTTTGAAATGATTTCCTTGATGGCTTTGATAAGTTGGGATGAATCCGACTGGCATCGGACTTCCTTTATACCCAAGTTCCTACAATGGCGAAATCCTTGTCGAAGAGCAAAGCTTTCTGCTGCAAGGGGGGAGCTGATTGGACGAATGCTTTCTGCATCGGTGAAAACGTTTGATGTCAAGAAGATATTCCAACCTAGTCCTGCACCTTTGGTTCTAGGATTCCAAGCTGCATTTGTCTGAAGCGTGAAACAGTTTGAGCTTTGTGGAGGGGCAATTTGGCTCAGATGAGATAGCGGTCCTGGAGCTTTTTTAATCTGGTTGGTTTGCCATTCGTGGGCAGCTGCGATTGCTTTTGATAGCGTTTCGCCAGCTGATATAACTTTGTTGTTAAAAACCAGAGCATTCCTAGAAATCCAAATCTGCCACAGGATCCAAGGAGCTAGAGGGCCGAGTGCTACTCCCAATGGAGGTAGACATTGCTTTGAGACGAACTGGAGCCAAACATCCTTTAAGTCTATGGATCCACTTATCTCAAAGCCCGGATCCAGAGGAGCTTTCTCCCAAACTTCTCTGGCAAACGAGCAGTGTAAGAAGAGGTGATTAATAGATTCAAGGGTGTTACAGCGCTTTCAGATAAGGTCAATGTTTATGTGCCTGGATGCAAGACATTCGCCAACAGGTAAAGCTTTCCTGAAGATTTTCCAAAGGAACATGTTTACTTTTGGTGCAGTGTTGATGCTCCAGATAGCTTTCTTCCAGACTGTTGGGTATCACTAGGCGTCAATTGTTCTTCACTTCCCATGGAGATAGCTATGTGGTATCCTGCTTTGGTAGTGTAGATCCCCAAAGGTGCTCCCAGCCATATACGTTTATCCGGAGCCCCTGATAAACTTGGCTTTAAACTCAGGATAGTTTCTGCTTCCAATGGGAAAATAAGTTGTACTTTTTCCTTATCCCACTCCCTAGTTCCTGTTACAAAGAGTTCTGCAACATCAATATCATGAGAGATTTCTGTTGGTGGTCCCATGGGTCGAACTTGCTCATTGAATCTGAGCCACGGGTCTATCCAAGCTTTGATCGATTCTCCATTGCCTACAATCCACCCGAGATTGGGTTTTAATAAGTTCCTTCCGATTAAAATACCTCTCCACCCGTGTGAAGCTGATGAATGAGCATGGCAGTCTAAAAAGCTTTCCTCAATGCAATATTTCCCAAGTAAGGTGCGTCCCAAAAGGCTATCCGGGTTATTTAAGATTCTCCAGCCGAGCTTTGCTAAGTAAGCATCGTTGAAGCTCTCGAAGTCGCGAAAATCGAGTCCTCCAAGGGTTTTTGGTTTTGTCATTGTACTCCATGCTACCCAAGTCATCTTCCTTGTTCCATCTTTCTTATCCCACCAAAACCTCGTCACTGCGGACTGAATAAGTTTAATCAAAGAGGCAGGAAGCTTGAAGCACGTCATCGCATAGGATGGAATGAGCGATAAGACACTCTTAACCATGACCAGTTTTCCTGCTTGGGAGAGAAACCTGTTTGACCAGCTACATGCCTTTTGTTTGATTCTATCAACGATAGAAGAGAAGAGATCCTTCTTTTTCCTTCCAAAGTGCTCCGGTAAACCCAAGTGCTTGCCAATTCCTCCTTCTCTCTCAATTCCCAGCACTGACTTTACCACGGATTTTAGATTGGCCGGGACCTTCTGTGAAAAGGTAATGGATGACTTAGCCGGATTTATGGTCTGTCCGGAAACTTGCCCATACTGTTTGATTATCTTATCCAAAGCCAGGCTGCTCTCTTTGTTGGCTCTCAAGAAAAACATCGTATCATCCGCAAACAGTAAATGGTTTACCCGAGGACTCCCTCTGGCAACGCGGATACCAACCATTGTGCCATCTTCATGAGCTCTGTTACAAAGTCACGAGAGAACTTCACTACACATTATGAAAATGTATGGTGAGAGAGGGTTTTCTTGACGGATTCCTCTACTCGGTAATATCCTTCCTCTAGGTAAGCCGTTGATGAGAAAGGAGTATGTAACTGATGAGATGCACTGCATAATCAAGGAGATCCATCGATGATGGAATCCTAGTCTCTGCATTACAAGTTGATTAAACATTCATTCTGCTATTTTTTCTTCTAATTATTAGAATTATACAATGATACGTGTTAATGTTATATACTACCTTTTTGTTGTAAAAGAACGTTATACACTTACATCCCTGGTTCGAACAGATTGCTTGTTGTGGACGAACCGGCTGCATAACTGCGTGTTGCGTGAACTTATTATCAATACACCATTTAAATATTGAATTATCCGAAAATTAAACATACATACACTTTTTCTTTCGATGAATCACAGAATAGAAAGCATATATATGTAAAATCCACGACGAATGGCAAACTCATCATGTCATTTTGTACCGGTCTGAATCAAATTGGGTATCGTTAAAATTGGCTTTATCTGCTCGTTATTGACTTATTGTTAGCTATCCAAAATTGGCAAATTAATATATAAATCTTCAACAAATACCAACTCTACCGCCCTTTACAACAACCTCCTCCACACAAAAGCCACATTCGTATAATAATAATGATCATAGAGGATAAATAAAAGCATGATACCATAGAAAAGAAGAAAAGAATAAGAGCAAACATTACATCACTATCTCAAACTGCTCCTTTTAGTTTTGGTCGACTCTAGCTAACTCTCATGATAACAACTTCGTAGAGTTCTTGACATAAGATCTAAAAGCTTTTTGTCTGATACTTGAGGAGGAGATGAATTTCCTGCGTTTGCGTCTGAATCGTCGCTGTTGCCGCAAATCTTTTCGATTTGAACACCAATATCTTTAGCAAGCTTTTCAGCACCATCTTTTGAGAGAATGGTGTCGAAACAAATGTATCTACCAAAAGCGGTTTTATCACCCAAACCTTCCCATAAACGTACGTGAACTTTAGCCAACCGGTTCACATCCATTGTCGCTAATAATCCGTTGCGATACATATCTTTTGCTCCTGCATTTATAAAAATAAAAAAGAAGTCAACATCTTATTAGCTGTCTTTGTCTCCTTTGTGAAATGGACCACCCGTGAACTACGTATACATGCCAATACTTTTCTGTTTTGAAGCTATATATATATTATAGCATAACATTATTTTTGGACGGTTACACAATTTTGGATTCATGTCCATTATAAATAGTAGTGCATGATTAGAGTATATTTAGATTGTGAATAACATAATGTCTGATTGACTTCCTATGAGATCATATTGTTGATAAACGTTATAATTACTCAAATGATCGTATATATCTATCACTAAGGTTCGTTTTAAATTACCTTTGAGATAAGCCAAAGTTGAAGTGGAGTTAAGTTGGAAGAAGTCAGGACCAGTGATAAGAGCAGGACATATAGTGGCAAGCTTTAATCCTTTTGAATCTGCGATTCTCCACGCAGCTTTCTCGGCTTTCAATTTTCCAAGTGCATACCAAAGCTGTGAATCAGACAATATTAGTATTAATTATGGTGGATGCAGAGAAAACAGTATCATGTATAAATAGAAACAAAACAAATTAAAAATTATGATTTTCTTTTACCTTATTATTGACGCAGAGCTGTTCATCGCTCCAGCTTTCTTCGTTGATAATAGAGTGATCAAAATCGTCAAGGTAATTGTCTTGCAAAGCACATGTTAAGAGAGATGATGTGAAGACGCATTTTCTCACTGACCCTGTTCTTGTACATGCTTCTATTACATTTTTACTCACTTTTGCTTCTAATTCCGCCATTGATTTCTGCAAAATATTAGCAAAATGAACATGAGTAACATACATTTTATCAAAACGAGAAACTAAGACAGATTAAAAAGTGTTTTTTAAAGATGAAAATTAGAAAGGAACTACATATGTATTTTATTTTTGTTTGTTACTGATCTGAGTCATCCGAGTGATATGATGACATGTATGCTGTAATTACTGAAACAATGATCTTGGTTCGTACACGTTTCAATTAATAGTTGCCGTAGATAAGGTATCCGTAACCGATCACATCGTAATCAAAAACCTCTTTTTCTAGATAGCTGTCATTATCAGTAGGTAGAGAATATGCAGGTATGAGGGGAGGTCACAGTTAACTCTCAAGCAAGTGGAACCTACTATCAATCTAGAAGTGTAGAAATTTCATATTGCAACTCATAAGTCTCTTTAGAATCAGGTGGTTGAGGATGAATATTGTCAAAATGTTGACAGAAACAAAGCAAATCGCTCAAAATCTCAAACAGAGTGGCATATTTTCAATCTATTCAAATGCAATCAACCAACTCTTTTTATTTATTTTGTTGGTAGCGAAGAGCTATCAACTCTTTCTGCTTTCAACAAAAAGATATACGCAATCTAAGTTTTTAAAGCAAAAGTGTTTAGGGCATCAAAATTATGATTGAAAATAAGTACAATATACTCAACAAACATTCATAAAGACTAAGGTACTTGCTAAGTACCAACCACAAGTCATAACAACTTTATTAACAAGAAAGTAGAGCCACTGAGGAGGTCTTCTAGAAACAAAACGATGGAAAAGGATAAAGCAATTAAAAAAAATGCACTTTGTCACATTCTCATATACACAACACCTAACACGTACGCCATCAAAAGTTATGCTTCCATAACAAAAGAAAAAGTTGTTTGAATCACGCAGCACAAGTAATTGCGTTAAAATGCAACTTTTCATGGAAAGCCTATTCGTTTGTGAATAAAAAGAAACTCAGCCGTGAGCTAAAGGGAAGGAAAACATGATGTGATATTATCATACGTATTCGCATGTATCTACGTACGTATAATTAAGGATGGGGACATATACGTTTATTATATGTGCTCTGGTGCATTGTATTGTAGAGGATGACGAAACTGAAACATACCGAGTAACCAGAGATCCCAGCTGGATCGACAAATGCTGCCGTGTGGAAAACGCCATCACAACCATCGAACGCTTTAACCAAACTCTCTGTCTCTGTTAATCGTGACACTACTGACGTAATCCTGTTGCCATACGATGCCGTTTCAGCGTCAGCTTCCATCTCGCTCACTTTCTCTTTGTCCTCTGCATATTTTTTTCCGACCAAAAGTTAGGAGAACATCAAAACTTTATTTAATTGTCTTAAAATCATTTTTGTACTTTAAACATCTTCGAACAGTAAGAAGCCCTTTTTCAAAAAAAAAAAAAAACATCTTCGAATAGTACAAAAGCGATTTCGTTCAGACAGTAAGTATAAATATTACCTGGACAATCAACGACGATTCTCACGGAGTATCCATGAACAAGAAGACGCTTGACAATGGCGCGGCCAAGGTAGGAAACGCCGCCGGTAACACAAACAATTCTGTTGCCGGCGTCGGAATCAAGATCCACCGCATTTCTTGATTTACCACCTCTGGAGCCTCGGAACCCATCGTCGTCTCTCCTCCTCTGCACAGCGGCGCACATGAACTCCTTCAGCTCCGCCGAGAACTTCTCTGTCGAACGTACAACCCTCATTGTCGAGAGTTCAACAAATGAACGAGTTAAAGAAGTTTAGCTCCTCTGTTCACTGCCTTTGCTTCTTCTTGTTTGCGTTGGCTATAAGTTTAGAGAAGGTAGAGAGAGTTACACAGAGGATAGAGAAAACGAGGAAGATGATATATATAGAGCGAGAGAAAGAGCAAGGTTGTCGGTACACATCACACTAGATTTGCAAAGAGTCTCTGATCTTTCCAAGAAAGACTAAGTGTCTTTCAAAGCAGCTTATCGGCTCGACTCGGCTTCAGTATATACACGATCCCATCAACTTTGTATTTTCGCCATTTATTAAATACCTCTTTTGTCAAATACAGTAATAGATATTTTAATATAAAACTACATCGGCCCGTTTTCTTAACTTACAATAATTATACTGTTTTCAATTAGACATCGATTCAAAAAATCAAACACAGCATAAATTTTTGAATATCTCATTTAAGCGTATCCGTCATTATGTTCTTTGCCTTTATAATATGCTGAATTATAATTTCAAAAAAAAAACTTTTTACATTGTTAAAATTTATACAAATAGATACGAAATTGGTCATTCTCTTGATATAGACATCATTTTTACTAATTAATAATAGTCTATTAGAAATACTACTTCCAAAAACTATAGAATTTTCATGTATTCCAATACATATTATAGTCAAATAGTACATCTGACCGATTATAGTACTAGATTTTCGGTTTCATCTATCAGATTAAATGATCTTTGTGTATTTGTATATAAAAATTGCAACAAATGATCGTTTTGTACATTTTCAATCAAAGAGACTATAGTTGTAATAAATTTTTAGAAATAATCACGTTTTATTTGAGAATTTTTATCGCACTAATATTATAAACTATATAGTCAAATACGTTACAATAGTTAAAAAAATAAATACTATAACTACCGTTACTTAAGACTAAAATAATTTAGTGGTGGTGGATGTATATTAATTAATAATATTGATCCGAAGGTCGTATTACACGACTGATATTTTTTTTTGTAACTTGGCATTACACGACTGATATTTTGCATCTACTTCGTTTCTGTCCAAAGACTCCAAACTTTTATCATTAACCCATAATTATTGCAGATCTCTTAGAAAAAGTTTTTTTAAAAAAATAAGAAACTATTTGTTAACTTTTAACTAGAAAAAACTAATAGATATATCTTAATCTTTTATTTAAGAGACGTATCTTAATTTCTTATTTAAAAGACGTCTCTTAACTTTTTGCATTAATTATACCTTTATATTCATTAAGGTTAAACTAGTTAATAATAAAACAAATTAACTGGACTAAGACAAGTTAACGAGCTTACAATTAATATATCAAAATATTTAATGATTTGGATAAACTGTTATAGTTATTTAGTTCTGATGCGAAAACGTAAAATATATTTTCTTCTTATTTTTGTAATAAATAAAAATCTGACAAATTATTTTCTGATTACAAGGATTTTCGGTGATTGCAAAATACACATTTTATATTATTATTTATACAAATGATTATGGAACATACATGGATTTTGTTTGTAACTTGTTTATAAAGCCAGATTAATTCATGGCTGCAGCACATTTTCACCTACTCATGTTACTTTATGGGTTACTGTTTAAAAACTAAATGATAAAAAAATGTTGTGAGAATACTAATTACTTTTGAATGGACAAGAATGTCAAATTTTGCAAAATTTTAAATTTAAACCGTATGATTCTTCTTTTTTTTTTTATTGCAAGTGAATTAGCGCGCAACACATTGGCACCAACTCTGATTACTTAATTATGGGTTACTATTTCTTTTAATTAAAAAGGGCTAATCTATTGCTCTTGCTCAGAAGATCTGTTAACAAAAATTAAAAGGCAAAATCTACTGCTCGGGAAATCATTACAGCTAACTAACGATAATCTTCGATATTATGATAAGGAAATTAATTGTTATCGGATGACATATTAAGTCAATCAACCTATTACCACCATCGCCCATGGAGATACGATTCAACCGTACATTAATATTATTCACCATCTAAAATTATATTGTAATAATCATGCATTACTAACCACATCGTGGTTTTCACTAGAAAAAGAGTTGACATGTTAGATCCAGGTCAGAGATCGATTCCCCTCTAATATGAGATTATTAGTATCTATGGTTACAGTCCATTTGAATACTCTGTTAGTTGGGTCTATGTTTATGTCTTTAATAGACCCGTATTTAATTTTTTAAGTTTAAAAAATAATCATGCATCACTGTAGATCGTTTGATTATCGTAATCGTCAACTTCCTAAGCCTGCTTTGGTCAAAACAATTAACGAGGGCGAGAAAAACGAAGTTGCAGAGGAGTGACTTGGTCAAAATTTGCAATTCTGCTTTTGGGCCAACTTTCTTATGCTCTGACCACGAATGAAGTTACAGTCAAGATTAATTTATCATTATATACTGTAGTAGCATGTAGATTACTACATTGCATTTTATTAATCATCAATAAGAAAGCTGCCTTTAGAATTTGAAACGGCACTTATTATTTAAATCTGATATTTATTATGAAAAAATGGTAGTATCCTATGACTTGAAGGAAATTTGCAACTGTATTACATGGAATGTTGTTATTTTGACAGGGAAATGATTTTTTTTATAAAAAAAAAAAGATAAGATGTGGCAATCAGAATTGGGTTAAACGACTCGGCTGAGAGGGAAACGCGCTTTTTTTTTGGGTCAACACGTGTTGAATGACGAGTAGTCACGGACTAACTAGATTTTATTATGTCAAAAATGTACTTCCCTTGATCCAGAAATAGTCAATGGGACTGTAAATAGCTGTGCCTACGTGATTTTTTCTGATTTGTGCCTGTTATGATTACAATTACAAACTCCTGTGCGTGGTTTTGTTAGGGAAGCCACCAGGTTATTCCGTCTAGTTTGTAAACCGAAAGAAAGACCATATTTGTGTCACTGTGTGGTCTATCATGTTATTTGTCACACATGATAAATATGTGACAAATAAGAGCCACCAGGTTTTCTTCCGTCCAGTTTCGATAAATATAACCAAAGTCGTATATTTCGTTTACTTTTTTCCGGCGGGGTCCATTTGCCATAGTGGGAACATCAGAGCATTTTCCTCAGGAGATACTCATATATCTTTCACAGAAGAACACCATAATATTAAACAAGATACTTTTATAAACTCACAAAAACTTCTTATGCCATCTGTGTGATTGCAAGTGGCTCAACTTTTCTAAAACTATATAAACCAAATCCAATAAGTTCAGTTACATTTTAAATATTAACACTATTTGTGTACTCACCCGACAAGGGTGCGCTATGACTATGCGAGTAGTGCCATCACAGTCGTTTCGCAAATTCGTTTCCTAAAGTCAAAAACCAATCATACTAATATTTCGCTACCTACCAAAAACAACGGAATTTGTTAATGGGCTTTTAAACAAATAGTAGTGGACTTGTTTTCTCGGGCTTAATGTTTATGAGCTTTTTCTCAAAAACGATATCGTATTAGCGGGAGACGAACGCTTTTCCACTTCTCGTCTCGTCGGAGCTGGGAGTCGACGACAAAAGACAGAGCTAATCACGACACGAGGAAGGAGGAGGAGGAATGGAAGACGCTAATTTTCCTGTGCGTCATAGAAATTTTTCATTAGAAACCAAGGTAAATTTGAAAAAAATCTAATCCAATAATTTTCGTGTATTGTTCTCTATTTCATCTGTTTTAAATTTTGTTTTTGAAAGGGAAACAAGACAGAGATTGTGATCTGCAGCTATGAAGACCATATCCTTGTGAGTCGTGTTTGTGTTTTAAGAGCTTACTTTCACTATCTCTGAATCTAAAAACACTTAACTTTGTTTCAGGTCATAGCAACACAGATTGGAGCCATGGGAACTATATTGCACGCTAGGTAATATATATTGTCCTTCCTTGTTTATACTTATACGATTTCTTGTGGAGTGAACTTGTAATCCGTCCTTCATTGGTTGTGAACATCTGAGTTGTAGATATGTTTCATACTGGTGTTTCTTTGTTGACTAGAAAGGAAGAAGGGATGTCTGTTGAACCAACGTTCAGTGTCTCAGTGATATTTGGAAAGCGAGATGAGGTACCAAAATCTTAATCCTATTGTACTACGTTTACATAGTTCATACCTGCAAAATCTTAAAGTAGATTTTGCCTACTATGTTTTCTTGAAGCCAATGCTGATAGCAACTGCTCGAAGACTCATTGACCACATAAGGTCTCTCACTCTCTCTCTTTCCTTCATTTCATGATTCTTGCTTCTCCACTGTTTTCTTCTTTCTTTCTATTGTCTGGTTAAGACTGGAACACAAATGTAACTTAAGAATGATGCAATCTCTTTTGATTTTCTGCAGTTCTTTTGTTCCCTCGAAGCCTCTGGTTCTCTCACTTGGTCTCAAAGATCATTCTTCGGTACTTTTACATTTTCTCGGAAAATAATTGATTTGATGGAAAACTCTGTATAAAACCAGTGATACTCAAGAGATTATGTGTTTTTCTTTTGTAGGAGACGTTGAAGGAAATAGTAGCGGCTGTGATAGACAATCGCCTTTGGTAATTCGTTTTTATGATCCAATGTAAGGATAACGAGAAGATTATGTGTGTTTTGCTATTATTAGTGAGAATTCGTTTTTATTAGTTTGTTAGTCCAACATAAGACATTGTTTCGATATAAAAAGTTGTGACACATAACTCTGTTTTTCTCCCGCGATTATATTTTTCTTCACACAGAAACATAAACAAAAAAATGAAGTGGATACTATTAATGCAAACGCTGTATATATATATATTGCACATCACAAACCACACATAAGTGGCCAAAGGACAATAAGAAGACAAAGACATTGTAGTAGTTTGTCACATAATATGAATCTGACAAATAAATTACACCCAATAAAATATAAATATATAAACACAAATCTCTCTTTCTTCTTTGGTCTTGAAAGGGAACTTGAGGCTATCCCCTATCTCTTCCCTGTGCTTGTGTTCTGCTGTCTCGATGACTTACGAGAGACTCAATCGTTTCTCTGTGTCAACGCGTTTAACTGATTCTCTAACTGCAGATAATAAGAAAAACATTTACATTTAGCGCGGTGGAAAGTGAAGGTTTATAGAGTTGCACCATTTATTTAGTGTGTAATTAAAGTATAAGATTTTATGATCTCAAGAGCTAACGATAATGAACAAAGTTAACTCATGATCTTAATTTACATGATTTAATGTGGAAGTCTTGCTAGAAAATGTAAGAATACAAACCTGTCCATTCCTCTGCTTGTGTTTCTTTACTTCTTCTGTTAGGCTCAAGAAGCTGTGACATCAAAGATGAAAAGAAAACAAGTAATTCAATGCTCTATGTTTAATGGATAAGACGCGTTTTAGTTTTGGTCAAGATGGTTATTTCATAACTAAATTCATGACTAGTTGTAATGAGGGTCTTTTGGTGATAGCAACAGATATGTATAATTGTATATTTGTATATATATATATATATGTGTACCTTTGTTGCAGTAGCACGACTTGAGTCTGAAGTTCTCTCTCCCGTGGAGTTGCAGCAGGCGTCTACATAATACATATGATATTAAATTCTGGTTAATGAAATATTATTTGATGTGATGGCAAAAAACGTGTTTTACCTGCAATAGCTCATTGAGGTTTGTCTCGGGTGATCCAGGTTGCTTGACTATGAAAGGGGACCAAAAACAGAACTCTTATGTTCAGTTTTTAACATAAAGGAAGTATAGAAAAACAATTTATAGATGAAGAGAAATATAGTACCAGAGGTTTGCTCTACGTATTTGATTAGTCTCAAAATCTCTTCCTACACAAGACAGAGAGCATTTAACCAATCGACCGTAGAAGGTAATTTTCCTTATGGTTTTAAAATTTACCCGTTGCATGGCGTTTTGCTGCAAAATCGACTGAATTGATGGGAGGATCGAGGCAGTCGTTGCATTGAGGGAGCTCGGGCTGCTTGAACCACCACCAAACGGCGTGATTGTAGAGTTTGTAGATCCCTAATTGTACCCCAAAACCGAAACACATCTTCAGTTTCTATAAAGACAAACTAACTATCCATATATTGCTCTTTGATGTTTCTACCACTCTGTTTAAAGACCATAAAAACACATATGGAATTATAAAATACGGAACCTTGGGACTCAAATCTGCGGATGTGACCTTAAACCGTCCCTTGTGCTCCACATGAGGGGCTTCTGACGTCTCGTCCACTGCATAAATTGTATTCAAATTGAAGACTCTACAATAAGTACATGTACACTAATGAGCGGATGGGAGGTTAGTTACCAGTATCTCTCTTGGTGCGATACAATGATCCGCTGTAGCTCCGCTCTGTCTGATATCTACGCTGTTGAAAGTCCCTGCAAAAGTAAGTCAAGAGGCCTTTACAATTAACTCATACTCAATAATAAGAGCTTTAAAGTCAATAGGTTTAAATACAAAAAGTAAGTTTTGAGAATGCTAACCTCTCAGCTTCGGATGAGTTTCTTTTTGGAGAGAAAGTGCTCTCTGGTATAATTGAGCCACTCGAATATTTCTTTTGTTCAGAAATGACATGGCGTGGTAAAGAAGAGTTTTGTGCTGCAGTATCCTCTTCTTTCGTGGTGTGCGCCAGAGATCCAATAGAAGCCTTTGTTAGAAGCTGTTGTCCAGAACTCATTAGGTTTGCAGCTTTCCAATCAGGAGTAGTTGCAGTGTCCTCGTCCTCCTCGCCGATATCAAAGCAGCCTCTGCATCACAGCACATGTATAATGAAGTTCAATCTTTCGTTCAGAATACAGAAACGTTGTAGCTTTGCAATTCTAAACAGAAGGGATATTATGGAGCAGGTTTGTCAAATTGCTATACTACTCAATGAAAACACATCATGTGTGCTAGTGCTTCGTATTGGATTGGATAAAATCCATATCTATAAGAGCTAAATATAAATTTAGAGAATATGTACTTGAGTGCTTGAAGAGGTTTGCTTGGAAAAGAGGCGAAAGAACTCTCTAAATCATGAATCCCATTCAATTCGTCCTGAAAAAAATAAGAAGAGAAAGAAAGACATGTTGAGTTGACATCGCTCAGAAGAACAAACTTCAAGAAACCTGGATTTCGATTCTCAAAAGCAGGCTAATAAGAGTACAGAGAATTGTTTTGAATAATACATCCTGACTGGGAGCTGTTTCTGGGCTGTTAGCCCTTTCAGGGGAAAGAGCAGATTCATCTTGTCTTTCACATTGCTTTCTGTTGAAATCAGGCTCTTCCGCAAGTGAACTATCATCATCTGAAATCTACAAGACAAGCAAAATTAGTCCCTCCCGTTGTATACTTAACTAAACTACAAAGTTGATAACTTACAAGGGCAGCCTGATTCTTTAGGTCCTCGAGATTGAAATTCCAAGCGCTTACTCCCCTTATGTATTCTTGCTGCAGAGAAACAGGACCTCTGAGCATAGATGTTAATTTATTTCAAACACACAATCAATTGGACTACCATAAGAAGTTTGCATTTCGCATGCTAAAATTTAGCAGCTTAGAGACATTTTGCAGAAAACTGTCAACAAATGAGTGAAATTTTTGTTTCTTGATCCTTGCCTGTGATAAGTGCGCTTCGTATTCGGACTTGTTTTGCATTAGAAGATCAGCTTCCTTTGACTGAAGAAAAAAAAATTCACATATTAATCAAGCTTTTCCAACAATTTTCTAAGAATAAGTTATGGGGCACAAACCTTTATCGTTCTATAGCGTTCGCCTAGTGGAGGAAGACCATTCAGAATTGTTTTAGCCATGTAATCAGGTAGACGTGCTTGTTTGAAGAATGGATGCTTTAAAAGCTTTTCTGAAGTTGGGCGCTTCTTTGGGTCTTTGACTAGGCATATACCCACCATTTCTTTGAAGGCCTGATAAGGCCAATCAACCGTTAAGGTGAAAAAGAAAACACGATAAGCTAAAATGATACAAAATAATTATCATCACTCACACACTTTTGAAAATCTTTTATCTCTCTCGTAGTCAAGTCCGGGAGGTGCATTTTGTAAGGTCATTAGCAAAACCTGCAGTGGTATTACCAGAAATAGAAAATATACAAACTGAGTACCAATGAGCAGTGAAGATCAATACAATTAATATGGCATAATTATAACTTTACTTTCATTGGCGGATACTTGGAAAATGGGGCATGACCATGTGCCAGTTCAAGTGCCGTTATTCCAAATGACCAAACATCTGCTCTGTGACAGGGAAGAAATGTATCAGACAATACATCTACATAATATGGTCGGGAAGCAATGTTTTAGCGTAAATGCAGAGTTTAGAATTTACAGAGTATCAACTTACTTGAAATCATATCCATGTAGTTGTTGCATGACTTCAGGAGCCATCCTATGCAGAAACAAGCATAAATCAGAAATTCTATCTAAGATGTATCCACATATACCTACAAGAATATGGCATCACTAAAGTTGAAGAAGTACCAGCATGGAGTCCCAACAAATGTATTTCTGGAACGTTGTCTATCTCCTGTATCAAACATGCAAGCTGATACTCCAAAGTCTGCTAACTTAACGGTACCAGTAGAGTCCAATAATATGTTTCCAGCCTGCAAAGGAAGCCATATGTATTGATAAAAACAATAACGCATCCTTATCACTCAACAATAAATCAAAACAACATTCATCTAAGTGAAGATTACTTTAAAGAGTTTACACTAAAGGGAAACAATGCAACCATATACCTTCACATCCCTATGGATATGTCCATGAGCATGAAGATATACAAGAGCTCTGAGAGTCTCACGCAGTAAAGTAGCGATAACAGGTTCCTCAAATCCATCTTGATAAGAAGACTTTATTATATGGAGACAGGATCCTGCAGCCATGTAAGGCATCACAACCCATAGCTGATGGCCAGCGGTAAATGAGCAATGAGCTTGTAACACATTTGGATGGTTGATCAGACTCATTGTTTGCACCTCTCTCCGTATCCCATCCTACACAACAAATTCAATTTCTGTTCATTCAGATTAACAGAGACAAAAAATTTCCGTGATATTCACAACTGCATCTAATAAGGAACTAGAAAACCTACCAGGTCGTTGTTGCACTTTTCGAGATCAAGAACCTTGATGGCAACAACCTCGTTAAGTGGTATGCACAAAGCTTTGTACACAGTGGCACTGACACCATCTCCAATTTCTTCATGTAGCTTGTAGTCTTTTGCAATGAGAGGAAATTTTTTCTCTGATCCCGACTCCATAATTATATATATTCTTCACCTTCTTAAAGCATATGCTATATACACCTTTGACCCCGTAAGTTTACTGGTCCACGACTGACAAGAGCATCAATCGGTGTGTGATTTCTTCCAATTCGCCAGCATTTTTACATTTCTTCAACACAGGAGATCAATGCCAAAACATGTATCTGCGCAAAAAAAAAGAGCAGCTCCAGTCAAAATGAAGAACAGATTTTCATGTCATTCAAATTGATAACAACGCGGAATCCGAAATATCCGAATGTAACTACTATGTCCAGCGTAATGCTCATCTGAAAATTATCATAGTAAGGACGCAGAAGAATGTATAAACACTAGAACAACCGAGAGAGCTGTTTGAAGCTCTGCAACAATTCGAAAGTAACAACTCAGAAACCTATGGCTAGGCTAAGATCGTGGTTCACGTATTCGTTAGCATTCAGAGATTCTACACCACACAATTGTTCATCACCACTATATTATCTCAATCGGATTAGAGAAACTGAAGAATCGTGGGAAAATAAACTTGTGTAGAGATTACAAAGAGAAGATGAATCTGAAAAATCTTCCGATGACGATTACCGGAAACGAATTCGAAAAAAAAAACAAATCTGGGAGAAGAAACCACGCTGACCTCAAGTCAAGTCAAAGAGATGCGTAATTACGCTGACTTCTCCTGCTCCTCCTCCTCCTATTATGCACAAACAAAAGAGACGTAGACACCGCCGTCAATCGCGGCTGATGTGACGGCGGAGATTTGTAATTTGCGATCGATCTGCTAATGAGAAGAAATTATTTGAATTCGTGGCACGAGAATCTGACTTTCTCCTCTTCGTTGTCGAGTTTTCTCCTTCCTCCTTGTGTTGCTGCTTTTCTGTCGTCTGGTTTTCGCTTAGCAGAAAGAATCCGAGGGAGAGAGAGGAGCTAAGAGAAACGGTTTAACCGTGTGAAATAGAAAATCGATTTTATTGGTTAAAATTGTGTACCGGTTTTTTGACCAAATCACAAATTTCGTTGAATTGGACCATGAGAACCGGCAAGTAATCCACCCGGACACGATTAATCGATTGGCGATTTGTTAAATTTATGTATAAGAAAACGCAAATTGCTTTCGCAATAAACATCTCATTATGTATCAAATGAAAATTATTGTTTTGGTGAAAAATGTAAACAAAATTCTAATCGCAAGTTGTATTGTATGACATTTACTTCTTTTTTTTCTTAACAACATGTATGACATTTACTTGTATCACAGATGATGTTGACAAAATAAACTTTATTGCAATTGAAAACAAAAAACAAAGAAGTTGATGATTACAGTTTCTTTCTTATTGTCTTTCTACGCATGTGCTTGGGAAGATTAGCATGGACAACAATATCTGGAATATTGTTCAAATGATTATATACTTTTATAATACATATATATACAATTTTGTTTTAATAAATACTTAGCATATTTAAATGTGATAATAAATATGTGGACATATCCAATCTACTATAGTTGTTTATCTTTAAAGTAAACATATAATATTTACTTGGGTATAAAAAAGTGCTTAAAATGTATTAGAAACATTTTTCTGTAGGAAACATTAAGTTATGAAAGAATTCTTTATTTTAAAATGGAGAAACAGATCTGTTAACAAAAGATCGCAATACATAAATAAAGATTTGTCTGTGTTGAGAACATGCCAATGTAATGTTCAATAATGATGTTTGTATGAATAGATGAATATTAACAAGTGGACTAATAAATGCTGGTGTTTTTTGTTCCCAACTTGGTCAACACAAAGAATGCATAACATAAGTACAAAATTTATACAATATGGAATACTATAAAGTAGATGTGAATTAGAATACATTTCACGCAACAAAAGTTGTGATATAACCAGTATATGTAACTCAGAACCATATTTCTTGCTATTCAAGCATTGCTTATAATAAATGTGGAAGCAGCACAATTTTGGGTTTTAATCCTTATAAAATTGGAAAATATTTCTCAAAAAAAAAATGAAAAATATGTAACAAAACATATGAGAGTTTCTAATTAGATAAAAAAATTAGCATCTGAATGATCAAAAAGGATAAACAATCGCACAACACTTATTCCGATAGTCGTCAGCCTTGACGCAAAATTTCTAAAATAATTCGATGATTATACCAATAAAACGATAAATTAACCTTAAACAAAGACAAAGAAATAGATCACGTTTCCTTGTCAAAGCCGCCTCTTCTTGAAGCTCAAGTAAACCAATACATTCACATCTATAACGCGCAGGAACCATTCACATATATATATATATATATACACAGAAAGAGCAAGTCCAAGTGTATGAAACAGAGTCAAAAAGACAAGAGTTTATTAATTATTACAGACTGCGAAGAGCTCATAACAATGCAGGATTTTTCTTCTATGGTGTCGTTTACCCCTAGCTTCAGTTCCTACGTCTCAGGTGACGATAACATCGTGGAAACCGCCGCTAGAGTTGTCCGTGAGTCACAGAGCTACTATTCCGTTAAAGTAGACGGCGAAGAAGACGCTGAATTCGAGTTCGAAACATCGCCGTTACGTGAAGAGAGCTTCTTCCACTTCCCAACGACGACGGAGAGGGAAGAAGATGCCGATCGAGTCACATCGAAGAATCTTTTCTACGGTAGATGGACCGTTGATCAATCTTTATCTTCGCCGTCTCAGTCGCACTCATCGTCCCCGAGCTACTGTTTCTGGACCCCTAACCGATCTCCGGCGAGAGGAGATAGTTCCAAGAGTAAGTCTTCTAGACGTTGTTGTCGGTTCAAGGATTTTCTGAGGAGAAGCCACAGCGACGGAGCCGTTTCGACCACTAGCGAACCCAGACGGTGTAGTTTCAAGGATCTTCTGAGAAGATGCGACAGCGACAGCGGGGGAAGTGGGTCTTCGATTACGTCGAGCGGCAACGGTTCGCCGGGAGTGAAAGGGAAAAACAAAACGGCGTCGCATAAGTCTACAAGCAACGGGGAAGTGAATATGAGAAGAAAGACTTATTTACCTTACAGGCAAGATTTGATCGGCGTTTTCTCCGGAAGGAGCAGGTTCCGTCAATAAAAAAAGGACAATTACATATAGCTCCTTGTTTCAATATTTATTTTTGTTTTTAGCCATGTAAAATGTTTTGGTGTGTTTTATTCCAATCTTCTAATACTATAAACTAGAAGGCAACTCTCTTCTCAGAGTGCCATGTCATCAAATAATGCTAGGAGAAGGCGACACGTGTCTGCTCTCCACGATTTGCAGCGTTTTATTAACTCACAACTCAATGTATTTTGGGCTTAATTCGTTATCTTCACGACGCTGTGTTTATGGGCTCTGTAAACTGTCTGTGCTTATGCTTCAATGGGTACTCGATAGCCCAACAGATTCAACCCCGATTGTGTTTGACGAGAATAATGGAGTTTAGGATTCGTCTCTTCTCTTTGGTCTGCAGCGACTTCTGATCTTCCTCTGTATCACTGAAACGCTCTCAGTTATCTCTTCTTCGTGTTAAATCCCTTCTTAATTCGAACAACCACGATCGAGCCTTGAATGCGATATTTTTCTTCGGAAAGTCGGTCTATCGTAGAGTATAAAAGGGTCAGCATTCCTCCTCTCGAAACCATCTTCTATTTCTCTCTTACTAAATTTTATGAGCTTCTGTTTTACTCGATCACGAGAGATGCTTATCGTCTTTATCAACTTCACACCGATTTTAGGGTTTTTCATCTTCTTCAATCTCAGACAACAACAATCTTCTTATACGTTCTCTGACACCAACAATGGGTCTCAAGAGATTGGATGACTCAAATTGTTGTGAAGAATCTTTGTGTGGGTCTTCAATTGTGTCGTTTAGTTTTCTGTTCTAACCAAAACAGTGAAGGATCATCCTCTAATAAAAACTCAAGGTTCATTCTTTCCTAATCCTATAATTAAGTTTAATCAGAAAAAGCAGACAGAGGATCGTTGGCTTTGCGGCTTTGCCTACACACAAGGCGCGATCGACATCAAAATTCACGAGTTTGACGTTGCAAGGGTGAGTCTTTCCATCCCTATGCTTTATCCGTTTTACATTGTTTCTCCTCCATGTAATAAATGATTTTGAAGATCTTTCAGATTTCAGGAGGGAGCAATGCTGCGTAAGATACTATTAATTTCTGCTCAGGAAACAAAGGTGCTGCACATTCTGAGAAAGTTAATATCAGTGTCTTCAGGGTATATGTACATATATACTTTGCTTATCTCAATAATCTTTCTGAAAAGCATTGTTAGGGTGTCTCTTTGGCTCCCGTAAACTCTAACGGGTTAGATTTTCTCTCTGTTTCTTTGCTTGCAAAACCCCATGAAAAAGTTTGGTAATACAGCATTCGTTTGGTTTTATTGATTTTAGATGGACACCATTGATGGTTGCTGGCTCATGGCACTGGAACTGGCTCGACGAAATCTTGAACCCAACCACTGATCAACCACAAGGCCATCCACTAGAAGTCCCTTACCTTTTCATCTGTCTTCCTGTGATGAGCATTATCAAGATTGCTCTGTGAAGAAACCTTTTAGCTACTATGATCAAAAGATCTCTTAAGATCTTACTTTTTTTTGCTCATTTGTGGATTTCAGAGTATGCGGCCGGCGAGGAAATGATTGTCTAACTCCATGTCGTGACCCTTTCCCTGTCTGTATGGAGAGAAAATGCATTGTAGCTTCTGGTAATGTATCAATTCTTCACTACCGAGCTTAACTAGAACACTGAATTGATTGTGTGTATGACATGACAGGATGTGATCATGAGTTCTGACCTAAGCACCATAAATCAAAGACACACAAGCCACACCAGGGTCATACACATGCCCTCTTCACATAGGGGAAAAAGAATGTTCCTACTAGAATATTTCGTAATGAATCAGTGATAAGTTAGAATTTCTTGATTTGGTTACTGAAGCTCTGTTTTTCTATCATTTATTCATTTTTCGCTTGGTAGCTAATTCTTCTTTGTGTTTCAGTAATGCATGTTTAACAAAGAGAAAACTAATAATAATATCATTTGCGGGCACATCACGATGCCGCTATTTTGCGCAATGTTGGTTTGCATGTTTCAGCCTGCCTGCAAATTTGACCACTCCACGAGCTCTTCTTCTTCACTAAGCTACAGAACGTCCGCTTCTTCACTCACTGATATGCCCCTCACGTCTTACCCTCTTGAGTCCTCATTGCTCAGCATATTATCTCTATCATCATCATCCTGAATGAAACGCAGAGAGCTTCACTCTTTGAGCTCCATCAAACTCAAAACCACAATGGTGGCTCCGAACTGTTGCGGCTGAAGTCTCTCCGGCTTCTTCTATGACCACCGGTGTGAGCTATTCCAATCCTGTTGAGAGCCTGAGACCAAATGACTCAGCTACCATTGAGTTTAAGACTACAAATTGAATACACAAAACTCAAAGGAGAGAACATCACTCTATTCTTCTTCCATCGATATCTCTATGTATCTTTTTTTATCAAACTTCTATGAACTCAGGAACATGAAGGATGTTTGGGACCAAGTAAGAGAGGATGGAGGACCACACTTTCTCTCTCTTTATTTATTTATTTATTTATCAAACTTCTATGAACTCAGGAACATGAAGGATGTTTGGGACCAAGTAAAAGGTATGGGTATTATACATTTGTTTAGCTAAATTATCTTATTTGCTAAATCAAATAAATAACAGAAATGAATTGAAATCATACTCATCATAATGATGTGATCATGTTTATTCCGCCGGCTTTCATTTTTTTACTTCATTTTGTCATGACAACCGACATATATTTGCACCATCGTTTTCTAGCAAAGCAAATGGTTTCACTTCAAAGCTTCAGAATATTAAGATAACAAAAAAATAACAGTTGTCATAAATTAAATGCCATCAAATGAGTAGTTGCTAAATCACTTTGCATATGTGGCAAAGGGAAGTCCGTAACAATGGAAAGTAATTCCGCTTACATGTCTTTAATAGTGGTTCCAAAGTCTTTTCCCTCCAACTATTCCTTTCTGCTTCATTGCTATTTTTTTTGTGTTCCAGTCCATGTATCTTTTTATTTCACTTGAATAAAATTGGAAACAATCAAAAATTCGTTCGAATATGAAGCCATGAAAAAGTGAAAATTTACGTGTTTAAACTGATCATTTTATAAAAAAATTGTCGGTAAAAAAGTTCTAAACAAATTTTATATTCTCTTCAGACCAATTTAAATTTGTCTAAATTAATAATTATATAATGTCAGATGGTCATCTCATGTTCTTCTAATGTAGTAGACATACTAGCTACATTGGTTTGAACCACAATTTAAATATCGCAACTACATTTTAATTATCAAAATTTTCACCTCTTCATAACTTTTAAAATTTATTAATTACTCCTAATTTTTATTTTATTATCTACTATACCAACTATATTAATAAAACATTTAATAGCCTATATTTTTAAGATTATCCACCGAAATTTTATTTTATTCTCTTTTATTATCTTATATACCAAATATATTAATCCAAACAAAATTTGTCATAAATCTATCAATGAAATTGTTTTATGGGTTATTAATATAGCTATTTTGGATTGTTTAACAACACAAAAATGGGAAAATGATTCTCACATTTCATAAGCTCAAACCAATGAAAAGATCTCTAATCTCACAAATATTCTTTCTTTTGTGTTTACCAAACTCAAAATCAGAAAAATTAATATGAAAATTATTGGACAAGCACAATTAGTAATTATACATAATCAAACATATAGTTAAAAAAGTAAAACTATCTAATAAATAAAATGCAAATACAAATAGCATACATATTACTACCACCCAAATATCGACACACTTTTAAAGAAAGCAAAATAATATCGTAACATCTTCTCTTGCACTTTTAAATTTAATAAAATAATTACAAAGTTTTGAGGAACCCAAATAGCATACATATTACTACCACCCAAATATCGACAAACTTTTAAAGAAAGCAAAATGATATCGTAACATCTTCTCTTGCACTTTTAAATTTAAGAAAATAATTACAAAGTTTTGACGAACCCAATTACACAAAAAATATACAAAAAAACATATGATAATAGATTACCTCAAATAAATAATAAAAAAAAAATACATCGTCTAAATAAAAATAAATTTTTATATCATTCCAAAAAGCGCAACAATATAATTATGCAATTTGGTTAACAACAGCTAAATTCAGCTCTCAATACCATAACATATTATATAAAAAAAGATCACATGTAAATAATTTTTTACAAAAACAGATAATTATTCTTTCAAAACTAAATAATGTCGATCTAAACATTTAATTACGTCAAAATCCCGCGCGAAGCGCGGGTTTGGCCTAGTATACTTTAATATTTGCCATGTGTAAAGACTCTCGAGGAAATAGAGGTTTTTTGTGATGTCAAGTGATAGACATGTAAAACAAGCTGGTAGGTGACTCCAAATGCTCTCTGGCAAATGCTCTCATATGAAGCTTTTGGAAGAGCATTTGCATTTATAATTTATAAATTTAAGAATAATATATAATTAGTTCATTTATTTGATTTTTAATAATATCATAAAATTATTTTTATATCCAGAAATTTAAATTTTGATTTCTAAAATAAATTTACCATATAAATATTGTTTTAAATATTATTTCACATTTAAAATATAATTTAATTATATTAATTAAATTAATGTTATAAATTATATTTTAAATTAATTATATAAATTAAATTATATAAATTGATTAAGTAAGTTATATAAAATATTATACCTATCATTATTATCATAAATTAATTATATAAATTATATTATATTTCTAAAATATAATATTAATTAAATAATCAAATTAATTATATTATATTTTAAGGCGAAATATTATTTTTAAAATAGATCTTTTAATTGTAAATTTATTTTTGTAAATAACATTTTCGATATAACATAATTTTTGAAATTAGTAAATAAAATGAAAATAATTATATATCTTTTATATATTAATATAATATATATATACTAAAATAATATCTATTATCTATTAGAAATATTTCATTATAAATAGATATATTATATATTATATTACTAATTTTAAGTAAATTTAATTTTAAATAGCATGCTCCATACTGCCTCTTACCAATCAATCTATTAAACAGTTTAGCAAAAGCATACAGCTTTTGCAGTATACTGCTTTTATAGCATACAACTACTGCTTTCTCATCTGCTTTGCCAATCAGCACCATAAAGTATATATATATAGTAGTGAACTAGTGATGCCTATTTCTCTGGTTTACTAGGCATGATTGTGGCTACTTAACAGGGAGAGAGAGATTAAGTGCTTTGCTTAACTCAGTTCGGTTAAGCTCTGTTTCTTCATGTCAAGATTGCGCTTGTGTATCGTGATTCATAACTACTGGCTGCATCTTTTAGCATGTACTAAATGCTTAGCTAGCTAGTGTAGTGATTTTTGTTAACAAAGACACACAGACCCTTTTTGTCAATTTAATGAGGAGGCTCAATTGTGTAATAATAGGTCTGATGTCCCACCTAATTAGAAAATCCCTGCCTAGTGGTGTTTTTGAACGTTCATCACGTTCATCCTTTTGTGTTGTGATGTAAGCTGAATGCTAGCTGATAGTTGTGTTATGTTCGTGATTTTTTCCTTGACGCAGTGGATAAACATGATCAATGGTGAGTCTCTCATCGAAGCTCTCATGATTAAAAAAAGTAGATAGGAAAAAAGAATATAAAAGGTGATAATCTTTTATTTGAGAGAGTTTATGAAAGATCCTCTTGCAATTTGTCAATTTTGGGTCGACATTAATTGTCCGTCCACACATGTACTATTATTAGTGCTAATAATCATTACACCTAGACTTTTTTAGCTCTTTAGTTGTCTAAATAAATGTGATCACTTTCCACAATTTTCTATCAAATGAACTAGGGGTGTATTGAATCTGAAATTTGTAGTGATTTAATTTTTAGTGAGTTTTTAGATGATTGTAGAAGAATTTTGAGATTTGGTGTGATTTTTATTAAATAACTCTAGAATCTCATCTAAAATCATGGGATTTGGATTTTTATTTTTATAACTTAGAATCTCCTCTGAAACACTCTAAAAACACCTAAAGCACTATGAAATCTTCAACTTAAATTTTGTTCAATAACAGTGGATTTTAAAGTGTTTTATGAAATGACAAATTCAATAACACCGGATTTTAAAGTGATTTTTAAAATCCACGTTTGAATAACAGTGAATTTGTCATTTTAAGATAAATCACCTCAAACTCTTAGTTGAATACATCCCCCTTAATTTTTGTAAATAATGGAGAAAGATTACTTTATTCATAACATAAGGAGTCCTTATATAGGGAGTTACATAGACCGTTAAAAAGAAATGAAAAATATATAAATCCTAAAGTAATAAGGAAAAGAAAACTGTCTAAGTAAAAATGAAATATGCCTATTTAGTTATGGCATTCACAAACCGGTTTATAACACTCCCCCTTGAATTTTATTTAAGAGCTTGTTGGTATCGGATCGTGGACACGGATCGGGATCGGCGGTCGGCTGTGCTATCGGATTCCTCGGATCGTCGGGTTGAACGAGTGGAGGTCTTTGTTAGCTGGAACGGACTGAGGTCGAACGGGCTGAGATCAGATCGTCGGTGCTCGAACCAGGAGGAAGGTTTCACACCGGAAGAGAAATAGGATTAGGGTTTTCTCGCCGATTAGAGTTAGGGTTTTATGGTGGTCGGATTTTAGCTTAGGGTTTTAGGGACTACCGTGCTGATAACGTGTTGTAAATAATGGGAAAAATGATTATTTTATTCATAACATAAGAAGTCCTTATATAGGGAGTTACATAGACCGTCATAGAGAAAAGGAAAATATACAAATCCTAAAGTAATAAGGAAAAGGAAACTGTCTAAGTAAAAAGGAAATATGCATATTTGGTTATGGCATTCACAAACCGGTTTATAACATAAATGAATTTATCTTTGGTCTCTGAGCTTTATAAAAAAAAAGAACGAAATCAATTTTTAAACCCTAGTCAGAGTGCCGATTTGATTGAACCATAGCTAAACTAGATGCTCTAAGATCTCTACACGTGTACTATATCAACGGCCAGACCAAAAAATTGAAGAAGAAGGAAAAGAGGGCGAGAGAGGGAACATATAAAAAGAACTAGGTGATCTCAGACGAACCCAATCTCTCGTATAGCATCGTAGAAACCCTAAAAACCCTGTGATCAATATTTCCGATGGCCAATAACAACCCTAGAGTTTTCCTCGATATCGCCGTCAGCTCCAAAACGGTTGGTCGTGTCGTGATAGAGCTCTTTGCCGACACGAACCCGAAGACGGCAGAGAACTTCCGGGCTCTCTGCACAATCGAGAAAGGCATAGGGGAGTCTGGTCTACCACTCCACTACAAGGGAACTATCATCCACGGTATAATCCCAGATGATATTTGGTTTGGCGGGGACATCACTCATGGGAACGGACTTGGAGGCGAATCGATCTACGGCCATGATCAATTCCCCAAGAAGGACTGCATCAGGAAGCACGACCGTCCAGGTATCCTCTCTATGGGCAAACTATCTCAGTCCGTGCTCCTCTTGAAGGAGTCCCCGTGTTTTGAATGGACTTGATGTGATCGCTCGCGTTGGGGAAAAGATCGGTAATGAATTTGTGTACCCTTCCAAGCCTGTGACGATCGCAGACTGCAGTCAGATTCTTCTCGAGTCTTGTGTTTCCGCTGTGTCGACAATGGTAGGGTTTTTTTTTGTTAAGTATGTGAATTTCATTAATTGGTAATGACACAGAGAGATTACAAGAGTTTGAAGAGATCAAATCCTAGGAATCTAAAGCTCTAGTTAAAGCAAAAGTGTTAGAGAGAGCCACAAAAAAAGGTAAAAAGTCTCTATAAAACAAACAAAGGTTTAGGCACAATCTCTAAAGACATGACTAAAACTTGACAAAGTATGAATTCATAGCAACCAATGCGTATCAGGAGACCACAACTTGATCTTGCAACCGGAAACATGTAACAAGAGAGGCGATCATTAGATTTCACAACCGGAGAACGGTCCGAGGCACTGCAGACCATCCCAAAGGCGACTCCGAAAGGAGGACAGGCGAAGCAAGGTTGACTAAGTCCTGGTCCGGCCATCACAACCAGTGAAGTCCACTCCAGACAAATCTTACTCCAGAAAACGACAGACCAACTCCCTGAGAAATCCAAACCGAAACGAAGACGCCAGCAGATAAGCACGAGTGAGATACAGGCTGGCGGAAGCGGAGGTTATACGGCTCGACTCCGGTCTCGGCAAACAAGCATGGCACTAGAAGATCTGGCAGCTTAGCTTCGAGAAGGGCAGGAAGTGGAAGTCAAATTCCTTCTGAGACTTTGAGATCGGGGAGCTTGAGTTCCCATCAGCAGGCGAGAAGATGAGGGAAGCCGACATGAGGCAGAGACAAAGCAGAGAACAGCAGTCCATGAGCTATCTCGAACCAACAAGAACCCGAGACCATCAGACGCCATAGTAGGTGCTAAGAAGACGGAACAGAATAGAAGTCCCCGACGAAGTCCTCAAAACATCGTTTTCGTCTTAAACCCGAAGATCTAGACGGGAAAGTTCTAGCTAGAGTAACCAAAGAGAGAGACAGGAGAAGACAGAGGAGGCAGCGAGGCTGACCGAAGACGCAGCGGCAGTGACGCACTGAAGCTCCGGGACGCACTAAAGCTCCGGCGAACGCTCCAAGGTGAAGCTGACCCAGATCCACCGAGAGCCAAACCCTTGATCTATTTTCGAAACGATGCCTCTTGCAGAGATCTGAGCATCCACGACCTTGCCATCACTCCAGAGAGACTAGGTACACACCGAGAAATCGGTTTGATTCGCCGGATCCGGCCGCTATCCAAACGAAAAACCAGAGGTGATGAGCAAGGAGGAGATGGGGAAAACAGAGCTCGGAAGGGTTGAGGTTAGACAGAGGGAGCGTTTAGGGGTGGCGACCGACGATTAATGACAACCACCGGCCATCGGAACGAGGTTCAAACGGTGAGGTACGAGTAAAGTGGGGTTCGAGGCTCGAGAGGCTCGAGAGTAACTTTCTCTCACCTCTTTCTATTTTTTATTTTTTATCAGGATTTAATGCATGACAACGGTAGGTTACTCTGCCTTTGTTTCAGACTTTTCTGCCCCGGTAACTTTGCAGAAGTTGCTGAATCAGTTACGAGTTGCCCAACTGAATATCGCCAAGATTGAGGCCGCGATGGCAAAGGAGACTTATGCATATCAAATGGGATATGTCAGAGGCAATGCACTGGCGTCGCTGGTCATGGCACGTCGTATGGCACGTGAAAATGAAGGAGAAGGCCCTGGTCACATTTAACTAGCTAATTGTCTTTGTTTTTCTTGTTGGTTTTCTTTTTTCTTCTTGTTGGTTTCTTCGTTTGGTACTTTTACCTTCTAGTTTTTAAATGGATACCATTTAAATAATTCTAAGCCTTGATCGTGAATATTCTTTTTAAGAGAGATTCAATAAGCAGTTACACCAATGATGATGCTCTTATAAGTTACAACCAAGCATAATGGTCAGTGTACACCAATAAGCTGGATTTCTTATTTTTGTTTGAACCATATGTACAATGTCTCAGGATATCATCGAGGTGACAAAAAAAAAACGGAAAAGTTTCATGTTGGCCCAAAGAACGGTGTTGCATATAATTACAAGTTATTTTTTATACCATCTCTCAATTTTCAGACGTTAAAAACACCCTTGTCTTACTTATGACGTCTTGTGAAATTCCTTCTTTATGTTCGGTTTCTCCTGCAACGTTACAAGTAAATAAAGACAAGAATTTTCGCCTGCCTTCTAGTTCAAGTAAATAATGTTGACATGTTGTATGAAAATGTCGACATAATTTCCTCATCTCCCGCACAATGTATACATATATAAGTAGCAACAAAAGCCCTTGGCACATTGTCCATTTCTCCTCTCTCACATCCGTATAGGAAGAAGAGAAGCTCGTCTAGTATCCGATGTTTTTGTATTTATCAACCAGTCGGAAATATGGAGAAAGCTGCACGTATAATAAAAAGACGTAGAGACGGGTGTTCGTATACTCTTCTTTTTAATTGATTTAGTTAGTATTCTTCTTTTAATTCCTCTTTCGACATTACAATCTCTTTCTTTACTTATGCCTGATAGCATAAGCTCATGTCTGGTAACAATTTGTACAAAGATGCTTTGTTCTCGTATCTAATTCATGCTGTAAACAACCTCTACATGTTCCATGCATATGCTACGTAAAATTGGTCTTTACAGGTTTCAGTTTCTCTTTATGGCTCATCAGACTCATCAGGATATAAACACGAAGAGATGGTGTTTAATTGGATAAGGTTATCAAGAAAATGAAATATATAAGTGGAGCCTCTTGTTTTGGTGATAAGATCTTATCGTCGATTTAACCCACGGCCATCAATCCTTTCTTCATCTCCACCACTTGTTTTTTTATTATCCTTTCTTCACGTACCCCAGGGTGAAAACCAAATGTTGATAATAGCTTTAGTGGCTGTAAAACAATTGTGAGATAAAGTTGACCAAAAAACAATTGTGAGATAACTCGAACTTAGTTATGCTAAAGATAAAATAGCTTTCTTTTAACTAGTTGAAATAACAGCATATTAATCTAGAGGCACTCTCTTTTTTTTTTTCTGAACAACAGTATAGAGGCACTCTCTTGTACGTACTAACAGTTAAAATTGTGGAATCTTATGGTTAATAAGACTGAAGGAGGCATACTAATCCAGAGGCACTCTCTTGTACGTACTAAAAGTTAAATGGTTTGTATATATTATTTGGGACGTCAGACTTACTATAACTCAGTAATTACAGTTATCTTTTTCAAAATCCTTTGTAACTTGCAAAAGTTAGTATAAGATAATGATTGGATGTAACAATTTGGCTCAAAAACCTTGTATACCTTTGACATTCTACCATAATCGACATAACAAAAAAATTGGACGGTCATATCAAAACTGGAAAGGATTATTTTTAAAAAAATCTTAGAGAAGATTATGAGAGAAGTAGTCCTTATCCACCACAAGAAAAGGAAGACACCTCACGTTTCGCTTTCATTATCCATGGGATCATGAAACCCCCCAAAGGCCCATCTTCCTTCGTTTAAATTGATATCTCAAATGACTCAAATACATCCACACATTAGTTACCTATTTACACTTCACATAATCTTTACGGTAGTACTCTAACTTCTTGCTCTGTGTATTATAAATACCCTTATTCTCTTCATCCCTCCCTCATCGCCTGTCCCTCCTCTTCCTCTTCCGGTTCCTGCCTCAGCATATTTACCACCAACTGGGTATAGTATATTATATATTCGTTCGGTTTCTGTTTGCATACATGCTTGTTTATTTGTTGGCCAATCACGTAAGGCAGAGGTTAGCTAGTGTGAATCTACGTGTAAAGTAATTTCGCCAAACCTCCAAAATTGTTGGAACATACTCGTGTTTCCTTTTCTTTCTTTCTTTTCTGCATAAAGTATAAACAATCCGTGCATCGTCTTCGCTTTCACGTGATGTAACGAGATTGTTAAATTTTATTGTAAAAAACTCATAATCTTAAATTAAACCTATTCATTAAAATGTAGAAACCACATTCCCACTACCCGTCCATCACACATCCCTACTTCCAAAAGCACTTCAAATTTGAACACTTGTTATTTCATTTACTAACTATGTAATCGAAAATGTGGACCGTATTCTACATCATTTGTAATGATTTACTCATATTTTCGATGCTTGCTAATATACTTTGATTTTATTTTGAATGGGTGTGTCAATATAATGACTGTTGTGTTGTAGTTATAAGTTATCCTAGATGGTTGATAGTCTTTTTTGCCAAAAACAAATTCTTTGATAATTATAAATAATTAATACAACGAGATCCCGTCCGTCGGCCACATTTTTTTGTGTGTGCCTTTCTTCCTTTTCCTTTTTTTTTTTTTTTTTTACATTTATAGTTTAGATATTGTTGACCACAAAAAAAAGTTTATATATTAGATCTGTTGACTTTGAAACTATAGAAAGTGAGCTAAATTCAAACTTATATACATTTATAGAACATAATCTACACGTATATATATTGGAACTAAATCTCAAATGACTTGCAGATAATAAAGTTTGATATGTTTCTAAGTATGAATATCCACTTCTACTTTATTTTTGGAATTATATCTTCTATATATTAATTTTAAATAAACTGTCTTTGTTGTTGTCAAGACATATTTGTAGATACAGTATAAATACATGCAAAACACTTTTCAACGCCCTCCTTGTTTTGTTTTGATAAATAGCACCATTTAAGAAACTCGTAAATACCACAGAAGTTACGAGAACGGCGGTTTTTTTTTGTGAAATTAAATACCTCAAAAAAGTTCTGAATTTTTTCTCACTTTTAAAAATATTTTCTCAAATTTGGTTCTGTTGTTTTCAATATTTTAAAGGTCGTAGTAGTTCTAAAAATAGGAGATACAAATCAAAATGTTCTAAATAAATTTGTAGTAATCATGTGGAAATAAAGTTGAATTGTAGTTATGATATATAGATCCTCTTAAGTTTTATTTTTCTTTTTTCCCCTTTTGTTCATATATAAAATAAATACAAATACTATCTACAAGCATGCATCTACCTCTTCTTTTTCATTTTCTCATTTCTATCTGGTTACTTATAAGATAAGGTAAAAGAAAATTACTTTTGTTTCTGGTAAGAGAAATTGTTATATATAACTTGTTTGGGTCAATGACTAACAGTATCAAGAAGACATGGGAAGTCAATCATACGAAGACGCCATCGAAGCTCTCAAGAAGCTTATCATGTATGTAATTTTAAAGATATTTGTCCAAAAAAAAAGAAAAAAAAAAGATATTGAAAACCGATAGAACTCCGAAGATTTTATATAATGAGCGGCTTATAATAACTCCTTAAAAATGATGATTCTATAAAAAAATTCTAATCACAAGGAAGATCACGAAATGGTTATTGTATATGCCTATAGTTTCATAACATTTCCGTGTTACGAGCAGTGAGAAGGATGAACTGAAGACGGTGGCTGCGGCCAAGGTGGAGAAGCTCACAGCGGAGCTTAAGACAGTCTCGTCATCGGACGGCAAAGCATTTGATCCTGTGGAACGAATTAAGCAAGGCTTCGTCACCTTCAAGACGGAGAAATACGAGTAATTGTTCTCTCTTATTTTCGTTCTACTAACTCTTTTAACCATGTCATAATATAAAACTTAAAAATACTATATCTTAATTTTTTGTAGTACGAATCCAGCTTTGTACGGTGAGCTTGCCAAAGGTCAAAGCCCAAAGGTGAAACAATACGAAGAAGAAAAACAAACATTTAGCTGGTTATATGTATATGTTATATAATATTATACATAAACTATGAAATGGTGCAGTACATGGTGTTTGCTTGTTCGGACTCACGTGTGTGCCCATCACACGTGCTTAACTTCCATCCTGGAGATGCCTTCGTGGTTCGTAACATTGCAAATATGGTTCCTCCTTATGATCAGGTAATACTTTATACAAAGACCTTACCAAATTTTTTAAATTTTTTTTGGCAAAAAAAAAAGACCTAAAAAAACTTTTGTTGATTATTAAGTCAGTATAGGTCTCCCGTTCGTACCCGGGTGAAACCATCTGATTTTTTTGCCCTTTTATAGATTCTGATTCTCGGAATTAACAAGTCATAGAATACTCTATACAAATACATTCATGAACGTCACTAGTTATGAAAGAATAGGGTGTTTGGCTTATGAAGGCATGACATGGCTTTTCTAATTTAAAAATAATTGCAGGTCAAATATGCAGGAGTTGGAGCCGCCATTGAATATGCTGTATTGCACCTTAAGGTATATGTCTCTCTCTCTATATATATCTAAATATATACAGACTACAGTATATTGTTCTGAGATTTTTTTTCTGAAAATTGTTGGTTTCATGAGAAAACTGTATTGTAAATTCATAGACATATGTAAATGGGCAAGCTGTGGCGATATGTAACGGGCCCGTCCAATGACGTGGGTTAGATATATGGGCTGGGTCGTTTTTTTTTCCTTTGACAACATATGGGCTGGGTCGTTTTTGTGTGCAATACATGTGTATACAAATAAATACGTATAAACTGATGTTTATTGGAATTTATGAATGTAGGTCGAGAACATTGTGATAATAGGTCACAGTGCATGTGGTGGCATCAAGGGACTTATGTCATTTGCTCTTGACGGAAACAACTCCACGTAATAAATGTTTTTTCTTTTATGAGTTATATATATATATATATATATATATATATCAGGTTGTATATAAGTATGTTTTAAGTTTGCTAACATTCTCTAATTAACAAAACAAACGAATCAGATGAAAGTTATGTTTCTTGTTAGTTTTTTTTTTTTTTGGTTCAAAGTGTTTCTTGTTAGTTATTATGACGATATGTTTACTAAAATTGCAGTGATTTCATAGAGGATTGGGTCAAAATCTGTTTGCCAGCAAAGTCAAAAGTTTTGGCAGAAGCTGAAAGTTCAGCATTTGAAGACCAATGTGGCCGATGTGAAAGGGTATGTTTATTCTCCATTTATTCCTTTGTTATCTTAGCTTATTAATCGTTAGAATATGAAATCTTAGAATACTAGACAACAGATCAAATTATGTTAATCATGACTCGTTTTTTTTTTGGCAACTCATGGTTCGTTTTAATATCAGTCATATAGTTATTTTTGTTATTTGATCAAACTGTATTGCTTTTGTAATAATCTTTAGCATATCAGACATATCGAGGTTATTAATATTTTAGATATGCTATATTTATATACAGTTCCAATATCTTTGATTTTCATAAACTAAACAAAAATAGCTAGTCAGAACGACAGAACCGTCTTTGATCATTTAAGCTGAAACAGTAAAACATTTGAACATGTTTTTTTTAAATGTATATAAACTGAAATCTTTCGTTTGTGTTAGCTCATCGAATAATGAAAATTTTACACAAGAAAACAGTTTCAAACGTTAGGCGCTAACCAACATAATATAGTTCCAGGTACAAAATCTTAATGCAATGTTGTATTTGCTTGTTTTTAGAAAATTGGGTCATGTACTACAATAGTATATATTTTGCTCAGAAAATGTGTGTTTAGGTTTCCAAAAAAAAAGAAGTAACGGCCCTAACGGCTATCGACATAATTCTGCTGAAGGTCATTATTGATATTGCGATGTGCTTTCTAATAAAAGTATGTTGAATATTGTAGGAGGCAGTGAATGTGTCACTAGCAAACCTATTAACATACCCATTTGTGAGAGAAGGTGTTGTCAAAGGAACACTTGCTTTGAAGGGAGGCTATTATGATTTTGTTAAGGGAGCTTTTGAGCTTTGGGAACTCCAGTTCGGCCTCTCTCCCGCTCATCCTATTTGAACCAATACATCATAATCATCTTCACCATATTCATCACCTTCTTCTCTACTCTTGATCTCCCATCTAAATTAATGGCTACTCGAATAACTGCATCTTTATTTGAGTTAAGCTCCGTTTTCTCAACTATCTATCCGACTTATAAAATGAATAAAAAAGAATTCTGAATTCTATATATAAGAATTTAATTATATGCTTATTTTGTGTTTGTTCTTTATTTAGTTGGTTTATATGTATAACATGGTGAAATGTCAAAATCATAGAATATTTAAAATGACAGAATAAATTGTTCATTAAATGAAAAGAATAATTAAATTAGAGGTTTTAAAATGAAAATCTGTTTTTATTTTCATTGAATTTTGCGTATTTTTCTACAAAATCACGAATTAAAAATTGTTAAAGTACTGTTGTCCAGGATGGAGATGTGGCTGCCATATTAATTACATTAATTAAGATCGATCTGGTCAAATTTGGGAACCTTCAGCTTGTCATTTCAATTATACATAACCAACGTGTCCCCTTGTAGATCATCAAACCCCCTCTACTTCAAATGTACTCCATGCTTCATATACAAAATGAAACAGTATCATGCATTATTTAAATGACTGTATAATTTAAAACCAATGGAAGTTGGGGAACAAGCTTTAAAAGAACGTATTAAAACAAAAGACAAAGATCATAAATTAAGAAGGGGTGCAGTTTTGTCACAGAAATTTATAGATTTTTAGGGACGTGTGAATGTAAATTCGACCAATATAATTTCTGACTAGTACTTAATTTTCTTTTGTGTAATTTAAGGTCGCCAGGGCAATCAAGGATTGTGTCTAATCTCTCACTTACATAGTACATTAGAATTATTTTAACTAACATCAACACTTGGGAAACACAAATATTATTGTTACATACTATCTTAGATTGAAGTCGTCAGGTGGTAATTGAAACCAAAAGAGATATATAGTAAATTGGCTAGTAATCGTATGTAATATTTCCCACATATTGTTTTCTTCTTTTCACTATGTACTAATAATAGGAATCACAATTAATTCCAAAGATTGTGTATTTTTATATGGATAACAATTCTTGTTAAAATTTGTGTTGGTTCATTAAGGTGTCTTTTATAAAAGGTTGTGTCTCTTCTTTGATAAAAGTTGTGTTTGTTTATTATGGTTTCTTTTTATTAAAGGTTGTGTCTCTTACTTGTTAATGGTTGTGTCTCTTACTTGTTTAAGGTTGTGTTTTTTCAATATTTTAAAAAATTTAGAAAGGTTGTGACATTTCGGATAAAAATCTTTACGAATGACTACTTTTAAATTTAAAAGATGCGACTATTTAAATCGAAAAGATGTGACTATTCAAAGTGATTTTCAAAATATATAAATAGTCCATGTCCATGCATTTCTCAAAGTAAAATTTTCAATTATCTAACTAATAATAAAAATGGTGAAAAAAAGTTCTACTCACTAATCTAACAGATTAAAACGATAGTTAACAACTATTTTCTTCTCTAAATTGGTATTTGAAACTCTTGCTTACACAGCAACACTTTGTCCAAATATGTTTACATTTTTTTTGTTTTCAAAAAATGCGGAAGTTTTATAGTTATTTTGATACATGTGTTACTCAACTTTACATACCAAATGCCTGTTTTGCTAACATCAAAAGAGCGAGAGATCATGTGACGTGATAATCTGTGTTTATGACCCGAAACGTTTGAAATATTAGTCATTTATATTATTTCAAGCAAGCTAAACAAGGAATTAAAAAGAAATGAATAGAAGTTTTTTTATATTTAAGTTAATTGTTTGTAATGAATAGTTTTACGGTTAGAATATATGTGATATTAGGAAACCCCACGTTCTGTGATTTTAACAAACAATGTAAGGCTAATGTTTGGTTTGAATTACATAGGTACGATATTTTTTTTCTACTTAAGAAGTTCTAATGAAATGAATAATTGCCTTTTAAAGGGTCATGTCTTTTCACAAATTAGTTTAATAACTGCTTCGTTCCTTTAAATATACAAATTACCACTTAGTTTTAAAATCAACTTTCCTTTATCAATCTAGAAAAAAAACTGGTGCCAAATCACTTAATTTTATTTTTTTCCAAAAATATTATTTTTCATTTTAAAACTGCATAAAGTTTTAAAAAATTCTCAAAATGTCTTAAATATATCTTTTTAACATAAAATTTGTATATATTTAATGAGTTATATTTTAGTTTATTTCCATATCTGTTTTATCTATATATTAAAATTTTATAGAATATTTAGTAATTTAATTTAGTTTGATAATTTATTTATTTTATAATACTATATTTATAAAATATTTTAACAATTGATGATAATAGCTATTGATGATGAACTACTAAAATTATGAAAAATTTTATATGGTAAACTTTGGCTATGAACCATTACAATTTTTGGTGTTAGGAGTTATAACTCTAAACTAATCATTGTACATGGAATAAGGTCAAATACTTTTTCAAAAAAATCTCGTGCATGATTTAATCATTATTTTTCATCTAAATTTTGATTATTGATCTATAAATGTGTTTTTCTTGTTTTTTATTTCACCTATCCAACCAACTTTTCACACCCAAAAAAATAATTTTTCAAAAAATGATCTTGTGTGGGATTCAATCATTTTCAATCCTACTTAAATGATATAATTACTAATAATACCAAAATTTAAAAATATATATTCAAAGGTTTATTTTTCATCTTCAAAATAGCATAGATTTAGTGGACGTTAATTTGGTTAGTTAGTAATTTTTTTCGACAAGTTATTTCTATTTATTATACCTTCAAATAGTCTAAATAAATATCTAAATATGTATCTTTCATCTGTTTTTTGAAAAATATCTATGAATTCCTTTTATTATTTTTTTCAATTTTTATATACCTATCATTTTTATATAATAGCATCTACTACTTTATCAGCCAATATTCCAAATCAATTTTAATAAAAGTATAATTTATATTACCAAACTAACATAATTCTACGTTTTTGGAATATAACTTATTATTTATATAGAATGTAATTTATACAAAATGAACTCCCGTGCGATATCGAACGAGTTCCTTACCTAGTATAAATAAAAGTAGAACTTCTAACATGCCATTAGTTATCCATATTCTTTTAATTTTATCTTATAAGCTGAACTGATATTTGACATGTTTAATTATATGAACATTTGACACAAGAAAATACAAATATATTGCTTATAAAGATACAAACATAACATATATTGGTGCATAGAGTTTTCACGCATGTATATAATCCAAGAAAGTTAACCTAATTAAAAGACTTCGCCAATCAGACACTAACACATTAGCAACTTTTGATCAAAGATTGTTGATGAGTGTTTGATCAGTCAAGGATAACGAGACTAAATGAAAACCAAATGCTAAAATAAAAACATCAAAAGCAGTGTCCGTCTATAAAATCCATCATGTTGGTGAGTGAACTTAGCTCAAACTCATCATCATGCACCCAATGTGAACTCAAATAGTTACTTCCTTGACGATCTTCTTGAATCTCAATGTTATCATTAATATTTGAGATATTTGTTTCTTCTAATGTTTCAGTAGGATTTGTGTGACTGATCTGATGAACAATATCACCATTGCTCGGCTTGGTTTTTGGATCTTTGATTCCAAGTTTCTTACTCAGATGCGTGTTCCAATAATTCTTCACTTGGTTATCCGTCCGACCCGGCACTCTTTTAGCAATCAAGGACCACCTATTTAAATACAAATCAACTATAAATTAGTTCCCTACTCTTAATCATACTTCTAGAAATGTTTTATGTAAATTTAGAGAATAAAAACACGTGCTCCATAGCAAGTTCGAGAATAAAATCATGATAATTTATAGTGATGAACATGGATATAAATAGCTTTATAATTCTCTTGAAGCAGTTAGTTTAATGAACTAAATGTAATTAGTGAAGTTATAATATATACCTATTACCAAGCAACTTGTGGAGCCTAATGATAAGATCTTCTTCTTGCTCGGTGAAATTACCTCTTTTAACATTTGGGCTGAGATAATTCATCCACCTCAATCGACAACTCTTTCCACATCTCTTTAAACCTAATTTACACAGTAACTCATAAGTTAGCATCAATTATCACCCATGAAACAGCAAATAAAAGATAGAGATAGGATGGTATTCCAGTTAAGGATATAATCAAGTAGACTTGACTTCATAATCTATCGTTTCTACCCAAAACCACTAGATATAACTGTAAATCAAATTCAAGCTTAGACTGCGATATAAGGACTTACTATTCTAAATAAATAAGCAACAATATTAACTTAGGTTAAGAGGTAACACTATATATATGATCATGATATATAGAACCCTTAACTTGAAATCATTCATAAAAAAAAATCTTTTTTTGTCACGGTCTTAAAAGAAAATATATGATATCAATTTTCGCCCCCACACAAAAAACGTATGAGAGAGAGAGAGAGTAGAAAGAGAAAAGAGACCAGTCTTTTTGGCAATACGATTCCAATGGCCTTTGCCATGAGATTTGACATAATCCATGAGGATCTTGTCTTCTTCTACAGTCCACAAACCTTTCTTGTACTCATTGTTTCCTTCTTCATCAGTACTACTTACTTTTTTCCTCATTATTTTTGCTTCTTTAGAAGATTGACGAGAGACAGAGAGAGAGAGAGATCACAGAAAGAGAGAAGTAAAGAGATTGTATGAGTAGTTATTTGATGGAGTTATTAAATAGTACTACAAGACCTAGTGGAATATTTATGTGAAGTGTAAATAATAGCTAGTCACATTATACAGGTAAATGGGCTTATTAAATAGTGTATTGATTGTGTCCGGCATGTGATGATACTAACATATTTCTGAGATGCAAGCTGGTAATTACTGATACGGAGTAGTTTAATGAGTTAATCAAGATTTTCCACTGAAAGTTTGAAAACATGGACTGCCTAAGATGGTCTAGGGGGACACAAAAATCACGTGTATGCTTAAAAAGATTCGTCTTTGATCTTAGAGCTGTTTCGGCATCGAAGTTTCATGTGTCAGGCTAGTGTTTATCAAAGTGTATTTTTGAACCTTGGCTAATTGAATACTCCCTCTGTTTCAGAAAGATGTATGTTCTAGGAAAAAAAATTGTTTCAGAAAGATGTATTTTTCATGTTTTCAAAGCATATTTTGTCAACTAATAATGAAAAATTGTGTGTTTCAAAAACATTAATTGCATTTCTAAAAATTCTATTGATTTAAAAATATAGGAAATATAAAGTTTCAAAAAACTATGCATTAATAACTAAGATTTAATATGATTTCTTAATAAGTGTGAAAATCTTAGAATATGCATCTTTAAAAAACAGAGGGAGTACATCATAAGCAAAAGTTTCTTGGTAAAATTTTAAACAGAAAAATACACCACTTTTGTCCTAGACTCCATAAAAATAAAAAACTATGGTGATGCAAATTTTAAACTCATGAAACTGAATAGGGTTTGAGAGTACAACAAACCTATAAATACAACAAACCTATAACTATATAAAATATATATATATATATATATATAACTCAAGGACTTTTGGTTCTTGCTGCAACCGATTGGACAGTGAGATCCATAGTGATTTGCCATTATCAATGTCAAAATACAAATTATATATTACATATATCCTTATAAATTATCTCTAGACTCTAGCATTGATACAAAAGATTGAAATGGCTAATCTAATAGATAAATTTTAATTTTGTACAATGATACTCTCGGACCAGCGTCCGGGAATCTTGGGTTAGACTATTCAGCACAATTAATTACTTCTAATATTTTGTATGATAAGTATGTGCATGAGAGTTAGCAATTAATCTAAGGCAGAAACTTACTAGAAGATGATTTGACTCTCTTGGGATTAGGAGATTTTCATGAAAAAAGAAAAACAGTGTTATTGTAAGGAAAAAAATAGAGAATAGAAGCTCCCTCTCTTATCATTAAAATATCTTGATCTTTGTGCCCCAGCAATATATCTATAATTACGTATACTGTTCTTTTAGTAACTTCTCTTGTCAGATAACATGTCCATCGTCCAATGCATATTACAAATTTTCATGTACGTAAGCAAATAAACTATTGTCAACTACTGTTGAACAAAAAAAATTGTTAACTACTCTTTTGAAAACATTTTTAGAATTTAGTTGCTGCATTTTTTAACATCATGTCTTAGTGATTTATTCATTGACTTATAAGTTGTTTTTTTACAAAAATTATTTATTTTTTCATTGTCTGTATCATCAGAAATTGCCAATAGTTTTTTTTTGAACATAAAATTGTCAATAATTTTGGCACTATAGTATTACTTTATAGGTATTATATTTTCAAACAGTAATCTATTTGGAAATTGCAATGACATTTGTACGAGATTCGATGTGAGAAAGTTACAAAAAAAAAAAGATTCATTATGAGAAAACAATATTTTTTTTAGCAGAGGCGACTATATAGATGGTGCATTTAAAATTGTAGACATATTAAAATCTTAACGCTGGGAGTTGAGTCAATGAGACGAGTAATAGTTCTCTGCAACTTTTTTTTTTTGGTAAAAGTTCTCTGCGACATTTTATTGTAAGAAGTTCTTTTTCAAATAATTATAATAACTACCTCGTATAAAATATAATCGAAAAATTATGTGGACACTCTTTGTTTTTGGATCAAAATTATGTGGACATTCTATCAATCAAATCTTGTTGAATTTACTATCAGGTTTGGGTATTTCATAAGGAATATGTTGGTTCACAAGTTTACCATCTTTTCAAAGATTAGGTGATGATTAATGCTACGAACTGACTGACTGATCTACTTATAGATATAGTTAATTAATTTAAATATAACGACATAATATTATTATGCTAAAACTCGAATGTTAATAATCAATAATACAAGAAATAGTTAGAGGGTTATTTGTAAGTGAATTCTCATAAACTTTGAAAATTTTGAGATTCTATTATTATTGGTTTTTGGATTTCTAAAATCTTAATATAATCCATTATTATCGGTTTAAGAATTTTTAAACTCTATTAAAATCTCTTGTTATTCAAAAAGTCTTGTTATTATTGATTATCTAATTCTAACTAAATCTAGTATTATTGTGAGATGAATTCTATTCATTTTTACTCATAAGACTCAACTTTCAAAATATCATATGTATCCATGTGATTTTCAAAATCCATGTTATAATTCTTAGCAAATATCCATTGCACCTTAAATCCAAATTATATGTCCAAAACTATAATTCATTACATTTTATCTACCTTTACAGTTTTGAATAAATAATTATATTTACATTGTTTTATCATTTGAATATATAATTATATTTATATTGTTTTATCATTTTGAATATATAATTATATTTACAAATATTAAAATTTTGAAAATATTTATTTTTTTAAATAGTTTGAAAAATAATTTTCAAATTTCAGAAAGAAAACGTTAAAAATAAAGTTGAAAAAATCATTTTTTATAAAAAGTTTGAATTTAAAACATATTATTCAAAATTATTTTAAAAAATTATTATTTTTATTATTTCTTTATTACTCTTTATATATCTATAAAGTAATTTTGCCTCTTTAATGAAAACTCTTTTGGTAAGCCAAATTGATGAAAATCTATACAAATTTAAAGAAGTTATGATCAAATTTTATACATCAATTTATATACATTTCTACAATCCACATAATTTTTTAAATCTATCAACTCTTAGAATTTACAAACTCTATACAAATTCATCTCCCAATAACCCCCCTTAATCTTTAGGATGATGTTGTAATTCTTTATATACATTGTGAAATTGGAAACTGACATAATAATATGCACTGGTGCTAAACTGGTTTTGAATCAAAACTCTTAATTATTAAGCCCACCTTTTAAATGGGCATCATTGATCTTTTTGTTAATTTTTCATTTTCAATTTGTTTTGTATATTAAGAAACCTGTTGTGCTTGTAAGAATAAAAGAATAATTTTTTTGTAAGAAAAACAAAGCAAGAGGATAAAAACAAATTATAATAGCCAAACCAATGCCAACTTAACATATACAGCCTCCGTATCACTTTGACTGGTATTTAAATATTTTAAGTTTGTTTTAAAATAAGTGATGTTCTCTCAATTCTAGATAAATTTTAATAATATTTGAAATTTGTGACCAATTACAAAATACTATATTTTTATTTGTTAGATTAGTTTTATTTATCGTTATTTAATGTAACTAAGATAAATTGCATAGAATTTTATATTTTCTTAACCTTCGTACAAAAACAAACAAACCGCTTAGAGTGACATATATATTGCAATTGTCTTCCTATATTGGTATGATTCAGCTGTCTAGGGCTGGAATTATTATCCGAGATCTGGATCCGATCCGAGATCCGATCCGGATCCGTTCCAAAAATAGGATATTCGGGACGCCCGGATCCGGATAGTAAAATGTCGGATCCGTCGAATCCGGATCCGGATAAAAATCCGGATATCCAGATCCGAATCCATTGTTTTTTAAATATATTAAATTTAAAATATTATTAATAATTATAGTTCATTTATTAATATTTATTTGTAAAACTAGTCTTATAATATTATATTTTAATTTTAATAATATTATATGCATAAATATATTTATAAATTTTGTAAAAATATTTAATTTATGTAATATTTATAAACTTTTTTGTATTTTAATTTTTTTTTAATTGTTTTGACGGATCCGGATCCGGATCCGAATCCGGATACCCGCGGATATCATGATATCTAGACGGGTATCCGGTACCCGGATATCCGGAAGACACGGATCCGAATCTGGATCCTAAAATCACGGATCCGGATCCGGGTGCCCCGAATATCCCGGATATCCATCCCATCCCTACAGCTGTCCCATTGAAAAAATCAGAAAACATCAATAAAACCAATAGTCAAAAGATTCAATAGAAGACTCACATTTTTCAAGAATTATTAAGTAATAGATAATAATTAAAAATACATATACTTTAAAGAGCCAAAGCATCGTAACTTTCTGCGTTACCACTTACCAAGTTTATATTTTCTTTTTGTCATTTTTCTTATGTGTACATACATACTTGTTTTTTTTTTTTTTTTTTTTAAAAAAAAACAAGTACATACATACTTGTTTTCTATTTTGGCTTAGGGTCAATGAGATTTTTGTAAATGTTTGGACCGGCGCTGCGTGTAATATAAGCTACATCATACATGCTTCGGATATACACACATCTTCATTTCTCTCAGTAGCAATCCCGCTTCCACCACTTTTTCTTCTTTGCACAATAGTTAATAATCTAACAAAAAAAAACAACATTCGGATAAAACGCGCTCATAACCATATCGTTGTAGCCATCTTTGATGGCATGGACACTACAGTAATAAGAGCCAATGAGTATAGCCTGAGTAATGAGGTTTAGTTCCTCGATTTTGTCCACTAAAGCCTTAACTCTAGCAAAGTTCCCAACTTTTCAAAACCCTCTCAAGCAAAGTATTGTAGCTAACATTATCAGGCAATATACCTTTCTTTACCATTTCAGAGAGAAACTTACAAGCCTCCTCAGCCAAACCATGTTCGGATAAACCTTGAACCACAGTGTTGTAAGTGACTATATCAACTCTGACTACTCTATTTCTAAGCAAACTAACTGTGAGTTTCAGTTGACCCACTTTACACATCGAATGAATCAACACATTGAGAGGAAATCTGGCGAAACCCCACAGGTCATAATCTTGCAGTAAACCAACAATACTTGGTTGGGGTATCAAACATTTGAAAGTGATATGTCCTAATGGTAACCAGGCCCTATAGATGATGGGCTTATAGATGAGTCTATACTGAACACATTTCCGTGCCTAAATTTTTTGAATCTACTTTTGTAGATTAAAACATAACTAGAACAGCTAATCAATCCAATCAACTCGATTTAATCAAACTATAATCTACCCCGATATTTAGATTGGAAAATGAAAATTTACACTTACGAAAGAATGAACGATCAAATAAAACATAGTCCAAAAAATCTAAATTTTCACAATTTTTGAGTAAACTTGAAAATATATCCAAAAACAGGTGAAAAATCAGCTAAACGGAGAAACAAATCCGAAACGGAACAATAAATCTGATAAACATAAGAGATATCTGAATAATTCGGAAATTAATCTCCAGTATCAAAAACAAATAAGCTTAGAAATCTTTCCTTTTTATGAAAGATGCAGAGACTGAGAAGAGAAAGAGAGATATGACTTGAATACTTTGATTTTGTTATAAAGGCTTTTTTATAATGCGGATGATATACATGACTTGATTCCAGAACATCAAAGTACAATAATGCCTCGGATATATCTTTGCCACGTGTCACATCATAGCTGGTCTGGGACAAAAGGGACGTTTTGGTTTTGGTTCAGGTGCATGAACTTTCATCAACTGTACGTGTGTGTATATAAGTAGTTGTTTCTTCTCCTCCCATTAGTGAACCTACCAAGGAAGTAACCAAATTGATAATAAACTCCTTTTGAACTCTAAAAGTTGATCTATGAGAATCATGGCGATGAGAAGATTCACCGGTGCAGCGATCAGAGCCTGTTCTTCTTCTTCGGGTTACTTTGCACGTCAACTTCATGTAAGATCTTCCATCTCTCTTCTTTTCAAGATTTCTGGTGTTAATATGTTTGATACGTTGGCCACCAAAATGAATTCTGGAGAAACTCGTTGTTGTATGCTCTTTTTTGGTTTGTTCAATACGCTTACGGTGAGTAATGTTTCTGATTGTGTAAGTGTAGAGGTTTTCAGATTTTTTTTTCTGTACGAGTTCACTTAAATTGATGAGATCCAGTTTTGGTGTTGAAGAATCGATTTTGTTTAGACAATGATTCAGACAGTGCATGGCTGTAACGTGTGACGGGAATTAGAAAAGTACAACTGTCCTTTCTTATTAGTGATTTATTTCATTTCCATTCTAGAAGCAATGACTACATGGTATCTCTTTCTTGATTTATTAACGGTATGATGTTTTTGCATGATATTACTAATTGAGCGAATACGTGTTAGCCTTCAAAACTTAAGATACAAGTCTTACTTAAGACATGGTCTCTTTTTTTTTTGTTCAACAAAGACATGGTCTCTTTTGAATCTTAAATGCTTCAAGTTTGCTTTCATATATATATATATATATATGTATGTATGGCTATATACAAACTTTATGCTAAATAGTTTTCTGAACGGGTTTATGAAACAGGCTTCTTCTGGTGAGAGCAAAAAGATTGTCGGTGTTTTCTACAAGGCCAACGAATACGCTACCAAGAACCCTAACTTCCTCGGCTGCGTTGAGAACGCCTTAGGAATCCGCAACTGGCTCGAAACACAAGGACATCAGTACATTGTCACTGACGACAAAGAAGGTCCAGACTGTGGTAAGTATTCATCCAATCCATACATAAAATATTTTTATCACTCAAAAAACTATCATAAATTATTACTTTATTTGTGTTTCAAAAAAAAAATTATTACTTTATTATTATTATTATTATTCTTATTATTACTATTATTATTATTATTATTATTATTATTATCTAATATTCACTTATTGGAGATAGATGCTTTTATATTTTATTATTCTTTTTTTTAATGCATAGCACATATAATGTATGACTCTCCTAATGCTACTCTTGTAACTGGCAGAACTTGAGAAGCATATCCCGGATCTCCATGTCTTGATATCCACCCCATTTCACCCGGCATATGTGACCGCGGAAAGGATCAAGAAAGCCAAGAACCTGCAGCTTCTTCTCACCGCTGGTATCGGATCCGATCACATTGACCTACAAGCAGCTGCAGCTGCTGGACTGACCGTGGCTGAAGTCACGGGAAGCAACGTGGTCTCTGTAGCAGAAGATGAGCTCATGAGAATCCTGATTCTCATGCGCAACTTTGTGCCAGGGTACAACCAGGTTGTAAATGGGGAGTGGAACGTAGCTGGCATTGCTTATAGAGCGTATGATCTGGAAGGGAAGACGATTGGAACTGTAGGAGCTGGTAGAATCGGAAAGCTTTTGTTACAGAGGTTGAAACCATTCGGGTGCAACTTATTGTACCATGACAGGCTTCAGATGGAACCTGATCTGGAGAAAGAGATTGGTGCTAAGTACGTTGAGAGTCTAAATGATATGCTCCCAAAATGTGATGTTGTGGTTGTCAACATGCCTCTCACGGAGAAGACAAGGTATTACAATGCAAATACCACAAACATGAGAGACCTTTGTTCGTGATTTAACCAAATGGGTTCTTGGTTTCTTGTTTATGCAGAGGAATGTTCAATAAAGAGATGATAGGGAAATTGAAGAAAGGAGTTTTGATAGTGAACAACGCAAGAGCCGCCATCATGGATAGACAAGCTGTGGTGGAAGCGATGGAGAGTGGACACATCGGAGGGTATAGCGGAGACGTGTGGGACCCACAGCCAGCTCCTAAAGACCATCCATGGCGTTACATGCCTAACCAAGCCATGACCCCTCACATCTCTGGCACCACCATCGATGCACAGGTATTAGCTTTTTTGAAAATAATGAAATACATGTGAACGATTCAAAATATGTTACGTTAGTTTACTGATGTAGTCCAAAAGATGCACATGTCATTTGGTCATTACTAATCTGTAAGAGTCTTGTGCTTTGTAATTATAGATTTTATAGTCATAGTCAAATATGTTATTGAGATTTATAAATTTGGTGCTTTGTTTGAATAATAAAAAAAACAGATACGTTATGCGGCGGGGACGCAAGACATGTTGGAGAAGTACTTCAAGGGAGAAGACTTCCCTGCTCAGAATTACATCGTTAAGGATGGTGTGCTCGCTCCTCAATACAGATAAGCAGCTTTTTCAACTTTCAAGTCTTGTATCCGAAGGGCAAAACTAGGAATGGCAATTGGGACTACCCGCCCCGCTGTAGCCCTCCCCGCTGCGGTCTCTATCTCTGGCGGATCTTTGCGGGTCAGCCCGCCGTGACCCGCGGTTCTCAAACCTCTGCCCAAACCCGCCCCGCTTGCTACATAGGACTTTGCGGTCCTGCCCGCGGGTAGTGAAAATGCAGTTCTCGTTACTTTGTTGTTGTTTGAAAAGCAAGGCACTGAACCTATCAAAACAAGATAACACATTAATCAAAATAAAAAAAAAATCAAAACAAGAGCAAAGCACTGAACCTAGCAAACAAGAGACAGGTTATGATGAATATATAACAGCATGTTATCCTACGTTGATCAGCAAACATAGCGACAGAAAGGCATTAGATTTTATATTAAGTCATTACCAACATAAACAAAGCAGGTAAGTACTGGTTGTTCTGTTTTGTCAAGTGTTAAACATAGTCATTAGATTTCATTGTATACATATAATTGAGACTTTGAGAGATGCGTGTATCTCTCTCGTTATCAACTATATAGTCCTTATCAGTCAACTCCGAGAGTTTCTTACCAACTCCCACAGCTCCCTTACGAGTCATTGCCAAAAGCACAAACAAACACTGCAAAATTTTTTAAGTCTTAACCAAATTTAAATTAAACAAAACACCAGATCCAAACAATGAATCCCAAAGGTAAATAAAAACCAAATCCAAACAATCATTCTAAATGTAGATAGAAGCAAAACACCAAATCAATTTAAAAAATCAAACTTCTTCTTCATCATCTTCACCATTGACAATGGATTCAAATGATGGTAATTTCTCTTCTTCATCAACAATTTCATCATCTGAAAATATCAATAGTTCAAGTAAGTAAAGATTAATAGTCATGGTACTAGTTATTTGATAATGTGAATATTTTACCATGTTTATAAGGTTCATATCCCTTTAGCCAGTTCCTAGTACATATCAGAGCTTGCACATTCTTCGGAAGTAGACGACTCCTGTATTTATTAAGGACTCGCGATCCAATGCTAAAGGAAGACTCTGAAGCCACTGTTATAATAGGAATACTGAGTAAATCACAAGCCATTGCTGACAAATCGCCATACCTATGAGAATTATCTTTCCACCACTTGAGAATGTCCATGCTCCAGAAATTACTAAACTCCAAAGGTGGTTCATCAAGATAAGCTTCTAGAGGTGTCTTTCCACTCACAACACCGCTGACTTTGCGAAACGCAAAAAAATCCTATGAAGGTTTTAAAAAAAAGTCATAAACTGATTTTTTGGAAAAAAAAAAGAAACATAATGTTAAAAAAAACGAGAAGCATTTACATCATAGTTCCCAAACATTTCCATTGACCCTTCATCAGAATCATCACACACGTTTTTAAAAAAATTGATATTTATAAATTTCATAAAAAACGACAAAACAGAAAAAGTGATACTAATAGGCACGAGTATCAGAAAGAAACTACTCAGCTACACAGTCTTACAGTTTCAATGAATTTCTAATCATGAGACAAGCATTGTCAACTCAGAGAAGCAGAACAAAACTAGTAATTCTGTAATTTCTTATCACTAAAACCATCACATCTCAAAGAAAACAGTTCATACAGTTTCAAGCATACTAAAGGAGACAGAAAAAGCAACTAAATATATAAGATACTCAAGTAGTAAAGCTTAATCAACAAACATATAAGAGGAGAGAGAGAGAGAGAGAGAGAGAGAGAGAGAGGAGAGAGAGCGAGAGAGAGAGAGAGAGAGAGAAGAGAGAGCGGAGAGAGAGAGAGAGAGAGGAGAGAGAGAGAGAGAGAGAGAGAGAGAGGTCGAGATAGCTACTACTTCCTTGAGATCTCTGAGATAGAGAGAGGCAGAGAGAGCTCTCGACTCCAGAGAGTCTAGCTTCGGAGATAGAGAAGGATCACTTCGAGAGAGAGAGAGAGAGAGAGATACCTGTTTCCTAGACCTGGAATGAGCAGCAGATTCTCTTTTATTGAACATACATTGTGCCTCTATCTCCTCTGCATTCTTTAGAATTTTGACTTCTTCCCAAGCCTCGCAGAGTATCAGTATCAAACTATCAATGAATGTCTAGTCCTGAGACAAGCATTGCCAACTCACATAAGCAAAACGAAACTGGTAATTCTGCAAACAAACTATCCAAAGCAATACGCCAATACTGTAAGTCAAGCTTAATCAATAACTATATCAAAGAATGTAACTATACACATTAATTCACGAGATCAAGCCTTGAGTTTTATGCAAGCAGATAATTCACTCTTAAATGGTGTCTACTCAGAGGAAGAAATCAAATACCTTTGTAGTCCAAGAAGCGAAGCTCCGGACGATGGTGGTAGGTCGCGACGGAAGAAAAGCTATGGTGGTATTCTGGTAGATCGAGGAAAACAGAAGCTTGTGGAGTCTTGAGGAAGGAGAAGCTCCGGTGGCGGGATCTCCAAGAAGAGAAGCTATGGTGGTGGAAAGAAGACAGAGAGAAGCTCCAGTGGTGGTTCGACTAAAAAGAGAAGATCTGGTGGTTGCTTTAGTCGAGGAGAAGAAGAACCGGTTCGTGGTGATGCTCCTCTGGTGCTCGTCGGTGGCGGGATCTCCAAGAAGAGAAGCTATGGTGGTGAAAAGAAGACGGAGAGAAGCTCCAGTGGTGGTTTGACGAAGAAGAGAAGATCCGGTGGTTGCCTTTGTCGAGGAGAAGAAGAACCGGTTCGTGGTGATGCTCCTCTGATGCTCGTCGGTGGAGTCGTGAGTCACGAGAACTTCAATCGCCATTTCGCACTCTCTCTTTTTTCAGGTGGAGACACAACAAAGAGGAGTTGGTGCGGATTTCTTTCTGCCCCGCAAGACCCGCAATGCCCAAACCGCTAAAGCCCAATCCGCATGAGACTTAGCCCGCGAGACCCGCAAATAAATGGGCCTAAAAGCCGCCCCGCATGGGTCTTCTACGGGCCAGGCCCGCGGGCTGCGGTCAAATTGCCATCCCTAGGCAAAACCTTACACAGAATTTAAAAATTCTCAATAATTTGTCCCTTTTTCCATTTTAAAAAGTTTTAATAAATCAATAAAGACATGTAACGTTCTTTGTTTCATGACATGTAATGTTGAGTTTTTCAATAAAGATATGCTCACTATTATATTTTTATCATCGAGTTTAACCGAACTTTTTAAGAGCCATCAACCCGTAAAAATAGTTTCCACATAGACCCGACTTGATTCACACCAGGATATGGATATGTCTGAGCACGGATCGAATATCCGGGTTTTAAAAGTATTTATGATTTGCTTCGAATGCCACAGATATCTAATTTTTCGATTTACTTTGCTTCGGAAAATACGGATATTCAGAAAAACGGATATTCGGAAAATAAATAAATATTTGCGGATATTTACGAATACTTATGAATATCTAATTTGTTTTAATTAATACAAATAATCTTAAAAATTCGATACAATTTTATTTTATAAAATATTTTTTTGCATGATATATAAAATAAAAATTAAAAGAAATAGTGAATCTACATATTTTTAAATTTTTTAACTTAATTAACAATTATAATAACACAAAACTTAAGAAAAAAAAATTATAATTATCATAAATTTTTTCTCTTCCTTTCATGTAATACTTTTATATAAGTAATAATGTGGATATAATTAGTCAAATCGTATGTTAGAATAATAATTATATATTTTTATACATTTAAAAATTTAAAATATAATCAAGATATACATGTATTTATATATTGCCAGCTCGGATCGGATATTCGCTTTCCAAAATTTTAATATTTGTGATTTGCTTCGATTTTCACGGATATTGATTTTTAGTATTTGCTTTGCTTCGAAAGTTTACGGATATTCGGAATTTTCAGATCGAATCAAACTGAATAACGAATCGAATCAGATTTAACGGATAAATTGCCCCTGGATATGGACACACCGTCGCTGGGGTAAATTAGGACATACATTTGTATAGTGTTGGAGAACGTGAGTCCAAATCTGTACCAGTATTTATATTTCTCGACAACTATCTCAATCAGTATTATGGGTATTAAAATTATGATATAAGTATTGTTTCATTTTCTCTAGATGTGATGGCAATGCTAATCATTCAACTTGTAATTTGATCAAGCAGTGGTTAGATATATGGTGACAGCCAACTATTATTCTGTTTCTTATTCCAAATCTGCCATTCCCCATATTGCATCATCGCATTTTTTTACTGCATCAGAGTACGTTCAAACCTAAAAGTTATCTGAAAAACATTTTTCAATGAGTTATAAACTTACAATTCATAACTCAACCGGAATGGCGACATTTAATCAAAAGATATGCACAATCATTAAAGAAGATTAACTTCAGTTTATACTAAAACCCATATAGTAACAAATTTCTTATGTTGAATAGAAGAAAAAAATGCTTCTGATATTTTCCATCATTGAGTCTTGCAAAAAAAAAAAAAAAAGAATCTTCATTGTATAATTGATAAATAGAGATACCATATTTCATTGACAATATTAACACAATAAAAACGCACATAATCCCAAATTTTAACAACCAAAATTTGCTATAAACCTTTTTTATCAATTTAAACTTAAAACCACACTATTTTTCACTAGTCAAACTCAATCTTTCAAATGATTCAAGTTATTTACAGGATCTGACAAGATTTGAATTTAATTCCTGTATAGAGAAGTACGATATGAATTTAAAGCTCTTACACCTACCACATTTCTGTGTATACAGAAAATGTACGACATGTAGTGTCATTGTTATCAACCTTCATGATTGAAAAAAAAAAGAAACATTTGCTTGAAAAAAAAACCATTTCTAAAATATCATGCTAGATTCACAGCGACAGTCTACAGTTGATGAGGATGTTTAAACGCTGGAGGGTCTTACTCTTATCAGAATCTAATCAAACATCTTCTTTCAAAATGAACATAATAATCACTTTAATTATAAAATCAACCAAAAATAGAAAAGAGTTTTCATTTGGAAATATAATATATTTAGTCAATAGGATATTTTGAGGAATAATGTGAACAAGAAAGAAATAAAAACATTAACTTCAACGGCGAGGAGGCAATCGCTAGGAATATGGTAACTAGAAACCGACGAATAAATTTCTGTGCACATCGGTCCCACTAAAATTTACATACGACACCGTTTTGGATTCACATCAATACGAATACGACGTCTTCTCGAGCCACAGCACATTAAAGTGCATCGCCGGTTAATATTTTCCGTCTTCAACAAATAGAAGTCTCTCTCTCTCTCTCTCTCTCTCACTATTTTCTCTCGCATTTCAAATTCCGTTTCCTTATTTAGATTCTTAAAGTTCGGCGATCCTCGAGTCCACGGTGTTTCCCTCACTTCGCCTTCAGTTTCTCCACTCAGAGCCTGCTACGTTTGTACCGCCGTTTGATTCGCCGGTAAACTTCTCCTCCCTCTTCATTCGAACTAGTGTTTGGTATTTTCATGCGGTGCCGATCTCTGGAATTTTTCAGAATTAGTATACATTTTGTAATCGGATTTGGAATCGCGAGGACTACTTGCTTGGTAAACGAGTTGAGATCTTCCGTGTGGTTCTTGAGCGAGATCGTGTTTTTCGTTGTTATTGTTTAATCTGCTTTGAAGATCGAGTTCGGAATGCAGATAGATCTCTGCTGTGTTTCGCTTTCGCTGTTGAATTGGTCCGCCTTGATCTTAATTTGAACAGTTCTATGAAGTTGACAAGTAAGAGTTTACCAGATAATAGTTCTCTTAATTTGCTGATTACTGGGAGAGTCTCTTGGCTGATTCAAGCTAAGCTCTATAGATTTGAATTCATTGAGATTTGTTTGTGTGTGTGATGTGACACTATTACGAAAAATTCAGTATCATATGGTTGTGGTAATTCGTTGATTGAATACATTATTTGCTTCCAAACTGTTCTTGTAACTTGTCTGTATTTTGTTTTTGAATGGTGCGGCTTTGTTTTCTAGCTCTCTTCACGCATGGCAAGCAATACTTTAAAAGATTTGAATGCTCTTCCTGTAACTGAGAAGATGAGCGACTGTAAAGCAAGCTTAGCCAAGCCTTGTGTTGTGAAAACGAATGGGAAGTCTGAAGATAGACCATTACCAAGCTCTGCTGCTTTGGATCCTAGTGCTGTGGAAACAGAGAAACCTGAGGCAGAGAAAGCTACCGTGGAAGTTGAGTATATTGAATCCGAGAACTTGGATAATGTTGACGATGCTGATGCTGTTCTCAAGGTACTTTTTTTCCTGTTTGTGCTTCCGTGTTATGGTTGCCTTGAATCCCATTAGCATCAGTACAATCTATTTGGAGATTGGAGTTGTGATTGTTTACGCAAAACGAATCTGTTTTGTTTTATTTTTCTTCTTCAGACGGTTCTAGCTGGTCTTGACTCCAAGGATTGGGTCTCTGTCTGTGATGCTCTGAATAATGTTCGTCGGCTTTCAATATTCCACAAAGAAGCAATGCTGCATATGCTGTAAGCCATGTTTTCTTCTCTATACTGATGCCTGTGACTTTATTATCTCTATAAAGTAGATTGAAAAATTGGAAGTCTCACGATATTATCCCCTTAACAGCGAAAAAGTGATCCCACTCGTCGTGAAATCACTGAAAAATCCAAGAAGTGCTGTGTGTAAAACCGCATGCATGACATCTGCAGACATCTTCAGCGCGTATAACAACGATATAACAGATCTGTTGGATTCTCTGGTATATCTTCTATCTTTTTCTTACTCTTTCACTGCGTTGGTTGATTGATTCGTTCTTACAACGTTTCAACACACTATTTCTCTCAGCTTACCCAACTCCTCCTCAAGTCTTCCCAAGATAAAAGGTTTGTCTGCGAGGCAGCAGAGAAAGCTCTAACATCGATGACCAAATATGTTTCACCAACTTTGCTGTTACCAAAGCTGCAACCTTGTCTCAAGAACAGGAATCCTCGGATCCGTGCAAAAGCATCATCATGTTTTTCCAGAAGCGTTCCCCGGCTGGTAAATTCAAGTTCAACTTCTGTGCTTTCCAGATATATCTCTCACAAACAAACGCATACACGTTATGTAACATTTTCAACAACTCAGTGCGCTATGATATGCATATTTCAGGGTGTTGAAGGTATTAAAGAATATGGAATCGACAAATTGGTTCAAGCAGCTGCGTCTCAGCTTACGGATCAGCTCCCTGAATCCCGCGAGGCTGCGCGAACCGTCCTACTAGAACTTCAGACCGTTTATGAAAAAGCTCATCCTATCATCAAGCACGAGACATCATCATCGCCAGAAGAAGAGCAAGCCCCAGAGACAGAGCCAATTACTTGGGAGGTCTTCTGCCAATCAAAGCTGACGGCTCTTAGCGCACAAGCGGTGCTTCGTGTCACCAATGTTGTGGCAGTGACTGCTCGGGAGGGTTTGGTTACTGCAGGTTCATCATCTTCATCCCAGTTATAAGCCTTCTCTACTATTTTTTTTAAGCCGTTTGCTACGATCGATCATACAGTTGCATGGTATTCTCCGGCCATGATCTACCAAATTGGAAAATTATGGACCGGTAAAGAGAGTGAAAACCGGTTATTAAAAATCTTTGGTTATTTTTCCTTTTGTGAGTGAGATTCTTTTCTCATCACTCTTCATCAGTGACTTTTTTTCTTTTTCTTTTGTGTATATATCTATACCAATATTTGGTAAGATGGTTTGAATCGTTTGGTTTAATACTTTAATTCAAGTGGGTCAGATTCTTTGACAATTCAAGCATTCATCTCTGACATCATTATTGACTTGTACAAACGGTTTACGAGATTGTTTCAACCCTCTAACCAAACCTCCTGGCTTCACTCTCCGCCATCTTTTGATCGGAAAATTACGGATTTATATAGAGAGATTTAGGTTGTCAATTAATTGGCTCAGATAATATCTTAGATCAAGTGTTAAAGTGATCAGTTCATGTGTAGTTGCTCGCTCATACAAAACATCACGGCGTTTTTATAAGGGCTGCAAAGCTAAACCCAAACCAAAAACGACACAAAGCATAAAATCAGTCTTCTATAGCATAGACGACCACTGAGGACTGAAGATCTCTATCAACCTTGAAATGCGCGTGGAAAAATCTTTTCACCTGTTTCATCGTGAACCAAAGAAAACATATTTCAATTAAAAAAAAAACAAATGACGTTAGAGTTGGAAAATCAAAATGTTCTTGCCTCTCTAAAGGAATGTTGGATTATGAAATCTCTGAGTTTTCTTTCTTCCGATGCAAACATCACAATGTGGCTAGGCCGCTCTGACCAGTTTCCGGCTAACTCTGATACGAAACCTAAAGGGTCCATCATGAATCGGTCTGACTCGTCAACTTGTCCCTTCTCTTCGCTGTAAAACCAAAGACGAAATACCCTTTTAAGAATCAAATCGTCAAAGAAGCAAGCAACTGTGGTTTTTGTTACCTTGGCGTGCAGTCCAGAAATTGCATTGGTATGTTAGTATGGAGAGTGGAATAGTAGGGAGTAGAATGGCATGGCATGAGAAAGAGAATGCTCTTTACTCTCCCTTTGTATGCTTCTTCAGATAGATAGTTCATCGCATCCTCGGTCCCTCTCTGTTGGAAACAACAACATTCCTTTCACCAGGAGTAGAGATAGACAAGAGAGCACTCAAAGTAATTGATTCTTTACCTGATGGAATAAACTCATGTATAGTGCCATTGGGATATTGGTCACAAGTAAAAACAAGACTGTGAGTGTTAGCTTAGGAGACCACTTGACCATGCGCTTCTTTCGAGGGACTTGCTTCGTTTTAGTTTTTGATGATGACGAATCAGATGCGTCCATTTGAGCAAGTGCATAGCCAGAGAAAATCAAAGCTATGGGTAGCACCGGCAGCACAAACCTATCATTCATAATCTAAGTAGTCCACACGGAAGACATAATTCATGATGAAATCATGTTCCTTGTTTACACGAAACTGTAAGAAAACGGGGTTCATATTACCTGAATTCCTTGTGGCCGAGTAGGCTGTAAATCGTTAAAACCCATAGAATGAGAGCTGAAAGCTTCTGATTCTTAGACTTGATCATTCCAGCAATGGAGAGTGGTGTGAAGGTGAAAAGCATGACAAGAAATCCCTGGGAGAAGTACCAGTGCCATGGGTGAGTTCCGTAATAGTCTCCACCAGATGAAAGGAAATTGAACTTGAGAAAATTAAGAGGCACAATGACCCATGAGCCGTACATCAGACGGTCCAACAAACAGGTTAAGCCGAGGACCAAAGACCTAGCACCAAAAACAAGCAAGCACTATAAAATCATGGAAAGCAAACTTAAAGAGTACAGCTGCAGAGATAAACTCACCCAATCGGGATCACCTCTAGGACGATGAATTTGACCTTATTGGGCGTCAAAAATAGCTCAAGCGTCCCAACATATAACCATATGATAGCACTTGTTGGCCTTAGGGCACATGCTAAAGCCGCTACGACCAAACCCCACCTCCGATTCACGGGATGGTCCTTTGAAGAATCTCTAACACAAGGCCAGTAGTAGAGCCCCATGATGGTGAGAACAGTCTCCAAACAGTTTGAAAACGTACGGTTCATACAGAAGAACATGAACCAGTTTGCCAATTGACAAAAGAGCTACCAAAACGTTAAGGAAGCAATACGGAAACAAAATGCAAATACAGGTCGGGGATGATCTCTAACTCACTTTCAGTTACATCGACCTAGCATTGCACTGAACTATAAAATCTAAAGTAATGGTAGTTGACATTCGTTTTTTACTAGCCATAGATTAATCTTGTAAAATTCACTGGCCACAAATCCATTGTCATACCGTTCCAAGAACTTAGCATGCTACATAGAAAGAGGATACAGACCAACTTGCAACATTTTCTCCATACAGAGCATCAGAGAGTTTGTACAAATAGAGATCACCAAGAGCTGAAAATACGGATTGCATGAGACGTGGGGCTTTGCTCTGCAATCAGAGAGTTTTGTTCACACATAAAGCTCATTCTTTCTATCTACTTTTTATTTGAATATACTTACTGAGAGCAAAAATTGCTAAATACACAAGTCAAACGAGAGAAGTACACTGACCATAACGTAGGGAGTATCAAGGCCAGTGAGATGAAGAAACTTATACAAGAAAGCGAATAACATGGGATGCAAATAGCTTCGTATTCCTCTCTTCCACTCCCATGTCAAATAACCATACCTGTCATCATCATCATCATCATGATTTAAAATCAAGAACACAATCTTTTTTTAAAAAAAAGAATGCTCACTTGACTCTAACAAACTCATCACTTTCTACAATGTTTTAACATGATAACAAATGATTCCAATCAAAGTTGAACACTCAACAAACAGCATGAGAATACGCAAATGGTTCAGCTTAACAGTCAGCTAATTCTGAAAAAGCATTACCCGAAGACGGTACGATGAGCTACTTCGAGGGATTGCCAATGTTCGTCGGGATTGAAATAAGTTTGGATCAACAAAGCATTCGCAACACGAAACGCTAGGCAGAACATGAATATACGCCTCGTGGATCGCGTTTCTTGACCTGGTTTGGATGAAACAGTAGACGAATCCCGATCATCGCCGCCGTTAACTGACGCGGCACCGTCGCCATCGCCGTCGGCGTTCTTCCGTTTCCTTGTTTCCATCGTAGGAAGAAATTATGCAGCCCGAACTGAACTTGAAGGGCCTATGGTATGCTTGAGAAAAGGCCCATTACAAAATAATCTATGGATTATTAAGGCCCATTTAGTTTAGTACAAAATAATCATGTTTTATGTTTTAGAAAAAAAAACTTGTTTCAAAAAGATACATTTTTCATATTTCCAATGTATAAGTTAAATATAAATTGTGAACTTAAAAAAATATAATTACATTTATTAAGATTCTATTGGTGAAAACTTGTGGAAAATAGTTGATTACGAAAAATAATGTATTGGTAACTAAAATTTAATTTATTTTCTTAATAAATGTGAAAATCCTAAAATATGGATCTTTTAGGAACAGAGGGAGTAGTAACTTTTATGAGACTTGCTTTAGAGAGTCTTCCTTCTTCAAGACGAAGAAGCTCGTAACGTTAATTATTGTTCTTCGGAATGATCTTACGGTGAGTTTGTATGCGAAAATATATCTGATATGAGAAAAATATCTTAGAAATATAAATTTAAGACAAGTTGTAAAACAATGTATTTAACTCTACACTTTTTAATTTGCTACATCTAACATTCTCACCGCGAAATGAAGAAACATAGTTGAAATATTCATGGGATATTCTAACACTATTTACCTTCTATAACCAAATCATTTTAGACAACTTTTAAACGTCTTCTTTATCTACTGAGAAATCAGGTTCATCTGGTTTGAATAGTTGAGGCATTTTCAAACTGTTTGAAGATTCATCTTTCTTACCACCACTACTACTACTATTTGAAGCCTTTTGATTTGTGTTTCGTGTTTGCTGCTACCTTAGATGCCAAGATTGTTGCTTAAAGATTTTGGTTGTTGTTTGCGTTGTCCACTGATAATAATCTCTCGTATTCATTGTCACTTCTATAGTAAAGTTCTCTGTTTTCTACATCTTCTCTTTTTGTTGTAACTTGTAATTCATCTATCTACTCTCATGCAGGCTGAGCTCTTTAGCGAACTTTCTTCGCTTGTACTTTCTCATGTGAGCAATACCTGAAAAAGTGGACGTATGGTATTAGGGTTATACCAGTTCTGTCTTAAATCAGGACTAAGATCGAATCCGAATCTGAGATTTACAAAAAAAAAAAAGAATCTGAGATTTACAGGATAATAAACATTTTTATGGTTAATCATAATAAAAATAATTTCGAGAATTTGTAGACAATGTAATTTATGTATAATAATCTTTCAAAATTTGGGAATCAAAACAAATGTTTCATCCAGTTGTTCTAAAACAACCTTAAGAACATGTACAGCGGTTCATTTCTGCAAAAATTTCTTAAGCTAGATAATAATTTAAAAGTCAGAAATAAGAAAGAGATAATAGAAATGTGGAAAAACTATCCGGGAAGAAAAAAATTTCTTCCTCTTTCAAGAGACTTAATTTCCACGTACCCACCCATGACATTTTAGCACTTTCAGTTTTAACTATAAAACTGTTTTATGTTAAAATATTAATAAATTAATATTGAAAGACTTTGTTGAAGAAACTTATCACTAATGATGCTTATGGCACCATTAATAAATTAAGCCCTTTAGAGGGATTGACCAGGATCCTTTGGAGTTAGTTCGATATGCTGAGAGCAAATGTCAAACTTGGTTCAACGCAAACAAGATGGTATACTCGAACCTACAAGAATAAAGTATGGAGGAACCTCAAATCTTAAGTTTGAGTAATATTTACATGATAGATGGATCGTGGATATCCACATCACGGTTTAGTGGATATGGATGGGTCTAGATGGACAGCTTGGGGAAGATATAACTTATGGGGACCCAGAACTACATACGGCGAGAATCTATCTTACACTCAGAATTGGAAGCACTGCGATGGCGATGGAGAACATGCTCCAGCACTCAGACATGCCAAAGCTTCAGAACGGATTGTAAGGACTTAGTTGCCATGATTAAAGATCCTTATGCTTGGCCAAGCTTTGCAACAGAACTCGAAAGAATAGAGACTCTGCAGATTTGCTTTCCAGACTTCAAAACTCTCATATATTCCATGAGCGCAAAATCGGATTTCGGATTCTTTAGCTAGGACTGAGAAGTTTTTTCATAGAGAACTCTATTTTATTGGTTATTCTATTATAGTGTAATTATCCAGGTCACCTCTAATTTGAGTTATAACATAGTGGTTTGATGTCACGAAAAAAAAAACTGTAAATGAGAAACCACTGAGGTTTTCTCTCCTGCGCATGCTCTAAAGGATCTCGTTTGTTGAACTATGTGCTTCCGAAACAGCACACGGTTTTCACCCTAAAACTGTAAGCGGCATAACGTTTATAGTCATTAGTTGCTAAACCTATCGGCCCAGTGATCATGTCGTTGAACAGATTGGCCCAACTATTAGGTCACCGATCAAAATTATCTATTTTAAAATTATATATGAGGGTAATTATTATCGGCCCAGTGTTCTTCTCTTCCTTTCTTTTTTGAAGGTTTTGCTATTATTAATCTGTTCTTTTGAGTTTTTTTACAGTACTTTTAGAATTATCTTAGCCACTGGAATAATTATTTATTTAGAAAATACCTATCTTTTCGTTTTGAAGAGCAATTATTAAATTTCTTAGCCACCGAAAATAAATTGTATATATAAAATGGGTATGAAAGCAGTTAAAGCACGCGTACCAAACACTCTAAAATATGCTAGTGGGAGATAGTGTGCATGCTTGGTGACACCATAAGATAACAAAAAGGGATAGAAAACCCTAGAAACGATTATGCGAATATAAAAGGGAATAACGTAGAAAGAAATGAAATACTGAAAGTATATACGTCATGAAAAATTTGATGTTTATCCACACAAAAGAGACAACAACAACTTCGTTTAAGTAAGGGACAACAATTGACAACAACTTCCATCATTTCATATTTTGTTCTACTTAAAAAAATTGTTGGCCGTGTTAGACAATGTAGTAAGTAATGGGGGAAAAAATAGAATTTTAAAGTTCAGCCACATAACGAGTTATAGAGAGAGAGACTGCTGAGCAACACGTCTTTGGATGTTCATAAACGTAATTATGAAACAATGATATTCTTTTTTTTTTCTTTTTGACTAAGAAACAATGATATTCTTCCAAGCTTCCTCCAACTAGGAACTCATGGATATAGAAATACGATGTTGGTTAAACATTACTATTATCGAATAGTTAATGACTTATGATCCGATGATGGCTGCTATTAAGCATGACCACGTGTGACAGATTTGAAATGTATAAAATATTATAATCCGAATGGATCCAATTCTTTTTTTATCCTACTTTTGCCACTATGCTTATTATGCAATAACCATGATTAATTAAAAGGATTTATATTTTATGGAATTTCCCTTTATCCTTCATGTGGAGTAGATTAAACGAAAAAACATACTTTCTTACTATAGAATAATTAGGGGAAACAAGATTGGCAAAGCTTGTATATAATAGCATTTTCCATCCAGACAATGCAAATACAAATTTTATGACATAATTACATATTCGCTGAAACGATAAGGAAACCAAAAGTCGCCATTCTATAAATAAAATAAAACTAATTTTCCTGTTCCTTTTTTTCAATAAAGTAGCTGGTATTTATGAAACAAATTAATAAAAACTGATTTTGAACATTTATTAAGATAGCAAAGGCTCCCACTTCCCATTCTAGGAGGCAACAACTTTCCTTTTTGTTTGGTTTATATAAATGCTTACGAAAGAGAAGAAGAAATATCGCGATCATGAACATATTAATCATTTGGGACCCTAATTGAAAAAGAGTGATATATATTTTGTTTTATTGATATAAAAGTATGTTGTATTTTTGTGAAGTTTTTAGGACACTCGTTTATCAATTACTCCCTCCGTTTTGTTTTATATGACGTTTTGCAACTTTTTTTTTGTTCCGAAATAGTTGACGTTTTCCAAAACCCAATGCAAAATATAATGTATATGACTTTACTTACCCTTGCATTATTATTATACGTATAGATCAACACTCAAGTTACAATAAATTCTCAGCATTGAAAATACAACGAGAAGGATAAAACTGGTATTGTATCAACTGCCTTAATCTACGTGAAATGTTCTGAAACGTCATATATAATCGAACGGAGGGAGTATTATGTAGAGAAAGAAGATAAGTTGCTTTCAAAGTGGTAAGAGTTAGGTCTTGATAAGAAAGGCTCGAAGGTGGTGCCACACTAAAATCCCTGCATCTACATACACACGTGTCCAAGCATATTTAATTTAAATAAAATCAAATTTCTGATTTGAACATTTGTATATAGTTTTGGGATATGTGTGATAATTCATGGATTTGTGAGTTGTAGAGGATGAACAAACAGGTCACATAAAAAATATACCCTAATGTAAACAATCAAGAATAGAATAGAATCTCTTGGTACTATCAAACTATCAATTTAAAAAGATAAAAAGTGATGAAGACACCAATCTATTCATTCCCCACCCATCCCCCATTAATATTCTTTATTTCTCATTAATATTTCTTTATCTCTCATATACTATTTTCCAATCTCTGACCTATTTACTGGGTCACTTGCAAATTTGTGGTACTTTGATCCACAGTTTCCACGACAACTACATAACAATTATTTTTGTAAAACATTTCAATTTATATTCTGAAACTATAGGAGTATTAAAGAGAGGAAATAGCTGTGATAGTACATCGTTTCATTTGAAAATTGAAATATTACAAAAAATAATAATCCTGGATTAGTTAACTTTTTATAACCAGCTAAACAGATACTTACTTTGTTCCTAAAAGATGAATATTTATGTCTTTTTACCAAGTAAAATACTATTTTCAGGGACACAATTATTCTCTTTTATTGAAACTTATAACATTAAGTTCAAATTTTGTTTTATTCAATTGAAAACTAAATTTTAGAGATTTATTTAAAAAACAAAAAAATGTGTTTGAAAAAGAAAATAACTAATATTTTAATTAATAGGAACTATATGATAAAAATAATATTCATTTTCTATTACAATCAAAATGTTTGGTTAACCAAATGGTTTAAGCTAATATTGAATGAGTTTTTTTTTTTTTTTTTTTTTTTTTTTCAAAAATTTATTATATTACACAAATCTTATGTTTACACTATTAATATGAATAAATTGTTTTTGGTTGAATGGTTTAAGTGTTTTAATTTAAGTTTTTTTACATGGATTCGATTCTCGCAAATAATTAAATTTTAATTTAAAGTAAATTAGATAAATGATGTTGTTTTAGACAATGAAAACTATATCAGATATACAGTTAGCCAGTTAGCCTAAGCGAATATAAATTTAAAAATATAATCCTAAAAATTCATATAATTTTTTAGAATTTATATTCAGTTCACAATAAAAAACCTAAAGTTCAGTTTAAAGTAGGTATTCTTCGCATTTTTCTACCGTACAACTGTTTTATGTTAAAGTTGACACAAACATACATATACTGTATAGACGTTTGATCAAAGAAAAAAAAAACTGTATAGACATATATATGAAATAGTTATAAAAATACAATTTTATATGATACATATACAAAAGCCATTTACTACCTATAAGATTTGCACATTCTTCCATAACATAGAAGGCCCCACCTTTTTTTTTCTTGAAGAGTATGATATTTTGTAGTTGTATTTGTGGCAGTTAACATAATGATTCTTTTCATATGTTTTGTAGTTATGTCTCTTCTCTCTCCCTCCATCGCTCTTGTGGTTCTTGATTTTGGCCAAATCTTTCTGCTTTCAATGCATTAAAAATCACATTAGCCAAAGAATCTAAAAAGAAACTTGTGTAACGTCAATCGAGTTTATCCCCCAATCTTTCTTGTCTTCCACGAACCAAATCCCATCTTCAAATTCATATCAGCTAAGAACCAAAAAAAAAACCCATCATGGATCTCGAGCGTCTGAGCCCAAGGAACCAAGTTAAGGTCAATCTCTGAACTTCAATTCCGATTCCAAAACCAAACCTTTTGTCGCTAATTCTGTTTGTCTGCAGAAAGAATCTTGGTGGACGGTTCTGACATTAGCTTACCAGAGCTTAGGTGTGGTCTACGGAGATTTAGCAACTTCACCATTGTATGTCTACAAGAGCACTTTCGCTGAAGACATCCAACACTCTGAGACAAACGAAGAGATCTTTGGTGTTCTGTCTCTTATCTTCTGGACACTAACTCTAATCCCACTAGTCAAGTACGTCTTTATCGTGCTTCGTGCTGACGATAATGGCGAAGGTGGGACCTTTGCTCTCTACTCTCTACTCTGTCGCCATGCCAGAATCAGCTCTCTGCCTAATTTCCAGCTCGCCGATGAGGACCTTTCTGAGTATAAGAAAACTTCCGGGGACAATCCGAGGAATTTAAAAGCTAAGGGGTGGAGTTTGAAAAACACACTTGAGAAGCATAAGTTTCTGCAGAACATGTTGCTTGTTCTTGCTCTGATTGGGACTTGTATGGTCATTGGTGATGGTGTTCTCACACCTGCAATCTCTGGTAATAATTAAAAAAATATATTTATTCTTTTTTCAGATTTTGTGTGGATTTTTCAAGATCTTAGATGCTGATTTTGTATTAATTTTGCAGTTTTCTCAGCAGTTTCTGGATTAGAGTTATCCATGTCCAAAGAGCAACATCAATGTAAGCTCTCTAGTCTCTACTATCTTTTTTGATTAGATAGGTAGGAGTGCTAAAGATGGTAAATTTCAAGTTAGGTTGTAAGCTTCTTAATTATGTTTAGAATAAGTTAATTTTTTTTTAGTGTGGAAGGTGAGGCTGATGCAGATGCATTCTTTTTAATTTTTATAATCTTATAATAATGACTGTTGTTTAGGAGTTAAAGTTGATTTATAATAACAAAGATATAAAGCTTAGAGGAATATAAAAGTCATAAAGCTTATTCTGAAAAGTGATCATCAAGTGGTCAAATAAAGAAAAGTTTGTTGGTTTGGATAAGACTGCATAAGTTCTATCTCTTTAGTCGGTAAATAGTTGAGTCACTATGCTGCTATGCAGATGTGGAGGTACCAGTGGTCTGCGCCATACTGATACTCTTGTTCTCGCTACAACACTATGGAACACATCGTTTAGGCTTTTTGTTTGCTCCCATTGTCCTCGCATGGCTTCTCTGCATAAGCACCATTGGTGTATACAACATCTTCCATTGGAACCCTCATGTTTATAAAGCATTGTCTCCTTATTACATCTACAAGTTCCTCAAGAAAACTGGTAAACGCGGCTGGATGTCTCTCGGTGGCATCCTTCTTTGCATAACTGGTAATTAAAAAAAAAAAACAGAGATGGAACAGTTTCGTTTTCTTCTTTTCATGAGTTTCAAACCCATTTAACTTATTTTGTTTGTGGTTATCCAGGCTCGGAAGCTATGTTTGCTGATCTAGGACACTTCACTCAGTTGTCAATACAGGTAAAACTTATGATTCTATTTGTAAAGTTTTTTTTCTCTTATTAGCTTTTACTGAAACTTGCATTTGTCTTCTTGGCTGCAGATTGCGTTCACATTCGCGGTTTACCCTTCCTTAATCCTTGCATACATGGGTCAAGCTGCTTATCTGTCTAGGCATCATGTTCTCGAGAGCGACTACAGGATTGGATTTTATGTTTCAGTACCAGGTAAATGCACTTCACCATCTTGTTAAACCGGTTAACATGCAATGCTGGCATAGTTTTCACTTAGTTTTGTTTTGTTGTTGCACAGAGAAAATAAGATGGCCGGTTTTGGCTATTGCTATTCTGGCTGCTGTTGTTGGAAGCCAGGCGATAATCACGGGAACATTCTCCATCATCAAGCAATGCACTTCTCTAGGTTGCTTCCCTAAAGTCAAGATCGTGCACACATCTTCGAAGATGCACGGCCAGATTTATATCCCGGAGATCAACTGGACTCTCATGCTGTTATGTTTGGCAGTGACTGTAGGTTTCCGCGACACCAAACACATAAGCAATGCCTCAGGTACAGTATCCACCAACCGTAGCCACGGGAAAATGGAATTTTTCATGTCGTGCTTTTACCTTTATGAACAGTAGATCCATGCATATTTCATCATGAACCATAAATAAATTCAAATTAACTATTTGAAATTTACAAAACATGTATAAAACTATATTAAACGTAATAAAAGTTAGTCAACCGTTAACTCGGCTGACTCGACATCCAACTAACTCTTGTTGTGGTGTCTGCCGAGTAGGATGTCAAGTCTGTCGATTTAACGGTTAACTAACTCTTGTTATAATTAATGTAGTTTTCGACATGATTTGTAAAATTAAGATTTGCTAATTTGAATTTATTTGTAGTTCATAATGAAATATGCACAAATCTATTATTTATAAAGGAAAACTAGAGGTTGAAATACGCTTTTTTCCCCCAACTATTTAGTAGGTTCTGAATCTTTTCTTCTCTGTAACATGTATGCAGGTTTGGCTGTTATTACCGTTATGCTAGTAACGACTTGTCTGATGTCACTTGTAATAGTCCTATGCTGGCGCAAAAGCTCACTCTACGCGTTAGCCTTCATCTTCTTCTTCGGAACAATAGAATCCCTCTACTTCTCAGCCTCCCTCATCAAGTTCCTAGAAGGCGCGTGGGTTCCTCTCGCCCTCTCCTTCATCTTCCTCCTCATCATGTACGTTTGGCACTACGGGACCGTCATGCGTTACGAGTTCGACGTCCAGAACAAAGTCTCGATCAACTGGCTCCTCACGCTCTTCGGCTCTTCGAACCTAGGAATCGTCCGTGTCCGCGGCATCGGCGTGATCAACACGGAACTCGTCTCAGGCATCCCAGCTATCTTCTCTCATTTCATCACTAACCTCCCTGCGTTCCACCAGGTCGTTGTCTTCCTCTGCGTGAAGTCTGTCCCCGTCCCGCATGTTAAACCGGAAGAACGGTTTCTCGTCGGAAGGGTCGGACCGAAGGAGTACCGTCTATACCGGTGTATAGCCCGGTATGGATATCGCGACGTGCACAAAGATGACGTTGAGTTTGAGCAAGATCTCATCTGCAGTATAGCAGAGTTTATACGTTCGGACAAAGCGTTCGATGACTCGCCGGACCAAGAAAACGAGACGGGAACGACGGAGAGGCTTACGGTCGTAGCAGCTTCCTCCTCTAATCTCGAAGGTGTTCAAATCTATGAAGACGATGGAGAAGAACAATCTGAGGTGATAGTGGTTGCGGCAGAGGCACAGGTTCCTTCGCCAAGAGTCAAGAAAAGGGTGCGGTTTGTTTTACCGGAAAGTTCGAGGATAGATAGATCAGCGGAGGAGGAGTTGACGGAGCTGACGGAGGCGCGTGAGGCGGGGATGGCGTTTATAATGGGGCATTCGTATGTGAGAGCGAAGTCGGGTTCGAGTGTGATGAAAAAGATGGCTATCAACTTTGGGTATGATTTTCTAAGGAGAAACTCGAGAGGTCCTTGTTATGGTCTGTCTACTCCTCATGCTTCTACTTTAGAAGTTGGTATGGTTTATATAGTGTGAGTGACTACACGTTTTCTTTTTGTTGAATATTGTAAATTAAAGGTAAGATAAATTTCTCAGGTTTTTGTTTTTGTAGTGGTGGTAAGTTGTAACTTTTGTGTAGAGATGTTAGAGTTTGCTTGTGGCATAAGTAAGATGTGCTTTTTCATTTTTGTATTAGTTTGTCCCTACTGATAAAGATCCAAAAAGAGAAGATTGAACAATAAGTAGACAAGACTCAAGAGCATATGATTCTTGTCTCTTTATGTTTCTTTAACTGCAAATCTTCTCTTTTGTCGGCTTAGCTGATCATATATATGCAAGTGCATAGGGAAACAAATACATATACAAGTGCATAGTTGTGTACATCTCTAACTTGTAAGCAACGCTTGCTCTGCTTCCCTTACAAAACAAAAAGATGAGAAAAAATGGAAACTGGGTGGTTCTGTCTCTAATTTTCTTGTGTCTCTTTTGTGGGTTGTCTTCAGTTTCAGCTAAGCCGCCTCCAGTTAGTGAGTTCTTGATTATCCTAATTTGATTTGTCTTTTCAAAAGAGCATCCTTAAAAAAATGTCCGAAGATGTTCTTGTTTTTCTTTGTTTTGGGAACAGAGATTGTAAGTGGACTTGTGACAAATGTAGCATCAATGCTGTGGAAATTATTGTGGTCACTTCATACATCTACAACCACAACAACAACCACCACAAAATCTGGTAAGACAACCCACAACCAGAAAAAAATGTTATACACTTGTATTTTGTTGCCAAAATTTCATTCGTTATATAGAATAAAAATACAAGAAAAAAAAGTTTGAAAATGTGACAGGTCTTTCCAGCCGTTCAATGGTGAAATATGAAAGTGGATATAACATAGAGACAGTGTTTGATGGAAGTAAGCTTGGGATTGAGCCCTATGCGATTGAAGTTTCCCCTAGTGGAGAAGAGCTTATTGTCTTGGATTCCGAGAACAGTAATATCCACAAAATTTCCATGCCTCTTTCTAGATGTAAGTTCTTCTTCTCCTTGATCTACATTTGATGAAAAAAGAACTCTAAAGATCGAGTTCCCTGGACACATATACAAATGTATAGTAACAATTTATATGACCCACCAGAACGTTGAATCATATATGTACAATTATGCTTTGCTTCAAAATGGGAATTCATCTTCTTTTGCTTTTTTGTTTTTAAAAAGTTCAGTAAAGAAGTGAGTTTCATCAGATTTTAGATTCCAAAGTTTAGTTCTTTGAGAGATTAAAACTTTTTTACTTTAGTCCACAACACGACACATTTGGCTTTTACCCATGTTCTGTTTCTCTGTTTTTCAGGTTTATTCTTTCTGCTGTTTCTTATTCCTCAAGTTAACTAACTTTCCTCACATTAAAGCACCAAACTTTTGCTTTAAGATAGATTCTAAGATTCAGATAGATATATTGAGATTCTTGGTTTTGCTTCCCGCGTTCTTTCCGACCTCACAACGGATTTGTTAATATTTGGATTTTGAATCTACTGAAGATGGTAAAGCAAAGCTAGTCTCTGGTTCACAAGAAGGCTACACAGGACACGTAGACGGCAAGCTCAAAGAAGCTAAAATGAATCGTCCTCGAGGGTTAGCTATAGACGACAGTGGAAACATCTACGTCGCCGATACTAACAATATGGCCATACGCAAGATCAGCGACGACGGTAACTACTACAAATAGCCGTTTGAATTTATGTAACGCAAATAACAAACGCTAATTTAATAGTTTTATTTATTTCAGGAGTCTCAACCATCGCCGTTGGAGGAAGACGTAGCGGCGGATCTACTAAAGAGGAGATGACGAGATTCTCCAGTGACTTTGATCTGATCTATGTCTCTTCAACCTGCTCTCTCTTAGTCGTTGACCGTGGAAACCAAATGATTAGAGAGATTCAGCTTCACGATCACGACTGTTCTCATCACGAACCAGAAACAGATCTTCATCTTGGTAACTTTTCAAACAAGCTAGGTTTGTTTTTGTTTTGTGCTTTGCTTGAGACGATGCTGTTTGGGGTTTGTGTTATGCAGGAACCGCTTTGCTCGTTGCTGCTGCATTTTTTGGATATATGTTTGCGTTATTAGTACGTAGAGTACGATCATTGTTCTCTTCGTTTCGTCATGTAAGTTGAACACGTCTTGGTTTGATTCGGTTAAATCGGAACCGATTAGCATCATTGGTCCGTTTTTTTTATCTCAGGATAATAAGAGGCATGTAGCTAAACCGAACATGACAATGGCTCCATATCAACGTTATCCAAGACCGGTTCGTCAGCCATTAATCCCACCTCAACATGAACCGGAAAAAGAAGAAGGATTTCTCGGTTCGCTTGGAAAGCTAGTGGTGAAAACCGGTTCTTCGGTTTCTGAGATGATATCCGGTTCAAGGAATGTTGATACCCAAGACTTCCAGTACCACCATCAGCAACAACCGAGCCAGTGGCCTCCGGTACAAGAGAGCTTTGCTATACCGGAAGAAGATGGACCGCCGGGTTTAGAACCGGGATCAGTTACAAATCCGGATAAGCCCTACCTTAGAGCACAAGGAACAAAGCAAAACCGGTCTTATTACCAAGATTATGACCAATACCAAAAACAGCAGAAACGAAATGTGAATGATACGGCGCCGTTCGAAGATAACCGAGAGAAGAATGAGTTTGTGTTTGGAGCAGTTCAGGAGCAGGACGGTCGCAGGGAAGCCATGGTGATCAAGGCCGTCGATTTCAACGAAGCCATGAACGATCAGCGAAATCTACGGCCTAGAATTAATTACATGGGATACTCTTCTCATGTTTACTGATTACAAACTCAAATTTTCATAATTATACCTAGAATGTGTCTAATATATATCGTTTTGTGTTTATTAGTCTCGAGTGTTAACTTACTTTTTTACTTATTAGTTTGGTTACTTTGCTATAGTAAGTACACCATTACCGATGATAGGTGCTTTTAAATATATAAGTAAGATATTTTGGACAAAAAGATTTATTGTTTAATAGTAGTATATTATATTTTTCTAGCAAAAAAATAATTCAGTTTATTAAATTCTATTAATTTAACTTTATTAAAAAATTGATAATGCTAGAAAATAGATTATGATTTTTTTTTTGTAAGTAATGTGTTATCAATAGTCGGTGGTATAAGTTCATTAAAATTTAAAAATGATATTTGGCCGGCTAGTATTTTGGGAAGATTCTTCCCCACGTCTGCCTAGGAAGGCATGAGAGCTTATTGAACGGAGGAACACCAGATCTTGTCTGTCGTCACGTCAGTAACATATCAGATCCATGAAAAACCTACCGGCCACAACTGTTTACAGCACCATAAACTGATGAGATCTAACAAGCATTAAAAAATAGATCGGTTCAATATCGGTTTATGGTAGAAAATCGAAAATGACGAATATATTCAAAGCCAGCTTGGCATTAACGCAATTCCAGCTATTGTTTTAGTTACCATTTATTATTACCATCCCTCTCGCCTTAAGAAATGGACTCGTAATAAGGAGATAACTTGCAGGAGGGGGAAAATTAGGGTTAGGGCTGCAGAGAAGCAGAGGAAGGAAGGAGGATTCAAAGAATCGAATCCAAACTCTGTATTCCTCTGTTCCTCTCTCTCCCTCTCTGTTTCCTACCCAATGGGCCTTCAATCTTTTCCCATCTCTGAAATGGACACAACCGACGACATGCACGAAGCCATGTTCGCGAAACGAGGCTGCTGTTTCTTCCTCCCATGTCTCGGATCATCTCAGCCGTCCGGTCACGGAGGATCCGTATGGTGGCAGCGAATCAGAACCGTCGATAAACTCGAGCCCGACGACCGCTGGTGGATCTCGGGGTGGAACAAGGTGAGGGAGTGGTCCGAGATCCTGGCTGGTCCCAGGTGGAAAACGTTCATCCGCCGCGTCGGCCGGAGTCAGTGCTGCGGCGGCTCCGGAGACGGCGGGGGTAATAGGCCGGATCAGGTTGGTTTCCGGTACGATTCTTGGAGTTACTCGTTGAATTTCGACGACGGTGAGCAGACGGGTCGTTCCGAGGATGAGTTTCCTTACCGCGATTACTCGATGAGGTTCACCTCGCCGTCTCTGCCGGTCTCCACCAAATGCTCCGTTGATTTCGACAACGATAGCTACGCGCCGCCTCCGCTGATTAAGTGAAAGCCACGCGCTTCTCTGTTTTGTTTTTTCTTTCCCGTGGTATGGATTCTAACGTGCGATGTGCACCGATGAAAGACGTGACATTTTTTAGAAGAAAGATTCGAAGAAGAATTATTTTCACATTTTCAGTTTTTGTAATATTTTTCACTTCAAATAAAATTTGCATTTGATCGACAGTTTCTTCCAGAGTTGAGGTGACTTTCATGAACAAGAACTTATGTACGAGGGAAGAAAACTTTTTGATTGATTTTGAGCCTAATGCAATGCAATTAGTGAATCAAAGTGAGTTCAATTTGCATTCCTTCAAGTTTCATTGGATTCTACAAAATAAGTTTTTTAAAAACTTAATTCTCTTTAGAACTTTTTGAAAAATTGCTAGAGAAGTCATAATCTTTTAAAAACAATTTAGTATTTTGGTTTAAATTATTTTAACATTTAATTTCTATAAAATATTTATTTTCCATTGATAAACTGGTTTACATACACGAAAATTCAATTGTTTCATAAAATTAACTGTTGTTTTTCTGTGTACACAAAACAGCTAAGTCAACACAATCTAAAAAATAAAATAATATTAAAAATATAAAAAATTAAAAATTAAAATTAAAATGTTTTGTTTTGAAAGTTTATTTGATTGTTATCTGTTTTACCTTTAAAAAGAAAAAAAAAAATTGGAAAAATTTGGCTGAAAAAATCTAACTACAATATTGTCCATTCCATTTTTCTTATTATTCATAATTTCAGATCATTCTTATTATTCGGTTTTTTTTTGCTTTTTACTCACTATCGCTTTTAAATGAAAAAAAGAATAATGAAGCAAAATAATTTAATTATTTTTTAAAAAAATTTCTACGTATATTAGAAAAAACATTAAAGATACATTATCTATTTACTCACAAACCTTATCGAGTGAAGTAAAGATTGGGAAGGGGTAGTAGCGAAAATGGCGTCGATTGCAGCTTCTTCTACTTTCCACTCGTTTTCAGCGACCAAAAGCCCTAACCTTTCTTCGACCCATCTCCTTCCTCTATCCAAAAACCTCACCTTTCGAACCAAACCCATCGGGAAGTACAGCAGAGCTTGCAGCTTCACGAAACAGAACCGCCGCCTTGGGTTGAGGAAGCTTTCGTCCGTTGGCGAAGGAGGAGGAGGAGAAGGCGTCGCAGTTGCAGATGAACAACAGCAGCAGCAAGAGACTGTCTCTGTCCCTGTCTCTCCTTCAGACATGCTCACCATGTTTTTTCAGGTGTGTACTTCACTCTCTCGCTCTTATGTGAAATGTACGGTTACAAGTAGCAGTTAGTGAGTAGATAAGCTATAATGCTTCGTATGTAACTAGGCACATTGTATCTATATACACAAGTTATTGAGAATGAGTTTTTTCTTTTTTTTTTCTGTTTTGCAAACTCCAATAATCTCCATTGATGGAGATTGGTATTGGATACAGTAGTCTAGCTTCACTGATTCATGGTTCTGTCAGGTCTTAGAACTGAACATAATTGCACAATAATATTTGAATTGTCTTAAATTGAGTCTAATCATTGTTTTGGCTATTTGCTTGATATTTTGAAGGCTGATGGAACTTTGAATGAAGCAGCTATTCCTAATGTGACAAAGGCCTTACAGGTAATAATACTTTTGATTTAAGGTCTCACAAATATGTTTTTGTGAATGTATCTGTTTCTTTTTGGATTGTATACAACCCTTTTGTTTGTTACTTGGTTTGGATCTAATCCAATCTCGAAGTCTAACTTTCAACAACAGTGTGAATAAAATCCAATAGTAAATCTTGTTTGTTCTTTCAGGACATCGATGGAGTTTCCAACTTAAAGGTTCAAGTTGCTGAAGGTGTTGCCGTTGTTGAGGTAATGTTTACATCCAACCTTACTCTTGATACATTCATTGACTTTGTATATGTGTGTATGATTTGGATCAGCCTATTGAATCTGACTTGTGTTACTTATCCTTAATGTGTGTATGTGTGTGTGAAGCTTTCAAAGCAAACAACGGTTCAAGCAACAGGAGTGGCGTCAAGCTTGGTGGAAACTATACAAGGAGCTGGCTTTAAGTTACAAACCTTGAACCTGAGCTTTGAAGACCAAGATGAAGTTCTTGTCTAATTGAATCATCTTTCTCCTCCTCCATTTTTTGTGATTAAAGACACATTAATGTTCAGTTTTTATTACAATATATGACAATGTGCCAAATTACAAAAGTTGAAATAAATTAATGTGACATCACTTTCTTTACAAAAGCATGTTACTAGTTGTTTCAACATGCTCCCATGAAACAACCACTCCACCAGGACTTTTATATCCTTCAATAACAATTTTTCTAAATTGTTTCGTTACTAAATTGTAATAGACAACATAGAACTCAATCCCATAACTCGGCGTCAAAATAATCTCACCCATTCTCGTAACGCCCTCAACGTTAAATTTCACCAAAGGTTGTGTCCATGACCTTGTAGAAAAACACACCTTAGACCATTCATGCTCCTTAGCATCTTCCAAAACCCACAACTCATACGTATCGTAACCAGTTGAATACGCTAACGCTATTTTCCCATGGTAGTTCATTAGAGTTGATGAGTAATAACTTAGTGTTTGGACAGACTCTGGCATATTTGTAAAACCTAACTGTTCAGTCCTCACGTCAAATCTCACTAAGCTAAGTTGTTTCATACTCTCCCCTATGTAAGCACCGTAATACACAGCCCCGTTGATACATACGCTTATAGTTCCAGGACAATGAATCGTGTTACACTCGACCATTCTCCATACACCTTGAGATCCCAACGTAAACACTTTGTGTTCCTTATATGGTATTATGCTACCACCACTATGGTTACCAGGCAACGGAGTCATGGACAATACCTTATACTCCTCGTTGATCGGATCGTATCCAAGAATGTTTTCCACGTATGGTCCAACGTTGTGGCCGACATGGATTCTTGGTAACGTTAGTGATTTTCCTGAGGTGGGATTATAGATCAATGGACTCGTACCATATCCACAACATATCAAGCCGTTGACTTCTTGAGGCTGACGACATCTAGATCTGGAGTCAGAGACGTGACACGTGGTACGTGAAAGAAACGATGATGTTCCTTGTTGGCTTGACAAGAAGAACCAATTCTCGAATCCTGTTTGGTGATAATCCCTTATGAAGTAGAGGATGCGTGACTGCGATTGAAAAGATATGATGAAATCTTGGCTGCGGATTATTGAGGCCCAAAGCTTTGATACACATACACATCTCGCTAGGGTTTTCGCTGGCAATTTTAAGAAAATAATGAATAACAGCTCTAGAGGAATAGGATCTGTGTATCTTCCTTTGATAACTTCATCGTTGCTTTCTTGCGAGCTCCTGATCTTATCAACCCTTGGCCTTTCCATGGTGGTTAACTGGTTATTATTGACTACTTATAACCGTATTGGTTTTTGAGATGTTTAGTTGGAAAGAATTAGTAGTTGATTTTTGAGATAAAAAAGGCATTTCTACACTTGAAATTAGTCCCTAAGAAACCGTAGCTTTACACTGATGCACGTCTTCTTGATCACAGAGAAAAGTTCATAGTCAACGAGAGAAGAATAAGCAGCCAAATAATATTTGCATGGTGAAAGAAAAGTGGTTTTGGATTCGGTCCATCTATAACTCTTCCCAAGTCCCAAGATCAATAAAACAGAATCACATATATAATTTGTCTTCGGAAATATATAATAGAGTGTTGAAACAGAGCATATCCAACGGTGCTCATACTGGATAGTATTATGTTAAGAACTTACAAAACAAAATAAAAAATAATAGTGTTAAGAGTTATAGATCTTTTGAATATTGTTTTAAATCTGTTTGATCGAGAAACGGATAGCATCATCATTAGTGGAGTACTTGGAGAATCGCTCACTTGGAGGTTCGAAATACTTGTTTACTAATTTTACAATCATAACTTATTTACTTTGTTACGGTTCAAAACACATGACAACTTTCTCTTGCTTTATACTTTTTATCTGTTAGCGAGAAACTATATGGTGCTCTGTTGGTGTTAAAGAACTGTTTTTAGTTTATAAACAGTTTTCATCTCGTTGATCATCCTCACTACTACGACTCTTGAAATGCTTACAAATAAAAATATACATCAAAAAGCTAATAGCACTTGTAAGAGCCAAAAGCCAATAATAGTTATCAAGTCTAGCTTCCGACATATCATCTGCGAACCAGTTATGTTTCTCACCTCTTGACTTTGTATAACTCTCGATGACCGATACCAACGCAGCGCTCACAAAACTCCCCACGCCAAAAACACTCGTGTACAAAGCAAACCCCATCGTTCTCATTCTAACAGGAACCTCGCCGTAGAAGAACTCTTGCATGCCAACGACCGTGAAAATGTCCGAGACTCCTAGTAAAATGTACTGAGGCAAGAGCCAAAATATGCTCAACGGGTCCGAAAAGTTTGGTGATGTCTTCATCTTTTGGCTTATCTTTAGTCTTTTTCTTTCGACTAACGCTGCGATAACAATGGCAACGATGGATAGGAACATACCTATTCCCATTCTCTCCATGACAGGGATACCTTTTTCGTTTTTTGTTATCTTCTTGGCCATAGGGATCAAAACTTTGTCGTATAACGGCATGAGAAGGATTATAGACAAGGTGATTGTGCTCTGTAGCGTTGCGGGTGGGATTTTGAAGTTTGGTCCGATGTTTCTCTTCATAGCCATGCCTTGCTTTGTGAAAAATGTTGCTGGTTGTTGGAATATGACTGCAAACGTTAGAAGCATCGTCCATATTGGTAAGAGACGAAGCAATAGCTTCACGGTTTCGAGGCCTAAGAAATTGCTCTCGCAGCTTTTTTCATCAGCTGAGGTCTTGCTTGTAGTACTGGATCCAGTGTTGCTACAGTTGCATAGGGGCTTCTCTTGCAGCCTGTATATATAACACAACAAACCAAGAGCATGGATTAATTAGGGGGGTGTTAACCAATTCATAAACCAAACCAAAAAGAAAATAAACCGAAGAAGATATGTATACAAACAAACCATAACAAAAATCCAATTGTACCGGAAAAATCAACCGAGTAAAAGTGTAAAACTTAAAAAAACCAGTTATATATATATATATATTCAATTTACATATTTGCCAAAAGTATTGAATCAATAACTGTTAAAAATCTATCCTTAAAATCCTAGAAAACCGGAGCTAACTCAAAACCAGAGAATAAACCGAAAGTACTAAACCGCAAACGGGAGAATAAAAACAAATTTTATGACTTACTCTAGCTCCATGGCATTCAAATCATGGTCGTTCACAAGAGTGATCTTACTTCTTCTCGACGCTGCTCCTTTGAGAAACTCTAAGATCCTTTGAAATGGTTTAGCTTTTAGGTCTAGACCCTGATCAGCATACGCATAAACCCCAGAGCCACATAGGAACAAGAAGATCAACAAAAACATGGAAGCGGTTGGGATTGCAAAACCGAGAACCCAACCAAATGTATCTTGGATATAAGCCATGACGGTGACTCCTAGAAGACTACCGGCGCAGACACCAAAGTACCACCATTGGAAAAACTGAGACTTACGGTTCGATTTGACTTGTGAGGATGTCTCGTGGTCGTGGTCAAGGTCGTGGTCAAGCTGGTCAGCACCAAATGCTTGAAGAGATGGGTTTAATACGCCTAAGCCGAGAGCGACGAGGCTTAGTGAAGTGTAGAGGAAGTAAAGAGAAATGGTTTTTGTAGTGGAACGTGACCCATCAAATGCCGTATATGTCAATCCCACTAGTCCCTTTTTAAACATACCCAACAAAATGCCAAACATTAGTAACTTACATAATTAACAAAATATAGAACCTCTAAAATATGAAATTCAAAATAATAATAGTCACAGATACTTTAAATTATAAATTTAAAATAATATCCATTGAAAAAACTTCAATTAACTTCTGGATAAAATGTTGTTAAATTCCTAAAATAGAAGTTCAGCTTTTAAATTACTAGTATTTTCTTATGAAGAAAAAAGCTTACAATAATGGATTTTTTTTTTTGTTCATCCTAAAAACAGTAGTGTAAGATCTAGTAATGGAATATATATAGTCAAGATCAGTGAGAGATGATTCGAGTCCCACTATCATAGTTGAGTATACACTAGGCTTTACTATTTCTGATAAGATCCCAAAATCACATTATGGATCCAAACTCTACCAGCAATACGTGCTTAATTCCATTAACATCCCGTACTCTAAAAAGAAAGATTAGTTATAAAACATTTAGTGAAAAGGTATTTCCTAGGAAAATCCATCGAAATGTTCACATGCTTAGTACCTAACCACATCAAAAGGCAAGTAAAATCTCAAGAACCGTTTCGTATTGATTCTTAAAGGTTCCAGTTGTCAAGCAAAAGAACCTCATAAAAATGCGTAGAGAAGAGGGTCACATGATCGTTCACACATCATAAACAAACAAATTCAAGAAAATCGTATTAACAATGCATAATATTGTTTTGGCCGATAAATAGAGAAAATAAGAGAAGATGTTTTGAAAGCAAAAGAAAAGGGACCACTTGATTAAGAGATCATATGAATATTTTTCAATATGTATAATATATAAAGAAAATATTTCTTGAATTGACTCTTTCTGACTGTTGATTCTAATAGAAGGCTGGTATAGTGATACTTACCACAAAGTAGAGAGAAGAAGAAGCTAGGATGGTGAAGAATCTGTCCCAATAAGAATCAGCGAAAGGAGCAGAGAAGAGGGGCAACATGAAAGTAAAGCCACTCCAGGTGTTAACAGTTGTTGCTGCTCTTGAATTGCTCATCTTTACCACATCAGTTAAATATGTTACTAAGTTTGATGCAACTCCTTTGAATGCATATCTCTCTATTCCAGCAATCACTATGAGAAGGGCACAAGATTTGCTAAGTCCTCTTCTCTTCTCTCTTTCAGCCATCATAATTAAAGATATTTAAAGCTTGTGTTTTTTTTTGTATGTGTGTGCTGAGAGAGAGATCGAGGGAGATAATAAGAAGTAAGGTTGTTCTTTGTGTGTAGGACTGTATTTATAAAGCTTTAGGCCATAAAATCTGGTACAGGTGCACACGCCTATATACATATACAACTGAGGACAAGACTATTTTTATTTATTTTCTGTGCTTAATCTAAAAAGGATTTATATTTCTAAAGCACTAAAAACTAAGGGTGTGATTGGTAATGGCTGTAAGTGCTGTCCAGAGCACTATTTATTTCTAAAGCACCAAATTTAAAGCAATGAAGCTTTAATGATTTTTTAAAAATTACAGCTCCTGAAATAACCTACAGCTGTGCAAGTGCTTTCTAGAGCCAAATATTCAAAGAAATTTTTTTGAGCTTTCCATAAAACCTACAACAATAAAAACTAAAGTCAAAGCAAAAATTCTATAGCTTTTTTTCTACAGCAAAAATTTTAAAGTTTCAGTCATTACCAATCACATCCTAGCTTATTATTAGGTTCCTTTAAAACAAACCATCTTTTCAAAATACTATATAAGTATATATATATTCCTTATTTTCATAGAATTCATTATATATACGTTTCTTCCAACTCAAGAGGAAGCTATCTTTCAACTCCTCAGCTACTTTTTATCTAGACTTTATTTCTTTAGGGGATATATGGATTATGACATTATTATTTTATGTTTTTTCTTTTGAGAAAAGGCTTCATTATTATTATTTTATGTTAAAATGAAAAAATGACATTTTGTAATACCCTGCATGTAGAAACTAATAACAGACTCTATTTTCTCTCCGTTTTAACAATTTTCTCTTACTCCTTTGAGACCAGCAGATTTCAAAATAAGGAGTTTGTATAATAGAACACTACTGTCAAGTGGCCCTAACTGATTTTGGCCCATATATAACCATTTTGATTTTCCATCTGTTCAGATTAACCAACGTGTAACTGATACCAATACCATACTTAAATCCCCGCATCCGAGCAAAAATATTCCTACGTACTAACATTAGATATAAATTGTTCTTCTTTAGAAAATAGTTTTTAATCATGGCTGAAATTATAACTATAAAAGAAAATGTGAACTTAAAAAGTGTTTCTGCAGAAAGAAGATAAATAAATATGTCTTTATTTGATAAAATAAAATTAGTTTGTGGATACAAATGATATAGTACTAATTTCAGTTACAAAAAAAATGAGGTACTGATAATTAGCAGAATATTTCCTTTGGAGTATGTTCTTGGATTTTAGGCATCAAATGTGTTATGTATTCATGATAATTTATAAATTAGGTCTATATTTTGCAAAATTTAGGCCATAGAAGTTTGGTGACTGGGTGTCCTTAAGCCCATGGAAGAGTGTGTGTGTGCTGTTGTCTTGGTTACTTTGATAATATATAATTCTGGAGCAAATAAGTATTAGAGAGTTTGAAACCAAACAAAAGTTGTATCGAGTTCTAGCCAAAGGTTTTCGTGGCTATGAATTAATCTTTTTTTCCTAACAAATATCCATAAGAGCATTACGTGGTCTTGGGCGGTCAACTCTCATATAGTCATCATGGATAGATAAATAAATCTTTTTGTTTCACAGAAGCATTCAAGTTTACCAAATAACAAGATTGTTCATCCTAAAACAACAATAACGAAAGTATGAAAAGATACCATTTGTTTCTGGTTCAAACGCGAAGTATATAAACTTTTTTTTTTGTCGTCTTTGATATAAACTTACATATAATATGTGGACATGAACCTTGCACGCCTAATTTTGCATATAAAAACATTAAATTAGTAATATTATTGATTAATCTAAGATTAGTATAGTATAATTCCTTTTATTTAAGTGTCTTCTTTTTTTTTCTGGTAAGTTTACTCAGATACTCTAATTACATTGAACAAGTAAATGACATGACATTACACCAATGCAAATGAGTAGATTACACATTTCGGTCCGTGTTTTCGCGTGTTCGCAGTTAAAACATTAGCGTAGTAGTTACATAAGATCACAAGTAATAATCTAATCCCCATCATAACTTACGTACATCAATTAATCAAGTTAACATTCGAGGTGGTATCCCCATCCATTTTATGCGCAATCCAGTTTCTATAACAAACATGTACTTACTGCACAAGTTTAGCTTTTCTCTTTGAGTCGTCTTTGGAAAGCTAATCCCATAGAACGTGTGTACTATAGTTTATATATATATATATATATACATACACAACATATCAATCCAAGGCAACATGGTAAAACTAATTAATATATCACTTGTCTCAAAGAAAAGAAGGTAACACTAAGGTCTTACAGTAGTTTTGCATGGACACACAAAGGCTCCAGCTTCATCTCTCTCTCTCTCTCCTTTGACAGTTAAACGTTTCCCGAACAGCTATTCTTTAGCAAGAAGCCCGACTCTGGCCGATGCAACGATCTTGTATGGCCGTACCAGCCAAATCTCCAATGATCTTTCTTGACTGTGTTTTCACTTGTGGGGTCTTAGCTCAAGCTTGTAAGCTCGTATTTCCATTGGAGAGATCAACACACGTCCTTCCTGTGGCGGTGTACCAGCTTGATCGTCGTACCCAAGAATCTCCATGTCTTCTTGCAAGAGATTCAGCGAAGTTGGTTTTACCTTCGTAGCTCCAAGATCTTTGAACATGTCGGAAAAGTTCACTGGCTCATCAGCCACCCTTGTGCAGTTTGCTCTTCTTCCTTTATGGCAATAAGCCGAGTCCCAAGCTCGTCGGTTGAGGATGAGAGCGAACCTCGGTTTGTCTCCCTCCACTTGCTGAGAGTATTTCGATGGACGTGGAACCTTGAAATTCACTATGTGGATGTCACACGGTAATGGCTTGGCTAAAGGAGCAAACGAACCGTATTGCGGAACACGCACTGATATGTCTTGCGGTTTCTTGGCGATGAATGTGTTTATGGGATAGTTCAAGTGCGCACCTACCAAGTGAGAGAGAAGCGATGGGTTCCTGGGGTTAGAATTGGAAACAGAGTCTGCTTGAGAGATGTTGGATTCTGCAATAAGGTGGAAAACCACGGTCATTGCCCGGTTGTCCATCACACCTTGCCCGAGACCACGTCCGTCATCACGGACCAGACGCCTGTCCAGCATAATCTCCAACCAACCATCTTTAAGACTTGCAACACCAAGAGATTGGCGAGAGTGAACGGAGAATCTCTGACCGTTGGATCCTTGGATGAATGCTAGAGATGGCATCGGGTAGTAGTTTCCTTGAAGGGGTATCTTATCATAAGTTTCCCTCCTGCTCATTTGGAAACCGTTGAGATCAGAATAGAAGACCTTTTTGTTGTCAATGTCAGTCTTGTATCTGACAATTAACTCCTGGTCATCAAAATCCTCATCGACAAGCTCGACATGATACTCCATCTCAACAACTAGATCCTGAAGCGTGTTACCTCCAGTGTAAACTCGAGTGCTGTGCGAGATAGGGGACTTCTCCCACCTGGTCTTAGGGTAAGAGAAGACTTCTTGGACTAGCAGTCCCTCTGATGTGACTAGATGTCCACCGGATTTAACAATCGGTTGAGCTTGACCTTTTGGTTTGAACAGGTAAGCTCCACTATCTGGACTCGAGTACATACCAATCTCTTCTCTCACAACAGTTTCTGATCCATCTTTAGTGACTATCTTCTGGAGTAAGCCGTTCTTAACATCAAACACAAGAGTCTGATGTTCATTTTGGATCTCAGTCACATCGCTGTCTAGTTTTGAGCAGGAATATGGAGAGGGACAAGGAAATGGATCGAACTCAGAAGCGTATTTGAGTTTAGACTGTGTAGCTTTCTCGCATTCAACGTTTCCGTTAACAATGTAATAGGTTCTCAGACCAAGAGCTGGGATGGAAGCTTTCCAGTGAAGGCGATGTCTGCCAGTGAATAGTTTGGTTTTGTCATGCTGCACTTCGGGAGAAATCTGGCTAGGGACACAAGTCCAGTTTGAGTCCAGAACCGAGATTTCAGCACGGTTGACAACGACGGTCACTACCTCCTCTCTCGTCTGTTCCGATGGATTGAAGAGTATAACTGTGTGTGAGTTTCCTTCACGTGCAGCAATTGGCTTGTGAACCGGCCTAGCATCGTACTTGGATCTCACTTGCTCTGCCTCGAAGAATGATGGCGACTGATCAGATTTTTCTTTCTCGTGGCGGGTCCCAAGAAGAACTTCGATTGCTTTAGACATAAAGATCTGAAGGTCTTGCAATGAAGTATGCATCCGGGTGCCGTAATCTTGTACCACATGATCCTTAGCAGTTCCGGTCACCCCATCATGGTGCTGGAAAAGAGCTAGATTCCTTCTTGCAGCAGTTAACTTATACGCAAAACTTGTCGGAAACTTCTCGCACTGGATTCGATGGCAATAACCAAGCAGAAACGACATCATGATCTCGGCTCCACGAAGAGTATGCTCGAGCACACGATCAACAGCTTTGAAGAAAGGCCTTGAAACATAATAACCGCTCCAATAGTCTTGTTGCCTATCTGCATATGTAAAGAAGTCACCTGACAGGGAAGGGAAACCAACAACCTGACCAGAGCCAACCTCACCAGGAAGAGAATAGTTTACTCTGTCTGCTTCTTCTCGGAGTGTTGTGAAATAATCCTCCAGAGTACCAAACTTTGCCTCTGCGTTTAGACTAGGATTAGAGTTGATGTGATCAAACAACACCTGGTAGTTACGGAACTGAGCCTCGGCTTCATCAATACTGATGAACCGAAAATCATCTCCAAGAGGTATGAGAAGGGTATTGGTTCGATAAAGGGTGGATTTTTTCCTGTATTGATCCAGAAGCTTTGATGCCCTCTCCTGCACATTTTCTTGTGTGGTCTCCACTGGGTGCTTCCCCCACGGACAAAGTTCATACTTGAATCCCCGCATCCGAGCAAAATCAAACTGACAGCAAACTGCAGGCTCTGGCCCACAAGTGTGTGGGATATCGTATGAATAGAAAGGCATCATGTGAACAAAAATATCTGTCGTCTCCATAGCATCCCAACTCTGACGCCAAATATATTCCAGATTCTTATGCAGGGCAAGCTCTTTCTTGAGCTCGTAATGAGTCCTCTGAATAAGCATGTTTTCGAAACCCATACGCTTGAGGAGATAAGCCATGGTTGACGAATAACCGAAGGGATCTATGGCCCATGAATTCTTAGGAATAACCCCAATTGTGTCATTCAACCACATATTACCCTCTGCGATCTGCAGAAAAAGCAGTCACTACAATCAGATACAAGAGCACAGCCAGTATAATAACAAAATCCTGGAATTTAAACTCTTAAAAGAAACTTACCAAAAAAATGGAAAAAAAAACACATGGTACGAACACAACGCAACAAGGGTGGGTAAGCTAGTATCATCTCTTAGCCAATTGATATTCTAACATCATATGCTCTAATTAAGACATAACCAAAAAGAGGGCTTTCAGCTCAAACGAGGTACTAAGTACTGTCCAACTATAACCAACCAGATGTGATAATAAATACAAACTAAATGGGTAGCATGCGAAATGCAGTAACCACTGTCATCATCACCTTTGTTTCAGTAAAGGTCAAATTTCTAAAAACAAACATGGGTAGAAAAGATTCAAGTGTATAAAATTAGAAAGTAAAGAGAGTTGCAGGATATATACCTGTTCAATTATAGCAAAATAATGTGAATTAGCCTGCACACAACATTAAAGAACATACTTAGCTCATCTCAACATAGTTCGTTTTTTCAAAACCAAGCATGTTAGAGAAACTCAGAAACCTACCTCATCATTCATGACCCAGCCACCTCCAACGATTTCGAGCTGCCCATTCTTGATCAAGTTACTCAAAGCTTCCTGTTTATTAGGTGAAGCGTCTCTCCACCATCTCTCCAGATACGACATCTCCTCCCATATAAACTTTCTTCTAGAATCCTATTAAACACACACAGATCATACTCTAAGCTTAGCTTGATGAGAAACAAGACGTAACCTTTAAAAACAAAATCCAGATTATATATCAACGCGATCCACGTGTTAGAGATTAGTGACGTCACTCGAGATCCTTTCACGAGAAACTCACCTTCGATAGAGTCTCAACGATCGTGTCGAGTATATGCCTCGACTGCCTCTGGTAATACTCCTCCACCGTCAGCTTCCACCCAGGATCGTTATGCGAGTGAGGCACCACGAAGATCTTCAGCTTCTCCCTCTCCCACTCGTCTCCCTTGTACGTCACCGGCCACCCCTGCTTCCACGGACCGCCGTCCACGTCCAGGAACTCGATCCTATCGTACAGATCCTTGGTGGTGATGTCCACGACGGCGGCGCCTCCGGAGAGCGAGCCGTTCACGTGCCGTCGAGTGATGCTCTTCCGCGGCTTCGCGATCCGATTGGATCTGGAGGCGAGGAACCTCGAGGAGATCGGTCCCGGGACGCCGAAGTGGAAGAGCGTGAGGAGGAGGAAGAGGAGGGAGACGGCGAGGGCGATTACGAAGAAGTTGGCGAAGAGGAAGTTGACGAGGACCGTCCGTTTCCTCGGTTTACGATTGATGGCTAGTTTGGATTTTGATAGAGCAGTTGGGAGAAGGGATTGGCCCCAACCACCGCCGGCGGCGGTGCCGCGGCGGGTGTTGCCGATGTAGGAGGAGAAGGGCATATCTTCCGAAAAGTCTATAGAGGAGACTAATGAAACCACGTCGTTTTGAGCTGGTCCTTTAGCTCTGGAGACTTTTAGTAAAGGGAATGATCCTCCGAGTGACGTTTCTTCTGAATGGTGTTGGATTTTCTGTAGATTCGAGTAGTCATCAGGGATAATATTGTCTTTTAAACATGAGGATAGATTTCGCTCAAGTTTTCTACGTGACACGGAGGGAAAGTGGTCACGGAGTGCGGTTTCTCTAATAATCGGTTAAAAGACAAATGTATTAACCGATGAACCGATGCAAATCACGCGGGGAAATAAAAATAAAAATAAAATAAAACAAATCTGGATTGATAAAAGAAGGCTTGAACGAGGCCCATCAACAGGCCATGGTATAATTTAAAACCCCCGCCTAACAATTTGGTCTCCGCGGTCACAACAAATCCTATACCCAAACACACCTCTTCTCTCTTTCTCTCGCCGGGTGTTTTAATATTTACTTTTTTTTTTTCTCTGAAAAATACATCTTTTGTTGTCTCTCAGGAAATGGAATCTCTCGGTCGCCAGTCTTACAGCCGGAAGGAGAAATCTCTCGGGGTTCTAGTCTCCAAGTACTCTCTATCTCTTAAGCACTTAACGATTCTCCAGATTTTTACTTTGATTTTTATCTTCAACATGATTTGTGTTGATTCAGTTTCTTGCGACTGTATAACCGAGACGATGTTGATCTGATTGGCCTAGATGATGCTGCCGGGAAACTAGGTGACTCTTCCTCCTCATTAACTTTGTGTTTGTTAAGCTCGATGCTCGCCTAACTCGAAATCTCAAATTGCAGGAGTTGAACGACGTCGTATATATGACGTGGTTAACATACTGGAGAGCATTGGGGTAAAGATTTGATGTTGTTCATGTCGCTATCTGGTCGATTTGAGCTGTAATTTAGGTTTTTTTTTTGGTGTTGTTGCCTTTTACGCAGCTTGTAGCAAGAAGAGGGAAGAATCAGTACTCGTGGAAAGGTTTCGGACAAGTTCCTCTTGTTCTGAGTCTACTAAAAGTATTTGACCAATCATCTATATGCTTTCTTCTTGTATTTCTCAGCTTTAGTATTATTGTTTGCTTGATAATGGTTTTTTTTTTGTCTATATTGTTTACAGGAAGAAGGAATGCGAGAGAAGTTTGGCATCATCCCATGTGTGACTAACTCAGAGATGGTCAGTTCATGTTCAGATTCTCTTTACTGTTTGAGTCTTTTGGTTTGTTACCTTACAGTTGACTATTTTGAATAGGTGTTATATGACCAAGTAAGAGAAGAACCTTTGAAGTTAAGTCCTGATGATCAAGAAAACTCACCTTCCCCAAAACTTGGTAATTGTCATATGCTTTAACATCACTCATAGAATCTGATAAGAATGTTCTACTCAGAAAAATTTTACAGGATAAGATTTTTGTTGGTGCTAACAACTGGAAGTAAACTTGCCTAACATTTTTTTTCAGATAGCAAGAAAGAGAAATCTCTCTGGGTTCTTGCACAGAACTTTGTGAAGCTTTTTCTATGCTCTGATGTAAGTGAATAAGTAATATTGTAAACAGGTTTCACCAATATCCAGATAATTGACACTTCTCTTGTTGGCTCTATCATGTCAGGATGATCTGATAACACTTGATGGCGCTACAAAAGCATTATTGAATGTATCTCAGGATCCCATGAATATGAGAAGTAACACTAACTCATTCCTTTTTCATATTTTCTTATCTCGAACTATATCACATACAGAAGCAATAACACAAACCCCATTTATGTAAACTCTCTGCAGCTAAAGTTAGACGCCTTTACGACATTGCAAATGTGTTTTCCTCAATGAACTTAATCGAAAAGGTACAGATACTATAGGATCTTGTTCTTAAGCCAATGCAATATGCTGATTCTTGGATATTCACCTCTCATCATCATCATCATCATCATCTTGTTTTTGTTTGGATTTTCATATAGACTCATATCCCAGAGACTAAGAAACCGGCATATAGGTGGTTGGGAGCCAAAGCCGTATCAGAAGCCAAATTCCTTGCTGCTCCAGCAAGCCTATGTGATCGCAATGAGCCTAGAAAGCGGGTATTCGGGACCGAGATCACAAACTTCAACACAAAGAGAAGCAAAACTGACTGTTCTATAGACCACAAGCATTACGAAAGTCAAAACACATGCAGTGTGATCAAGCCAGAACAGTGTGATTCCAAATCAGCCGTGAAGAGGCTTGTTGGACAATCATCTCCCGGAGATACTTCTAAGAACACCAACGTAGGAAAAAGTAATAACCAGAGTATTGATGTTCTTGAGACCCTCTCTTCTACCCACAAACTACAATATTGCAATCATGGTAAGAAAAAAAAACTCTCTTCTCCATTTATACTTAGTTATGCTTCCTATAGATTCTTGAGTTTGTGCATACATATATTCCTTACATTTGACAATTTACAAGTAAAAGTTTCTTTCAACAGAGTTAATTGGTCTTCTTGGGCACTACACAGAGACATGGAGGTCATGGCATGCAGAGTTTGGTCGGAAATGACTTCACCAGGTAGATTTTTCTGGCAGCGTTATCGATGCCAAAATAGCTGCTGTTTCTTTGCTTACAACAGAGAACATTACTCGCAGATCAGAGCCTTTATCTTGTGATCCTGTGTAGTAAAAGATAAAACAATCAAAAGCTTTGTAGCGTTTCTTATCGTTCCAAATCAAAACCATTAGTTTACCCATTTAAGTTCTCAAATCAAAAACGATTTCAAGTTTGCATCAATCGGTTTTCCAGAACGAAATAAACATTTGTAAGCTGATACAAAATTTGAAAATACACTTTATTCGATTACTTATGATTTTTGTCTCTAGTTTGGTATGGTTCAATTTTTATTACAAGTTAATAAAATATTTCTGAGGTTCAGTGATTAGTGGGCTCACATAAATAAACGAATGAAGGAAGAATTTTCTTGGAACAAAAAATAAATAAAATCATAATTATCAAAATAAATAAAATATCAAATATGTATCTGAATATTTAAGTAAGCAATTAAAAACAAAAAGATTCTTCCATAGCCAACGCACATCACGCAGCCACACATCGGAGAGAGAGAGCGAGCAAGCTCGAGACGCTAACTTAATGGCGGCCACGTCAGCTCGAGCCTTCATCCTCTCTCGCGTAACGGACCTTTCACGGAAGAAGCTCATCCTCCACCAACCTCCACCGTCGTCTCCTCGCCGGTTTCCGAACCGTGCGGTGTCTTCCGCTGTCATCAGCTGTCTCAGCGGAGGCGGAGTCTCCTCCGACGATTCGTACGTATCCACTCGACGCTCCAAACTGGACCGAGGCTTCGCTGTGATCGCGAATCTGGTGAACCGGATCCAGCCGCTCGATACCTCCGTCATCTCCAAAAGCTTATCCGATTCGGCTAAGGACTCTATGAAGGAGACGATTTCGTCTATGCTCGGACTCCTTCCTTCCGATCAATTCTCCGTTTCCGTCACCATCTCGGAACAGCCTCTGTATCGCCTCCTTATCTCTTCCATCATCACCGGGTAAACCATCCCAGACTAAAATGTTCTAGAAATCGCCACTATGAAACGGCAAACCAAATCATAAACGAAACGATTTTTTCTAAAACAATGATTTTAAAAATCGGTTAGGCTAGCTTCAGCTTAAGCTCTAATCCTCTGTAAATCGTTTAGTTATCGCCTAGTGGTTGTGGTTTTAGGTATACGTTGTGGAATGCGGAGTATCGTGTGTCACTGACGAGGAACTACGATATACTGACTGATCCTAGAAAGGAGGATGATCAGTCTTCGAAAGACGATGTGAGATTTGGAGCGGAGAAGGGAGTGAGCGAGGGTTTAGGGGATTGTGTTGAGGAATTAGAGAGAATGAGTCCTCAGGTGTTTGGAGACTTGTCACCTGAAGCTTTGAGTTATATTCAGGAGTTGCAGTCTGAGTTAACTAGCATCAAAGAGGTAAATACTCAAACGTCTTTGTCCATATGTGCATTCTCAGTTATCATTGCCCTATGGTTTATGAATTGTGTGATACTTTTAAGCCATAATGCTTTGTTTTATTCCAGGAGCTAGATTCACAAAAGAAGAAAGCTTTACAGATAGAATGCGAGAAAGGAAGCAAGAATGACTTGTTGGAGTATTTGCGTTCCTTAGATACAGAGATGGTACGAAACGTTGAGGTTTCCTTTGATTCTTATTCTCAGTCTGCTGACAAGAACCGTATTTACAGGTGACTGAGTTATCTCAACTATCTTCACCAGAAGTGGAAGAAATTGTGAGCCAGCTTGTCCAAAACGTGATGGAGAGGATCTTCGAGGACCAGACTACTTCAGCTTTGATGCAGGGCTCAGTCATAAGGACTACAGAAGGTGGTGATGGAGCTGGTAGAACAGTAGACGCTTCCAGGGATTACCTTGCAAAGCTCCTTTTCTGGTAACTCTTTATTGATCTTTATCTACAAATAATCTTAATTGAGCTTATTAATCTTATTGATGGTTCGTTTCATTTCATTTCAGGTGCATGCTATTGGGACATCATTTAAGAGGTCTGGAGAATAGATTACATCTTAGCTGTGTTGTTGGGTTGCTGTAAAATCAAAGACTCAGAAAAAAGGAGACAAAAAGAAAACATCAATGTATATTCTTCTCCTCTTCTCCCCCATTTTGTTTTCTTTAATCTAATAAGCTTTAAGTTATTAATCAATCAATGCCCCCATGCATTTTTCTCCCACTTTGAGTTATTCCAATTAGGATTAAATGTTTAGAAAGTGTTGAGCTAAACAAAGTTTTTGAACATAAAGCCGTTGACAGAGTATTTTTTGCTTTCATTGGGAACTTAAACATGTTGGAAGTAATTCATATAGTAAATGGTCATCTTCATTTTTGTGTGTGTTTGAACATATGCTGCATCTTCTTTATGATGTTGACAGCTTAGATAGATTCCCGATCATCTTCTTTGCTTAGGTAAATGTCTTCATATGGATCTTAATGCTATTTGTTGTGTATCTTTGTCATATTTATATTCATTAATCTGTTTTCTGTCAATTGACTTGTTGTAAAGTAGGTGGTCGAGTAATTTAATACAATGTCTCACGTGTACTAACTTCACCAACCCCCATCATGATAAGGGTGTTCATAAGTCCTTTTCTATTATGCACTTCATAGAAGAATATTAATTAACCAACTATAAATTTAATTTAATACGGATCGTTTTTTTTGACAACATTTAATACGTATCGTTATGATACGTGTTCAGTTGAAATTTGATTAGTTTTGGTTTTTAAATTAGGTAGAACTTAAGAACAGAAACAAGTTCTTATGGACACGAAACAAACCGAAAAAGCAGCAGTAGTTAGTAACCTAGTATGTCATACAAGAAGCATTGGAGCTCTTCTGTTTTATCATTTCACCACTTCAAATAAACGAATTATAAACCTAACTCACCGGTACTTAAAAAACATGGGACTCCACCCTGTCTCAGAGGCCAACGTTTCAGGCCCCTTCGGCTCTCTCTCGGCCGCCGAGTTCTACTCCCGCCACTCCGTCACCCACTCCTCCGCCTACGTCACCAACCCAACCGGACTCAAACTCTTCACTCAATGGTGGACCCCTCTCCACCGTCCACCACTAGGCCTCATCGCCGTCGTCCACGGCTTCACAGGCGAATCCAGCTGGTTCCTCCAACTAACCTCCGTCCTCTTCGCCAAATCAGGATTCCTCACTTGCGCCATCGACCACCAAGGCCACGGCTTCTCCGACGGCTTAACCGCTCACATTCCCAACATCAACCTCATCGTGGACGACTGCATTTCCTTCTTCGACGACTTCCGTAGCCGTCACTCTTCCTCCCTACCTTCCTTCCTCTACTCCGAGTCCCTCGGAGGCGCGATCGCTCTCTACATTACCCTCCGCCAGAAATCGCAATGGAACGGTCTCATCCTCAGCGGCGCCATGTGCTCCATCAGCCACAAATTCAAACCTCCGTGGCCGTTACAGCACCTCTTGACCCTAGCAGCTACTCTCATCCCCACCTGGCGCGTCGTACCAACTCGCGGCACCATCGCCGGCGTTTCTTTCAAGGAGCCCTGGAAACGAAAGCTGGCCTTTGCTAACCCCAACAGAACAGTCGGTAAACCACGCGCCGCCACGGCCTACGAGCTAGTACGAGTCTGCCGGGATCTTCAGAGCAGGTTCGAAGAAGTCGAAGTTCCCTTGATGATAGTACACGGAGGAGACGACGTCGTATGCGACCCCTCCTCCGTGGAGGAGCTTTACATGAGATGCAAGAGCAGAGACAAGACGATAAAGATCTATCCGGGGATGTGGCATCAGCTTATAGGAGAGTCTGAGGAGAACGTCGACTTAGTGTTCGGTGATGTTTTGGAATGGATCACGAACCGGTCTCAAAACGGCGCCGTTAACGGTGGTAGCAAAGCTTAAAAAAAAAACGATTTAGCTAGCTTTCATATATAAATAACGTTTATGTCAGTAAACAAAACGCTCCGAGAATGTTGTATTCAAAGATCCTCGAGAATAGGTCAGACTATGTTCCTTGACACTCAAGAAACATTGTGAACAATAGAAAAACAATGAGAAAGTAAATAAGTTTAATCTCTTGTCGGAAGCCGTTAAAGGAAAAAAAATGAAAGATATAATGAAGGAAGTGGAAGGGAAAGTGAAGTTTTCAATGGCGGATTCGACGATGATGTTACTTGTCCAACAAGCAATGGACAAAGCTCACGAAAAGATCAAAACAAAACACGGTCTTCTCCTCCGCCTCAACGCTATATCCCTATTCTACGAACTCGCCGTATTACAGCTCGAGAGCTGTCTTAATTTCGTGCAACAAGAGACCGATAACCTCGAGAGCAACCACGAGGAAGTGGTCCGCGATCTGAGAAAAATCAAAGACAGGCTTCACCACCGTCTCCTCGAGACAGAGCTAGCTATCCTCGAGAAAGATAGAGAGCTGTTGGAGAGGTCAGAGAACGAAGCGAGTCTTAGAAACGTTTTGGAGAGTAAAGAAACAGAGCTTGTTCATCTGCAAGATCTCGAGAGAAAGAGAAGCTGTAATGAGATTGGTGAGGAGTTCTCTGAGCTGAAAAGCTCTGTCGATCAACAAGTGATGAATCTTAGACAAAAGCTTGAGACAGAGTACGATGGTTTGGGGAAAGAGACAGAGGATCCTTCAGGGGTTGATATAGATGTTCTGAAAGGGACGATGGATCTTGCGTTTAACAAGATGCATCACGCGATATTCTTGTCGGAACTAGGTCCCATTGAACAGAGTTGGAGATGGTCTATAGAGAGGGATACAATGGCGTTAATGATAAAGGTTTCATGAGTGGTTTAGAGGAGGCGAAGAAGAAGGTGATGATGGTTGTGAGAGATTATGAATCAGGTTTTAAAGATAGGGTTTGTTTGATTCGTAGAGAGGTGGAATGTTTAGAATCACAGATTGTTATCCATAGATCATCATCATCATCTCCCAGAGAAATAACAACATCATCATCTTCAATAGATTGTGAAGCTGTTCTTGATGTTAAAGAAGAAGAACAAGAAGAGGGAGAAGATTCAAGTAGCTATCCTGTTTCTAAGTTGATAAAGAGTCATGAATCAATCATTAGGAGGAAAAGCGAAGAGCTTGTTCCTCCTAAAATCGAATCTATTAAACGTCAGAGGAGCTGCAACGGCTCTAGCTTGAAGCGAGGTATTGATGATATCGTCGCAGGTCTTGATAGCTTGATGTGTCTTAAGTCTTAACACTAAGATGTTAGAACATTTTTGTTTATGATGAGGAGGATGGTGATAGATATGATGATCATGAAGTGGTAATGGACGATGGTTTGGATGATGTTTGGAGGAAAATGCAGAAACATAGATCGGTGGTGTCTGAAAATGAGGTAAAGGGGAAAGAAGATGTAGAGATGGAGTTAATGATCTTGGAAGATACTTACTTGACTCTACTCAAAGGTTTGTTAACTGATGAAAACATTAAAAGTAGGAAAACGCTAGAAGAGGACATCAAGAGCCAAGAGAAAGATCTTGAGATTCTTCGCGAAGATGAAGTGTTTAGACAAGAAGTGGATTGGATTATTGTAAGAGAGCTGCTAAGAGAAGTTTCAGAGACTATGGAGAATCAAGAAAGGGTTGACGTGGACAATAAACGGCTGCTTGAGGAACAAGGAAAAAGGGCATGCTTGGATACATCTCTAGTCTTTGATGATTTTCGTGAAGATGAAGTGTTCAGACAAGAAATAGATTGGATTATTGTAAGAGAACTGCTAAGAGAAGTTTTAGAGACTGCAGAGAATCAAGAAAGGATTGAAGCAGACAGTAAAAGGAAGCTTGAGGAACAAGGAAAGAGGGCATACTTGGATACATCTCTAGTCTTTGATGATTTTGAGATTCTTCGTGAAGATGAAGGATTCAGACAAGAAGTGGATTGGATTATTGTAAGAGAGTTGCTACGAGAAGTTTCAGAGACTGTAGAGACTCGAGAGGGATTGAAGCAAAAAATAGAAGGTTGCTTGAGGAAGAAGTAAAGAGAGTATGCATGGAGATATCTTTAGTCTATAATGATTTTGATTTCAAGATTCATGATTCAAGAGAAGCTAAGGAAAGCAACTTTAAGGTTACAAAACTTGGAGAGAAATATTAATTCAACGATAGATTATATAGCAGAGCTAAGACGAAAAGAATCTGTTTATAAAACAGCTTTTGTTCGTAGGTCTGAGAATCTCATAAAGGCAGAAACTGAGGTATAAACAGTATGTGTTTTCATTCCTTCTTATGAAAATTGTTGTGAACTGCAAAAAAATGTCAGGTTGATCTTCTGGGAGATCAAGTTGATGTGCTTGTGAAGCTTCTCCAGAAAACACTTTGGACATTTCATCAACATCCATTGCTACTCTGCAATTACTCAGATGTAAGTTAACCTTAAATAAGTAGATTATTTCATAAGTAAAATCCGTATTATCTTATGCTTTTTTTTTCAGATATCAGAAATCTGTAAGATGATCAAGGAAGTCTTATACGAGGATCACAAACGAAACTAACTTGTAGAATCAGTTTCTTTGTACCATTCTTACTACTAAATGTCTGACATGGAAACATCAAATGTTTTAAAAAAAAATTAGTATTTTGTTCATTCGTTTTGTATGTATTCATTAAATACTTTTTTTTTAATGTGGAACCAAGAGTGTGATCTAATATAAAAGACTCAATTTTCAATCTGGAGAGCCTAGAAATTCTATTAAGAACCAAATATGTATATACTGGAACCAATACGTTTGATAACTACAAGACTGCATAATCAATAGAACAAGACTACTTTGTACCAAAGCAAATTAGGAAACATATGATCAAATATTAGCACTCAGATTAGTTCGCGTTTGAAAATTATCTAGCAATCTACTTTGTACCAAAGTATATACAATCTGAAGCAAAGAGCTGGTGTAACAAATGTCTAAAACAACCTCCAAAATAATCCCCATCTATACAGCATATCAAATGTTTCTAACAACACGAATAACGAGGAGGGACATTATCAGAATCTCTCAGCTTCTACGGGACTCTGTCTCCGTCTGCAGTGAATCTAGCATAAATGTTTGCAGCCAGGTCAGGAAAGTGCAGGCCCTCGTCCTCAACCGGATGAACCTGCCTACCCAGGATTTTTCGGTTTCTATCCAGCATGTCGAAAAAGGCTCCCCAAGCTCCCTGATTCGCCTGCGGCGGAATCTCCTCAGCCGGCGGGGGAATCTCATCATCCTGGTGGGCCGGATTCTCTTCGTGGGCCGGAGGCATCTCCTCATCCTGGTGGGCCGGAATCGGATTCTCTTCGTGGGCCGCTAGAATCATCTCCGAGGCACAGGCACGTCCACTTGGTTCGGTACTACCTGGTATCCACGTTTGGACTCAAGAAAGGCTCTTCAAGAATAGAGGGACCGATTCGGTATCAACAACCTGTTTGATAGAATTTGATTGTCGACTGGGCAGTTTCGCGAGTGCTTCGTTAACTCTGTTACGTATCGCTTCTCGAACGTCTAACAAGAACAAAATCAACCCAAGAAAAACGGTAAAGTTTGCGTCTTTTAACACCAAGAATAGCACAAACCAAACAATGTTCAACTCAGTCGATGATCACATTTACCAAAATCAAAGTACTAAAGAAAGAAAAGGTTTGGAGATCTTACATGACCGCAAGAAAGTATAACTGGCTCAACCATGATGCGATCTGAGAGGGGACAGATAAAGGCTTTGGGAACCTCTGGATAAGTGGAAGAAGATGAACTGATGAGTTCGAAATCCCTCATTCGTGTGAGGATGATCTGGGCTTCGTCTACCGTTTTGGTAGGTAGAGAAGACGATGACGGCTTATGAAGATGTATGGTCAAGACAGAGGTGTAGCAGAGTTGAAGTAGTCCATGAAGTACGACATGAACTACCTCGAGTGACGTGTCAAACGTGAGGAGCACGTGTTAAGGAAGAATCAGTAAAGGGAGTTTTACTAATGTGTGAGAAGATGAAAGTCTTGAAGAAGAAGTAATCGACCAAAGAGAAAAGGGAGATTAACTTATTCGCTGAAGTAAGAGAAATGGAAAGTTTCCATTAGGTAGATCGTTAGGTCTAGGGTTTGTCTCTATGATATAAAGAGACTTTGGCATTGTGTTGCCGGCTAACACACAGAGAGAGCTTTTAGCAATAGAGAGTTTTTGTACGTCCGAAGAAGGAGAAACAAAGCATCTAGGGGTTAAAGGTTTAGGTGGTTCAGAGTCTAGCTTAGATCTCTGAACGTGTAAGACTAGCAAACAAGTCGAGGTTTGTCTTGAGCTTGTTTGATTTATTGCTTTTAAGAAGAACGTGTTGAGTTTTTAAAAGAATAAATATAGTCGTATTTCTTGGAATTGATTAACCCTGTACTACTGTGTGTTCTACATCGCTTAGCTTGCTTATCTTACATTAACAATTAGTATCAGAGCGGGTATATGTACTTTGTTTGTCTTAAACAGGTAGGATCCTGCGGAGTAAGATGGATAGCTATCGCGAATTGATGATACACTCCAAGGTCATCCTTGAAGTTGGAAACTATGGTTTTTGGAAAGCACGGATGAAGGCTACAATCAAGGGTATTGACCCATTGGCGTGGAAGGCTGTGGAATCTGGTTGGAAGTCACATGTTGCTAAAGGTGATGATGGCAAAGACGTTCCAAAGTTGGAAGAGCTTTGGACTGACGATGAGAATAAGATGGCGAAGTTTAATGCTCGGGCTCTAACTGTCATACACTGCAGTGTGGCAAGGAAGCAATTCGAACTGATTCAAGGGTGTGAGGCAGCTAAAGATGCATGGGATATTCTGCAGAGGCACTTTGAAGGCACTCTGAAAGTCCAAAGTTCCAGGAAGGATATGCTTGCAACGAGATTTGAAGAGTTAAAGATGGAAGAGAATGAATCCATTGGAGACTTCAGTTCAAAGATCAGCTCGCTGGCGCAAGAAGCACTTACACTTGGAAAGAAATACAAAGAGAAAAAACTGGTGAAGAAGTTCCTGAGGTGCTTGCCAGCTAAGTTTATGGCATACAAGGCAGCTATGAGTGTCTCCTGTAACACCGATGAGATGACATTTGATGAAGTGGTTGGAATGCTACAAGCACATGAGATGGAAGTATCTGGTGTGAAGAAGGAGAAAGGAATCGCTCTTGCATCAGTTGAAAAGGATCAGACGGAGGATAATGATCCGGTGAGTCTTTTGGTCAGAAGGTTTGATCGAGCTCTACGAAAAGTGGAGAATGGACAAAAGAAGATTGTTCCAGGAAGAAAGACGTCTGAAGCAGATAAGAGCTACAGGAAGAGCGACGCTAAGTGCTATGAGTGCAAGGGGTATGGTCACTTCCGAACTGAGTGTCCTACAGTGAAAAGGAGAGATCTTCAGTGTCATAATTGCAAGGGATATGGACATACCCAAGCTGAATGTGAATCTGATGGAAGAAGAAAACCGGAAAAGTCAATGATAGGAATCAATGACAGCGACTCAGACAGTGAAAGTGAGGAAGAAGTGAACAACTTCGTGGCATTTCTGGGAATAGTAGAGTGTGAGTCAGGATCTGAAAGTGATGCTGAACAAGAGAACGAGCTCGATGAAAGGTACAAGGAAGTTCGAGAAACTCTAGTGAGGTTGGGCACAGAGAATCTTGTGCTAATCAAAGAGAAGGCAAGACTAGAAGCTGAAGTACAAGTTCTAAAGGATGAACTCAACCGAGAGGCAGAGTTAGCCAAGGAGAGTGTGAATTTGATCAAGGAGAAGTTGATTCTGGCGAAACAAGCTGATGAACTTAGAAAAGAAGCAACTTCTGAAAGAAAGAAAGTGGCTGAGCTTCAAGCCGAATTGGATCAACAATATCGGAAGATCAAGATGCTCACGGGAACTAAACAACTTGACAAGATTTTGAGCAGCGGCAGAACTGAGAACTCCACCATGGGACTTGGTTACACTGGAAGGCACAGTAACTCAACGGGTACGACACACTTTGTGTCTGGAGGCTTTGTCCATGCTGAAGAAACTAAGACTCTAAGTACTCCAGGTCAAGGCAGCGGATGTTTCTTCTGTGGAAAGTTTGGTCACTACAAGAAACACTGCTACAAATATCTGGAACGGATCAAGCAAGTGTGGAGACAACACAAGTTTTGGAGAATTGGTAAGACATCTCGCGGATGGATGAAAAAAACTGATCTGTATCCTAAGACATCAACTGAAACAAGAAGTACCTTTCGATGCAACATGGCACGAGTTTCAAGTGATTCAGAATCTGATGAACCATGGTACTTTGACAGTGGCTGTTCTAGACATATGACAGGAAAAGTTGAGTATCTAGACAAAGTGTCTAAAGTAAAAGGAGGAAAAGTTACCTTTGGTGATGGAGGCTTTGGAGTCATTCAAGGGAAAGGAACAACATGTAGCTCAGAAGTACCTAAACTAGTCAAAATGTCTACTTTGTCAAAGGACTAAAAGCTAATCTGATAAGTGTGAGCCAACTGTGTGATGATGGACTTACGGTGAGTTTTTCAGCAATTGACTGTCGCGCGATAAATCAGTATGGAGTGACAGTACTACAAGGTGTCAGATCTGGCAATAACTGCTACATGTGGGAAAAGAAGATGAAGTGTCTATCAGCTCAGGGAAATGTTGATTTATGGCATAGACGATTGGGGCATATGAACTACCGGAATATGACAAATCTTGTCCACAATGATATGGTTCGAGGAGTACCCAAACTTAAGATCGATGACAAGATGGTATGTGGTGCTTGCAATGAGGGAAAACAAGTCAAAATACAACACAGAAAGGTACCGGATGTTCAAGCAAAAGCACCATTGGATCTAGTACACATGGATCTCATGGGTCCTATGCAAACATAGAGTATTGGGGGAAAAAGATATGTGTTTGTGCTTGTAGATGACTACACCAGGTTCACTTGGGTGCGGTTTCTCAGGGAAAAGTCAGAAGCTCCTGAGAATTTCAGAATCTGGGTTCTCCAATTCAGAAATGAAAAAGGAGGGATCAAGAAGATACGAAGTGATCATGGTGGTGAGTTTGAAAATGAAGCCATGACCACTTTTCTTGAATCAAAAGGAATAGCTCACCAGTTTGCAGCACCAAGGACGCCTCAACAGAACGGAGTGGTTGAAAGAAGAATAGGACTCTTCAGGAGATGGGAAGGGCAATGCTCCATGGTAACAAAATAGCCAAAACATTTTGGGCTGAAGCACTAAACACGGCGTGTTACACTATCAACCGTGTGTATGTCAGAAAAGGGACAACAAAGACTCCCTATGAAATGTGGACAGGCAAAACTCCTAATCTTAGTTACTTTCATGTCTTTGGATGCAGGTGCTACATATTGAATGACAAGGACTACCTCGGAAAATTTGATTCAAGAAGTGATGAGGGATTTTTTTCTGGGTTACGCACAGTCAGTTCAGCATACCGAGTCTACAACAAGCGGCTAGAAAAAATTGTGGAATCAGTAAATGTTGTGTTCGATGATCTGTCAGTGGCTGTAGGAGTTGATTTGATATCGGATGAAGAGGATGAAGATGGCTCAACCGTAGCTGCTAAAGAAATGATTGAGGAGGGTCCAACAGCAGACACAGTACCTCAACAGGTGACTCAGCAAGTTCATCGTAACCACTCGAGGTCAGACGTGATTGGAGGAATTGAAGGAGTAGACTTTGAAGAAACTTTTGCTCCAGTTGCAAGATTGGAATCCATTCGGTTGTTTCTAGGAATGGCATGCATACTGAACATCAAAGTGTATCAAATGGATGTGAAAAGTACGTTTCTCAATGGAGTACTTCAGGAGGAAGTCTATGTTGAGCAACCTAAAGGGTTTGAGGATCCAGTGCATCAAGATCATGTCTACCGGTTGAAGAAAGCTTTGTATGGATTGAAGCAAGCACCTCGTGCATGGTATGAACGACTTACAGGATTCTTGTTGGAAGCTGAGTATATCAGAGGAAGTATAGACAAAACGCTGTTCTTCAAGGAAGTAGAAAAAGATATAATAATTGTCTAAATCTATGTGGATGACATTATCTTTGGAGGAACGTCACAGAAGCTGGTTGATGAGTTTGTTCAGAATATGACCCATGAGTTTGAAATGAGTATGTGTGGTGAATTGAAGTATTTTCTTGGACTTCAAATATCTCAGTCAGAGAAAGGGGTGTTAATCTCTCAAAGCGCTTATGCTAACAGCTTGGTAAAACGCTTTGGTCTGGAGAATTCCAAGGTATCAAAGACACCTATGAGCACATCACTGAAACTTGCACGAGATGAAGCTGGAGAAGATGTTGATGCTAAGCTTTATCGAGGGATGATTGGGAGTCTGTTATATCTGACTGCTAGCCGACCAGATCTATCATTCAGTGTTGGTGTGTGTGCCAGATATCAAGCCAAGCCTAAAGTGTCACACTTAAATGCAGTAAAGCGAATCATCAAGTACGTCAAAGGTACGGAGAACTTGGGAGTGTACTACTCGAAAAACTCTAACAAGAACTTGGTAGGATATTGTGATGCGGATTGGGCAGGGTGTGCTGATGATAGGAAGAGCACCAGTGGAGGATGTTTCTTTCTTGGAAACAATCTTATTTCGTGGCTGAGCAAGAAGCAAAACTCTGTATCACTCTCTACGGCAGAAGCAGAATACATTGCCATGGGTAGCTGTTGCTCACAACTTATCTGGATGAAGCAGATGTCAGCTGATTATGGAATGCAATCAGGTCCATTCCTTGTGTACTGTGATAACAAAAGTGCAATTAACATCTCTAGGAATCCGGTCCAACATTCAAGGACGAAGCACATTGATATCAGGCACCACTTTATCAGAGAATTAGTTGAAGATAATCAGGTAGTAATCGAACATGTAGTTACTGAGTTGCAGTTGGCTGATATATTCACTAAATCTGTTGAGTTTAAACGCTTTATCACTCTTAGAAATGCAATTGGTGTGTGTAACCTTGATTGTTGAGTCAAGTTGTGCAGAGAGTAATACAGGTACTGATTCGGGATGTACATATGATTCAGATTATGTTTGGAACTTGAGAACGCTGTGGAAAAGAGCTGCTTGGTGTGCCGTCAATTCTGTGAAAGGTACATGTTTTGCGTCAATCTGTGGCCCACACCCAAATCGAGCCAGTTATGTTTCAGAAAGATGCTCAATCAATATTAAAAAAAGGAGAGAAGGGTCAAAAGGATGGTTTCACAGCGCGCGAATAAAGGTTGAAAACCCACATAATTGATGAAAGCATGTCAATGTGAAAGCTAGCCATAAAAAGATTATTGGGTATACCAGATCGTAGAATCTACAAGGGTCATATGTGCAATCTGAATCATGTGCTGAGTTACTTGCTGTCGTACATCCAAAAACGGTATTATAAATCTATTTTCACATTTACTGATAAAAATTCAAAGCCATCTGTGATGAGAAACTCGTGTTTTATTACTATTCTGAGAGTCTAATGATACATCATTAATTCACGAATGTGGTTGATATTAATTGGCTTGGATGAGAGAAACCACAAATTGTAGGTACACAAAGGAGAGGATAAAGAAGGAGGAGGACCAGAAATGTAATATCATAACAGTTGATTGTGCTGCATCAGTTAAGGAAAGTCGTGGGTCACAAACCCTAAAAATTCTCAAGTCGTGTCTAGAGGAGCTTAAAACCGCAGCTGCTACCTTATTCCTGTCAATCACATCTCTCATCACTATCTCTGTCCAAGATGAAGCACACCGAAGACAAAACCTCCAGAAAAGAGACGCATGCAAGTACTGAACCAAGAAGAATGACACTCTCGGATGGAGAAACTAAACCACCGCCACCTATGAACAATCCCTCATCATCTACTGCTCTTCCTGCTGTTACTGAAGAGATCGCTTCATTCAATACAGCCCAGGAGACAGCGCCATCGGAGGAGAGTGATGAGCACTATGAAACTTCGATTCGTGAGCCAGATCTGCCAAAGGAAGTTGCTGGAACAGAGGATAAGCCAGTCGAAGCAGATTCGGAAAACTTGATGGTCTCGTCTCCGCTAGAGACTCAACTGGAAGCCGACAATCAAGAGACAATCGATGAATCTCCTCTACCTCTTGTGGTTGCAACTCAGGCCAAGAAGAATGCTGATGAAAGGAATGATAGTGAGGCTGAATCTGAATCAGCTCAGAAGGTGGATGAAAGCGAGCAAAATCAAGAAATCGTAGCTGTAACTTCCTCTCCTGAAGATGCTACTGTTAAAGAAGGAAGAAAGAAACGGGTGTTGAAGCGTTTAGGACTCCGTTCGTCCAAGAAGCTAAAGACAGATGCTTCATGTACACGAACTCAGTCTCACTTTCTTCAGCCTGAAGACGCGGCCAAATCTCCATTTTTGGCTAAGAAAGCAGGAGTCTCAGCTCGGGGGAGATCAAAGAAGTCAGATGGTCAGAGTACTGAAGCAATGCCAAGTCCTCTCAAGAAGAGGTATGATCAGTTCTTAAAACGTAAGGTAATAGCTGAACGAATGGTGGATATGAAGGAAACTGATCAGTGGGGATACTTAGAGGTCATTAAGAAGGGCTCAATGGAATCCACTGTTTCTTCTCTTGGTGTATATGTCGAGCAAGTCGTAGCTGAGTTTTATGCTGGATTGCCTAGTACCAAAACTGAAGCAGATGTTGAGGAAGTGCTTGTCTCAGTAAGAGGGCATGAGTACAAGTTCTCACCTTCCATCATCAACAGTGCTTTAGACTGGGAGCCACTCACAGAGGAAGAAGAGGATGCAGAGACGACTGTGGACGAAGTTTCAGTAACTGACCTGGCATCGTTCCTCACAGGAGACACAAGAAAAGAATGGGATGGTCTTACCACATCAGATCTTACACCGTGCTATGGAGCCCTGATGATAATAGCTGCTCATAACTGGATTCCCTCTACTCACAAGACTCACGTATCTCTTGAAAGGGCAAGACTGATCTATAAGATGGCTCATGGGGTTCGTGTTGACTTGGGTTAGATGATGTTTAAACAGATCATCAATCTTGGAGTTACTCATCGCAATGATGCACGTTGGTTGATCTTTCCGCAGTTAATCATGGGACTTCTCCAAGAGCAGCATGAGCTTCCATCCTACACCAGTGATAAGCTTGAGCGTCCTGTTGCGTACAAGAAGGATAAACGAGTGGGTGAGATCTATGACCAGCGAGTAGCTAAAGGAAAGGCACAAGCCAAAAGTGATCCAAAAAGAAGCTCTGCTAGGAAAGCGCGTGTGACATCGTCTGATCCATCAACTGCTACACCTAGCTCCAAAACTGGCCCGCGTAAAGTATATGTCTATGAGCTTGGCTCAGTTGCAGTTCCACAGAGTCCACTTTCAAAGGTTGATTTACAAGTGGCTCTGGAGGACACAGCTCGAGCTCTTCAAGCACTTGCTGAGATAGTTCAGGAAATCCAGCGCTCGGTGTCAGGTTAGTGATTTCGATTCTAAATCATAACTTGTGTTTATTTTTCCTTATGGTTTTTAATCCGTGTGCTCACAAGCAGGGGGAGAAAATGAGGAATGAGATGGAGGGCGCTTAGTTTGTGGGGGAGCAACCATATTTTTAGTTCTTTTGTTATGTATTTCGATTGCACCACTTGCTGCAATCTGTTTTTTCTTGTTTTCAGACAATCTCGGTTTATGGGGGAGCATTTGTGTTGCTTATTTCTGATTTAGATGTACTAAATGCATGAACCCATGTTTAGGATAATTCAAGTTTGTTATTGGTTGCCTTGATCAAGTCAGTTGCTATCGTATTTGTATGTGTGGTCTTTGTATGTGCTCTCATCTCAGGTACTTGTGAGACGAGGAATTAAAAAGGGGGAGATTGAAGATGTATGATCAAGACGGAGGTGTAGCAGAGTTGAAGTAGTTCATGAAGTACGACATGAACTACCTCGAGTGACGTGTCAAACGTGAGGAGCACGTGTCAAGGAAGAATCAGTAAAGGGAGTTTTACTAATGTGTGAGAAGATGAAAGTCTTGAAGAAGAGGTATTCGACCAAAGAGAAAAGGGAGATTAACTTATTCCCTGAAGTAAGAGAAATGGAAAGTTTCCATTAGGTAGATCGTTAGGTCTAGGGTTTGTCTCTATGATATAAAGAGACTTTGGCATTGTATTGCCGGCTAACACACAGAGAAAGCTTTTAGCAATAGAAAGTTTTTGTACGTCCGAAGAAGGAGAAGCAAAGCATATAGGGATTAAAGGTTTAGGTGGTTCAGAGTCTAGCTTAGATCTCTGAACGTATAAGACTAGCAAATAAGTCGAGGTTTGTCTTGAGATTATTTGATTTATTGCTTTTAAGAAGAACGTGTTGAGTTTTTAAAAGAATAAATATAATCGTATTTCTTGGAATTGATTAATCCTGTACTACTGTGTGTTCTACATCGCTTAACTTGCTTATCTTACATTAACAGCTTAGAGCGTTCGAGCTCACTGAACCGGGCGAGTATGCTGCTAGCTTCAGCAATGGCGTTCAAGAATGCTTCGCTCTGGCGCGCTTCTCTTGGTACTCCCACGTGGTACGGAAGGATCTCTTCCACTAATCTCCTCAGATCTTGCTTAGATTTTTCTTCGTCCATGGTAAGGCACTGGCGATGGAAGGAACGGTAAAGTCTCAGAGGATCGAAAAAAAAAAAACGTAAGCTGTGAGATTTCTTGGTTAGCGATGTAGAGAACACACGACGTAACGATATCAATTTTATACTGAGGTTTTGAGATTTTTTTTTCCCTGATTAACCTTTTAATTACGCTCACCGCCTGTGTGCCACGTCGGCTTTGGGCTAAATGTAAAATGTAAATTGTGATCATGTTGGCTGATGATATTATTGTTGATGTTGGTTTTTTTAACGCTAGCAGTTATCAAATTTATAATATTCACATACTTATCATAATTTGTTTTCTCATCTACTTTTAGAAAATGCATGGTGGATCTATTATATAATTAGTTTTCTTTTGCCCATCATCAAAATCAAAATTAAAAATAAATAATAAACTAAATCATTTAATATATGTTAATTTATCTTACTATTACATTTATTTAATATAATTTTTAATACAATAAAGATACAAACTAACAAAAGAAATCAATTATAAATATAAAAACATGAAAAAATTGAGTAAAAAACAAAAATATATTAGGTATGAAGTATTGAAACATTTTTAGAAAATAATATATTTAGTTTGATTTTTATTTTATTTTTAAAATTATAATGCATTATGTAAAATATATAAACATTATTAAAAATCCATATTTGAAATACACATATACTTTTTATGTATAATTTTTTTTGGTTTAATATAAAATTATTGACAAAGGATAAATAATTAATAATAAATAATATTAAATATAGAGTGACAAAATATGTATTACTTAATTTCTAAAATTACTAGGTGCATCTAATATTTAAATAAAATATGTATAAACTATAACAAATTTGATTTTCAAAAGAACGAGAATTACATGAAAATCATTCATAAAACTAATCAGTTTAAAATGATGAAATTTCATATTTATAGAAACAACCAATCTTAACTTTTTGAAGTGTGTTAAAGAGTAAAAACTTCATTAAAAATCTACCAATCACAGCATCTGAAAAAGAACAACAACAAAAAATCTACCAATCTTAACTTTTTATATATTTTTTTAAACCGGCTTAAGAAACTATTTTAGAACAAAATGTAAATCCAAAAATTAAATACTAATAAGGAAAATAAAATTATTATAAAAAAAATTTATAACATGTAATCCCCGCATAGCGCGGATGAGAACCTAATTTACTATAATAGCTAAAGAAGCTATAACGATTAACTGGTTGACAAAAAAAAAAAAAACTATAACCATTAACTCAAATGATCATATCTTCATATTCCAAGTTTGTTTTTAATTGATTTTCAACGGAATAGTACATGTCATGTAAGTTTTTTTTTCTCTTTCTTTTTGTAGGTTTCTGTAGCAACATAGGGGTACGATAAAAAAAATTGAGAAAAAAAACTCTCAAGAGTATTTGGACCATTAACATGCGTGTCCGAGGAAAACAATCTATTTAGATTATGTATATACCCATGAAATACCCAAGCAGGTGTATCTGTTAAAAAATAAGAAGGCGATCGACCAATGATATACCGTTCTTACACTCTTGGTGCCAGAGCCAGTGGCGGAGGTAGAGAGGTGGGAAGGGGGGGGGGGGCAGTTGCCCCATATGGAATATTGATAATAATTTTTTTTCATTGATTTTTTGAAAATTTTATGGTTAAGTGTTAAAATTCCTTCTAATGCCCTTCATAATTCTAAGTTGAAATTTTATATCGCCCCTGGTGAATCTTCCGGCTGGCTCCGCCTCCTTGTCGTAAGGTGAGGTCGAGTTTAACCTCATCATTTATAATAACACTAATATTACCGCCGATATTAACAGTCGATACCAGGCGCAGCAGTATCAGAGATTCTACCCCCATCTATGTCTCCAGTCTGTATGCTATAGATAGCTAGGCACACTTCACATACTCCAACCAGTGCTCTTTCAATAGCTTCTAGTCCCGACTTTAAATGTGCCTCTTCGGAATTATGTATTAACACTTTAAATGACATTCTAAACAAGAGGCATCTGTATTACAGTAATCTGCAAGATAGTTTCAAACAAGAGGCATCTGGATCTGTGATGCAGCATTCATTCTTTCCACATAACTTCTAGAGTACTGATGTTTCAAGGGAGGTTTAAATGACATTCTAAACCTCCCTTTTAATTCCTCCAACCAATGAGACCGGATTCTTTTTTATTGCACTCTCTTAGCATGGATTACAGTAAGCTGCAAGATAGTTTCAAACAAGAGGCATCTGGATCTGTGATGCAGCATTCATTGTTTCCACTAGGCCTAGATATTTCAGGGTATCGGTTCGGTTCGTTTCGGATATTTCGGGTTTCAGATAGTTCAGTTAGGGGGTTAGAGTATCCATTTACTACTTGACCTATTTTCGGTTCGGTTCGGTTTCGGTTCAGATAGTTTCGGATTCGGTTCGATTCGAATAGTAAAACTAGAAACCGGAAAATACCCGAAATTTTTTTGGTTCTCATTGGATTCCGGTTTTGGTTCGGATAGTTCGGGTAGTTCGGGTAAAATATCGGTTATTTAGGAGAAAATATTAAATAATTAGAATGAATTAGGTAAAAAAAAACTTAGATATTTTGCATTATTTTGGATAAAATTATCCGAATACTTTTGGATAGTTAGAGTAATTTCAGATATATTTATTGTAATTTACTTATTTTCAAATATTTTCAGATTCTTATAATAAATTTTTAAGTTATAGATATATATTTAATTATGTTATATGTATATAAAATTAAAATTTTTATATATTCGGATACCCGTTCGGTTCTCGGTTCAGTTCCGGTTCGGTTCCGATTCGGTTATTTCGGATATAGAAATATTCGGTTATTTAAGGGTTCTTCGGTTCCGATTTTTTTGCCCAGGCCTAGTTTTCACATAACTTCTAGAGTACTCCTGTTTCAAGGAACATTCTCTCTCTGTGGGAGTCACAGGCCATCTAAGTAGTAAATGTTTCGGCTTTTAAATTTCAACATGATGGTTGATTGGGAAATCCTTTCCGATGCAAGCCAGTCATTGCTCAGTGACAGAATAAGCCACTTTGGATTTCTGCGTCTGTGATCTGCCGACTCTAGATTTGATCTGATAGTCTTCTTTCAAACATGGAAGCAGGTCGATGAGGATCCAACCATCGGTTTAGAAGCCTTTTCCCGAATTGGTTCACCAGTTCCAATAATATAGCTGTTGTGACCATATGCGACAATTTGTTATGGTGCTCATTCGTCTTTTTCCAGCAGCTGTTGCTCCGCTTCATTTTTATGTTTATGAAAAGTATTTTATATGGATTTGAAAGGTAAAAAAACTTCCATCCCTAGTAACAATTTTAAGGAAAAACGTAAGTGAAATCTGAATTTTTCAAAAACCTGGAACACTTTTTGGAGCAATAAAATTAAACACATATTGCTTACACTTTCTGGCTCCGAAAGTTTCGGACCGAAACTCAAGGATGATGCAACATAGGAGTACGATAAAAAAAATTCAGAAAAAAACTCTCAAGAGTATTTGGACCATTAACATCATCCCATTTCACACTAGAGGTGCGTTCGAGGGAAACAATCTATTGAGATAATGTATATACCCATGAAATACCCAAGCAGGTTATGCTTGTATGATTGTACTGTTAAAAACTAATAAGGTGATCCACTATACCGTTCTAACATTCTTGGTGCCAAAGCCCTTATCTTAAGGTGAGGTCGGGTTTAGCCTCATCTTTTATAATAATACTAGTATTACCGCCGACGTAATATAAAAGAAGCGCGATATTTACTCGTAGTCACAAATAAGATGGCGGTGATATTTTGCAACACTCTCTACTCAGTTCCTGTTGATAATTCATTCCCAAAAGCTTAAAGAAAAGTAGGAATTATTTGTGACTACGAGCAATTAAGAATATCACCACTAAAAAGAATCATGAACAGCTCTTCCATTAAGTGCAAAACGGTGTCGCTGCTAGGTCATGATACTTTGTATCATCATCACTCCACTATGAAAAACGCATGCTGGTTAACAAGGAAAAGACAAATATCCAAAAATAAAATTTCAATCACATACCCAAAATGTTAAGAAGAATTTCAGAGACCTAAAAAAAACTAATGGAGAGAGAGAGAAACAAATCCAACAGAACAGAAAGTTTTTGGTCAGAGGTTGAGAGGTAGAGCAGACAATATCTTACAGTGATGCTGATGTGGAGGAGGATCGAGTGTCATGACAGCTTCGGACCACACAATGGTTCCTATAATTTCACATGTCTTCTTGCGTCTCTCCAAAGAAATCTCCGCACACCAAATCTCAGAATTATGAGGAGCAAGCACGTCCCAGAAGATCAACATGTTGGGACCAGAGCTGCTCAGTTTGTGCCCGGGAAATACTTCATCGATTTCCATTGTCCCCAGTCCCAACCCTAATATCGGTTCCGATCTTCTGCATATCTCCCACTGATCCGACACCCATCCACCATAGCTAACCATCTTGGAGGCAGCGAGAGTTTCCCTGAGAGTCTCCAAGCCCATCACCTCTCTCCATTCCATCTTTTCATTCCACTCCAATTCACTTGGCTCACACCACAATATCCGCCCACCACTTTCACTGCAGTACACGACATTCTCTATGACATGCCAACACCTTTTAATTCCGGAGAGCTCCCTATACCCTTTTTTCCATTTGTTTTCACTTGGTATGTAGGTTAAACATACCCCTGAGCCATCCATAACAACCACCTTCTCTTCCTCTATAACTATGCTTTCGCACACTAAGGGATAATCACACTGAGGCGGTGGCATCGGCAGGGAATCCCAAGTCTGCTGCTTTGGGTCGAAGACCTCTCCCCACTTGCCGGACTCCCGGCCATCGCACCCTCCAAACACGTATATCTTCCCGTCCACCACGCCCGCCACGGCTGAATATCGAGCCATCCCCATGGAGGGGAGAGTGCTCCACGTGTGAGATCTACAATCTAGAAACATTACACTCGACGTGGCTCTCCCGCCAATCCTACCACCCATGATGTAGATCCCACAACCATGAGCCACCATGGAAGATGCTTCCGGAGGCTGGTAAAAATAAGATTGCACTGGGACCAGCCGCCGGTTAAGAGTTTTTTGTGGGGAGAGGGTGAACCAGCGTGGGTTTGGGTCTGGAGGGATACGTAAGCATAAATAGATAGGGTTTTCGGTGAAGCCCAAAACGGATCGGAAATCGTACAACTCAGGCGAAGCCACTACTGAACGGTGCCACTTGGAGACGAGGGATAAGGAAGCATGGTCCGATTTTGAGACGCGGGCCAAGCAACTTAGAACCATCTCATCCGGCAACAAAGATAACCCACTCGGAGTCGGAGACGAGAAAGACAGCTTCAGTTTCTTCGTAGTACGCGATGGCTCTTCCTCGGCGTCGGGTGGATTCATCATCGGGTTTTTATTTTGACTCCCTTGTGTTTTTAGACGTCCTAATTTCTTCTGGCACTCAAACTCTTGTTTCGGATTCTGTTTTTGCTTGAATCCCATCTCTCATCCTCTATTTATATATACGAGTAGGTACTTCATTCCTTTTATTTATATGAGTAGGTACTTCCTTATTCTTTACAGGTATTTTCCTTATCGATTCTTCATATTTTTCATCAAATATTTTATTTTCTCGTTAAGTTTTTCATTATCTCGTCTCTTTAATATTCCCTCTCCATATATGTTTAGTAGTTTCTAAATATTCTAGAAAATATACAATAGGCCCGAAAACATCTGAAACCAGGAAACGTTCAGATGCTAACCGACTATTAAAATCTTATTGGAATCATATGGAACACAATGCCAAAATGTATGTATGAAATCATATTCATATTCAAATATTGTTTTCCACACCGGGTAAAGGGGAAAAACGCCATTTAAATCCTGAACTTTCAAAAATAAACCAAATAAAATTCCAACTTTTAAGTTAACCAAATTAATCTTAAACTTTTAAAATTTTCCCAGATTAATCCTAAACTACTGTTGACTCAGCCTTTTTGATCATCTCAAAGTCAACCGTTAATTGAACTTTAACGTCTGTTAATTAGTAAAACAATGCGTTTTGGTGACTCATTACAATTAAGGATTATTTCCTTTTGTTTCTTAGTCGACTGCAATCCCTAACTGCAGATTTTTTTTTGTTTCCTCTTCACCATGTGTTCAAATAATGCTCGTGGGTTTCCCAACAAATGTATGTGTGGTGAGATTGTAAAAGATGTACTTCAATTGTTGATGACGTTTAGAATGTTGTTCACGGTAATGTTTGAACAAGTTTGTGATTTTTCTCGACCATGTTGCTGGTTATCTTCTAATGGTGTTTTGGTTATGATAAGACACAAAAAAAGGATTATGAACGATTACATAACATGGAGTTTAGAACCATGCAAGGAACACATGACCTAGAATTTTGAAGCATTAAATAACAAAAGAGTTAAGGATTGTGAACCAATACATAACAAAAAACTCGTGACACAACAAAAGACTCATGTCACCAACTTCCACGAGTCTTCTTTCTTCTTAGTTCAACAATAAAATATTTGTACATTGGATTTGAGTGTGCTTAATTATTTTCCAAATGAATAAGAACATATATCGTCTTTCTGATTTATCTATGGAAAAATCTCTTCACCATTATGTATGAATAAGAACATATCTCCTCTCTGATCAGTCTCTAAGAACTCGCTCTCCACACTGTCATGTTTCAAGTCAAAGCTCAAGATAGTGTAACAAAAATATACACAGAAAGCTGATTATTAATCAATGTGTTCCTTCAAAACCATTTATATGTGAGATATCATAAAAAGCGTTATGAATCAGAACATCTTAATGGTATTCTGCTATATAGGAACAGCTTAATGGTATGGGGGAGCTGATCTTCGGTTCTAACCAACACAAAGACGAAAATACACACACTTGACTTTCTTCAATTTCATCCTCTTCGTTATCACCACCACCATCTGCAACTCCATCTTCATTACCATACTCATGCTCACGCTCTCTTCATGTCCATCTTCACGGTGAGTTTAAGCTTGTCTCGTTGCAAGCTTCTTCCTGCATCATCAATTATTAAAAATCCCCAAGATCTTAGCGTTGTTCCTTTTAGCGAAGAGAAAATAAAAAAAATATTTATGCATTTAGGGATTGTAATCGACAAAGAAAAAGAAGGAATTGTAATCATCAACGTACAGTTTTACTAATTAACAGACGTTAAAAGTCTAATTAACAGTTGACTTCAAGATGATTAAAAAAGCCGAGTCAATAGAAGTTTAGGATTAATCTGGCAAAAATTTAAAAGTTTAGGATTTATTTGGCTTACTTAGAAGTTGGAGTTTTTTCTGGCTTATTTTTGAAAGTTTGGGATTATAATAGTGTTTTTCCCCAGGTAAAGTGAATCTATGTGAGTTTTACAGATTATTTTTGGGTACATTTATCAAATCAAATCTTGAGTTTAGGAGATCTTGATTCTATGAGTTTCCTTTCTTCTGACAGAACCTCTGCAAACCTGTAGCATTTTACAGATTAAAGCCACTATAAGTCTATATAACTATACAAAATAAATTTTAATGATGAAAACAATTATTAACCTTTTGAGAGTTTCTTCTTTTGGAAACGTGATCAGAGATGGGTTCGCAATGTCCCAGTTTCGAGATAGACACGAGAAACATTTTTCTTCAATAAAGCTTCACCAACTTGAACAAGACCTTCCATGTTCTCTTCTGTCGATAAGTCCACTGAACTGAGCTTAAGTCACCCTTAAATGGTGTTACAAAAGTCGAAAAATAACACTGTCTAGCAAATGCTATTTGAAAGATAACTACTTGCTAGACCTAATATTATAACAATATAGAGAAGATTTTTTTTTTTTCAACAATACAGAGAAGATATATCAACGAACTGATAAGTTTTACTAAACTAATTTCTGTAAGAATATAAATAATCAATTTTTCTTTTTTACTTATTAGATCTCTATCCAATTATAGGTTGTTATTGGTTTGTGTCTGTGGTTTAAAAAGAGTTTGATGATTTTTAAATTAAACAGTTTGTTAAATTTTAAAAAGGTTTTGATGACTTATAGATTTTCTTATAATTTAGGATTTCAACATCAGCCTCTGCCTCCGGTATCCCTTCTCCGCCTCGTCCCACTCCTGACCGCCGCGACTCTTCGTTTTCTCTCCGTTCTTCCCAAAGATCTGTCACCTCACTACGACGGTAACCTCAAGTCTCTTCTCCGTTTAGCTCCATGTCGTCTGAGGATGTGACTCTGCTTAGGGATGCCAAAATGAGCTAAAGTTCATAAGATAGCTCAGCTCAACTCAATTTTTCATTAGCACGATCATCATATTCTAGGTTCATTTAATAAATAAGCTTATTGTTCGAGTTTAAATTAGATCATAAGTTTAATGACATATGAGCTGGCTCATGAGTTTATTCATTTTTACAAGTATATATATCCTTCTTCGACGACTGCATCTCCTTCTTCGACGACTTCCATAGCCGTTACTCTTCCTCCCTACCTTCCTTCCTCTACTCCGAGTCCCTCGGCGGCGCAATAGCTCTCTACATTACCCTCCGCCAGAAATCGCAATGGAACGGTCTCATCCTCAGCGGCGCCATGTGCTCCATCAGCCACAAATTCAAACCTCCGTGGCCGTTACGGCACCTCTTAACCCTAGCAGCTACTCTCATCCCCACCTGGCGCGTCGTACCGACTCGCGGCACCATCGCCGGCGTTTCTTTCAAGGAGCCCTGGAAACGGAAGCTGGCCTTTGCCAACCCCAACAGAACAGTCGGCAAACCACGCGCCGCCACGGCCTACGAGCTAGTAAGAGTCTGCCAGGATCTTCAGAGCAGGTTCGAAGAAGTAGAAGTTCCCTTGATGATAGTACACGGAGGAGACGACGTCGTATGCGACCCCTCCTCCGTGGAGGAGCTTTACATGAGATGCAAGAGCAGAGACAAGACGATAAAGATCTATCCGGGGATGTGGCATCAGCTTATAGGAGAGTCTGAGGAGAACGTCGACTTAGTGTTCGGAGATGTTTTGGAATGGATCACGAACCGGTCTCAAAACGGCGCCGTTAACGGTGGTAGCAAAGCTTAAAAAAAACGATTTAGCTAGCTTTCATATATAAATAACGTTTATGTCAGTAAACAAAACTCTCCGAGAATGTTGTATTCAAAGATCCTCGAGAATAGGTCAGACTATGTTCCTTGACACTCAAGAAACATTGTGAACAATAGAAAAACAATGAGAAAGTAAATACGTTTAATCTCTTGTCGGAAGCCGTTAAAGGAAAAAAAAAAAATGAAAGATATAATGAAGGAAGTGGAAGGGAAAGTGAAGTTTTCAATGGCGGATTCGACGATGATGTTACTTGTACAACAAGCAATGGATAAAGCTCACGAAAAGATCAAAACAAAACACGGTCTTCTCCTCCGCCTCAACGCTATATCCCTATTCTACGAACTCGCCGTATTACAGCTCGAGAGCTGTCTTAATTTCGTGCAACAAGAGACCGATAACCTCGAGAGCAACCACGAGGAAGTGGTTCGCGATCTGAGAAAGATCAAAGACAGGCTTCACCACCGTCTCCTCGAGACAGAGCTAGCTATCCTCGAGAAAGATAGAGAGCTGTTGGAGAGGTCTGAGAACGAAGCGAGTCTTAGAAACGTTCTGGAGAGTAAAGAAACAGAGCTTGTTCATTTGCAAGATCTCGAGAGAAAGAGAAGCTGTAATGAGATTGGTGAGGAGTTCTCTGAGCTGAAGAGCTCTGTTGATCAGCAAGTGATGAATCTTAGACAAAAGATCGAGACGGAGTACGATGGTTTGGGGAAAGAGACGGAGGATCCTTCAGGGGTTGATATAGATGTGCTGAAAGGGACAATGGATCTTGCTTTTAACAAGATGCATCACGCGATATTCTTGTCTGAACTAGGTCCCATTGAGCAGAGTTGGAGATGGTCTATAGAGAGGGATACAATGGCGTTACTGATAAAAGGTTTCATGAGTGGTTTAGAGGAGGAGAAGAGGAAGGTAACAATGGTTGTGAGAGACTATGAATTAGGTTTTAAAGATAGGGTTTGTTCGATTCGTAGAGAGGTTGAATGTTTAGAATCACAGATTGTTATCCATAGATCGTCGTCATCTCCTAGAGAAATAAAAACATCATCATCTTCACTAGATTGTGAAGCTGTTCTTGATGATAAAGAAGAAGAACAAGAAGAGGGAGAAGATTCAAGTAACTATCCTGTTTCTAAGTTGATAGAGAGTCATGAATCAATCATTAGGAGGAAGAGCGAAGAGCTTCTTTCTCCTAAAATAGAGTCTATTAAACGTCAGAGAAGCTGCAACAGCTCTAGCTTGAAGCGAGGTATTGATGATATCGTTGCAGGTCTTGATAGCTTGATGTGTCTCGGCACTAAGATGTTAGAACATTTTGTTGGTGATGAGGATGATGATAGATGTGATGATCATGAAGTGGGAATGGACGATGGTTTGGATGATGTTTGGAAGAAAATGCAGAAACGTAGATCGGTGTTGTCTGAAAATGAGGTAGAGGAGAAAGAAGATGAAGAGATGGAGTTAATGATCATGGAAGATACTTACTTGACTCTACTCAAAGGTTTGTTAACTGATGAGATCACAAACATCAAGAAAACAGAAGAAGAAGAAATGGAGAGCCAAGGGATTGAATACAGGAACTTGGAGAAAGATCTTGAGATTCTTCGTGAAGATGAAGTGTTCAGACAAGAAGTGGATTGGATTGTTGTAAGAGAGTTGCTAAGAGAAGTTGCAGAGACTGTAGAGAATCTTGAAACCATTGAAACAAACAAAAAAAGGTTACTTGAGGAACAAGGAAAGAGAGCATGCTTGGATACATCTTTAGTCTTTGATGATTTTGAGATTTTTCGTGAAGATGAAGAGTTCAGACAAGAAGTCGATTGGATTGTTGTAAGAGAGTTGCTAAGAGAAGTTTCAGAGAATGTAGAGAATCATATAAGGATTGAAGCAGAAAATATAAGGTTGCTTGAGGAACAAGGAAAGAGGGCACGCTTGGATACATCTCCAGTCTTTGATGATTTTGAGATTCTTCGTCAAGATGAAGAGTTCAGACAAAAGTTCGATTGGGTTATTGTAAGAGAGTTGCTACGTGAAGTGTCAGAGACTGTAGAGACTCAAAAAAGGATTGAAACAGACAATAAAAGGATGCTTGAGGAAGAAGTAAAGAGGGCATGCATGGAGATATCTTTAGTCTTTGATGATTTTGATTTCAAGATTCAAGAGAAGTTAAAGAAGGCAACTTTTAGGTTACAAAACTTGGAGGAACATATTGATTCAACTGTGAATTATATAGCAGAGTTAAGACGAAAAGAATCTGTTTATAGAACAGCTTTTGTTCTTAGGTCTCAGAATTTCATAAAGGCAGAAACTGAGGTAAAAACAGTTTGTGATTTCATTCTTTATTATGAGAATTCTTATGAACTTGCAAAAAAAAAACGACAGGTTGATCTTCTGGGAGACCAAGTCGATTCGCTGGTGAAGCTTCTGCAGAAAACACTTTGGACATTTCATCAACACCCATTGCTTCTCTGCAGTCACTCAGATGTAAGTTTACCTTAAATAAGTAGATTGTTTCTCAAGTAATCTCTCTGTGGGAAAATCTGTATCATCTTATGCTTTTTTCAGATATCAGAAATCTGTAAGATGATCAAGGAAGTATTATACGAGGATCACAAACCAAACTAACTTGCAGAATCAGTTTCTTGCGTACCATTATAACTCTATGTCTGCATGAAAACATCAAATGCTTACAAAAAAAATATTAGTATTTTGTTCATTCGTTTTGTATGTATTCATTAAATCCTTCAAGTGTAAAATTAATAAAGTCAAATGATAGTCAACATGGTAAAAGAAACAATTCACTTACCAACTATCTAGAGCAGGTCCTAGGCCTGGGCGTTTTTACCTCAACCCGAAGTATCTACCTAAATCCGAACCAGAAAAACTGAAACCGAATCCGAACTGTTATATAAAAATATCCGAACGGGACTTATGAACTTAGTACTTTGGATTTTGGTTATAATCCGAACCAAACCGAAATCCGAACTAGGATCCGAAAATATCCGAAAATATCCGAAATTAGTTAAATATGTTAATATTTTTATATATTTTAAGGTGATTTAGATATTTCGAGTATTCAAAATATTTTTGTAGTTTGTTTTATTTGTTATTTGATATATTTTAGATAATTTAGTTAGTTTAACTAATATTTAACTAGATTTGTAAATAATTTATATATTTAGAAAAAAAATTTGTCAATTTTTGAGGTTTAAAAAAATATTTTTTTTGGACGATTTTAAACATTGGTTACATACTGAACCCGATCCAATAATTAGTAAAACCTGAATGGTACTTCTGAGCATAACACCAAAAATCCAAAAAATCTGAATCACCCGGACCGATACCGAATGGGCCACCGAATGCCCAGACCTAACTAGTCCCATAGAATAAATATTTGAATGGACTCCCACTTAATGAAGCCCCCATTTTGTTTATATAATATATATAATAATATATAGCTCTAAATGTATAACTAAAATATAAAAAATAATCATAGAAATAATAAAAAATATTAAATTAGTTTTATACTATTATAGTTAAAATAAATAGAGTATTTTGTTTATGTCAGCTAAATTTATAATTTAAATTTTTGTTTATTTTTTGTTTTCTCGATTATAGTAACTATACTACTTTAAACTAGTTATAGATTTGGAAAAGACAACCGGTGATATATAATTCATCATAGTATAAAGAATTTTTTTAAAAAAATAATTGATTATTTAGATTATTTATTTGAAAAATAATTAATATAGTAATTAATATATATATATATATTTTATTTTTAGTTCGAATAGGATTCCCAAAATCTTAAGACTGGCTCTGCAACTATATCATGTTGAGTCAAAACATATTTCTTATAAAAAGCCTGTTTAGAAAAAGAAGAGAAATTTACACTACGACACACTTTTTACAAGTGTAATTACACTTACACACACATACAATTTGTGAGACACTTATTTCAAACTAAATTCCTCTTTTATCTTGAAATTTATTAGCTACACTTTACTCATTATTTTAATTTCTACTTTATATTTTCTCATTTCTGTTTATGTTCATAAAAAGTTGGTTTTTGTATGCACACCTAACTATAACATTTTTTTCTTTGAAAAAGGACTAATTATAACAGCATCATTATCGCAAGTATCTTAGGTGATTTTTAAGCAAAAAATAGTGGGGGGCCACAAAAAAAAAGAAACATATGCAAATGTCGTGAAAGAAGAAATGTTTCTGGAGGGTTGTTTGTACTATTCGTGGGCTCCACTGACACGTGACGACCCGCAATTGATTCTTTTTTTTTAATTTTTTTCGGACAAAAAAAAACAAAATTTAAGAAACCCATTAGCCATAGTGGTGCTCTAAGAGCATCCACAATGGTGGATTCCATTGTGGAGTCCTTAGGGACTATTTTAGTATTTTTTTTTTATTGAATAGTTAAGGAAGAGCATGTTTATAGGTGGGTTCTTAGGGTGAGGTTCTTAGCGGAATATAAGAATCGTCTCCTAACTTTTAACTAAAAAAGTTAAGAACCGGCTCTTAAAGCTCTTATTTAAGAGCCGGTTCTTAACTTTTTTAGTTAAAAGTTAAGAGACGGTTCTTATATTCCGCTAAGAACCCCACCCTAAGAACCCACCTATAAACATGCTCTAGCAAAATAAACAGTCCAATGGTGGATTCCTTTTAGGAATCCTTAGGAGAAAAAAAGTTTTTTTTTTGTTAAACATATGAAATTTGCAATTGCAAACTAGACCAGCCTTGTTCTACAGTTTTCTAAAGTAAGATAATCACCTCTTTAAGTTCCAGAAGCTGCTCACGGGTGTACTTTACACGTTCACGGCCATCGAACCTTGAGTCTCCACCCTGAAACAAAAACATAACGGAGCATAAATCTTCACCAACGAAGACTCAATACACAAAGGACAAGAACTAACAATGCTATGTACAAAACTAAGAGATGAATTATTCGTATGATCGATGATCATCGATGAACTAAGAGTCTAAGAGAGATGTCAATAGGTTCTTTATGAGCAAATAGAAGCTAACATAATGCCCACCTAAAAGCCTACATGTCGTTTTACGTCCATATTTACAGCAGCTACACATACTTGTGTGCGCCACTAAGAATCAGGACAACAGAAATTGCTTACTTACGAAGTTTAATTATACATGTTTCAGAGACATGATTCTATGTGATGGGAAAGCATCCAAAATCCAACATGAACCCATTAGTAGTTTTATTACACAATACAAGGCAGTGAAACCCGCAAACCAAAATTCAACATGAACCCAGGTCTCAAGCTCAAAACCGATTGATCGTCCTGCTGCGTACCGAGATCTATAACACCTGAGATTGGATCGAAAATCTCCAAACAACAAAAAAGGTAGAAGAAGAAGAAGCTCTTCTCAACGACAATGAATCGCTGAATCCGAGATTCAGAGAGAATCAACTGAAAGAGATCGGGCTTTTGTGCGTGTCTCTCTCTTTCTCTCCTGGCGTTTAAGCGAAGAAGAGATTGAGATGAGGAGAAGAAGAAGAAGTCGAGAAGGAGACACAATCCCTTCTCTTTACGGACCTTTCGCCATGCTTCCAATCGGGGCGTGCCACGTCGATACGGACCCGATCCTTCCAAACCTTAGCGAAGGATTGATCCTTGCCTTTTCTCCATTTTTTATTATTTTCCAAACCGAAAACACCTATGTTCTCAGGCCAAGGATTTGCAACGGACCTCCGTTGTGCATGCTCTAACATGTCTCGAATAAGAATCTCAAATCCTAACTTTCTATACCCGTTCAAGTTTACCTTCATCTCTATTCTTTTGAATTGATATTTTTCGTCTCGTCACCGTTCGAATTTATGTCAAAGAAAGGTGATGTTGGTGGTGGAAACAATGATAGTAGACTGTTAATTTATATCCAAATTGCAATACTGCTTACATCGTATTTTCTTTTCATTATACATTCATCGAGATTGGTCATGTTCAGTCACCAACAACTAGCGTCAATACAGTCGCTTTCACTATGAAAGGTTTGCCAAATCCAAAATCACATAAGAAATGCATCCACGAGCTACTCGTCCACAAGTCATTCTTTCACTAGACACCCATCCACGAAACATCCATTCACAAGACATTTGTCCAAAACACACTTCATCTGCCTCGTTATTACACTTTACGTTTTCCCTCTCCTTATGGAGATTTTTATGTAAATATAGAATGAAATTGAGAGTATGAATCCTTGCCGCCAAACACAGGATTTGTCTCACTTTGGCTAAACACATACAAGCATCCACAACCGGTAGTACACATTACGAAGTCCACACAAATGATTCTATATATATCCTTATACATCCAACCACTTATGTCCATCATAAAAACGTTTTATTCAAAGATCCTGAAGAATAGGTCAAACTATGTTCCGTGACACTCAAGAAACATTGTTAACAATGAGAAAATCTGTATTATCTTATGCTTTTCTTCATCAGATATCAGAAATCTGTAAGATGATCAAGGAAGTGTTATACGAGGATCACATACCAAACTAACTTGCAGAATCAGTTTCTTGCGTACCATTCTTACTACTAAATGTCCGCATGGAAACATAAATGTTTACAAAAAAAGTTAGTATTTTGTTCATTTCGTTTTATACGTTTTCATTAAATCATTCAATGTAAAATTTATGAAAGTCAAATGATAGTCAACATGGTCATAGTTAGGGGTGTCAATGTGGATAGACCAACCAAAACCAATCTATACCCAAATAAATTGAGGAGTTTATGGATCATGTCGATCATAACCCCTATAAAGTAATGAGTTAATGGTTTTAATGGATTGACCCATAGATAATACTATTAATAAATATAATTAATCTTTGTACTATATCACAATAAAACTATCATCAACATACTAACATTTAATAACAAAAAATACTAAAGAAAAATTAGCAAATTATATAATATTTTTAAAAATTATATAATACAACTCATCAAAATATTTTAAATAACAGCAAATTAAATGTCTTGCCTCCATTCAAAATATTATTGAATTGTGTAACCATATAGTATCTATTGAAACTTGTCCTTCAAATCTTATATGCTATTTATGGCACAAACTTTAAATAATTTGATACAAAATTTAAAATATATCAAATTGGATATTAAATTACAGAAGACAAAAAATTATAATTTATTATACCAAAAAGAATGGTTTATGTTTCTTATAAAATGAGAAATTGATAAAGAAAAATATAACGATGTTATATAAAAAAGCATACACAAAAGAGTAGTTTCGTCCTGATTTTAGTAAAGTACATCACAAAGTGCTCTTCATGTGAGAAGAGTGCGTCTACGTGAAAGAAGAAAACTCCGTAATTCACTCATAAAAGAATCATTTCACTTCTCAACACAACAAGATCTAAAAGAAACCACATTATTATTATTATTTTGTTTTGTTTTCTCTCTCCCTCAAATTAATAGAAATGGAGCCGAAGCAGATCAAAGCTACGTTCTTTATCGTAACAATGATTATGGCTTTGGTTTGTCATCATCAGTCAGAAGCTATATCATTTAATATTGGTCGTCTGAAATGCGTGTTAGTAATAAGGAGCGTTGAGGGTTGTGTGGATGCCATAGAGAGAGCTACAAAGGGAGACACTCATGGTTTGGATAAGCAATGTTGCGATGCCATTAGTGGACTCACCAATGACTGTTTGCCGATTATCTTCTCCGGAGGCCCTGCCATTGGCTTAATCGTTAAAGCTGCTTGCACCCATAAATTCGCTGACGTTAATTAATTATTACATCATAAGAGCCGAGGCATGTACGACTCGAAACCATATAATTGTATCATGCATGGCTCTTTATTTTCTGAAAAAGACAGATATGTCAAACAAAATCATAAACTGCTATATAATTTTATAGAACTATATGTTTTAAAAGTTATATAATTATTTTTCTTTCTTGACCGCAGAGATATGAATCAAAAAGTAGTAAAGATATCTAAAATTGTATTGCCAACTAAAAAAGTTGTATTGTTGTCAACTAGAATTTTATACGAAATAACCATAAAAACAAAAAGTTATCTGGTTGAAAAAAATCATTCAATGTAAAGTAAAAATTATAAGAACAAATAATGTTCTTTCTTTTTCGTAACACTAGAACAAAACACCATCGGACGTGTCAGATATTGGTGTTGTTGCGCTCATGGTTCGAGATCTGATGAAAGCAGTAAGTAGTATCAGTAAAGGCTGATTCCGGACCATGAATGAGACGAGGGCACAAGGTCTTTAATCCTCTTAGTTAACAAAAAAAAAAAAATCCAATAACAATTAATGTCTAAAAAATTACAAGAACAAGAAACACTTTTCCAGAAGAAAAAAAACTAAGTGGGGTGTTTAAAGATAACAAATGGGTCAAATAAAGTAAATGGGCTGAAGAAACTTAATAGGACAACACAATTAAGAAGGAAGAAGAAGCCCAAGTAAGAGTAAACGTCAGCTTCAACATTTACAGTCGTGTCTTCGTCTTTAAGCGGCGATGTTCTTCCAAGTTAAGAACTTGTCGGATTTTGTAGTCTGCCATCTTGTCGATTCCTTATGTTTACATAATAAACAATCTTTTGGGCATTGAGAATCTCCGATAAAGTTAAGAACTTTGGTTTGTAGAATCACAGAACAGACAGGTTTCTCTGTTCTTCTTTTGGTGTTTTTAGGTTCTCGAAATGAGAGGAATCTTTCTCATTAGGTCAAGGCTGTCACTTCTTAGAGCTCCTGCAGTTACCTGTTCACGATCTATTACTACTTTGCCTTATTCGAGCAGTAAGTGTATTGTTCGACCATGTTTGGATCCTCCTGTAGCTCGTGTGCTTCCTTTGTCTCTCTGTTCTTCGTTCTCTACTTCCAGATTTGACTCAGAGCTAGTGGGATTGAACCAGAGCAATGATAATGATGATGATGATGAAGATGAGGAAGAGATTGACTGTACTATAGATAACGAGGTTGTTTCAGAGGATGTTAAGACGATCTCAAAGCTGATGAAAGAGTGTGGGAGCAACAGGAAGGAGCTGAGAGAGAAGCTTGAGGAGTGTAGCGTGAAGCCAACAAACGCACTAGTGGTGGAGATTCTCTCTCTATCTCGTAACAACTGGGAAACTGCATTTACTTTCTTTCTTTGGGCAGGGAAGCATCAGGACTACGTCCGTTCGGTTCGTGAGTATCACTCTATGATCTCTATCCTCGGTAAAATGAGGAAGTTCGACACGGCTTGGACGTTGATCGATGAGATGAGAAAGTTCAGCCCTTCTCTCGTGAGCTCGCAGACGTTGCTGATCATGATCAGGAAGTACTGTGCGGTGCGTGACGTTGGCAAAGCGATCAACACGTTCCACGCATACAAAAGGTTCAAACTCCCGATGGGGATTGATGAGTTCCAGAGCTTGCTCTCTGCTCTTTGTAGGTATAAGAACGTTCAGGACGCTGAGCATTTGATCTACTGTAACAAGGATACGTATCCCTTTGACGCCAAGAGTTTCAACATTGTTCTCAACGGATGGTGTAATGTGATTGGTAGCCCCAGGCAGGCGGAGAGAGTGTGGATGGAGATGGGGAATGTTGGTGTGGAGCACGATGTCGTGTCGTATTCGTGCATGATGTCTTGCTATTCGAAAGGAGGGAACTTGAGTAAGGTTCTTAGGCTTTTCGACCGGATGAAGAAAGAGTGTGTAGAGCCGGATAGGAAAGTGTACAATGCGGTGGTGCACGCTCTTGCCAAAGGTGGTTTTGTCTCCGAGGCGATGAACTTGATGAAGACGATGGAGGAGGAGAAAGGGATGGCGCCGAACGTTGTGACTTACAACTCGCTCATCAAACCTCTGTGCAAGGCTAAAAAGACAGAAGAGGCTAAGAGGGTTTTTGATGAGATGATGGAGAGAGGGATCTTGCCGACGATACGCACGTACCATGCGTTTATGAGGATACTGAGAACAGGGGAAGAGGTTTTTGAGCTGTTGGCTAAAATGAGAGAGTTGGGTTGTGAACCGACCGTTGATACGTATATAATGTTGATCCGGAAGTTCTGTAGGTGGCGTGATTTTGATAATGTGGCTTTGTTGTGGGATGAGATGAAGGAAAAAGGCGTTGGTCCGGACCTTAGCTCGTACATTGTGATGATACATGGGATGTTCTTGAATGGTAAGGTGGATGAAGCGCATGGGTACTATAAAGAGATGAAGGAAAAGGGTTTGAGACCAAATGAGAGTGTTGAAGAGATGATTCAAAGCTGGTTTGAAGGAAAACAATCTGCGGAGAAGGGGATGGTAGGTCTGAAAGGTAATGTGTCTGGTGTGGATAAAGAAGGTATTGTGAAGAAAACTGAAAGAGAAGGGAACTTTCTGCAGCAGCCTGAGGTGAGACGTGTAGTGAGAGGACATGGATACTCGTTTTGGGATGAATAGAAAGCTAAAGAGAGAGACTAGCTAGTTATGTTAGGTTTTGATCATACCACGTTAACTTTGCTTTGAGAAGAGTTATAGTCAAGTGTTCTTGCAGAATAAATTGTACGAGAAGACTAAAACAGAAACAATGAAAATCATTTTATATAAAATCCTTTGAACCTTTCTATGTTTGTAGATACAAACTAAAGAGGATAATCATGTATGTGTTTCCAATATTTTTTTTTTTTTGGGCAAAATATGTGTTTCCAATATTTACAACCATACATTATCAAGTTACAAATTAGATAAAATAAACACTACTGTACTGTGCAAAGAACTCCATAGAAAACTAACGAGAAAGATGCAGAGAGAGCTTTGTCTATCTCTAACATTCCTTGTCTGTCGAAGTAAAAGAGGGAAGATATGTTTTTGCTGTTCTTATTGTCATCTTGACGCTGAAAGAAAGCTGTGGAATCTTTTTATTCTATCCAACTTACGTTGCTGCGATGATTTGTCATGTGACAAGTTATCCCCCTTCTTATGCTTCTTCTTCTTCTTCTTCCTGTGGAAGAAGTCCTCGGTGTCCAAAACATACGAAATCTACAAGAAGGGATGTTATGGATACATAAGAACGAGATGAATCAATCAGCTCTTATTTTGATTGGTTCTAGTTTTTACCTTGTAGGAAGAGCAAGACATCTTGCACTCAAGGCCATTAATTACTTTTACACCTTCCATTGCCTTGCAGGCTATGGCAAGATCATCCAGACCAGAGTATCCACGCATGTTCCTACACCAAAAAGAATGTAATGTCCTGAGTCATTCCAAAAGTAATGGAACTGTACCACACACTATACAGCGAGAGATGGATTTATATGTGATAAGTGAGATGTAAAAGGTACTGAAACTCAATATATACCTTTGTAACACAATTGCCTGCGGCACTGTTTTTTTCCCTGATGAGTTGGAAAGAAACCCCTTTTGCAGATAACTTGCAAACGTGGCTTCCATGGAAACTGCATAAGCCTCGGGCTTTTCGATTACATTATCCATAAGCTGGATTGACAAACGACTAGGAGAGGACGACTACAGGAAAAAAAAAATTTCAGGCTCAATGAACAATCATAGTTCCTCAATGGAAAGAAAGATGAGAATTGGTTTGGAGTTCTTACACATTCCAACCGATAAATGTTTTCCTCGTGAAGGAGGATCCTGGCGTTTTCATAATACACTGAGTTAACGACCCTCCCAGGTTTCCGTGATTTTTCATACTCATACAACTGAAGAAGCTTGTTGTTTGTGTCGTCCGCTACAACAGCTTGAAGCTGCAATATGTGAAATGAAGTCAGATAATTAGAAGGAAATATAATGTACAAATGATCAGATCTACAACCAATAAAGCCGGTGATGAAAGTTACCTGTTTAACCAATTTGTATATCAGTTTTTCCAAGGTGAATAAAACATATGATTGGTTTCCAATAATAGCTCTGCATTCATCCTCAAATTTGGAGCTTTCAGCTGAGCCATTAAGCAGACTAAACAGAGCACTCATAAACCTGCACATCATACACAAAAAGAGTTTATAAGTTGTTTTGATTGAACTGAACAAAGAACCTCCTTACCTTGCATAAGGATCTGGTGAACTAGTATCTTTCATGTTTCTCTGATTCATTTCACTGCCTGCGCAATATGTTTTTGCAGAGGAGATTCTCTCATACAGTGTCTGGACATTCAAACCCAATCAGAAAAGAAATACTAAATCATCTCAAGATAATAACTACGTTTTCAGACAAATAATCTGAGAAAGAAAGTTATAAGAAACGATTGCACTCACTCGATGAAGTCTGAAAAGAACATAAAAGTCGTCATTCCCATAGAAAACTCTGGAACCTTGTTTTCTCTCATCAAGCAAAGCCGCAGTAGCTACATGCGTTGAAAGAGGCTTAACGGATAACAAAACACGTTCTGACAATGGAAGCAACCCACTCTCTTCTATAAGATGCGACTTCATGCCCTCTGCCTCTCCTTCACTTTCAGCTTTGCCATGGTCACCCTCCTCCTCAACACCATTATCGTCCTGTGAACACTCGTCACCAACAGATTCAGTTCCCGACGCGTCCTCGCCACCTTCTGAAGCATCATCACCATCCTCATCGTCAGCATCATCATCATTTTCTCCTACAGCTTCGACAGAATGTTCTGGTTTGGCAGTAGACTTCAATCCGTGATCTTCATAAACAACATAGTTGTCTTCGGAGTCACCAGTAGGTGACAGTTCACCTTCCTCCTTCTCAATTTTAGATGGAGCACCGGATTCATCATAATTACTGTTGGCTTTAAAAGCATCTGGCTGCTCTCCATTTGCTATAGCTATAGTTCTGCCAATATCACCAACCTAGAGAAAACACCATGAATAATAATGCGAATGGTCAGAAGAGCCTATAAATAGCAGGATAGACACGTAAACAGATATAACTAAAATGTGAAACTGAGTCCTGTACCTGGGTACACTGAATGGCATCAATGTTATCCATAGCGTCACTCGGTTTGGATAAAATATCGCGTGCGACTTGAAAATAAAAGTAAAGAATCATTGACATGTTAAGGTTCGTATTGCGCACAAACTAAAAAAGAAAATGAAGTTCAATTCTGAAAATACCTGATGAATCTCCGCTTCCTGCTTTACCATTATTGTTTTCTACCCCACTTGGGAATGATGCACTTGAAGTGACTACTCTTTCATCAACATCTCCGGATTTTTTATTGGCTCCATTTCCAGTTTCAAGATCTTTATGTGGGTCTAAAGCAGAACAGGTGGCAACATCTTTACTAGCCGGATCAACATCCTTACAATTATCTTTTGCTGAAGGATCTCTGTTCAACAAACCAGTCCCGCCATGTTTGGAGACCCCAGATGAAGCATACTCATCTCCATTAGCAGCAAATTTTAGTTGCCTTGAAACCAAAGTTACCGCGTCAGAACTCACATTAGCCTCCCGACTCGTAAGTGCACCGTGATGCTTGGTTTCTACAACATCTTCAACAGAATCTGACCCCTTGGCCCTGGGTGGAACACCAAGCATCAACTCCATGAAATTGTTCCAGAGCCTCAGAACTTTACTGATCTGCTCTTTTGAAGAACATATCTCCTCACATGAAAATTGGACTAGTTTGAAGAGATCCTCATGAATAGTTCTGTCGAGATATTCATACTCGAAGTCAGGAACTATGGGTTGTCTGTACCCAGCAGAAATAGACAGAACAGCATCATCTTCTTTCTGAGACTTCTCTTTAAGGTCTTTGATTTCAGTCACCATCGCTGGTATTCAAGCAAAATTAAATATTAAAACTATGAGAACAATTAAGTAAATGCAAGAAAAGATGAGGAACACGTTTCCTGATGGACCGAACAAATTCCAAGAGTTTACTTACCTTTTGCACTCAAATTCTTAGAATCTTGCTGCTTAAAATAGAAGCTGCGGTGATCAAGAGATTTGTAATGGTTTTTGGCATACACATCCGCCCAGACCACATTAAAATCTTCACGGCTTTTTGTCCATTCATCTTGTTTCTGCTTCAAACGAGTTAGAATTACAGGAAGTGCAGCGGCTGGATTCTTACGTATTAAGTCTGTCACGTCTAGACCATGGTCGCCATAAAGTCTCTCTATGCACCTTAAATTTAGGGCTGTCATAAGTCAATAAAAAATGTAAGACAAGAGATGAGGGCTTAAAGATAGGGGAATAGAGATGAAACAGAGAGAGCTACAATCACTAAACGCCTACACACCTGTGAAGTGGTCTTCAACCCGGAAGGAGCCCTCAAAACTTATTTTCTTCTCAATGATTATATTCAACAAGTCTTCTGCGCTTTTCGCAGCAGATCCCACAGATTCCAACAGCATATCCAGCTCAAATCTGTAACAAGAAGCAAGTAAACAACAACCACAACGTACAAATCATTTGACTACAAAAGCAATTATCTAAGTAAACTTCTTGTAAAACATACCTGTCATCTTCACATCTAAACAAGCTTTCTTCATATTGGTTTCTGCGCATGTGCTTAAAGGAGTAGTCTTCACTTCCTGAAGTGACAGAAACCCAGTGATCATTTAAAACAGCAGCTCCTAATTTTTGTCTGTGGCGCACAGAGGGTACTGGATACTGCAAAGAATATATAATAGTAAGTACGGTTAAAATGAATCGTATGAAATATAGTACTCTGAAAATCTTATTACATCCGAAGGAAGGAGCCGGTAGCTGGGAGTGCAACTCTCGCATTCAGATAGATCAAGCTCCTGAATAGATTTCTCCATGTACTTTTCCTTGGAACGCTCCTTTTCCTTAGCAGCCTCAAGGTCACGTTTGTGATCTCTTTCTTTTTCCTCCGCCTTAATTGACCTAGATAAATGTTCTTCACTGCTAAGTGATTCTGCAAACAAGTGTACCCAGCAGTGTTACTAATGTTCCAATGACGACAAAAGCCAATACACAAGCATATTCATGGACAAGAAGGTAAGAAAATGCTGCATACTTTTGCTCATAACGCCAGCGAGGTGCTGGAAACCATCTGCAAAATGGGATGATGGTTAGAAACAGCTAGACAACTTCACTAGAGAAAATACAGTAGGAGATCTTAAATACCAGTACTCTCACTAAGCTCGAAGAACTGATTGAACTCATCCAAGAGATCAGGGAATTTTCCAAGCAGATCAGAAACCTGAATGAAAAAAAAAAGTAGAGTTAAGACAAAAGTTACCCCCTATCCATCAACCCCAAAGCTATTGTAGACCCTACCAAATTCTGCAGTTGTTTCCTGTGGATAATTCCACTGCTGAACATATTGAGACACCTCAAGAATGTCTGATAATCATCTTGGCTGCATAATTTCTCCTTGACTTTCTCACAGAACACAAATGCTTGGTTGTACATGCCTAACACAATGAGAAACAAAATTATCTCAGCAACAGAATTAGACTGGTTGCCCCATAACATACCTGTTAACTAGAAAATTAGGAAATCAACTACTCAACAATCACAATTTTTAAACTCTGGAAAGAAGAAAAGGTGTTAACTCTCCATCTACCTAAAAGTCGCTTACCTTTTACACTGTTTCTCTCAGAATGTGATGCATGACCAGAATAAGCTTCAAACCCCTCCGTTTTTCTGGATGACTTCTTCTTCTCTTGAAAATGGTGTAAGTTATCTTGCGCTGCTTCTCCATCATCGTCCAAATCACGGCTTCTCCTTTCTCTATTCTCCTTCTGGACTCGCTTCCTAGGATCTCTGTGCATCTTAACCAATGCTTTGTCATCATTAAGGTCAGAACGATCAACACTATGATCACGGTCACCCCTACAAGCAAAAGCTCTTTCTCGTAGGCGGCGATCCTGTTGATTAAAAACATATAAGCAGAGAAACGAGAGACCAGACAACAATAACATATCAGGGAAAAATGTAACCAGTAACATACCTTGTCTATTAACATTCGACGCACAGAAGGAGGGTCTGATCTTCTTCGGTCATCATACCGTTGGGCCTGACTCCGAATTAACTGGGCAGCTGAATGAGGCGCCAAAGACTCTGGCAAAAACCTAGTAAACTCTTCAAGCAAGTCCAGGTGGTCCTCAAAAAGAGTCGATACCTAACAAACAGATATTAGAGTTAATAAAAAAAACGAGAAGTTTCAACTGTAATAGTATAGGAGAGATGTAGTCACTACCTCAGTGTAAACCTCAGTGATGTCCTTATCATCCTTACGATACATATTTAAGATCTCCAAGAAAGACTTATAGACATCTTCACTGTGCTGGAACCGTTTCTGCAGTGATACAATGAGAAACTAGGTGTGAGGACATTTGAAAAGAAAAACATTAAAACAAGAAACTTTTTTGTGTACCTTAATTTTATTTACAAAAGAAATGGCTTCTTCAAATTCAACAGTTTTATTAGGTGGAGCTTCTTCTACTTCATCAAGTGTTATTTCACATCCCTTAGGCAGAAAAGTGTTAAACCCAAAAATCAAATTGTTATGTCCTTTAAACAACTCCTTGACTCGGTCAATCACACCAGAAGTATCGGTCCTGTAAATGCAAGAAGAAGAATGTTTAATAAATAAATAAAACAATTGTGATGGGAAAGCAAAGGTATTACCTTTGTGCCTTGAAGTCTTTCATAACCCCAAGGAACATATCATATTTATCCCTTTGATCTTGAAACATCTCTTTAACATCCTTCAAGTAGGACAAAGCATCATGGGTTGTCAGTTTCTGAGAGTTGATTCCCCCATCGCCAATGCCTCCTCCGGTGCCACCACCACTTGCAGGGATTGGAGATTGCGCATATCTGCACCCAAAACAAATTTCATTTTAATAATACATACAACCCCCTAACCCAAGGGACATTAAGTTGTTCCGAACACACTTCACTTAATTTCTCAAAGAGAGTCTTGCATGAAAAGGACTTGCCTGATCTAAGTGTCAGATAATTGCATGGGATGAAAACAAGGATTTATGAATTACAGAAAAAAAAAACTAGAATTTTTTAAAACTTTTTTTTCAAGACCTGCATGAAAGCAACTATAAAAAAAAATTAAAGCTAGAGAAACTGAAATTCAAAGTGGAACTCACGGGTCGCGTCGAGAAGAGGCAAAAGGACGTTTAAATTGAGACCCAGATGAGTATACATCATCTCTAATCCGCTTCATTTCTGCCTGTGAACAATTGAAAAAATCTCAAGTTTATAGCAACTGATTAAAGGAAACCATAATTGAGAAAAAGAAAAAAAAATAAAGTAAAATTCAGATGAATTTGATGATTTACCTACTTTTCTGTGGCTCCAGAAGAGATGTAATGAATCAGTCAGATCTCTCAACTAACATAAGAAACACTTGGATCATCCACCACTGTTCATCCCAGATTGTATCGGAAGGAATTGAAGCAGAACCAGAATCAGAATTGCGATGACAATAGAGTTAAATAAGAACAACAAAAAATCAAAACGGAAACAGATGAGAGAGAAAGATTGCCCAAAGGAGTTGCTCCTACACTGAGAGAGAGAGATTCGAATATGAAGAAGAATAAAAAACGACGACGGAATTTGTCTCTGGGTTTCTCCTTCTTGCGTTATTATTTCAGCGGCACAAATAATTTTTTTTTTCTTTTGGTTAGACCATAAACAATACTAAGAGCACAATTATCCCACATACCCATTAAGGGTATCTTCTATCATTTTTTAATCATGTTTAAAGAAAAAGTGCACCAAGAGACTTAATCAAGAAACTTGAGATTTTGATCATCTACATTGCAAGTTTCTTATTTTGGGGTTCTTAAATTAAAAATTATATTATTGAATTTTATAAATTTTTGAATTTGTTTTATTAAATAAGACATAATTAAAGATAACATTTTAAACATTGATTTTTAAATAAAAACATAAAACAAAGATCATTAAAATTAAGAAGACTTTACTAAAACAAACACCGAGATCAGTTGTCGGCTTGATCACCTCCAAATCGTTGCCATATATGTTGAACCAAATCATCTTTCAGTTGTCGATGCAGTTGTCTATCACGAATTGTTGTTCGAACATTCATCATGTGTTCCATATTTGGAGGGAGTGGAGGATTCGGGGGATGGACCTGCGAACTTCCGTGGTCTTCTTGCTCTTGGAAGTCTTCCATGTTTTGAGCGTAGGTATCTCGTTCGTCTTCCACTATCATATTATGGAGTATGATACATGCTCGCATAATCTTTCCAATTTTCCTTTTATCCAAAAACTTGACGGGATTTTTAACCATGGCAAAGCGAGCTTGCAAGACTCCAAAAGCACGTTCTACATCTTTTCGGACAGCTTCTTGACGTTGAGCAAATAGAACTGCTTCCGGTGTTTGTGGCATAGTTATAGATTGGATAAAAGTCGACCATTTTGGATATATACCATCGGTGAGATAGTAAGCCATATGGTACTCATTTTCCATGACAGAGAAAGTAACATTCGGAGCTTGACCGTTTATTATGTCATCGAAAACCGGTGAACGTTCAAGAATATTGATATCATTTAATGTACCTGGAGATCCAAAGAATGCATGCCATATCCAGAGATCGTAAGAAGCAACCGCCTCCAAAACGATTGTTGGTTTATCCGAACCACGAGAATATTGCCCTTTCCAAGCGGTGGGACAATTCTTCCACTCCCAATGCATACAGTCGATGCTTCCAATCATCCCGGGAAAGCCACGATACTCTCCAACATAAAGTAGACGTTGAAGATCCGCCATTGTTGGTCTTCTTAAGTAGTCTTCACCGAACAAATTTATGATTCCATCCACAAAATGTTCAACACATAACCGAGTTGTTGTTGCACCGAGCCGGAGGTATTCGTCGACGGCATCAGCTGCTGAACCATACGCCAAGACACGAAGGGCGGCGGTACATTTTTGAAGTGGAGAGAGACTGTTCCTTCCGAGACCATCTTGTGTATCCCGAAAATATTGAACATGGGTTGAGAGTCGTTCAACAATCTTCATGAACAATGGCTTGTTCATTCTAAAACGTCGGCGGAATAAGTAATGAGGATACGTCGGAGTGTCACTAAAATAATCGTTCCATAAACGAATATGGCCTTCTTCTCGATTTCTTTCGATATACTGTCGTTTTTTTCTTCTTCTTCTTCGTTCTTCTTTATCAATTTGTAAGGTGAAATCTTCAATGACTTGATTAAATTGCTGATTAGCAAACTCATCAAAAGTATCATCAAGAATATCATCTAAAATATTTTCAGAAGAAGAAGACATTGTGTTTCAAGAAACGAGAAAAAAAGAAGAAGAAGAACTTGTGTTTCAAGAAGAACTTGTGTTTCAAGAAGAAGAACTTGTGTTTTAAGAAGAAGAACTTGTGTTTCAAGAAGAACTTGTGTTTCAAGAAGAACTTGTGTTTCAAGAAGAACTTGTGTTTCAAGAAGAAGAACTTGTGTTTCAAGACATTGTGTTTCAAGAAGAAGAACTTGTGTTATTTCAAAAGCTATGAGAGAAAGAAAGAACTTGTAGTTTGGTATTGTAAACTTGTGATTCTTTTATACTACTTCAACATAATAATACAACCAAGATTCTCAATGTCTCTCACCCGTGATAAAACAAGAAAAACACTGTCTCTCACCCTCTACAACCCGTGACTTTCATACAACAACACTCTCACTGACTCTCACCAGACAACATGTGATACAACAAGACTCTCTCACTGTCTCTCACCCTCTCTCTTCTGTCCGTGATGTTCTATTGTCTTTTTCCTCTGCAAACCAAACAAGACTCTCACTGTCTCACTTGTGTCCGTGATGTTCCAGCCTGCAAAGAGAGAAAGAACAATTATGAGAAGCAAAAACCTTGACTCAATGATATATTATTAATACACAACAACCACAAGAACAACTACAAGATCAAGAACACTTATTAAAACACAACAACCAAACTTGACTCGATGATAAATGATGTTTTAAAACACAACAACAACACACAAGAAATGAAAGACAAGAACAACTAAAATAACTCCTCTATGAGCTTTTTCTTAAGCGCAACCTCGAACTCTTCTAGGCCATCCTTTGCAAGTAACCTGTCAAGGATCTTCATTTTAGATAACCTTTCCTTGGACACCAAGTCTTTCTGTTTCATTTCAAAGTCTTGCTGTTTCATTTCAAAGAGTGTCTGAAGCTGTGCAAGCGTTTTCTTCCCGTCAAAGTTCTTCTTCTTCTTCCCTTTTGCTGCCTTAACACCCTGTGGACGCTCCTCCTCTGTCATTGTTTCATGTGCGTGTGAACTCTCAGATTGCGAACCCTCGTCTAACTTCCTCCTTTTACAGCTTCCCTCGTTCTTAGATGTACTAAGTACACACCACTTTTGCTCATACCGTAGCTCATTCCAAGCATGATCAAGAACAAACTTTTTCCCGTGGCTATTTAAGTAGATTTCGTGGGCTTTGTTGAGAACATCGTTCTCATTTTGCCCACTAGTCTTCTGTCTGCTTGCTGATTCAAAGGCTCCACAGAACTTGTTCACTTGATCGTTGATCTTGTGCCACCGCTGCTTGCAATGAGCTGATTCTCGGTGTTCAGTGGCTGCAATATTAGGACTTGCCGCAAAGTAATCGGAGATCCTTTTCCAGAATGCACCACACCGTTGCTCATTGCCCACTACTGCATCCTTGCTTGTGTTAAGCCAGCCGCTGATGAGCACCAAATCTTCTCCAGGCGTCCACATCCTGCGTGAGGTACGCTCTGCCGGAGTGACTTCAGGGCGGCTTGAAGCTTCGGTTCCTTGAGTCCCAAAGACAGGGACCTGCGATGAAGAAGATAGTGGAACACTATCTTCTACATAAGTAAAGCCATGTTGACTCCTAAGGAGATCAAAATAGCTAGTACTCTGCCCGTGTGGATTGGAATCCATCCCACAGAGAAGAAAAAGAAAGATAGAAAGCAAAGACGAAGGAAGAAGCAGAGTTGGTACAGAAGAGAGAAAGAGAAGAACCTATCTTAAATACATCTCACAAGAATTGACATCAACCTACCACATTCATCACACAACAACAACGCCCAACTATTCATCAAAGAAGACTTGACATCTAACCATCAACCTAACACATTCATCACACCTATTTATTACTAACAGAACCGTAATATTACACTAAGCACAACATTAACTACCTAACTACACATAAAGGCGTACAATAAATATAACTGAAGTAGAAATTTACCTGTATTTCTCTGCTTTGTACTCCTCTTCTTCAGCTTCTTTCCTCTACCACCGTCGATCCACGCAGCCTAAACCCACACAAACACAGAAACACAACATCAGACTACTAACTTGAACAACAATGTATTTGAAAAATACAACAATCCGAGATATTTATAGAAACAAATAAAATTGATCCAAGATTTTTATAGAAACAATCGTACATCAAATCGAATTTTTTTTTGCCTAACTACAACAAATCGATTTTGATCTAAGAACATGAAACAACAAAACCTTTACTTTCGATCCGAGGAGAGCAACCGTCGAATAGCTCCGTCGCCACCGAGAGACAGCTTCATCGCCGTAGAGGAGAGCAACGGTCGAAGAGCTCCGTCGCCACCGAGAGACAGCTTCATCGCCGTAGAGGAGAGCAACGGTCGAAGAGCTCCGTCGCCACTCATGTCCGTAATTGAACCGAAGAAACAAAATAAAAGGCAATCAGAACCTCTAGAACAGAGATCAATCACATGCATGAAACAAAGAACCACAGAGAGAGATTCGACCGATTACCTTTCGATTAAAGGCGAGCCACTGCGGGAAAGGTCTGGCGCCGTCGAGGAGAACCACCGACAGACAGATTCGACCGATCAGAACAACAACAGGCTCAATCACAAGCATCAACGATGGAATCGCAATCCAAATCGCCTTTGTCGAGAGCTTTCGAGAGAGAAGAGAGAGGGAGAGAGACAGAAAGACGAGCTTTCAACGCGTTAACGCGTAACCGAAACTCCACCCCCTCGTTTGTTGACACGCATCCACCAAGATGCGTTGTCTCACGAGACGACAAACAACCCGTCTCCTGCTCTTTTTTCATTTTTTTAATTTTCTTTTAACCGAAAATTAAGGAAGAACCGGGTTTAATTAACCCCGATAATTATGCTCTAACGTTTAATCTCAATAATAATGGGGCTTGAGCCCATAACAATATTCGTTAGTCTTTTCGTTGGGCCTTAATAGGCTTTAGAGAGTCCTTTTTAATCAATACTACTAATTAGGGTTTGCTTTTTGTAACACGCAGGTTCAATTCTCGTATATAAACAAAGAGTCAGATAACGCGGACATATAGAGATATACGGTTCGTTCATCTTCTTTCTTCTTCGATTGTTGGATTTTTATGTTTGGATTAATTTTCTTTTTAGTTGTGAGATCAGTTGATGAGCAAATACTGCAACAATATGAAGGAGAAACTCTTCATGATTATTAGTATTTTACATTCTCTGATGATTTAATCTGTTTTTCGTTTTTTTTTTTTTTTTTGATTCGTAGTATTGGAAACAAGAGATGTGATGAGTAACACTTTGGTCCGTGTTTCAGATTAACCGTGACTGATAATTTCTAACCAAACTCTGATCTATTTGTTTTCTTCTAGAAACACTTAGGAAATTTTGGTCTTGGCTCTGTCATTACTTTGCCCTATTGGCAGTATAATGCATTGATTTTTTCTATATCCAAAATATTATACCATATAGTTTTTTAAGAACTTGTGTTATGATGATCTTTTGAATAAAATTCACATGTCAGACTTCAGAGATTCTTTTAATTAAGAATCCATGAGAATAAATATTCATAATTCTGAGCACAAGTAATCTTATTAGGCCATTGAATCAACCATTTTCACTGAGTTAATTTTGGATCGGAAACAAGATATGTGATGAGTAAATAAAGAGATATTTCATTTGGACTCAAAGAGACTAAATAAGCAGGAGTTTTTTTTATATTATAATCCTAAAATATTACTGAAATCATTATTTAATCGTACCTAAATGTAATTATTTGCAGTCACATGGAGTTCATTGACTACTGTCACGTAATTTGTCCTTAGTCACATGGAGATCCATAACATTAGAGAAAGAGTAATAAGCCAATAACTGCTAATTACGTAACAAATCAATCAAAAAGCAATAATAATATTAAAACATCTAAAGTTGTACAAAAAAACATCTAACAGAATCACTATGCTTAGTTTTGAAACTTTATGAGAGAAAGTAACTATGCTGATGTTGTGACATACCTACTAAAACCATACGGATTAATAATAAGTAAAAGGTCAAGTTTTAGTGTGGACAAGAGAAAACAAAGTTAATAATCGAATTATTCTTCACGGTATATCGGCAATTAATAAGGTAAGAAAATTCAAAAGTTCAAGTTCCTATACAGCCATCAATAGCATTATCATTCATCAGCACAAACTCACTGTAGATTTTTCATGCCATCAAGGCATACGCCAAAAAAAAACTCACATGTTTCTCTATTACCTGCATTGCCGTGGTCTGAAATTCTCAGTTGATAACAAATACGTTACGAGTTTCTCAACCCGTTTAGCTCCAGGACCAGGCTTTACAACCGACGTATCACCAATCTCTGCACACGGGTCGCTCCCGTTCTCCCTCGTCCCAATACACCAACCACCAGGAGTAACCATCCCTGGACTCCGAGACAAGAGCTCTGAATCGATCTTATCGAGAACAGGTTCGTCTCTACGGAACTTTCTAGCGAAAGGTGCGTTACTGTCCACCATTCTATTGAAATCATCGAGCGTGAGATGGTGAGGATGTTGCTTCGGTGGATTGTCCCACGAGATGAAATGCAAGTCACTGTTTACTGTCGTGTTGGTAAACTCTTTAGCGTTGCAGATCACGGTGTGGAAGTAGCCTTCCGGTGAGGAGAGGAAGTTTGCGTAGTACATTAAGACGATGCGAGGTAGATTGTCCCATCCCCATATGAAGTAATCCACAAACGGTCGAGATAGCATCATCCACGCAGATCCTATTAACCACATCAAAGAAACATAAGATCACACTTTTGTTTCAAGTTTCCTACATTTAAGGGATTCATAACTATATTTAGACATTCCCACATATGTTAATCACCCAAAAAGGAAGAGTTTTGAAACAAAACATTATATCCTACTAAGTTTCCTACATTTCAGGAAGACCCACATGGATTCATATAGATTTTAAACATATTCCCAACATGGTAACTTCCTAATAATGGAAAGGATTATAGAACCTGTGAAGAGTTTGAAAGCTGTAGGCATGCTTCTCTTCTGTGAAACCCAGAAAACATCAGCTTTCTTTGACATATACAAACCAGGATCGATAATGATCGGCTTTGCTCGATGAGACCTACAAAAAAGTTTCCACAAAAAAAATCTCATAACATTGTCACAAGAAAACGACACGATGTTTGTGCATTCTTCTTAGCTTACTACAGTTACTCACTCTTTCCAGCCAATGTTGCTCGTATGATCGATGAAATTGAGATCCCGAGGCAGATACGAAAACGTATGCAACAGATCTGTAATATTCAAAACGATTCAGCAACAACAATACTACAGAGAGCTTAAAGATTAAAGAAGCTGTTACCATCTTGTGTGACGAGAGGGTAATCAGATGCGCTGAGATTGACGAACCAATCCCAATCACCACCTTCCCTCAGCAAAATCGCCGCCGCGTGGAGCGTGTTCGCCACCATCGTCGGTCCACGGTACGTGACGAAGTTCGCCTTCACGATCATCCTCACATTCCCGAACCTCGCGAACAGAGTCTGATTCGCCACGAACGCGCCGAGATCCAGCCGCTCCTCCGCCGAGGACTCGCGATCGAGGTGGACGACGTACTGGTTGTTCGGGTGGTAGAGCGCCATCAGCGTCCGTTTCAGCATCTGGCCGTCGCCGGAGGAGCCGGAGATCAGGTACGCGAGACGCGGAGGCGGAGGAGGAGGGGTCACGGAGACGGAGACGGATAAGGGATTGATCTTGGACTCGACGAAGACGGAGGAGGAGGAGGAGGAGGATCTGAGGCCGTAGACTGATAGCGGAATCAGACGAGCTTGGCCGGAGGAGGAGGAAGCTAAGGTGGTTAGGAACAGGAGGAAGAGGGAGCAGATGGATCCGATGGCTAACGGGAGGATCCATCTCCGGTCTGCGGCTTGTTGCTGGTGACGACGGACTTGCATATAAAAGCTCTTCAGCTTCTTCATCTCTCTATCGGCTGTTTTCAGATCGGTTAGTTCAGTGGTGGTGGTGGTGAGAGAGAGAGTTGGAGTGAAGCTTTGGGTTTTGCTTTGAGACTTGCAAATTACGAATTTGAAAAAATAAGAAAAAATAAAAAGAGATGAAGAATTTGTGTGTTTTTCTTCGTTTGTTGGTCTGTTCTTTTTGTATGTTCTATATTTTTATATAGAGATATTTGCTTTATTTTTAAAATTATTATCTTTGCAGCACTTTTAATATTTTGTAAATATTTCGATATTCAACAATTTAATGTTATATAATATAGTTTTATTTAAAATCTTAACTAAAAATTATGATATGAGTATGTAAATGTCTAATTTTATCAGATTTTTCTTTTTTTTTGTAAAAAGGCATAATTTTATCAGATTTGTGTCGGTTGGTTTTCTATATATGGTTTGGTTCTTTTCTACAATTTAGTATTACATATTTTTTGTTATTTATTAAAATATTCAGAGCATATATAATACTACCATATGATGATGTATGTTTATATTTGGTTTTCTATTTGTTTTATCTAGATTTTATTCCAGTCAAAGTGTCTTCTTGAAAGACTATTTATTGTTTGAATTATGGTAAATGGTCATTGTTAGTCTTTATCACTAAATGTTTTTTGGTAGGTGAATGAATGTTGTTAGATTGTGATATACACTTAAATGAATTCGTATGTAGCGTGTGGAAAGGGCTTAAATTAATGTAGTCTTACAGTTCAATTTGGTACCATTAATGTTGACCATTTAGTCTAAAAATATTTGTGTGAGGACTTTTAGTTGACTAATCCTTACTACTAATCCTCACGTTATGGCCTAATGGGCTTAGCCATGAAAGCCCACAATGAAACATGTATGCCTGCATGTGTAAGATTATGGCCATATTGGGATTTACCAATGATTATCCAGCTTTTTTTTGGTAAAACATTAAATTTATCAAACTTTTGTCCTTGTTTTATGCGTGAGGTTTTCTGGATGACACTGATAGTTGGAATTAACTGCAGCCGGTTTGACATAAATGATTTAGAAACGAACTTACAATTAGCCGTGAACACAATTAAGAGCGAAAGTCTTTTTTTTAAACACAATTAAGAGCAAAAGACTAATATAATACTTTTATTGGCATAGAGTGACGAGGACGAGGAAGTATGATGGTTGCTCAGGGAGCACACACACACTTCCGATAATGGGAGCAGAGGCTCCACGAGGTTAGTTCGTTGCCGCATTTATATTCGTGAGAAATAAAACAGAAATGATTTAACTGGATTATTCACGTATACCCCCCCCCCCCCCCCCCCCCCCCCCCCCAAAAAAAAAGGATTTGTAGAAAATAAAAAATGCTCCCGATGAAGGCAAAATACATGTGTCCACCCGAGTTATGTGTACATATGGTTTACGCTGCTGCCGAGTATGTTATGACCGGTGAATTCTCTTTGTTATCATCCATTTTCTTCGGGTTTTTTTCGCATCTTTGTTGATTTGCTTCCCATTGGACTCGTTTAGGCAGTGCCGGTCTAATATCTTATACTGCTCCAAACCAAAATATAAAATATGCCCCTATACATATTTTATCAAAGTAGTATAAAACAATATAAAAAACTAAAACTTTAATAAAAAGTAAAATTACATAAACTGTTTATAAAAAACTAGTTATTTAAGATACTTATTATTAAAATATAGATCTTCTTGCACTTTCCTACAAAATCATCTATTAAATCCATATAATCAAGTATTTCAACTCTAAACGTCTCAATTTATAATATAATCAACTTATTTAACATTTCTTATAATATGATAGACTGAAATAATTGTTTATTATTAATTTTTTTGTCATTCAAATAAATTATTTATCAATTACAATTTCAAAACACTTCGTTCAGTTGTACTGTAATAGTCAATAGAAACTAAACTATAATCAAAAGACAATAGGGTAAAACACAAATATGGATAAAAAGAAAAATGCTGCAAGCCGTAAAAAGATAAATTATAACAAGGAATTTTTTGTAATTAGAGTTTAAAATTTGAACTGTAATTTAAAATAGAAATTTACTATTAATTATTAACATGTCTTAATTTAAAAAAAAAATTAAAAATATTGTTTAAAATTCCAATAAAAATTATTCTAACTAATAATGCTCAATAAGTAATAATTATCTAAAAACTTTGTATGTTTATAAATACTACCAAAAAAATTTTAAAAGTATGTCTTTCTAATTTGGATACCATAATCGGTGGTTTGGGTGGCTTCTCCTCTGGACCGCCCTGCGTTTAGGTCTCTTGACATAAAGAGCGATGTGATTTTATCGAAGCTGAAAGATACAATTTTTCATATATCTTAGTTTTCCTACTACTAGTCTTCAACTAATTATATGCAAAATTAATCAAAAATGTAATGTGAAACATCTATGATGTGAATTATTGGTACGTAATATTTTAAGATGTGATTCATATATCTTATTATATAAAGCTTGGTTCCTCAAAGTTACTAATTAACACGATCGCGACACATGGCAGTTATATATTTTAGATTGCGACATGTGTTAAAAGTTAGTAATTAACACGATCGCGACACATGGCAGTTATATATTTTAGATTGCGACATGTGTTAAAATATGAAACCAAATTAATAAAGAAAAAAATAATCTTAATAAAGAAATTTCGTTAAGATTTTAAAAAATAGTAATTATCACATTTAAAAAATAGTAATTATCATTTTTTAACAAATCTCCTACTCTCATAATAAATAAAAAATACTCTTAATAAAAAAATTGAAAAAAATTTCGTAAAGATTTTAAAGTAGTAATTATCGCATTTAAAAAATAGTAGTTGTCGTTTTTTTAACAAATCCTATATACTAAAATAAATTTGTACAATATTTAACACTAATTTTCCTATTTTCCTACTCTCATAATAAAGAAAAAAAATACTCTTAATAAAAAAATTTCGTAAAGATTTTTTAAAAATAGTAATTATCATTTTTTACAAATCCTATATACTAAATTAAATTTGTACAATATTTAACACTAATTTTCCTATTTTCCTACTCTAATAATAAAGAAAAGATAATCTTATTAAAAAAATTTGTAATTATCCTTTTAAAAATATAAACCAGAAAAAATGTCAAAGACTGTTTAATGTTAATTTTCCTTAATAAACCCAAAAAAATTTCACATAATAAAACGATTTTTTAAAAAGGTTAAAGTAACTTTAGTTTTAACAAAACCTATACCAAAACCAATTTGTACAAATAATTTGTTTAATACTAACTTTTCTTTCCTAAAATCATGAAAAAAAACTTTAAGAAAATAAAAAGGAAACTTAAACCAAAAAAAATGTCAAAAACTATTTAATGTTAATTTTCCTTTTTTAAATCCTAATTAAAAAAAAACATAACCCAAGAGGACTTAAGATTATTCACACCTTTATATATAGAAGTAAGCTCTCACATATTTGATCACCAAACATAATTATTGATTCAAGAAAAATATAAGGTGATGTTCTATATCTTCTTTGCCGCATGTTCTTTTCTTCATAGAAGTGATTTTAGTTTCTTTTGTCAAAATTATCATGCTGCCCACGTTAATTCTATATATCCTATCAAATCGTTATTGCCACGTTAATTATTTATACTCCGTCCTTACCGACTCTCATACGTAATGATCATAACTGGTGTATTACAATAGGCGTATTAGGCGTTTTAATATTTTGCTATTATGATTGCTTATGTGTGTTTGTCCTATTATTATTTTCTAACTAAAATTGCAATTTATTTTGTAACCAGGAATTATCAAGAAACGATGACTTCGGCAAGTTATTTAACACTAGATCAATTAAATAAAAAACGTCCTTACCGTCGTACCATAGTTCGTCTTACTAGAAAGTGGGAAACAAGAAATTTAAATAAGAATAATGAGCTTATAGGAATGAATTTTCTCCTACTCGATGAGAAGGTAAATATTTTATTTTTATTTTTAAAAAATCTTATATAATTTTAATATTAAATATTATTTTTTTATTATATAGGAAAATACTATTCAAGGTTGTGTGCATCATTCTCTTATTGAAAAGTTTGGAGATGGATTACGTGAAGGAGCCGTTATTGAAATATGCAATTTTAATATGCAAGATTGCAATCAAAACTACAAAGTTTCAGATCATAAATTTCAAATAAGATTGACTGAGAGAACATCAGTTGCATGTGAGGTACAACAATTACCTCAGATACCGCTTGAAAAATTTCGATTTCGAAATTATGAAGATTTAGAACAACTGAAAGATTCAACATGCGATTTATATGGTAAGATTTTTTGGTCAGTTACTTCTTTATATCTCCCCTTTTGTCTACGCTTTATTCTTCCGCATGGTTAAATCTCTTGCCCTATCGAATGCAACGATTTGTAGGAACACGTAATATGTATTTTTTAAAATCGTAGCAATTTGTTTGTCGAGCATTGTATCTTTCTGTCAATTGATTGGGTATTTTTAATTAATTTTCCTTGAAATAACATTATTATATAACATGATTTTGTTACAGATGTGATAGGATATATCAAGAACATGGAGAAAACGGATGTTCGTAGTCGGACTAAACCTGTCCTCCGAAGAGTTATTCTAACTTTATTGTTAGGAAGGTATATTTCAGTTCCGATTCTATTAATCAATTTTGATTTTTATTTTATATTTTTTTTTGACATTAAATATTCTATCTTGAACAGTGGAATTGAAATACAAGCAACTCTATGGGCTGAACAAGCAGAACTATTTGAAGAAAAATATCGCGCTGTGGAAAGTAAAAATATTGTTCTTATCATGACAAGTGTTTTGGTGAAGACATATCAAGGTGTAATTTGTTTGTCGGCATCTTCTGGGACTAAATTCTATTTGAATTATGATTTTGATTATGTTACCGACTTTCGAACAAGGTACTATTTAAAATTCTGTATGTTTATTTTATTAAAATTAAGCCTAATTAGTTGAAAACAAATTTACTAACTCAGTTTTATATTTTTATATTAGTTTCAGCTTTGATGGTGGCTGTTTGGTTAATCTTGGCGACATGGTTGAAATTCCTTCAATGACTAATGAGATTTCTGAAGTCCAACATTCTATTAATGATATTTGGGATTTCATTGCATCCGATATTCCTCAGGTAACGTAACTATATCTAATAAATAATATCTTCATCATATGAATATTTCTAATCTTTATATCTTTATAAATTTATAAACTGCAGAAAAAGACATTCATGTGTACGGCAACCATTACTAATATTGTCTCACATAGTGGTTGGAATTATATATCCTGTTCAAGTTGCTCAACAAAACTGAGAAAATCTGAATCATCACTTTATTGTCAAAAATGTGCTAAATCACAGTCTGTTGGAGTTTTGAGGTATTATGCACTAATTTATATATTTTAGAATAAAAGATAAATATTATATACATATATATATTTTTAAGTTTTAACGTTAGATCAAATTTTCTCAGTTTCAGAATTGAAGTAATAGTGGATGATGGAAATGATTCTGCAACTTTTGTTATATTTGATGAAGATGGTTCAAAAATAATTGGAGCAGCTGCTGAAGAAGTAAGTTTCTTATGTTGTTAATATAAGTCTGCGTAGATATAATATTTGTGTTGCCATTACTTTTTATCTAATAATCCTTTCTGACAGATCAAAAGAAATTCACCTGAACAAGGATTGAAAGATATTCCCAAATGCGTGCAGTCAATTGTGGGGGAAACTTATTTGTTTGAGATAAAAATTAAAGAAAAAGATTTTCAATCCTCATATCAAAGTTTCACAGTTTCAAAAATTCACAAACACATAAAGGTAACTAGACTACATATGTTTGACAGATTTATTATATTATATTATACTTAACTTAATTAATTCTTTATTTTTTCCTATATAGCCAACTCCGGTGGATAGCAATTTGGGAAATAAACGTAAAGAACGTGAAGAAGAAAATCAAAAAGAAGAAAGTGAGAATCTTCAGAAAAAACCACATGTTTAGGGTTGATTTTTTAAGATATTAATTTTGTTTTTATTTATTGTTTAATTATTTAAATTAATTGTTTTCATATCTAAGAAACATGCCTAATTTAAGGATTTTTAAATTTAATCGAAATCAGTGTTCTCGACGTGTTTGCGTATAAATTAGTTAGTTTTTTTTTTCCTTTTCGCTAAAAGATTACTTAGCTAGGATATATTGAGAATTTTTTTAATGCAAATTAAAAGAGTTAGAAGTAACAGCTAGGAAATTAACCCACACGTAAGCAACTTGAGTAAATAAAAAAATGAATATCATTATTTCTTAAAAGTATAGAACGTAAACACATAATGACTATTAAGCTGAATAAGATTAGTGGTTTCAAACAGTAGTTAGTAATAACATTATAGAATAAGAAAGTAAATCGACTTATTTATGACAAAAAAAAAGAAATATGCCAGCTATTCTTTTTGGTCAACGTATTACTAACATAAACATATTGAAAAAGAAAATATAAGTATATTTATTTATTTCCTTTATCTACTAATTTTAAATTTATATATTCACGTAAATTAATGTGATCGTTTCTCAAATAAAACCCTAATGTGATAAGGAAAACTATAATCCATATTTTATCAATAAAACTTAATTTGACGCCTAAAAATACAATTGATTTATAACAATCTTATTTTCTTTCACAACAAAAATTATGAAAATATGCACAAAATTGTTAAAAAGTAAATATGCTTTCTAATGCAAAAAGGAAGACATACCAAATCAACAAATTATAGAAAAGATCCAAAAAAACTCATATTTGTTGGGAAAAGGAAACATGCTTCTTTGGCATCGAAAAGGAAATTTTATTCTTCGTTCCTTTACTCAACAAAACATAAGCATAGATACCTAAAAGTATTAGGAAACTGCAATCAGTATATATCAAAGGTACGAAACTCAAAACTCAGACAAGGTATTCGAACATGAACAACACACAAGAGAAAAGTGAAGCACAAGCTAATAAAAGAAAACGTTCTATTATGAACGATGAACAGATTGCTATGATAGAGAAGTTTCTTACGGATGAACCTCATATACGGCTAATATCATCCACACTTCAAACATGGATCGACAACCTAAATAATATTGTGAGTCTTAAAAGTCAAATTCTACTTCTTCTATATGAATTATTATTGTCTAACACAACTTTACACAATATAGGGTCCTCAGCTTACAACGGCGCAACTTAGAAGATGGTAACAATTGTCTTACTCTATCCTATTAAAAAAATTTGTCTAACAAAATAATCAACTCCTGCAAATTATTTTTAACTTTCAACAATCTTACAGGATTTATAACCGAAGATCAAAGATAGCTAAAACTAGCAAGCAGTCGAGCCCTTCAAATTTAAACACTGAAATTTTGCAAGATGATCTTACAGAAAATAAGGAATCTGAAGATAATTCTCAGGTCCATACATCTTATCGAGAAAGTACTGATAATCAAGATAAATGTGTCTTAGAAAAAAGACACAGATGTTTAAGAAGAACACAAACGGCAAACAATCATGGTACAAAACTATTAAAAAGAAAATTAATATACTATATTTATTATATGAATCTCTACATGTATATTGGATTGACTCTTGCATTTTTTTCTTTCAGGAAATACTAAAGAGAAAAACAATGAATTGGTCACATGTACTCACTGCAAAGCCTTGGTGTGGAAATCAGAAAGCTTGAAAATGAAAGGCAAAGAGCTGAGATTTTCAATCTGCTGTCAGCAGGGACGAGTTATCCTACGACAATCCCGCGAACCTCCTGCTTTTTTAGATGAGTTAATATCCCAGTCTCCATCGTTTCGAAAAAATATACGAGCATATAATTCAATGCTTGCTTTTACATCTATGGGAGGGAAAATCGATTACGATATCAATTCAGGAAATGGTCCATTCACTTTTCGTATGCATGGTCAAAACTACCACAGAATGGGATCTTTACTACCGGCCGAAGGAGATATACCCCGTTTTGCACAGCTATACATATATGATACCGCCCACGAACTTCAAAACCGTCTCAACGCGTTATCAAAAGGAAAAGAAAACGACCTAGATGAAAGTATTCTGAGAGGGTTGATTAAGATGCTTGATGACAACAACGAGTTAGTTAAGGTGTTTAGAATGGCTAGAGATCGATATGAGTCAGGAGCAAGTGAAGAATATTCAATTAGGATACTCAAAAATAAAGAACGTGGAAGACAATTTGACCTTCCAGAAGGAGACGAAATTGCAGGACTTATTGTGGGTGACATGTCTTTCCCAAACTCTGATAGAGATATAATAGTGCATCCTAGAATGGATAAACCACAACGGATAAGTTATTTACATCCATCGTATATGTCACTACAGTATCCTTTGTTGTTTCCATATGGTGAGCAAGGCTACATTGAGAAAACTATTCCATATAGTTCAGAAGGATATGCTACAAAGAGGTCATACGTCACAATGAGAGAGTATTATGCATATCAAATACATACCAGATTGACACTTCCAGGAACAATGGTTCGTTCAGGACGTCTTTTCCACCAATACATAGTCGACGCATATACTGCCATCGAACAAGAACGCATGACCTTTTACATGCTCAATCAGAAAAAACTAAGAGCAGATTTGTATAACAATGTATGTGATGCAATTCAACAAGGGGATGCAAGTTCAAAAAAGATAGGCAAGAGAATTATTTTACCTTCTTCGTTCACAGGCGGGCCGCGATACATGGTAGAGAATTATCGAGATGCAATGGCAATATGCAGATGGTATGGAAATCCGGATCTCTTCATTACCATAACTGCAAATCCAAAGTGGGAAGAAGTTACTGATCATATAAGAAAAGCAGGAAACCAGAATGCAAACGATAGACCCGATATTGAATGTCGTGTATTTAAGATGAAGTTACAAGAACTTCTTAATGATTTTCAAGATGGTGTCTTCTTCGGCCCCATTACAGCAGGTATTAAAAAAATTAATAATCATTTTTTACTATTTAGTCACCAATATTTTTAATTAACGTTTTATGTTTTCCTATAAACAGTTGTTTACACGATTGAGTTTCAAAAACGTGGTCTTCCTCATGCACATATACTTTTGTGGCTACAAGAATCAAACCAAATTCCAACTGCAGAAGATATTGATAATTTCATTACCTCTGAGTTACCAGATAAAGAGACTGATCCGGAAGGTTTTCTATTGGTTGAACAACTAATGATGCATGGACCATGTGGACCAAAGTGTATGGTTGATAACAGATGCACAAAAAAGTTTCCACGACCCTACAATGACAACACAAGCATCAATGAAGCTGGCTACATTACTTACCGTAGGAGATATGATGAAACAAAATTTGTCATGAAAGGAGACGCAAAGCTTGATAACAGCTATGTCGTGCCTCACAATCTCCAGCTTCTTAAAAAATACAAAGCTCATATCAATGTTGAATGGTGCAATAGATCATCTGCCATAAAGTATCTGTTCAAGTATATCACAAAAGGAGTCGACATGGCTACAATGGCAATCGAAAAGAAACAAGACATGGAACAGAAAACAGAAGAAAGTGAATCAAAAGAAGATATCAATGAGATAGCGAACTACTTGGAATGTCGTTACCTCTCTGCATGTGAATCTGCTTGGCGTATTTTTGCCTTTGATATACATGAACGAAAACCTGCCGTAACAAGGTTACCAGTACACCTAGAAGATCAACAGAGAATTGTTTACCCTGAAGAGAGCAATCTCGAATCCATTATCTCACAATATGGAATTGAGAAAACAATGCTTACAGAATATTTTGAGATGTGCAAACGATGTCCTGAAGCAAGAGAACTTACATATGGCCAGTTCCCAACAAAATTTGTATGGGATTCAGATGCAAAAACCTGGTCACCAAGAAAACAAGGATTCAACATAGGAAGAATAGCAAACATTCATCCAACAGCAGGAGATTCATATTATCTGAGAATGTTGCTAAATATACTCAAAGGCCCGACAAGTTTTGATGATATGAAAACAGTTGACAATGTCAAACACAAGTCATTCAAAGAAGCGTGTTATGCAAGAGGATTGTTGAATGGTGATTCAGAATGGAAAGAGGCTATGGATGAAGCAGCACAATATGCATATCCTTTCCAGCTTCGCCATCTTTTTGTCACATTGTTACTTTACTGCGAATTAAGCAGTCCTCGCATTCTATGGGAGCATTGTTGGCGTCACTTAGCTGAAGACATAGCCAATAAACAAAGACAGACATTCAATTTCGAGAACCAACAGTTTACAGATGAAGAGTTACAAAGCTATACACTTATAGAAATAGAGAGGATTCTAGCACAGAATAATAAATCACTGACAGATTTTGAAGACATGCCAAAGCCAGACAGTGAACTGTTGAAGAAAATGAAAAACTCAATGCTCAGAGATGAAACGACTTACAATATTCTTGAACAAGAAGAAGAGCATAGCAAGTTGATACAAACATTAAATGAGGAGCAGAAGAAAGTATATGAAGCTGTTCTTGACTCGATTGACTGTATGAAAGGGAAATTATTTTTTCTCAATGGACCAGGAGGGACAGGAAAAACCTATGTCTATAAGACAATCATCTCAAGATTAAGATCACAAGGAAAAATCGTATTACCAGTGGCATCATCTGGAATCGCAGCTATACTATTACCTAATGGTAGAACAGCACATTCGCGTTTCAAGATTCCGATAGATCTGCATCAGGACAGTATGTGCAACATTAGCCGTGGTACCATGCTTTCTGAATTACTTGAAAAAACTGATCTCATCATCTGGGATGAAGCACCTATGTGTCATCGATTTGTTTTTGAAGCTCTTGATAGGACTTTGCGAGATTTACTCTCTGTGGCAGATCCAGCTGCAGCAACGAAACCCTTTGGAGGGAAAACAGTACTCCTTGGAGGTGATTTTAGACAAATTCTCCCTGTCATTCCACAAGGCACAAGACAGCAAACTGTTATGGCAACAATCAACCGTTCATATTTGTGGAATTACTGCTCCATATTCACTCTTGAGAAAAATATGAGGTTGCACCAAGCTGAGAAAGATTTTGCTAAATGGCTGTTAGGTATAGGTGACGGCACAACACCTACACCAGCAAAATACAAAACCTCGAATGAAGAAATCAGCGTAGTTGAAATAGACAACAAACTGCTTTTGAAAAGCAATGGAGATCCCGTTGAATGCATTGCAAAGTCTACATATCAAGATTTCCAAGTACATTTTAAAGATAAGAATTATCTCATCGAGAGAGCCATACTAACTCCAAGGAACGAAACGGTGGACGAAGTGAATAACTACATGCTATCTTGCATAGACGGAGAGCAGATGGAGTATTTGAGTTCCGATAGTATTGGTGACGACAAAGAAAAAGTGGCAAATCAGCATGTTCTATATCCCACAGATTTTTTAAATACATTGAAATTTTCAGGGATTCCAAACCACAAACTTGATCTCAAGATAGGTGTTCCAGTCATGCTACTAAGAAATCTAAATCAACGGGAAGGACTTTGCAATGGTACAAGGTTACTAATAACTCGCCTAGGAAAGTGGATTATTGAAGCAGAAATTCTTACCGGAACTTATGTAGGAAAACGGGTTCTTATTCCTAGAATAAGTCTCACACCAACAGATGCAAGATGGCCTTTCAAGCTGAAACGACGTCAGTTCCCTGTAAGAGTTTGCTATGCAATGACTATCAACAAGAGTCAAGGTCAAAGCTTAAACAAAGTTGGTTTGTATTTGCCAAGTCAAGTTTTCTCTCACGGACAATTGTATGTCGCGCTATCAAGAGTCACTACAACGGCAGGACTTCAAATTCTTAAAACAGGGACGAAACATGACGACAGTAAAGTTTTACAAAATATTGTATATCAAGAAGTTTTCAATAATATTTAAAATTTATGTTTTTTTAAAAATTTATGTAAGAAAACATATTATTGTTATTTAGAAAGGTCAAACTCGCAGGCTAGAATAAATAAATGTAGTTTTGTCCCCAAACTCAATTTATTTCTAAGTAATTTTTGGACAACAAAGCCTAATCGAAGTCACTCTTAGCTAACTGAAAAAGCTGTTCAACAAAAGAGGTCAGGTTTTTACCTAGATTAATGTCTCTGCACGTCTGCACCTATGTCCCTGCACACCAAAATCAAACTTGAAGTCAAGATTTTCAACTACATGTCACAGTTCGAACTACAAAACACTCGAAACAAAAAGTTTTTTTCCATATATTGTCAACCGTAAACGTTACCCTAACGATGTTGACTCAAGTTCCACTTGCTAAGATTTCCAATAATGTATCCAGGTTAAGAATAAAAATCTCACACAAAGAGAAGAAGAATACAAACACTCACGACCATTAGATTCATTACACTTAGCTTTATAAAGTTTTGGGCTTTGAAGTTCCCTGCTTTGCTCATAACTTCAGCTTGAATCCCTTGGACAGAGAATCATCCCTTCTGAGATTGTAACACAAGATGTATAAGCAAGTTAAAACAGTTTACCATTACCAATCCTAAAATCTCAAAGAATGGAGATACAAAAGAGCGTTTTCCCACATCTAAAAATCTGATCAGGTAATCAAAACAAGTAAGAAATCACATTATAAAGAATTTCAAAGTTCCAACGGGTTTCAAATTATTTATAATAAAATAATATATAACTGGTGTCAATTAGTCGACACTGAGTACCTTTTTGTGCTAATCAAATGGATCTATGGAGGACTTTTGCAACTCGCCTTGGACTTGATCCGCTTCGATCATGAACGGCTGCAGACGCGTCTCGGAGAGAGTCTCGCGATCGTAGTACAGAGTGCACAGGACTCGGTCATAGCGAAGCGACATCTTGGAGATAGGGTTTCGGAATTGGAGACGGAGGTCCCAGTTCCCGGCGAGGTGGTTGTCGGAGACGGTGAAGTTGGAGACGGAGAGAGAGTAGAGGTAGACGTTTGGTAGCTGGGGATGGACGACGATGAAGAGGATGAAGAGGATCAGACATAAGATGAGGAAGAAGACGGTGAAGAGGAGGAAGAGAAAGAGTTAGAAGACCAGAAATGTGATAATCAATCACAAACTGGGCTTTTGGTAATATTATCGGGCCTTCTAATTTGTGATTGGGCTGGGTTATGGCAAGCTAAACTATTTATGGTTATAAATTTTTTGGTCTTTTAAGTTTAATTATAATGAAACAAATTTCTTTTTTATCTCAAATACAGCTGGGACAAATAAGTTGACATTTGTCATTAAATATGAAAATGTTTTCAATTCGAATATTTTATTAGTTAACATGGACCAAGAGTATGGAGCCAAAGCATAAAATCAAAGTAATGGACTGAAACAAATCAAATCTCTTGCGACGAATCAAATAAAACAAAAGAAACCTGTAAGAATCTGTCAGATAACCAAATCGAGTTGAACAGAGTTAGCAGAGAACTGTGACAACAGTAAAAGAAAGAGATTTGAATGGTTCATCTTCATAGACGATCCTTTTAATAGTTTTCTTTTCCTTATTTCTACAAATCCCAACACCGATTCAAACAGAAAAAAAAACAAATGAAAGATTTTTAAAGCAAAACCAAGATGAAAAAAACTACGCTACCCCATTCTCAAGGGCACATTTGGATTCTTGATTCTTCTCAAGGCTTGAGAGCAAGAGCAAACCCAACCTTGGCACTCTTCTCGATGGCCCTAGAGTCAATCTCCCCAGAAACGGTGATGAACGACTTTGGACGCCACTGGTGTTGGATCAGAGCGTTGGCTACACCATCATTGTTCACACGTGCCTTCACTGTAGTCAATGGGTCAAGAGCATACTGAGCACCGACGGTTATGGCGTTCTTTTGGGTCGTGAAGCTGTGGGTAACCTCAGCTCCAACCACTGTGTTGCTCAACGGGTTTCACAATGTGGTAGTACGATGCATTCAGTTTGTCACCTTTGTCATTCCTTACAAAATAAAGGAAAAAGGTCAATCAAAACACCCACCAAAGAGAAACAGTGAGCTTGAGTTATACAATTGCATATATGTGGTATGGTAATGGAGGGCACTTACAGAGTAAGGGAAGCAATCAGATCGTCCTTGGTGAAGCTGAAACCAGCATTGAAATGCTTGAAATCACCAGACTGGGTGTTGAAGGCAACATCGGTACCAAGAGCCAAGACGTTGTTTCCAACCACACCGGAGAAATTGACAATGGGGCTAGCTGTCAAACCAACACTGGTGCAGATACCAGCATAGTCGTGAAGATACTGGAGCTCAACCTGGTTTTAACAAGAGAACACAACCAGAACAATGGCAATTGTTACAAAGATTCATAAATAGTAAACTATTTTATAAATCACAGAGGTTATATATATATATTACCTTGCCAGATTTCTGATCAGGCACCTTGGCGCTGACGATTGCCTTCAATCCAGGGGCGGCCTCATCATAGGTGAAAGTGGTCAGCAGCTGAAAATATTTACAAACATGGCCAAGTGAATAAACAGAAATCAACACATTAAAAAAAAGTCATATATGATTAAGTATGGTCTTACAGAAGAGTCGGTGGCGACTTTGATATCAGCAGTGAAGTTCTTGTTCTTGACTTGGGTCAAGACATCACCCACAAAAAAATCTCCCTTGTTTGTTCCACTGGTAGTGATTGCCTAACACACAGAAAAGAGATAAGTTGATGAACGTTCAATGAATCATAAGAAAAAACAAAGAACACAAACTTTTGAAAATCTCAAGAGTTTCAAACAGAAAGCTACAAGAGTTCAACCTCAGAAGATAAAACAAAGTTTAATAATCACATAAAGCTATCTGAACCGGTATGAAGAATCGATTAAGCAAACTTACAACACCGGTAGAAGAGTAAGTGGTGATGCTGAGTTTCTGGTCTCCTTGGTAGTCCCTGTACAGAAGATCTGCAAAGGAAGAAAAGCAACATTCAATACTCATTCTGCAATCAAACCATCACAAGGAGATGCGACTGGGTATACAAGCTACTCTACATAGATTAGACATTTTCCAGATCCGCGAAGAAAATTTACAGCTACACAAGGAGTGACCCAGGCATCACCAATTCAAATCGAAACAGGCGATAGAGAATCGAGTCAAGGATAAACGAAACAGCTCATAAACAGGAAGATTAAGGATGCACACAGAATCTTCAACGACCGATTGAAAGTCAAATAGACGACGATTGCTACACCTAAGCGATTCAACGAATCTAAACACAAACCTAGATCAACAAGCCACCAGCAAGCAAGTCCGATTACGAAAATCTCAAGGAACAGTCACATTCACCTCACAGAGAGAGAGATTAAAGGTCGTACCTCTGGCCTTTTTGCCGATTTCGGTGTAGAGTCCTGGACCTTTAACCATGATGATGATTGTTTCTTTGGGAGAAGCTGTGCAGTATACGAATCAGAGCAGAGAAGAGTGACGATGGCGTTTTTTCTGGGTAAATGGTGGTGTGTATTTAAGGGGATGTAGAAAACCCTACACCCCTTCTTCATTTTCCCCTCCTTTTCAAGTAAAAATATTTCAGCCGTTGGATCGGTATCACCTGAGTCGCTTTCCCCTCTTTCACAACCGTTGATTCGTTTATTCCCCACTCACCAAGGCATTTTCTTTTTCCTTTTTTATTTTATTTTTCCGATTTTCATTTTCGTGGAACGCATGCGCCGTCTCTATTTTACTTCCTCGCCAGAGTTTTTATTTTTTTTTATTTTGTATTTATCATTTTCGTGGAACGCATGCGCCGTCTCTAAAATGTATGTTGAACTAGGGGTGGGCACGGATCGAATATTAACGTATTTTCAGTATTTGTGATTTGTTTTGGACTTCATGGATATCTAATTTTCCGATTTGCTTTGCTTCGGAAAAATGCAGATATTCGGTTTTACGGATATCCGAAAAATTTATGGATATTTGCGAATATTCACAGATATTTACGATACCTTTTCCACTATGTTTAATACATGTAAATCTGAAAATATTATACAAATTTGTTCTTATAAAAGATAAAGTAAAACATTAATGAAACTGTTTATTTATAAATTCTTAAAAAATATATAAAATAATTCTTATAAATTAAATGTTTTAAGAAGAATTTTAGTTTTTTATAAAGATCTTATAATTCTTTTCTTCATATTATATTTTTATAAGTAATTTTATAAATAAAATTATATAAGATTATACATTAAAAATTCTATTTAACTATAGATATATAACTATTTATATAAAACTCGGAGCGGATCGGATATTCGTCTTTAATTTTTTTTAGTATTTTTAATTTGCTTCATTTTTAACGGATAATGATTTTTAATATTTGCTTTGCTTCGAAGACTTACGGATATCCGAATTTTTCGGATTGAACCGAAACGAATAATGAATCGAATCAAATTTAACGAATAAAATGCCCAGCCCTATGTTGAACATAGTGGTTTTGAGTCAAACGTGTTTATGTTAATTTTTTTTTCTTTTTATGTGTTCGTTTTTACATATATATATATATATATATATATATATATATATATATATATTTTTTTTTTTACTCACGTAACAAACATCTCATATCTTTTTAAAATAGTTATTGTTTATAATTGTTAGTGGAACATGTTCAATACGTATGACTTGGGACAAAAAAAAAGATATTGGAAACATCAATAATACAAATCCATCGAAATATCAAGATTGAACTCAATATTTGCTCATTTGTACTTTTAACTTAAAAACACTCATAAATCCACTCAAATCTAATTTGAAATGAAATCCTTAATCAAATCATTACTATTGAATAACACATGATTTTAAAATCTATTTTAAAATCTAAGAACCAATAACCGTGAATTTGCATATAGATTTTAAAATCATAGAACCAATAACAATGAATTTTAATATAGATTTTAAAATCATATAACCAATAACACTAGATTTTAATTGTATTTTAAAATCTACTGAAATATCCAAACGAATAACACCCTCTTATACTTTTACACGAATTGTTATTAAATTTTGTTTTAGACATTCTTCTTCATATTTATCACTGCGCTGTTGATTTTTCTTTAAATGATGTTCTAATAGATTTACGTGGTTCACTCTTATATATTAGCTTTAGAAGATTATTTTGTGTTTACACAAAAAAAGATCATTTCACAAATTTTGATTTAATATCAGGGAGAAAATGATTTGAAATGTGTAAATGACGAGAATATTGGTTGACAGTAGCCTTTATCAATCCAACATCTCATAAAATCCCATGACAAAAATGTGATGTACATGAATTCAATATATTTACCAAAATAAAAGCTCTAATTAACAACGTGCATGTCATATTCATAGTTCCAATACAAAATAATAAGTATGCCAATTAATTGGTAAGAAAAATAGCATTCCAAATATCACCCTGCAAAAGCAAAACTAGAAAATTAAATTTCAGAAATAGAATTAAGAAAATCAAACAACAGTTTATTTACCCCGTACTAAGACCATCTTTAATGGTTTCCCTCATTTTTTCCCTCAAAATGAGGTTGTGATCTGCTCCAATGATTTCTCTTATTTTCTCCTTCAATGATTATTATATTCATTTTTAACTTTTTATTTATTGCAAATAACACCTTTTATTTCATAATATTTTAGATTATTCTCACTTATTTTAAAATTCTATAATTTAACCAAATTTTAACTCATACAAAACAAATATTTATTACATTAATAAAGGTACATAATGACATACAAAGTAATAGTAGTGTTTTTTCTTAACTTTATATTAGTTATGTGATTCAATGGTGATGTTTTCTATTTTATTTTCTTCTAATTACATATTGTAATTTATAAAATTATAAATTATAAATTATATTTTAATAACTAACTATTGGTAATTATATTTTAAGAAGTTTAATCAGTATATACATATTGGATATAAAGTTATAAAATTTATGTTTAGTGTTAATGTTTTATTTATGCGTAAAATAAAGATTTTGACATTAAAATGAGGTTGTGAATAGTGTTCCCTCAAATTTGAGGGAACACTGTTTATATCCTCATTTTTTCCTCAAAATGAAGTATTATTGGAGATGAATTTCTCACATTTTTTATGTTTTTCCTCGTACCATTGGAGATGTTCCGACGATCTCCGGCATTATACTCTTTTGCAAAAACAAATGGCACGATCCCTTGTGGCAATTTAGCCTGCAACATGTACAATCAATCAGTAGAAGAAATTAATTTCAGACAAATTAATGATAGGCTTTATCTAATGCATTATTAACTTCAAATTGTTTACCTCTAATACTCTGAATAGAGTACGGAGTACCTCGTAATCTAATACAAAATGCAGAAGCAATTATAAGAGTACGACCTAATATAAACTTGGGGACCATTGTTATAATCGCCATTTTTGTTCCACATGCTATGATACTCAGTGGCGGATCTAGAAATTTATTTTAGTGGGGGCAATATATATAATATTATATAATATTTAACCTTAAAAATAATTATATTTTAAATATCTTTTAGTTTATTAAATTTACAAAGGATTTTTTTTTTAAAAATCAATTTTTTACCAAATATAAGTATAATTTAAACTCTAATTTTATGATGATTCTCAATTTTATTTTATTTTAAATCTTTCCAAAATCCAAAAAAATTTACATCATAAACTCTAGCTTTCTAAAGGTGTAGAAAAAATGATGCATGAGATCTTAACCAGTATTATGGTATTTTTGAAATATTCTCAAAATTGTTGTTATTTAAACTTTTAATAGTACAGTAGTATTTTAGTGCACTCTCTAATATTTATGCTAGAAATGGAAAAGTTGCGACTTAGTTATTATGAATGTAATACATTTTGTATTTAACAGTATTGTATGTCAAAAGCAATAAAAAAGTAAGCAATATTAAAGTTCAAACGTTAAATACGTCATAGAATTATATAAATATGGAAACAACCGTTAAAGCGTTAATCATTTGCCATGATAGACAAATAACTTAAAGTCCTGAAAATAAAAATACACGCACGAGGGAAACAAAAAAAATCGAATGGGAGCAAAATTTGAAATTAGAATGGGGGCATTAATTAGAAACTTAAATAAATAAAGAATAATTTACAATTGCCCCCTCCTTGATACATGTAGATCCGCCCATGATGATACTACTTTGTGATGCCATGAACAGACCTGTTATTAAAACATCCACAAGAAGCCAATATTGTTATGCATCAGAAGTCTATTTAATGAGGGTTCTTAGCTTAGTAAATATTCATTCAAGTATATGTTGAAAACAACAAAAAAAATAAAAAATAAAAAAATAAAAATAAAACATCATTCACGTAAGGTAACAGCTTTATGAATTGCCACTTTTTGTCCAACAATCCTTCTATCTCATTTCATGATATCAATTAAATAACGTTCATCATGGTGTTCATAAATTAATCTTTGTTCTTACATTAATCTTTCCATTTTTACATTTCTTGCACTAAATAATGCTCCAGTATTTTTAAACCAGTATCTATCTAAGCTCTTATGAGCTTGAATCTATACTTGTTTTGAAACTACCATGTTTCATATTTAAGATTGTGGTATTCCATGTGAAATTTCTTTATATAAATAAATATATAGAGATTACCTAAGCTGAACATGGCCATTCGTAAGCCTCCATCAGAGATCAAATGTATCCATTTATCGATTATCTCAGGCAATTTCCATCCCAATCTTATTAGAAAAATAAATAAAATAAGCCACATTTGATGTTGTAAACTATTTTTTTAAAGAAAATCTGAATAGGTGGAATATCACTAGTTTATCCAATTTAGATTAAAAATGAACATGCAGATGTGTAAAATAATCAAACAAAAAGCTTAAAATAAAAGAAGAGCTACTAAATTATCGCTTTCTTTTCGAAAAGAGAAAAAGAAATGTTTAGACATGCAAGATGGTAAAGAACTACTAGATTAGCGATTTCATGATGATGTGTGAGTTAACTAATGGATGAATGAAGTTTTAGATGAATGATACTCTCTCCGTTCCATAATATAAGATGTTTTGGAGAAGTTTTGATATTTCAAAATATAAGATGTTTTGATATTTTTAAGGTATTTTAACTTTATTGAAAATTGGTTTACCAATAGTAGTTTACAGTTTACTACATTATTTGTGATTGGTTAATTTATATATTATTTAATACTATTATCTTCTAAAAAGTAAGTTTCATAATTCTTGTCCACTCAAACAAAACATTTTATATTATAGAACGGAAAGAGCATGATTTTTCACCTGAAATGTAAAGTAGCCCAGATTAATCCGATTAATGTTGCGTATGTATTAGGATTAGCTATAAACTTTCTCCAAGCCTTCCGTAAAATCTTCCCAGTTCCAGAAGATCTTTTTCCCACTACTGCTACTTCTTCTATTGGCTCTTGTTCTATATCAGCTTCTTCATTGTCATTGACTTGTTTTACAAGATGTTAAGACTGAAGGGCAAAACGGCATCACCTCATCAGTTGGGCTTGGACACAACAAGACTTTGGGCCAAGAAACATTGAAGCCCAACACAAAACGCGCCAAGTTCAAAACACTCAGCAACGGTCTCCTTTGCTAAGTGCAAACGACAAAACAGGAAAAGCAGAGGAGTTGTCCAAAGCGAAGCAACGAGGAAAGACACTATGACTTGTACGAAAAGTGTTATCCCTATACACAACAAATTCAGTCCGTTAGTGACAGCAGGCGCTTGCTAAGATTCAGACACTTTTCATTATATCCTTATCTCGTATTTTCTATATATGAAACGCATGTAATAGCTGTTTTAAGAGTCAATAAGAAAAGTATTCATCTTCAACCTTTAGAAGTTCTTTCACAAGAAAGACAGATTTAATTAGGATAAATATTTATTGAAAAAATGAAAAGAGAAAGAAAAATAAATTAGTAACCTCTATTTTCTATGGAAGCTCCGGAAGATGGTATCTCCCTGGCGGCATTAATCTCAAACAAGAAGAGCAAGATGTTGTACCAAATCATGCACTGCAGCACAACAATCTGAACCAAGATGGTCACAGCTGCATCTCCATCGATGGCACTTAAGATAGTGATTCCAAGAATGAGAGTGTTTGGAAACACGAATACAGATAATCCGGTTATGATCCAACCCAATTTTCCTCCTCTTCCTCCTGGTGGATGCCAGAATCTTGTAGCTATGGCAAATACAACAGCCGCTAAAACTTTCTGGAGAATGTCTGAGAGAATGAGTCTAAGGCTCATTGTAAAGGGTTGTTTTGGGAGATTACTTGGAAAGAAAGCAAAGGGATAGAAAATTTAGCAACGAATTTGTTGATGCCTGCGCATTGTTCGAGTGAAAAAAGATTAAGATGTTTGGTAGAGAGGTAACCTAAGATCATTGAAACATAGAGAGGAACGGTTGCTGAAAAAACATTGTAGATATCAAGCCAAGAGATCTTTTTTTTTATAGTCAACTATACAATTGTTTTTAATTGTCTGAAATTGTTTGATTTCATACAATTAAAAAAAAACAAAGATTTGAAAGAAAATCGAAGGCACATTTTTTTTAATTCAAATTACTGGGAATAAACGGTTTGATCTTTTTTTTTTTCTTTTTTTTTTTGTAAAATATAAACGGTTTGATCTTATGACATATATATATATGGGTAAAGTCGATTCATATATGGGTAAGTTGATTTAATATATAAAATTCCTTAAAAAAAAATCGATGCATGGCTTTTTCTTTCTTTTGTTCAAATGTACAACTCTTGAAATTGAAGGTGTTTGATTCCACAATGAATTTTTGTCTTATATCTCTAAATTAAAATTTGTTTTGCTTATTTATTATTGTCATAATTTATTTTTCCATTTAACTAGAACTCTTGAAGAGTTAGTTTCCCGAAAATTATCATGAATACACACTTATGCACTACTGCAATAATCATTTTCTTTCTTTTTTTTAATCAAAAATAATCATTTCTTTAAGCTTCTTAGTATTTTCTTCTCATCAGATTTATGTAAGAAAAGGGAAAACAAAAACAAAGGATAAAAAAAGAAGGCTACATATTATCTTTGCATGAACAAAGAAGAGCAACATATGCTTTCCAACAGAACTTTTGTTCCATAGCATGATAGCCTTTGATTTTTTTCTTATCTTAAGATACATAAATTGTTGAGATAATTGGCGTTTATACACCCAGGTGCCATCTATATTAAGAGACTGCTCTCCACTTCTTTAATCTATTTTCTATTCCAATTTTGCCCTTAGTTCAACCTTTCCATCATGTTTCCAGCGTAACAGACACTCTGCTATGTGTCAGATGAGATGTCTTTTTCCAATTCTCTTTCTTTTCATAATCTCTTTCTTTTCCAAGTGCTCTTCTTCTTTTTTTCTTTTTTTCAGTTCTTTGTATTTTACAATTAAATATATTTTTATAAATTACATTTTTCTTCAAAGTCCTATTTTCTATGAATGATGTGATTCATTTTCTTTATCTTTAAGTACGTAAAAAATCTTAATTGTTAAGTTCTATTATTTTTTATCCAAATCATCATAAGTCTTCACCATCTTGTTCATTTCAAAAACATCATCGCATAATGATTCCAACTCCACCGAAACGATGAGCTCTTCAATCTGCGGTGTATAGAGACAATCCATAAGAAGACGTTGATATTAGTGTGAGAGGCAACAATTTCTGGATCTAATCACTTTATTGCCACCATGAGTAGCGATTCTGTGACAACGTCTTGATCTGACATGGTAAAGTTAATAGTTGTCACGGATGAGTTCGTGAAATACGACGAAAACATTTCAGATCGTCCATTATAGAGGTTATGGTCATGAAATCGCCGAACGGGATATTTGATTAGTTAGCTGCTACAAAATTATTATTAGATGATACAAGTTTTGTTAACTGCTACAGAATATTACAAAATACGTTACAAAATGAGTGTTGATAACTGATACATGGTTTGCTAACTACTACAAACTTGGTTATAATGTAGTGGTGGTTAGATGAGTCACCATATATTCTCAATATGATGCAAATCATGAGATGAAGGTGTAGACCACAATGTAAATAATTATCTTTAGTTGATACCTTGTCTGTTATCTGTTACATTTTCTTGTACAGTGTTTATAAGTTTATATATGATTTCTTATATTCTACATTGTTTATTAACTTATACATGATCTGATACTAAATACTCAATGTTACTTGTTATGTATATTACTAGTGTTTTCATACTCTACATGTAATTGCTAAATGTTACAAAATATTATGGAAAATTGATAAATGGGTTATTTGATGGTATAAAATAGCTGCCACTAGTTTTTACATGATTGTTTACTTGATACATGGTTCGGTAGCTGATAATTTGTTTGATATATAGTTTTCAGTTGATGGATAATGATTTTTAGTTGATTCACAATCTGTCATCAATCCTTTGTTACATACAGCCAACAAATCAATGTATATTATTGTTTGTAAACATATTACATGTTTTGTTAATAAGTAACAAATGTTTTTAAGTGTTAAAAAAAATCAATACTATACAAAATATGAATTTTTATCATTCGACATTAAAGTATGTAACATGTAACAAACAATATATCAGTTAATAATTACGATACCGACTAACAAATGATGTATCAGCTAATACTAATTATTTTGCTAGTGTGTTATGAACTTAGTTATTCATGAGCATATATGGTTTATGATTTAGTTGCTACTAGCGATTTTTACATTTCTAATTTTTGTTAACATACGTTAACATAAGTTAAGATATTGTAATCAATCACAATTTTTAATTAATGTATTAGTCATAAATTTTGAAAATAAAAGAAATAATTCACATATTGAGCAATGGTGGTAAAGAAGACATGAAAAAAGATATAAAAAAAGAGGTCCAAGGCTGAAAAACCAGAGTTGAAAGGAGTTGAAATTCAGAATGAATGGAAAGGAAATTGAGTTTAAATAGAATGCTTCTTTGATCTGGAAGTTCTTGCGAAGAGAATTGATTTCTCCATCAAATTAAATAAATTTTGTATCATGAAGAAAAAGAGAGAATGAAGAGTTTTCTTTCGAATAGAATGGAAGATGAAAAGAAAATGTAAGAAGAAAGAAGCTACATAAAAAAAGAGATGAGGTGAGAGGAAAGAGAATGCCAGAAGAGAGGAGAAGATTCGTAGATGAAAGAGAATTGAAGGCATCTTCGTCATCTTGATGCACAAAAGGTATGACAAAATGTCTTTATTTCAGTTCATGTGTGCTTTCCCAATTTAAATCCATTTTGGGTGCATAACTGCATATAGCTAATTCTCCCTAAATTATTTGACAAAAAAAAGACATAAATTAAAAACAACAAAGAAGCTGCCCCTTTTATGCATATTAAATATGTAGCCTATTGTATATCTCACGGCCCTTTCTAGTCAAAAAGACAATACAATACAGTGCATTCTCTATATTCTATTTGAAGCTTTCTTATTACTGTTCTGTACCAATCAAGAATTTATATGTCTATGTGTATGTATTGCCGACTTTAAATCAATATAATTACATAAAAGATATACTATACAATAGTCTCGGTTATTCTTTTTGCTTCAGTGAACTTTGGTAAGAGAATGAAACGCTAACCATATCAAAGCTTCACAACCCAGAAAAGATAATAAGATATACACTTAATTCTTAGTTCTTCGAATTATTATCTGTTAGAAGGAAATAGTACAAAATAATAGATATGTTCCAAAAAAAAATTGATATAAATCAATGACCTTCATGAACAAAGAAATGCAAGTCTAAATATAACATTTAAAATTTTTAAATAATCGATCAAAATAAATTTAAAATATATCGATAATATTTTATCACTCAATCTTCTTCATTCTTATTTTTATCCCATATAAAATCTAAAGAAAGAAAATAAATATAGAGCTAAAAGTAATAATTTTAAATTTTAAGAACATAGAAAGTGTCCACCAATAAACAATGACGGGCCCTCCATCCTTAGCGGTAACTTCCTAAATCGAAGATTACTTCTTAACCAAGTTTATTTAAACACCAATCATTCATGCTTCTTTAAATTCGCAGTACGAATGATCATCTAAAAAGGCTTTAGACTTCCAAAGAAAATAAATAACCAAGTAGATAAACGACCCAAATCCATGTGGAAAGCTTGGTAATTCTCCATTTGAATTTTAACCCCTTAAGATAACAAGGGGAAACGATTTATATTTAATATAGAAAAAATAGACCAAACAAACATTTACAAAGATGGAGATGGCTAGGCTGTTAAAGTTGATGTTTATGTTTTATATCGCCGGTCTGATTCCGACCAAACAAGCAAAATTTTCTGAGTTGGACGAATATTGGTCGAAACGAGCCGACGAAGCCCGAGAATTCACCCTTCAAGCATATCATTCTAATCCTTACGAAGTCGTCGATCACTTTCATGAACGTCATTACGAGTAAGTCGAGTTTACATCTATAAGCTTGAACAATAAAACATATATAAATTCAAGCTTATAATTTTTGTTTCCATAAAACATAATTAACTAATGTTTGATTCTTGTTTTGGTTTTGGGTGTGTAGCAACTCCACTGATGTAACGGAGACCGAGGAAGATAGCGACGCGGACCCTGAAGATGATGTCATTGAAATGGTCGGAAACGAGATGAACAGCACGAGGCGAATCTTAAGAGGTAAACGTAAAGGTAAAGGTAAAGCCAAACGAAAAGGAAAATGGAGTAAGCTCAAGGGACCTTGTACCGCAAGTAACCCGATAGATAAATGTTGGCGTTGCCGTTCGAATTGGGCTAGGCGTCGTAAGAATCTTGTCAAATGTGTCCGAGGGTTCGGACACAGCACAATAGGTGGAAAGCATGGACGCATCTACGTGGTTACAAGCAACCTCGACGACGACATGGTGAACCCTAAACCAGGGACATTGCGTCACGCCGTGACCCAGAAGGAACCCCTTTGGATCATTTTCAAGAACGATATGCACATTCGTTTAAGCCAGGAGCTCATGATTTGCAGCTTCAAGACGATCGATGCGCGAGGAGCTAATGTCCATATCGCGCATGGCGCAGGGATCACGATGCAGTTTGTGAGAGATGTCATTATCCATGGATTGCGCATTCACCATATTTGCCAGAGTAACGGTGGTATGATCCGAGACTCAGAAGGCCATTTTGGATTGAGAACTAGAGCCGACGGTGACGGTATATCTATATACGGTTCGTCTAGGATATGGCTTGACCATATTTCGATGTCAAAATGTCAAGATGGACTCATTGATGCCATTGTGGGATCTACTGCCATTACAATCTCCAACTCTCACTTCACTCACCACAACGACGTGAGAATTCATATCTATAAAAAAGTTAGATGGATTTTAAGATTGAAACTAATCGGTGATAAATAGATTAGTCTATTCTTTTTATATATTGTTTAATATAGGTGATGTTGCTTGGTGCGCAAAACGACAATCCAGGGGACAAGAAGATGCAAGTCACAGTGGCTTATAACCATTTTGGTAAAGGACTTGTGCAGAGGATGCCAAGGATCCGGTGGGGTTTTGTTCATGTTGTGAACAATGACTACACTCATTGGGAGCTTTACGCTATTGGAGGTAGTCAAGCTCCCACGATACTCAGCCATGGAAACCGATTCATAGCTCCTCCACACAAACCTCATTACCGAGAGGTAACCTAAAAAACAAAAACAAAAAAACAACGGTCACATTGAAACTTATAATAAAAAAAAATTGTTACGTACGTGTAGGTGACTAAGAGAGATTATGCTCCGGAACATGAGTGGAAACACTGGAATTGGAGATCAGAGAAAGATATGTTCATGAACGGAGCTTATTTTAGACAATCTGGGAATCCTCATTTTAAATGTGATCACACGAGAAAACAAATGATTAAACCGAAACATGGAATAGCGGTTTCTATGCTGACCAAATACGCGGGAGCACTTGATTGCAGAGTCGGGAAACGCTGTTAGAACATTCTTTTTTTTAATTACGGTGTCTTAGTTAAAGACAAATTTTTTCAACGTTTTGATTTTTTGCTTCTAACTAGTTCAGGAAATAAAGAATTAAGATGGTGAAAATGAAAATCGTTCGAATTTGTAAAGGTATTTTTGTGATATGAAGAATATATGACGAGTGAGCTAAAATAGCTGATTCTTGTACAGTTGTACTATGTGTGCATATTGTGTAGTGACTCCTCTTTCTGTACATTAGCACATTCTTTTTGAGCGAAATTGTGATAAATATTTGTTATATCGACTTTTGTTGGTGAAATGTGGCAAGTATTTACAAAAATATCATAAGCCTTGTTTGATGTCTGATGAATCGGCAATTTCTTGAGTGGAGTATATTTCAGAAGTTTTTTCTCAGAAAAAAAAATATTACAAAGGTTGAATATCCAGCTTAGACTAATCGGATTTAAACTGACAAAATCTAGCAAGCAAGTAGCAACTATATAATGCTCCAAGTAAGCTTACTTTCATCCAAAGAAAACTTCTAACCTATGAAACCTTTTTTGTTATTTTTTTGGGTTTGAATTTTGTTACTATCATCTACCAATCACTCTCAGTTAGCTACTTAGGATTCATTAGTATTCTGATGTGTACTGGTTCATGTCCCCTAAAAACTATAATTGATATCTCAGGTCATCCTACTTGAGTACTTGTGTCAACAATTCGGGGTTGGTCCCTATGGGAAAGTAAGACTCTATGTCCCGCTGGTGTGGAATAATGAAATGGCTGAATGTATGTTATTCTATAAACCAGAGGATCTTAACGTAGTTGGAGTATTATATGGAGGCCCAAAGGTTGAGGAGTACTGAGAGCTTTTTGTCCACTTCACTTTTCAGATTTCGAATCTGTTTTTAAGGTTTAAATTCTTCTTTGTACATAAAAAGGAAAGGCAAACAGGAAAAAAAGAAGAAGAAGAAGATATTTGCTGTTTTTAGATTTAGATTTTATATCTTCGAACTCTAACTCTGTTCAAGTTATACTAATGGCATAATTATTGCAGGTCTTTTAAGAACTCTAACTCTGTTCAAGTTATACTAATGGCATAATTATTGCAGGTCTTTTAAAGAGATCTTTTAGCAAAAATAAAAATTGTCTCTTATTTTTGGTAAGAGATTCTCCCTAAGAAACTTGCAATAATCATCGTCTAATAGTAGTTTAAAGATAATTGCATCGAGTTTTTCGGTTTGGAATGCATGCCCTAGTAAGGACAAGAAATTACCTTGACATATTCCACAAGAAATTCCACAACGGTTAACCGTATAGTTGGTATAAAACATTGAATTTCAACCGGTCGATACGCTCAGTATCCACGGAGGAGAATAAGTAGTGGTACTACCTGTACATCTCCCATGTACTCCTTCAACTTAATCAATATTTTCTGCGAGGAAAGAGATTACCATCCGATTTGAATTCCAAAATATCTTGGATAATGCATAGAGATGGGAGCCTAAACTCAGCAATAATAATAAACTAATCATTCATTCAATGACCAATCTCAAACCATTGACTTAACTTTCAATAGAGAATCTCCAAGTTGTCTCTAAACTTATCAATCTTTCTTTAATTGTTTAATGTCAATGTCTAAATCCAAACCATTGACCTCATGTCAGTAGTAAAATCTATCCGCAAGTTGATGGCCTAGATATTATTTGTTATAGTTGTATTTTCTGTTGATGGTCATCAAATATACGAATTATTCGTTAGCATATAAAACATTTTATATCAACAAAATATTCTAAAGCTGAATGTATATAGCATTTTCTGATAGATTAGGATTAGTCATATGATGTTTTTAGGACTGGAAGTATTGATGGTATTCTAATTATTGTTATTTTATATAAAAATTTATTTCATGATTATAGTTTTTTGACCAAAACTCATTCTCATGTTTGAAATCACAACATATAATATATAAATGATATCACTTTTAAGTAATCAAAACTAAGACTTTTAAATTTTGTTTTTGGTGTTTTTAATCAAACTAATAACACTATCATTAGTACTCTTATTAGTTCTCATATTTTAACTACTTTAAGCAGAGAGATAAATAAATACCAGTAATAAAATGAAATTGTATATTATAGATATTATTTAGATTACCTCGAAGTAAGATGTTGAAGTTATATTTTGTTTTGCGAAAATTTTCGGATATATATGTTAATTGTAGTTTACAGTTAGTTTTGAGAGTTTATATTTATACCATTGTTAAAAAAAGAAGCTCGTTTCAAGACTCTGATCTGTGTCTTTGGAATCGCAGAGACATCTTAGTTGACCCTTTCATTTATTCATATTCCGGAAAAAAATCAAAAACTTTCTTCTTTTCTTTCAAATTTATTGAACCGTTGTATTTATAAAATTACTTAACATTGCGACCATATGAACATAGCTAATTACACTGGAACTGAGATAAACAATCTTATCACGAATTAGAATATTAGTACAGTTGACCAAAGACTTTATCGTCTAAATAAGACCAAAAGTTGATAATCTTCCTTTGTCTTATTATGGATGATTAAGCCATCAACGGTTTTCCACATTAAAATATTTAAATTTACTACCAGTCTTTCAAATGAAATTGAAAATTAGTATTAGTTATCACAAATGAGGCAATCTTAGACAAAAATTTTTTTGGAAATTATGGGCTGTTCCCACGGTAATCGAAAATGGCATCACGAAACTAACAAATTATTTGAAAATCTAGCTTTGAAATTTCCATTTAGTTACTAGCTAATTGGTTTTATTTAGTTAATGGAGTTAATTAATCATGTGAGACGTGCTACTTTGATATCTCACTGCTTATTGAATTAAACAATAACCATATTGCGACCACGATGGTGTACAGTGAACTAAACGAATTTATAATAGTTATAACAGAAAAGTATTTTGTTTATATTAAAAACAAATGAATGATGTAGGTTGAGTTTTTATCAGAATGCTTACTAAGATTTTTTGAAATATTAGAGCAAGCGCATTAATGAACCCCCGGTTGGAGTTCATAATTTGAGTTTTTTATTATTTTATTTTATTTTTCATTTGATTTTTTTTTTAAAAAATAAAATAAATAAACTGACCAATAGCGGGCCGCCACGTGGCGTGGAACCCGTTAAACAGTAACGACCCGGGTTCATGCGGAAGGATCGTGGCGAGATGAGGTCTTCGCTGTTGTTTATTATAATCATTTTTTTTTCTCGATTTGTGTATGAACCTCACCTTAGACTTTTCAATGCGGTTGCCCTTACAAGCTAGGCGTTCAAATCCCCAACGAAAAAGGTAGGAAACTTTAGCAAGACCAAATTAATTATTCAAGATTTGGCCTCACGAAATAAAATTATTTAATATTGTGCGATCAAGATTTGGCCTCACAATTGCTCAGGATGTAACATTGGAAAACATAGGAGGAATGTACGATCTCTCAGAAGCATTCCACGCAATGTCGCTGAGGCAAGCTTGTATCCTGTTCATCGTGGAGCATTTCGATAAACTGAGCACAATGCATGGGCAGAACCAGTTGGTGCAGCGAACAATACCAGAGATAAGAGAGTACTTTTGTAGAGCTCTAACAAAGTCTACGACAAACCTGCAAAACCTGAGATTGTAAGAAGAAGAAGAAGACTGGAACCTAACTAGAAAGGTAAGTAGACAAGGAATATATAGAGAGAGAAAGCTCGCTATTAGAAGAGGTCTTTTATGGTCCTGTCATATCCTGAGTCGTTTTAAGTAAATTTGCTGAGCATTTGTTTGGTTCATTGTATTCTATCAAATTCTCTTCCGATTACAATCGCGTCTTAAAAAGAGATCGTCAGCTTTGTAAAAAAAATGTTCAAAAAAAATTAAAATAAAAAATAAAAAATTCCTATAGTTATGTAAGGCATTAGTATCGATCCGAAGAACAAATAAATTGTTTGGTTTGAAGAATTGGAGACAGAAATGACGACAATTTGCTAGCTTAAAGTGGGCTAGCTAAAAAGGTAAAGATGCGAACATATGTTTACTTAAAAAAAAAAATTGGTATAATTTGGGAACATATGTTTGATTAACTTCAAAAAAAAAAAAAATTGGTCGGGGAATCTAGTGTTTCAATAAATTATGCTCAGATTCCACCCTCTAGCTAATTAAGGGAATGTTAGTGGGAAATAAACTTTTAATGATTTTAAGAATTTATAGAATCTAATGTTATTAGTATGATAATTTTACAATTCTCTACAAATCATTTGTTAGTGGCATGATGACTTTACAATTCTCTACAAATCTTTTGTTATTCAAAATGTTTAGATTTTAATGATTCCATAAATCTATTAAAGTTAGTATTATTGGGAGTTGTATTCTTTATCATTTAACTCATGAGACAAGATTTAGAGAATACTACATACTCCCTCTCTTTCATATCAGTTGTTGTTCTAGCTTTATGCACACAAATTAAGAAAACATTTAATTTTACATATTTTCAAAATAAAAACACTATTACCAATACACCTAACCATATATCAACCAATAGAAAAATAGAATGGAGAATATTGTCAATAAATTTTGCATTGAAAACCGAAAACGACACTTATTTTGAAACAAAAATTCTACTCTAAAACGACAAGTAATTTGAAACGGAGAGAGTATTTACCTTAGATTCTTAAAATCATTCTAATAATTTATTTCTACTGATTTTCACAATATACAAAATTCTCTACAACTCTTTCTAAATTTAACAAATCTATCAATTTTTAAAATCAACAAACATATAAGTTTAATATACCTAATGTTTTTCTTTGATTAATTTGAGATATCTTAGACTCTAGCTAAACTCTTTTTTAATGTTTTTAAATGGAACTGAGATTTCATTCTCTGTATAGTAACAAGATGAATTGTAGTAGAGTTTCTTTTAATTAGGATTGATTAGTTTCCCAGATAATTGTATATGAAGAAAATTTATACTCCCTCCGTTTCATTTTAATTATCGTTATAGGTTTATGCACACAGATTAGTAAAACATATGGTTTTGTATATTTTCAAAATAATAACACAATTGCATATACATCTAACCATGTTTTAACAAATAGAAAAATAAACTTGAGAATCTTGTCAATAAATTTTGCATTGAAATTCTAAAATGACATTTATTTTAATTTATACTCCCTCTGCTTCATTTTAATTATCGTTCTAGGTTTATGCACATAGATTAGTAAAACATATGGTTTTGTATATTTTCAAAATAAAAACACAATTGCATATACATCTAACCATGTTTTAACAAATAGAAAAATAAACTTGAGAATCTTGTCAATAATTTTTGCATTGAAATTCTAAAATGATATTTATTTTAAAACGAAAATTTTACTTTACAACGATAACTAAATTGAAACAGAGGGAGTATATCATAAATAAATAGGTAAAAATAATTATTTCATTATCTATTTTAAAACTAAAAAGAGAGGAAATTAAACTACTTATTAATTTTTTTTTGTTCACAAAACTACTTATTAACTAGGTGTTTTGCCCGCACTTGCGGGCTTAATAATTTTTACAAAAAATATAAATAAATATATTATTAACTAAATATTTTAAATTTAATAAAATATTTTTTATTACGTAAAATAAACTTGAAAACATTAATATACACATAAAACTATATATAGGGATTTATATTTATTTTTAAAATATTATGATGTAAAATATTTTTGGATAACATAATATAGACTCTTTTTAGATAATGATGATTATAATTAATGAAATTTATTTTAAATTTATGGGTAATTATACATTATGAGAAATATATATTAAAATAGAATCAGTTTAATATTACTAAAACAAATATAATATAAAATATATATAATATTTTAATATTACTAAAGTAAATATTTTAACAATGACATTATCATTAAATTTTTTGAATTATGTTCAAGAGAATGATAAATTATCAGCTAAATCACTGAAATTATTTATTAAGATTAATTATTGATAATAAAATAATTTTCAATTACGTAAAATAAATTTAAACACACTCATGTTTACATAAAACTATACACATAGATTTATATTATTTTTTAATATTATGATGTAATATATTTTTGAATAACATAATATAGAATCTATTTACATAATCATGATTATAAAATTTAATGAAATTCGTTTTAAATTTAAGGATAATTTTATATATTATGTGATATATGGATAATTGGTTTAATATTACTAAACGAAATGTAATATAAACATATAATTAATTAAATATTAAATTTTATATATAATAAATTTTATATTTTAATAAAATACCTTTTATTACGTAAAATGAATTTAAACACACTCATATTTACATAAAACTATATACATAGATTTATATTTATTTTAAATATTATAATGCAAAATATTTTTGAATAACATAATGTAGAATCTTTTTAGATAATCATGATTATAAAATTTAATGAAATTCGTTTTAAATTTATGGGTAATTATATATTATGTGATATATATATATATATATAATTGGTTTTATATTACTAAATGAAATATAATATAAATATATATATATAATATTTTAATATTACTAAAGTCAATATTTTAACTATGATATTATCATTCAAATTTTTTAATTATTATCAGGATAATGATAAATTATCAATTAAATCACTAAAAGTATTTATTAAGATTAATAATTGATTATAAAATATGAATAAACCTAAAATTAAGGGGAACATGACAATTAAGCAAAATCACTTCATAAATAATAGTATAGATGTTGTATAAAAAACTACTTATTAATAGCCTCTTAATATATTATTGATATTTATAAGGACATAGCGCAATTAATGCATTTTTTTCAACGCCATACAGCGTTACGTCACTGAAATTGACAACTTTGCGAGATATTTGACATTCGTATATATGTCTGTTATAAATTGACATTTAATTTGATGTAATAAACAAATTTTGGTAATAACGTTGGAAACAAAAACGATCATTTTTCGTTTATTAACAAATCCATATTTGACAAAATCATCTAATTACCGTGTGTGACCCGCGTATTGACCGGTATGACCGCGTATTGCACCCTTTGGCCTATCACAGGAACAAGGTTTCCATACATTTGCGACAGTACAATCCAACTGCTTAGTTTTTGCTCCGTTCTAATCATGTTACGTGATTTGACTCTGAGATTTGTTTTTAATTATTGATATCCTATAAACCTGGTTTCGTAACTTTCATTGTAGTTTTTTTTTCTATTGTTGACGTCTTATTTTTAGCTAGGATTGTTAATCTTATACGAAATCGAAATTTGATCAGAACTTGCTTTGTCGGTCTAGGTCAATGATTATCTTTTTCAAATGTCAATTTATTCACCAATTTTTGTTTAAATATTCAAAATAACATTACATTTTAGACTCATTTGAAAATCTGATAAATGGGCTCGCTATTCAATAATTTACATTTATATTGGGAATATTAATCGGATTGAAAAACCTGGATTATTCCCTGGTTATAGAAAAACTTGAATTTTTTTTTGAAAAAAAAATACAGAATGAAATGTTCGAAACGCCAAGTGAGATAATAACTAACAATGAAATGCTTTTTTCTGCCACTAGAAAGGTTAGAACATATAAGCTGAAGAACTATACATGTTACTAGGCAACGATGTCGATTAACAGCCAAAAATATGATTTATGTACACTATGATGGTATGTCTTTGTTTTTTTAACAAACCTTCTCTGTGATGGTATGTCTATGAATGTATAACCTTGTACATCTTTGTATTATATAGTATTGTTTTCGGTGAGGGGGAGAGGTAATATACACACTATTAAATGAATAATATACGATTTAAATAGTTGGCGACTCATGTGATGTGAGGCCAAGAGACAGAAGAAGTCTTCTTCCATGAAGCTTCAAGGACACGATCTCCCTTCAAGCATTCACATTATACGATCTCTATTTGACGCCGTACATTTAGGCCTTTCTTATTAGTCTTACATATTTTCATTTATTGCATTTGGCATTTAATAATATACTCTAACTAAACAAGCACGATCCATGTATATATAGACTTCTATCTATACTTGATTCAATTATTAAAAAGGAAGTTATATACCTAATGTGAAATCATCACAGTTTTCATTTTCCTTATGGAAATTATTCACTATTTAATAATTTTACACTTGTAACGCAAGCAAACTGTATTATAACTCGTAAGGGGTTCACTTATAAATTTTATACAAATTTTCATTTTCGTAATGCTAAAACATACAAAATAAAGTTATTTTATTAAAAACTCTACTAAATTGTAAATTCTGGTTTCATTGAAATAGTTGTGATATTATGTGTATATTATGCATTTATTATGTGTTTTATTAATAGGTGTGAAAAATCTAGAATATGTATCTTTGTGAAACAAAGGGAGTAGACAACAAAGTTAGGAAATAAAATATTTCTGTTTGGTTAGTTAGTTTAAGATAAATAACACATATATGATTGGAGGAAAAAGTCCAAGGAATTCAATAAAAGTTGAATAAAAATTGAACATGTTGAAGTGTTGACGCTTTGGATCCCCTCAAAGAAACTGCCCAAATGGCTATAAATAAAGGGTTTCATTAAGTATGTGAAGAAAAAAGCAGACACCAAAAGAAAAACAAATTTCAAAGAAGAATAAGAAGGAGAAGGAGAAGACAAAGATCTTCTTATAAATCTAAAAATGGAGGTTCTTCTGAAATTACCTACTTCAGATTCCCTTCTTACGAATAAAGGTCTTGGATCTGCTCAAATCCAGGAAGCTAGTAAGGTAATTAAATACCAACTCTTTGTGTGCAAAATAATTAAGTTCTATATGTATATGGAAGCATTTAAATTTGTTATCTTGTTGTAAGCTTTTTTCTGTAATTCTTGTATCATCCTATAATTTATTTGCATATAATTAATTTGCCTAATCTAATTAATAAAAATAAAGCCTCAAATACTTACAGTTCATTTAATAATAATGATTAGAAGATTATAATTCCTCAGTTTCAATTTAGTTGTTGTAAAATAAAAAAATTTGTTTCAAAATAAGTGATATTTTAAAGTTTTATTGGAAAATTTATTAATTTTATATGCTATTCTATTTTTTATTAGTTGAAATGTGGTTATCTGTATAGGTAATGATATTTTCTTTATATAATATACAAACTAAATGTTTTTTTTTTATAATTTGTATGCGTAAATCTAAAATGACAACGAAAACAAACAGAGGAAGTATAATTCATCTAAAGGATGACAAAAAAATATATAATTCATCTAAAGATTATTACTATGCAACAAATTAATTCTTGGATCAGTAAACTGGGAGTTAATCTTTTTTTTTTAATTCAATGATCTTAGGGTGACGGCGACCATCAAGAACTTGAATCTGCCAAGGCCGAGATGAGTGAGGTGAAGGAAGAGAACGAGAAGCTTAAAGGGATGCTCGAACGAATTGAAAGTGACTACAAATCTCTCAAGCTCAGATTCTTCGACGTAGTTCAACAAGAACCTTCGAACAAGCCAACTCAAGATCAAAACGTGGTTGATCTTCGGACAGATTTGAGTTCTTTGGATCAAGAACGTGAGCTTGTGTCGCTTTCTCTCGGGAGAAGAAGTTCTTCCCCGAGTGATAACACCTCGAAAAAGGAAGGGAAAGCAGACGCGATCACCAAAGAAGTCAACGATGACAAAGAGTTGACAAAGGCTGGTTTGACTTTAGGATTCAATAACAGCATCGACCGTGAACAAAACGAGGGTTTGTCTATCGTGAATAGCTCGGACGAAGCAAGTAAAGTTACCGGGAAGAGAAGCTCTCCGGCACTGGCCTCTGGTGGCGATGCTGATGGAGAGGCCGATCAGCAAAATAATGTAAAGAGAGCTAGAGTTTGTGTTAGAGCGAGATGTGACACTCCAACGGTACGCCTTCATAAACTTTATTCGATCTCTAACTTTGATCATTGTAGAACAATTTGATTATTATAAATATGCGACCACTGATTAGGACTAGTTTTGTTAATATGTTGTATAGATGAATGATGGTTGTCAATGGAGAAAATACGGTCAAAAGATCGCCAAAGGAAATCCATGTCCACGAGCATATTATCGCTGCACGGTTGCACCTGGATGTCCCGTTAGAAAACAGGTACATATCTACAAAATAATCAAATATATCTATTGTTTCAATTTTGAAATAACAATCATGACATTGAAACCATGTCATCATAAATTTGTTTTGTACGGTTTTAGTTCGCGCACATATATATATATATATATATATATATATATATATTCCGTAGGTTATAAATCTATTTTAAATGTGAACATTCCTATGGTTAAGATTATTTTTAGCTTCTTTCTATACATTATCAGTTCTAACTATTTGTCTAAACTATTGGATGTCTTAGGTTCAAAGATGTGCAGAAGACATGTCCATACTAATCACAACCTATGAAGGAACACATAGCCATCCTCTTCCTCTCTCAGCCACCACCATGGCCTCTACTACTTCAGCCGCCGCCTCCATGCTCCTCTCTGGCTCCTCCTCCTCATCAACCGCCAAAATGATTGGAAACAACCTGTACGACAGTTCAAGATTCATCAACAACAGCAAATCTTTCTATGCACCCACCCTTCATTCTCCATTACATCCCACTGTCACTCTAGACCTTACGGCACCACAACACTCTTCTTCTATGTCATTGCCTTCTTCAGACTCCAACAAATTCCCCAATTCTTTCCAAAGATTCCCATCCACAAGCCTGAATTTTTCTTCTAGTTCTTCTTATGCTCCATATTCTTATAACAACGTCCAGTTTGGGCCGCCCTACCTAGGAACAACAGTCCAAAATAGCCAGTCATTAACAGAAACTCTAACGAAAGCGCTTACTTCCGACCCAAGTTTCCACTCGGTGATCGCAGCTGCGATCTCATCCATGGTTGGATCCAACGAGGAGCAACAGATCGTCGGTCCAAGACATCCTATTAGCAATACCCTTCAACAACATACCGCTACGAATAACAAAGGATGTGGTGGAGGCTATTTAAGCAGCTTATTGACGTCTAACATAATAGCAAACAATCAAACGGGTGCGTTTTTGGATCAACCATCGTCGCAACCTCCTCCATTATCTATGTTCATGCATCCTTCTTCTTCGTCTACTACGGCTAGTTTCGTTAACAAGGACGAGAGAAGCTAGTAATTGTATCAGAACGACCTCGTTTAATTGTTTAGGTGTTTTTTTCCATTAGGTGTTACAGTATTGTTCTATCAGAAGATTTTCTTAAATGTACAATTGGTGTGTTTACATGTGTTTTTAAGGGGTGCATATCTTCTAACTTTTGATTAAAAAATTGTTGGATGGATCTGATAGGTCAACTCCACCTTAGTGGGCCTAAAATGGGCCTTGATGAGAATTCTTTGACATGTAACCAAAACGTGAAAAAAATATTTGATGCAACGTAAGTGGTGTGTTTGTGCTGTTGACAAAAAAAAAAATGGTGTGTTTGTGCCCATCTTTTAATGTTTGGTGATTCATGCTGCTTAAGCTGTAAAGATTTATGCGAGTTTATTTGTGATTAAAAACGAGAACACGATCCGGTTTTATCTCCTAACTTCTCTACAAATCACAAGTTCGTCAGAGTTTCCTATTTTCGTCTTGTTTTATCAAATACATTAAACCTATAAATACTCACCAGATATTCTATTCCATCTTCACTCATATTACTTTGAATTACTGGTTGTTTCTTCTTCAGCATGGCGAGAGTTTCTGTTTTGTTATGTTTGGTTCTACTGGTTACATTAGGAGTCGTGGTAAGTTTCTCATTTGCACACGAAACGGAAACGGCATTGCAAAATCAGGAGAGCAGTAAGACAGCAACTACACTTGATCATAAGAGTAAACATAAAGTGCAAGGAGGACAACAGGTCACTGGTGATCAAAATACCGGTTCAGCTGTTGATAAAGCCGGTATAATGGACGAAAAGAAAGAGCATGGTGTGCATATAAAGAGTGATCATCAACATAAAAAAAAAGAGCATGCAGTGCACAAAAAGGGTGAAGATACCGATGATGAAACTGATTCCGATGATGATAGCGATGATGATACTGATGATGATACCGATGATGATACTGATAATGATAAGGAAAAAAAGAAGACAGTAAAAGCTCTATAGATTAACAAAGTTGGCACAACAATAATTTATTAATTTAAAATGAATTTTCTTTTTATATTTATATTTTAAAATATCTTTATTTATAAAAATAAAAGGAATATATCATTTCCCGATATTATATATTGGTTAAACTTTATAGATTTAAATTTATATATTTTATTAGACAATTTGATATATATATCTTGAATATATATCATAAAATTCAAATGTGCTTCTATATGATTCAATAAAATGAAAAAAAAAAGAATTAGAGATAGAATTGATCTGAAAAGAAAAGAATAATAAGATGGTTTGTGTATGTTTTATATCGTATCAACTTGAGATCTGATAAACTTAGACCATGTACATCGGTGGCTCTTAAAGGAGGGTTTTACACTGTTTGTGGGACCCATAACGCGTGGGTCCCACAAAAAATTTAAAACCGATTCCAAAAATAACAAAATAAAAGGCGGTTCTTTCAACTTTTTGTGGGCCCCACCGACACGTGGCGGTCAACAATTGGTTAACTTTTTTAATTTTTTTTTTTTTTGAAAAAAAAAAAACTAAAAAAAAAAAAAAAATTTAAGAACCTTTTTTTATGCCTCTACCGGTGCTCTTATGAATTATTGTGTTTATCCTCTTATTATTAAAGGAGAAACACTTTTAACTTACTTTTGTAAATTAATAACAACTTTGCCATTGATGTGGCAGCACTACAATCCTCCTCAGCCATCTTAATTAATAGACTTTTGACTGCTAGAGAATTTACAACATTTTGCCATTGACACTCTTCATACATTTTTATACATTATAACATTTTGCCGTTGATATCTTCATACATTTATATACAAGACAATAACAAGTTCGTGGTGTTCGAAAAAATAGACAATAACGAGTTCGTAAAAAAATCAGTAACCGGATTTAGCAAAACATGTTCTAAATGGTTTAAAGACATACCAAATTAATTCAGAAGGAATTTCAATAGCAAACACGTTTCCTCACATACAAGATCACTCGACGGCGGAGACGACGAAGATGGACGCCAAGGTCACCGTCCGATCTGGTCCGTATCTGAGTTTTACTCTCAGTTTCCTTCCTCGGAGTTGATCTTAGGATTTCTCCTCAGACAAATAAAATCTCGCTCCTTTTGATGTTGATTCTCGCCAACGCAAGCAAGCTTGATCTCTCTTTACAGGATTGGTAGTCACTTGGTAAGTCTTTTTCTTTGGATCAAAGAATCGAGATCTTCCATGGTTTTTGATCTATGTTCAAACTGTTAGATGGATATGGGAAAGTATTGACTTGCTTATGAATATTTTATCTCTATGTTGATTGTCTGTAGGAAGGCAACATATTTGCTTAAGAAAGATGGGATTGTGCTGAACAGTCCTCATGTAAGTGTATGAACTTTGTTATGTGTTTTGTCAAAGGCATAAAGCTTTGAATCCTTTAGATCAAGTTATGTATTTTTTTTTTTTTTTTTTGCGTTTGTAACATTCTCTATAAAAAGAGATGGACCAGGACTTGGTAGCAGCAGTAACTATAACTTGGAAAAGTAATTCTATGGAGCTTATTAAACCTCAGGACTTGAAGCAGCAGTGACTCCCGGAGATGTGTCTTTGTCTTGTGGCTACACTCATCAACGATGTTTTGGATCTATCGAGATTGGAAGATGGGGGAGCTTGCTCTTGAAAAACGAACCATTCAGTCTCAAAGGGATTTTCAAAGAGGTACTAATTATGTCCTCAAATTAACCAGTTAAGTCTGTTATTTACACAAAATAGCTAGGTGAGCTTTGAATATGTAGGTGAGTAGGTCATCTCTCAGATAAAGCCAATCGCATCAGTGAAGAAACTAGCGACATATTGATTATTAAATATGAAGCGTAAGCATGTGGAGTAACAAAAGAGCTACAGAGTGAGAACATTTGATCTCTGGCTATGTTCGTTGGACTAATGGAAGGATGCATATGAATAGAAAGCGAAGGGCTAGATAAAGGGTGCACGGCGTCGTTGATAATCAGGCTGGATATCTGCAACTGTCCGAGCAGTAGCAGCTGATTCAATGGCGCTATGTCTAGCAGCCAAATCACAAACAAGGCCATGGAACTGGTGATACATTACGATGGATGCATTGAGCATAATTTTTTGGGGTAAACTACACAGCAGCAGCAAGACGAAGGAGAATGCATTATTATATACATGGGGAGGGGGGGGGGGGGGGGGGTTGGGGGAGGATTGAACTGATCTGAACTTACTGGAATTTTTGTAGGATGTAATTTGTAAAAAAAAAAAGTATATATACATATGTTTATGCCGGTGGTGTATCTTTGTTTTTTCTCATTTTTGGATGATTGTAATTTTTTTCTCAACCAAGTTGTTGCCAAGATTATAAATGCAACTCTGATCCTACCTACTAAAGGAGGATCAAATTTTAATAGACTAAAGTGAGAGCTTATTCAGATATTGATTCCATCTCCTATTGAATTGCTTCTCGAAGTTTATAGTTACTGCTGCTACCAAGTTTTGGTCCTTTTCTTTTTATGGTCCAACAGTTTAATAGTATAATATTGCTCTATACAAGCATTCCTAAACCTACTATATGATGTATTAAACATAACATGGTAAATAATTTCTATAAGATGTCCAATGAAGTTATGAACAAAAAGTATAGTAAATTAAACTTTTTTTTTTAACAATTTCAGGCCAATATATAGAGTTATTTTTTATCCACTATTTTTTGGGTCAATATATAAAGTAAATTAAGTTATGAACAAAAAGTGGATAAACTATTTTTTATCCACTTAGTTAATTTATTAAGTGTCAATATATAGAGTTATAGCTTTATTGGGTCATATAAGTTCAGGAAAGGCAATCTAACGGTCAAATTCATAAATTGTTAGGATCATACGTTAATACATTTAAATGCGCTTACTGCGGGTCAAATGTATTCCCTTGTCGGTGTTTACTGAATCAAATGACAGAGAACAGATAATTTAGGAGTTGACATACCCATAAGCCATCAACATAAACATGTGCACTTCACCAAAAATTCTTATTACAACCAAATAAAACATATGACGACCCCATGATCTCGCCTGCTCTCATCTAGCTATATATATTCCATAAATAATGTGTAAGCACGTACACATATCCAACAGTATTTGAATAGATTAGTGCAGTTGGCCAATGATTTTGGGATCTGACCATTTAGAATATTTCAATGACGTTGACTTCTCACAAACAATCCGTTTCAGATTATTTGGTGAGAAGTTTCGCTCAATGGTTTATCAGATTAATTAAATGGACGCTAAATCAAACGAACACTGTGAAATTTTAAACGTAGATGTATGTATACTATGTAGTTTTGGTCTTTAATCCCTTACTTATTAACAGGGAAGCATTTTCAGAGAATAACCTTAGATTAGTGTATTATTTACAACCATGCCATTATGCTTATGTGTCAACACCTCATACATTCTCACAGCAACTATTGAATAACCCTTTAAATACTAGAGATATTCACTAATTGCCATTGATATAATTTTTACATGTATTAGTGTAGCTGCCGGACCAAAAACGTTATATATTCAAAAAGGCGTGTGTACAAACATGTACACAATTATTAATCAGGTCTCTTATTAATCATATAGACTTTTAAAGCTTTTTTACTAAATCCATTGAATATATAATGTATTATATAATTGAAAGTCTATCATCGTATGTAGTTGAAAATCTAAGCACGCAAATGATAGGCAAACAAAATATATCATTTGAATATTTTTTAGGTTTTAGTATATTATATAATATATATGACAAAAGTCAAATAAACCCAAATAGATTCCCAAATTACATTAGTTAACATATATACAAAATACAAAAATATGTATGAAATATAATATGTTAAGTAATATTATGTATATTTTTGTTTCTATTGAAATAATATTTAGAAATATTATCAAAGTAATCATACAATACCATACGCAATTATAAAATATACTTATCATGTATATTATTAGCCAATAATTTTTCATAAATCGAAAATACAAAATGTATCATCCTGCAAAATTAAATACTAAACAAAATCTTACAGATTTGTGGTTAGAAAAAAAAAACAAAATGTTACAGATTCTAACATAAATCAAAATCTTTTAAACCACATGAAATTAAAATATCTCCTTTCTATGTTCAAGATAATAACTTATTAAAAATTTCTAAATTGGATTGTGTTATGCCCAACGTGAATAACTTTGGAAAATACCCAGAGAATATGCTAATTGATTGTTAATCAGATACTAAATATTCTGACCTAACTTATATACTTGCTAGATTACCATGTGCATTAATTCCAATATAATAAATTTTAGGAAACCACAAGTGAAAATATTAAAATCATATCTCTACTGTTGATTTTATATCTTAAACCAAATAGTATGCTGTAAATTCCAATAGACATGTGATTAATATGATAGCAAATTGTTATAAACCGAAAACAAAAAAAAATTAACCAAATATTATATTTAATTATCATTTACCGCACAATATTTTTTTGTCTGCGCAAGGCGCAGGTCTCAACCTAGTATACTATTAATTTTACTGGTTTTTGGTCTTAATTTAGGTCTTTTTTAGAGTCTTTTATATGTATTTATAGTTTATTTTAAAGCTTTTTCCGGTTCATATGTGTTTTATAATAATATAGATATTATGAAGTATTTTGGAGTTTAAAGATGAAAAAAAACTCATAGTTATTCACAGAAGTCACAATCGAGATATAAGAGGCATGTCAATTGATATTCTCCTTAGTGGCAATCGACACTCGTGCAGACAGACCAATTTTATTTCCAGAAATCATGTTTGGTCCAAAAATTACCACATATTACAAAATTACCCATAAACAGCTTTATACCTACTATTTATAGTTGTATGCCATTTTTCAGGCAAGATACACATATTTACAGAGTTTTAATATTCTAAGTAGTTTTTGGAGAGAAGATCAAAAATTCATTCAGAGATTTTTATTGGAAATCCAGTATTTCGTACTATATCTATTTATGCAATTCATTCAGATATTTTTTACCTTGTTAGATTTAGAGTTTTCTAGAATTTTGATGAACTTATATTAGTATAGAACTGCTAGGAAAATTTAATTAAATCATTCATTGGAATTGATTTTATTGTTGTATTTTAGAATACCTAACTAGAAACTTGATATTAGGATAATTGGTGTGCAAGCTAGAGCATGATTGATTACATAAATTAATTCTTTTGAAATAGGTTGTTAGGCGCATGCGAGAGCTGATCTAGTGAACATATCGATCTGAGTGTTATGCTTGTCAAAAGAAGGACCGATCGGTACTCTTTCTAGTTCGCATACGAGAGTTAGAACTTATGATTATGATTTAGACATCTGATTAGACTTGTAACGAGAACTAAATATCTTACTATCGTATTCGAGTTCTATGACGGTACCTTTCACATTATTAGCATCTAGAAACTATAGTTTTGATTGCTTACATGAAACTCTAGGTCTAAATTATTCTCCATATTACCTTATAACTGTTATTGCTATTATTTATTTACTGCTTTGTACTTATTTTTAAAATTTAATTTTGATTTTTCATAGTCTATTATTGTGTGTCTATGTTCCATATAAATTCAATCTCTAAATACTACATCCAATTTCTTATTTGATAGAATTTGGCTTTAGGGTAATTTGAGCTACATCACTAATTTTCGATGACTCGGCTAAACTAAAACTTTCACAATCGCAAGTTTCAGTCTCTGTGGGAAGTGAAGTGGCGGTGGCAGTGAGGTCACATGGAGAGCCCACAAAGAAGATAAATATTTGGTACCCTATTTGTTTTCTTGTGTAATAAGAGAATATATTTTCATTTTAGAAGTTCAAATTTATTAATACTTATATTCAAAAGCATGCAAAGATCCGAAAAGCTGGCTATATGAGTGAACGATTCTCCTAAACACTGTTTCAAATCTGTTCTCCTTTGGAGCGTTCTTCTTCGTCTTTGGAATGTGTGCTTCCATCTATCTTCGTCATCTACCAGTTACTGCTATCACTATTATTATTATTATTATTATTGTTATTATTATTATTATTTTTGCCTAAACTATCATTATTTCTATAATAGCTAATAATTCCTTATATACTAAATCACAAGTCCTTTTATCAATAATATTTTGCCATATAGATTAAAAATAAAAATAATTTTTTTTTAAAAAAAAAATTAAAACGAAAAGGTGAGAAACTAATGTTTATATGCCAAAATCAAAAATATTTTCTACGGCCACTTTACCGGTTCCTTACACGATCAATATTCACCAACAGTCTCCAAATAACTACCCATATTCTATTGTTAATATTTGTACGAGGTTATTTTATCTTGCTACAAAAACATATTTCCTCTCTTTCTTCTTCGGTGTGCTATGATGAAACTGGAATTTTGCAAAAGATATTGCAGGGCAAGCCAAATCAAATTTTCAGAGTTGGAATGCAAATGGATTTTCCATTCAATGGTGAAATTTTGGCACAAGAACTAAAAGGTATGTAGTGTTAGATGAAAGTATGTTCCCTTGTAGAAGGTTGTGTTTTAAAAAAAAAAAACAAGTAGATATATGGTGGAGTTGAAAATTAAACTTTATTCTTCTATTTGCTAACATTGAAAATCGAGTGTAATTGATTTACACACATCGGTCAGGTCGTGACAGTGTTTTAATTCCAAATTTAGTAACCCTTGATAAAATATGAGATAGTTTATGTACATTTTAGAATAATGATCATGGTAACTAAACTCTAATGTTGTAATAAAAACATAATAAAACTAATACAAACCTTACCAAGTAAACTGAAATAAAATTAAAATGAAATTTAGAAGAAAATTGTTTATCACTTTGTCCGTCTAAAAAATAGGAGAACGTGACTATTGTTCTAATAGAAGTATATATATTTGTTACCTACAAATATTGCTATATTAGCATGAATCTGGCAATACATGCTAACACATACTTTTTAACATTATATATAATCATTTTCTTTTCCTGTACGAAGTACAGGTAAAATACTAGTAACACATATTACATGTTCCATTTTTTGTCTTGTAATATACATTATGCTGTCAAGGTATATATATTGAAAGAAAAGAAATATAACCGCTGGAGATTGTGCGTTCCAAAAAAAAGCAGCTGGAGATTCATAAATTTTACTGAAATATTTTTGGTTCAAATAATTTCCGAGATAATTAATTAAGTTAATACTAACATTTTAAGTTATTTTGTTGAAAGTATTAATTGTAACAAATTGATAATTATACGATAACCCATCTTAATTTAAGAACTATGGTTTTGACATATCTGTTGTAGTGTAAAGTGTTTTTTTTAGTGTAAAGTGTTTAGTGTTTATAAAAAAGTATACAGAGAACTGATTCATGGTGCATGGGTCTATATATTCCAAAATCCAGTTTTTCCAATCGTAGTTTACATAAACATTTGAATGGCAATAAATTCCAGTTTCAGCTCAGAATCGTATGTTTATAAAACAAATCAAACCAAATCAGTTATGAAATTTACAAACTACACTGATTGAATAAAAAGTAAATAGTTCTTTTGATGGATTGAACATCAGGTTTATCTATGCGACTGACTACGTGACGCACATTACATAATAGTTGAATATTTGGTCTAGTGCATAAAAATTCTAATGAGATAATAATTCGCTATGAGTTCCTTTTTCAAGTTTGCATGCAATTTACAAACACTGTAAAGAAAGGGGGTGGGGGAAGGGGAAGCAGCGGAAAGAATATTGTAACTAGTAAAATGCAAGTCAAGCAAATCTTGTACTTAATTAATGAAAAAATATAATAATTTTATTAAAATTATAACTTTGAGATGATGAATGAAAAAAAAAAAAGTTGTTAGGTTTATGCATGCATAAATAAATGTACTAGTTTTGATAGATAATGTTAATATTACAGTCACAAAACTATTTACGAAGATACTTATTACTCCCTCTATTTCTAAAAGATCCATGTTTTAGAAAAAAAAATTTGTTTTAAAAATATACATTTTTTTTATTTTCAATACATTAATTAATAAAAAATTATACATTTTCAAAAATATAATTGTATTTACTAAAATCTAATTGGTTCAGAATTATGGGGAATTGTTAATTAAGAAAAACAATGCATTGATAAATAAAATTTTATGTTTTTTGTTAATAAGTGTGAAAAATTTAAAACATGGATCTTTTAGAAACAGAAAGAGTACTTTAATCTAACCTATAATAAAAGGAGAATAAGTTAGATGGAGAAGGTGTCCACATGTGCAAAACAAATCGACCAATAGGAGAGGAGCTTTCGTCCACGTCAGATGCGACAGCCATGTAGTGGGCTTCGTATTCATTCATCGGCCCGGATTGTTTAGAAACGGAAAGCGCTTGAAGCCCGTTTTGTGGCTGATGTTCTTTTCCCCTTTACGCGAGGAGTGAACCCTAATTTGGAAAACCCGATAGACGATCTGGTTCCTCCTCTTCTTCGTTTCTTCTTCGTTTTCCGTTAAAGGATCTCGGCTCGACGAGCATTAATCTCTTCCCACTCCTATCCATTCTTTAATCCCGTCTTAATGGGTTCTTTTCGCTTTACCCGTGTGGGATTCTATATAAAGATCTCCTTCCTGAAGATTTATTTCATCCCAAATTTTTATATCCTCTCGGCTGAAATAACGATGAAGTTATCCGGTGTCCCTGACTTAGTGAAAACGAGCGGCAAAGTGGCGGACCCCTCGGCTCCTGTCAAACCCGTTTTCCAGATCGGTGTCTCTTCAGGCAATGTCAGACAGCTTTTGACGAGATTAATTGGCCTTTTTGTTTCCTCTCCGAACATTAAATCATTGATCGTCTTCACCGTCTCTCTTTTTTTTCCTGTTACTGTGAATCCCCTCCTCATCAATCAATGTTGCTCTTTAATCGCTTCTTGATTGTTTCGTTCCATCTCCCATTGATCCTCCTCTTATATAAGTTTTTCATCTAAATCTAGAAAATTACGGTAGCTATATATTTACACTTTCGTGCATATTGCTAATGATCGACGACATAGGCGTGCTGGTGGTGAAAAAGGTGTACGACGTGTTTCATAACCAATTTCTGGTGGCTCTGAAGAGATGTCCGATTTGTTATCTCATATCCGAGAAAACACTTTCTCATGACAAGGTTACACGGTTTTCATTAGGAAAAGATTCATTTCGTTTTTGCTTTGTTTGGTACCATCAAGTAACTTCCTTTGTGTCTCTTTAGTGAATTCTTGCTGAGATCTTAGAGCCAGTTATGGGGGAAGCGCTGGTACCAGTAGACCTTAGATACTTGGAGTTAAGAAGAAGAGGTATAGTAGGAGATATGAACAAACAAAATCTTATATGAACAAACAAGAAGCAGCGGTGGATCAGGAGGATAAGATGGTTGTGCCTACAAGGAAGGAGCATGAGGTAGAGAAGAAACAAGAACCAGAACATGAACCTGAGCCGGACTTTGGAGAATAAAAGGAGAACAAACAGAGGAACATCTCTGGGGAAGCTGAAAATAGTCTCGAGAGACTATGAACTTGTGCTTGAGTCTTAACATAAAGCTCTTACGGAGTGAAACATCACACTGCTATCAAAAAGAATCCAAAAGACTTAGGCCGATTCTAATCATCGTAGGTGCATCACTGTTGTGTACAAAGGCTTCCGTATTTGATCGTTTGAATTATATTTTTTGCTTCTTTGAATTCCATATAGGCATACAGTAACCGCGGCGCTGCGTGTAACACAAAACCAAGAGCAATGCTCGAAGGATTTAACGCTGCGGAGAAGTGAATCGAGCTTGATCCTGCATTCTCAATGGGATACACCAGAGAAGATGCAGAAGCAACAATGCAATGGAAACACACCAAGAGGTCTCAACACGATCCTATAAATCAGGAGTCTCTCGACAGTGTTAGAAGGTATGCTACATGTGTACAGGCGTGGAGAAATTATTCACTATGTAATTTTAGCAGCTATGTAACGTGTTGTATACGTACTCTGCTGATGTGTACAACAGATCAACAAGGCAAACTATGGTGCCTTACTCCTGAGGAGTTGAAAGAAAGCCATGTAAGATTGTAAGTAACTATTATGTCTTCCTTTTCCAATTTAGAGAGAACCAGTGAGTTTAGCTTATTTTATTTATTTTTCATTTCTGCAGGGTAGAGCCTAGGGGAATGCAAGACCCGGAAATCCATAACATTCTTACAGATCCAGTGATGAGAAAGGTAAATAAACAAACTTCGCTTTCCATTAAATTTGGCAAACCACCACGTCTGACTTAAATTTACGCTTTCTACGAATCTTTCTATATAGATAGATTAATGGCACCTACCTTTTGGTTCTACCAAACCAAAGCCTTCTTTTTTTAAACCTATTTTTAAAGAATTAAAAAAAAGAATCAAAAAATCCAAAACGAAGTCTTTTCCGGTTTTAAAAATTTTCGAGAGTCAAAATTTCAAAACAGTGCTAACGTAACATTTTCTAGAAACTTATATGCACCGGAAATTATATAGTATTTTTAAAATATAATTTACAATTTTATAACACAATATAAATACGAAAGTATTCTGTATAAAAAGTAAAAGATAGAAAATGGTATTTAATTAAAGGATACATGTTTATATTTATTTCCATTATTTAAGTTTGAAGATAAAGTATATATTAAAAGGTCATTCAGTATCCAAAATATCAGATAATTATTACAAAGTCTTAGCAAAACAACAAAACTAATACCTAAAGTTATAAAATATTTAATATGAAGATTAATATGACTTTCATGCATATATTCAAATTTTACTAACTATTTTATTTTTCTAAACCTCATAATCAATGATGTAGGAATTAAACTTAAAATTAAACAGTTTTTTAATTTTGGAAAATAATTTTTAAAATGATAATAAAATTTGATAAATTCATTAAAATAAATTTTATTATCAATACATAAATTATTATAAAAATCCGGTATAAATTCCTTTTCTATCTTATTTATGTTTCCTAGCTTATTTATCATCAAAGGGGAGAAGACTTCTTAGACACAAACCCGATGGATCCCACTTCTTAAATTTAGTTTGCTCTTCATGCAGCATCTGTGTCAATACTTGATAGTTTCAGACATACGTTAAGTTACATTTTTTTTGCTCATATCTCATAAAGTTCAGGCTGATGTCTTACATAGATTTATGTTGCGGTAGTGTTCATCTTGACTTCCGCTACCCTTGATATTCAGGTATCAGCAGCAAATACCGAAGAAAGTTGAGGGTTTGACTTTTAAATGTCATCGATTGTGATTCTCTGCGGCAGTTCCATTTGTAATTTCTTTATTTTTTAATGTGAGACAACATTTTTACTTGTATATCTAATGAAAAGAATCAAAGATCACACGAGCACATACCAAATAAATTAAAAGGTAGCTAGATGGAAAGTAACAGTAATATATGTTTCATGGCTCATGTTGTGTCTATGGCAGAGCTGGAAACCCGCTCGAGGCACATGCATCTGACTTTTTATCAAAATGTTTTTTTAACAAACCTGCATCTGAAATCATCATATGTTTCGTTATTTTCTTTTTAGCTTTGGGTTCCAAAGCAAAATAATAAAAATAAAAATCTTTCTAGAAAAATGGATATAATTGTTCTCGGAAAAAGACACTGAAAGAAAATTTTAATTATTCAAATGAAAGTGACGAGAAAATATCATTCTGTTAAAATTGTTGAATATTCCCTATACACCAATTTTCTACAAACCCAAAACAAACAGAAATAAAAAAAAAGATTCAAACAGTACCAATAATAATTTTAAAAACTCATTTAGAAAAATCTACGAAATTTTCTGCTGATTATAATGATATCAGATGAGTATGATGATGCTTTTGATCAGGATCGTGGTCGATATTCTTCTTGGACAATTTAATCAATTGAACTGATGATGACTCTGATGTTGCTGCTGCTGGTCAGACCATGCCCAATAACTAGCCGACGTCGTTTCATCAATACCATTGAACATATTGCAAAATCCTTGATCTTGAACCATCTGATGATCGATATGTGACGAGGTCGTGGTCGTAGTCGCGGCTCGGACAGAAGAAGGGAAAAGATCTTTGATCATGTTCACATGATTTATATCTGAATTATTATTATTTTCTTCATTGTTGCTCCATGAAGCTTCTGCTAATTCTCTCTTGATCTTTGATGGTTCTTTACGGTCTTGTTTCTTCAAGGCCACTAACTGTTTTGTGTACCAGTATCATCACACGTAAACCAAAGTTAGTGGAGAAATTTATTATCACATAAAATTTATTAATTTGCTAAATAAAATACTCATAATATATTCTCTCTGTCCCACTTTAAGTGGTGTTTTAGGTTTTTTATTTTGTCCCATTTTAAGTGATGTTCTCACAAATCTAGATATAAATTAATATCATTTCAATTTTGTGACCAATTAAAAAATTCTGTATCATTATTTTATTGGTTGAACTAGTTTCATTTAATGATATTTTTATGTTACCAAGATAAATTACATAAATATATGTATTTTCTTAATCCATGTGTAAAAACCTTACAGTGGGACAGAGAGAGTATTGATTTTCTAAACAGAAATACCTAATCGTAAATGTCAACTCCACAAGCACATGGGAATTTTATTACTAATTTAATGTATGCACACAAGAATCTTTATTTATAATAAAATATTGTCTACTTAATTAATGTCTTTTGACAAACATCTTTGCATAGGATCAAGAGCCTGTCACAAATCTAACTGCATTTCATATTTACACTATTACCCAAGATCGATGAATACGTGTTAAACTGTTAATCCATGAATTTTTTCCTTTTTGTATATGATATTTTCACTTTTTGTATATGGTTGTTCATATAAAAATTCATAATTGCAATTCTACACACAAACAAAACGCATCATGATTCCACCATATACCCCTAAAAACATAATTATGTAATTCATAGATTAGTAGCTTGTTAAAAGCATTCATAACAGATTAAAACAGTTTATCGAAAATCATTATCTTTTATAAATAACGTGATGAAATACTTGTATAACTAATTGTGTGGGTGTGTGTATATGATACCTCAGCATGGAGTTTCTTGTTGTGGGCTAGAAGAGAATCATTGTCCGACTTCAGAACATTGAACTGTTTTTTGAGAGAATCATAGTCTCTCTCGAGCTGCTTTGTCTTCCACCTAGCTCTCCTGTTTTGAAACCATATAGCAATCTGTCTAGGCTGCAACCCTAACGCCTTAGCAAGCTGCATCTTCCTCTCTGGCTCCAGCTTGTTCCCTAGCTCGAAGCTCTTCTCTAATGCCCTAACTTGCTCTAAATTCAGCCTCTTCTTCTTCTCTCCTAACATCATATGGGACCCATCATCCGAAAGGTTGTCCTCCTCGCCCAACTGGTCCTGATCATTCATGTTCGTTGTGGTCGGGCTTTTCTGAGTTAGATGATGGTGATCTGATACTCCCGTGAAGGACATTGATCTGTTCATCATGTAGTCTCCTCCTCCTACACCAAAAACAATTAAAGACAACAAAATTTACCAATTTTTCTTTCCCCGGGTTTGTAATTATGTGAATTCCGCAGTGATGAAGCATTCATAAAAGGTTTAGGACTTTTAAAATCATAATTTGGTAAGGCTTTAAACCTTTTTACACTATTATATACATGTGTCATGTGTGTGAAGAGGTGACAGAGAGAGGTACTTACCGTAGAAGAGGTGAGGAGGGCAAGAAGGGAGAGAGGTAGGGGAAGACAAGTGATGAGCATTTTCTTCATGGAGTTGCTGAAACATGAATCCATGCGGTGGAAAGGCCATCTCCAATCTCAGTTCTTCTTGATTATTAACAATATTGTTCCTATCCTCCCCATACATATACATATATATATATGTATATGAACACGCTCAAAGCCGACCAGTGATTAACACTTCTTATGGATTTCTGTGCTAATCAAACTTCGCAGTTTAGATCAAGAACTTGTCTGGAGGTCAACAACACAAGATCTTGAAGTTTTATTGGGTGGGAGAATTTAGTGAGAAGAAGAAGAATGATGAAGAGTTCATGAGAGGTTTGTATAGGACCACCCTTATATCATTTTTAAGTTTTAGGGCGTATGCTAAGCTTTCTTTGATTTAATATGTATAGTATAGGACACTTGGGAAATTTAAAATATTCAATACCACATGGAGCTTTGATATATATGTAAATACGTATTCCACTTCATTTATATTTTCTGTTTAGTCTTATGCTATCAAGATACAGCTTATTCACACATATAGACAAGTATAAGACCAGCTAATATTTTCAAATGAATTAATTATTTTTGCCCATTTACTATCATAATAATCACGGTTAGATCTCGAGTTTCGTTATACATATTATCTTCGTTTGCAGATGAGTTAGAAAATTTTAATTAAACGAATTGAGATTAAGAAAATAGTTTCTGTAAAATTTGGAACTCTGTTCTAATTTTTTAGATCTACTCATGTAACCATTTTAATAATATAACTATATAAGCAAAAAAAAAAAAAATCAACAGAAATGATGACACTCATTACTCTCAATCCTCAAATATAGGCGTAGCATTAGGAAATCGTCATAAATACTATAAGTGTCGGATCAGAATATATAATTGGGATAAATGTATATATTATCCTTGAATTTTAAAATTTCAGGTGTAATTAATATTTTATTAATTATAAAATACTCCCCGAATATATAACTGTAATCTGTACGTATAATCAAGGTTGCCAGTGCGTAGATCCCGAATATATATTATTTTATCTATCAGATTTATTACAGTGTTAGGTTTTACGTACTGCGCGAATCATATATTATTAATTTTTTTATAAGGATCGAAAATTTTCACGATCGCCCACTCATTGGTTTTCTGAAGAACATTCCACGGTACAACTTAAACGCATGTGTGTTCCTCACCAGGTAAATGTGTTCACACCATGCACCGAACTAAGTATTTTCTAACATAACCAAAACGTATAGTCTTTATTATGTAATAATAACTAAATTGCAGATAATAAAATAAATACCTAAAGCATTTCAAACATATAAGTTTAGAGAAAACTAGATGATAAAAATTCTCTTTCTATATTAGGCTTGGCTAAGTATAAATCTCTTTTGAACAATCATGATTATAGGAGAATTTAATCCGAAGTCAGGCTAATCTAAGATTATTTCTATATAACTAACACAGTTGAATATAATATAAATGAATTTTGGTTTGGATATTTTTGTCAAATTTCTGAAATTAGATAAACAACTCCAATCTAAATAAAACTTGTTTAATTTTTTCTTACTTTTAAATTTGGGTCAGAATAATTTGGATGATTTGAATATGAAAAGCTTTGCCGAAATATATCAGATATTATACATATATCTTTTTCTGACTTGTGATTGGCAAAATGATGATTGAGATGCTCTTTCTTTCACTCTACTATATTTTGTTGGTAATGGTTTTATGAGTATCCAAGGTAGATGTGAAAGATAGAGAGACCCACCACTAGTGTTTCCCAATTGTCATATATCTATGTGGTGGCTTTCAGAGTATAAACATAACAACAAATACATATGCTTTTTAATTTGTTAGTATATGGATTAGTATATTGTAAAATAGTATTTTGAATATACAATTTAAGAATGGGTCCTACGATATAGTGCCGCAGACCTGTCCTACAACAAGGTCTTTCACATGCTTGTATTGGGAAGATTTGAAAGAGTATTAACACCTATGTATCTTTCTATCCTCTTTGGCAATATGCTTTTGTTGCAGAAAATTATTGAATGTTTCCAGATATAATATACAGAAATATAAATACATGATCTGAACCTTCTCCAACTAGCTGCACTGCTCCCATGTGCTCTGCTTCTTTTTCTCTCTCTCTCTGCCTCGCTCTTGGGATACTTCAACTCTCCACTCTTTATTTTTAAAAATATTTAAAATTTAACTTGCTCATTTATTTTGTTATATAAAACGTTTGATCCTCTTTTCTTTTATGTTATTTATTGACCCAGTCATGTAGGAATATTATATTTTATATTTATATCAACAAATGCAGTGTAATTATAATTTTTATTTTGGTAAAGAAGAGGGTTTCAGCTTTCACAGGAGGCACTTCCGACCGGTTCGGAGTCACCCTAGTGTAATCAATCATCTTGTTTCCTAACTCAATTAAACCAAGTCAAATGGATACGTAAGTTTCTTCACAAATACATGATTATCAGGAGGCAAGCAAAATATCGAAGACGAATTTTTCAAACTTATGAAGCTAGAAATAGGGGAAGAGGAATTTTAAAAAATTCATGAAGCTAAAGTTAATTTAAGTAGTCTGCTCACTCGTTTGCGTATATGGGCCGATACTTTCAGTACCCCGTGCTTTAGCTGCGAGACCCATAGAAACTGTTTAGTGTATACCTCACAGTTGTGGGCCTCACGAATTATATACTCTGTTATGCGCGCGTTTTCTTACTTTTGAATTTACGCGCGTAAAGCTTTGTGGGCCTAATTATTTGGGTCCTTAGAACCTCTACTACTATCTAACGGTAATAATTTTACCGGCTTCCCATACTTTGTGGACCTAATTATTTGGACCCTTAAAACCCCTATATCTATTTGCATTAGCTGTTTTCAGGGAAAATGAATAATGTAACTGAACTATTTGTCCAAACAATATTTTTTTTTTTTTTTTTTTAATTATAAGAACGAAAATGAACCAATAGTGTTTAAACTGAATCATAGGGCTTGATCGGTCGATGTTGTAGCTCTAAATCAATACTATTAAAATTGAAGTGTCTTTTTTGAAGAACCCTTGAAATTTTAAAGTATTTACCATTTTACGCCATTACATTTATTTTAGGCTATGCTTTGGATATTTTTGTTTCCTCTTTAAAAAAAACATAACAAACCATCTCCTTATTATGTGTAATGCTTTGTCGATGTTTTAGTTAATTAAATATGTGGATTTATGCTATATGAAGTCCTTTCTATCCGTGGCAATATATATTTGTTTTTCTTAACTTTGCCAGTGCATAAAACTGCCACTATAGTGTTTGATTCTAACATTTGAATACAAGGTGAGATAATCAAATGATTTACATCCGATATCTATGTCATCATGCTATTCAGTATACAGTAATTTATACACGACCTGTGTCTAATTGTTTCTTTGATTGGTTTTGTTTATGATAGGATTTTGGCTATAACTTATGTAGTACCAAAATCAGGTTCGGTGCAAGCTTTGAGATTAACAATCTACTAGGTTAAGACCCGCGCTTTGCGCGGGATAAACATTTTATATACAAATTATATATATATATATATATATATCATTATTTATTTTATCTTTTCCACATATTATGAAATAATGAATATATATTGAAAAGAAATCAGTAATATTACATATATAATTAAATTGTTTTGCGCATATAAATCAAACGATCATTTTATGGTAAATAAATAAAAAACAATTTATCCATTCTGTATTATATATAATTAAATTTAAGTGATATTAACATAGATATAAAATATAATTTTAGTAAAGCTATTTATTAAAATGAAGTTTTTAATCATATGTTTTTATGGTTATTATCATCTTCTTATAACAAAAATTTAAATCAGTGATAAAATTTTTAATTTGAGATGTCTAATAGTTTTAGTAATTTATAATCATTTTATAACTGAATGAAAATTTCAAAATTAAAGTATTAGTTAAGTTCACAATATTTTTTCAATGAAAATATCAATATATAAGTATGAATTTTATATGATATGTATTTTAATTTAAATGATATATATATATATATATTAATATAAACACTTATTAAATAAGACTTCTTATTCATGTGGTTTATAGTCATTTATATCTTACTATAACAAAAATATTTAAAACATTGATAACAAAATTTTATTTGAGACTTTTAACAGTCTAGTAATTTATACTCGTTTTTAAAAATTCAAAAAAAAACATATACGAAAAATCTATTTTTTATTATATGGTTAATGAAATTGTGAAATTTATTATAATAACAAAGATTTTAAACAAAATGATAGAGGGTAAACAAATTATTAGAAAATATTTATCATTGCAAATTATTAATTGTCATATATTTTTTAATCAGATTAGGTAATTATGTAGCTTTTATTTAAGGAAAGAATGAAGAATAACTTTTAAGATTAATAAAAGATTTTATGATCAGATTAATTAAAACTATAGTTTATATTTAATGGACCAACCTATTTTTCTAAGGATTCTCAATAATCGTTCTCATAACCACACGTGTCATGCATCTAATGTTGTAATGCTTCTCTTTTAATATATAGGGGATACTATTAAAACAGAAAGCCATTTTTTGAGGTATCCTCCTGTTTTAAAAGTTACAGATATATGTCATTATTTTATTTAAAACATATGATTTTTATTTAAATCATAACCAAATCTATTTAATCCAATAATATTTAGTTTTTAGCTTTGTTAAATAACCAACTACAATCACGGTCATCCGAAAACAATTTCTATTGCTTTTGAAGTTCATGTATTATTTATAAATATTGAGACTTTAAAATTACAATATTACGGAATTTTTTTTCTTGCTAAAAACATTACGAAGTTTTGATATTCTGATACAATTATATCAGTATAATGCTTAATACATTACATGTTGTCCTATTCAGGTTTTTGAGAATCTAACCTATATTAATACGTTGTAAGTTTACATTTTAGATGTATAGTATGAAACAGAGACAAACTCCTAAACCTCTAAATCATTTTTATTTGATTTATATATAAATAATATTAAAATAAACATGAAACTACTCATATTGATAGCAATAAAAGGTGACATATAAAAAAACTTTTATTAGCTTATTACTCTAAATTTTGAGTATATCGAGATCCTTAATAACTGTACAATATATAGGGTTAATTATTTTAGTTGCACTTGTATCTTCAAATCAATAACCCAAAAATTAGAAAAACAAATACAGAAATTTTTTTTTAAATTGCCTACCAATCAATAATCAATAACATAAATCAAAACAACATAAATCATAAATACACGGTCAATCATGATAGTTTCAAATCTATACTAATATAGCAAAATCTTTAGAATTATATGAAAAATTAATCATTTTAAATGTAATATTTAGAATTATATGAAAAATTAATCATTTTTAGAACTATTATCAGATTTTTATGGATTTTTACTAGGTCAAGCGGTGTCGAATCACGGGTTAATCACGGATTTTTAGTCTTTATCGGGTTTATAGGGTTTTTAATCAATGGGTTTATTTCAGAAGTTTCAAATGTAGTATTCATAATTATATGAAAAAATTAATCATTTTTAAGAAAAGTTATCAGATTTTTATGGATTTTTACTGGGTTAAGCGGTGTTGGATCACGGGTTAACCACAGTTTTTAGTCTTTATCGGGTTTATAAGATTTATAATCAATGGAGTTTCTCACTAAATCTAAACTGGATTATATATGTGTCACCTAATTTGGTTCAACGGTAAGTTCGAGTTGAATATACAAACAATAAACACTGGTGCGGGATAAAATAAAATAAAATGTCAAAATAAAATTTTTTAGTTATAGACGTCAAACATAAAAAATTTAAGATCAAATGTACAATCTCTAAAAGTTTTGCATCCAAAAATTATCCCGCGCTTCAAAATCTAGTTTTTGTTTTAAAATTTAAGCTATAGATTTTGTGGCTTTAATTTTAGATTTTAATTATGTACAATTATTTCAAAGTTTCCAAAGCACTCAACATAAAGCTGTAAAAATTAATTTATATAGCCAATATATATATATATATATATTTAAAAGATTATAGAATGTAACTTTAAATTTTCTTACTAAAACTTGATTGGTTTGATTTTATAGTTGTAGAGAAATTTTAAAATTGTATAAAGCACTCACAGCCATTACCAATCAATCCCCATAATGTATATGTTTTTAACATATTGATTTCCTAGTTCTTTCACACAAATTGGAATATTTCTAATGCAGTTTATCAAATTTAATATGTATTTATGAGGTATATTTTTAAAAAACTAATTAGGTTTTGAAAAGTCAATAACTCGGGATGAAAATGGGGTAAAGAACAAATACAAATAGGTACTACAGTATAATTTTTTAAATTAATAATCTATAAATTAATATACACTAAAAATCTCTATAAATTAATATAATTTCATAGTTTCAAATTGAGTTTTTGGTTCAATTAGTTTCTCGGTAAATTAATATCTCTATAAATTAATAAAAAATTATAAGTTTGGTGTAGTCCCAATATTATTAATTTATAGAGGTTTCACTGTACATTGATTCGTATTTTTTACAATACCTTTAAAGAGTGATAACGACCTTAACCGTGATGTAAAATTCTGTTCATCTCTTTTTTTCTTGTTGTCTACTTTTCAGTTTTCACTTTTATTCATTTTATCTAAATCAAAGGAGAAATCACAAAAAGGAAACAAATGACAAATTATATGTTTCCTATGTCCAACGGTGAGAACAGTTATGTCGGTAGTTACAATAAAAATGTAGGGTAGAAAATAAAAGAGAAAAAAATGTAGGGTAGAGCAAGATTCACTTTTGTTTTGGAATTTTTCTAGCTGAGGTTTTAAATGAACAAAACTTAGGGGTGTATTCAACTGAGAATTTTAGACGATTTATATTAAAATGATAAATCTACTATTATTCAAACATTAATTTTTAAAAATTCATTTAAAATCCACTGTTATTGAACTTGACATTTCGTAAATTACTTTGAAATCCACTGTTATTGAACATATTTTAAGTTGTGGAGTTTTAAAGTTTTCAGGTGATTTTAGGGTGTTTAGGTGGAATTTCTTAGTTTAAAAAATTAAAACTCAAATTTCATGGTTTTAGGTGATATTCTATAGTGGTTAAACAAAAATCACCCAAATCTCTGCAACTTATTAAAATCATCTAAAACTCCATTAAAAATCAAATCACTTTAAATGTTAGATTGAATACACTCCCCTTAGGTTCACCTAGGGGTGAACCTTTAAATTCACCCCACCCTCTATCACCAATCAAAGTGTCACTTAGATAATTAAATAAAAATGATTAAATTAATTAAAAAATAGCTTAAAAGAAGAATACCGCCAATTTTAATGACGCTACTGTCAACTAAACCCTAAATCTTAAATTCTAAATCCTATACCTTATACCCTAAACCCAAATCATATACTCTAAACTCAAATCCTAGACCCAAAACCCAAATTATATACCTTAAACCGAGAACCTAGACCATAAACCTAAACTTTAAATCCAAACCCTATACCCTAAACCTTAATCCTTGACCCTAAACCCAAACCGTAAATCCTAAACTAAACCCTATAGCGTCTAGGTTTAGGGTTTGGGTTTAGGGTTTACAGTTTGGGTTTAGGGTCTAGGATTTAAATTTAGGGTATACGGTTTGGGTTTAGGATCTAGGATTTGGGTTTAGGGTTTAGGATTTGGATTTAGGGTATTGACTTTGAATTTAGGGTGTACGGTTTGGGTTTATGGTTTAGGTTTTGGGTTTAGAGTCTACGGTTTGGGTTAAGGTCTAGGATTTAGGTTTAGGGTATAGGATTTGGGTTTAGGGTATAGGATTTTGATTTAGAATTTGGGGTATAGGGTTTAGAATTTAAGATTTAGGGTTTAGGATTTAGTTGACGGCATTAGCGTCGTTAAAATTGGCGTTATTATTTTTTTAGCTATTTTTTATTTAATTTAATAATTTTTATTTAATTATCAATGTGACATTTTGATTGGTCATGAAGGATGAGGTGAATTTAAAGGTTCATCCTAGCGTGGGTGAACCTAAAGTTTTGTTCGTTTTAAATCTAATACCATTTTCCTCATAGTATATAGAGTTATTCTTGGGTTCACCCCCTAAACACCAACTAATAGTATTTGGTTATTTGATATTTGATATCTTTTAAAAAAAGAAACTTAATAATAATAAAATAATGTTTAAAATAAAAAGATAAAAATATCTAAAAGTAATAGTAAGTGTAAAAAAAAATTAATATTGTTAATGATGTCAGCACAATACTAAACTCTAAACCCTAAATCTTAAACCCTAAACCCGCCGGTAAATGATAAACCCTAAAACAAAACATTAAATCCTAAATCTTAATAAAACTAAACCCTAAATCATAATCACTAAACCCTAAACCTTTGGGTAAACCATACTAAACCCTAAATCTTAAACCCTAAACCCTCTGGTAAATCCTAAACCCTAAAACAAAAATATTAAAAACTAAATCTTAATAATACTAAACATAAATCCTAATCACTAAATACTAAATCCTTGGGTAAACCATGAACCCTTGGATAATCATAAACTCTAGGATTTATGGTTTATCTGAGGGTTTAGGGTTTAGTGATTAGGATTTAGGGTTTAGTGTTATTAAGATTTAGGATTTAATGTTTATGTTTTAGGGTTTAGGATTTATCTAAGGTTTAGGGTTTAGTATTATACTGACAGCATTAACTATATTAATTTAAATATTTTTTTCCAATTATTACTTTTTTAGGTATTTTATTTTTTTATTTTAAAAATACAATAGAACTTAAAAAATCTTTATTATTTTGTTTCATTTTTAAAAGATATCAGATATCAAATAACCAAATACTATTGGTTGGTGAACCTAAAGGTTCATTCTAGAGAGTGAACCCAAGAATAATTCTAGTATATATTAGAATTTGTTTTGTCCAGTGTCTTATTTATATCTTTAGCTCCAACTCAGTATTCAAATTGTGTAGTCGCCAATCGCCATTGTAAGTTAAATGTGATCATTTCTCAACCTTCATAATCGTCTTATCTAAATCAAATGTTCATACAAATATTTCACATATATATATAACTTATAAGTTTTCTTAATAATATATTAATATACGTAGATGTAGGTAACAAATTTAATGTAGGTTTCAGTTGAAAGTGACCATATAGAGATCCATACTAACCACCAACTTCACTGTAGGAATTTATAGTTTTGGTTCGAATATCAGTTAAGACAATTGCAAATATATTCACAGCTTTTTCCCATGCATATAACAAATCATATTTACGATAAACATATGTAGTTACGCGGATATGAATCAATGTTTTAAATTTCATTTGAATATTTGAAGTGAGAATCTATCTGTAGAACGAACTACTCCTTTGAAAAATAGTTTAAACATTTTTATAGGTTTAAGATATCTCTGAAGTTAAAAGAAAATACAAATAGAAAGATAAAACAAGTGATACAATTATAGAGTAAAGAGCAATTGATATTAGTATATTTCCTGTTGTGAGCAGTAGAAAATCATTTGAGGTTTAGCTTCGAACTATTAACTTTAATTAGTTCGAGCACATTGTAACGGTCGACGAACTATTAGAATTAGAGATTTACAACTCTTCTTTATATTTAACTTTATAATAACATTTAGAAATAAATCTATTCAACCTATTTTTATTTTTACATTTTAATTAGAGAATTACAATTTCTTCCTCTCCTCTATTTATAAAAGAAGAAATAACAAGTTTCTTTTTTACTACATAATTAGAGATTGTTATTTTAGATTAATATATTGGAATTATCTTTATTATAAAGTTTCTCTATTTTAAAAACAAAAATAGCAAAATGTACTGTAGATAGTCTTAGTGTGGTGAAAAAGTTGATATATACATAATATGTTATCAGTGGCTAGTACGTACTCTCAACCTTAGGTCGAAATCCATAACTTTTTAGATTATAAAATTTGGAGTTTAATCAAACAAAATTCCACTTTAGCAATTAACATTATCGAGTAGTTTTAACATTTAATTGCTAACCTAAAAAGTCAAAGGTTCATGTCAAAAGCTCTTCATTTCCTATATTTGTTTTTGAAGAAGTTCATTTCCTATATTTTCTTGGTGGAGCTTCTCGTTAAACCTGTATAATAATACCCGAATTCAACCGATTAAACTACTTTACAAATTTTATTTAAACTTTAGTTACTTTATTCACAGTTGCAGCCCGTAAATTACAATAAATTAACTTTAACTACGAATGACGCGCATACATGTAAATATGTGTTTTCCTGTATCATGTGCAGTAAGAATTTTTTTAATTTAAATTATATTTAAAAATAAATATTTATCAATATTGTAGATTTTATTAATTTACTTAAACAGAAAATTAAGAAATTTTTTTTATTTAAAATTATATGTAAGAATATATATATGGTTTTGTCAAAATAGGTAAACTAATCCAAACCAAATCATATCCAAATGGTTTTAAGCTTATATGGGTAAATGATAAAACCAGTCAATCCATAACTCATTTAAATTAATGAGTTAATGGTTTTAATGGTTAATCCATGAACAATAAATTTATAGTTTAAATAGTTACTATGTATTATAAAAAGAGAAATAACTATTAACTAAAGAAAGATTATATTAGGGATAACAATAATTTTTTTTGTAAAACTAATAAAATATTGTTTAGACTTCTAAAAAACACACTTATATAGTTTTGATAAAAATACAATTTTGTTATTTGTGTCGAAAAAATACATAGATGATATATATGAGGAATTTGGTGTTAACAAAAATATATATGAGAGATAGGTTAGGTTTAGTTTATTAAAATTTAATTATATATATGGGAAAATAAATAAAACTTGGTGTAGTTAAATTGTTTTAGAAATTTGGTTTGGTTTTCTTTTGTTTATATATTTGATGTAAGTTTTTATTTGTTATAAATTTTTATTGGTTTGGTTATGGATAACTCATTACTCATTATAATCCAAACCATTTTAATCCAATCACTTAACTCCATTAACCCATTTTATCCATTAATCCATTTGTATTCAAATTTTCTGTCCATTAAGATACATGGTTTGGATTGATTTGGATTGACCTATTAATTTTAATTCATTTTTACACCCATATATATATATATTTACATTTAAAAGTATATTTATTGATAGATTTTTCTATCTATTTATTTTTGTTAGATATATTAAATCAATTTATATAAAATTAATAAAAATTAATCTAAAATTTTATAATTATAAAAAATTAAAATTAAAAATAATTTATAAAATTTGCAGATATATAAGAAAGTAATGATTTTATGATTAAAATTTTATAATCTATCTTATTAAAGTAGAAGTACCTTTTAGATTTGTTTGGAAACATGAATAGCAGTATAAAAAGGAATATCTATGTTGTTTGGAAATATAGATAGCAGTATATTAAAAAAAAATAATGGGCTTATGTTATTAAGAAAAATTGAAAGTATATTATATTATGAGAGACTATATATCTGAGACAGATTTAAAATATACGAAAATGATCCAATTTAACATGTTTTGTATAAAATAATCATAAAAAAAAAATTTAAACTCTATATACATATCAAAATATTAATTTAAAATTGATTTATATAAAAAATTGATTAAAACATACATATATTAAAAATTTAATTTTTACTAAAATATTTTTCAATAACCATTATAAAAATATTTTAAATATATATAGAAAATGAAATTTAAACCCCAATTTCAAACACAAACTTAAATTATGGTTTTATATTTTATATTAAGTTTTAAAATATAATATATATGATGGTACATATAAAATACTATTAGTTATATGATTACTTATATGATGATACATATAAAATATAATTAATTATATGATGACACCTATATGATATATAATAGTGGCATGAAAAATAAATAGCAACATATTTTTGAAAAAGAATATGTGTAATATTATATTATATTTATAAGAAAAACAAAATAACATTTAATATAAAATAATAATATAACACTGTCTACTTACGACCAATGTATACAAAAATTTAGATTATATATAAAACCGATTCTTAAACATAATTAAAAACTAAAAAAAAGTTATATATTGGTTAAACCAGTGGTTCAACCGGTACCATGTTCCGGGTTAGTGGTTTTTTCGGGTTTTATTAGGTTTTTAAATTCTGGTTATTTCACAAAATCCAAACCAAATTTATCTTGGGTCACCGGATTTACCGGTTCAACGTGGATCTGGATCGGGTTTCAAAACACTGCTTACAACAAATATATATTTATTTAAAAGAAAAAGTAAACACCCGTGCGGATGCACGGATTAAAATCTAGTTTTTATTAAAATTACAGAAATTTATGAAAAATTTAGTAATAAAAATTGTATAATTATAAAAAATAAAATAAAATAATATTTCAAAAATTTTAATTTTTATTTTAATGATGATATATGTGTTATTACTATATTTTAAAAAGTTTACCAAATATATATATCAACATTAAATGTAATGTACCATATTCTAAAAATTTTATAAAAATATAAATTAACATTAAATGTAATTATCCATGTCATATTTGACCATAAACCATGTCATCAGTTTTATTAGCCATGTCATATTTTTTTTTGGTGAAAGTGATTCTAAAGAATACATGTGGGAAATCACTTGTCAAATAATGTTTAGGGAATATAAAAGGATCTTAGTTAAATAAGCTGAAATAGAATTTATTGTAATTAAAGCTTAATAGTTGAATGCTTGAGTTAAACCAAAAGAGGATCGAATATGAACCCTAGCTAGCTCAACTGGTAATTAATATATATAAGAAACATATAAAGATAATTAAGCAGAAACCCTGATGGATCAACCTCTCGCAGGAGATTGTAAAATGATATATAAAGCACAACTAATCAACATATATCTTAGACTCTTAGTTATTCATTAATTAAGCTCCGAATAATTGCTGCTTGAGGGCTATTAGGATCAATGGTCTCCAGAAGCTGAGACAACCGATCACTAAGGTCATCGGCTTCTTTGTTCAAGTTTCTTATGTAGTTGCAAGTCTCTTGTAACACTTTCGATGCTGATACCTATATATTTAAAGAATGTTTATTTTATAGTCAGAACCCAATTATATATCCAAAACAATATTAGCATGGAATAATGATGTGTCTTAATTAATATGTCAAAAGGATCGAGATGCATACTGCTATAGACATAGACACTATAATATTATGCATTCTTATATATAAAAAGTTCAAGATTAATGCTCATCATTACAAAATTATACCAAAAACTAAGACTATGTTTTAACATTGAGGGCAGATGGAAGGAGCGACGTGTACAAAAAGAAAAAAAAATGCTTCCATTTATAGAAACCGGTCTATTTCTTATTTTTCTGAATATGTAATACGAATAGAATAAGTCGGTGCTGTACATATATCTGTTGATAGTCCGTGAAGCAACATAGTCGTCTCAAATTCAATGCAATTAATCAATTATATAAGTGAAATTAGTTATAAGTAGCTTAATGCTGAAGTTAGGGGAAATATGTTCCCCTCTCCTCAAAGCCCGGTTAATGGTCAAAAGTCTTTTAGAAACTTCAAACTGCAATCTCCCACACATTGTGTTACTACTATAGTACTATATGACCATAACGCGTTATGCTCCAACATGATGTATATGTGAAATTTTTTTCAATAAACTTAGTAACTAACCCTGAGTAAATATCATATCATAAAATTCAAACTTACATATATATAGTAGGTGTTACAAAAAAAACATATATATGGTAGCTTTTAAAAGAGATCTTACAGTGCTAGAACGACGGTTCTGGCGAATCTCTGGAATAGACTGTCGGAGCTTTGAGATAAGATCAGTGATCTGATCATCGCTAATCCTTGACGATGAGCTTGCTTGTCTCGACCTTCTGCTAGACGACATTTTTAAATTTTTTATAGATATTGTATATATGTATCCAAGAAAGTACTCTCTCTTTTGTTATCGCTTGTGGGTTAGAGAAGAATTATAATTGTTTGTGCTTGTCGAGTGAAAGAGAGAAGTAAGAAGAAGAAAACGGTGTAGTTATATAGAGGGCTAGGACCACTTTTAGAGAGAGATACATAGAGTAATACAATAAATTTAAATAGGGATGCTGGATATGGCGAAGACAAGGGCATAAGAGAGAGCAGTGGTTTGGAATTGGTGTCTTGGATACAAGACACGTGAATTACCATATATCAGATTGTGATGTATCAATCATCATATATGTGTGTAACTAAGATAAATTTCTAAGTGAAAAGGTTAAGTAGAAGTTATATGACCATAGGTTATTAATTATGAATCCTCTTGGTAATAAGACATATATGAGGATGTATCATTAAATTCTAAGACCCAACGAAACGACTACAAGATCCAAAAAAAAAGAAGATTAATTTCCACAACTTGTAAATTTTCATCTGAAATACTCTATGTTATAAGCATAGAAAACAAATATTTATAGTGGAATTCATTTCTGATTTCAACCAATAAAACAAAGGACATTAAAAAATCGTCACTTGACTTTATACTGTTATACTAGTGTGAAGGTTTCATATAGAGAGTGAGAGAGGGAGAGAAGCAATTATATATTCGATCGATGATACGTAAAACCAAGAAGATTTGGTGTATCAGTTATAGTCATATGGTAAACAAAAACAATGACTTCACTTGGGTCATTTTAGACCACGAGGGAGCATACACTATCCTATAATAAATCACTAGGGAGGGGCCGGTCTTAGTCCAAGCTCTATCACGTGTTTGTGTGTGTATCTCAATAGATAGTACTGTATGCTTTTTTTTTGAAACACAGATAGTGTATGCTTACAATATTTATTTACATAAAATATATACCTATATAATCTTTCACAATACCAAACCCATTTACTTCGCTCCTTTTCTGGGAGAGGTAATTTTACAATTCGTACTGCTCAACATATGGTATTGCTAAATATCTAAACGCATGGTGATGATATGCAAAACCTATAAATAAAAGATGATGATAAGTAGATGCATGTATATATTTAGAAAACAAGGAGATGGTGTGATGAATTGTACATCAAAGAAAAATGTTTGTTGATGAGCACACAAGGTGGGACTATTTATGTTTTAATATTTCGAAGTTAATTTTGTTGTAAACAAAAACAAGTTTTAACCTCCCATGTGATGATATGACACTCTTTTTCCCCCTCTAATCAGGCATCCCCATTCTTCACGCCCCTCCTCCCACATGACGTTTTCGTGTCTCTATATTTCTATATTCCAGTAGCGAGTTAAACCTTTTGTTTAAGAAGTTCGTTGTGCTACAAATTATACATAATTAGTTTATTTATTACAAAACTGTTACAGTATTCAAACTGAATATTTACGTGAGGTGAAATGTGTAGATACTGTAGAATTTTATGCAGTTTCAACATCTCAAAATTTCTTTTATCCAATAGGAGAGTAGATGGGTGTCAGAGTCACGACCCCCACCAAATATCCACAACTTGCCGCAATAGTTTTTGTTTTGAGGGTACAACAAACCTACAAATGTCTATGTTTTTACTGTGAAAAGTAGAAAGATCAAAATGATGCATGCCAGGAATCTCGCATATGACTTACAATAGATCTGGTCGAAGTAATATATAAATGTATGGCGAATCCACCAACCAGTGATTAATTTTAAATTAAATATTTTTTATATTTAGCATTGTATTAAGGTTTTGATTGTTGATCAGGAATTTTTCAATTGATAACCATTGTTGATCTAAATTGGAGTTGTCTAATGAGAATATATATTGTTGATCTTGGAGTGTGGTTAGATGAAAATTCTTTGTCAAAAAAAAAATCAGAGAGTTGAATTTAAAACATTTTTACGTGTATATAAGTTACACAGCATAATTTTCTTTCCATTGTAGAGGTGCATATGCCCGTAGTACGAAAATTATTAGCTATGAAATGTGAAGACAAATTACATTATAACAAAATTAATTTGGTGAGACAACAAAGTGGTGGTAATGTGATGATAACTACAGAACTTGTAATAAGACTTTGAATCTTATTGGAAACTAAGTTGTCATTTGTTTAGGGAAACGACATAAAATCATAATTTAAACATCATTTAATTATTATTCCCTCTATTTCAAAATAATATATGTTTTGAGATTTTCACACTTTTTAATAAAACACATAAAATTTAGTTATTAATACATAGTTTTTTGTTATTTTATATTTCCTATATTTCTAAACCAATAAGATTTCAAAAAATGGAATTAATATTTTTGAGATTCACAATTTTTCATAGTTAGTTAACAAAAAATGCATTGAAAATGTGAAAATACATCTTTTTAAAAGAATTTTTTTTTCTAAAACATACATCTTTTAGAAACGGAGAGAGTATTATTTTTTTTTGGGAAAAGACTATTCTTCAGAGGCGGGGTGGGGGGCTCCAGCTAATCAAAAATTTATATATATATTTGGTGATCACTTATATCATTTTCTAGACACTACCTATATCCTAAGGCTCAAGGCACTCTAGAAAATTATCAAAACTTCTGGATATTGACGTGGCAAGCTGTGAATGGCCTGAACATAGCAGAAGGATCTTGTTCTTAATCAACATATATATCACGATTAGCTTTTATCAGAATCTGAGGACTAATTTAGAATGTCAAATAGCAATTGACCTATGGATCTTATTATCCTAATTAATTATGCTTTTTTGTCTTTCATTTCTGATAGATTTGATATAAGCAAATCATTCAAGAAGAGGGACGGGTGTTCTTGGAAATGTAGACATTGATTGTGAATGCTTGTCTTCGTCTGTTTGTATTATAAATGTCTATCGAATATGTACCACAATAATGTTGCCTCGAATTTAAATCTTAGGTTTCTTGTAACCAACGACACACTTCTGTCATAATAACATGAAATACTTTTTTTTTTTTTTTGTAACACACCTTTCATTAAAACCAATTTAGATCGACATAAGTTCAGCAGAGCATAAAGCCTGCTTTGCTAGAGAGTCTGAGAGCAAGTTACGAGCTCTCGGAATCCAAACAAAAGATACAGATTGACAAGAGGAAATTGCAGCAATAATGTCTGCAACAATGCCATAAATTTCAGAAGGGACTGGCCCTGAGTTGACCGCCCTAATAAGTTGAGATGAGTCGGACTCAAAAACAATCCGATGAAATCCCCTGGATGTAGAGAGCAACACAGCTTCACGCAGAGACAATGCTTCAGCCGCAAGGGCCGACGAGACAAACCTGCATGATGAAGAGTACTTCGAGGTCTGGCCAGCGCTGCTTATTGTCCATCCCAACCCTGCATTACGCGTAAGATTTTGCCAGGCTGCGTCAGATTGGACAGTCACCTCCCTTGGGTTGCAAGGGAAGACAGGGATTGAGAAACGAAGCTTAATTTGATCCCTGCATTGAGCAGAGTTCCATTCCCATGCCAAGCAAATAGCTTTGCTTAATGTTTCTCTTGCAGGTGTGTCTTTGTTGCTGAATAGTAGATTGTTACGCGCTAGCCACAGTATCCATAGGATCCAAGGGGCAAGGGAACCAGGGCTAACACCTGTAGGAGGGAGGGAGACTCTGCTGGAAATTAATTTCCAGGAACTTGGTAAATCTGTGGATCTTCTGGAATCAAAGCCAATAGCGAAAGGAGCATGGTCCCATACTTCCTGCGCATAAGAGCAATGTAGGAACAGATGATCAACAGATTCAATAGCTCCACACCTTTTACACTTAGGGTTGATTTCAATGTGGCGAGCCAGTAATCTTTCACCCACTGGTAGAACATTTTGGAGAGCCCTCCATATAAACATGTGAATCTTTGGGGCTGTCTGGAGATTCCAAACGCTTTGTTTCCAGTTGATTGCTGGAGCTGTAACAGTAGGGGCCGAGTCTGGTCTTCCGTTGATCGCTTCCCAGTACCCAGACTTGATGCTATATTCTCCTGTTTTTGAGTGCAGCCAAGCCAATTTATCGGGCGCACCAGAGTAACTCGGTTTGATGCTACGGATTCGGGATTCAAGATGGGGAAAGAGACCTCTGATCTTCCCTGTGTCCCATTCCGTGGAGTTTTGGGTAAAAAGATCGGCAACCAATAAACTCGCTGCATATTCCGGAGGTGGGCCTATCGGAGTTGCCTTTCGTGTACAATCAAGTCAAGGGTCAGTCCAAACTTTGATTGATTTGCCATCTCCTACAATCCATCCAGCGTTCTCCATGATAAGGTTTCTGCCGAGAATTACACCGTGCCATCCATGTGATGCATTGGACTGCTTTGGGACTGTCAAGAAGTCCTTGTCTTGGCAATACTTTCCAAGCAACGTTCTCCCTAGAAGGCTTTGTGGAAAGTGGAAAATTCTCCAGCTAAGTTTTCCGAGAAAGCCTAAGTTGAAGCAACGGAAATCACGAAAGCCTAAACCGCCCTCCGCTTTAGCTTTTGTAAGGTTTTTCCAAGAGACCCATGCCATTTTTCGGGATCCAGTCCTTGCATCCCAGAAAAATCTTGTGATAGCTGCTTGGATTCTTTTGCATAAGGAGATTGGGAGCTCAAAACAGGTCATTGCATACGACGGCACCGCTGAGAGGACTCCCTTGATCATAGTAAGCTTGCCAGCCGTAGATAGGAATCTGTTTGACCAGCCACTAGCTTTCTGTTTTATCCTATCCACAATCGAGGCGAAGAGATCCCTCTTCTTTTTTCCAAAGTGCTCGGGTAATCCGAGGTACTTCCCCACTCCGCCCTCCTTGTTAATGTTAAGAGTCCTCTTTGCAGCATCCCTGATTGCTTGGGGCGTTTTCTTGGAGAAGGTTATTGATGACTTCGATGTGTTTATGGACTGGCCAGAAGCTGCCTCGTATCGTGAGAGAATAGAGGAAAGTGTTGAGCAACTTTCCTGGTCGGCTCCGGTGAAGAACATAGTGTCGTCGGCGAACAGTAGATGATTTATCCGTGGACAGCCTCTCGCTACTTTGATTCCCTTCAGGGATCCATCGGCATGTGCCTTGTTACATAAACCCGAGAGTACCTCACTACACAAAATGAAGATGTATGGTGATAGGGGGTCTCCTTGACGGATTCCCCTACTCGGTTTAACCTTTCCTCTAGGCGAGCCGTTGATGAGAAAGGAGTATGTAACTGAAGAAACACATTGCATAATCAAAGAAATCCATCGGGGGTGAAACCCGAGCCGCTCCATGACTAGTGAGATGAAATCCCATTCGAGCCTATCGTAGGCTTTGCTCATATCTGTTTTTACCGCCATAGAGCATCGAACCTCTGCTTGTGAAGTCTTTAAATAGTGGAGGACCTCATGTGTAATGAGAACATTATCAGAAATAGCCCGTCCTGCCACAAAAGCCGACTGATTTTCTGATATGAGGGATCCGAGCAGCGGTTGTAGACGCCTTGTCAAGAGTTTAGAGATGATCTTGTAATAGACATTGCAGAGTGCAATGGGTCTATAGTCAGCCACCGTTCATGGACTTAAGATCTTTGGGATTAACCGGATGTGGGTCTCATTGATTCTTGCAGGGATTTGTCCGGACTCGAAGAAACATTGGATTTCTTTGACAATTCCATCTCCAATGTTATCCCAATTCGAATGAAAAAAACTTGCAGAGAAACCGTCGGGGCCAGGCGCCTTATCCGCGTGAATGGAAAATACTGCTTCCTTTACTTCCAAATGGGATGGAATGCTGATCAAACGCTCGTTTTCCTCCTCTGAAACTGCGGGCGATAAGGCGTATTCTACCGTTTCACGACGATCAGCTTCTGATGCAGTGAAGAGGTTGTGGAAATAGGAGGATATAACTTTCCCGATTTGATCCTCTTTGTACACCATTTGGCCATCGGTATTCTCAATGACTGAGAGGGAGTTTGCCCTTCTTCTCCCTTTAGTTGCCGCATGAAAATAGCCAGAGTTTCGGTCTCCTAACCGCAACCAAAGAAGCCGGCTCCTTTGTCTCCAATAGTCCTCTTCAGCTTTATAGGCTGCTTTTAAAACCTCTTGAATGCCCTGGATGGCCGCTATGTCGTTACTGGGTCCTGATAAGGCAGTTTCAAGCTCAGCTTTCTTCTGTTCTATGATCAGTCTGCTATTTCTATGCTGAGACTTGTTCCATTCCGATATTGAGGCTCGGCATCTGGATATACGTTCGCTAACAGTACTGGAATCATCTGATCTCCAGACCTCTTTCACCAGGTTCTTAACTTCGAGATTATCTTTGAGCCTTCTGTCATATCGGAATAAGCCTCGACGCTTCTTTACTCCCGGTTCCAGAACTGTGAAAAGTGGTCTGTGATCCGACCCTTCAAAAGGCAGGTATTGGCAATGTGCGGAAGGGAATAGCTCAGTCCAGCTTGTATTCGCCACCGCCCTGTCCAGACGACATCGGACGAGGTGAACACCCCTCTGTCCCCTCCAAGAAAGAGGATCTCCAGAATGTTGAAGATCAAATAAATCACCTTCTGAGAAGAAGGTACGTAACTCTGAAAACGATCCTTCCGGTCTAGGGATTCCCCCTTCTTTTTCGCAACTATTGGTTATGTCGTTGAAATCCCCAGTCCCAAACCAGAGACCCTCTCTCGCTTCATTTTCCGATAAGAGATCTGCCCAAAAGTCGCTTCTCTTCTGTCTGTCTGTGTCCGCATAGATAAACGACGAGTGAAACTGTTTCCCTTCATATTCAATTTTGGTGCTTAAATAGTTTACAGAGGAAGTAATAACATCTATCTTGACATTTTGGTTCCACAAAAGAAGAAGTCCCCCGGCTGCAGGTCTATCCGGAGAGACAATGAATCTTGAGTCGTACGCTAGGTCTTCTATTTTTCCATGTACGAACTCATCAGGATTTTTTGTTTCAGATAAGAAGATAATGTCTGGACAGAGAGTCCTTTTTATCTCCTTTAGCCGATGAACTGTCAGGGGATTCCCCAACCCTTGACAGTTCCAGCTAAAAATCTTTAAGGAACGAGATCCGGTGGATCCTGAAAATCCACCTTCTTCTTCTTCTTCTTTAAAATCTCAGGAATAAGATTACAGATTGGTTGATCATCTGAGTTCCTTTGCGTTGAGGATTGTCCAGAGGAGGGTCGGGAGCCCCCGGCTTGATTTCGAGAATTGGTAGCAGCAGGTTTTAGAGATGAAGGCCCTGCTGTTGTGGTGAGTTTTCGCCTAACCGAAGGAGATTTGTTTTGCAGCACCTTTCTTTTGCGCGAACTTGCTCCTGCCAAGGTCTTGGGGCTGTTCTGCACTTTCTTACTCCCGGGAGGTCTACCAGGCTTCCTTTTAACTACAGTCTTTGTTCCTTGTCCTAAGATTGGGAGGTCATCGGATCCATCCAGGTCAGGGGAGGGTCCTAATCGTTGTAGAGCTGGGAGCCTTTCTTGAGAGAAATGCTCAATCGAAGACTCCTCAGGGAGGGGACCAAGGCGATGAAAAGCTGGGATTCTTTCACAGGAGGGTGGACTAAGGTTTTCCTCCAGTTGTGTACGTTTCCGCGCAGCGATCATAGCAGTTTGTGCAACTTGCATAGCAGTGGATTCTAGCTCGCCTTGTTCCTCAGCTAAGCGAAGGCGTTCTCTTCTGGCTGCACTTTCCGTCGGATCCCCGTGAGATGTATACTGCACCATGGCGTCCCTTACTTCGCCAAGAGCCTCCTCAAAGACATTTAAGGGGATGTCCTTTTGGATGGTCGGGTGGGAGCTCCCTTGAGGAACCCCTCTTGTAGGATCACTTTGTTCCTTCTTAGAGGAAAATGATTGGTCCTGGATGTCTTCAGGAAGGGGCCTCCGAATTTCTCTATAGAAGCTCCTTACACTGTTCCCTTCACGGTTCGAGAGATTACGAGGAGAGGGAGGAGCTCTATTAACTTCCTTGTGCAACAAGTTACTGTGTCTAGTTCCATGATGATTCCTAGCATGGGAGCCATAGTTTTGGGAGTAGCTCCGAGAACTGAAGTTTGAGCGGGATTGGGACCTAAGGCTGTCCCGATTTTCCAGGCGAGAGATGGCGAGTTGAGGGTCGCGCATGTCTGGAGCTTTGGTGGTGAGAGTGAGGGGAGGTTTCTCTGCAAGATCCAGAGTTCTCCCTTGTGGCTGAGAAGCGGAAAGTATCATTGATAATCCTTTGATTGCTCGAGTCAACATCATTCTTTTCAGGTAGCTTTTGGAGCTGATTTTTTCCTATTTCCGCAGCCAAAGCTCTCCTCTTTTGCGCTTTTAATTCTAGACAGTCTTTGACCTCATGATCTAGCCGCTGACAGGTGGAGCAATGCTTTTCAAGACGCTCATAAACAAAGGAGGCAGTGACCTCATCCCCGTTGGGGTATTCTATCACTGAGCTCTTGATAAGGGGTAGTCTTCCGTTAACTTGGACGCGCATTCGGATAGCTTTAGACGTGATTTCCGCAGCTTCAAAAACCCCTATATCCTTGCCTAAAGCTTTTATCGTGCCTTCAATCCAAAGATGGATTGGTATTCCTTGGATTTTGATCCAGAAAGGAATGAGCGAAGGGAAAGAGGGATCTGCGGTAGGCTCCCATCGTTGTAGGATAACCATCCATCGCGCGAAGTGATACGGTCTTCTATCGAGCACCGCCAACAGATCAGATTCCAGTTCAAACTGAAACTTGAATAGGCCTTGTCCGAGGTCAGTACCGATGGGAGTCCTGTCAGTCTTCCAATGCTCGGTGAAGAAGGAAATTAACGACCATACTTTCTGGACAGAGGGATTAGTGATTCTTCCAATGATAGTAAGAGAGTGTAGTCTGAGCAGATTAGAATTGTCCTCCACTACGGCTCTGACCCTAGCTCTCCGAGGAGCTTGGTCAGGGTTTAGAGCGATTCCTTTTCCTTTCTCCTGTGCCGAGAGCCTTCTGTTCTCCATAGCCGCTAGAACAGGAAACTTGGTTTGCTGAAGAAGAAGGGAAATGCTGGGCTCGAAATCTTTGGTAACCACCAATAAAAAGACTGAACAGAGATCCAATAGTGGAGCTCTTACTAATTCTTCCAAGGAAAGGAAATTTCTAGCTGGTAACCACCAGTATACACAAACGTTGAGCTTTAGAGAAAACGGTGAAGTTAGCGAGACTTAAGAAGCTGTGTCTCTGAAGTTTTGAGCGAGGAGCTTTCACTGGTAACCACCAGAAACAGACATTACAAAACAATATCCTCCTTTAGACAAGCGATTCAGATGTCAAGACCGGTTCCGAGAGGCATCGGAGACTAGGAAGAGGCGACGGCCGGCGGTCCCTCCGACCCGAGTCGGGGGAAGAACCCGGTGGGTAAAGCGCAGAGGCGAAGTATTATCCGGCAGGTAATCCCAATGGGAAAAGAATTTGAATCAAACAGCACTTTTTGCAGGGGACTTTTATCAAAACCCGGAAAGTTGGCAGAAAGTTGGTAAGGAACGAGAATTTATCTAACGGTTAAAGATTTCCTTCGAAAACAGTGTCTGGGAGCAACTTTATCTCACCTCTCTCTAGGTTTTGAACAAACTTCTTAACATGAAATACTTATGACTCCATTTTCCCCTGTCTATGATTTGTGTTTGTAGTTCGTACATATCACCTATGCTAATTAATCGTGTTTGGATTCTACAAATATACATATAGATGCATAAAAGTGTAAGGGGCTTAATGGACTTGGGTTACGCTTCCGCTTGCTCTGACAATGTAAGGAGTTCTTTACTTCCAATGTCTTCAAACAAACAAAAAATACATGAAGAAATCTGACATAATAAAAACGATTAACACTTTAATCCACATATAGCATTAATGAATTACAATATATTATTTGTCCATATATATTACAAATTTTGACTAAATTATACATAGTATATTAGACAAGTTATGCAATGAAAAGCACTGAGGATAAAATTTCGTTCAAATTGGGATTGTATTTCAAATCTGAATTCTAATTTGTCGGGTTGAATAAAAATTATATTTTAATTTAAAAAAAAAAAGTGAACTGAGGAAGAAGATCAAGTGATATATGCTGTCATATAATTTAGGATCAATCATCATCAATGTCTGGGTGGTGTAGTCGGTTATCACGCTAGTCTCACACACTAGAGGTCCCCGGTTCGAACCCGGGCTCAGACAATTTTTTCTTATTTCGTTATTTAATTTTATGTAGGTTAAGCCATAGTGGGAGTACCTTTGCGTCATCTGTTTGTGGTTTATTAGCCTTTATATATTATCGGCGTATATGTTACCACTCGAATGGAAATATTAGTTTTGGGCTTTATATAACTGCATCAATATTAGGATCAAAGACTTCAAAGCATTAGGTTGATATGTTACTATCAAGTGTGATTGGACACTATAGTTAAGTCCAAATCGTTCGTCAAATATTGTCAAAAGGATATTAATTAACTATGTCAAAACTGTTTAAGCTGTATAATCTATACTCCTGCCGTATTATTGTCAGCTTAGAAGTTTAATTTCACAAGCAAATGTTGTTTCCTTTTTAATCCTCCTACCTACCACTCTACCAGCCATCGTATACAACTCGGGACGGCTCATGTTGCATTTACTAAACATAAAAATAGCTTTGTGCGGTTTACTTGTCAATTTCGAGTGAGTTATGGACAAAATCAAGCGATTCATATTCATTTTGAACACCTAATGGACGAGAAGATCAGAAATGATCTGTTTGTGTTTGTTAGTTTCTTTTTTTTTAATATTGTATTTGGCCGCCTTTATATTGTGTACATGAAGCAACCCAATAAACCCATAAACAAACGAAAACATGATATATTCCACAAATAATTATTGATAACAGAACAAAATAACAAAACATATACTCGGTCACATCTGTTAACAACGTAAACTATAGTATTCACAATCACAGCTTTCGTGTTAGTATAAATAACAACACCAATCTTTATCAAAATTATTATCATCGATCATTGATCAAAAGAGAAGCTAATTAATAACAATATGGCTACTTTTAAGATGAATATCTCTTGTTTCTTCTTCGTTCAAGTATCATTATTGTTGTTGCTCTCTTCCTTTGCTCCAACCAGTGCTCAAGGATTGAAAGTTGGGTTCTATGACAAGACATGCCCGAAAGCTGAGGCTATTGTTAAGAAGTCTGTCTCCGATGCCATGAAGAATGACCCGACAATTGGAGCTCCTTTGCTTAGAATGTTCTTCCACGACTGTTTCGTTCGGGTAATGTTCTTTCTTGAAAACCCTAAATTCCAAATCGTCTTTTTGGTACTTTATTGATCTAATGAACGTACCATGATGTTCAGGGTTGTGAGGGGTCGGTCTTGCTAGAGCTAAAGAACAAAAAGGACGAGAAGAATGCGCCTCCTAACCTCAGCCTTCGAGGGTTTGAGGTCATAGACAATGTCAAGGCAGCGGTAGAAAAGGAGTGTCCAGGCGTTGTTTCTTGCTCTGATGTCTTGGCCCTTGTTGCTAGAGACGCAGTTGTAGCGGTTAGTATACAGTTATTTCTAATATAAAGTTATACATAGTATATATTTTCTCGGCTTCACGGAATCACTCTGTTACAAAGTTCACATGGTGATTATCAAATCTAGAAATTATGTTTGGATACAAATGTCACTTGACTGCGATCTGAAGAGACTATGAATTTACTAATCAACACATTTTCAGCTCGATGGACTGTCTTGGGGAGTTGAAACGGGAAGAAGAGACGGTCGGGTTACAAACATCAATGAGGCCAGATCGAACTTACCATCACCACTTGATAATATCACTAGGCTTATCAGCCAATTTGATTCTAAAGGCCTCGACAAGAAAGACCTCGCCGTGCTCTCAGGTATGTTACTGAATTAATATTGCTTACTTCTGAATAAACAAGACAGATATTTGTCATCAGAAAATCAAAAAATCTGATAAGAACAATGTATGCCAAATTTTTTTTATAAAATATAGTAGACCAATGTATCAAATAATTAATATTGCATAATAAATTGAGTTATAAAAGACTTCACCAAAAATCTCAATACTTATTTTCATTCTCGTTTTACTTTTGTTTGAAATCTCCCATATATATATATATATATTGAACATATATATATATAAGGAAATCAGTCTGAACATATATATTTACATTTTGATAGGTGGACACACGGTCGGGCAGGGACATTGTCCTCTAATAGCAAACCGGCTGTACAATTTCACCGGGAAAGGAGACAGCGACCCGGACTTAGACACGGAATATGCAGCCACCCTCAGAAAAAGATGCAAGCCCACGGATACCACGACGGCACTAGAAATGGATCCAGGAAGCTTCAAAACATTTGACGAAAGTTACTTCAAGCTTGTGTCTCAAAGAAGAGGTTTCTTTCAGTCTGATGCAGCTCTTTTAAACAACCAAGAAACTAAGTCTTACGTTCTCAAGCAAATGAACAGTCGTGGGTCTACTTTCTCTAAGGATTTTGGTGTCTCTATGGTGAAGATGGGTCGGATTGGAGTTTTAACTGGTAAAGCCGGGGAAGTTCGAAAGAAGTGCAGAATGGTTAACTAATCAGAGATCTTCTTGTGAGATTGTGATTATTTGTATACTGCAATTGTTTGTGTATTTTCTTTTGAAAAATTAATGTGTGAAATAAACGTATCAATTGTCTAAATGGAAAGTAAAATTGTAAAACCAATCATGTCAAGTTTCTTTTTTTGTCACAAAATTAATATGAAGGATATATTTTTCTTTAAAATGAACTGCATCTTCTATCTTGATTTCTTTGGCATTCATCTTAATTAGACTGTATACATACCAACCTTAAAGTTTGGTGTTTCTGGAAGTTTTATAGATTTAGGAAAACACTCAATATAATATTTCCAGTCTCGTAATGAACGTTTTTGCTTTATATTATTAGTGGCAAACTATAACATAACTTTAACTTTATAAGGATTATCATTTTTGACTAGTATTCTTTGCATTAATCAGATCTTATCTTCAATTTAAAGCATATTTTTGAATTTAAACTCTAGTATGTGGCCCTAATATGGATCTTATTTTTCTGAAAGTTTATCACATCACATTGAGCGATACACATATAAAGTATGTAATGTAAAATGTATAAATACAATTGATAATTGACGTGCATATATTTAGAAAAAATTCGAGCATAAAGTTTCATGAGCTCTTATATACACATTCAAAGTTTATATACACATGACATTCATTATGACAAGGTAAAAGACTCTCTAGAGTGTTCTTCCAGAAACGAAACGAACAGGGAAAAAAACAAAGTAAAGATAAACAGAGACGCTAAAAAAGAAAACACAGAGGATAAATCACCTGAAAAAAAACCATCAACAAAAGTTAATAAAAGATTGAAATAACATGATTGCAACTTTAAAATATTATTAGATGCAAGCAGAAAATCACAAGTTCAAGTGTTAATTTCTTGGATCGATCGATTGAGAAACAGAGAGAGACGAACCTTGATCGATGGGAATCATCACTGAACAGCGTTAACGGATCCTACTTTTCCACTGAGAGGCGAACATGGCAAACTCCGACGTGAGATCATGAACAAACTTAGACGTCGCGGATGAACGTGTCGTCGATTCTCTGGACTCCCAGCTGTGGCTTCGACGAGAACGCAGAGATCCTCCTCCCTGATCTTCAAAACCTGGCTGTGTACTCGCTCCTTACCCGTCTTCCCCGTGATCGTAGCAGCTGCACCCCAACGTCCGACGGATCTCGGAGACTCCGTCTCGGCTTCCGATGATCCGCTGCTCTCTGTTTCGACCTCTTCCACCATCTTCCTAGCTATCGCCTCCATCTCCGACCAGGCTTCAGCTTCACGTCTCGTCGTCATCGTATTTTAGACTCTTAAAAGAAATTTGAAATTTAATGTGAACTGTGAAGGACATGTGAAACAGAGCTTCTTCCTAATTTTATATACGCGATGTGAGAACGGTTATTGTTGACGTGTCGGTATTGATGACGTCACGAGATATGTGTACCATAGAGGGTCTGACACGTGGAGAATTAGATGAGTATGTCGGAAAGAGAAATGGTGTGGACCGGATCTCTCTGTGTGTTGTTTGACCAGATGAAATGAGACGTGTGGAAGAAGTGGAAATCGGATCTGAAAACGACCAGATCCGAAGCCCTTTTGTTCGGCATTTTTCCAACACTAGTTCGATAACTTGCAAAGACTATTTGCCATGTCATCTCTCCATAATAATCCCTCTTAGATTTTTTTTTTTTTTAAAAACCATCTTAGATTTTGTTTTAAGAGCTAACATTTTCTAAGCTCTATGTTTTTATTTGGGTACAGATTTAGGTTACTTCTCATATTTTATTTACAGATATCAGATATTTGCATCTCTGTATCATTAAATTCAGTCTTATGGTCAATAGATTTTTTTAAAAAGTAGTCAGCAGATCTATGTTTCATAAAATTATAACAGTTGCGTAAATGTGAAATAGGGTGTTCTTGCGTAGATGGAATCTAACCGGAATATTTTAGATTCTAGAAAATGTTTTTAACATATTTTATACTGAAATTTGAATACTTATGTGGTTATGTAATAATGTAGGTATAGTTTTCTTAATATTAACAACAATAGAAATATAATGGTCGAATGATTGGTAATGGAAAGGCAGGGTAGGGTCATACCATCGGCAGATATTCAAAATTATAAAAAATCAGAAGACGATACTCATAGGCTTAAATACGTGGAGAAATGGGATTTGTACCATGGCTTACATCGAGTGATACTTCATTTACGTGTCTGAATAATCTACCGCTGCTTCAATCTTCAAGTATAAAACACAAATATTAGTATGATGACATGGTTTCCACGTAGTTCACATGTAACATGTGTGTTAAGAAAACACCAAGTGTGCATTATATAATCACGGACGGCGATATCACTAAGAATTTAAGAAAAATAAATTAGGTTTGATCACAAAAAAAATTAGGATTTAAATAAATAAAACAGATGTTCACGGGCTGAAGGAAAACAACTAATGTAATAACGCTTAAGGGTTGTTTTTTTTTTTTTGAACACTGAATAATATAGAAAAAGCTTCCCAATAAAACTAATTGATGGGTGCTGAGTCCAGTACAACCTTAGCATAAAAATCCGCCACAAAATTCAGGTTTCTCGAAATGTAGATAAAAGAAATACAAGAAAAACAAGAGGATAGAGAATCGATGTCCGAGAGATTCCGTAGAGATCCGTCGGAGGACACTTCGAAAAAAGCACTGTGATAAATGCTTGATAATCTGATTTGATACATATTTATGTGATTCCAGCTTCAAGGGCATGGAGGAGGGCCGATCTAACGGCTAGAGCTTCAACCATCATCGGAGAGGAAACGAAGTCAAAGATCCTGGTACCCTGCAGTCGGGGTTGTCGATGTAGGTTGGGGAAATGCTATCCGCAACCTGCTTTGTGCGTAGAAGCCATCCAAGCTGCATCCGTGAAGCAGGTCACGCCGTGAGAGGGTGGTGGCGGGCATAACGCAGGTCGTGTCCTGGCCGTTTGATTTCCTGATGTAGCAAGCTGTGCCTGTTGCCATTCCCGCGCATTGATAATAGATTTCGACGAGATATTTTCTGGTGTGAAGCTCCTGTTCTCAAAGAGGAGAAAATTTCTGGCTCTCCATATTCTCCAGCAAATCCATGGGAACAGAGTCTCAACTATACCTAAAGGAGGGAGATTTGTGAGCCGTACCGAGGAGATGAGAGCTGACTCAAAGGAGGCACAATCTGTGGGATTAAAGTCTTGTTTCCAAAAGCACTCTGTCCATATTTTTTGGGTGAAACTACAATGAATGAAGATGTGGTTTGTTGTTTCTAATTCTCAACAGTGGCGGCAAGATATGTTAGATAGAAGGCCTTTTTGCGAGATTTTCCCCTAAAGGGAGAGTTCCTTGTACGATTTTCCATAAGAAGACCTGGAGCTTAGGAAAGACTTTGCTGGACCAGATGACTTTGAAGAGGTCTTCTTCTTCATTCGTTGAGGCAGCGCCACTGCTCTGTTAGAAGGAAGATCCATAGAGACAGCAACAAAATAACCAGGCTTAGCAGAATACACCCCTGTTTTCGTTGCTAGCAAGGCAAAAGAATCAGGGGCTCCTGTCAAACTCGGTTTCAACCTGAGGATCTCTGGAAGAAAATGGGGAAGAGTGTTGTTTATTTTCGAGACGTTCCATTCGCGAGTGCCTCTGCAGAGCAAATCTGTAACAAAAATGTCCTTGTCTTCTTCCTTACGAGGACCTATCGGAACCACAGGCTTCAAGGTACTGAACCACAGATCTTTCCAAACGCGTGTTGTCTCACCATCTCCCATCACTCTGCTCAAATTAGTAAGCAGGAGATCTCTATCCGCCATGATGCTTCTCCATCCATGGGACGACGACGAAGCCTACTCAACCGGTAAGAACGGTGATTTAGAGCAATACTTTCCTTTTAGCACACGAGCTAGTAGACTCTCAGGTTTAGTAACAATTCTCCATGCTTGTTTGGCCAGGAGGGTAGTATTAAACGCTTGAATGTCTCGAATCCCCCCCAGAGCTTTGGGTGTCGTAAGCTTATCCCATGCGATCCAGCACATCTTCTTCTTATCCGGGGATGAGTCCCAGAAGAACCGAGTGAGCGCCGACTGGATTCGGTTACATAGGCTTATGAGTAGCAGGAAGCACATCATAGCGTAAGAAGGGATGGCGGTAAGGACAGCTTTCAGCATTACCAGTTTTCCTGCGCTTGATAGCTAGCATGAAGCCCAGGAGACCGCCTTCATTCTTATGCGGTCAACCAGTCCAGTAAACAGATCTTTCTTTCGACGTCCGAAGTGTTCTGGTAATCCGAAGTATTTCCCAACTCTCCCCTCTTTCTCTATCCTGAGGTATGATTTAACACGTTCTCGTATTGCCTGCAGGGTCTTTGCAGAGAAAGAAATAGAGGACTTAGAAGCGTTGATAAGCTGTCTGGAAGATGTCCTATACTTGGCGAGTATATCCAAGAGGGCGGAGCAACAATCCTCATCCGTGTCAAGGAAGAATATAGTGTCATCCGCAAACAAAAGATGGTTCAGGCGAGGCGCATGTGTAGCCACCCTAAGACCAGAGAGATGGCCGCTCCATTGTGCTCGTTTACACAGGCCTGATAGTACTTCCCCGCATAGGATGAAGATGTACGGTGAGTGGGGATCTCCCTGTCTAATGCCTCTCGATGGGACGATTCTGTCATGAACTGAGTCGTTAACCAGGAAAGAGTATGATACCGATGTAACACATTGCATAATCAAGTTAACCAGAGGTGTTGGAAAACCAAATCGTTCGAGGACCGTTCTGATGAAGTTCCACTCCAAGCGGTCATAAGCTTTGCTCATATCAGTTTTAATTGCCATAGAGCAGTTAATAACCGCCTCCGAGGATTTGAGCGTGTGGAGGATCTCATGAGTAATAAGGACATTGTCGGAAATGGCCCGTCCTGGTTAAAAGGCCGACTGGGTCTCGGAGATGATATCTTGAAGGATCGTCTTGATGCGCAGAGAAAGGATCTTTGTGATGACCTTGTAGGTGACATTACAAAGAGCTATAGGCATGTCGTTCGCCACTAGATTTGCACTAGTGAACTTCGGGATTAATCTGACATAAGTTACATTTGTCGCTGCTGGCATTAGGCCCGATCTGAAAAAGGATTGGATTTCAGAGACTAGAGCCGGTCCAATTGTATCCCAATTCGAGTGGAAAAAGCTTGCCGAGAAGCCATCGGGTCCAGGTGCTTTATCTGGATGAATGAGGAATAGAGCATACTTGATCTCCTTGGCGTCCGGTAGGGATGAAAGGCGTTCATATTCTCCACTAGGCAGACACGGAATGATAGCAGCCTCGACGGTCGCTAACAACTCAGAAGTGGAAGAGTTACTGCACTCCGATTTGAAGATACTAGCAAAATAGGCAGAGATCTGTCCAGCTATCTGGTCTTCTTCGTAATAAGCTTTACCATCCGGATCCTCTATAGTTGATAGTCGGTTCCTCGTACAGCGTCCTTTGGCGATAGCATGAAAGTATCCGGAGTTCTTATCACCGGCAGACAGCCACATAATTCTGCTACGCTGGCGCCAAAATTCTTCTTCCGCCTTGTAAGCTAATAGTAGTTTCGCATTCAAGAAGCCAACAAAGATATCATCACCATGTGGGTCTGTCATCGCCATATCTAAACAAAGCTTCAACTTGTTGATTTCCGCTTTTCTGTTAAGGTACTGTTCTCGTGACCACGCAGAGATGGCTCTACGGCAACGAGCGAGTCTGACGTCAACGGCTAAATCAGGTTCATCATTCCACACGTCTACAATCAGCCTCTTAACATTTTCATTATCTCGAAGCCTGTGATCATATCTGAAGAGACAGTTTCTGTGTCTCTTAGCAGAGTCGAAGACTGTGATAACCGGTCTGTGGTCCGAGATTTCAAATTTCAAATAGTGACAGCGACCTGTTGGGAACCGGTCAGATCAGGCAGGGTTAACCAGAACTCTGTCCAGTCTGCAATAAACAAGGTGGGTCCGTCGTTTTCCTCTCCAAAAAAGGTTGTTTCCCGAATATTTGAGATCAAAAAGATCGTAACAGCTTAGAAAATTGCGAAAAGCCCCAAAAATCTTTTCTGCTTGTTCTGGTCCGCTTGTTCTGGTCCGTCTGATTTTTCGCTGTTATTTCATTAAAATCACCAACCAAAATCCAAGCAGAGTTTCTTGACAGAGATATATCAATGAACGCATCCCAAACAGCATTTCTATTAGGAACTTCAGGTGCACCATACACAAAGATAGCAAAGAAAGAGATCCTCAAGATAAGGACTTACGGGCCTAGACATTATTTTCAGGTTTAGCTTTTGCAAAAGAACGAGTATAATTTTGGGTCTCAAAATAAAATATAACTCAAGAAAGGTTCGACACACAAAGAAACCACAAAACAATCGTCTGAAAAGGAGAACGAAGTTCAAGACTAAAAATATCAAAAAGCAGAGTGCTTCATAGCTAAAAGCGGCGGTGAAGTTTAGATTCACTCTTCGTCATCACCGTCAGCGTCGCCACCAGAGGCTTTCTTGGACGCAGACTTCTCATTTCTTCTTTTCACTCTTCCTGGACGGCCACCACCGAAGGGACTGGTCAAAGCAAAGTCGATGTGTTTCTGCGAGTCAAGTCTCACCATGAACGAAGGGATGTTCACCAATTGCTTTCCAACCCTAGACAAAAACCCAAATCAAGATCAGTAACAAGATCAAATAGACGCCAGTATTGAAAGTTTCAAACTTTGCATCCCATTAAGACAAATGACAGACGTCAGATCAACAAAATCTAAATCAAATGTGTAATAAAGACGCTCAAGACTGGTTAAAATGAGACCAAACAGACAGTTTGATGTGTAATAACCAAAAGGTTATGTCAGAATATGAAATGCTTATTCAGAATCAATCAACACAGAACTGACCACCAACGAGGAACTCCATTTACCTGATATGCCTCTGCCTGATGAGGACACGGGAGTGATGGATAGACTTGGCCATACCGGACTTGAACACAATGGTCTGAAGACGACGCTCGAGGAAGTTCTCCACGGTCAAAGCCAAGACGTAATCGAGCTTGTTCTGGCTCTCATCGAGAAGACCGTAACGGTTCATCTTACGCAGCAGCGCCTCTCCTTCAAAGATCCTCTTGGGATTCTTCTCGTCGAGCGTCAGGAGATCCCTGGCGGCGTTACGGATGCGGCTGAGAGAGTACTGGACTCTCCAGAGCTCACGCTTGTTGCGGAGACCGTACTCGCCGACCAGCTTCAGCTCGGAGTCGAGACGCTCCTTCTCGAAAGGACGTCGTGGTCCCTTGAAGGTCTTTCCATCTATCACACAACACAGATTCAAAAATGAGATCTTCGGACAGGATCTAAATGTCTCATTGTAATCTTATAAGCTACCGAATCACAAACACAATGAGAGATACCATAGATTCACGTATTCTAAATCAGAGTGTACAGTAATCCTAGGAAGATCGGGTGAACGATGATGGATGAACTAAAGGGTAGAGAGGAAGGTGGAGACTTACAGTTACGGTAGTAGCAAACGTGCACCATGTTTTGGTCTTCTTAGTGAGAAGCGGCGGTCTTGAGAGCTTGAGCACGTAGAGAGGTAGGAAGGAGACGGGTTCCTCCTTTATATGGTTGTTTAAAACCCTAAGCCTCGGGGCTTTACTGGGCCTTAATGGATATATAGGCCCGTTTTAGTTGGAATATAACTCTATTGGGCTTTTCCCTCGGATTCACTTATATGTTTCATTTTTCAGCTTACTGAAGTAGATCAACTTGTTTGAACCCATAATAGTAGTGATTTTTTTTTTCATTTGTGGAGTATCGTATCAAAGGATTTCATTTTACATAAGTCTGAATTTTAGATCAATATTAAAACTTAAAAAGTAATAATTGCAAAATTAAAATTGACATACTGTATAGTTTATTTTCTGCCAAACGAAAGAAGTTTAGACATGGTTTAAAAATGAGGTTTGCATTAATGAAGGTGCAAAATAGCAGGGAAATAATTCAAAAAATTGATGTGGGTGACAATTGACAACTTGAGAAGGAATGAGAGGAAACTGCTTTAATGAGTAAAACAAGTTGGTTCTTAACTGCACATTATGCCCGAAAACAAAGCTGGCTCGCCATACTCGTACTACTGTTGTTGTATACATGATTATTACTGAAAATTGAAAGCGATAAGATGTAGTTGTATTACTTTCCTGTATACAGACAGTGGGACTCTCGTTGCGTATGTATTATTGAAAATATGTAACAGTGTAACAGTGTTAATAAGAAGTGTTGTGCCTTCTTGTTTTGCTCGCATTGGAGCTAGGCACACTCAAAGATGTATAACAAAAGCCAGATACTTAAACTTGAGAATGGATTTATTTGAAAATCGTTTGAAGAACTGAAATTTATGACTTGGCGTAAACAAGCCCAACAAAGTCTAAAAGAACAAAAACAGCATGTGTTTTTGTTTTTGTCAGCAAACAGCATGTGTTATTTAACTGAATGGTGCTGTTATAAGATACAATCATCCTTTTAGAAAAGAGAGAGTATTATCTAACAAAAGAAAGAAACATTTAGAGTCTTTTTCACGACGACGAAGAAGCTGTCACCATCTTCGTTGAAGCAGCTCTAGTGTAGCTAGATAGGGTGAAGAACGTGACCTTCCTTAGGATCAACATGAATCCGTTTGCGTCCAGTGATCTTGTTTTTTCTCGAACCTGACTCGTCCTTCTTTTCAATGCAAACAGAGTATGATCCTTCCCGATGCCAACATAGTCTCCCGGATGAAACCGAGTTCCACGTTGGCGGACTATTATGTTTCCCGGTATCACATTCTGCAAAATCATACACACACTCACATTGGTTTGATTTCTCTGAATCTTCCTAAATAGCTAACTGTTGTAAAGTTACCTCTCCTCTGAATTTCTTGACGCCAAGATTCTTGGGTTTAGAGTCACGACCGTTTTTGGTGGAACCAGCTGTTTTCTTAGTAGTCCAACGCTTTAAAACCAAACTCAACTCACTTGAAGAACCATCTTAAACAAACAAGAAGAACAACACAGGTGATTTAACCACACACATAGAGATTTAGAAAGCAGCCTCCTCAAAAGACAAGACTGATAAGTACCGAAAATGCCACTGTCACCGTAAGCAGGAACCTCTGTGATTAGTTCCCTCGAGCTAACTGCATATGGATGCTGCTCGGTTCAAGAAATTCAATTTTTTCACATCTGAAAGCAAGAAAGAGCATGAACTTATTCAAAAACAACTCTTATGTTACAACGATTAATTAGCTTATTAGTCTCAGAACTATAACATCTAAGATTCGACTGGAACGAAACCAAAAGTACCCCCAAGGTATGAAAACTATCTCAAATGTCCTGTAACTTGGGTTTGTATGTGTGAACAAGTTGACATGGTGGATTAGTAGTGAAGTTCACTATCTTTTGTTTCTTGTGTCACATTTTCATTATCTGTATACATATGCAAGTGTCTGAACTTTGAACAACTTGACATGATCTATAACCCTTTTTCGACAGTAATCAATATCCATGTGATCCATCACATGCTTTGCAATCTTTTTATACAAATATTTTGAAATTTATATCCGAATGTTTTCTTTTAAAGGGTCCTACGGTCCGTGCTTTGCCGTGCTATTCCCCGACCCTACATGTCTCTTCTTATAATAACCCTTGTAATAATTTTTTTTGTCAACATTTATTTTCTCATTAGTTTCTTTATTTTTCTAAACGGATATTAGTGTAATTCAAATATAGGTAAGAAACACAGCTAAAATATCTTCCATGTAATTAATTATATATACATTTTGTAGCCATATTGGCATATTGCATAATCAAACTGGTAATTTTCTCATATGTTCTCTATTTAACCGGATCCAAGAAAACTGAAAACTTTAATAAATAAAACCAAATGTTCTCTATTCATTTCATAGTTTACAAATCAATATAGCAAACCTAAGTTATCCTCAATAAAGTTAATATCCGTTGTCATTTCTTATAAGTTCTTCATCTTAATTTGTACAATATATTTGGTTACTCATTTTTTTCATTTACTATTTCTCTTCTGTCGTGTATCATTAGATATACTAGAGATTTTCCCGGGCTACGCCCGGGTTTGGACAAATATTTTTTATTTAATATATATAATAATATATAAATTGTGGCTATATTATAAAAATATAACTTCATATCGAATTTGAAATGAGTGAAATAAAATATTTTTTATTTTAAACTTGGATTGTAATCCAATTCATCTTTATATTTAGGAGCCCTTTAGGGATATTAGATAAAATAATTCATAGAATTTCGTGAAAAAAATAACAACTGGTTCAAACTTTTAAGCTTTTTTTTTTTTTTTGTTTAAAAGAAACTTTCAAGCTTTACTTTTGGTTTTATAATTTTTGAGTTGTTTTTACGAACTTATTATTTATGGTATTAGAGAATCTTATAGATTTTCAAAATCTATATGAAATGCCACTTATAGTACTGTTTGATGACTGATGTTTGTCATTCTCATGCCATGAAAATTTGCGGCTAGAGTCTTTTTTTCTGCCAGCTATTTGCGGCAAACTCTTAAAATCGGAAGATACCCAGAGCCAAATAAGAGAACTGCACATTTTCTTAGTATCTCTTCCCTTATTTTGAAATGCTTTTGAACAGGATATCTCATAATTTTCTTGAAAGCTATAACAATACCCATAACACAGTAAATCCTTATAGTCTTTTCATGGATTTGATATAAGAAGATGACAATGTCTCTCTAACTCAAGTTTCAGCAGCCAAACGATAACTTAAAACCCAAGTAATAAAACAAAACTTTCCGCCACTGCTAAGCCAACGTAGAAGTGGATACGCAGACGTGAGGCAGAGATATGGTTCCCTTTTTTTTATTTTGTTCTGTAGAAGATCCACCACATGTTTTATCCCTCCATATTATCCTGAATAGTGATGTTTCCTTGCTTGTTGATGCCGTTCACCCGTGCGAAAGATCAGAAGAATCTGCACAAATACTTTGTATATGCCATTAAAAAAACAGAATTCTCACGAATCATTCTTTGAGTATATAAAAGTGAAGCTCTGCATCTGGAAATCTCTCTGTCATGAAAATACCAAGGAGGATGACATCAAATTTTGACCAAAAAAAAGGAGGATGACAACAAATATACATGTATTCTAGCAAGCATTTTAAGAAGACATGAAAAGTGATTTTACATGCTCGTTAATCATTTAAGCATGAGTATCCAAGGATGAGGTTCAAACGCTGCTTCCATACCCTTGGCCAGAGAGATGATAACATGAGTTGTAACCCTCTTCTTCCAGTACTTACTAATCTCATTGAACACCTAGAATGGCTCAGTCGATGGTAGACCACTGAAGACAATATCATCATCCCTAACAGCCTCCTGCATATTCTTTAAAACTTCCAAAGGACATAAAGAAGTCTTAATGACATTCAAGCAAAACTCATATTTCAGTATCTCATCTGCGTATAGAACCCTATCCGCTAATCTAGCTTCCACATACCTGAGATACATACACTGTCTCATCAACGTCCTAAGCACATCATCTCTCGAGTTGGTCACTTCAAACAAATGTTCGGCTCTGCTTTTGACGATTGCTAAATATCGTAACTTGTAAGAAGCAAGTAGACATAAAAGGGCTGTCAAAAAAAAGTCAGACCAAGTTGTCCTAGGAAGCATTACGGTAACAGCGTTGTAATAGAGAATGAAAAAAGATAAGGACAGGATCCTTAGCTAACGAACATGGATTATCAACGTTCAGTGAAATCTAAAGTTACAGACTATCAATATTCTTCTATAAGGAGTACTCAACACTCGCTGAAGCAGCAAATAACGATTACATGAGCAGAAAATTCACCAAGACCAATGTAGAATGTAAATTTTTCGGCAGAAAAAAAAAGAGACATAAAAAAGAAAGAAAATGAGCAGTAATTTCTGAGAACAAAAGACTGTCTATATGCACCTTCCAATCACTCGCACAGAAGCAAGGAGATCATTTCCTCTATTCTCTGAGTCTCTCCATGTTCCTGTAAGAAAAAGAACTACCATTACAAACATTTTGTAGACATAAACAAAAGACAGAGCAAAGAACTACCAACCTTTGCATCTTTCATATACTCGAGCACCACTCCTATTCTCTAGTTAAGCATCTTAATGACCCTGAGAAGTCTGCTTCACAGGCATGCTTTTGTCTGATTCCTTTATATCTGCAAAAATCTGGAAATGTTTATTAATTAAACAAAGAGAAGAAAGAAGCAGGATGTCTCTTAATCAACACTTACGGATGGAGTAAATGTACAAAGAGCCAAGCGTGGAGTATATACACAGATTTTTAGGTACGCCTCTTTGTGGTCTCCAAGCTGTTGATGCAAAGCTCTATATCGTCTCAGCCACTGATCCAATCAACAAAGCTTAAAAATTCACCAAAAAGCTTAACAGAATAAATACAGCGAGAGACTGAGAAATATGCGGAAGCGAGCTCATGCCTGATCTTTACCTTAACGTATATTCTCTCCATGTCACTCAATTGTTGACAATGGCTGTCAAGAAAAAAGATAAATTCAGAAAGGGGATGAGAGGTTGCTGTGAAAAGCATGTCTTTGTTAGTGTTTTTTTTTACCTTCAGGTCAGTCTCTGTCTTACTTATTGTTTGATCATTCAATGAGCAGGATGTGTGACCTGAAGGTAATCATCATAAGATATAAGATATGGAGTGACGTGTTGGTACCATACTGCCAATGTCATCAAAAACTAAATTTTAGAATATAAGAAAGTACAATTGACGATTGTGAAAGGGAAAATTAAAGGTACTTGATACATAAACAATGGAGGTCATTAGATCGACAACATAGGGTTCCCATAAGCATATTCAGACTTGATTTCATCTATTGCAGAGAGAATCGAACGAAACAGAACAACCTAATACGATTATTGAATTTACCTGGAGCAGGAGATCACAGCTTCCGTGCTCAGCTACTGTATGTTCTTCTGATAGTTCGATCGATTCTCCTGAAAAGTAGAACCAGCGACCGGCTTGGCTTTCTTGTGATAAGGAGTTGAATCGTAACTCACAATCCTCAGCAGTTTATATAATGATCATGAAGCAGTGGAACAGTTGAGAAGCCATAATATCCTCTTCAGTTTTATAGAATTGATTTCGATTGTGTATTTACATTTAGAAAAGGTGAGAGACATTATGGTTTGTGGGAGAAGGTGAATCGAGAAACTCTTGTTCTTCGACGGAGGCGAATCGGCATGTAGCAAGTGACGAATGTATTAGATGACATGGCACATTCTTAGCTTATGATTGGCTGGAATTTCCATGCCTACGTGGACCCCCTCCCCATTGAAGATATCCTCCTTTTATTATTGTTTGATTTTTTCTGGTAAATAGTGACTTCATACGTTATTACTAGGGTTGAGAATTATTATCCGAGATCCGGATTCGATCCGGATCCGCTCCGAAAATCGGATATTCGGGGTGCCCGGATCCGAATTCGGATAGTAAAATAACGGATCCATCGAATCCGGATCCGGATCCGTTTTTTTAATATATTAAATATAGAGTTTTATTAATAATTATAGTTTATTTATTAATATTTATACTTAAAACTAGTCTTATAATATTACATTTTAATTTTCATAATATTATATTCATAAATTTTGTAAAAATATTTAATTTATCTACTACTTTTAGATTTTTTTTATTTTAAAAAATATTTTAGTTATTTTGACGGATCCGAATCCGAATTTGGATACTCGCGGGTATCATGATATTTAGACGGATATACAAATCCCGGATATCCGGATCCGTCCTAGGCCTAGTTATTACTTACTAAAAAGATAATATATCTTAAAATCAAAAATATCCCTATGTTCCCTCCTTTTCTCCGAGCACAGTGGCTTAAAACAATAATTGGGTGAGAGAGCATGTGGAACTGGGTAAATGCACATGCCTTCTCTTTATCTTCCTTTTCAATCTCTTTAGTATTTTTTTTTTTTTTTTTTGAAAAAGGGCTCCAATCTCTTTAGTATTTTTACGTTAAAAACAACTTTACATGAAGATATTTGTACACAAGTTGGTATGTGTATCAGTGTATGCATGTGAATATACGTTTTTTTTTTGGTAAAAGTGAATATACGTTTTTGTTGTTGCATACGTCTTTCGAGTTGCTTAAATCGTAATGTTCTTGCATTTAGTGGTGGAATTAGTATAAATCTACCCAGAGCCGGCTCAATTTAAAATTGGGCCCTGAGCTGAAATATTTTTTTGTTGGAGATTTATGTATAATATTAAAATTATATGACCTATTCTACAAATTTTCAAAAATTCAGGACCCTAAATATTAAAAGAAATTTGATGAAGAAAAGTGGACCATGCGCAAATGCGCCGGTCGCACACCCTCTAAGCCGGTACTGAATCTACCTATATGTTTAAGGTTCACTTTTATAAGATCTCAAAACAGATTTAAGAAGAAGAAAATGTTATCGAGGTAGTAAGTAGTCAGATCTAAAGGAATATTCATACTCCTACTACTTCGCTCTACCAAGAATTTGTTCATCTATATATTTGAATGCCTTGATTGGAATCTGCTTAATCAATCAACCTGACAATCCTGATTATATCAGGTGATCTATATCTGGTTATCTTTTTAACACATAACAATAGTTAGTATTAACTTATACGATTGAAAAACAAATTTATCTCCACTATACTAAAATTTTTAATTAATCATCATCCCTCGACAAAGTAATGATATTAATAGTGTAGTAAGATTGTAGTTACAGTTTACAGTTGGGACCGTTGGTCAGACTCAGATCTAACTCCCTTCTCCTTCTTCAATGCACCGTCCTTTTTCCTTTTCTTTTTAAAACAAGATAAACAATCTACTTCTTCCCAAAAATATCATATAACACCAGTATAAACTAAGGATTTGAACTGTATCTCTTAAAAAAGTTAAAATTGAAAATTCAAAACTTATATATATCCCTCAAACCATAGTTTAAAACATTAGAAACCACATACTGTGGTTTACTCTTTACCGTACAACTACTAGGAATCTAATACTAAAAAAGTTTTGAACTAACTACTAGAACTAACTACTAAGGGTGGACACAGATCGGATAATACCATATTTTTTAGTATTTATAATATGCTTCGTACTTCACGAATATCTGATTTTCCGATTTGCTTTGTTTCGGAAAAATACAGATATCCAGATTTTCGAATATTCAAAAAATTTGTAGATATTTACGAATATTCACGAATATTTACAGATACTTTATCCACTTTGTACAGTACAAGTAAATCTACAAAACATTATACAGATTTGTTTTTTCTTAAAATAAACTTTATATAATATAAAATTAAACTAATCATTAATTAAACTATGTGTTTTATGAGTTTTTAAAATTAATGAATTTTTCGTACAATACAATTTTTTTATAGAAAATTGTAGTTTTCGTTAGAGATTTTATAAGTAATTTTATAAATAAAATTAATAAAATTATATGTTAAAATAAAAATTGTATAGAATTATACATTTAAAACTCTAGATTTAGTCATAGATATACACCTATCTATATATAAGCCGGAGCGGATCGGATATCCGGCTCTAATTTTTTAATATTTGTGATTTGCTTCGTTTTTAACGGATATTGATTTTTAATATTTGTTTTGCTTCGGAGACTTACGGTCGGATCGAATCGAAACGAATAACGGATTGGATCAAATTTAACGGATAAAATGCACACCCTTACTAATTACGGCGATAAAATCTTTAAGCAAACTAATTTATCCCAATATATGGAACAACAATTTTGATCCCCACATTTTTCTTCATACACATGAAGTGAAATGAAACCGGAGAAAGCTCCTCCACACATGACAGCTTACACAAATGTGACTATCCAGGGTTTGGAATTACTGAACCTAACTGAAAAATAGAGATGAAATCCAATAACCATGCAAGATAAGTTTTAGTTTGGTTTTCTTTAATTAAAATGAATGTAAACATATGTAAAATCACTGAGAAGTATACTACAATCTGTGAGAGTGAAAACATATAAGTTAAAGCAAACAAAACATACAATGTACAGTAGTGTCTTTCTTAGATTTTAAAAATTTTAGTTCATAACATATATACAAGTAGGGCTGGGTATTTTATTCGTTAATTTTAATTCGGTTCGTTATTTATTTCGATTCGATCAGAAAAACCCAGATATCCGTAAGTCTTCGAAGCAAGGCAAATATTAAAAATCATTATCCGTTAAAAACGAAACAAATCACAAATATTAAAAAATTAGAGACGAATATCTGATCCGCTCCGACTTTTATATAAATAGTTATATATCTATAGTTAATGTATAATCTTATATAATTTTATTTATAAAATTACTTATAAAAATATAATATGAAGAAAAGAAGTATAAGATTTTTATAAAAAAAATACTATTCTTCTTAAAACATATAATTTATAAGAAATTTTTATGAATTTTTAAGAATTTATAAATAAACAGTTTCATTAATGTTTTAGTTTATCTTTTATAAGAAAAAATTTGTATAATATTTCCAGATTTACTTGTATTAAACATAGTGGAAAAAGTATTCGTAAATATCCGTGAATATTTACAAATATCCATAAAATTTTCGGATATCCGTAAAGCCGAATATCCTTATTTTTCCGAAGCAAAGCAAATAGAAAAATCAGATATCCGTGAAGTCCGAAGCAAATTACAAATATTGAAAAATACGGTAATATTCGATTCGTGCTCACCCCTATATACAATTATCGAATTCAAAATATATTTAAACTTTCTGGCGTCATTAAAAGAAAAGAAGCTTTCCTTAAACCATGTGCAACCATCAACCACAGTTACCAATAAATAGCAAGTGACTAACACTGTATGATAACGTGGCCGAATATAATTGGAAGCATACGGTATTACGATACGTATTTCCGCATGGAATAATTTAATGGTAACCACTAACCACTGAGTGTATATATAGCTTATATGCAACATCATAGGGTCCTCAACCAATACTCCTCTCTCAGTAGGCATCTTTTAAAAGCTCAAACAAAAAGAGACCAAACTAATTTAAGTAGATCTAGAGGAGTGTTTGGTTCTTTAACAAAACAAAAATGGCTAAGTCATTTGGAGCTCTCTTCCTCTTGGCCCTCGTTGTCTTCTCCTTGCTCCAAACTATGGTAACATCTAACTTCTAAAGTTCTCACATTTTTTCTTATTAACGATTAAAAACCATATATTTAATCTTTCCTCTATAGCCGAGGATAATGTCGTTCTATCATTGTACCTTTGGTTCTAATATTTAAGACTACCTAAGCTAAATGTACTTGTACTGTTTTGGTCTTTAGGTTATGGCCTCAAGGGGATCTGGAGGGAAGTGGAACCCAGTAAGTTTAAGTAATTACATATTAATCTATTACAAGTGTTTTTGATTATTTAATTATGATTCTTTAACCTTTTGGTTAATTTTCAGAAACGTTATGGACCAGGAAGCCTGAAACGTTTCCGTAAGTGTTTCCTTCACAGCTATCTTCTTTTATAACTTGGTTTAAATATAATATACTGATGCCAAAAAAACAAATCTATGATTAAGTGAAGAAATCTTCAAGTAAACTAGTTCAGCAACACTGTTGAACAAGTTGAAAGTAGATCAAGTGGACTGTTTGGTCAGATCCGTGGACTCTCAAATGTTTAAAATTGGCTAATTTACCCCTAAATAATGGTCCAAGAGTCAAAGCAGTAGCCACTCTCTTGGGACACGCAAACGGTCAAAACACATGATCATGTCCTTGCTTTTTCATCATTTTACGTTTTTTTTCACTAAATTCAGTCATTTAACTTCTACAATATTGACTAATTTCACATTTGACGTAAATGACCAGAATGCCCGAAGGAGTGCGATAGGAGGTGTAGCCAGACACAGTACCACAACGCCTGCATCTTGTTCTGCAACAAATGCTGCAGAAAGTGTTTGTGTGTGCCTCCGGGTTACTATGGGAACAAACAAGTTTGCTCTTGCTACAACAACTGGAAAACTCAGCAGGGTGGACCAAAATGCCCTTAAAAACATCTCAATCGTTTTAACATTATCGGTTCCTTTTTTATAATAAAAGTTTTCGATGATAGTTATATTTCACTTGGATCCAACTGTTGGTTTTGTCATTTGTGTTTCTTGTTCTATCTATTTCATATCTAGTGTTGTAATGTTATGCCACTCCTTTGGGATTTTGTTCTAAATCCTTTAAAAATATGAGAGTGGCCTATGAATGAATGATATTTTCATAAATATCTTGTTTTAAAATATACTGGTGGTTTGTCCGCTCTCCGTGCGGAATGTAATCTTTTGTTTATATGTATGTGGTGTGTAAGTGTATTTTGCTTTTGTTTTGAACATTTTGGATTTGATACTAAATGTTTGGTTAATGTTTGGGATTTGTCTAAGGGTTCGACTAGTTTAAACGCTACGGTTACGGTTGCGGATGAAGGAGTTTGTGGATGCGGATGGTTGCAGTTTCAAGAGTTATTAAGCGTTTTGTATGACTGGCACAATGTTTGAAAATTGTTGCGTTTGCGGGATAATTGTGACTGGTTGATTATAAGATATTGCAGCTGTTTAATAATAAATTGCCAATATTAACATATTATAACATTATAAAAATATAAAAAATTATTCTAATAAAATATATATCAATATAATAAAATTAATAAAAATATTAAAACTTTTTTTAAAAATATTTTATTTCGTTTTATATAAGTGTATATCTTTATATATGTATGTATATGAATTTTTAAAAATTCTAATGAATAGTTAGTTTATAGTTTTTATAAAACAAATAATGATAATGTTTGTGAGTTTAAATTAATATATAAAATATGTATATATTTTTATTTATAATATTTCCATTTTTTTTAAATTAAAAATAATTTATATTTAATTATCCACCCGCAACCGCAAACGCTAGCTGAAAGCAACTTTTGATTTTAAGAAGTTTGGAACGGTTTGAAGAGGTTTGTAGCGATTTGTATGATTGTTTCAAAACGCTGTTAACCGCTAACAACCCCAAAAGCTACGTTTGCGGGTGGTAGCGGGGAAACCAATCAGACCCTAAATAGTTATGTAATTTGTAGGTGGCTAGAATAAGTTGATGCAACTCGAGAATGCGTTATGTATTGTAAGATGATGGGTATTGAAATGCATGGAATATTTAAAGTGATTTATATTTTTGTGTATTTGTTTCACACTATTATAACAGTTTTGTTATTTAATTATTTTTATTGGGTTTCATAAAGTATTGATGATTATTTCATTATTGTCTTCTATATGGTGTGGCACCTTCAATATGTAATTCGTGGGTGGTTAGAATAAATTGCTGCAACTCGGGAATGATTTATGTATTGTCAGATGATGGGTATTAAAATACATGGAATGCTTGCGGTGATTTATATTTTTGTGTATTTGTTTTAGACCATTATAATTATTTGTTATTTTTTTTATTGGCTTCCATAAAGTACAGATGATTATTTCACTATTGTCTTTTATATGGTGTTGCATCTTCTATTGTTTTAATTCGGTTTAGTTTTCTGTTAGTCTAATCATAACTGCATGTGGGGTTAAAATCTAGATTTGGGTTGTATAGTTGTACCATTTACAAATGTGGGTGTTTGTAAGGCTTATTTTCTTTTGTTGAGACATGTTATGTGATGTTGACAGTTACGATGTGTTGTTAACGTACAGGTCAAGTGATTTGCAGATTTTTTGCCAGCTGAGTTCGTGAGTTCTAGGTTTTGATTTTGCATTTCATGGAATAGATGTTTAATTGTGTGGTAGTCAGTTATGTAATGATGCAAAAGAATATTTCATGTCAAAGTGTTATCTTTTATCTCTGAACTATGAAATTATATTAAGTATTATATGTGATTGAATATGTGTATCAATGTATGTACACGATTGTTGTGAGAGCCAATAATTTTTTTTTGAATCAAAGTCGAAGTAAAGAAGTACATATAAACCACGTAAATTTTTACATAAATATCTTTATATGAAATATAGATTTGTACATCTGCTTAACATTTTGGATGCCAATCTAGTCGAGATTTCTAATGTGTCAGCTAGGTAGAGGTTTGTTGTTGTGAAACTTGTATGTGATTGTTGTTGTAACCTCAATAACTTGGAATAAGCATGCGAGTTTAATTAGTTCGGGTTATTCGGCTCGGATTCGATTCAACCAAAATCTTACTAAATTAACCCAAAATAAAATTTTGTTTAGTACTCTGTTAGTTCAGTTTTTAAATTCATTCTGAAGGTTTCTTTTTATTAGGGTTAGATTTTGGTTTAAATTTTGAATAAATTTGGTTAATTTTACTTAGTTCGGTTAGTTTAGTTTCAAATTTGATTTGTAGAGTTAGTTTGATTTAATTTTTTTATTTGTTTTGGTTATATTTTTTTTAAAAAAACTAAAGTGACTGAATTTTTAAAATATATCTTGGCATTCGGGTTTTCGGGTCGGTTCCTATCGGATCTGGGTCTTCGTGTGTGGAAAAATCAGATTCAATAGATACTTGTGATTTTTCTATTAGGTTTGAGATTGGTTTTTACCGGATCGAGGTCATTTAGGTCAGAAAATTAAAACCTGTTAAAAAAGCTATTAATTTCAGATATCAGTGGGTAAGGGTCTATGTTTCGGCTAACTTTTTGTTATGTCATTTGATCTCTGCAACTTTGGTTCGCGGAAAGACAAATTATAATGCAAAAAAACACTAAACTTATTCTCATTGACCTAAATTACTAAAATCTAATAAGAACTTAACAAAAAATTCAAACCCAAACCAAAGTAAAATCCAATTCAAAATTTTCTTCAGCAAATGATAGTATGACAAGTGTCATTTTTTCCCCAAAGAGAAAAAAAATTCTACTTTATTGTACAAGAAGATCTTCACAAACAAAAATACACAATAACCGACATTTTCAAGAAAAGCAAAAGTAAGAGAGCATACGAAATGGAAGACGTGTAGAAGCCGGAAAGCGGATTGATACAAACGATATGAAAATTGAAACGAGTTAAGGAAATAAACAGAAGAACAGACGAAATAAACATGGAGGCGAGATTTGATCTCTTTCCTTAACTCTTAATATTCGCTCCGTAGTGAGACGGGACTGTACGAATATAGAGTCCCAGGATACAACCATGGCGAGACGATTCACGCTTCACTCGTGAACGCCCTAACGAACTATAAACTCTACGAAACACTCTCGTAAAAGACTTACGTTGAGAGATTTTTGTTGGTTTGTTTGCGGTCAAAAACTTCAGAAAATGAGAGAGAAGAGTCGAGTTTATTTAAAGAGAAAGACGATAGCCATTTCCCGCAACCACTGTTGCACGTGGGCGAAGATCTCGCGGAGATCGAGGAATGTTGGGTGCGAAACTTACTCCCCAAGACTCTCTCTTATCGCTTCTCGTTTAAATATATGAGAGAAAGAAATGAGTGACGTTTTTATTTTCTAGAAACGAAATGCATGTTGTTTCTGGAAATTATAATGCCAAAAACATAGAGCTTAATTGGTCCCAAAAAGAATCCAAGGCCCAAGGCCAAGTCCACGCCCAGCCGGCCGGACGGACCCGCGCGCGCGTGGAGGCAATCCTCTCTCTCTGAGCCGTTTAGAAGCTCATACTACATGAGCATATATATTGCTCCATTTCTCTTCTTCTAAGCGATGTGGGACTTTCCCCACTTCCCTTCGTTAACATTATGTCTCAAAGACTCTTTATATTATTGACCCAATGGCCCATTTCGTTTTCACCATTCTGACATTAAATAATGGCCCAACAATACGTACTTAACATTGACCCCTTAGCCTAATCCTTAAAGTCCCATTATTGGTTTTGTAGAGCCTAATATTGAGAAGCGCATTATTGTTCTCTTGCACGATGCCAAAATCACGTTGTCTACGCGGTTGCGTTTGTCGCTATCATCTCCATACTCCATGACGATTGACGAGGGAGCGGGCCGAACGTCCTTGATACTCTTTTTAAAGAGAGTCGCAATAAATTAGGACAACAATCGGTGCCTTCATATGAACCACAAAGTACTTACCAACTGTATATCAGCTTTATGCTTTCATCATCACCCCACGTTACAATAAGTACTTCTAAAGAGATCAATTTAACGAGCAGGTAGGCTATTGCTAGTATTTAGCAATATAATACAACAATACTGTTTATTAATTGATTGCGATGTGTAACTGCTGTCAGTAGCACAATAAACAATTGGATATAAACAAAAACAAGAACCAAGTTAAACTAGCTCAAGACATAACTGGTAGGTGACAAACGAAAGGAGGAGGTTTTGCTGTTGTTGTTGTGGTGCGCACGTACTAAAATAAACCAAAGGGCAAAACTGTCGTAGGGACACATGAAACGAGCGTTGAGCGATTCTCTGATTATCGAGCTGAGGAATTAGCATTAATATTCTAAGAATACTATAAATTATTCTAACTTACTGGTGTATAAATTAATAACATTGCTTTCTTCATCCACCACATCATTTCTACTTAGTGTTAAGAGCCAAAAACATCTTCATCACTGAATTATCTAGTGGGGGTTTTGGGAGGGGGGGGGGGGGGATTTAAAGTTTTAAACCAAATGGCAAATACAATTTTAGTTATTTAGTTTAAGAGGTTAGTCCATTCATATACTGACAAGTGTAAAAAAGTTCTAAACATATGTTAGATAGAAACTATTTTCTGTCACTCTCCTGTTTTCCTTTTTTTCTATATAAGCAAATACTCTTTTCTTCGGTCAATCGTTATCGCACTACGTTATTTTATTCTGATTATGTTCCCGTATAATTATTAACAATCTTTTTTTTTCTTGGCTGAACTATTAATAATGTAATTTCGTTTCTTGATTAGCATATCAAACTAACTTTGAGTTTAGCTTATATTAATATGGCCCTCGTTTATACTCTGCATTCATATTATATATTAGCTTGATAAAATAAGTATATAGTTTCGTCTCAATAACCCTTTATTAAAAACTAGTCATAACTAATAATATATATTTTTAAAAATAAATCTATCAATACATACAGAGTTTTTTTGGGTGTAAATCAATACATATAGAGCTACTAATAATATAGATGATTTACCCTAATCCAATTTGATTATGAGCAGTGGTGGATCTATAAATACTTTTTACATCGGTTTATTTATTACAAATTACAAAATTACTGCAAAACAATTTTCAACTGATAAATTCTAAAGCATATCTTATATCTTATGATGATTTTTTTTTTACTAAAATCTTATGATGAATTAACCACTCATGGTCTACATGTACCAAACTATATACCGATTTATAAAAATTTACAATGGACATCTCTGCTTGTATTATGCTAACTATTTCATATAATTTTTTCTACATAACTTTTTATAACTAAATTAGTCACGTTTTTTTTAGAATTCGAAAACCAAACCTCAGAGTCAATCTAGCTATTAGACTAAAACACTTCACATCTATAAATACTTTACAAATGCAAAGCATATATATATATATATATATCTTTATATATAAAGATGAGTGCTACTCTTTTCTTAGATTGTCCAGCTCAGCTTCCACATCAACAATTGTGACTCAGCATATTGGGCTTCACTTAAATTTCGTTCTGGACTTATATATTAGACCCAACATATGACCCATTATCTCTTCGTTGTCTCTTCGTGATTGTGAGATTTTTTATGTGCTTAAAAGGCCTGAATAGAAAACGTATTGGACCTTCCATCTCTAAACCTAAAGTTGTATGTCTCTCTTTTCGTCTCCAAGTCGAGATTCTCACCGGCGTCCTATCATGGTCATTCTACCGCCATGGATTCACAGTCGTGTTCTGTTAGTCGATTGAGTACCGGCGTATACTAATTGAACGTAAAATCGGTGTCTTATTGAATGCTCTCCACTACCGTCAGAAAAATTCGGATACGTTATAGAAAGCCTGTTGAATTCACGCCATCATTAACAACAACTTTCCACATCCCTCGCGATTGGTCATTGAATGCATCCCCACTACTTCAATTGCGTGAATCTTCAAGTATAAATAGGTAACTCTTTCATCAGTTCATTCCAATCCTCTCAGAAGCCTGCTATCTGGGTCCGCTCTGTATCCACAAAGAAGGCGCGCAGATTACTTCGTAATCACCAACTCCCACCTACTCAGCCTCCCACAGGTTGTCTTTCTTTCTTCTACAATAGGGATTGTTTCTCTCCTAGAGTGTCCACCTAGGATTCCAGCTCACTAATTCATGCATCATGGAGCCGCCACGTGTCATGATCTTTAAAATTCAGTGATTCTTAATTTTGTGTACTGTCGCTCACGTCCTTTTAACTTCTTTCAGATCTAGAAAGCTTTGAGATTCATTAATGCATTAAACATGTTCGTAATTCCTTTATCCATGATCTACACTTCAATGTGTGTTAATCTTCTTAGAGACAGTGTTTCTACGGGTATAAAAAGGTATGCTTTGCTCCCCCCCCTGCCCCCCCAAAAACCATCTTTTATATCTCTCAAACCAGACAATCTTCATCTTCAACATATGCGCGAGGTGATTTTGAATTTCATCTGATTTTGATTTTAAGTATTTTAGATTGATTCGTGGATTTTATTTTTGTGCGTAGCCGACTATGATATACAGCGACAACTTCGAGTGGATGAGTAATAGAGATTATAGGCTCATACCGAAGCTGTCAATATTCTCTGTGGTGCCAAAATCCAGGTACACTCAATTCCATTAGAGCTTTTGAATTGTCCTTTGCTCTTTTTGGTCTGTGATTTAACTTTCTTGCCTTTTTTTTTAAAGCTATCTGATGCTTATGTCGCTCTTCTGTTTCTTTAACCCAATCAAGTATGAAAATAAGTCTTTGGAGTTGGGAAAGGGCTCAAAAAGAATAGTGTCTCTCTTGACATTATCAATTTTGGAGAAGATAACAATGGGGAAAAACCTCAGAAACTGGAGCCCCTCCTTTCACCCGTCAATAACAACAACGGTAGCCATATTGTTCATGTTAGCCAATGCTTTCTCGATGTCCTTCTCAGATATTATAGACCGAACATTCCAGACATTAGATATAGGTCGGCGACGACAATGCATGTGGTTTGCTATAGGCAATCAATGGTCGAAGGAAATTGAAGTAATTTATTACTATAGTAATTAAATTTATTGATTTTGGTTTCAAGAAATTAATCGATATCCATTCTATAATACACAATAATAAATTGAACCTGTAAATCAACTGTTAAGAAATAAAAGGAAATTTGAGACATTAAGGAAATTTGAGAAAACCATAAGAGGAGACAAACTAATATTACCTTAAGTATCAACATGCCAACAATTGTTTTTTACATTTCTGTTCAAAAAAGGTTTAAAAATTAAAATTTTTTAAAGTTTAACAAAGAAACAATCCTCCAAATCACTAAAAAATATTTTTAAAAGGAAATGAAAATCAAGGCTGCTATATCGAATGTGATATTAATACAAGATTGTAGAATATTTTTACGGGAAATATGAAAACAATGTTTTTGGATCATTAATACTTAATATTGTAAACTAAAAATAAAAGATTAACTTAGAAATTATATGAAATTTTATTTTTAATAAAAATGTAATAACCTGATTGGTATTTAGAAAAGATAGTAATTGTAAAACAAGATAATATTTAATAATAAAATTAAATAATTTGTGCATATCTATTGAGAGTATCTTAATTATATTTTTACACTGAGTTTTAATCCATAATTATATTTTATTTATAGTTAGATTGTATTATAATGTTTTATCTTTTTATTCGTCAAAAACGAAATATGACACCCTACAAAAAAATATCTTAGCAAAAGAGAAAATATTTAAATACTTTTTACATTTTATAAAAATAATTCACATATATATATATATATGTATTCTTTTTTGCATTCATGAATAATCTGTTTAGTATAAAATGAAATTTTAAGAAATCAGTCCAATACAAATCTATTACCGAATAATATGACTGGTTGAAACGACTTCCAAATTCTTCTTTGCACAAATATTTTTTTACCTCTGAAGTCTCTGGGTCACTTCGATAGAGCCTTTTTTACACAGTTCGCATTTTAAAATCTGATCGTATGAAATTGAGGATTTTTTGAGAAAAAAATTCAAGAGTCAAAAAGAGAGAGGAAATTTTGTACTTGGAAATAAAAGACAATCTTTTAAAGTCGACACATGCTGAGTTTCCAGTGTTTGTGAATAATAGTAACATATAATTTAAGAAATCTAAAAACTTAGATTTAGATTAAGGTTACAACTTACAACTATTGGTTAGATATTTCTTTGTTAAAAATAGTCTGACATAAAATTTAAAATAATAATATTTTAATAATTTATTAACTTTTTGATTTCTAAAATAAATAGTCAAATAATTAGACTAATTTGTTGTGATAAAAAAATTAATTTTATTTTTAGTTCAAAATGAATTGAACATTTAAAATATATTTTAATTGTTTATACTTTTGTTTACCCATCCGTAGGACGGGTTTTGCCCTAGTATATATATATGTGTGTGTGTGTACACCACTTCTTTTAGTCAACAAACCGTATAAATCTCTCTTACTAAACCAGAATATTACCTTTGTACTTCACCTTTTTGTAAGTTTTTAAATTAAATACACATTTCTGCTTTATACTTAATTCTACCTTAAATCATTAATACTCTTTTCTTTATACTACTATCCATATTTCCAAACATCACAATAATTAAACTTACGTCCAAACAATATAAAAATTAAATCTCATATTTTAATAAATTTTTAACGATTTTATTTCAAATTATTTAGATAAATTAAATAATTAAAAATTGAATAATTTATAAAACGGGAAAAAATAAAATCTATTTTTGCAGGTTTAAATACTATAAAACATTCCAATCAATAACAAATAAATTAACGGATTAATTTGTTTATATTTCCTAATTAATGGTTATATCATTTATTTAAGTAACATAATAATTCAATAATAGCCATTACATAATATATATAAACACTATATATTGAAAATAACTGTATTCTACAATAAATATAATAAAAAAAATAATTATGATAAATGTTCGAAATATATATTATCTGAATTAAAATATTTAACACTAATAACAATAAGTTTAAACCGATTATAATATGTACCAACATATTAACAAGATAAATTACACAAAATAATTATAATAAAATTAAGTAAGCTATATGAAAAGAGTAACATGATCAAGACTTATTTATATTTCTTAATTATTTTATACCTATCATTTTCTCTAAAATTTTTTTATAAAAACGTCATAATTTCATAAATTTGCAAAACAGTGAACTTTAAGAATTTTGGACTAAAAGGTGACAAATTATAAAACTATAATAATTTAAATCAAATTGGATTACATATTGTTCATCCAACGGTTCAATCAGTAAATCTTGGGTTTTAATGATTTTTACAGGTTTTAAATATGGATATTTTAAAGACTAAATCGAATTATTGGATCACCGGATTATGCGGTTTTACTGCGGGTCCGGATCAAATTTATAAGTACTGATTTAAATGCAAAAATATTTTAAATTCACAAAATTCTTACAAATTAACAAAATATTTGTTAAAATATTATCAATTTTTTTTATTATAAAATATTCCACACTTGCGTAGCGCATGTCAAGATCTAGTATACTATAATTAAACATCAAATACCAACTATATAAAATATCTCCGATATACGATTTAATACACATAAATGACTATTTGAGAAACACTAGATTTTGTTGACAGCTATATATAATTCACTATTAATGCATTTCTTTATTAGAAAACTAAATAATTCAGTTTAAAAAGTAATTGAATATTTTGCCTTTCATTTTCAAAACGTTTTCAGATTTCTTCCTATGAAAACATGATATTTTGTAAAAATAACTCAAAATAAAGAGTAAGAATAGGAAAGCAATCCAGAATTAGTGAATTACTGTCTATTTATCTTTGTTAAAATCACAGAAAAATACAGACGAGTGATCGGTGATAAAACGACAAACATGTCCGAGTAATTAGGTAAGTTTCCATATATATAAATAAAGAAAGTAAAAAACGATTTGGGAAAAAGCATAAATTAAAAAAGATATGAAATGTGGTCATCAAGTCACTTAATTATGGAAAAGTCTTTTAATTTTGCTGCAAATGACGGGGGGAAATAAAAGCTAGCAGGATAATTTTAATTACGTAACGTGAGAAAACATATGGTTTGTAAATTTTGCCGGGGGGAACTTGACCCGTACCTTCTTAGGTCTGCTACTGATGACGAGAATCCCATATAAAAGTTGCGGTCAATGCGTTGTGAAAAAAAAAAAACCATCAACTTCACATCTCGTATACATCACAAGATAACATATTAAAGTTAGATTAATACTAATGTTTATTATTTAAAGCTAGACATATTGTCGACCAAAGAGTACAACTAATGAAAAATATAGGCATTAACTTCGGCTCTACGAGTACTATATATTGCCTTTTGAGTTTATATTTCTTGCAAATTCTCTATCTCCTTCCTCTCTCTCGACCTCTTCTCTCTTTATTTGTCACGCCGACATCGAAGGAGCAGAGTGTCGAAGATTAAACAAATGATGACCGAGAAGCAAGATATCATGTCGGAGCCATTCATCGTCAAGACGATTAACGACGAAGAAGCGACGCTTCATGATTATGAGTTCAACAATAATAATCCACAGGGCAATACCTCTTTCTCCAAGACTTGTTTCCATGGCATTAACGCTTTATCAGGTTTGTTTTTTACTTCTTCTTTTTTTTCTAAATTCAATTTTTCCATCTTTGATTTTTTCAACACGTTTTATTCTTATCTCCAAATTCTATAACTCACGGCCAAAGGTTCCAACACTTAGCTTATCCAGTTATCCACATGTGTGGATATATATATGGTCTGTGTTTTCTAATTGTTTTCATTATAGTCATCACCTATTTTTGATAATTTGATAGAAAAACTAAATTTAGCTACACTCCAGATGCTCTTATAACTCAAGATTTTGACTTGATCTTGTATTTAGATTGCTGCGTAGAAGATCAATCTTATTTTTGCCTCATATTTTAAAATTAACTAAATAGCCTTAGTTTATAATCATTTGAACCAACTTTAAACCAAATGTAATTCAATCCAAATTTTCTTTCGTCAAGATTCAGTTTTATAAATTTTGATAATTATATAAAGGAAGAATAAAGCAAACAAACCAGACGTTTGTTTGACTTCCAGTCATGTCATGGTTAGGTTAGTCCGGTTTAAACAAAATAGAAACCGTCTAAACAGATTTAGCTGAGTTTTCAATGGAGTATTAGATGTTATTAGCGAAGTGTGGTTATGTGCCTATCAAACAGGTCGTTATCATAGTATCATTGTGTGTTTAATGCTTATAGATTAAACTAGGTTTTGGTTTTACACATGTTTGGCCAAACATTAATAAGCCATCTTCGCTATCTCTATCCATATATCAAATATGCATACAAACAAAAAAAACCCCAACAGTTGATTAAAAAGAAAGCAATAGTTCCACTTCTCTTCCAATATATAAATACAACGTGTCCCTTAGCAAGCCTAACACACTAACAACACTTCTTCCTTATTCCATTTGTGCTCTTCTTCCTCTACAAGCTTCTTGAATCCTATCATACCTTGGTGACGATCTTGTTTCTTTGTGTGTGTACAGTGTATTTTACGTTTAAAATTAATCTACCTAAGAGATTACAATATTTTGACATATGAACACAAACAAAATAACATTTTCATTTGCACTTTGAACAATCAGTTTTTTATTAAACTTTTTATTTTGTCTTTCTCTTTTAGGTGTTGGTATATTATCAGTCCCATATGCATTAGCATCCGGAGGATGGCTAAGTTTGATCATACTCTTCACCGTAGCCATCACAACTTTCTATTGTGCCATTCTCATCAAGAGATGCATGGACATGGACCCACTTCTAAGAACTTACCCGGACATTGGCTACAAAGCCTTTGGAAACACAGGACGTGTTGTTGTCTCCATCTTCATGAACCTCGAGCTTTACCTTGTGGCTACTAGTTTCTTGATCTTGGAAGGTGACAACCTTAATAAACTCTTCTCAAACGTTGGTTTCAACTTCATGGATATAGAGTTTGGAGGCAAGCAGATGTTCATCGTCGTCGTAGCTCTTATTATTCTTCCCACGGTTTGGTTAGATGATATGAGGATTCTTTCTTATGTTTCGGCGAGTGGTGTCTTTGCTTCCGGGTTGATTCTTGCTTCTATCTTTTGGGTTGGTGCATTTGATGGAGTAGGGTTCAAGAACCAAGACTCGAAGATGTTACAAATCAATGGAGTCACTACTTCCGTGAGCTTATACATGTTTTGTTACTGCGCTCATCCGGTTTTCCCAACTCTATATACTTCCATGAAGAACAAACACCAATTCTCAAACGTAAGTTATATCAAAACATACTATTAAATTCGAGCTTATCATGTGTTTCCAACTTAAAACTATTGACGATAAGTGATTGATCCAAATCTCATATATTATTTTTGTCATATTGAAACTTCCACTTCCGATGTTTGAGCTTATAACTAATGATTTTGCATTGCTTCTTTTTTTTATTGGTTTCATTTGTAGGTCATGGTTATATGCTTCACAATATGCACATTCATATATGCATCGGTGGCGATATTGGGTTACTTAATGTATGGATCAAATGTAGAGTCACAAATAACACTGAATCTTCCGACTGATAAGCTTAGTTCAAAAGTGGCGATATGCACTACATTGGTGAACCCGATTGCTAAGTTCGCCCTCATGGTTACGCCTATTATCGACGCATTGAGGAGCCGGTTTATGCGTAACAAAAAAGCAGGCGGTTTAGTGCTTGGTACGATGTTGGTTGCTAGCAATGTTATCTTCGCATTGCTTCTTCCTTTTTTTGGTGAGCTCATGAGTTTGGTCGGAGCATTATTGAGCGCAACTGCTTCGGTTATATTGCCGTGTTTGTGTTATCTAAAGATCTCTGGCAAATACAGAAGACTCGGGCTGGAGACACTGGTTCTCATTGGTCTTATACTAATCGGTATCGTGGTTGTGATAACCGGAACTTACAAGGCGGTCAAGGACATTTTTGGCCGGTTTTGAAGTCTCAATAGGTGAAACTGTGAAAGTCTAGTTTCTTGAGCTTATTTTGTAGAAGACATATTTGTAAACCAATACTATAGTGTTATTCTTTAATGAAAGAAACAGTTCCAAAACGTTTTAACATATAGTCAAAGTGTATTCTTTAACCTGTTCCTCCTTGGTTTGTGATGATGAAGATATGATGAGTTTGACATGATGGGAGATTGAGATCTGGAAATAAACAGGAGACATCACTTTCTCTAGGCTCTCTTCATCACATTATTAAAGATGGTCAGAAAAGAGCAATACAATACCTTTATAGTCGTAATTATGATAAATAAGTACGAATAAGCCACTAGGAAAGCCCAAATTCATTCTTAAAGCCCAATATGGAGCCCACTTTTGTACTTTGGTTCGTTAAGCACTAGGTCTGTTTACGAGTAAGTATAAGATGAAACGCCGTCGTTTCCATGGTTTCGACCCTTCACTGATTTTACTCGTCCTTCCTCTTCGTGCGTGGTGGAATGTTCGAAAACTCAGTTTCAGCAGATGATTGAGAAGAAGACCAATAAGCGTCCATTACTTTCTCCATTCGCATGCTTAATCTTCTCTCCTCCAGATACTCTGCTCGGTTTCGTTCGCTTAACAAGGTCTCTTCTCTTCTCTCACGCCGTTACTCTTCCGCCCTTTTTTCTACTACCTCCTCATCAGCTTCATCCTCTCCAAGAAAGTATGAATCTTCCTCACTCTACCCTGGTACATTGGATCGGTACTCGCTTTCTCTTGGTGGGCCAGCGAAGGAGATACGTGACGTCACTGCTTCGTCTCTAAAAGACTTGCTTTTGGATTTGTCCGATGCGGTTCCCGACATCACCCGCAGATTCAGAAGATTCCACGCCTTGAAACCCGAACACGTGCTCGAATTGCTACTGGGTTTCGAATCCGAGCTTCAGAGAGGCGGAAAGGTCCGAGCTTTATGGGATGTTTTCAGATGGGCTAGCCGGCAATACCAAGGGTCTAACCATCACCCTCAGGCTTACGAGATCATGGCGACGATGCTTATCAGGGAAGGAATGGTTAAAGAAGTCGAGTTCTTGCTGTTGGAAATGGAGAAGGACGGAGAGACGTTGGATAACGAGGTGGTTTTCTGCGATTTGATTCAGAGATATGTGGATGGTTTCGATTCCAGGAAGGCGGTTATGCTGTTTGATTGGATGAGGGGTAAGGGTTTAGTGCCTTCGACGTCGTGTTACGAGGCTTTGATTGATCACTTGGTTAGAGTTTACAGAACAGAACCAGCTTATAGAGTTTGTTTGGATTGGATGGAGGAGGCAAAGGAGGATGAATCATGTAACATGAATATAGATAGATTTGGGAAAGTTGTAGAGTTGCTTTGCTTGGACCAGAGGGTTCAGGAGGCTAGAGGTCTGGCGAGAAAGCTTGTGGCCTTGGGTTGTTGTAACACGAGCACCACCTCGATGTATAGTAAGATTTGTTTAGGATACAGCGAGAAGCAGGACTTTGAGGATCTATTGAGTTTTATCGGTGAGGTTAAGTACCAACCTGATGTGTTCGTTGGCAATAGGATTGTGCATTCTCTCTGCAGGAGGTTTGGCTCAGAGAGAGCTTATGTGTACACGGAGGAGCTTCAACGCTTGGGGTTTAAACCTGATGAGGCTACGTTCGGTATCTTGATTGGCTGGTGTTGTTACGAAGGAGATGTCAAAAGAGCGTTTCTTTACTTATCTGAGATTACGTTGAAGGGTTTAAAACCTGATGTGCATAGTTACAATGCTATCTTAAGTGGGCTTTTTAGAAAAGGATTGTGGCAACATACGCGCTGTGTTCTGGACGAGATGAAGGAGAATGGAGTGTTGCTCGGCTTGTCAACGTATAAGATAATGGTGACTGGATACTGCAAAGCTAGAAGGTTTGAAGAAGCTAAGAAGATTGTTAAGGAGATGTTTGGCTGTGGTTTAACTGAAGCATCTAAAGTTGAAGATTCGATATCAGAAGCTTTTAGTTTGGTAGGATTTGATCCTTTAGATGTTAGATTGAAGAGGGACAATGGTTCTGGACTCTCCAAAGCAGAGTTCTTCGATGATCTTGGGAATGGTCTATACTTGGACACTGATTTGGATGCATACGAGCAGAAGGTGAACATGGTACTTGACAGGTCCGTCTTACCTGAATTTAATTTGCTTATCTCTGGAGCTTGTGATGACGGTGATTTAGGAAGAGCTTTGAGTCTTCTTGATGAGATGCCTCGATGGGGTCAAAAGCTATCACGTCGAGGTTTCACCGTTTTAATGAAGAATCTCTGTGCATCCCGTTCCCATGCCAGAGTAAGTGTTAGCCTAATGGGGAAATGGCCGAAGCTGGCTAATCAGTTAGATGGAGAAACCCTAAACTTTCTTGTCCAAGAATATTGCAAGAAGGGGTTTAGTCGCCAGAGCAAACTCTTGTTCCACAGAATGGCTCAAATGCATCTTCCTATCGATAACGCGACTTACACGTCTCTGATAAGTTGTTTCTGTAAGAAAGAAACAATCAATGATGTTCTAAATGTGTGGGAGGCTGCGCAAATGGCTAACTGGCTACCTGATTTGGACAGTTGCGGAGCTCTATGGGAATGTCTTCTCCAGAAAGGACTTGTGAAGGAAGCGGTCAAACTCTTCGAGCTCTATTCTCTATCGCAGTCAAAGGCATGTAGGATTTTCGTGGAGAAGCTCACAGCTCTTGGGTTTTCTCATATGGCTTACTCTCTTGTGGAAAGGCTTGAAGGAGAGGGATACGTTGTGGAAGAAGAGGTTTACAACCATCTTATCAAGGGACTCTGTAAAGACAGGAACGATTCAGCTGCATTTGCTACACTCGACAAAATGCTTGACAAGAAACAGATTCCGAGCTTGGGAAGCTGTTTGATGTTGATTCCTCTGCTTTGTGGAGCTAACAAAACAGAGAAGGCATTTAGTTTAGTAGAGCAATTAGATTCAGCTTCTGCCTACTCTGCTTTGATAGAAGGACTCTGCTTAGCTGGGAAGATGCGGGACGCAGAAAATCATTTATCATCGAATTGGGTTTCCATAGATAACGATATCTATAGTCTGATGTTTCGAGGTTATTGTAAAGGTAACGACTTGAGGAAAGCTGAGGAAGTCCTAGGAATCTTGGTGAGGAAGAACGTGACCATTCCTGTGAAGAGTTACAGAGAATATGTTCGGAGAATGTGTTCAGAGCGTCAGTTTCTCTCTGCAATTAGTCTGAAGGAGTTTATTTTGCTAGGAGAAAGCAATCCTGGCGGCGTAATCATCTACAATCTGCTGATTTTCTATCTGTTTCGGGCTAAGAATGCTATGGAGGTTAATAAAGTTGTGCTCGAAATGCGAGGAAGAGGACTGTTGCCTGATGAAACCACGCTTAACTTTCTCGTATATGGATACTCTTCGTGTGGAGATTATTTAAATTCTCTGCGGTATCTCTCGACTATGATCTCAGAGGGGATGAAACCGAACAATCGAAGCTTCAGAGTGGTTATTAGTTCTCTGTGTGACAATGGAGATGTGAAGAAAGCTCTAGAATTGTGGCAGGTAATGGAATCAAAAGGATGGAGGTTTGGTTCTTCTGTTGTCCAAATTAAGATCGTTGAATCTCTAATTTGGAGAGGTGATATGGCAAAAGCTGAATACTTTCTGACACGTGTGACACGCAACGGCGTGATGGCGGCTCCCAACTACGATAACCTCATCAAGAAACTATCTGGTCGAGGGAATCTCAGCATCGCGGTTCACCTCTTGAACACAATGTTAAAGAACCGAGAGATTCCGGATTCTTCAAGCTATGATTCAGTCATTGACGGGTTTCTGAGATGCAGCAGCAGCAACCAGCTGGATAAAGCTAGGGACTTTCATACAGAAATGGTGGAGTTAGGTCTAAGTCCAAGCGTAAGTACATGGAGTGGTCTTGTTCGTAAGTATTGCGAAGCATGTCAAGTTGTGGAATCAGAAAGACTAATCAAGTCAATGGTTGAGTTAGGTGAAACACTACCGAGTCAAGAGATGTTTAAGATTGTGATTGATGGGTTTCGTGCGGAGAACAACACGGTGAAAGCTTCGGAGATGGTGGAAATGATGCAGAAGTGTGGCTATGAAGTTGATTTTGAGACTCATTGGTCTTTGATTAGTAACATGAGTTCTTGCAAGGAGAAGAAGACATCTGGCCAAGGATTCTTGTCTAGGCTTCTCTCTGGGAATGGGTTTGCTTGGAAGCGATAACTATTTTCTAATTAGGGGCTAGTTTTGAAAATGTAAGAAAATCATTTTTTTCTTCTTACATTACAAGATGAGAAGTTCAGTTCTTTCATTCCAATGAACACTTCAGTTGCGGAAGTCTAGTTTATAACCAAGTTTTTGTATTATATATCTATACATGATTGTTTGGTTAAGAGATTTTAAATGTAAAGGTGTTCTTATGTACAGCCTGAAAAAGCTCTGGAACTACCAAACCAAGCTAGAAAAGTTAGACCTTTTCAGTCTGTTTGTTTCAGATTGAGCTTAATGCAGAGTAGTGTCTTCTCACATGGCATGAATTAAACCTCTCTTTTTGTAATTTTGTAGGTATGACTTCTTGATTATTGCAATGTCTGATCAAGTACACTAATTGCAGGAGATTTGTATAGCATCATTCAAATGTGGGAAGCCGTGGTGGATCGACAGAATACCAAACAAGTGGCATCATTTATGAATAGGAAAATATTGAAGTAATGTTAGGACCATAACAGAGTGGCAATATGGAGTCAGCATGTCATTTATAGAGGTTTGTCCCCATTGTCCTTTACATCATTTGCAGCCATTATAATTTTCTTTTTGATCCATGCAGCTTTCATATTCACATTTATTCATTTTTCCTTTTTAAAAAAATTATAAAAACTGATTTCTTTTTGTTTTTATTTGTGCAAATCTTTATGATTTTGTCTTCTCTGATTCGATGAAGATACATCTTCTACCCTACTAGCAGGGATCCCACCTCAATAAATCCATCTTTTGCCTTTATGCATGGAACACATCAAGCTACTCTTCTTTGTTTGGTCTTGTAAAAACTTCTTTAATGTCACCGTTTGGCTTCATAAATCATCTACCTTTCTTGGCAGCAAAATTTACCTTGCTGATTATTACATTCGTACACCTGCATGATACCATAACCATATAAGATCAAATCAAGGTACAGGTTCTGAATTTTAGGCCATTAATATAAGATAATCCGGCTTAACATCATTCCATACCATTATGTTCTGTTCTCAGGGTCCAAATGATTCTGAATACATTGTTTTTTGTTTTCTATAATATGAAAATTTTCTATACTCTTATGACTCGCTGACTTGACAGTTGACAGTTGACACCAAGAACAGTGCAGCAGCCAATGGAAATTTCATTCAGTGATGAAGAAACCACTGCACAAGGTAAGACTTTTCAGCAAGCGGTACTTTATCTCTCCACAACCACAAAATGCTTCCTAATCCATTTTTAAGGTTAGAGAGTTTTCCTTAACTTCTTGCTCAACAAGTATAGCTCCATGTGTTGTGGAAGATATATCTCTCAACGCCGCTATATTTAAACCAAGACCATCATAGTATCTGCTAGAGGATGGATTATCTAGAGCTTTCCTAAAAAAAAATATTGTTGCTTGTGAGTTCCACAGTAGTCATTATGTTTCTATTCGTTTGTTTACACATGATAGAATTTTACCATTTTCAGAGAAGTAAAGAAGAAATTCTGTGCATCTTACTAAGTTCTCTTCTACTTGACGCTCTATGTCTCATTGATATGCTACTGTAGTGGTCAGTTTCCTATTATTCACCGCTTTTTAACAGCATTAACTATCTACTTTTCTTTGGTGAAGGTTACTGAGAGAAAAAATGAAGTGAGAAAGAAACCAATAATGTTGTGTGCCTTAATAAGCATTTACTAGTTGTAGTACTATCTATATACACATACCTAGAGAGCAAACAATGAGAAAGTTGTGGACGTTTAAGGCCTTAGACTATCTGTAAAGGTAACATGAGGGTAGCTAAATCTAACGAAAGGCAGCCATAGTGTTCTTATAGGCAAGTTCATTGCCAAAGAGCTAGGATGGGATACCGGGTGATGATATTAGAGTGGTAGAACCGGATAACAGAAAACTTAAAAGTTGCAGGAATCAGTAAATTTAAGGGAATGATATAGTAGCTACTGGACCTGAATTTACTTGTATCACAGGAAATAACTGCTTTAATCTTGTGATATGGAAAAGTCACAGTGGCAGGTAAAAAAGATCACCTCTTTTTGCTGTTGTGTATGTTCTCTCTCTGAGTTATTTAGAGAAGGACTGGTTTCTCCAGGTCTTAAAGCCACAAAAGGTAATAACTTCTCGAGACCCCACTGTTAATAAATGCTCATCCATGTGAAAGAGCCGGGAAAATAGGGGATTCATTTCATCTTCTTGTTGTGTGTCCTTTTTTTTGTCAACTGTTGTGTGTCTTTCTCTATTGCTCTATATATCATCCTTCATCACTCATATATGCTTCACTTGCTAACATTCCTACAACTGTAGTCAAAAAGATCATTCCTCTGTGCTCTGGTGATCATGATGATGATCATGTGATGAATGAGATATCTCTTACCAGCTTCTTCTTTGTTCTGTAATAAGATTAGAAAGAAAATATGGGTAGATCACCGTGCTGTGACAAGATGGGTTTGAAGAAAGGACCATGGACATCAGAAGAAGATCAGAAACTTTTGGCTTATATTGAAGAACATGGACATGGAAGTTGGCGTTCATTACCTGAGAAAGCTGGTTAATGAGTTTCTCCGTATCATCTTTTGTGCTCTAACTATTTTAAAACTTGCTTCTCATCTATCTTCCTTCTTCTCAATCGCTCAGGTCTCCATCGATGCGGCAAAAGTTGCAGACTCAGATGGACTAACTACCTAAGACCAGACATCAAAAGAGGCAAATTCAACTTGCAAGAAGAACAAACCATTATTCAACTCCACGCTCTCTTAGGAAACAGGTCTCCAGACAAACAAACTCAGCTTCTTTATTTGCTCAATAGTCTTGCCCTTTTGTCTGAAACTTTTGATTTAAACTAGGTGGTCGGCGATTGCGACCCATTTGCCAAAGAGAACAGACAATGAGATCAAGAACTACTGGAACACGCACTTGAAGAAACGGTTAGTTAAAATGGGGATAGATCCAGTGACTCATAAACCCAAAAACGAGACTCCTCTGTCTTCTCTTGGTGGTCTATCGAAGAACGCAGCAACACTTAGCCACATGGCTCAATGGGAAAGTGCTAGGCTTGAAGCTGAAGCAAGGCTAGCTACAGAATCAAAGCTTCTTCATTACCAAACCAAAGTATCATCATCATCATCTCCTCATCATCATCTAAACATCATCTCATCATCAGGTAAAACAAAACACTCTGCAGTTCAAAGGTGGAAACTTTATTTGATTTTGTATACAAACAATGCAGATCAACAACAACAACAGCTTGAATCTCCGACATCTACAGTGTCATTCTCGGAAGCGAAGACAGAGTTCGTCGGATCATCATCATCAACGTGTCTAAATATCATCAAAGAAGCTGAAAACGATTGGATCAGCTCAACGATTCACGAGTTCGAAGGAGGAGTCGAAGAAGGGCTCACGGGTCTCTTGCTGGGTGGCGGCGATTCACTAGGCCGGAGTTTCTCCGCCGATAAAAATGAGACGGCCGGCGAGACTAGTGGTGGTGGTGGTGGTGACTGTAACGATTACTACGAGGAGGATAACAAGAACTATTTGGACAGCATTTTCAGCTTTGTGGATCCTTCGCCGTCCGATTCAACACCCTTGTTCTGATATCAAGGGCTGATATCTCTCAGGGAATGTTTTTGATTCTTTTAGTTTTCTACTTTTAATTTTTTTTTTTCATGTCTATTTAGATAAATTTTAGACTTAAATCCGATTTTTGCATTTACCATAAATTACTGTTTTATTACTATTGCTATGGTCTTATGGTATTAACTCGATGAATATTCCATGAAATGGACAGTAAAAAAAAAAGACATGCGACTGCGACTACTACCACCACTTAGAACAATATCACTAGACAAACTATATGTTGTGGTCATTTGTTTTTTTTTTTTTTTGAAAAAAATTGTGGTTATTTGTTTTGTATTATTACTATGCAATGAAAGTAGGGTGTTCAATCCGGATATCGGTTCGGTTTCGGTTCGGTTTTTTCGGTTTTTCGGTATTTCGGTTAGTAAAATATAACTACCATTCTAAATCCACATTTACTTCGGTTCGGTTCGGTTTATATGCCGTCGGTTTTCGGTTTTATTCGGTTTTATACCAAAGAACATAATTATTTAGTTTGAAGTCATATTATATGAATTTTAGAGTCATATTGTCAACACAACCATTTATTAAAACATAATATATGTTCAAATAAATGAACATAAAATTAAAAACGCATCTACCATCAAGTAAAATAATCAAATCTAGAATTAAATTCAAAGCTCGAAATTTTGAAAATAAAAATAAACAAAACACAAAGGATGAAAGAAAAGTTTTTCCACTTTTCCATATTTAGTGTTCATCAAAAACATGCCTCTTCGATTGAACACGAAACTTTGTTCGTTTATAGATAAGAAAAAAATTATTAAGAATTTTCACTAAGTATTGTCCACCAAATTTATAACATTCACATCAATATAGTCAATGCTAAAATAAAGCAAAAAGATTAAAAAATACACTAAGAAAATAAGAAGCATCGGTTGTGATGTATTGTTATTTAATTATTATGATTCATGTGTTTTACAAATTAGGACTTCTTTATCACTATAAAAAATATGGTAATGATTATTAACAAAAAATTAACTTATATAACAAACAGATTTTCATGTGTCGTTATAAAATAGATACATATTTACATGTTTCTACTTTTGTTCGGTTTTATTCGGTTTATTCGGTTTAATCGGTTATAAACCTAACCATATCCAAATCCTACGATTTTTATAAAATCACATCCATTCGGTTTAAATGGTATATACCAAAACCAAACCATATTGTCTATTTCGGTTTGGTTCGGTTCGGTAAGATTCGGTTTTACCATATTGAACAGCCCTAAATGAAAGATCAAATAGTGATAATATGGGTGTTATAAAAAATTAACACGTTGGCATGTCGATTACTATATGATAAAAAATTAAATGTTGGTTGTTTCATGTCCTTTTCTGCCTTTGTTTTTAAACATCTCGAATCCCAATTTTTCATTTTTCCAATTAAACACCAAAGCCGAAAAAGACCAAACCGATCAATAACATAATGAAATGATAAATATGATCGTGTTCATGATTGGATTCTATTTATTTGGATAGGACCCCATAGAAATGGACCCAAAATATCCCAAAAATCGATGTTTCAGAAGAAATATTAATTATTGCATTGTCACTGATATCTAAATAATTCTGGATATATCCCTTTCTTTATAGAAAAAGAAATATGGATATTCAGAGACTGGTTTTGTAGATGGATAACAGAATATTTACATAACTATGTTTATGTATATTTTACATAATTAAATCTAATCTAATAGAGTTTGTGTGAAAATATTTTATTTAATAGAAGATAAAAAAAACCCTCCAATTACTCTCTTTCCTATTACTTAAAGGCGAAATCCTAAGAGCATGTTTATTGGAGATCTCTTAGGTTAGATCTCTTAGCGTAATATAAGATACGGTCTCTTAGTTTTTAACTAAAAAAATTAAGAGACGTCTCTTAAATAAGAGATTTAAGAGATGTCTCTTAACTTTTTTAGTTAAGAGTTAAGATATCGTATCTTATATTATGCTAAAAGACCCAACCTAAGAGACGCCCAATAAACATAGTCTAAAAACCTCACATCGATTCAAATCGGAAGCCATCTCCGGCGTTTCTAGCCACCTCTCGTGTAAGGAGGCTACGGTCTGCCAATATCTGAAGGTTTCTCCCCTACTCTATTCATGGATTCCCTTGAATCAGATCCAATTCCATCAACGACGAAAGTCTCAGCTCATGTTGATGTTGCTACTGTTGATCCTGGGGTCGTTCCTGGTGTCGACAAGGCTCTTCCAAGCAGTGAGGCTCCTCCGTTAGCCACTCCGTTTGACGGCTCCTGCTCAGATTCTCCAAAGCAGACAGACCAGCCAAACGCTTGGTCGAAGCCTCTTACTTTCACTCAACCCTCTTCTGCACAGTTACAGTTCTTATGCAGACTTCAAAGGACTTGATAGCACAAGATCAACTGTTGGTATCTACTACCAGTACTGACTCTGTACCTGATGAATTTGCTGCTGCTTATCAGTCTCTCAAAGCTACTGAAACAGTCTCTTTAGGATCCAAGGAATGTCCATATATTACTTCCATTGATTCTCAGGGTTGTATTCTTCTTGATCATGAAGAAAGTGACCTTACTACAAAGGAAAATTCTGAAATTGGAGAGCCAAGAAGTGAAGTCACCACTGTCTCAGTTGTGACTGTGAACACACCCACTGAAAATGTTTATTTGGCTAGTGTGCCAAAGGAGACTGCTCATGTTACTCCAAAGAAATTCCAACAATTAATGTAATGGCTGCCTCTTCTAGCGATGAAATCTTTGAACAGTTTGATGTCTCGAAACATGTTGACTCCTCACCACATTCTCCGCCAACCTCAGAAGATTTTTTAGGGAAAGTTGATAATGTGGTTGATACTAGTTTTTCCTCTCCATCTTCTGTACCATTTGTTCATAAGAACTTATTTGCAGTCTTGGATAATGATGAAGTCAAAGATCCAGCAGCTGTTCCAGCCTTGGACTTTCTCTTCACAACCTCTCCATTACCATCCTCAGTTTCTTCCCCTCATGATTTTGCCCCTGGACAGCCTCGAGACCCGTTTGAAGATTCGACATTAAGGTCGCGAGGCGGTAGGCCGTTAAAGCCTTCTCAAAGGTTGAAGGAGATGAAAGGGGTCGAGGTAGAGGGCCTCATCACTAACTTCTCAACAATATCTTGTTTAGACTACTCTACTATGTTGCTTCCTTGTTTCTCAATGCTTAATCTCTAATGTATGACTTTATCTTTGAACTCTAAGGTCCCTATGACCTTCTTTGCTAGCATTTTAATTGAAAACCTTTTGTGGAAAAAAAAGGGGGAAATTTTACTTTTACACTTTGTTTAGTATCACTATTCATATATACACTTAGAAGAAGAATATTTTCATAAATACCTAAATCATTAATAGGCAAAAGACAAAATAACCCTCTCACAATTATAATCTAATTTCATCTCTTTCTCTCTCGGGAGAAAGCTTCGACGGCGACGGTAATGAAACGAGCAACGACAGCAAGAGATCGGGCGACGAGCAACAACTGCGAGAGATCGAGCGAACGACATCGATGAGATCGAGCGACGACGGCGACAAGATTGAGCGACGATGGCGACGATGGCAACGAGATCGAGCTATGGCGACGAGATCGAGTGTATCCTCTCTCACGAAGCAGACAAGATCGAGATTCAAAACCTCAAAATATTGAATCCTCAGCAAGAATCACAGCTTGTAAGTAATTTTCCCGGATTTTGTTGTTTCAATCTAAGAGAAAGAGTTATCTATTAATAGTCAGATTTAAGAGAAAGATTTCCGATAGTGAACATTGAGTTTTTGAAAATTTATAACCCTTTATAAATCTAATTTATTTAGTAATGTAATTGACATATTCAATTCCTGACATTCATGGAAGAAGCATGTGTTCAAACTTATATGAGAACCACAACCCTGCCATCACACATTTGCTTCGATCTGCAGTGGTAATCACCATATTCATCATTGGCTCTTGTTTTTTTCTTAAGTCTTATTGACCAATCATTGACATTTTTTCTGTTTCTTCTTGTGTCTTAGACTGCAGAGTTTGTTCCCTTTAGCAGTGATAAAAGGTATGCTACGATGCAAGTGACGGCTACACCTCAGCTGTTGAAAACAGTGTGTTAAATAACTCAGTTTCTGTTGCTCTTTCTTGCATTTTTGCCTCATATGTGGTTGTTTCCTATGATTTGATGAGTTTTTTAAGAACTGCAAGTGAGTTACAGGTTTGTTGCTTTTGTAGGTGTTTGTACGTGACATCTGGGTCTTTGAGAAGTCTCTATTCCACACAGGAGCTTGCTGGCGTCTCTGTGGCCGTATTGAATTTCCTTCAAAGGAAATAATCCAACTTACCCTCTAATTTTTTTTTTTTGCTCAGTTCAGTATCTCTACAAGATTTGCATTCTTCTAGTGTTTGTTGCAACTAAAGGGTGAATGTTGTCTGATTAGGTTCTAGATAATTTTATAAACAATTTATAAAGACTTATAAATTTTTTTGTAAAGTCTATAAACAATTTATAAATGTTTATGAAAACGTTAAAGTTAATAAATAATTTATAAGGTTTATATAGGTTTACAAATCAATTAGAAAGTCCCTAAATCATTCATAAGAATCTATAACCATTTAGAAAGGCTTATAAAAAAATTTATAAGAGTTTGTAAAATAATTTATAAGGTTTTACAAGAATATGTAAATAATCAATAAGAGTTAATAAGAGTTTATAAATATTTTGTAAAGTTTATATAAAAACTTTTCATAAAGTTTGTAACTCATTTATAATTGTTTATAAATTATTTGTAAGCGTATATAATCCATTTATAAAGGCTTATAAAGAAGTTTATAAAGTCTATAAACCGTTTATAAAAGAAATCAGTTAGAAGGTTTTTAAATCGTTTGTAAGAGTCTATAACCATTTAGAAAGGCTTATAATACAATTTCTAAGGTTTGTAAAATAATTTATAAAGTTTATAAAAGTATGCAAATAATTTATAAGGGTTTATAAAATATTTATAAAGTTCATAAAAGTTTCTAGAAAGTTTAGAAACCATTTATAACGGCTTATTAATTTATAGATTCTATAAGCTCTTTATAAAGGGTATGTAAACAATTTGTTTCTTCATGCCTCTATAAAGTCCTTAAAGTCCCTAAATCATTCATAAGAAATACATCATTTGGTATGATCCGTCTTTCTATCTATTTATGTATTCTTCGATGGATTAATTATGTTTTCAAGAAGGAAGTATATATGATGATTAGTAAACCTATTTATGTGTGTTTATAAAGATTTATAAAACCAACCATATGAATATAAAAAAATAGTTTTGTATATAAACCATTTATAACAGTTTATAAGAAAAATATGAACCATTATTTATAAATTTTTATAAAGTCATCTATAAAGTTTACAAACACTTCAAAATATTTATAAAACTATTTATAAAGGTTTATAAAATCATTTATAAGAATTTATAAATCATTTATAAGAGTTTATAAATCTATTTATAAAGGTTTATAAAACTACTATAAGAATTTAATAATCTTCATCACACAATTATAAGAGTTAATAAATAATTTAGAAGAATTCTCAAATCTTTACAAAAAATTATAAGATATTTAAAAGTGTTTATAATTTCTTAGAAATCTTTGTAAATCATTTATAATTATTTATGAATCATTGCTAAGAAATAATTTTTTTTATTTATAATGGTTTATAAAACCATTTACAAGTGATTATGTATCATTAATAGTTAGTAATAATTGTTTTATAAAGGTTTATAAAATAGTTAATAAGATTTTATAAAATCATTCGTAAGAGTTGATCTTTATAAATAATTTATAAGTGTTTATAAATCTATTTGTAAGGGTTTATAAATAAATGTAGAAGGGTTTATAAATATATCTATAAGAGTTTAGAAATCCAAATTGGATAAGGTATCTTTAGAGAATGATTAAAAGTTAACATCATCTTTTTATTTTGTCTTGCAGTTAGATAGAAATGAATTTTGCACATCTTTGAGATTGCCTCCAAGAATTTAAAAAGCTGGAACAGAACTAGTAGACAATCCAAAAGTGACTATCCAATCAGTGTCTTTGTCAATAATATGAAGTGTTTTATAAAAGATTATAAATGTAGTTTTATAGGGGTTTATAAAATTATAAATTAGAGATTTATAGAGACTTATAAAATGTTGTTTATTCTTTGTTACATCTTGTGGGTAAAATAGTGTTTGGATTCCCTGAGGAATACAAACATTTCGTGAACCCAAAACCTCCTGACCTTGATGGCATGGATTTTGACAGTTTAACAAGGATATAAACGAAGAAAAGCTAATAGGAATAAGGATTTGTGAATTTACTTTTTGCAACATATGATATAACGCAATAACACATGAAAGAAGTTAAAAATGAAGAGCAGGAAAGATGAAGAGCAAATAAGAATTTATAAAAGTTTTTAGAACAATCTGTAAAGTTTATATTCTATTTATAAAGGTTTATAAATTATTTGTAAAAGTATCTAATCCATTAATAAAGGTTTATAAAACAATTAATAAAGTCTATAAACCATTTATAAATGTTTATAAAAACATTTTGAAAGTTTATAAACAATTTATAAGAGGTATGTATACAATTTATAAAGTTTATTGGTTTATGAATCACTTAGAAAGTTTATTAAATCATTTATAAGAGCCTATAAAATATTTATAAGAGTTAATACATTTACTTATAAGTGTTTATAAATTAATTTACAAGGTTTATAAATCTATTTGGTCAAAGAGGTGAAATCAGACACGTCCTGTAAGTGCACCAAGACTCTGCCACGTAGCAACAATATCGTTTAGAAGTTACACGTGTTTATTTGTATTGTTATTTTGTGTATGTTCACGTGTTGGGCTTAATTGCCATCTTTGTACTCCTTTTAAGCCCATGAGGCTAATGAAAATGTTGACAAAAAAGTGTCTATAATTCTCTTATAAATGTTTGTAAATTATTTATAAGAAATAAAATATTATTTATAATGGTTAATAAAAAAAGTTAATAAGACTTTTTAAAATCATTTGTAAGAGTTTATAATTTTTATCAAATTATTTATTAGTGTTTATGAATCTATTTACAAAGGCTTATAAATTTTTTCTAAATTTTTATAAATATATTTATAAGGGTTTATAAATATATTTATAATAGTTTAGAAATCCTTATATATTTATAAGAGTATATAAATCCATTAATAATAGTTTATAAAGGTTTATAAAACAAATTATAGGAATTTATAAAATTATTTATAAGACTTACTAGATCATTATAACCTTTTTTAAAGGCTTATAAATTATTTATAAGACTCTTTTCTTTATAATTGATTTATAAAGAATTACAAATGATGTATAAATATTTAGCTGAGTAGTAAGATCTCTTAAATGATTAATACATATTTATGAACTCTTATAAAGAATTTATAAGTTCTTATAAATTGTTATAGCTATAAATCTTTATAAAATAAGTTATAAACCTTTACAGATTGGTTTATGAATCCTGATAAATGATTTATAAGCCTTTGCAATTCATTTTATGGTTTCTTTTGAATTTAAATTACCCAAATCTCTTGCATATATGCAGTTCCCAGTTATTTTTACTTGAAATCAAACTCGTTTACAGTTAGTCACACATAATTCATATATAAACAAAAGAGAGAGACTGGCATAAACACTATAACAGTTTATAAATAATTTATAATTATTTATAAATCATGAGTGGATAGATAAAATCATAAGCTTTAAGATATTCTCTTCTTATAACCGATTGATTAATATTTATAATTAGTTTATAATAGCTTATATAAATATTTATAAATTCTTATCACCTTTATAAAATATAAATCTGGATTTCAGGATATTGTCAAAAGTACAAATCGACGATTTATAAGTCTTTATAAAAAAGTTTTTAAACAAGAGTTCAAGTAATTTTAGGATTTGCTTCCTTCTATTATCCAAAAAGCAAATAAAGCTTATTTCGACTTGTTATTTAAATAATTCTGGTTATGTTTGAAGAAGATGAGAGAGAAGAATGTATTAAGAAGTCAACTTTGCAATTTTTATAAAATGTTATAAATATGTAATTCTTTGATTGCACAAACCACGTTCTTGTTCAGAGTCCCTCTTGCTTCTTCAAACAGCTCACCAAACCAAGTAGAGTCACAAAAAGTACCATTTCAAGTTCCACAATTAGAAGAAAGATATACACTGAATCGGAGAAGAAGATACTCAAAAATATTCAACACACAAATACTCAAAGCAGGAAGGATCAACAACATATATCAAAAACGATAATACATAAGCGTTATGTTCTTCATTGATAAATATTTATAAGGTTTTATAAATTTGAGATTTAAAAACTTCATGACAAAATCTTTGTTTTTCTTCCCAGAAACTGATTTTTGAGACATCACGCTAAAAACAAAGAGATGACGATCACCATCGATTTTCCGGTCATCATTGTTAGCTTCTCACATAGATCATTTTGTTCGTTTGAGATCGTCAGCGTCGTCGGATCTGGCCGAGTTCTTCGTCCGCGTCGTCGGATCTGGTCATTGTCAGATCTGGCCAGAGAACTCGTCAGCGTCGTCGGATCTGACCGGAGAACTCATCGTCGTCGTCATATCTGGCCGGAGAACTCATCAGCATCGTCGGATCTGGCTGGAGAACTCGTCCGCGTCGTCGGATCTGTTCGTCGTCGTCGGATCTGTTCATCGTCGTCGTTAAATTTGGATCTGAGATTTGAAGAAATCTTGGGGAAGAAAAGAATAGTTTTAGGTTTGATTAGTTAGGGGCAGAATAGTACTTTACCTTTTAAAATTTTAAGGGTAAAGTTGGTTAGTGTATAAATGAAAAGTGGTATTGGGAAAGTGGTATTTGTTACAATTCCAAAAAAAAAAATATTTAATACTTGATTATAAAAATCTTTGAATTTTTAATTCCACAAAATATAATTTATTATCATTTCTTTAAATTAAGAAAAATAAACTAAATTTTTGACATAGCTCAATAGATATGTTATCATAATAAAAAAAAAAAATTTGTAACTAAATTCTTGATATAACAATTTTTATAATTTATATTAAAATATTAAATTATTTTAAAATAGTTTAACAAGTTAATGGCACCCAAAATCTAATACTTACACATATATAAATCCTAGTACTTAACACTTGATCTAGCTAGTACTTTAACATTAACGATATCTTTTGTGTATTACCTTCGGAAACATTTCTGGCTATGCAAGGTTAACTTGTTGCATTGCTCATCATAACCACTCAACTCACCTGTCAGCCAGGTAAACAGTCGCTTTTTTTTCTTGTTCTAATCTCTCTTTCTTCTATTCCTTTGGTAACAGTTGGAAATGCTCTTCTCTGTCTGTCAATGGCCAATGTTCAAACTTGCCATCTTTATATTCAAACCTACTACGTTTCCTTTATGTGATGAATTCCAAAGTGACTGATGCTTTGAAAACTATTTTCTTCTTGAACTTCACATGTTTTTTCTTTCCATACTGTTCCCTCCGGACATTTTTTCATTTTTGGTCATGAGTTTTACATAAATTGTATTCTCTCTGTTTCATAAAGTTACATATTCTATAGAAAAAATTTTGTTTCAAAAAAAAACTTTTTTTGCATGTTCAATGTATGTTTTATTAACTAATTGCAAACTTCAAAAAACTTAATTGCACTTATTAGATTTTTGTTGGTTTAAAATTATAGAAAATAATTAATCACAAAAATTTATGCAAATTTAATGTGTTTTATTAAAACGTGTGAAAAATCTAAAATATGTAACATTTAAAAAAGGAGGGAGTATATATTATCTACATTGTATTATCAATTCAGTCACTTTCTTTGACTTTGCCTTTACACCAGATAAGTAAAGTTCTTATTTTACATTTTTCCGAACGCATTTTCTATTAGTATAGATAGTGTTTATCTATAATATATGTTAACATAAGATAATGACTAGAGATATGAAGTCATTATCTTGAATAGATTCGGTCTTATCTTAGACTACATTGATGTATAAATACAGAACTCATAATATGAATAGAGCATCCTTTGTCAATACTTCTACATGGTATCAGAGCGGGTTCTAACCTAATTTTTTCTCTGATGTATAAATACAGAACTCATAATATGAATAGAGCATCCTTTGTCAATACTTCTACATTTTCATCTTCTTAATTAATGCAATAATGGTGGAGAATAAAACACCAGCCGAAATTTTCAAACAAAAAGTTATCCGCCTATAGTATTCAATCTTGGATATCTAGTTGTTATGATATCTTCAAGAGTACTTACAACTTCCAATCGTTGAGATTTTTTTTTCTTTCTGATCATGTTTAACAACTAATTGATGATGTTATGTTATTTTGTGACAGAACTTTTCAAGTTTACATTACAACGTTGTCTTCTGTTTTCTGTCCTTGGTTATTTACATTTGGTACAACTCCGTATTATTTCCCGTAGTTATCATTGGTTTACAGAAGCCGTGAAATAGCGTAAGTGGAAATAAAGTGGTAACATCGTGTGTCTAAATCAGTTAGGAAATATGCATGACACATCATATGATTATATAAGTCACCAAAGCCACACAAAAACAGTCACAATCATAAAGTCACGTTATTGTTTCGTGATTTTTAGTAGCTATAGCTACTAGTGATCGTGAGAACATACTAGATTTTGATAGATATTAACACATTACATCGATTGCTTGGAAAATAATACAAGTACTGACGCATTTATTATCGACAAGGGACGAAAAATAAGAGTTGCCGTAGAAACCACGAAAACATAAGAATCATATATTCTTACTAACTGTAACTTTAAGACCATGTTTGATTCGGAGAATGACAGAAGGGACTGGTTCGATCTTCTGACCTTCAACGACCTCGAAATCATAGTTTTGTATGATCTCCACGGTCACCATCTTCATCTGCAAAAGAGCTAAATGTTTACCCAAGCAAGTTCTTGGACCTGCATTAAAAACCAAGAACTTTGATGAAGGTTCACGTTTGAGCCCTCCATCCTCTGAAATCCATCTCTCTGGTTTAAAATCTGATGCGTCTTCTCCCCATACAGATTTCATTCTACCCAGTGCGTAGATAGTAGATACTGATCACGTCCCAAGATATTTAAGATCTTCTTGAATTCAGGTCCTTTAGGGTAATTGGCAAAGTTTGAGCTTAGCATGTGATTGATATTCCTTGGATCAACCGTGAACAACATGTCTGTTCCACTAAACCAAGGTCCTTTGAAAGCGAATGTCATATCGTTTGCCTCATGGACCTCCGCAATCCAGTCAAAAAAGCGGGGGATATTGAACAGCATTCCGGGCAGCATCTTGAGAAACGGCCGGCCGAGAGATTTCTTGCAGAGAAAGAAACATAGGAATACAAGGAACAAAATGAATGCTATGAAGACTCCAAATAACCCTATCATAGCCATTTTTTACACAAAAAGGATTAATGAGTTTAGATACAGAAATTGTAGTTCAGTTGGTTTGCTATATATATATATAACATGTACAAGTTAACATGTTGTGGTGGGGAAATTGAATGCAGAATTTTATCGTTGGCAAACTTGTCAAGGATTAATTAGGTTCACCAACGCGTCGGACCACACTCTCTTTTATTCTTTTTTTTTGATCAAACAGATGGTTTCATTAACTTAAAACAGCCACTACAATCCCACAAGGGGGAGAATATCAGCTGAGGCGAGAGCTAACTTTGCCACAGAGTCAGCCTCGGAGTTTTCCAAACGAGGAACAAAACGAAAAGAAATAGTCTCAAAAACATAACTAAAATGATAGATATCAAACAATATCCCAAATAGGGCAGGTCTTGAAGCCTTGGTATTCACCATGGAGATAAGGACTTGGGAGTCAGATAGCACCGTGAGAGATCAAATGTTTGACGATGCAGCCGTCATGACTGCGGAATGGAGAGCAATGGCTTCTGCCATCAAAGTGGAGGATATAAAGCACCGGTGGAAACTGATGACCGGTAGCGGTGGAGAGATTGGTCCTTTGAAGACTCCTCCAATGCCACAAGTCGTCGTCGTAGAGTTCCAGGCTGCGTCCACCCAGCAGGAGGCGCCTGGTATCAGGGGCTGGATGGGGCATCGAGACGTTGTGGTCTGAGTATTGTGCTGGCTGCAAGTAGTGCTCATGGTTTGCGCTGATTGCCATTCCTTTGCATCCAGAATTGCCTTGTGTATCACCTCTATTACAGAGAAAGACCTGTCATCAAAACACAATTTATTTCGAATTTTCCACAAATTCCACATAATCCAAAGCCATAGTGGAACTAAAAAGCCCACGGGAGGCAGAGTAATCAACTTGCTGCCATCAGTGAGAACAGCAGCAAGGGAGGGTAGCAGGGGATCAGGCGTGCAGCTAAGCGGTGCCAGGTTCCAGACGCTCTGCGCAAACAGGCAGTCCCTGAAGACATGGAGATCGTCTTCGAGCCCACCGCATCGTTTGCAGGCGAAAGGGGGAACTCCGCGGGTCAGAAGGTTCGTGCTGACTGGGATTGCTTTATTTATAGCTCTCCAAAGGAAGTCTTTCAGTTTGGGAGAGGTCTTCTGGCTCCAAACATGCTTTTGCCAATCGAAGGAGGGTATCTGTCTCGAGGATTCCATGTCAAGAGAACACGCGATGCCATACCCAGTTTTTGTCGTATAAGTTCCTGAAGTGTCGGGGAGTCAGAATAGCTCATCCTCAACCGGGGCCGAGCTTGTGATTAGCTGAAGAATATGCTCCTCATACTGAGGTAGTTCCTTTCGGATATCTTCAAGTCTCCACACACTCTCTTTTATTCATGTCTTGTATATATCAAGTAGGTTTTGAATAATTCAAATTTCATAGCCAAATCATTGCTAGTTCCAATGCAAATCTTACTGGACTAACTTAGTCGATCCATTATAATATCTCTAAAAATAATAATTCAAGCAACAAAGATCTATCTTATCCCAAAAAATGATAGATCTCCAAAAATGGATATTGTTCATATCTATTAATTTATGCAATCTGTGTTATTAAGTTAAGCTTATGTTATAAATTCTCTGACAACGTCTGAAAAAACAAAGTTGAAAGTAGTAAGAGGCAGTAAAATGAGATGTTGGGTGTCAGTGAATCCTTACGGGTTGATGGTTTAGATAATTCAGACACTAAAACTAAAGGCACACACGATATTTTTTTATGGCTTAGAATCAATTTATATAATTGAATATAGATCACACTTTGTAAGAAAATGAATTCAGCAAGAAAGAATAATTGAATCTAACCGTATTCAACGAATGGTTAATCTGTAAAGAAAAAACTGAAGGAAGATAGAAGTCATTTAGTAAAGATGTCTGAAAACGGGAGTCAAGAATGTATGACTTTAACATGTCATATAGCTACCTTTTCACGTACAGTGGAGATAACTTAACCGATGTTGCTTGCAAGAAAAAATAAACTGATGTTGTCACAAAACATAAGAGTAAGGTTTTGAGCATCAAATTTCTTAGAAAACAAGATGAAACAGAGCTAAGACTTGCGCAGTTGAAGCCCATGAAAAATTGTACCTTGAAGGTATCTGATAATCTTGTTCATATAGTGGAAGCTGAGGATTATGCATATACAATCAGCACGTGTAAGAAGTAAGATATTGCAGAAACTTATAAAAAAAAAAGATATAACTCGATCAAAGAAAATGAACACAGTGATGGCCTTTTTTCTATTGAAGTAGCTTTGTTTCTATATGGAACCATGCTTACTACTATAACTAATTCAGGTGAACCTGAAGCAGCTTCCTCTCTAAACAGTAGAATAGGCCAACAAATAAAATTGTTCAATGGATCCAAGTATCCAACACTAGAAACCCATCATACATAATATAACACCATTTGATCATTTCAGCACAATGGAGACCTTATTTTTGTGAGAGAGTGTAAGAGCGATTTGAGACACCTCAACATAATTCGTTGTGTTAAGACAACTCCTCAGCTGGAGAACCAGTGTCTCTAGTGTTCTTGTGTTTCGCAGCAAGAGTTCCATGAAGGAAGCCACGAGATCCGGCTTTGCAACTTTAAACGCTGACTTAGCTGGAAAGATCAGGTCTTGTGGATCTTGTGGGTCCATGTAGCGATTAACATATTTCTCCTGCAAAACAAACATAGATATCAGCATGCAAACTAAAAACTCTTTTTTTACATATATCCCTTATTTATATATTAGCCAAAGAAAGTGAAGGACATGCTTTTTTTTTTTTTTTTAATTTGTTTGTACTTTGTAATATAGTAAGGAAAGGATAATAAAATAATACCACTGAGCAGTTCCAATCTTCAGTTTTGTAAAAAACAATTTTCTTTAATTCAGGTGAGTTTTGTAGCAGCTTTGCTGTACCACGAACAGCAGATCGCAGAATTGTTGATTTAAGAGTCAACGTTTTGACCTTAAACGTCGGGAAACGGACACCACGGAAATCAGCAATAGATAGCATCTAGCAATTTATAAGAATGACAAAGAGATAAGTGAATACCACTCAACAAAAGAAAAGCCAAAGCAAATATAGAGAGTTTTTCAAGTGATTCTTAACATATAAAGTGATTCTTTAATTAATATGGTTCCCAGAGTATAGTAACGACATTCCAGCTTCAGTGATTATGTAAAGTAGAGAGAGTTATAAGAATTAAAAAAGATTTAAAGGGATCAAGAGTGGCAACATACCTGAAGAAAGCTAAGCCCAACAGTAAGATTCTCTACGTTCTGCAACTTTTCTAGCATAGCCTGCATCATCACTTGGCAATCATCCTTTGAGGGATCATCGAGATACTTCTTCTTCGAGGGATCAACTTGATCACACCAGTATCGAGGTAAGCAATAGATAGTCTCTATGTCAGCTTCTACTAAAGAGGAGACATCAGCTAAACTATATTTATGCGTAAAATCTATCATTCTCAAGTAATGGATATGAGGAGCCACGATATGACATTTTCTTGAAGAAGAATTGGTGAATTTTAGATCCAGTCGTCTAAGGCGCGGCGACTCACTCAAATCTAGACAAGAAAGAAAACAAGACTTCAACGTCAAGCTTTCCAGCATTGGAGAACCAGACAGAACCTTAGTAAAAGATTCATTATCGAGTGAAGAGTTCTTCAAAGACAAGTTCCGAAGTGATGTCCAAGAAACGGTGCATTTGGGTCTCATATAGCTCCATGATTCTACGATGAGTTGCTTTAGAGATGGATTGCTGAAGAAGAAATCAGGGAAACGGTAATAAGCTTCCAATACCAAAGAAAGCTTCTCCACGTTGTGAGATATTGCAAAATTGATCAAGCTATCAACGTGGTGCCTCGTTTCGCTGTCTTCAACGTAGAGATGGAATCTCATGATTTTTGCGGCCGTGTAGCTGCTGGCTAGGGTTTCGCGAATCGGTTCAAGAGATGATTTAAAAGAGAGATAAGGTGTCTTGCACCATACATGCCTCCAACGTTTGGACAAGACGCTAGTTGTGATGGCTACATTGGTCGGAACAAAGGACATGATATGGTGGAGCATCTCGTCTGGTAGAGAGCTGATTGAGTCCACACCGCCAAAGAGGTGGCTAGGGTTTTGTGCACCGGCAGGGGCGTTCGGTGGATCTTCCATGGCCGTTCCGAATTCGATCAATCCTTAATTTTTTTTTATGTGTTAAATAAGATATTTGATATTTCATTCAGTCTTTTATGTGTACCAATTAAATATGGTATAGATCCGTAAATCCAAAATTCAAGGTATAAGATTTATTCTTAGTGATCAGATAGATTCACCAGATTTACTACTTAATTATTCCGATTTCACCAGATTTTTTTCTTAATTATCTAGACCCGAATTTACAGTTTTGAATTTTTAGATTTTAAAATACTTTTGTAAATTTTATTTTCAAATAAATGTTTAAGTATAAATGTAGAAAAAAATTAAAATATTTAAAATTATATTAAACTTAAAATTTATCTCATAAAATATGATATTTTTGAAATGTAAATTTATTTATCAACAATCATCAAGATAGTGTAACATTCTAGATGTTAAGTTAAAAAGTTAGATTGATTAAAATTGATGCTACCCTTAATGAATAATTTTGTTTATTCATATTTTATATAATTAGTTAATCATTGTTATTTATTCTATATATATATATATAAATTTCTAAAAATAAAATTAAACTGTGTTTTCCTAACTATTTTTGTTTTCTGGATCTTTGGATAATAGTGGTACCACATAAAGCATATGATTTGCTTTTTCTTTGCAAGTTGTGAAAAAATTAATATTCTATAGTAATACCTAACATTTTGAATACTTCCTTGTCTTTGTAAAAAAACACAGAACGCTGCGTATTTACTTATACGAGGAATCATTGAATCAAGACTATGCATCTTCGTTTAAAGCAACAGAACTCAACCGCTTTGAGGATGGCACAAGTCTTAGAAACACACCCCAAGGTTTCTATACATTTCACGAAAGAAGCCATTCTTGCTTTCTTTATATAATTTAGGAGTTATTGCTAAAACCAACCCAAATAGTGATTGCAATCCTAAAAATAGACCCCATATTCAATCAATTACAAACTCAATCTAAATGGGTGTTAAAACTACTATTTAGCACTTATGAACAAACAAAAAACAAGAATGTCATTTTACGGTTTTGTCCTTCGTAAGTCTACACATAACAAAAATAGTCTATATATCTGTAGACGTAATATACAGTCTACTCTGTAGACTTATTCTGTAGTCTGCATTGTGATTTTATCTAGTTAATTAATTTTAAAAATGTATAAAAATAATATTTGTGAAATTGTAAGGGTTAATATGAAGTTTATAAACTAAAATTGTATATAAGTGAACAATTGAAAAGAATATATGTTGATTTGGTAACCATGTGAGACAATGTTTATGGTTTAGTAACAAAAGCTCATAGCATGTTATACCTTTAATGGTTAGATTCTTAGGGTTAGATTTAGATTGACAATTTTTTTGTTTTATTGATTTAAATTAGTATATTATTACTGAGTAGTTTATAATTTATAAAGTTAATATTTGAAACAATACAATTGAGACTCTTTTGATTATCAAACTAACATTTAGGGTTTCAGTTTTGTGGTTTAGGGTTTCTTAGACTTACAAATACGTCTACTTTAGTGAGTGTAGACTGACTTTAAGGTCTATTCCCATCGAATTTAACCTAACCGGATTTAACCAAATAATTTCTAACTTAATCCAATTTAAACCAAGCTTTAACATTCAGGGTTTGAGTTTGTGGTTTAGGGTTTCGTAGACTTACAAATACGTCTACTTTAGTGAGTGTAGACTGACTTTAAGGTCTATTCTCATCGAACTTAATCTAATCGGATTTAACCAAGTAAATTCTAACCTAATCCAATTTAAACCAAGCCTTAACATTTACGGTTTGAGTTTTGTGGTTTAGGGTTTCGTAGACCTACAATAAAGTCTTTATATCTGGAGACGTCTTTTTCAGTCTGCATTTTTAATTTTTTTTTACAAAAAATCATTATTTTTAAATTAAGTTGAGTTCCTTAAGAATAAAAATATAAAATCATATACTATAATTATTAAAGTTAAAGAATTTTTTAATAAATCATATATTAAAATTATCAAAACAATAAAGAAAAAATAAATAATGAAATGATCATAGTAGATTTCCTAGGAGATCTACCAAGTAACAATAAAATATACTCTAAATTTTTTATTTTATTAGACTTCAAAAGAAGTCTACAGTGTCGTAAATTTTAACCTAGTTTCATTTTTGTCTCCCTATATAAATGAAATTTACACAACCTCTCTCCAAAATGGTTTCATATCTCACTTCTCTCTAAACCTCTCTCCAAAATGGCTTCATATCTCACTTCTCTCTAAAACTCACTCCCTTCTCTCTAAAATTCTCTTAATTCTCTCATATCTTTCTCATAAAATTATCTTGTTATATTAGGTATTATGATTCATGGTTTTCATCTTCTCCTTTACAAATGTAAGTTTTAGATCTGTAGATTTTAAATGTGCAATTTTATGTTAATTATTTCTCACAATATTATCTTTTTTTTTGTAGGTATTCATATTCTCCTCTAAAAGTGTAAGTGTTAGATCTATAGATTTTAAATGTGTAATTTTATGTTATCTCTTTCTCAAAATATTATCTTTTGTAGGTATTATCATTCATGATTTCCATCTTCTCCTCTAAAAATGTAAGTTTTAGATCTATAGATTTTAAATGTGTATTTATATGTTTATATTCAAATAAAATTATAGATTAATCTATGTGCATTTAATCTGCTACTATTTTATCTTATAAATTATATTTTTGAAGTATTTCCAGATTTAAAACTAGATTCACATTTAAAAATGTACACATTTTTCCAGATCTGAAAATTATCAGATAGTGTAGACTTCTAAAGTTTGCTTATAAGCTAAGGTTAGTAGACTTCATATGAAGTCTACTAAACCACAAATTTTTATGTAGACTTCAATGGAAGTCTACAAAAATATGACTTTAAATTTTCTTATGCTCTTTAAATAATTTTATCTAGTTTTGCAGATATTTTTCTCCATGGTTGTTATCTCTTCCTCCCAAAAATGTAAGATTTACATCTATAAATCTTAAATATGTGTTTTATATTTATATTTAAATAAAATTACATATTCAAACTATATGTCTTTAATTTATTACTATTTTGTCTTTAAGAAGATTTCATTAGAAGTTTACTCAAATATGATTTTATTTTATCTTATTTTGCAGGTATTCTCCTCCAATGTTTTCAAATCATCTTACCAAAACTGTAAAATTTACACTTATTAATTATAGGTATTTTTTTTTGTTTTTATTGAACCTAATTTATAGATTCATACTTTATGTTTTTTTCTTAACTACAAAGTTGACAAAAAACTATTTTTAAGTATTTTCCAGAACAAAAAAAATATTCAAATTTTCTAAATGTACACTAAAAGATATGAAAATTTTCTGCTAGTGTAGACTTCAGCTAAAGTCTACTTAACCATCAACTTTAAGTAGACTTAATAAAAAGTCTACTAAAATATGATTTATATTTTTCTTATGTTTTTCTCATAACTTTATCTTATTTTGCATGTACTCTTTTCCAAGACTTTATTTGAGGCATCAAGATTATGAAAAATCAAACACACAAAAAACATATTTTTAATAAAATGATTTGTAATAATTTCTCATAATAAAATATTCATTTGTAAATAATTGTTTGATGCATAATTTATAAATATTGTATTCATTTTTTAGTTGTGTTTCACTTGTATGATATTATTAATTTTTGTTAGCTGTCAATTTTTACACAAGATACTCTAATCAACTAAACAATTAAAATTGATGTAGTAGGCTTTTGTACCAGACTTGTAGCTCTAACAAACTATGTAATTTGCATGCAGCAGACTTCTGTGAAAGTCTTCTGTAAAAGAAGACTAATATTTATGTCTGCTGCTAGACTATCATGCAGCTTCTTTTGTATCAAATATTATCAGTATTATTCTTGTTTTCAAAATATTCATCACAAATTCAACGAAAATACAGTAGACTAACCAAGAAGTCTACGTTAAAAGAAGATTAAAATGTAAGTCTGCTCGGCCAAAAGTAGACATGTAATAAACCTGTCAAAAGACCTACAAACTCAACATTCATCACATAAGACATCATCCAAAGCAACAATACAACTCATAAGTTCAACACTGACTAAAGACCCACAAATCCAACATAAGTTCAACACATAAGACAACATCCAAAGCAACAATACAAGTCATAATTTCATGTTTGATAAAATTATAAACGTAGACTTCCAAAGACGTCTACACATGTTAGCGAACTACATGCTCAAACCAAAAAATTGATAGTTTCATAATTATAAATGATTATCTTTTAAAAATAGTTAAGGACCATTATTACTAACTAATACACACTTTCAAACAAAAAAAATCTTGAAAATACATTATGAATACTACACAAATTCACTTTTCATAGATTTTCTAGTGTAGACTTTCTTTTTTGTCAACAAAGACGTAGACTTTCGTGTCAATTTACTTATGTAGACTATCATGTAGGTCTACTATTTGGGTTAGTTTTTGCAATTGCCAAATTCACGGGTTATATCTTTATTTGAAATAAAAGTTGTGATTTTATACATGTAGACTTGTTTTTCAGTCTACGTTTTGAAAAAGGTAGTTTTTGCAATTGACCAGAATTCACCCCAGATTTGACTTTGAAAAGTAGACTTCATATAGAGTCTACATTTTTTTATTTTTTGAAACAGGTTAGTTTTTGCAATTGACCAAATTTGACTTTCTATATATAGACTTAGACGAATGTCTACACATCCGTAGACGTCTTATGAAGTCTACGCAAAAATCGGATGGGTTAGGTTTGCATTTGACCAAAATAAAATAATAGACTTCATATGCAGTCTATTTTTTTTCCTGAGTTTAGTAGACTGAATAAGAAGTCTACGCTTTTTTCCATAATGGTCAACTTTTTAACATTTTACTCAAACACATTACTAACCTATTCAACGGAGTCAAAGTTAGGGTCAAATACAAAACTGACCTTCTGTAGACTTCACTGGCAATCTACACTCTGTAGACTGTTCGAGAAGTCTACTTTGAAAAGTCAAAATTTAGGTCAAATACAAAACCAACCTCTTTCTGTAGATTTTTTAGTAAGTCTACGCACTTTTTGGTTTTTGTTATCAAAGGAAAAGAAGTAGACTTCCAAGAAAGTTTTCTTTACAAAAAAAATTATTTTTGGTCAATTGCAAAACTAACATGTGCGTTGACTTGTAGACCGCAACGTAAGTCTACACTTATGCGTAGACATACCTGTAAATCTACTTTCGCGACACAGATCTTAAAAATGACGAAAACCATGTAAATAGTTACCTTTTTGCAGTGTAAAATTCGTTTCCACCTTATTCCACAGTTTAAGCTCCAAATAGGAGCTAAAAGAATGAACTTTGACGACCCACAAAGAAAATTGGTTGAAAATGGAGAGTTTTTTAGATGAAAAAGAAAGGTATTAGAGTTTTTAGATGAAAATGGAGAGAAAATGAGAGGAAATGAAGATTTGTTTGTTTAGAAACAAAGAAAAGTGGTCGAAAGTTGAATTGTAGAGGTGTAATGAGCTTAAAATTGGTTGTTAATGGTGGTTGGAAAATTGATGATAATGGCATTGTTGTAAATAAGAAGAAATGTTTAGGGTGTTATAGGTTTTTTGATATTTTCGAAATTATTAAAAAATTAATTTATAATGGCAATTTTGTAAATAAGAGAAAAACATGAGGATGGATAGGAACTTTCAATGATGAATAGTAATGACAAAAAAAGAGGTTGGTTTTGGGTTGAATTGAATTTGTAGTTTACTTTTGAAAGAACCCGTATAATTTATCTATAATTTATTTTTTGGGTATGTGACATTGGATACAATGTGATGGTGGTGTTAGGTGAGTCGTGTTTACTATCCAGGCCTTACAAGTCATCCCGAACATCACATAGGCAAGAGACAAATAACTGGTTTTGGTGGTGTGGTCAGTTTCGAGGTAATGACCACTAAAAAACATTCATCATCGGTTATTAAAATGATCTTAAGTGAACCATTCTAGAAACTTGAACACCCCACCCCCCCCCCCCCCCTCTTTCAAAAATTTGCATATAGATCGCTGGAGATCTCGAGACTACAATAAATTTCGTTGATTCTCTGAAGATACCTTATATTGCACCATCATTTGGTGGCTGTGAAAGCATCGTGGACCAACCTGCCATAATGTCTGTCATACTGGTATGTATGATTCAATTTACTTTTAATAATACCATTAGTAAAACGTGATGGTTACACAAATGCTTTGGGATATGGTATTTTAGGGATCTACCACAAGAGGAGAGACTTAAATATGGAATCAAAGACAACTTGGTTCGCTTTAGTTTTGGCATTGAAGACTATGATGATGTCGAGGCTGACGTTCTTCAGGCCCTCGGTACTAGGAGTGGGCACAAGCCGAGTACTTGATATTTTCGGTATATTTAGTACTTGACTTGGTTTATCCGAGTAGTAAAATTTTGGACTTGTATTTGGTTTGCTAAAAACGAGTACTTACAGTTTCAAGTACTTGCCAAAAATCGAGTGGACTTGCGAATTACTTGTCTTGTTTTATTACTTGTTACTTATAAATTACTTGGTAATTATTGGTAAGTTATTTGATAATTCATTGGAATTTAAAGGTAAATAATTTTATTATATATAAATAGTATGTCATTGTTTTCATATATTTTAGTCAATTCGAGAAATAGAATATATAAGAACGAGAAAATTCCAAAATGCTTATATAAATATATCACTTATGTTTGATTCAGTTATGAAAATGGAAACAAAAACAAATTATTTTACTATGATTTAAGAAAATGTATATTTCTTAGTAACAACCCAAACAACACTAAGTAATTAATTTTATTTTAATATTTAATATTTGTCTTGTAGTTGCAAATGATTTAAATAGATTACTTGATATCGACTCGGTCATAACAAGTACTCAATTTTAAGGATCACTAGGGTCGGCCCGCCCTACGGGCGGGATATACTTAACTTGTGATCAAGATTATTATTTTTTATATGATTTGTGGTTTGTGTTTTATGTTTACATTTGCAAGCGATGTATATGAGATATACTATTTTCTTAATTTAGAATTAACCAAACAACTAATTTTTACTATTAGCATAATTTACTCTCTCTCTCTCTCTTCACTTTACGGGTGTGTTAATAACCGAAAATATATAAATATACCAGTTAAAGAGTATATTTAAGGTGATATTAATTTTTATTGTGTATGTTTTGTTCATCTTTTTATAGATTATGATTATCTTAGTATTAAAATGTTCATGATACATAATAGTTTTACATATTATCTTTGTTTATTCTACTGTAATTATGATAATTTTTTATAATAAGTAAAATAATTTTTGATACAAAAATCTTACATTACTTTTTTTTTCTTATGAATATTTTAAAAACTTATGTATTTGATATTATATTGTTAATTATGTGATAAAATATTTTTTTAGATTGATATCAAATGTTTTGTTAGACCTAAAATAAAATATTAATCAAAAATAAATTCTACATTATTAAATAATTTACTAATAAATTTGGTTTAAACAAAAGATGATTAAAATGTGGAATACTTAATAAAATTTTAAAAATTACAGTGTTAAATTTTTAGACAATTTTTGTTGATGAAATGCCATCACGAAAATAAAGGATTCAGCTTTATTAAATTTGAAACTATTGTTTTTTTATTAGGTTAGCAGGTGTCAATTTGTCGAGAAGAGAGTATATATGTTATGGGAAGTGAGTGTTCTAAATAAGGCATAAGTTAATGTTTGGACAGAACTAAAACGCTTTAATTTCATGTAAGAACATGTTTAGTATTCCACACTCAGCTCATTCGTCCATCATCCTCATTTTATTGTGATATATGCAGACTCAAACTTAGAAGTATTATAAGAAAAATGCATTCTACGTATATATCAAAACTCAGCCCATTTTGGAGACACAGAAGCAGCCAATTTAAATAGGATTCACAGTCCAGTAGTTGATATGGAAAAGATGTAATTGAAATATACTCACAAATCACAATCATGCATACTCACACAAGATTCTTATTCATAAGTGTCTGCACTAACTGTTGATCATTGAGATCAGGGCCAACAACCTTTTAGGGAGCCACAATAATGAAAAATCAACACCAAGATGTTGGAAATTATTATGAGTTAAAGATAAATAGATTTTTTAAAAAAGGTTCACTAAAAAAAAGTTATCTCCCTCTTCTATCATTCTCCTCATTTCTCTTATTCTTTATTTATTCTGTTTCTCATCTCATTTCTTTTGTTTCTCATCTCTTTTCTGTCACAATCCGTTAAGCACAACCATGGACTTAACATATCTCTTTTCATCACCTTTGTGTTGTTTATTAAGAGAAATGAACTGATGATCTTGTTGGAAGAAAACTTTCATATTTATAATGGAGGATTAACACAGAAGAATGAATGAAGGGATTCATTGAATGTAAGGTCATGTGAGAAGTAGAGAATATGTATTAATGCAAATGTTAATGAAGATGCATGAACCAAGTTAATTTCCGTAACGGTGCCAGATTAAAGAAGTCTATTCAGCTTCCAACTGACATTGATCAGAATCGTTCGTCACCGGTGAAACCAAGTTAATTTTCGTAACGGCACCAGATGAAAGAAGTCTATTCAGCTCCCAACTGACATTGATCGGAATCGTTCGTCACCGGTGAAACCATTAGATTTTTATTGACAATTGACTGAACGGAAATTGTTGCACGATGGCCACTTTCCCTAGGTTTTGTATACAGTTTTCTGGAGAAGATGCATTTGGATCGTAATAAACACATAAAACCATTTAAACTCAAGAATTAATAAAACATTAAGTTTTGATTGACCAAGACACGTGTCGCCATCACAAACACCGAATTAGTGACGTGGACGCCCATGTGGCATGCCTTAGGAGTGAGGAAACTCAACTTTATAATAATAGATTTACTGATCCAGTGGCGATTAGGAGGCAATTACCAGTAATTGTGCATGGCCACTCATAAAATACAATACATAAATTTTAAGTAATTAGTGAAACTGATACCAAGTATTTAATAAACAAGTAATATATAATAAGTAATAAGACAAGTAAAGAATAACAAGTAATGAACCAAGTAATTAAAAATAAAAATAAACTTGACTTGTACTTGCGAATAATAAAATCCGCTTACTTGTTATTCAAGTTGATTGTATCAAGTACTTGTTTTTTCAAACCGAGTCGAATCAAGTACCAATTTCAAGCCGGGTATCAAGTATTAATACCCAACCTTACTCGGTACCATCTGAATCAAAAACGTAAACAAGGACAACAAAACACTCTGCTTTTCATTTTCTCTATTGCTTGTTATGGGCTCTGTGTCTTTCCATGTCATGTAAGGTTTCCATGGCCTTACCTGGGCTTATAAATCACCATTTTTTTTGTTAGGTGTCTTTTTCTATGACATCATACCAATGGGAAACTAAGTAACGAAAAGCCCAACCAAGTAATAATAATAAAAGTGTCTTGCTGATACTCTACTATTGTTTGCATCTAATCGATTAACATATCACTGCTTCTAGTCTGTATCCTCTCCTTGTTGCTGCTGCCATCTTCTCCGCTTGCCCGTTTCTTAGACTGATGCGACCTCACAAACTCATCGATCCTCGCTTTCAACTCCACGTCCGGTATCAACATATCCGATGTCAAATGTGCCCGGTTAAACGGATCGTGCTGCACCAGTAGCAAACATTGATCAGATCAGATCAGATCATCTGTGGATATATATATATATAAAAATGAGAGTAATCAATGAGTTAGGTTTGCTTACATTGTCACTGAGAAGATGACGCTGAATGATGGCTCGATCAACTGTGGTTTTTGAGCTTGGAAGTATCACTGGATCTCTCATTAGCGTGTACTGCAAAAGAAACAAGATCAGACATTAGGGAATGTTCTTGTAACAAGATTTAGTTCTGTTATTAGAGACAGAAAAATACCTGAATTGGGTCGAGGAACTCTTCTGGTATTTCACCAAGTGCAGCTTCAGCATCCATAGCTTCCGAAGCAGCAGCTCTGGCCTTTGTGCCCAACTCCATAAACTCTTGAATGATTCTTCCGTCTTCTCCTATTCTCCTAAGCACATCTGCTCCTGCGCTGAATAGCTACAAAAACAAGCACTTGTTTTGTTCAGTAGAGACTAGAGAGAGAGAGAGAGACAGATAAAATATTCATGAAAGAGGATCCGGTTTGACCTGTTCGTTATATGACCGTCCATCACTGGATATGGCACCGGGGAATATGTTTTCCGAGTCTCCTCTTGCGAGGTTAACATATATACGAACAATCTTCAAAGTTCACCAACGGTTCCGTCAGTTTTTTCTTCACATATATTGATGAGGAGGCCGAGTAAGAATAGCAATCACTAACCTGTTTAAGCAACTGTCGTGGACGGAATTCGTACTTCTCAGGATCTTTCAAGCTTAAAGACTTGCGTTGTGGACCCACCAGTTGTAGCAAGAAGTAATTAAGCATATTCGCAACCCTCTCAACCATCTCAGGGAGTAGAAAAGGGGCTGTGATCTCTTCAGATGTAAATGCAAGCATAGTCACATCTTCATTAGCCAGCTTCATGTCTATTCTAACAATCTGCACAGCAAAATAAACTTCTTTGAGGCATCATGAATCGATTCGGAAACATGGTAATAATAAGTGTAGTCCACTAACATTCTCCTGAGAATGGAAGAGTCTCGTTCTCTCTTGTCTCTCTTGCGCTGGTCTCTGCTCCCACTCTGCAGTATTCGACATCTCTGCCTCGATTTGTTTAATCTCAAGAATTTTGTTAAGACTTTCGTCCAGAAGATAGATGCTATCATTCACTAAGAAGTTTAAGAAGTTCAAGTACACGCCCTTCTCTTCCTCTTTTGCAATCTGCAACCCATCAAATTTGGTAAGATTATAACATTGGCACACGATAGTGAAAATTCAAAGCCATGGTAAGGTCACTAGGAATTTACCCGTCTCCACGCATTTCGGTGACTAGGCACCTGCCAGAGATACTCTAGAAGCTCGGCAATGTTGTGGCGAATGTTGAACTTGTCATAGAACTGCATGAGTTAAGAAGGGCCATTTAGGCTTCCAAAGTTAACATATTCTGAAGGACTATGCAATTGAGAGAAGCACGGCACTCCACGAATATTATAGCCACTAAACAAAATTTCTAACAGTCACCTGAGTGTGAGAACCAGTGAACTCAATGTCAACATATAGTTTCAGTAAATTCCTGACAAGATACTCGAGTGATAACTGATGGCCTTCGAAGAGAGTAGATGTAGCAGAAGAACCACTACAAGAAAAAAAAAAAATTGATGTAAGATTAGTGGACAGCGTTAATACGATATTTGATGCATTAGCAACACAAATTGAGGATTTCACAGCTTTCTTCCATGAGAAGGAAAATACCTTGAACGGGGCATCCAGCAGTTCAGAACTTCAACCATCTTTGCTCTGAGATACGGGTTTCTAACATATTCTGGACTTGCCATGAACATTATTATGAAGTTCATAAAGTCGTCCTTCAGAAAAGAGAACAACCATCATCAATGCAGGTACAAGAGCGAATTTCTACAGACAAATGAGATCAGACTAAGCATACCAGCTGCACCCCATCCAGAGCTTTGGGGATTCTTGAAGCAAATATCAGCAACTCCATTGCATCTTCAACAAAATGCTCAGGCATACAGGAGAATTCCATGGGGCAAGTTGATGGTAAAGGCATCTTAAAGCCACCAACAAGTCCAACTAACCAAACAACTACTAATCGATAGAAAGAGAGGGCTCGCTGAATAAAATCTCCATCCTTCAAAACAGTATAAAGATAAAATAAGTATTACTATCATGTCCTCAGTCCAGAAAAAAATAGGAAAAATGTTGTGAGAGCAGAGAATAGGATTACAAACCCTTAATATTTGAGCCTCATGACAAAGCTTTTCCTGAGAATACAGCTCTAATTCCTTTTCCATTCTGGTTATGTCAAGTTCTAACTGTGGAGAAGGTGATTGATCTCTCATGGCTTTTAACGTTGCAAGATTGTCTTCACCTCTCGAGATGTCCTACATCATGTGAAAAAAAGAGAAAAGTAAAGAATAATTCTGCATCCAGGTATCAAGGACTCTTTCACAACCTAAACGTGATTAAGTTTATATCTCCGCTGCAATGCCTTCTTGGAATTACTGACAAATGCTTTGTCTAGATCATATGTCAGCAACCAAGGTTAAATAAATGCAAGATAATTTATCATAATCATTTCTCCGTAATATTTCAAGTTCGGGAAAATATAATGATGATTACCTGAGAAAGATGTTTAAAGTCCGAGAGTGCTTTTAGGAGACCCAAATTGAGGACCCTTGCAGTCATAAAGAAGCATTCACAAATGAAATTGTATTTAGTTGTTGACTTTGCATTTTGCCCAGAAGCATTACTACTTGAACTTGTGGCTTCTTTCGATTGTAACAAGCGACTTTCATTCCCTTTTCCAGAGTCATTTGCTTTTGCCGTATTATCCTTGTCAATCCACTCAGAAACTTCCTCGGATGATGCATGGAGAGCAGTCAAGTCGCTGGTGTAGATAATTAAACAATATTATTACGCATCGCAAATATATAGAATCAAGTGAGGAGGGTAGCCTTCAAATTATCTCGAGAGTCATACCTTACTTTTAAGCGATGGCCATAGAATACATACTTTGGATCAATCTTATCCCTTTTCGTTAAATGCGGGTCCAAAAATGGTTCGCAGAGCCGGAGCATGACCGCACTGAGATTACAAAACATGCCTGAGCTAGCACAAGAGACCGGATCAACCTGTCATACAAGATATACATATTAGTTAGATAATGCCAGATTGAGCAAAAAGACAAATACAGCTTGATGAAGCCGAGAAGAGACAAAATAACAAGGCATAATAAAGATCTGAAGCAAATATCCAACTTATTGAGGGATGATCACCTGTATGTGACCTCTCGAAGCATTTGCATTGATCACCTCAGCTAGAAACTGCAGAACACGCTCACGTGTATCGGTACTTTTAAGTAAAACCATCAGTACATCATGCAGCCCAGTGTACAAAATGTTCATAAAGTTTTTGATTGTAGAGAAGGATGATAATAAATCTGCAGGACGACGTTCCGATGCTTGAGAGAAACACTGCTGACTGACATCCACAAAAACAAGATAGACATATATCAGCTTCGCCGTAACAGGTTAAAAATATGATCTGATGTGTATCAGGAGAACACTGTCATTTGAACTATTTATCCTTGTCAATGTTCAATAAAAAGTCAAGATTCTTCAGTAAATACAAGAAAAATATCCTCAGAACAGATGAATTCATCCATCATAATCTAAAGCTAACCGAGAGCTAACTATTGTTTCTGTAACTATGTTAGATTTGTGTAATCATGCTCAAACAAGACATCATCTAACAGAGTCTTCGTCTTAAAAGCCAAAAACATCTGCTTCTTCTGATCAAGTCTCCACTTTGAGTGGAGCTAAACAAGAAGAGGCATGAGGATTACAGAAGTCTGCTGCAAAGTGCAAAACTCACCCAACATCAGGTTGACTCTTGAAGAGAGTGTTATCCGGGAGCGCACTAATATGGAAGAAAGGGCCGAGAATGCTCGTCAACTCCATAGCACGACCGTTCATATAAGCCCCACGTGGAACCCACCACTGATGACTAACCAGAGACTTAGCTCCCACAGGTAAGCTAACAAGATACTTAAGCGCCCTCAACGGCGGCTGGAAATCACCAAGCACAGAGACGTTAATAACCGTAGACCTCAAGTCCTCGTATACCTCCTTGAGAATCACGTCCAAGTTATCATCAAAGTCCGAGTCTTTGAAAAACTCATCCAAAAACCCCGGAGGAGACTGAACGCCACTACTACTCCCACCTCCTCCGAACATATCCAACGAACCAGAACCAACCTCTGAGAAGATCAACGGAAGCAAAGGGGACACATTCTTCCTCTTCTTCATCATCCCCACTCCACCAAACATGTCGGGATTCGCCAAGTGAATCCTGCAGTAAGAAACCGCGAGCTTCTTCGCCTCTCTCGTCACGGTCTCCATCTCCGATCTGAGACTCTTGTCCTTCATCGACTGGATTTTCTTCGATTCCTCGTAGGCGCGACGGTAGCAACCGATGAGATACGGGAAAGGAGGTTCGGCGGAGGAGAAGTCGCCGGAGAGACGATCGATGAGGACTCTCTCCATCGAATCGCGGGAGAGAAGGAGCTCCTTGCCTTCGCTGAGAATCTCGGCGGCTGTCATCTCCAAGTAAACGACTCGAGGATCGGTGGTGGATTCCGTTAGGGTTACGTAGAGTATCTTCCGGAGGATTATGTCCTCGATTTCCGCCGGCGATCTCTGAGGCTTGCTCGTCGACATCGGCTCTGTGATTGAATTAACCACTGGGAAACTCCCAAACAGTTTTGAACTATCAATTGAAATTAATCGAATTAAAAAGTATAGTATAGTTATAAAATTCACGAAAGGAAGAGAGAAGCCATCGCTGAGAATAGGAAGAAACTTCTGGAGAGAGTGTCTGAAGGAGAGCTAAGACAAACCCCCAAAGGCATACGAAACTTGTCAGCGTCTCTGACGACGTCGTTCGTTTTTGTTATTTATCAAACATATTTGGGCTTTGAGCCTTAGGCCCAATCATCGTAATTCCTACATATCGCACTTATCCATTAACAGTACAATAATTTGCTGTCAACTCCTATGAATAATTTACCCGCGTGTTTTCAAATTACTCGTATGTCTTGTTAGTTTCTCTCATCCGAAAGATCTAACAAAAAAAGGATTTACTCAAAAGGAAGAAAAAACGGATAACCCCTTTCCCAAGAAATCTGCTGAAAATGCGGGAGAATAGGAAAGAAAACTGATTTCTTCTCTCCTTGGTGGTATGAAACAGAGAAAACAATGAATGAATGGCCTCTTTTACTTCCCTTAAAGCTCTCTGCAGAAAACCAAAAGGTTAGAGTTTTTCTTCTATTGTAGAATGCTTTATCTTGAAACACTTATATGTCTTTCAATGTCTCTCTGTATTGGTAAATAATATATCATGATGATGATGGACCTGGTGGTGGTGGATTTTAGGTTCTTGTGTTATTTTCTTGAATATGTTTATGTTCATTGACTATCTTTAATCAGGTGGAGGTTCTTCTCTAGCCTAAATGTGTAATTAGTTACTAAGATCATCAAAAGGTTAGAGCCCTACAACTTTCCTGAATCAAGCATTCTCCTTTTCCTTTTGTGTATGCTTACTATCTTGTATGATCATTCAATCTCTCTAGCTGATTAATGGCTGGGCAGACCGTACCTTTGCCTGGTTCACCGGATGTAAACAGATCATGGAGAAGGATTTCTACTAGAAAACTGAGTTTTTTATACAGTGAGGAGAAGATTCTTCCTAATTACCTCAGATCTACCACTAGTTCTTGTCATGATATCTGCAAGTACGGAACAAAACATGAACCTCAAGAGAAGCCTACTACAGTTTTACCTCTCGAAAGAGTTAACAGAAGCTTTTCTGGAACTCTAAGCTTTGATAATTCACCTTTAAAGAAGAAGAAGGCATTGACCAAAAGGGTGTTGATGAATCCTTCTCTTGACTCTGGTAAGAGAAAGAAGACGGTCTCACACACTTTCAAAACGATTGGTTTGTCAAGGAGAAGAGAGTTAAAGATGGTTGACCATAGAAAACGTGTCACTGCTTTGAAGCTGAAGTCTGTTGCACAAAAAGCAGCCATGGCTCTTCGTCGCAGTACTGTGAATAGAAAGAAGAAGACTAATGGTGGATCTGAAGCTCAAGAACCAAAGAAAGAAGTTGTGTCTTTAAGAGCTACTATGTCTTCAAAACGGTGTTCCAGGAGCATGAAGACAAACAAGGAGAGCAATGTTCCTCTGGTGGATGAGACGTGTAAAGACTTAGCTGAGGTGAAAACTCTCTACGTTATCAAGATGAGAACAGGGAATGATACTGTTGAATCTGATGATCAGAACCAAAGGTGTGTCATGGATCCGCCTACTGATGATCCAAAGAACCAAGGAGAAGCTGAGTGTATTGTGACTGAAGATGATGATGAATCTTCTTCTCAAGAAGAGGAAGATGAGAACACAACAAGGCAGGGCAAAAGCAAATCCCTCTCTGTAAATGGCAAGTCAATGAGACCGAGATTCAAAAGAGGAAAGTTTGCATCACAAGACACCAGTGCAAGAAAGGTCAAGTTCAAGAGAGGCAAAATCGTTACCGGAGCTGACACAACCGCAAAATCAAGTGGTCGGAGAAGCTTAAAGACCAAAGCAACTAACATTAGCAATGACAATGGACAAGAACAGAAAGGGAGATCGTTCCAAGTCGTCCTGAAACACCAAGAGACACAGAAGAAGAGAGATTCGAGAGTGTTGTTGTTCAACAAGGTGATAAAGAAAACAGCTAATAAGCTTGTGGAGACTCGCAAGAGTGAAGTCAAGGCTTTAGTGGGGGCTTTTGAGTCTGTCATATCTCTCCAAGAAAATGAAAAACTATTATCCAAACAGCACAACACTCAAAGGTGATTATCCTCAGAATCTCTAATTACTATATAATCTGTTTCTCTTACCCACTGGTGTATGTTTGTGTATGCAACTAACTATGCATGTAAACACATGTACAAGTATTAAGAGTGTAATGACTCCCATGATATCTATAGTATGTGAGTGTTTAATCGTATGTATAACTGCATCTTTCTCTTATTATCCTCTAACTTAATCAGATTTTTTCACAAATCTTGTGACAGATTACACAAAATAAGATAGAAAAGTGTTAAGAATAAACCTTCTGTAACACTGGGTCACAATCCGTGAGTTGCATAAAGCTAGGTGCTGAAAAAGAATATTAGAAAAGCGATAAATGTTTAACGTTGTTGTGTGTCACAACATAACACATTGTTGTGTGTTTCAAAAAAATTTTTTTTTGACAATTTGTGTAATTCTGACAAGTGTACTGCATATTTAGAGATTCATTCATATACAGAATTTTGAGACATCAGCACTTATATAACTCACATTGAGATAAATGTTTAACGTTGTGTTCTCACTAGAAGTTCTGTACTAAAAAGTATGAAACTTGGGACTTCAAAAGGTGTCGTTTCTCGATTGCTCTATTTTGAGAAAGCTTCTTCTTTTCCAGCATCTGCTGTTTCTGTCTCAATCTTCTTGAAAATGAGCTTCTGCTGAGGCATCTGACCATTGGAGAACGCTGTGACCTCCGTATCGATCAAAATGCCATCTTCTTCCTTGAAATCTCCTCTCAAGATACCTTTCGCCAGCTCGTTCTCGATGTTCTGCTGTATCACACGCTTCACAGGTCTAGCTCCATAGTTAGGATCATACCCAAGGCTTCCAAGAAGATCCACCGCCGCATCAGTGATCACTATCTTCATTTTCCTGTCTGCAATCCGCTTCTGCACACGAGCAAGCTGTGTAGTACACACACAACAACAACAAAAAGAGTGTGTAATTAACAAACAAATGCTGTTGGTTACAGCGGCGGTTTCTATTACACAAAGATGTACCTGTAACCGGACAATGCTGTTGATCTGGTCACGGTCAAGAGGCTGGAAAACTATATACTCATCAACCCTGTTCATAAACTCAGGACGAAAGATGGATCTCGCAGCGTCCATCACTCTCTGTTTAATCGTTTCGTAACCGAGCTCCTTCCCATCATCGTAATCCGTGTTGCTGTTCAGTATATACTGCGAGCCGACGTTCGAGGTCATGATAATAACCGTATTGGTGAAACTCACCGTACGTCCCTGAGAATCAGTGACTCTCCCATCGTCCAAGATCTGGAGAAACACGTTGAACACATCTCCGTGAGCTTTCTCGATCTCGTCAAAGAGAATGACCGAGTACGGCCTTCTCCTAACCGTTTCCGTTAACTGCCCTCCTTCCTCGTAACCGACGTATCCAGGCGGAGCTCCGATGAGTCTCGACACAGCGTGTTTCTCCATGTACTCGCTCATGTCGATCCTCACCAGAGCTTCCTCCGTGTTGAACAAGTAAGAAGCGAGGGCTTTGGCCAGCTCGGTTTTGCCGACACCTGTAGGTCCCATGAACATGAAGCTAGCTATGGGACGGCCTGGATCAGATAAACCGGCTCTCGACCGTTGGATGGCCTCGGCTACTGCAGTCACCGCAGGATTCTGACCAACCAAACGTTTGTGCAGCTCCTCTTCCAAGTGAAGAAGCTTATCTCTCTCTGACTGTTGGAGCTTAGACACAGGGATGCCAGTCCATTTACTCACGATCTCAGCTATGTCGCTACCTAACACCTCTTCTCTGAACATCGACTTCCCAGAGCTTAAGTACTCGTCGAGCTCTTTCTCAGCTTCGTTCAGCTGACGCTGCAGCGAGTTCAAGCTTCCGTATTTGAGCTCTGCCGCGCGGTTCAGATCGTACTCGCGCTCCGCTTGCTGGATCTCGAGGTTCACTCTATCGATCTCCTCTTTGATGGACTGGAGACGAGACATGACGGACCTCTCGTGCTCCCACTGAGAGGTTAGCTCCCCTTGCTTCTCCTTTAGTGATAACAGCTCTGTTTCGATCCGGCTCAGCCTTTCTCTAGAAGCTTTGTCTGTGTCGTTGGTTAGTGAAAGCCTCTCCATCTCCAGCTTTATCACTGAACGGTCGAGCTCGTCGAGAGCCGTGGGTTTCGAAGTGATCTCCATTTTCAGTTTGGCCGCTGCTTCATCGACCAAGTCAATTGCTTTGTCAGGTAGGAACCGGCCACTGATGTAACGGTCGGAGAGGATAGCAGCTTCAACCAGAGCACTGTCGGAGATGCGAACTCCGTGATGAAGTTCGTACCTTTCTCGCAACCCACGGAGGATCGAAACCGTGTCTTCCACGGTAGGTTGATCGACGTAAACCTGTTGGAACCTACGTTCCAAGGCTGGATCTTTCTCTATGTACTTTCTGTATTCATCAAGGGTTGTCGCACCGATACAACGTAGCTCGCCTCGACCGAGCATTGGCTTTAGTAGATTACCAGCATCCATTGCCCCATTAGTTGCACCTGAAAACAAAACATTCTTCTTCATAAGTAACATTGCAAGAAAGAAGAAGAAGAAGAAACAGTTCCACGATGTTGCATTACCTGCACCAACAACTGTGTGAATCTCATCGATGAACAAAATGATTTGGCCTTCTGAGTCTGTGACTTCCTTAAGTACAGCCTTAAGTCTATCTTCGAATTCTCCTCTATACTTTGCTCCAGCTATAAGTGCGCCCATATCAAGAGATATCAACTGGACAAAAGAAACCAAAGGACTGACTATTGAGACACCTGTTGTTATATTGTAAGTTAAAAAAAAAAAAAGTTTGAATACCTTTCTGTTCATCAACGCTTGAGGTACATCTCCTTGCACAATCCTCTGAGCAAGTCTGTTTCAAAAAAAAATATGGAATTAGCATTACATACATAGAAGTTTCTGAAGTTTTAGTGGTTTTGATGATCCCCCAGTTTTTACCCTTCTGAAATTGCGGTTTTACCAACACCAGGTTCACCAATCAACACAGGGTTGTTCTTTGTTCTCCTTGAGAGAATCTGAATGCATCTACGGATCTCATCATCTCTTCCAATCACAGGGTCAAGTTTTCCTTCTCTCGCCATTGCTGTCAAATCTTTTCCATACTTCTCCAACGCCTCATACTTACCTTCCGGATCTGTTTAACATAAAAAATTAAGTCACTCATACCATTAATTAAACATATTGCTAGTAGTGTGATTTACCCAAACCTTGGTCAATGACTGATTGTTTCCCTCTAATGGACTCAATTGCAGATTTCAAGCTCTTCTCAGATATCTGAAAATCCTTAAACAGCTGTTTACCAAACCGCTTGTCTTGAGCAAAAGCAAGAACCAAATGCTCCACTGAGACATAAGAGTCCCCTAAGTCTTTCTTATACTTTCTTGCTCTCTCAAACAGACCTTCCAAATCACGCCCCAGCATCGAACCAGCAGCTTCTCCATACACCTGAAAGTCACACTAACATGAGCCTCTCAAAAAAAAGGAAAAAAAAAATCACATTTTTATTATTATTACCTTTGGTTGGCGTTGAATGAACTTCTCTGTAGCTTCTAGAACCTTAGTGTTATCCACACCGATCTTAGAGAAAATCCTACGAGCTAAACCATTCTTCTGCTCCAAAAGAGCTTTCATGAGATGCTCTGTCTCCACAATCTGTTGTTTATTCTCTTTAGCCACATCTGGCGAAGAAACAATCGATTGCCACGCCATCTCTGTGAACTCTTGCTGCGTCAGCTGTAAACAACATCCAAGTGTTCGTATCAGTTCACAGTAGAATTAAAAAAAACTCAAAAAGTTTCAGACTTTTTACCCTTCCGTTGGAAGAAGCTTCGCACCGGACGACGAACGGCCGATGCTCAAGCCTCCGCGTGAGCCTCGCGCTCTGGTTTAGTTTCAGTGATTTGAAGGAATTGGGCTTCGCCGGAAAAGCCACGGAAGGTTGGAGATGAGAGAAAGAAGGAACCTTTCGGGTCTCCGATCCTACGCCCACCACGCCACTAAACGCCGCCGTAGCAGTCGTCGCCATTTGGTCGGAGAAATTTAAAAAAACGGCAAACTATTCACAAAGGAGGATATGATATAACAGGCAGTTTAGCACGAATTCGCCAAAACGGCGAGGTGTTTTACTTGAGAATTCAGCAAAGATAACGCTTTTTGTTATTTTTTTTTCTTCCGTCTTCGCGTAGTTTAGCGAGAGAAGGTGATGATAAAGAAGAGCAAGATATTAAACGACGCCGGAGGCTTCGTGAACTCTCGGGATGAGGTGCTCAACGACGCACGTAGACCTGCTTCTGACACGTGTTTCCTCACGGAGATATATGATTTTTTCGATGTCCAAAATAATATCAAGTTGGGCTCAAGAGGTCGGCCCACTAATACTATAGCGGAGATGAACAATGTAAAGCGTAAATCTTCCATTGCTCATGAAAAAGAAGAATGAGGTTATGCTCCGCTAAAGAAAAGAATATTCCAACAAGATACAGTAATTTGTACATTCACTTATTCTGCAGTAGATTTCTTAACAACCACTCTAATCTACAAGTTTGAAACGTGAAGAAATCAGAAGTAAAAACCAAACCTCAAGGTATCAAGAAGCCAATCATTATTGTCTTAGTCAGTATCAAACAATATTCGAAAATTACATTTAGAGAGAGAGAGTGAAACCGAGTGTGAGTAAAGTTCCGACGTCCGGCTGCGCGTCTGAGCGCGTGCCGGCGCCGGTGGCTTCCTCCTTGTAGATCCAGTCTAGTTTCCCTTCTGTGCGCGTCGAACCGTTTGTCCTATCCGATATACTTCCGGATCTGGGCTAGGGTTTTGCTCTCGGAAGAGCTCTGCTTACGGCGGAGGTCTAACGGCGGTAACTCTTCCTTCTCTGGATGCGTGGTGAGGTAGTAGGACGGCGGCTAGTCGCGCCAGTCTTCGTTTGAAGTTAGGATTTGTTCCGGGAGGCAGAGGCTCCGATAGTTCCGCCGTCGCCGTTTAAGTTTCCGGGGGGTGGAGGCTTCGTCAGCTCTGCGTCGCCGGCAAAGTCGCCGGGAGGTGGAGGCTCCCTCAGCTCTGCGTCGCCGGATCGCGCTCCGAGGGGTGAAGGCGTCCTTTACCTTACCTCGTCGGCTTCTGTCTCTTTTGTTTGGTCGATCTTTAGAGTAGTTTTAAGGTTTTTATGTTGTGTCTTGCGTTGGTGTTTTGTGATCCGTGGATAAGCTCTCCTTGTTGGAAGAGAAAGGTTTCTGTATCAAGATGGTGATGTTCTGTGCGCCGGTTATGTTGCTCTGCTGTGTGTGCTCGATTGATGGTGGTTATGATCTTGCTCCGCCGATTGATCTTTCCCGTAAAGATAACACAAGAGTATAATACGGTTGCAGTGAAGAGTGTATGTGGAGGTCATGGGCTCAGGTTTGTCATGGTGAGGCATGCTCCTGGAGTGGCCGGTGAGACGCGTCTGTGTTCCGAAGTAGGTTCTTCCGGTGGTGGCGACGTTGCGGATTCGGATCTCGAGGTAGGGCGAATCGCTAGTCGGTGCCGCTTGGGTTGGTTGGGTAACGGGCTTGGGCCTAAGCGGTTTGTTTTATTTCTGGGCTTTGTGTTTGGACCTTTGGATCTTTGTATGGTTTTTATGGGCTTAAGCCTTTGTTCTAATAAAATTCAGTTGGGAAAAAAAAAAAAAATCAAGAAGCCAATCTTCTCACCAAAAAAAAAACTACAGGAAGAGTGAAAGAAAGAAGATACATTTCTAAATTTTATCTTTTATAACCTTCACAGATTACATTTCAATCACAGCTTCACATGGTTATCAAGCTAAGAAAGAATATACATAATCCTCTTCACATGGTTAAAAGAGAAAAGTCTATTGATCCTGTTCGAACCCAAATGATATAATAAGAAGCATGGAGCAAATGCAACAAGTGTATAAACTGTTCTTCAATTTTTATCCTCCAACTGGTCTTTCTGGTCATGACCCCTTAATAACCAAAAATAAAAAATCCAATCTTTCTCATTCTTATGAAAGATTCAAGAACTGGATTCTCCACTTGAAACCGAAAGAATTTCAAAAAGGGTACCTTCTATTTTACAGAAAGAATGAACTCTCTTTCTCTTTCTCTAATGTAGCAGCTTCCTCTTTCACAGCAACAAGTTTCTTATGTATGTGGGCAAACTAATACTTCTGAATCTTTAAAGTGAGTCAAAACCTGCAGTGCCTGTGTTTTTTATCTCCTTTTTTTTTTACTTCCTAATACCTTCCCTCTGTCTTCTACACCCGCAGCAGTACCTTCAATATCATCTGAAAGTTCCCGTTTTTGCTACTCCAAGATGTGACAGTTCTTGATGAAGTCATTGGAGTAGTTTACGTATTTTGTCCAGAATGGCCGGAGATGCTCAAAACCAATCTCCAGCCATGGCTTTGATTGACCATTGTAGTGTATCACTGCAGCTTTCCTGACATTTTCTATGTTGGTCTTGTTCTGATATCCTAATCCTAGCATATGCCATGACGAGTCTATTATGTGAACATGACCCTTAAACGCGATTAGAGCAGGCGGCAAGGTTCCAAGCTTCCACATTGCCAGATTCAACCTTAGATTCTGTGCAAACAGAGTAGGGGAGTGAGGTAACTCTGCTAAAGAAAAAAAAAAACATAAAGAGTGTTAAGGGTTCTTTGATAGTTTACCTCTCTAAGCCAAGAGTGATATGTCTCTCTGATATTTGTCTTCCTCCATGCTTGTAGATCGAAGACATTCATACCATAAGCCCAAGCGCATTCTTCAGGGTCTAAATGCTTTGCAATGAGCGGGTGAGAGAAATTGAAGTAGTTCAAACGCTTTGACATCACCCATTCATCATCACCCCGGCAAGTTTCTACTGCTCCATTGACCTTACCACCAAGGTCAACATCCCAAAGTGGAGACAGGTCTCTCTGCACAACTATGTCATCGTCTAAGAATACCACCTTGTCCAGGTTTGGGAAAAGCTGTTCCAAAAAAAGAAAACAGAGAGGAAATTAGCATATGATTTTAGGAGAATATTAGCATATTATCCGAAACAAGGAAACCAAACCGGAATCGAACCGAAAAATTTAAATCGAAACCGGATTAAAATTTTCAAAAACCCGAAAGGTTCCTATTTTTCTGAAAGAAACAAAATATAAACTGGATCGAAATTTACAAAACTCTAAACGGTTCCTATTTTCTGAACCCAAAAAAAAAAAGAAACTGAACCGAAAAAAAAAACTAAAATTGAAACCTGATCAAAATTTACAAAAATCTGAATGGTTCCTATTTTTCTAAACCTGAAAAACTGAAACCGAACCGGAATCGAAAACCCAACGGATACCCAAATATTTAAAATATAATAAAAATATTAACTATTTTAATAATTTTTAAATAAAAAATATCAGAAAATCTAAATTACCCAAATATTTTTCAGTTTTTCCAGGTTAAACTGGGTTTTCGTGAGATTTTTGGCTTTAAACCCTAACCAAATTCGAACTATTTCTAACTCGGTTCCACTTCGGTTATAAAAAAATAGAAATCTGATCCGAACCCAGCATTACCCGAACCGGTCCAAAAATGTTCAGTTCTTAAACGGGTCCTAAACACCCCAACCTGAATAACTCAAACCGACCGAACCGAAAAACCCGAATGTCCATTATAGCACAGTTCAAACTTGAACAATGTGGGGGGGAGGGGGGGAGTATACGATTTACCTCAGGTATATATATTCTAAGATGGTTGAGCAAAGATATGTATTTTGGACTTCTAGACTGCAGTTTCGAAGCAAATCTTCTCGGAGTTGTTTCAGTGAGGTTTGCCCCAGCGACGTGATTCCCATGGTAATAGTTCCTGACACCATTATGGCTCTCAGCAGCTTCCAGAACCGAAACATTCTCTTTCGTCAACCAGTCAAACTGATGAACACCTCTGACTTCCACAATAGCAGGTGCAACAGAGTTGAGCGCAAACCACGAATGCATACCAGCGTAGGTTTTCTTGTCTGTGATGATGTGAAAAACGATTTTCTCCGGTTTGGAAGATGACTGCACAGCTGACGAGACCACGACGGATGCAGCAAGTATATTGTCTGTGGAGAGGATGAAATGGTGGTAAGCGTTGTCCGAAAGACGAGGGAGATGCTCTGGTGAAGGAAGCTGTCGACGAGCATATGCGTTGGAGGAGTATTCGTCTGTTAGTTTTAGAGAGAGACAGTGAATGCCTTTTGGAATGGAACTTGCTGCGAAATGCTTGTTCGTTAGTTCTGCGAATTTGGATTCCCTGATGTCCTGTTCGAACTTCTCCATCTGTTTAAGAAACAGACATGAATTAATCACATACGATAAATAACCTTCTAGTGTAGAAACATATTCAAAGTAGACAAAGCGTACCATGGCTCGCAACATAAGAGCAAGAGTCTTTGCGTCGTTGTGGTTATTCTTTATTTGGGAAACAAGATGGCGAAAAGAATCTGGAAGCTTCACCCCGTTTGGAATTTCTTGAGTGCTTACATCGTTTAGAATTGTATTAAAGTCTCTAGCTAGTCTCTGCAGTGAAAGAGAAAACAAACACAAGGAAGATATCATTGAAAGAAGATGAAAACTATAGTGCAAAAAATAGTAGAAGAGATGAAAGAAAGCAAACCACTCACCTCTGAATCATCTACTCTACCAAGAAGACGTGGACCTAACCGCCTACCTAAACAATCTGAAATGAGAGATAAACTTAAACGAGAGCATACATATAACTGAAATAAAAACCGATCAAGGAATGAACATCCTAGACCATTTAATTAATGCTCAAAACTTGGCCAAGCAGACCTAACAAGATGCTTGTGAAAAGAAGATTCTAAATGATAGCATAATCCGAGAAACAGAGAAGGAGAAAACAAAAGAGGTGTTTTTTTATTTTATTTATTTTACCAATGGAGGAGCAATTGTTGAGACCTTCGAGGGTAACAAGAGCGGTTAAGATGAAGACAAAAGGAAACAAGAAGGCGAGAACTAAGACGGTGTGGAAGAGAGTGCGGTAAGAGATGTGGCGAGCTGCGAGTTTGATCTTCATCTTCATCAAGTCAGTAAACTCCATCTTTTTTTTTTTCCCAACTGAATTTTATTAGAACAAAGGCTTAAGCCCATAAAAACCATACAAAGATCCAAAGGTCCAAACACAAAGCCCAGAAATAAAACAAACCGCTTAGGCCCAAGCCCGTTACCCAACCAACCCAAGCGGCACCGACTAGCGATTCGCCCTACCTCGAGATCCGAATCCGCAACGTCGCCACCACCGGAAGAACCTACTTCGGAACACAGACGCGTCTCACCGGCCACTCCAGGAGCATGCCTCACCATGACAAACCTGAGCCCATGACCTCCACATACACTCTTCACTGCAACCGTATTATACTCTTGTGTTATCTTTACGGGAAAGATCAATCGGCGGAGCAAGATCATAACCACCATCAATCGAGCACACACAGCAGAGCAACATAACCGGCGCACAGAACATCACCATCTTGATACAGAAACCTTTCTCTTCCAACAAGGAGAGCTTATCCACGGATCACAAAACACCAACGCAAGACACAACATAAAAACCTTAAAACTACTCTAAAGATCGACCAAACAAAAGAGACAGAAGCCGACGAGGTAAGGTAAAGGACGCCTTCACCCCTCGGAGCGCGATCCGGCGACGCAGAGCTGAGGGAGCCTCCACCTCCCGGCGACTTTGCCGGCGACGCAGAGCTGACGAAGCCTCCACCCCCCGGAAACTTAAACGGCGACGGCGGAACTATCGGAGCCTCTGCCTCCCGGAACAAATCCTAACTTCAAACGAAGACTGGCGCGACTAGCCGCCGTCCTACTACCTCACCACGCATCCAGAGAAGGAAGAGTTACCGCCGTTAGACCTCCGCCGTAAGCAGAGCTCTTCCGAGAGCAAAACCCTAGCCCAGATCCGGAAGTATATCGGATAGGACAAACGGTTCGACGCGCACAGAAGGGAAACTAGACTGGATCTACAAGGAGGAAGCCACCGGCGCCGGCACGCGCTCAGACGCGCAGCCGGACGTCGGAACTTTACTCACACTCGGTTTCACTCTCTCTCTCTAAATGTTTTTCAATATAACTATGCAGTAAACTCCATCTTCCTAACCTCTTTATTTGTTCATTAATTAACTTAACATTTACATCAAATATTACAAGATGTCGTACAATCCTCCATTCCTCCTTGTCGTTTTCGTTTAGTAGCATGTTACAAAAAGTGGTTTATTTAATTTCATTTTAATGCCAAGAGTTTTGTTGTTGAATACTATAGGCATAGACCGACCGACACATTCGATCATGACCTTTCAAACCAGCAAAAATTGACCCGAACCGGAATCAAACCAACTTTTTCTTCTTCTTTATCATCACTTTCCCCCTAGAGACTGCTAGAGTAGACTTTTGACCCAAAAAAAAAGACTGCAAAAAGTAGACTCTGCAAAAACAGAGTGGAAAGTCTCAAACTTGACCATCAAATTATCTACAACTTCGATTTAGAAACTCAATGTACTCGTTGGTTCTTCGCCACTACTAATCTCTTCTTTCAGAAGTATCTGCTCATTCCTCACCATCCTACATTTAAACTCACCACCTGGAGCTGGTTTGTTCCATGTTCCATGTCTACTAACCTTTTCTTCCATAAGTTTTTGATCACTACTTACAAACCCAAACTCAAATTCAGCAGCTTTTCTAAGTTTCTTGTATCTCAAGAAACCTTTAGGCATTTCAGTAATAGCAGCATTCATTGCTTCACCAACAAGTATCATCTTCCTCACAAGACTGAAGCTACTACACAGACTCTAAACGATTCTTCGTAAAATCTTTTTTTTTTTTTTTGTTAAACACACAGAACTAAAAAAATAAGTAACATAAACATCAAATATATAATAAAAATAAATGATTTGTTAATGTCTAGAACATATGGACTAGTCTTTTACCCAATCTTAACTATTATTAAGCGTTTGCCCGCGATTTCGCGGATAATAATATTATACAAAAGTACATGTTATGTTTATAATGTTATAATTTTTGAATATTAATTAAAAATATTAAAATTTTAATATTAGTTTGATAATCAAAAATTTCAGTATTTATTTTTAGAAGAGTTGTGAAATTCAAGATAGTTAAACAACGTAAATATAAGTCACTAAATTTTTTTTCTTAAATGTAATATTACAATTGGTTCATATAGTTGGTTGTGAAATAGCTTTTTAGTTTATTTTAACACGTGAAAAACGAAAACACTTTAGTTATAAAAATGTATTTTTGTGTTGTTCCAAGAAGATGGTTAAAGGCTTATATAGCTCTAGCATCTTCGTTGATGATTTATTTTATTTATGTTTCTTTCATTTGCTTGATTGTTTTCAATTTATTTTAAATTTAACCAAAAATAATAATTTTATGTGTTTTCAAAAGATTTGGCAAAACAAAAGTTTCGGATATGACTAAAAAAATTCAATTTTATTTTTATATTTGAATAAGGTATTAAACACAATTAAATCTAAGGTTTGCAGATAATTGATTGTAAAACTAAATTTTATTTCAGTACTGACAAAAATAAATAAAAATCTAAAATTTCAACAATTGAAATTGGAAGATTTCACCTATGAACGTATATGTATCAAAAAATCATTTAAATAATTTATATTTTAATATATATATATATATATGTGTTATAAATTTATATGATTTAAATGAATTATTTTTAAGCATAATAACCAAAATTTACTTAAATTACTTTTATTTTAATAGATAAGATAATAAGTGTGAAATAATTCTATATGATTTATAAATCATTATATATATACATTTATACAATGATAATTAGATCTAGATTAATTTACCATTTTGCATCTAAAAAGAGGTGCTCAAGATTTATATAAATAGATTTGATAAAAGTCTCATAAATGATTTAGAAACTCAAAATGATTTTGTAGGCCAGATTTAAAAAAATGTTTTTAAATAATTTCAAAATCTTTATAAACGATTTATAAATCTTGTGTGGGCTTTCAAAAACATAAAAATTTCTAATAATGCCTTATATACAAATCTAATTATTTATATATGAATATACGATATTATATTTTTTTATAAAAATATATTAAATAATATATTTATATAAGAATATACAACTATTATATTTATTTCTATAAAATTATTTTAAAATATTTTAAATAATTATAAATAAAAAAAATTATAAAATAAAAAATTGATGAAACATTATATATTCTTTCTATAATTATCATGCAATTAGTTACCATAAATTATTATTTGTAATATTACTTGTATTTTTCTGGTAACCTATATTAATTGGTTCTAGAATTTCTTTTTATTTTTAGATTTGATTAAAATAAATAGTTAATAATAATTTCTTGAAACTTCGCCAATAATGGACACATAATAAGTCACTATTATATTATAGTGGGATATATTTTTGGAACATTGAAAAAACTATTATATTACGAAAATAAACTTGAAAAGAGCTTACAATATATGATAATCCAAAAGGTACATAATTACCAAAAAGTAAAAACAAACAAACCTAAACATCTCTGTTGGACTTTCATACGAAGAACAAAAGCGACAATTATTTGATCAAAACATGGTAAAAAGGAACAAAAGTATATGAAAATACTCATGAAAATTAAAAAGCTAAAGGAAGAGGTTTGGTTTGGTTTGGTTTAGGCAAGAGCAGGCATGTCCTTGAGCCACTGGTCCAATGGCTTACCAATAGAGTAAACAATAAACCCAATCTTCCTCAGCTTCTCAGCATCCACCACGTTCCTACCGTCAAAAACAAACGCCGGTTTCTGCATGCCCTCAAAGATCTTCTCGTAGTCCAGTTTCTTGAACTCATCCCACTCGGTTAAAATGCAGATACCGTGAGCGTCTTTGGTCGCAGCGTACGCGTCCCAAGCGACCGAGACTTGCTTCACGGTGGTGGGACTCATTGGCTGGAGGTGAAGCGGGTGGTCCCAGTCGAATTTGTTCATGGTCAAGTCTCTCTGGATCTGCTCTTCCGTGACTTGCGGGTCGTAGATGCTGATGCGAGCCTTGTCACCTATCAGACCTTTGCAGACATCGATGGCCGGGGTCTCTCTCGTGTCTCCCGTGTCTTTCTTGAAGGCGAAACCGAGGACCGCGATCTTCTTGTTGGAGACTGTGTTGAACATCGAAGAGACGATGCGGTTGACGAATCTGGTTTTCTGGTAGTCGTTGATCTTGATGACTTGTTTCCAGTACTCTGCGACTTCGGGCAAGCCGTTGCATTCGCAGATGTAGACTAAGTTGAGGATGTCTTTCTGGAAACAGGACCCTCCGAACCCGACGCTCGAGTTCAAGAACTTGGGACCGATACGCGAGTCTTTACCGACGGCGTAAGAGACCTCTGTGACATTGGCTCCCGTTGCTTCACAGAGAGCGGACATTGCGTTCACCGATGAGATCCTCTGAGCTAAGAAGGCGTTAGCTGCAAGCTTGGAGAGCTCAGCTGACCAGAGATTGGTGGTGAGGATCCTCTCTTCGGGGACCCACTGGGAATAAACGTCTTTCAAGGCTTTGACAGCTGCGAACCCTTCGGGAGTCTCGCGACCACCGATGAGGACACGGTCAGGTTTGAAAAGGTCTTCAATGGCGGTTCCTTCAGCAAGGAACTCAGGGTTGGAGAGGATCTGGAACTTGATTCCTTTGCTGTTGTGCGTGAGAATCTTCTCAATGGCCTCTGCGGTTTTGACAGGGACAGTCGATTTCTCAACGACGATCTTGTCGGAAACAGAGACGTCAGCGATCATACGAGCAGCGCTCTCCCAGTAAGTCAAGTCCGCAGCTTTGCCAGCTCCGAGACCGCGGGTCTTGGTCGGGGTGTTGACGGAGACAAAGACGATGTCAGCTTCTCTGACGTGTTTCTCGACATCAGTGCTGAAGAAAAGGTTCTTCCCACGGCACTGTTTAACCACGTCATCAAGACCAGGCTCGTAGATGGGAAGCTGATCGCTGTTCCAGGCAGTGATCCTGGGGACAGAGATATCAACAACGGCTACTTCAACAGATGGGCATTTTAGAGCGATGACGGCCATGGTCGGACCACCGACATATCCAGCTCCAATGCAGCAAATCTTCACCATTTTTTTTTAGCTTCGTAAAATCTGAAATTACCTCCAAGAGAAAAAGGTCAGATCCATCAGTAACCAATGCCATAAAATGATCACCAAGTTCAAGAGATGACGTTCAATAACATAACGACAACTAAAAAAGAACAAAGCTTAACATGTGAACATGTCAGATCCAGCAATTCAAACGTTGTAAAGGAAAAAAACATATACCAAAATTAAAAGCTATAAGCATATTCCAAAGGAGAATGCACAATATGCAAGTACTAAACTTTGACAGTTTTTTTTTTTTTGTTCATTTTAAACTCAGATCCGGTTTAGTAAGAAGTAGAAGATGCATACCGTAAACATGAACAGAACATTACCAATTCATATTAACCCAAAGATCATCATGATCATGCTTAACAATGAGCCGGTTCAAAGTGAAATTCAACGAAAAAAATACACAGTAAAATCCAGAAATTCAAATGCAAAATATCAGATCTGGAACATGCAAAAAAAAGTACATGGTGAGAAAAAACGTAAAAATGAGAAATGAAATTACGTGAATTTTATGAGGATCACCGACACAGATCGAAGCTGAATGCGGAAAAAATCTCAACACTCAACAGAAACTCAGCAGATTTAAAACCAAATCGATGTGAAAAGCGGCCAAAGAAATCGAAACGAGATTGGATCGCGATAAACACACATAATTGGATCTCAAAAACAATGAGAGAGAGAGAGAAGATACAATTGATCATACCTTTGTGAAAGCTACGTAACCTCTGGTGTCTTAACACTAAGGAAGAAGAGGGAGCTGAGATTGCTGGGGGAAAGCTAAATCTGATGACGATGGAGAAGAAGAGCGGGTGTGTAGCGGAGTTTATATAGGTGATGTGATTCCCCTTGAAACCGTCAAAGCTAAACTCCGGTTTAATTTTAAAAGATTAAAACTTTCAGTTAAAATTAAATGCAAAAAACGATGGGCCTCACAATGTTTGGCAGGTTTTAATCAAGTCACGTTAAACATTTTACCATTCCTCATAGGATTGATTTTGGACCACCATTAATAGACTGTATCGTACGTATAAGTCAACAAAAAAAAAAAAAAATCGTATTATGTATTCAGTTAACTAAATATGTATCTGTTTCTATGCTTTTGCTGTATATATTTTTTTTTGGTCAAAATGCTTTTGCTGTATTTATTTACCTATTTTTAGACAATAAATAAATTTTATTTACTGTTCTGCCTAACCTTTTTTCCTTTAAATTTAGTGTTTGGACCAACATAAATGAAAATACTTAACCCAAGCTATATTTTTATTTAGAAAATATTGAAATTTTTTGAAAAATATAAAACTTCTTGCCTAATCTCCACAATATATATAGAATGCTGAATAAATTCACATCACTCTGCTGTTTTATTCTTAAAACAAAATATATCAGCTATTTCTCAATATTAGTGTAAGGATTTACTCAAAAATAGTATACAATATCTGTTTTTATGCCTTTCATGTATTTATTACCTATTTTAATTTGAGAAACATGAAGATAAACACATATGTGATGGAAGTTTGTTAATATGGTGTCAGTAAAAAACTGTTAATGAAGTGTTATGAAAGCATATTTTAATTAAGTTAAAGTTCCATAATACATCATTGGTTTTTAATACTTTTATGTGCGTCACTGCCCACTTTTTTAGTCTAGAATATACTTCCCAAAGGTTGGTGTTCAGTTTCAATAATGTACATCTTAATCTATTATTATTAAAACCAATTTGTATCAGTAGTTAAGCGATTGTGCGGTGGAGTCTGCAGGACAAACTTCAAATAGAAGACTAATTAATTTCACTTTGCTTAAAAACTCAGTCACACTTTCTGAAGTGCTTCTCAAGCTATATATGAATCGTTTTATAATAAAAATATACCAAGAAGAGTGTGGTTGTAAAATATATAATTTTAAATTAATCAAAACTGAAACCAAATCTTTTGGAAAATTAAAAAACGAATATATAACATGGTTTGTATACGTTGACCACCCAAAAAGCTGATTCGTATACAACTCGATTTGGTTTGCCATGTTACTTAAACTCGATGACTATATACGCCCAAAATCATGATTTATATATTCACTAATTATATTACTACATAGTTTATCTTTGAACTCGAATGTGGTTATACGGTTACTTTTCTCTTTCAGCAATATATACTCCAGCTAAAAGATGTAATCTCTTTCAGCAATATATACTCCAGCTAAAATTAAATACGGTAATATATACTAATGACGTGTAATATTTATTCTTCACATATTTTTACAATATTTTTTTCTTTGACCAAACATATTTTACAGTTGATATCTTTGTTTCTTATAATCTTGTCGTATCGTTAAAACAAAGTTAAAGCATATGGACACATAAAAATATTACACATTATTTGAAACGAAAATTTATTTTTGATAAATTCTTTTTTTGATCAAGATTGATAAATTCTTTATTTTTTATATTATACATGATAAATATCAACATATATTCACATCGTTCATGGTGCAGGACGCGACAATGTAAATTACTCATTCTGTTTTAAAATGATACATATTCTAAGATTTTCACACTTATTAATAAAACACATTAAAGCTTAATTATTAGTGCATAGTTTTTTGTAATTTTATATTTCCTATATTTTTAAACCAATAAGATTTTAAGAAATGCAATTAATATTTTTGGAACACACAATTTTTCATTAATAATTGACAAAAAGTACATTGAAAATATGAAAAATACATCTTTTTGAAATAATTTTTTTTTTGAAACAGAGGGAATAATTTATTATCTCCTCCGGTGTATATTTTACATATATCATTTTGAAACAGAGAGAATATGTAATACACATTCACAGCTGTGATTTTATTATCTCCTCTGGTGTATATTTCACTGAACTTAGTAAAAATATTAGACAAAAGTAAAATCACACAATCATATGCATGCCTATTAGGCGCAACACATCTAGCTTTGATCCAACGTAGTGACACCAATCCACTCTTAGCTCCACGCACCTCGGTTCCCTTAGACTGCAGCCTTTTCCAAAACCGGACCATCAAACCGCAAAGACATGTATTTAACCTTGCACCAATGTATGAATATGAAATCATTTGGTACTTTTTTTTTGCTATTTGCTTCGGCCAAGTACCAGTCCTGACATAAAAAAAAGACCATAAACAATTCTTTAAAGTTGACCACTTTTATAAATTTTGAGATAAAAGTTTTCTAAAAAAGCTGATTTATGCAGTATTTTTTGTGGACTGGAAGTGGGTGCTTATAATGCTTTCCCTTAGGGCCGGTACTGCGGTCAACTCATTTATACTGCATGGATAGCCAGGAACTGATTATGATGATGCCTAAATTTGGTGTTTGGCACAATTTCTCAACTTAATCGAATTCGAGCGTTTGAAGGAACATTATCACGCTTTTAATCCTTATATGTTTCTCGACCAGATAATAATGTAACAACTGACTTATTAGTTAAGAGTGCTAGTTTTCTAATCGAGTGATGTTTTTTTATTGATTGTTCTATTGTGATTTAATTTTCTGATCATCTCAAATCTGATTAATAGAATAATTTGTTGATAAAATCCTGAAAATGTATACTGAGCAGAAGTTTGATCCAACGGCTAAGATTAGAGGATTGACTACATGGAGTAAACTATTTGCTGGAACATCTGATGTGACGTGGCATTTAAAAATCAGCATTATCAATTATCATTAATCCAACGGACAAAGATTATCAAAATAAAATAATTGATTTACAAAAGGGCACCAAAAAAAGACTAGCCGTTACAAAGAGCGTCCAAAACAGCGCCGCAACGGTCACATTATTTCCCCCGATCTATCTATCTATCTTCTTCTTCCTTCTCTTTATTCAATCTCTCTACACAACACTCCATTACAAAAATTCTCAGATCAATAACGAATCATCTTCTTCATCTTCGTGATTGCTCTTTTTGTATTCCAGATCTGTACTTATCTCCGATGGAATCATCGCTGATTCTCAAGAACGGCAAACCGGGGACTCCGGTTAAGGATCGGAGCAAGTCTCATCTGGAGAACGCGAACCCTAACGTTTCTCACGCTAAGTCTCCGCTCACGAAATCATCCTCATCATCGCCGCTCGTGAAATCTGCTATTAATCCGAAGCGATCGTCGGCGAAGAAGAACCAGAGTCCGAATCCGAATCCGAAACCTAGCCAGGCGGTTTTCTCTCCGCGGAATCGGATCAGGGAGAGGAGGTTCGTGGTGGTGGCGAAGAAGAATTCGAAGAAAGGGAAGAAGGATCCATCGCCTACAGAGTCTTCTACTGTTGCTGAGATTGACTGTAGATGCGGGGAGAGGAAGAAAGGGAACATGAAGTGCGTCTGCGTTGCGTACGAGACGCTGCGTGCTTCTCAAGAGGAGTTTCTTCTCAAGAAACGAAGTGAGTCCGAGGAGGAATGCTGTAATCTCGGAGATGGAGATGAGGTAGAAGGTGAAGGTGAAGAAGAAGAAGAATCCTTGGAGCCGGAGGTGATAGGCGCTTTGAAGAGGACGAGGGGTAAAGTGGTGGAGGAGTCACGGCGAAGCGTGCCTGAATCTGGTAAAGTGATGAATCTTGTCTCAGCATTTGAGAAACTCACTTGCTTCGGTACCAACAAGGAAGAAGAGGAGCAGACCGTTGGGGATGTGGAGAAGACGGTGAAGCTGGAGATTTGTGGAATGAGACAGCAATCTAAGTTGTGGGAGGGAGAGAGAGAGATAAACCACACATGGAGTTCTTCGTTTTGTCCGAATGAATTGGTATTGACGGCTGAGAATCTGGGGTTAGACCCCAATGCATCGGTTTCGTCGTCATGGGACAGTGGCCATGCCAGGTTAGTTCGTTGGTGACTAAAGATCTGTTAGTTTTTATATTCTTGTCACGTTCTGACTTGTTTGATTTGATGCACGTTTACAGTGTTCTGAGTGGGATGTCAAATGCTGGCAGGAGAAGCAGAAGAAATGTATGTGTATTGGTTGTTTAATCATAATCTGTCTTGCATATAGCATATATAAAGCTTAGGAATAGTGACAATTGACATCTGTTTGATATTTTTGTGTGGCAGAGCTTGGACTCAACGACTACAATGGGAAGCAGAAAATCAAAGAAGAAGCAGGTTAAGGTTACTTCATTGAAGCCTTTCAAACTTAGAACTGAGGTATGAGCTTCTTAGATTTATAAAGATTGCAAGTTTATGGATATTCATGGTTTTGTTTCTCTGCAGCAAAGAGGTAGAGTGAAAGAGGAAGAGTTTGCCAAGAAGCTCCAAGAAATAACAATGGTGGAAGAAAAGATGAGAATCCCCATTGCTCAAGGTCTTCCATGGACAACTGATGAACCTGAGGTAAGCATGCTGCTTTCCTGTTAACACCCAGTCTGATCTTGCAAGCTCTAGTGAGAACCAGTAACTTGGTAATTTGCAGTGTTTTAGGGGGCAAACTAGAATTGTTCTTTTATGGATCTTGTCTCCCTGAGAATTTAAATTTAAAATTGTGTAGTTGAATATGATTGCATTGTACAATATCTAGATGAAGAGTTATTCGAGCTTAAGTGTGAAGTGAAAGCAGATGTTAAGTATAAATTCTAATGTTGTTTTCTGTCGCAGTGTCTGGTTAAGCCTCATGTGAAAGATATTACGATACCTGTTGACTTGACGCTCCACTCAGATGTCCGGGCAGTCGAACGCGCAGAATTTGATCAGCAGGTAAAACCTAATTATGCATTCATTAAGTCTACATTTTGTGAGGTATGAACGGGAGTTGTTCCCTCAATTTTTCAAGATACCTTAAATGTAACCAGACGAATGATATGGCTTCAGTACGTAATTGATAGTGTCAAATCATTGTGGGCATATTTGTTCTCTAATCATCCTTACGTTGTTTGCATTGAGAGCCAAAAAGTTGTCTTGTCCATAGTAGTTTTGCATTTGTTTCAATAAACTTCTCCATGTTAAAGTGTGAATATGCTGTTCTAGGTTGCAGAGAAGATGAGCTTCATCGAGCAATACAAAATGGAAAGAGAGCGAGAACAGAAGGTAAAGTTTTATTTGCATATCCAATAAATATAAGAGCTCGAGTTGAAATCGATAATCCTTTTCTTTTTTTCAGCTGGCGGAGGAAGAAGAGATAAGAAGGCTGAGGAAAGAATTGGTCCCAAAGGCGCAACCAATGCCATACTTTGATCGACCATTCATTCCAAGAAGGTAAAAGAGACTTCTGTTCTCTTCAAATTCTTTTCTTACATACAACATCACAGAAACATAGAGATAGCTCTCTTTACGGACAGTTGTAGAGAAAACTTCTTTTCTGTAATTAGCTGATACAGTTTTGCTTATTGTTCTTTTCCTTTTTTACCATTAAACAGGTCGAGCAAACATCCAACTGCGCCAAGAGATCCCAAGTTTCACATACCGCAACACAAGAAGATCAGATGCTGCAGTTCATCTTCTTCTTGGAGCGAAACTGGCTCCTGCATAGGGTCGGACGTAGGCTTTACATAAACGGCGTCACGTGCACCAACTACTGTTTTCTGAATTTTTTTGCTTATGTAATTCATCTCAGTTTGAATTAATTGCAGTTCTAAGTGTGGGAGAAACACGAGTGAAAGAATTAATGGTTGTTCAAAAATAATCCGATTTTGTTTATACAACTAATCCGCTATAATGACAATGTCTCTTATCCACCTTTATAATTCAGATCCTAAATATTGTTAGTTTTTTTATACAACTAATCAGCTATAATCACAATGTCTCTTATCCACTTTTATAGTTCAGATCCTAAATATTGTTAATTTTAGTAAACGAAAAGGGCATATTCTTCTTGTATGAGCTATCTTCAGGTCCTAGCTATCTGATGTCCCAAAACAAATTTAAAACTGTGCCGTTTCTCATTTTTATAAAATGCTAGGTGAATATTGTAGTTCTAATTGGTAAACCTCAATCAGTTTGATTGTTTATAGCCCCTATATTTTTTAAATTGGTTACTATTTTTCAACAAACACCTTCACAAAATAACACGTTCCTTAAATCTGAAAACCAAAAAATGTAATCATCCAAAAACATAAATGCAAGCATAAAAATCGTTTTTTCAAGGTTTATTAAATGGAAAATCATAAATAACAATCATAAATAAATGCAAAATGATGAAATGTGGTTGCAGGTCGATTTGTAATAAACATGGCCTACATTATTTAAACTTTTTCTCAAACAAAAAACATGTTATACCCTCACCAACTTCACATCTCAGAAACTCCAGCAAATATGCTCCAATGGTGTAAATATCCAATTAGTTTCTTACTAATGAAAATTTAATAATAATTTAGTTTTTATTTAATTTTTGTATTCTATAAAAATATGATTCAATTAAGAATAGACATCTGTATTCAAAAGTTTAAAAATGGTTCTTCAATTGACTCCAGCAAAAACTTCTTCCGACACATTTTTTACTTGATTTTTTTAAATGGTTACAAAACCCATCAAAACCCAACGTTGCAGTTGGCCTAACACCTCGATTCGTAATATCTCGATAAAGTTATCAAACAATGACAAACAAGAAATTTTATAAATCAATATATGTTATAAATCCATTGTGTGGATTGCCATTTAACCAAGTAGAAGTCCAAGGAGGTTTACATCCGATCCGACTATCCGGTCCATCTACACCCGTCTCCGATCCGTCTACATTCCGGTTCGAGATTAGAAGACTCAGTCAACCTCGTTATCATCACCTTGACCAAGTCTTCATGTATGACATCAATGTAGTCAATAGCAATTAATGTGTAGATTTACTTCCTTGTAAAGCATTTGTAAACCCTTGTATCAAACCACTATATAAAGTGGTGTTGGCTAATGAAAAATATATACAACACATTCTCTCAAATCTTCTCTCAAATTATAACACGTTATCAGCACGATTGTTCTCTCCACCTGAGAAGTCTCTCTCCACCTGAACTCTCTTTTTCGGCCATCTCTTTCGGCCAGAATTCAGGCGCAACTTTAAACCACCGTATCTCTCAAACCCTGTGGAGCCAGACGACGATCCACCTATCAATCTGAAGCCCAAGAAGAGAGGAATCCATTGCCGAAGACGGCTTGTCGATCTGATCTCAGACGCGTCGTAAATCGCATATACAATCCACGCCGGCCATCTCCCTTGTTATATCCGCCGGCCATCCCTCTCTCTCATGGTGGTCCATTCAGATCAATGTGGTAAAAGGTAAACAAATCAAAACCTGAAAATCTAAGACCATTATATCTGAATCAAATCTAGGATCTATATGAATCCATGATATATAAACAATCTATGGATCCAAAATATTAATCTTGTTTCTATGATCCATATGATCCATATGAAACTTGATTCTAAAATTATTTGAGTCCATAAACTTATAATTCTCTAAAGGTTCTAAGTATCTCTAAATTATTAAAACATCTAAAGATCTATATGAATCTTGTTTCTAAGAATTCTTGAAAATCAGTCAACCAAAATAAAATCGAAATTAAATTGCATATCTTTTCCTATTAATATTTGTTTTGTAACTGTCAAAGTTTTAAAAATCTTTTATGATTTTTATAAATGCATATTCAATTTTATAAATGCTTGTTTGATATTGAATACATATCTTTGACTGAAAATTATTTCTAAAGTTTTATAAGCCATAGTATCATTTTATGTCATAAGATAGAATAAAATCAATTGAGGCAAATGTCACAAAGACAAATGAGTTCAGAGAAGCCTTTAAACAATGGCATGAAAGGCTCGGCCATCCTGGTCTAACCATGATGCGCAAGATAATCTTGAACTCAACTGGCCATCCCTTGAAAGAAAGTAATATTATCCCTATGGGCATTACATGTATTCCATACTCACAACGGAAATTAATAATAAGGCCATCACCTGTAAAGGTAGTTAAAGAAACATTGAACTTTCTGGAAAGAATACAAGGTGATATATGTGGACCAATACACCCACCTTGTGGAACATTTCGATATTTTATGGTCCTCATTGACGCATCGACCAGATGGTCGCATGTTTGTCTATTATTATCTCGGAACTTGGCATTGGCAAGATTATTGGCTCAGATCATAAGACTGCGAGCCCACTTTCCAGATTTTCCATTAAAGACTATATGTCTTGACAAAGCAAGTGAATTCAGTTCCCAAGCTTTTAATGATTACTGTATGTCCATGGGGGTAAGTGTGGAACACTCCGTGGCACATGTACATACACAGAACGGATTGGCCGAATCCTTCATTAAAAGAATCCAGTTGATTGCTCGACCATTACTCATGAGGTCGAAGCTACCAGTATCAGCTTGGGGACATGCGGTATTACATGCTTATTCAAATAAATTGCTTAGGTCCAATGCTCAGGACAGAACATACATCCGACTAGTTCTTGATCCATGCATTTACCCTTAGACCATTATGATTGATTTTCATCCATATTGCTTGATCTCAATTAAATGATGACTGATTCTTATTCAAATTCTAAAGGGCTTTAATACCCTATATATAATCAATCCAAATTTGAATTATGATTAAAAGGGATCACTAGATGCAATGATCAATTGATCATTGTCATACTAGAAATACTTAATGCAAATAGATTATATGATTTGGGGGAAGCATTATTGAAAATTTGTTTGCATAGATTCTTTATGCTTGAAAGCAATGTTAAATATTCAGATGTTGAAAATCTAAATCTTGGTGACTGTATCTAAATATCTCACTTTTGAGATAGATACAAGGCGATTTCTCTTAATCATACGCCATTCCTAAGGTACCAACCAATGGGTCTCGGGACGCCGAGCCTCATGGTACTGATGATGAGATCTCCATCCGAAAGTCTCATAGATTGTCCAGACAAGGCCGACATGGCCATTCCTAAGGTACCAACCAATGGATCTCGGGACGCCGAGCCTCATGGTACTGAGGGTTCAAATGATGAGATCTCCATTAATTATCTTATGTCTGGGACAAGATGGAGGAACCTAAAGATCCAAGACTATAAGTCTATGGATGAGTTTAACTCGGCTCATTTCATGATAGTCTCAAAGTTGAAACTGTGTGGAGAGACTATCACATATGCTGACATGTTAGAGAAGAAATTCTCTACATTCCACAAGCAATGTTTTGCTTCAGCAATAATACCGAGAAAAGGATTCCTCCACATATGTAAATTTAATCTCTTGTTTGTTGCTTGCTAAGCAAAACAATGAGTTAATCATGAAGAATAGTAAGATGAGGCCTCCTGGATTTATGCATTGCCTAAGGCACATGCTGCCACAGAGCCATATGAAAGAGTCAAACCATGGCCATGTGAAAGGCCATGGAGGATGGCAAGGATGTGCGTGGATATCACCCACAGTCACTCCATAGTCGAGACCAAGGCTAAGGTTATCAACCGAGCCATGGGTATAAGTCCGATATCAAAAACCATGCCTCGACCAAATCTGCTTGCCATCAGTGTGGGATGAACAACCATTGGTCCAACCAATGTAGAACTCCCAAACAACTTATTGAACTCTATCAGGAGAGCATAAATGGATAGAACCCTATGGCCCATTGGGTCCATCACGATGGTACGAATGATTTCGACCATGAGTATGATGATCATCTTGGATATGAGACTTCATATTGCCTTAAAGAGGTCAATTAGATTTCGACATCATTCTACTTTGTCTTTGCTCTCTATAGTGGATTAAGCCACACTATATTAAGAGACAAAAGATACTTTATTCAAGGCCACGGCCAGGCCAACCTCATGATGTCTAAAGGCACGTATCTAGAAATCTATGATGCATTATATTCCCATAAATCAAAGTGGAATTCGTTAGGTTTCAAAGACATTCGTATGAATGGTCTACATATTGAAACTATGGGCAAAGGAAAGAAAGAATTCCTTCTTATTTATGAAAATTCCCAAGGCCAAAGGAAAGTCCTAGAGACTATACCTACTATATCAATAGGCCTTCATTGGGCCAAGATAAATATGATTGAGGATTAATATCTCAACTCACTTTTCAAAGAGTTCAAAGAAGCCTTTAACAAATGGCACGACTTGCTCGGCCATCAAGGCTTAGTTATGATGCATAAAATACTCTTTACGCATTCCTTGAAAGAAAGGAAAAAGAAGCTCGACCATGGCATTGCCTAAAAGGCATTATATTCACCCTATAAGGTCCATTGAACTAAGAAGAGAAAATGGTTTCCAACAATGGACAAAAGGGAATAAGAGTACCTAAATTAAAATCGCCTAAATGGTCGTGACTACATTCTCTATTGATCTAGAGATCAATATGATATTAGGCATAAGCCAGGGCAATCATGTTTGATTGACCCACGAAATTTATCACTTAGATGGCATTACCATACATAGCCATCCAGATTATGATGCAAAGATTTAAAAGGGCACAAAAGCTATCCCATAAGATCTCACGTTTGTGCAATATATATCTATGCACAAGGGAATTTATTGTCCCAGCACCACGAATTAGAGTATGTTCATGAGGGGAAGTGGGGACAAATCCTATGATACATGACCATACTAAAATCCGTGAAATATGGTCCACAACCATAATTACATATTGGTTGAATTATAAAAGATTAACTTGCATCAGGCCATTTATATTATATCAGGCCATATAAGTGATCACAGATTTTCCCACCTCAGACTAATACGGGTCATGAGTCCAGACATATATCATCTTAAGATATTGAGAATGAATCCACCACAAATATATGTGCCATCTAAGATCATATGACCTTAGAATCTCATAAGGAGGATTGGGAATATATGTTGGGTATATATATATATGAATATATTTTCTCCATAAGTTTAAAAGAAACCTTGAGCTAAAATGGGTGATTTAATTATAGGCCAAGGAACAAGGATTACATAAGGTTTATGAATCCGAATATCCAACATTTGAAAGGAGAAAAGTAATAAGCTGGTAAAGAATGATATCTACCATCTGGTATCAACCATCAATGTCTTGGCAAAGATCCTCAGACTAGAAAATAAGTTATAGACGTCCATATGCTACAATGATAGCAAAATAAAATGCCAGACACATTGACCCGAAAAAAGAATGACTAAGTCATCCCAGCTTAGCACCACACGGTTTTGATGTCTTAAAGACTCAACCAAGTTGCTACAGAGTCTAATATAAGACCAAACAAAGTTCCAAATAAAGTTCCATAATTCAAAGGAACCTCGGAAAGAAAGAAAGGTGCATGAGATAAATTCCGAGTTTTATAAAGGAAACCATTCCAGACATCGAGATATAAGGCTGGCCAGCTGAACGGCTAGGTACCATACCATATGGCTTGGGACGCCAAGTTGTAAGGTTACAAAGGTCCTAGATAATGAGAATCTCAAAATCGATTTTATACCAAGTCTGGAATTAAAAGGAACCATATATATAAGTGTGTCGACACATACATTCATAGAAAAGCGCAAGTATGTAGCACATGAATAATAAAATGAGGATCATGAACCCACGCAAGAGTACTCATAATTAATAATGAAAGAAATGTGGGGTTTCTAAAAGTGATATATAATAGGCGTGTTGTATTGGCCATAAATATGTAAACGCCATAAGATGTCCAGTGAATAGATAAATCCTGAAAGAAGGATAAAATCGTGAGACAGACCAAGAGTGGTCTATATAATCCAAAGTGGTGGATACTACTACATATGTCACTACATATAATGTCTGGAAGAAATTCAAAAGATGTAGTATGTTTTATATGACTCACTGGATGATGATAATATTATTGGTACCTAAAGGTTTACCAAAATGTATTGAACTCAGAATCATAAGATGAGAAAAGAAGTTCTCATGAACAGCATTTTTCTAAAGTTGTCCATGGACTGAATTAAATTGCTACATGTAAGCAAATGAAGAGTTCTATAAGAACAATTCAAATCAGTCCATAGAGGAATTTTAAATTCCTTGTGTTTTTTTTTTATATACTAACCAGCCTAAGATAGGTTAAATGGTTATTCATTAAACCTTATAAAGGTTATAGATCATCACCACAAATTAGCCAAATTTTTGGTAATACTTATGGTTGGTTAAATTCTCAGCATGAACCAACCAAGTTGTGGTATGAATGAATAAGTTATCATAAAGATAAACTATAAGATCAAAGTTTATCTTTGAACAAAAGGTGTAGGACCGCATTATGCGTCCATATGCGACCCAACAGGTCCGACCATATTGTAAGATTTGGTCCATGATAAAGCTGTAGATCATAGATGCCATTAAACATGAGTTTGATGATATTTTAGATCAGTTCTATGTCAAGGCCATGTCCGGCCTAGATCTGTCCAATCGCCCATATATATATATATGTGTGCACGAACTGCCGACATATTAAGACTGAAAATGTCTTAGATTGATCATAGATAAATTATGGACATATGTAAACAAGGATCATGATCTAACCGATATGACCTATGTATAAAAGGTTGTCTATGGCAAAGAATATTATACTCATAAAACTAAGGCATGTCCATAAGCCCTAAAGAGCTAAAGTATCTAATACTTGATACAATGATGATCCATATCATATAAAGGATCTAAAGTACTAGCCGACCAATATGTATGGAAAGGCATATAAGAATGATTTGGTCAAAGACCATAATCAGATGACCAGAGTATAAGATAGTACATTTTATCTAAAGTACTAAAAGTGGTCGATATCAAAGTGGTACATTTTCTAAGTACCATCAGGATTCTAAGAGACATGATATGTCCGAACATTACAAGATTGTTCAAATAAGAATCCATGAACATCTATTCAGCAAGTGATGTTCAAATCAGGGGGAGTAATGTGAGTTGTACTCTTTTTCCTTAACTATGGTTTTGTCCCAATGGGTTTTCCTAGTAAGGTTTTAATGAGGCAACATTAGCACATTACAAGCCCGATATGGTTATGGCATCCAAGGGGGAGTGTTATAAATCCATTGTGTGGATTGCCATTTAACCAAGTAGAAGTCCAAGGAGGTTTACATCCGATCCGACTATCCGGTCCATCTACACCCGTCTCCGATCCGTCTACATTCCGGTTCGAGATTAGAAGACTCAGTCAACCTCGTTATCATCACCTTGACCAAGTCTTCATGTATGACATCAATATAGTCAATAGCAATTAATGTGTAGATTTACTTCCTTATAAAGCATTTGTAAACCCTTGTATCAAACCACTATATAAAGTGGTGTTGGCTAATGAGAAATATACACAACACATTCTCTCAAATCTTCTCTCAAATTATAACAATATATGGGCATCCTACAAATTGTGGGGAATAAAAAAAGACCAGTGTGTGTGACCAATACAATTGCAACAAAGTGAAAATACCAACCAAAGATGAATACATCCATTCCTCCCCAATTCTGGCCTACTTCTTCTCTACTAAGGTTTTTCTTCTTTTCATTCTAAACAAAAGATTTATATAGTTCGTGCCCTTCCTAAACTGTACATTGGTTAAGATATCCTAAGAAAACAGCGGTTTTGAATTTTCTTTTTCTTTGCTGCTTTATGTACACAGTAATCTCGGACATGAGCAAAAGTGCACATCTGACTTTTACCTTCTGTTGCTATTTCTGGTGCTGTAATTTAGTCTCCGAGCAGTCATACCCCTTCCTCCTCCTCCATTCCAACCTCTGTCATCATCATCATTGTCATCATCATCATCCTCATTGTAGGCCACTGCTTTTTTTGCAGATCTTGAGCTTTTTCTTGGCGTTGGGCGTTTTCTCTTGACGTTTGATGAGTAAATGGTGTAGTCAAGTGTATCTTCTCTCATCGCGTTCTTAAACTCCTGCAAAGAGAAAAGATGAACGGACATGGTAAACTTTCTTTTGCTTGGATTCAGATTTTAGAGATATGAACAAAAACGGTGAAAACTTCTTAGGGTTTTTGACCTGATATCTCAGAACCAAGTCTTGATATGTTGAAGGTAAGTCGGTGCGAGTATCGCTTAGGTCAAAGGTAACATTTTGTCTGGACAGAGGATCTCCTGGCTTCAAGGGTTCCGTTGGAGAATAGGCCTGAGACATATATATTTCCCAAACTCAATCACGTTTTGAAGGAAAAAGAGACAAATCTGAAAAGGAGTAGTGCTAAAACAGAATCGTACTTGGCACCGTTCATCATTTAAGCTGTACGTGACTTTTAAGTATCTCTTGAGCTTCAAAAGTAATTGTAAAGCTATAGCTGATAAGCAATCAACCTGAAAGTGCACCGAAAGAAAGATTTTTAGCACTCTGAGCATAAATAGAGAAAGAGGTATGAAGACTTACCTTAATTTTCTGCAAATCATCGGTGGATAATTCAGGCGGATCAGATGAGGTCATCTTGTGCACATTTGCTTCGCTATAATGGGTTTGATATGACGCAAACTGATCCCTCGGATCTTGGTACACTACTCCATTAAGATCAATTGGAGTCGAATGGCCATAGGAATTCCAATGCGAATGTTCTTCTTGAATTCTTGTGTTCAAATCCATCATGTGAATATTTGCAGGAATTGGATCTTGTTGGTACGTTCCATTTCCATGCTGAGTCTTTGCGGAATCTTTATGTAACAAAGCCTTCAAATTTGACTCGATTGCACCAGCCCGGACTTGTATAACTCGGTTTATGGAATACACAAGATACAGCGGCTCATCAGGTGTTGTGAATGGAAGTAAAGCAAGGGTTTCAGTGCAATACCTGAAAAGAGACAGAAACCTTAATGTTTATTATACCACGGAGAGACGGTGCAGTTTTTTATAACAGCAAATACTCACATCAGGAAGGATATCACTGAGCCGCTCCAGGTTGGATTATCAAACTTGCGAACAATAGAAGTCATAAATTTGTTTCGAGAAATCCGGTTTCCGCGGATAAGCTTGTAGATCCTAGAGACTCCAAGTCTAGCTTGTGTGAGAGTGCTACTAGTATGATCATTCTTCCCCGAACCCTTCTGCTGAGGATTTTGATTTGATTCTGAATAGACCTGGATGATGGATTGCATGAAGATGAACGACATTTGAAGTCCGTCACCGAGACGGCTTTCAAAAAAAGCCGGATACCTGATGAAAATGTCTAGAGCTGTTAGTGCGCCAATATTTGATTAATGCGAAATGTAGAATTTTGTGAAATTCAGTCAGAAGATTACTTCTCATGCATATTCATTAGTAAATGATGGGCCAGCTTTTGGTTGGCCTCCAGAGGATCTGTCTCGAGGGCAATCAAATAAGGAACACATGTAATAGGATGAACAAGACCTTGACGTAGCACGACTTCCACTATCTGAGGGACATATCTCTCTCATTATTTTACACAATAGCAAAGAGACGGAAGCAAATAGGATCTAATGTAAAAAAAGACAAACCTTGAGAGCAATCTGGCGAATTTGATCATCGCAGTCCAAGCATCTACCTAGTATCTTATCCCAATACAACTGCACAATACCTCCGCAAATGTTAGTGTCACCTGCACCAGCGGCCACGGGTACAGTATGTCCACCTTGCTCAACTGGGTTAACCGTGATATCAACAGGTTTATCTGATCCCAATTGTTTTTCCGCATCAATAAGGTAATCATACATGTTTTGTAATCCTTGCATCTGGATCATGAGCATTAAAAAAAGATGTAACCATATGCAAGCGTAACAACTAACATGTACACCATAGTAACTGACAAACAAATATAGGTCGCATTTACCTTCATACGTTCGTTTGCTTCATCTGATAATGTACTCTCGATTATCTTTCCAATGTCTTCTTCCAACATGTATTCAGGCCGTGCAATTAGAATGAAACCTAAAGCCTGTAGGAAGTTTGAGGTCACCATTATTCTAGCAAAATAAAATACTGAAAATGTGCAACAGATTAGCACTGTATGCACTATACCTGTAGGGACCTGACTTTCAAAGCAAAATCTTCCATGCGGAGGTGTCGTTTGAATAAATTGAGACAGCCAGAGAGATTGAAACTCCTACTACCTGAGGTGCTAATAAGAGAGTTACCATGGCGAATAAGCAACCCAAGACAAAAAAGGGACCGCCCAGCAATCTGAAATAGACAAGAAATTGTTAGAAAAATTAGCTTCAGGATAATCCGCTGCTAGATACATCTTGTAAGGAATAAGAGATATCTGAACTCGTTCAAAACTCGCTCTAAGTGAAATATATGCGAACACTGAATATTACTATCGGTAAGCAGTAAAACCACAACAGAGAGCAGTGTTAGTACTACTAATGATCTTATAAGTCAGAGGAAAATGACAGTTGTGTATCAACTTTACGATAAGCAACAATAAAATTTCTGATGCATGATCTTTTCAAAGAAAACCCACCTGGTTGTTATCAGCCGCTTGGGATTCCAACCGCTTAAAAAAGAACTGAAGAAGATGCTCGACTACGCTAACACCTTTACCCATCAATTTACTCACAGAACAGAGACACCTGAGAATTTGAAGGGTTGCACTAATTAAATAGAAGGCAGTCTCATAAGAAAAAAAAAAAAAAAGATAAGTGCTGTTTCTTGACTGCATCTTCCACCAAGACATGTGATCATCCAAATAAAAATGAACGCATGTGAAAGATAAGACGCTGTATAGAGCAATGAATGATGGTAGATGAGTAATATATGGTACCTAACGCAAGCATGAACAACAGTTAGAAATGAATGCCGAACAATCATATGCTTTAGATCTTGCTCCAGGTCTTCAGTGACACTAAGAGGCAGCTTGCGGATCAAGGGCAGGACAGAATTGATTACGAAAATAACACTCTCTAGTAACTGTGCTCCTATTCTACTATCAACCTGCAACAAATACAGGACGAATGGAGGTTAGCAACACTAAAAAGTTTGAGATACTATTGCAAATTCACCTCTCACTCTGATGATTTCTTCTCAGAATTATCAAAGAAAACAAGCATAGCTCCTAACAGAATCATTCCTTTACAAAACTTAAGAGAATCTTGAGCAGATTAGCCATATATAACCTGACACTTCAGGTACGGTTGTAGGGTGATAATAAACTTAGTAGGGTCTGAAGACGGTGTACACAGCCCAGGATCCACCAGACAGAAAGCATGCAAAAGAAGCACATAAGGAAGCAGCTGCACCTCTCCTTCTTCACGGCTCATTTCTTCTACCTGACGAAATAGAGGATGTTATATCTTGGTATTCGACCAACCCATCAATGCATAGATATAAAACATTAATGTTGACCTGCAATATTTTTTCCAGTAAGCACTGGCACATCAGCTCGCAGCGCCTGCGTACTGATGCAAGAGCAACTGGGTTGATACCAGCAGCTTTAGTTGCTTGAGGGAAAAAATCAAGGGCCAGGGCACGCTTAATAATTGTTACAAGAAGCTGGTGATTTGGTGTCGTCCTTAACAGCCCAACCATTTGCTTAGTTTTCTTTTCCACTTCCACTGGAATGTAGCTAGCATCACTAGCAAATTGAGTATGATGCCCTGGAGGTTCCTCAAACCAAAATTCATAGAAAGTTTTGCACACAAGATCCTGCGTGTGAGAAAATATCTAATATAGACCGTGTATTCAAGCATAATATCACACTAAAGAATAAGCGCAAGACAGACAAAAAGCAATGCATACTGAAGTACAAAGATTACCTGGATGCTCGATTCATCATCACTGATTCGAGATAATATCTCGGCACATGCACTTGTAAATTCAGAGAAGTTGGGATTTGAAGTACACATGTCACGTATGATCTTTATGGCTCGTTTTCGAACACTCACTCCAGTATCCTTAATCCTCTCAGCGACCTTCTCAAAATACTGCAAAATACATTCCTTGGGTCAGCGAAGAAACAGCATGAGTAGAGAATTGATATGACAATAATGATACGGGGAAAGGTCAATTTACCTTTGAACCTACATCAGGATGTGATGCAATATGCCTACCAACAAGTTCAAGTGCTGCTTCTCTAACAGATATAGCAGAATCACAAAACCTTCCTTCAACAGCCAACTGAACACGCTTATCGCACAGTACCTCTGGATCAGCTTCAACAATTGTACTAACCTGTTATGATCAATACCAGAATGTATTATCATCGCTAGAATAGTATATCTGTATTCTGATTTACCCACAAACAGAAACGATTATGTGTAATAACACTTTGCTCACTTACTGCTCGCATAGCTTTAGCCCTAATAATGGGAGAGTTCTCTCTTAAACTAGCCTGAAAAAAAAAACACAGTTAGACAACGACGGAAACTCGAATAAAGAAAAATGCATATAAAAGTTTTCACTGACCAGGAGCATGTGTAGAATCTTATCAAATCCTCTGGAAAAGGAACTATTTCGTCCAAGAGCTAAAGTAATCTTCTTAATAGCATCTCTTGTCAAGAACGATGTAGTTGCTCCAGAGTTACGGATTATTGACTTTGCTTTCAGTCTGGCAATGTAATATTTGAATTTTTCCTGAGATTTTGGAACATCTTTATAGCAAAGGCACAGATGAAACCTGCACAAAGTTCCTTCCATATAAGACCGACCTATATTGCAAAATCAGTGTGAAAGGAGTCAGGAACAAACCAGCAAATGAAAGTATGGGCATCATCAGTAGATCCAGCATCCTGAAGATAATTCAGGAGCATCTGCTGCACAACTTCTGTCTGTGTAATCATATTTGGATCTTCTTCTGACTCAACCTTACCAGTACTCTTGGTGTCCATCTTACAGTAAGACTGCAGTACAAGAAGTTGTCTCTTGCATATGCAAAACGGACAGTGCCAATTTCGACTTGGAATGTCTAGCTCCTTTAAACCCAGACAGCCAGCATGAAACCGCCTTGGACAAATTTGACAGACCAATAAGTTCCCAGCCCTTTTACCTAAACAAAGAGCGCAATCTTTTGTGCTAACTTGGTCAACTCTACCTTCGCTATCTGATTCTAGTAATGTCCAAAATCTATCTTCACTGCAGAGGACAGCATCTTGTTTCAACCTGGTCGCAATTATACCTAGCAAGTCAATGGCCATTGACCGGGCAGAGACATCTTTTGATTTCAACCCGGCATTGTGCAGCAGTATGACACAGAGAACCTGCAAGAGTTTACCTGTCAGAGTGGAAATAAGCACCGACTAACTAAAGCAAAGAAAGTAACACAATACATTTACCTCAAGAATAAGAGAAACTGATGGATATTCAGGAAGATTTAATGCAGTCAGTAGATCATTAACAAGGTTCTCAGTCATCATTTTTATCTCAGAAGCATCCTGAGCCTTCAAACTGGCAAGTCGTCCAAGGACACGAGTCCAGAAAAGGCAACATGTTTCTGTAGCCGCCTCATGACATTTAGTTAGGTAGCCAACATCAACTGGAGTCTCCAGTATGGAGTTTGCACTGGAAGCCTGTCTCAGGGCTTCAGGAAGGCTTGTGCTGTTGTGAACCAACTGAATGAGCAAAGCAGTGACCATTTGAATCTGCTTTTGTTCTTCATCAGGGAGATGATAGGCTCTCAACACTCGTTTTGAGGAAGGTAGCTTCCAGAGCAATTGTGATAGCTCATCTATCACATATGTTCGGTGTTGAGCATATGAATTATATATCTGCATTAAAGTTGACATGTAACAACTTTCAAAGAACATTCCTGACGTAAAGACACCGATCTTTTAAAATAAAATACACAGCAAAGATGTGGAGTGCGTGCAAAGTCTTACACCACCGATTAAGCTAATTGCTTTAAGCTGCAGAAGTTGGATATTTTCCACCAAAAATGTTGTCATACTTGTCTTCAACAGTTGTAAAATACAACTGTCAGACAACCTTTCTACCAACAACAGCTCCTTGAGTAAGCCAAGAATAGTGCAAAGTTTCTGTAGTGCAGTATTCACTGTTCCAGAGATCCTACGAAACAGAGATATCAGATGTGAACATGCGTGCAACTAATATACAAATAAGGTTGGGTATTAATCAGTAAACCTGTTCACTGCCGACTTCTTCACTTTGCTACTTTTTCCTGTGCGCCGCCTTTTACTGGCTGAGCCCATGTCAGGATCAAGATCATCATCATCATCACCTAGAAAGCATGTAGCATATATTTTTATATCAGGTTTGTGTAATTAGAACATAACCTGTGCAGTCGCAATGGACAATCTTTATGCTAACAAACCAGGATCATACTAAAGTTTTAGCTAATTGTGAATGACATGCCATGCATTCGAACAGAATAAGCACATAAAATTTAACTTCTAAAGTAATTCGGAAAAACAACCTTCAAATGCCACATTATCTGCGGGTTTACTTGCGCTGCGGTGTGATGGATCGTAAGCAGACATAACAGCCATCATTTGGTGCCTAGAAAACTCCAGAATTCTCTCAATCACCTGATTGACAAAATACAGAAATAAAAATTGAATCACTTAAATGGTGAAACGTAGCAGTGTCCAGAGAAGCATAAGGATAAACAGATTCCCGGGAAAAAACACTTAAGAAGCAATCACCTCTTCCTTATAGAGCTGCTTTGGCATATCACTGTTGGCCATCACTGCAAGCGATGCATGGATTGACTCAAGGGCACCAAGAACCAACGCCAATGAATCTGAATCTGACTGAAATATTTTTGCACCACGAAATGTTAGCTAAAAAGAAAAATACATATTTGCCACTTTCATAAAACCAAACGTGATAACTTAACACATAGTAAAAAGAGCTAAACATTAATGCATTCTTGCAAATCCAAGAAAATATACTTCAAACACAGAAAGAACAACTTTGATTGAAAGCTAAATTGTTCGATAAAATAGTCCATGCGTCGAGCGCAACATGAAATCGATCCCATGTAAAGCAAGAGAGGCGTATAGAGAGAGAGATCCAAAGAGAAAATTACTCACATGCTCACTATTAAGGGACAAGCCTTCGGCCCTATGTATCTGATGATCCAGAGTGTGCAATAACCTCGATAGAATATCAACAGGTACCATATGCAAAAGCATTTTTGACCTTATAGTCATCAATTCAGTTACAAGAACACGAACTTCATCAACAGGCATTGACGACCACTCTGCTTCATTCCTATCATCACCAGGGACTTCAGCTTTGCCACAGAAGTCCTCCAGCATCTCACAAAAGCTTCTTACGATGGACTCTAAACAAGTATTAGAATACTGTTATTATTTAGTTGGTGGGGGTAACTGCAAAGAAAACAAAGAAAAAGGGACAGACAGACCTTGAAGCACAGATGAATCTGGTTGAACTGAAGACGCGCCAGGGCCAGCGCCATCTTTACGTTTCTTCTTGCCCGTTGACTTTTTAGAAGCAGAATCCTGCAATTTTAATACAGTTATGTCCACGGCACAGAAGAAACCCACTATAGAGGAAGATTGTAATGACGATCTTACATTCATGTTGATCGTTTCAGGTCGAGAGTCATGAGTTGCAATATCATCTTGTGGTTGGTTTATCAAAGGTTCAGGATGCCAACTATGATTTTCAACATGATTTGATCGTAATGCCCTTTTCACTGGTTCATGCTGGATACTCCTAGCTAAATGATGATCTGCCTGTCGTTGAATCTTGACAGGAACACTTGGCTCAGAAGTTCTCTGTTGAGGCTCTTCATTGGTACAGACTGGATCGCAGGTCGCACCTGATCAACTTGAAAGTTGCAGTAAATAATAAACACAAGCATATTAAACCTATCAAACACTGGCGCAATAACAAGTCTTCCCAGAGAAACCAAACAACCATTAAAGCTCCGCACAAGTTAAGCCTATCATAGAGGTTCTGAATGGGGTGAAAAAGGAAGGAGGATACTGCTAGTATCAAGCATTAAAGGTATCTTAAGTGCGGACTGAAAATTCTAAAACTTAAAGCTTTCTTTTCCAAAAGATTGTCACTATTTTTCTCAAAATCTGTAACACTCCACAGTTTAGACAAAAAGGGGAAAAATGAGAAGGTTTCATTTACCAGGGATAGCATACTCAAATGCTCCAGGATTGCATCGCAGAACTTGGTCATATAACTGAAAAGGCTCCTCAGAGTTACAGTTGAGCTCCCTAGCCTCGTTTCTAAGATCCCTGCAGAATTAAATCATAGAGAAATAAGTTGGCGAGATCTACAATCATGAAAAGAACTTCACCTTGGCACATTCTCCACAAACCTAAAATAAGCCAAGCTACGCTAATGCAGAGAGATCATTTTAACCACACAACTACTCTACCACGCATCTGAAGGAAAGAAGCACAACCAAAATCTCAGGAATACTTAATTCACCCGCACATAACCAAATGGTACTGCTCACTTCACCAGCAAAATTGCCAAAACATGTAGACGAAAACTTATCCAATTCATCAAAACAACAAGAGACAACGAAATAACAGATGATTCATGGCAGTCACAATTGTTTTTCATAAATTATCTGATCTTATAGCTCCTCAATTCAGATGCGAAACACAAGGTTACAATATCGGCAACGAAACATAAACTTTCATATCTAAGATTCTCAGCCAAATCGCACATGAAATTCACCAATCCAATTGAAGAAGAGCTCTAACTAGTTTTCTGATTTCGACTCTGACGACGAGATAGATTCAACTTACAGGTAAGAAACGTCAGTTGCTTCAAGCATGTTCGCGATTCTACTGGATTGCGAGAGAATCTCACCGCGATTCAACGACCGGTTGCCACTACTACTACTACCTTCGGCAACCTCGTCGAAGAGCTTGAGCTCCCCAGGCTGAGCCGCGCCGCAGAATATGGGAAGGGAAGGTAGCGGCAAGTGAGAAGGAACATCCGACTGCACCGTATTAGCCAAACCGATTCCGAACTGAGTCAAACTCGGATTCGAACCCAATCCGGAGCTGCTGGGATTGCTCATCTTTGGATCGAAATGGATTCGAAAAATTAGGGTTGATAGATACCAGATTCCGAAGGAGTTGCGAGGATTAACGGTGGATTTTGAGGGGATTTGAAGGAAGTTTTATCAGTCATAAGAGAGAGAGATTTTGAGCCCTAGACTGGAAACAATTAGGGGAGATTTAGAGAGAGATGCAATTGGCGGGGAAAGTAAGAAGACATCTTCACACTGTAATTTTCCTGATTTGGTAAACTACATTTATACCCCTCGATTATTACTTGGTTGGCAGTTACGCTCGATAAGTTAGCAGGGGTAGTTTCGGGTAGTTGGGTTTATTTCTGTAATCAGGACTCCCCCAGCTCCAAACTACCTTTATACCCTCGCGATTATTTCTTGATTGGGTGTTATCACTCGATAAGTAAGCAGGGTTAGTTTCGGTTAGTCAGGGGTCTGACTGTTTATGACTTTCAAGACTGTTACTGTTCGGACTTTTAATTTTAGTTTGGCTGTTAAAATTTGTAATTTTAAAAATCAGAAGTGGCTTTAGAAATACTTAAAAACCCTGAAATTTGTGACTTTGAAAAAATAAATCATGTTAAAGAATAAAATTAGTTATTTTGGTTCTGAGATTTCTTTAAGACTTTAGAGAGTTTAAAGTCTGATTGGAATAAATATGGCTTTAAAGACTTTACAACTGATTTGGAACCTCTAAAGTCTTTACAATTAAAACAATAATTGGATCTCTAATTCCGTAATCAAGCCTGAAGAAGTATATTTTCACTTCATTTTGTGCAGGCCCGGTTCGAACGTATAGAAAAAAGAACTATTATCGTCATTTAATATTATAAAATATCTTCACTCGTAATAAATCAAGTTTTTGTTTTTAAAAGTTCACAAAAAGAAAATTTTCAATATAAATCCCATACAATCCGAATCAAGACTAACTACTCAGATTTAATGAATATAATTACAAATCTGGTTGATTGACCGGCTTTCATTCGGAAATAGATATGTTTTGTTTTTTACATGATAATTTTGAAAGTGTGGACTTGATCTTATATATTTAGAAGTATAAATGTATATTTTGATTACTAGTAAAAAAAACTAGAAACAGAGGCGTAATATTTTTTCATGTAAATCACATGTAAATCAAACATAGTCAAATAGAGTCGTTATTTGACTATCGGATAGAGTCGTTATTTATCTTCTGATCACAACTTAATTTAACCATACGGATAGTTGACTACAAAAATTGCAAAATAGCATTTATTAAAATGCAAAAAGATATATGTATACATGAGTTTAATGTTTAGTGATTTTTTTTGTCAACATGTTTAGTGATTAGAATTTAAGATCCAGTATTTATGGGTGGGGATTAAAATTTAGAATGTTTTTTGTAAATTTTATTTTAAAAATTCTCTTGAGTGCTATTTTTGACAGAAACTAAAAAAATATTTATGAGATTTGCCATTTAATATTTGATAGATAATTTGTTCCAATTATTTGTTAAATCATGCTTTATGTGAAAGATGATAATTTGCCAATAGAAATCCTACATCTAGTACGTGTAATTCACTAATTTTACTACGGTAGAAATGCACTTGCTATTTCTTGTTGCCGTAATACATTTCATAATCATAACTATATGTGTAAGAAAGATATAATGTTTAAGACTAATCATAGCATATAACAAAAGAGTAGAGTGATTAAAATGGATATGCAATAATCCAACGTTATGATGCCTTCGGTCAAAATAAATAAATAGATAATCCAACGTTATGCTTTATATTGGCTATGATAAAATTAGTTCATTATAGGCTGTTTTTGATTACCTGTTAGGGAATGTCTCAGATTTGAAGAAAAACAGCTATGTGCACCTCTACTTTTCAGTTAACGTCTAAATGGAAAAGAAAGTTGAGATTTGCAATTAATTGATGCCAAATCGTTCAAGGAAAACAAACATAAGAAACCTAAAATGTGTTTGTGAAAAAGTACTGCTTATGAGTAACTAGCAGTAATATTAAGTAGATCTTCGCATGTCCAAGTGTGCGAAATCTAAATCTAGAGCAAAGACTATTTTCATATTATATCATTTTGAGAGTGTTTTTTTTTTGCATTTTCTAAACAATACATATTTTGTCTTAAATAAGCTAAAGATAAAATTTAATGGTTTCTCTATGTTATCCATCTTTACAACATATAAAACGCCTCTTTTACCTCGACATTTTCACATATCTTATATTTTCTTTGTTTGATCGTCTCCTCTATTATACTAGTTACGCTGGCCTACATAAATATAATGGCTCGTAGTTTTACAGTGGTTATAGCGTTATTGACCGTCGTGTGTCACCGACTCATGAGCAACAGTACTGCTGCCACTAATACCGAAGACGGATGGGTCGATGCTCATGCCACTTTTTACGGGGGCTGGAAGGGTGAAGAAACTATGCGTATGTCTTTTTATTTATCGATATTTCTTTTACTTCAGCTTCGTTTTCACTTGTTAGAAATGCTAGTGATTACTTCAAAATAAAAATATATGGTTTAGAAGAAGAAAAACTGAGTTTTCTGAAGGGGTATGTTTTATAAATCAAGCAACTTAAGAGCATATACAATGCATTATTTCATTTTTGCATTTAAAAGATTAGTTCCATAACGGAATTGAGTTTTACTATAATAGTATTCCATTTTAAAGTATAAAATATAGGAAAAATAAAATAATTATTTCATTTTTTGAGTAGTTTCATTTTTACCACATTATGAAGTGGAGAATAGAGTAAGATTGCTTGAGATTTTGCTCAAAATTCCATTTTAAAGTAAAAATAGAGTATAGTTGGAGAGATACTATATCATTCGATCGTGCTTTGTGTGTGTGCATATATGCAGTTCATTTATTATTAATATTAACATATGGTATTTTCATTGGTCATTGGTCTATCAATATCTAGACCTAATATGAGTTTATGCTTATCAACCAACGTACGTAACCAGAAGGAGCGTGTGGCTACGGCAGTCTCTTCGAGCAATCTTACGGCTTAGCGACAACGGCTCTAAGCACAGCTTTATTCAACAACGGAACCACGTGCGGTGCATGCTATGAGATCATATGCGTCAACGCTCCACAGTCGTGCATCAAAGGAGCAAGACCTATACGCGTGACAGCTACAAACTGGTGCCCACCGAACTACGGAGATGGTGGTAGTTGGTGCAATCCGCCACGGGAACATTTCGATCTTTCACTACCGATCTTTCTCAAGATCGCCAAGTACAAAGCAGGGATCGTTCCGGTGAAGTACAGGCGAGTCATGTGTCAGAAGAACGATGGTGTCAAGTTTCAGTTAGCTGGGAACCCTTATTTCTTGATGGTGACTGTTTTCAACGTTGGACGTGTTGGTGTTGTGGTTGAGGTAAAGGTGAAAGGTTCGAAGACTGGTTGGACTAAGATGACAAGGAATTGGGGACAGGTTTGGGATACTCATACGGTGTTAACCAGACAGAGTTTATCATTTTCGGTTGCTACAAGTGATGGGAAACGTTTAAAGTTTAAAAATGTTGCTCCATCTAATTGGCAGTTTAAACGAACTTATGATGGAAAGATTAATTTTTAGTTGGAAAATTCCTTGATTTTTTAGTGTCTTATCTTTAGGAAAAAATATTGCATCTCTAGTGGCTTTAAATAGTGACTAAAATTTCGTTAAAAAAAAACAGTGACTAAAATAATGAATAAGAATAATTATTTTATTTTCATTCTTTAAAATTTACGCCATTCACAAAGAATATTTTATATCATATGGTTCTTTAAACTAAGATTAGTAGTCCAGTATATGTTGATTATAACTACTTGAAAAAGTCGCAAATTTTATTTTCAGTTGATGCATTCATAACTGGTATTCAGTTTGGCTGACAAACAGGCAGTAAATTCTATTTTTTTTTAAATAATCAGTACTCTTAAACAATAAAACAACCTTTAAGTCACTCCAGAATCAAAACATTTCAAAATATGAAGAGTATACAAAAACTTCAGTAAAGCTTTCTCTGAGCAGGAGTCTCAGTCCAGGATCGTTAGTCCCTGAGCCATCTGGTACTGTAACAGAGAATCTTGGTGTTTCTAAGTACAACATCACCTAAGATAACATATAGTCTGAAACCTTTCATGTAAGAAAATGTTCCAAGGATTACTCAGACCTTTTTTTAAGAAATTGAGATTCCGGAAGAAATTCGAAGGTTAGAGTCAGCTCCTCCGCTCACTACGCTGTCTCCTTTCCACCAGTCCGCACATAAAACCTTCAATATGGAGGGTTTTTTTTTTTTTTTGCACCGTTTCAGCAAACATAAAAACCAAAAAGAAGATAGAAGATAAAAGACTGTGTGTTACTTTACCTTATCCTTGTGTGTTTCAATAACTGACAAAGGCCACTGCAAATCGAAAAAGAATATTAGTTTCAAAGCAGGAAAACAGCATGTGATTACGGAAAGGAGTGAGTGTGTGTTTGTCTGTAAATTACAGCGGTTCTGAGATCCCAGAGCATGATTTTGCCATCATAGGAAGCTGAGAGCAAGTGAAACCAAGAGCTTTCGTGCCATTTACACGCGGATATCCATGACGAGTGTGAAGAGAATTGAAACACGGGAGCGGATGTTCCTACAGAAATGCAGAGAGTTAATCAACCGTGTAATGTAACTCTACGTGTATTCTTTTTGACTCCGCGTGTATTCTTTTTAGATCTCTCACCAGGCTTACGAGGATCCCATACTCTAAGGACTGGATCTGAACCACCACCAGCTACAAGCGCAGAACCTTCACCACCAACATCAACCGTGTTGAGAGCTTTTCCACAGTACTATATTTTGACAGACACAAAACTGGCTCTAAGCTCCCATGAAAACAATTATAAAAAAAAAAAAACACTGTTTTTCTAGCAAAAGGCATACCAAGTTCAAAGTATCTTTCCCTGTCGGAACATCCCATCTCCTTACAGAATGGTCCCATGAACAAGAATAAATTACATCATGCTCTGGCCAAACAACTGATGAGACACACTGTGTGTGTCCAACAAACGTAGTCTCCGCCTCTCCCTGTAAGAAAAATTCAATGATTAGATACTTCAACCGAGAGAGAAACACACAACAGTCTCTTCCTCTTGATCTCGAGAGCAGACAAAAGAGTTTTCACATCATCCAGACTTTTATTGAGGGGTACCTCTAACTGAGTTTCCTCGGCCTGATTATTCCCTTTTCTTTTCTTCCCTGAAACTGACAACTCTGACTCAGACTCATCTGTGTTCCATAAATTGATCGTGCAATCCCATGAACTTGAGCAAACCTAAATTACATTATACAGCAGGTGAGTATGAGAAAATAAAAGTATTTAATTCACTATAAAGAAGACACAAGTTAAGCGCAAGGGGGAAAGAGCAAACCATGCTCCCGTGTTTCTCGGCTACAACATTTTGCACTGACGCCTTGTGCCCACGCAATATCTTGTAAGCCCTAACTCTTGTAGTAGAGTCACCAGATTCAACTGTATCAACCTGTATACAAAAAAAAAAGAGACGACTTCAGTTAACCGGAACATTTTGCCTTTGGTTATATATATTTATTATTATCCATGTTTACCTTAAACAATCTCAATGTCCGATCTTTAGAGGCAGTTGCTACAGTAACACTTTCTGCACCTGGATGGACAAATCATAAGATAAAACTAGTTACATGTAAGGAAGTTATATATGAGCGAATAAGGTGAACCCATAGTATAGAAAATTCTCATGCTATGCTAATAATAATACCTTGGGAATTAACAAAAGCAACAGAGGAGATTGCCCCAGTGTGGCCTTCTAAAATGTGTGTACAGGATCCAGGAGAGGCCCATATCCTTATCAGAGGAAAAGCTTAAAAAAATCTAAGATTCTTGCAAACGTTGACAGGCAATAGAAAAAGACATAAGCAGATGCATCAAATGATTACCTTCCTAAACCATCATAGCATCCAGTCAAAATGAACCTACAAATGACAAGAACAGAGGTCAGGACAGCCACTTACACAATGTTTACAAAAAAGAACAAATGATATATATATCCTTTAAAACGATAACAATTAGTGGATGACCCTAATTTGTTTAATTTTCAGGAAAAAATCCACATAAGGAGCAAGTCAAGAGTAACACAAACATGTAGGACCATTCTACATCATAAAGTAATTGCAGTAGAAATAGAAAGAAAAAAATATACTTGGGAGAAGAACCATCAACGGCAGAGACCCAGTCATCATGCAAGGAGGGTTTCTCCTCCTTCCGTGGTGCAACAGCCCTTATGTATTCGATTTCAAGAGTTCTTTCCTGCAACAACAAGATCCCACGTTTTAAAATTAAGTATGAAAAATTATCAAAACACCAATTTGCTGTGTTTAGAGGATGTGATTAGGATTTAAAAAAAAAAAAACATTACCGCTGAGATTCCCTTGGCGAGAAGAAACTGTTCAAGTGACATTCGAATAAGCTCCCCATCGATCAGGAAGTCAAATGCCTCAGGTTTCTCTGTTAATACCACATTTTGATTAAACAAGTTTAAAGGGCAAGACCAACAAAGCAGTACATAGAGAGAGAGAGAGAGAAGAATCTACCGAGAGTGAGGAGAGAGTTGACGATTGAAGAGAGACCGAGACGAGTGACATTTGAAGGGATAACTACGGAGCTGACCGGAGCTTTGAACGGAGGGTAAAGCTTCGTCACGAACTTCACGTGAATTACTTTAGATGCATCTTCTCCTTCGCCCTCCATCTTCGCCTCTAAAATCTCCAAAAGCTGATTACAGACAGACAAGGAAGAAGAAGGGAGACAAAACTAGGTTCCTAATTCGACAAGGGTTTAAGCAAACTTTCTAATATTCCGAAACTAACCTTCGACTTATTGATTTGGGCCAAAAGTATTTGGATTCTTTTAAAAATTTGGGCCTTGCTCTGCATATTTAATAGTGGGCCCAAAGCTTCCCCACTTTAGTCTTCTAATTACGTGCGGTTTCATTACATGAGTAAGGTAAGCGGATCTGGTATAAGATAACTGGACCAAAAGAATGTTAAGAAAAAAAGGAAAAAGACACGTGTCAAGATAATGGAGAATTGTGACGGGGATCTTTATGTGCTCGGTCGTGACTTTATCATTCCCTCTTTCCTTTATTCATCTCCTTCCGCTTATAAAAAGCTAGGACGAAACTCTCAACACACTCTCAATATAATCTCTCTCTCTCTCTCTGGATCGAGAGGTTTAAGCTGGGTTTAATTCGCATTCCGTAGCCCTAGAATTTGGCGCCTTCCCCTCTTCGATTGGGTTTCTTGGTGCCTCCGCAAGCCATACATCTCTCCTAATTTCACTAATTCGCTAGAGTTTTTGCTCCGAGTCTCTCTGCTTCTTTCTTCCTTGTTGATTCTGCTGCTCCGGGGGGTTTAACGGCCGGGAAGGCTTCTTCTCCGGTAAGCTTTTCAATTCTGTGTATCCGATTCGTTTTTAATTGGTGCCTTCTTCGTGAATTCGACTCGCTGAGTTTCTAGGGTTTCGCTGGGGACAAGTATTGATTGGTTCTGGTTGGGAAAGAATCGATCTTTATCCAAATTTAATGAATTGGGCAGATGGGTTATTATTAAATTTGTAATCTTTGCTAAATTTCTCTCTCTCTCTCTCTCTCTTATGCCCCAGGTACCGAGAGGAGAAGTCGTGTGTGTTGTGGGGGGGAATGAGTTAAACGATTTTGATTCAAGAGGATGGTTTTACATGTTACTACTCTGTGCAAAGCTGTAAGAAAGGTTGAACATGACCAATGGAGGAGGGGAGGGTGGAGGAAGTGGGAAAGGGAATCTTTTTCGCGGCAATGATTTCGCCTACGCTCTCGCCAGGATGGCCGTCGCGCAGATATGCGAGGGCGTGGAGATTAGTTCTTATCAGGAGTCACAGCATGGACGCGAAGGTGCGAGGTTCAGTTCTTTTCAGGAGACTGCGCTCGAGACACTGACCGAGGTAGCGATTCAGTACATTCAAAGCGTTGGGAAGACGACGCAGTTCTATGCTAATATGGCCGGTAGAGTAGAAGGTAATGCTATGGACATTGTTCAAGCACTGGAGGATTTGGGGTCTGGATTGGGTTTCAGCGGTGCTCCTGATGTGGAGCATTGTCTTGCTGATTCCGGTGTGGTCAAGGATATTGTACGTTATACAGGTGAGGCTGAGGAGGTGCCTTTTGTTTACTCTCTTCCCCGTTTCCCTTTTAACAAGGGAAAAAGACCAGCTCCTAGCTTTGCTGAGGTTGGAGCTGAGCTACCAGATGAGCATATTCCAGTTTGGCTTCCTGCTTTTCCCCAAACCAAAATGTGTAGCGGGTTGGAGGAGACTAGTGTTGACAGAGTACAGGGAGAGGTGCAAAGTAATGAGAACGGACTGTCTTTGCCGAGCTTGCAGCAGTCTGTTGATGTTGATAGGCTAAAAGTTCAGAAATCAATGGATCAAAAGGATGTTGAGAGACCAGCAGAGGAACCGGAATGTAACCCATTCCTTGCTGCACCAGTTTGGGTTGGAGAGAAGAACGTGCCACGTGTGTTTCACCCGTCACAGCTTACAAATGAAGAAGTTGGCACTGGCCACGTTCCTGAGAAACAAGCCAACAAAAGCCATCACATTCCGCCCCTTGAGGCTTATGCTCCATCGGTGATGATCAACGACAAGAGCAGATTAGGTGAAACGGAGGGAAGAGAGAAAAATGATGATGGGAGAACACAACGTGCGTTGCTACGTTTCAAGATTGGGACTCGAAAGGCCCCTGTGCGTTGGACGATAAAGGAGAGCTTAGAGGAAAAGGGTTGGTTTCTAGAGGATGCAGACAAGGGGGAGAAAAATGTAGAACGCGAAGAGAAGCCAGTAACCATTGACACAAATGTAAAATAGGTATTTTGTCATTTAGAATTTGTAGACGGAATATCATTTGCCTCTTGAGTTTAGTGATAGTTTGCAAACTGAATACGTGACTCGTTAAGGAAAAGAGATTTTTACTGACTCAAACTGCTTGAGGAAGGTGTATGGTCTTTAGCATCATTTGCTGTTGAAACATTCTTTTTTCAAATGGAGATATAGATCCTCATTTCAAGTAAGAATTGGTTTTCCTTTAGGTGTGGCAGAGTTGATAGTTCAAACTTAATTCAGAATTGCTGGAAGAGGTGTGGTGTTTGGTCTTCACATCATTGAGCTTTTATCTTGAATTGAGTCTTTACATAAACAATTAAGAAGAGAATACAAGAAAGGGTTCACAGAACCAAGAAATCAAATGTTTTCTACTCTGTAAAATGGATTATTTAGATCCTTCATTTACAGTTCTAAGTGATGATTAACTAGGCATATTAGCAATTGAAAAGCTGTCTGGGTTTCCCACTGAGCATTCCTGGAGAAGCAGCAACCTCGCTTGTCACAACTTCACTTATCAAGTCCTTGAAGATCAGCCTCTCAATGTCTAACACTAACCCTGGTGTCTCTCCTTCAATCTCCTTCCAGTTCATGCCTTGGCCTTGCAAGTCCTCCCAAATGAGGTCTTCGTCGTCTTCATCCAAGATACATTTTAAGTTATCTTGTAATCGATCGATCTCTGAACACATAGTTTCCAGAAGTTTCTTCCCTTTTGAACTTCTGTTTGTTGTCCTTAGCTGGCTGATTGATGGTGTTATGTATGGTTGCTTCGTACACCCTTCTGCTGCGAATTTGCGAGCTAAGATCTCGTTTAAGGTGTCAAATACAAGCTTCCTCCTGCTTCTCTCTATCAGGTTCGCCGTCTGTTGTCGTCCGAATTCTATGCCTCTGTGTTTGCTGTCATGTTGAGTCACCTTACTTGTCTTGCTCTGTTCCAGGACAAAAAAAAGGCCCGGATTGATCGGTAGGTGTGCTTGGTGCAGCTGAATGCTTAGCATGCTGTAGTCGATATCTCTTAGAAGACCGGATGCTAACAATATCTCTGAGATGTACTTGTGGTCATCATTGTTTAATTCCTCACCGTCTTCCGTGATACCCTCAATAAGTTCAGCATCTGACTGATTTAGACTCCCGTTACTCTCAGGCCACACAATCGATCTACGTAAGGTTCTGTGCTTGTTCATCCACTGAAACTCTTCAGAACGTAGATGATCATCGTCTGTGGCAAGAGAAATAGTAAAGGTGAGAACTATAAACAAATCAATGATTATGTCTGAATTTTCTTTTAGTTTCTCAGTGACTCACCTTTAAAGGCAACGGATATCTTCCTCACAGGGGATGGAGACTCATCTTCGTCGAAGGCTACATCAAGAACTGAAACCGGGCTTGGCTGCTCCACCGTAACTTTCAGAGGTTTTGATAACGACCTCATTCCCAGTTCTGGACTCTGCATTGATAGAACAGATGGTCTCAGTGAAACATGTATTAGTGAATTACTTGAGAAGTGAATTTGCGTTAGGGGAGAATAATTTATACCCTTTGTTTTGGTGTGCGCTGCTCCGTGAAGTCGATGTTCCTTTCATATTTGTATCTGCTTGTAACCTCACTGTCAAGGTTAGAAGCCGAGCTTACGTTGCTGTCAGATCTTAGGCTTCTCAAGTCACTGCTTTCATCACTTAAACGTTCTTCTGAATGCTGCATGCCGCGAGATTTTCTTCTTGGGGAGGCTGATTCAGTCTGTTGCCTACTAAGTTGTTGTCGTTGGATCTTGTTCAGTTCTGGCTTTGGAGACGTTGGTCTAGACTGCTTCTCGAACCCGAGCTTCTTTGTCTGTGTTCTTGGGCTGACACTAGGCTTCTGGCTCTTTCCTGACTTGGCCATCTCGTTTTTCGACAGTAACTGTCTGGAACCAGTGTTTTTTGTTGGTGAATCTGTCTGGCCCTTGTAAACTCCTGGCCTTGGTGTCACATCCATGGCGCACTGCTTCCTCGGAGTGACTCTCTGGCTTTGCCTCATGTATGTAACCTTGACATTTGGTAAAGTAACGCTCCGTGGCGAGGAAGAGGCTGAACCATAGTTGCCCGTCTCTTTGAAAACTGAAGCAGTTGCTGCTTTCATAACCACGATAGACGAAGATCTGGAACTCTTGGAGGACGGGCTTGTTGTCGCTGCTGATGGAACTGGCTGCATGAAATTGGTTGAACTCAGAGTATTGTTGTCATCATCTTTTCTTATCAACTTCTGTGTTGTCTCCGTTGCTTCGAGTATTTGCCTTCGAGCTCTGAGATCTTTCTCGGACTTTTTGAAATCAAGCTGCGAAAGCCGCTTCTGTATCTCACCATAAACCGTCACCGTAGTGGCAGCATCAACTGCTTTGAATTGGTTCTTAGCACCGTCCACTTGCGTCCATGGAGCTGCTGCTTTCATGGGAAACTTAGCAGGCATCATCTTCTTGATTGAATCAGAACTTCTTGATCTTTGTAGATGATCTGCGTCCACTCCTATCGTTGGCCTCGGGGAGTCGCAGAAGCGGTTCTCTCTGTTCTGATCAGTAACAGACTCGTCTGGAATGACTTCAAGACCCATTAACTTGGCAACAACACTCGATGTTGTTCTTCTGTGACCCGGTACAAGCTCTTGCGGCTCTGGTGAAGAGCTAGATCTTGCACTCTTAAAGGAATTTGATCTACTGTCTAATGACAACCTCGGTGTCTCTTTGAACTTGGCGCCTGTCTTTCTTGCCTCCCTCTCATCGTAAGAGAACCGAGGGCTGTCTTTCAGCTTCACTACTCTCCTTCCCTCGTTCCGTTCATTAGATTTTCGAGATGGTGATGATTCTTTGAGAAGAGACACGTTAGCTTTTGCAGATTTAGGTTGTTGCTGAGACAAGGCTTCTTCTACATCTCTGGCTCTGGTTTCCTTATGAATGGAGTTTCTCACAAGCTCTCTTAAATCACTAGACATCATTAACCCACATCTTACTGGATTCTGACCGTTACACGTTTGCATCAGACCGGGTTGTTCAAACTGAGAAGTTGTGGTGTTGATATCCGCAGAAGAGACGCTGGAGGAGCATGGTGAAGAAGAAAACGACAGCCTCGAGGATGATTCAGAGGAGACTACCCTCTGTTTCTCCTTTGCTGCTTTCTTCTTCTTTTTCTTACTCTTCTCCTACAATTCAGGTAGAATTCACTTTCTTAGATCCATTTTTTCGCATGGACATTATCATTTCTCTACTGGTTGCAGAATCTTACCGTTTGAATGTTGTCTGTTGTAACGTTGGTATCACCGACATTTTCAATTCTTTTCCCTGCAAATTATCAAGTTGCGTTAGATAAGTAAAAGAGAGTTTAGACACAATGGCCATCTATAGACAGGTCATGTTTTAGAGCTTTGGTTTCTTTCCTCTTTGTGGTCCTGAATCTTTTAGATGTTAGGATCTTAGTTAGAAACTAGAATACAAAAACAGTGTCTTGTGTTGAGTAACTTTCCTCTGGAACTGTTTGTCTTCAGGTTTTGAATGAAGAGAAAATAGCAAGCAAAGAATTAAAGAGAGAGAAATGTTACCTGAAGGCAGAGACTTGAGCTCGTCTCCGGCTACAACAACACATCTCGCAGGATAATGTTGCCGGTAAAAAACTTGGAAGATCCCATTCATACATCCAAATTGTTTATTTAGATTTGGATTCTCATCTGACAAGTTATACAAAAGCTTTGCCGACATCTTCTTCTTTGTCTTCTTAGCTCTGGTTCGTATATGGTTTAGTCTTTCTTTATTCTCTCATATCAGTTCTTGAAAATCTCCAGTTTCAGGTTACTCTTCTGTTTTGTGCCTCAGGGGAAGTTGAAGACGAGACAGGAGGACAAAGAATAACCGAGCATTAAGACAACGGTAAAGCTACTTGTGAAGTTATGACCAGACAAGATATTAGGTTTCTTTGTGTTTGTTCTCTTGGAGGGTTCCTTGAAGAAGAAAGAAGAGAAGGGAAAAATAAAGTTTTTTTTTTGTTTGTGTTGTTTGAGAGAAATGAATCTGTAAAAGGCAAAAGAGCTCTCTCTATACAATTACGTGGAGAAGCTCGTGAAGCATATATAACATCGGTTGTGTGATGTATATACACATGCGTGTACACATGTATACGTGTGTATCCGTAGATTTATACATTGTAAGAGAATGTACTTGAATTGTTTAATATTTAAAATAAAAATTTATGACAAAGCACTGAAAAAAATTTGCTTGGGAATAATGAAGTATCTATTTTTTATGCATCTCTGATGAAAGGGAGGCACATGAAAGCACAGACCAGACTAAGTTTTTTTTTTTGTTTTTTCTTTATTTAGCAAGACAGATGATATTGGATAAATCCATTTATTTTTGAAGATTTATCTGATTATTCAAATGTAGAATCAATATATCAATTTATAGTATTTAAATTCTCCTTTTTTTGTAGCAATGGTGAATGTGTATGCTCTTATTAATTTCTAAAAGACAAATTAGATGGTCCAGTCACTAACATTATAAATGATAATCAATGGTACAATTACATGACATTTTAAATAACAACTAATGAACAGAGAAAGGAAATAGTAAATGAAAAAGAGGTTTCCTTACACATCCATGTGGACAAAATAATGTGGGTGGGTCTCGTAAGTCTTTGGTGCCCTTTTACATCTGCATGTGGAGTTTGTCAGAGACAGACAGCAGAACTTTTATTTTTAAACAAATGAATAAATATATTTTTAGTTACAACAACAAATAAATACATAAAGAAGCCTATAGGAAAAAACCAGGATAAGAGGGGAAACTAATGGTCAAAGACAAAATTACAATTAATTGTTGAGGAAGAAGGTGGATTGGTGCACTGGAAGAAAGCTTGCATGGTCTGAGATTGGTGGGTCTTACCAAAGAATAATTTTTTCTCTTTGCTTTTCTTCGGGCTTCACAAAATCATAATTTGATTCTTGAAAATGAAAATACTTATGTTAATGACTGTTTATTTTTCGGGCTATTTTATAACCCAAACAATTTGGAATTACATATAATTATATTCATTCTCATTTATAAGTATACGACATAATTAATCTTATTTCTTGTTAAACGGTGTATGATACACCATGTATCATAAATTTTGTTCAAACTTGAAAATGTATGTGTATGGATTGTATGCGACAATGCATGTATTCATGTGTATCCTATATTGAATAATTATCATGATATATGTAACAACTTTTATATATGAGCTTTGGTGAAATAACATCTTGATTTTCAAACATTCAATACTGGCACACCATATAATGAATTCATACGGCAATGTTTTTTATTTGCTTAAGCTTTGTTCATACGGCAATGTTACTGTTCTTGTTATTTACAACGGGCAATATACTATCGTATTTCCAATAAGACGATTTTTTTAATTTATTGACCAAACAGGAAAAAAACTTTTTATAATCAAACAGTAGTCTAGATTATAAAAATCTTTTTTGAAAAATAGTTTTATTGTTCTGAAATGTGTATAAGTCAATAACTTTGTTCATAAGAATATAAATGTTTGAGGAATCCAAGCTTGTATTATGAGGTAGAATAACGTCTTTAATTATTGGTTTTTGTTGTTGCCCAAAAAAAAATTATTGGTTTTTGTTTTATATAGATTCTATATATCGATGTGAGAGTGTACGTCACGAGATGTACTAGTTAAACACCTTTTGGGAGAATCACGTGCCTTTGTTCAACTATGTGCTGTGAATAAGGTGGGGTTTAACTTACTTTTCTATTTTCTGTTAGAAGTTTGATTTAGTTTATATAATCATTTTCTAAGAAACTAGCTTGTGGCCTTGGAAGTAACCAAGGAATATGCTTCACATGGGGCAATTACTCAATTAGCGAGAGTTTAGAACGAAGAATCATCACATATCTAGAGTCTCGTTAGTAGTTGTCAAACCTGTTTATCATTCTGCTTCTTGTTTAAGTGATATAATCGGTTATTTGGAATGCAGAATATCAGATACATATCCAAATACGAGTTTCTCATTAAAATAAAAGGTATACGTACGTAAAGTTACGTAAGCATGTGAAAATTATTTTATTTTTTATCTGAAATATATTTTTCGTTTTCCAAAGATCTTGAGGTGTTTTTGAAGCTTGAGAATGTGTGTGAAAGAAAAATGGTAGTATAAATTTAAAAGTTGAAAATGTACCTTATGTTGGTTTTCCTAGTTGATTTGTTTGCACTGACCATCAATCAAATCAGTACATGTATCGCACGTTAATCACGCCATGCATCATCTATGACTATGACACAATGTAAAATTTCTAAACTAGACCACTTAAAGAAGCAAATAAAAGGACCATATATCAGTATCATGACCAATAAAATACAACAGTCAAATATCATCCATTACCCATATGCGTATTTGAAGTATTTAGAATGAGTTTTAACACGGATAGAAAATTTGTTTCGGTAGGGTGGCGGGCACGGTCCTCGCCCGGCTTTCCTCCCTGCCCTAGGGCGGGTACGCACACCAATCTCCGAAATCTCGGCTAAAACCTACGAGTTTGAAAGAAAACGAAGATAGTGTGGTAACAATGAATTGGCAAGTGCGGTTGCAATAAAAGGTAAATCAAATCACATGAAGCAAATACAACTTTAATTGAAATAATATACTAGTATATACAAAATGTGAGTACTTCGTTTTTTCAAATAAAAACCTAACCTTAGAGCATCTCCATTGGTGAACCCCACATTTTAATTTTTTCGTTTGATTTAAAAAAAAAAATTAAAGCGGATCAATCACGGTCTGCCACGTGGCGAACCCAGGTTCACCCCAGTGAACTTTTCCTATGCAGATTCAAAACTTTTAGATTATTTTAATTTTTTTTTTTTTGGAAGGGTGTGAACCCCCATTTGAACTCTCAGTGGGGGTGTCCTTATAGTGCGGTTTCATTTACGATATCTATGTATCCATTTTAATTCCACTTCCGCCACATGATTACACTTTATCACCTAACCTTTCTAAATTTGTATCGTTTCACCATTTATTCTAAGTATATGTTTCTTACCCTTTGATTTTGACGAGCAAAATTACATGCACGTGACACAATCCCTGGTAAAAGACATAATCCAAAAAACTCAAAGGTACTGCAACTGACTGCAACTGTTGCTGACTTATTATGCTTAGGAGTGCATCGTCGGCAGTCCAACATCTAGGGTTTTTCCTTTTTTTTTTTTATCTCATTAATTGCAAGGGCAAATCCTAGCTTGAATCATCTATTGGAATCTTCTACAATCCCGTATCATTTTAATGAAATTCACATACTTGGCAAAAAAAAAATTACATATCATTTTTGAAATGTGTACTCATACTATACATGTATACTTTTTGTAATGTTGCCTACACATATGTCACACTCCTGTGAGTATCCCCTAGCACAAATTTAATCTTCGTTTATCAAACTTAATATATATTTTCATAATTTTTGTTTAAACTGAAAGTAAGAAATCAATATAGAGTTTGGTATATTTAAGTTATCAAAAGGAAGGTGAACATGAAATAGTATTCACATTTAAATACCGAGTTATTCAGATTCTTAAACTAAATTCAATTTGGACATAATCGTCCATGATTTCTTCATATATTGTAAGAGCTAATCGCAGTATCACACACATAAACATGTAATACTGAGTATATAACATATATGATCCCTTGAACTCACATGTTTTTAAAAGTCCGAGTTTTATTTTTATTTCTTTCTCCGTCTCTAAAATTAATGTTTTAGAATTTTTTTTAACAAAAACGATATAACCCTGTTCAATGTTACCATGTCATTTCTTGATTAATCTCTAGACTCTAGACTGAATATGTGATATTGTAGAAGGTTTTCAAGTTAAAACTTATGAAAAAACTGCCCCAGGGCCCACTGCTGGTGGAGCCCATAATTTTTTTTTAAATGTAATAGTATAACTTTTTTATAAACTATAAATATAATTTTTAGTAAAACGAAATAATAAATAAAAATTTACAAATCTAAAACGTACGAAAAATGCAACACATCAATTTTAATGAATAGAAATGTGTACTTACTAGGAAAAAAATAGTTGATGTGAATTGAATTAATTATAGCTAAAGAGAAATGTGATAATTACGTCATATATGTGTATGCGAATAGGCAGACAAAGTCATAAATTCTGTCATAGAAATGAATTTGGTGAGACCGTCTTAAAATATCCATCTCTAACTTTTTAGGCATAACTTAGTTATTTCGTTAAGTTAAAAAAAAAAAACTTAGTTATTTCGTTATACAACAATTAGGTCAACCCGTATAAGACCATCATTATCGCTAAAAACTTTCACTGGTACTTAGGCAATTTTTTTATTTTTTTATCTTTTTTGTCCAGAAAAAAAATTAAAAATAAACCAATAGCAGACCGTCACGTATCGGTGGGGTCCGCGAACAGTGCAAAAACCCCTCATAAACGTTTCTTAATTAAGGACATTTGAACTCAGTTTTTACCAGAAATATGTGACCTACCACCTAAGATATGCACTAAGAAATGCTGATAATGTTGCTCTAAAATACCGCAATGAACATCGCCGAGAGGACTCTATGTTCCTGAAAAAACGAAAGGCTAATGTTGGCAAGTAACAACGAAAAAAACATAAGCTAATTATTCAACTAATGATCCAAGACAGTACCAGTTCCTTTCCAGGACAGTACCAGTTCCTTTCTTCCTATTCTAACTAAACAGTTTATAATTTCACATGGCTGGTGGATCTCAGATTATCTTCAATGTTATAAATCTTGACATGGTAGATATATACAATATAATTTGTTATATTTGGCTAGTGTCCATTTGATAAAGGAAATAATACTCGAAATGAAGTATTCTAATCATTAACAGATGTTATCAATCTGCATTGGTTGGAAGTTGAACCAAGCCATTAATATTAGGTATATTATTAATGTTATGGTGCATGGATTAAAAAGGAAACTAAGAAACAAAGTTACCATATCAATGCATGCAACTTTGGCAACTAGGTTAATATTTAATGTATAATAGTTCTCATCACGCACATGTCAATTTGGTGCTTCCTTCATATATACTCAAAAAGTTAATAATATAAGAAGTTGGTTAAGATATGAGCGGAGCCACTGAAGTTTTTAGTGAGTTGATCTAATGGTCAATTAAAAATATAACCACTTTGATATTCCCTAAACATATGTACAATCCGAATCTGCCCACTAGTACCAAACTCTTTTTACGAAGAATACCTCATTGGAAAGTACTAAAAAACAAATCATGATAATTTGCTCGCAACTAACTAAGATTAGATTAAAATATTTTTAAGCTAGACCAACGATGTGTATCTACATTTTTCGGTCTATATGAGACTATGAGGGTTTCTATAATGATATGAAAGCAATCTTTCCACTTTTACGATTTGATTTTGTTTGCTGGGATTTGATCTGCTTAAAATGGATCATGGATCGATGTCGTACGTATACGTGTTTTAATCCACATACAAGTATTTAATTATATAAAAATGTATCACATGCATCTGTTATTTGTCGTGTGTATAATCAGTGTAAAACTACAACTAGTTTACAAAATTGTTGTTTCATAAAATCAAAATTTATTAGTGAAATTAATTAATTTTGAATCTTAACGCTATATACCAACTAAGATTAGGGTTGTGAATTCAATTGGGTGTCTAGCTGTTTATAGAGAATTAATAAATATGTTCTTTTTGTTAATGAATAAATTCGTCAAGTTGTTCCAGTCACAATCATATGGGCTTTCCCTTTTTATCTGCATCCATAAGCAAATTAAAAAGCGCACAAGTTGCTGTTTCTCCGGAACTTCTTTAATTAATTAATCTCCTATGGTTTTCACTTTTCAATTAATTAGTTAATTTAGTTACCGAAAAGTATTTATTCCAAAACATGTGAGGAAATGTAAACATACACTAATAAAAAAAAGTAATTAACGTGGGTATTACACAACCATATTATAACACTGATGAACTGAGAGCATGGAAGCAATGTGAGCACCATTCTCAGCCAAAATGATGCAACTCTTTCTCTAATAAGTTTTATTTTTCACTTTGTGATTTATATTTAACTCTAACAAATTATGTAGTTATTAAAATTCTGATACAAAGATTCATACTCTTACTGTGGTAAATTTAAGCCATTTCGGAAATTTTATTTTATTTTATTTTTGAACTGACAAAAAATAAAATCTTTTACACTCACTAAAAGGATACTTAAATTTATCATTCAAATGGTGATTGTAACTTGTAGATGTTGACGTTAGTTTAAATGATAAAAACATAAGCAAATCAAGATGCTATTTTCTTATCATCTCCGACTTATCTTAACTTAAACTCATTATAATTTTTCGATTGTTTTTTTTTTTTTTTGTAAGATTAATTTTTCGATTGTTCCTTGAAAAATATGTCATCTTTGATCATTTATCCATAAAGTTAAACTAAAATATAACATTCTACACATTATTAAAAATAATATATTTTCTTTCACGAATGTAGCAGGGAAATTCAGATGTAAAGGTGAGGGTTGGGTTCCATAGTATTTCACATGTCCATTGCCATGCTTCAACGTCACTTATAAATCTAAGTCAACGAGAAAATCTTGTCCGTAGGAGGTAGGATGATGGTGATGTTGTTCATGATGATAATCGTACATATTGTAATGGTCCCTAGAGTCATGGGCTCTCGCAGCCCCTTTCAAGTCTTGTGGCTGGTTACCTCCTTTGTCAGAGTTCTGGAAAACTTTTTTGTTGTTGCTCATTTCGGGTTTATTTTATCAGAAACTAAAAAGGAATAAAGAGAACGAAATTTAGCGGATATCAGGCCAATAAAATTAAAAAAGCTCACACGACCGTTGGGCTTACTCTTGTAAGCTTCTCCTCTTTTAATGTAGTTCCGTTTCCCTTTCTCTTGAGCTTTTAGCCCATTCCAACACTTCCAACATCTATTTTAATACAAGTAACAAATGTCTTGAGAGGGAAGAAACATGAGACTTTTTGGAGATCAAATGACCGAGGAAGTTGGATGAGAAAGAAATTGGTGTTTGTGGGCTTATGGTGGTACTCAAGCAAATCCATTTGACCGTCTATAAATGAGCTAAGGCCTCGATTGGTACAGCAGATGAAAAAGCAGTATGCTGCATAAGCTGTATGGTCTTATTAAAGTTTTTAATAAAATGATTGGTAGAGCAGTAGCAGTATACAATTTTAAAATTATCATAAAAGTTAGTATATAATATATTTATTTTAAAATAATATATATTAAATTATAATATATATTAATAATATATGTTTTATTAAAAAATAATGAATCTTATTTAATTATAAAATTAAATTAAATTTTAAATATAAAATATTATTATTTAAAAAATAAATGTAAATATTATTTTAAAATACAAATTTATTTTTGGATATAAAAATAATTTTGATATTATTAAATAAAATAAAATTATTATATATATAATTTATATATAAATTATCATTATTTATCTATTGGTAGAGCAAAAAATGATTCATATAATATTATCAGAAAAATAATATATGACATATAATTTATTTTTTATAAATAATATAGATATGTTTAATTTCTAATATATAATATATAGATATATATTATTTTATTTTATGTATTAAAAATAATGAATGATATGTGTAATTATATAAGTTATATTATATTTCAATTGTGAAATATTGTTCTTTTTAAAAAGTTAAAATAATTAATCACAACTTTTATTTTTTAAAATGTAAATTTATTTTATTTTTATTATGAACATAATTTTTTATATTATTAAATAAATATATTAATTATATATAATTATTTTTAAATTTTTATATATTCTAACTGCAAATGCTCTACCAAAAGCTCCATATGAGAGCATTGAGTAAAGAACATTTGGAGAGCATTAGCATCTTGTAAATGCTCTTGTAAATGCTTTTGTGATAAATGTTGATTGGATAATGACGAACATAATGCTTATGCTAATGCTCTGCCAATCATACCCTAAGTCGTCGAAATGTTTAGAGGGAAGTCTAAGAGGCTTCCCATGTTACACCTAAGACCATCATTAACGCATGAAACCCAAAATGGGTTTCTAAAGTTTTTTTTTTTTTAATCTTTAAAAAAAAAAAAAAAGTGGAATCAATCATGGACCGCCACGTGTCATGGAGTCCGCGAAACAGTAATAAAAACCCACCAACATCGATCACTATCTGGTAACTTTTGTTACTGAGTTTTAGCTTATTGGTGGGCCCAAAGGAGTTAAGAAACCCTTTAAAAACTGCGTTAATCCTGCCCTAAGCCTTCACCCACAGTAATGGGTTTCTGAATCGGTTGAAGAGAGTCAAAAGACTTCAAGCTTCTAAACTCAAGTTTGACTTTTGTTGATCTTCAACATTGTGTACTTACCAAGACCTCACTGAACAGTTTTTCAAATTTTCATTAAAAAAAATATTCTGAAGATATCTATTTAGTTGTTGCTGTTGTTGTTTTTCTTTTTTTGGTAATCATGTTAAAAAGTTGTTGTTGTTTTGTTGGTCAACGTAGAAAACATACATTAACCACTGCTTGCACATTCTGCCTCTTAGCTGTAAACTTCCATTAAAATATGCAAATAATGTGATGGACACAGAGATGTTGAGGATAGACTAGTATAAGAAAATAATCAAATATACATCTTGCATAATGGCCTGCCTCTATAAGCAAACCTATAACGTAGACAACGTGGGTTGTCATTGTTATTCTGGAGATTCCAGCCTCTTTTTATCATATGAATCAATTAAATATACATACCATTTTTTTTTTCAGAAAAGGTTAATAAACGGCTTTACGTGATGCACCAACAACATAACCCCACACGTGCCAACCATAACTTCATACGTCGTTCTGACCACACATTGTCTTACACGTGTATATAAATACATATGTACATGTGTGTATCTCCTTGTTCCTCCTTGTTCCTCTGTTTCTCTGCCTTGACTTCCGGCTAATCGTAGAAGAAAAAGAGGAAACAAAACCAGAAAAAGGTAAAATTTCTAAAAAGAATCTACTCTTGAGTGGGTCACAAGTATCCAGATTCGTTAGAGATGTATTGATAAAAATCTAATGTAACACATTGTTAGATTAACTCGCCGAGAAATGGGGAAAGCTAGAGGAGTTAACAGCGGCGCCGGAGAGAGCTCTCTTGGTTACCTTTTTGGATCCGGCGAGCCTGTTTCCAAGCCGAACATGGCCACCACCGCCACCACAACGCCAACCACTAACACCGGAGAAAAAGCCAAGACGGAGGAGGAGAAGAAGCAGATGGTGGCTGGTGTAAGAGGAAGCCCTAATAATTATTTGAGAACAGAGGGACAAAACTGTGGCAACTTCCTCACGGTAATAACAAAAAAAAAAGATCTTTGTGTGTTTTTAAGAAATATAATTCGAAATTGAACAAGAAAATGTGTGTTTTGGATTAACTTTGAGAAACAGGACCGACCATCGACGAAGGTTCATGCAGCACCAGGTGGAGGATCTTCTCTGGGTTACTTGTTTGGATCTGGATCTGGCAAATGATTTGAATTCTGCAGCATTTCGAACCGTATGAAGAAAATGTAAAAAACTGTAACTTTATTTCTTATGTTCTTAAGGATTGTTTTGGATTTGTCCGTCTCTTTTGTGTTCTTGAATTTGGAATTATCAATCTACGGTCCAAAGCTAGAAACTTTGCTCAATTTGGATATCTCGAGAATGGGTTTCTTCAGTTGCTAGCTAAAAACATTCATTGGGTAAAGTTAAACCTTGTGATGCTGGATCTGAAATCTTATTTATCCAATGTATGCTCTATGATGATTAAAGCCTTAAATTGACTTATTTAACAGCTTTATGAAACTCACCTTCTTTTGGTTCAATGTATCGGCCAACTTCATAACTTGTCTTGTCTGAACTTGGTTGTGCCAAGTCAAGGAAAAGTTTTATGTAAAGTTGGTAGCTTTCATGAAACTTACTGTAGATTCATCATAATTGAAAAGTTTCTGCTCCTTACAGTACAGAGTCCAGTGATCATAGAACCACTGTAAATTGAGAGCAATGATCACTCTTCACTATTGCAAAGAGATCTGTGGACGGTATCAATATGCAACGAAACAAGAACAGAATGAAAGATTCAGGATGATTTCAAGAACGTCTAAAAGTATTTATGAAGATAATAACACTTAAGGACAGAGTACATAATTGCTCAGGAAGCTAGTATGGTAAGTTGGGAGATATGGTTGTGTCCGAAGTTGACTCATTGCCAGCCTCCACTTTTCTTTTGTCTTCAACCCCAAGTTACCATCTCATTTCTCATCTCTGAATCATTAGGGCTTCTGAAGTCAGTTGAGATGTTGTGTTCGGACAAGAACACGTCATCTTCTGTTTCTGTTTTACCATCATTCACCATAAAACATTGCTTAAAGTTATGGGAAACAAGAAAGAATAAATCTGGAGAATGCAACAAGTAAGTAAGTACACAAGCCAGTGTTTCAAAAAAAAAAAAAAAAAGTAAGTACACAAGCCAATCTTCAGACCAGAAAAAAGAATTATCAATAAAACTGTGAAAAAGCTTCTGTTTAAATCCACAAACACACCAAATTTCATATTCCTGAAGAAGAAGAAGAGACTGAAGTTAAACTACAGAAGATGAGGAGGCTCTTCTTCTGCTTCTCCTTCTTGATCATCTTTAGCACATCATGTGAGTTCTGGAATATTTATTTTCACCCGCTTTCTGCAAAACCTCAACTTATTCCTCTGATACTCTGATCCTTTTTTCTTTCTACCAGCTGCTTATGATCCATTGGATCCTAATGGGAACATTACATTAAAGTGGGACATCATGTCCTGGACAGCAGATGGTTATGTGGTAAGAATCCTCTCCGCGCTTGTGCTATAACTGTGTTTGAAACTCACACAAACTCTCACCATCTCTATCATATATATATGCATATGCAGGCAACTGTTACTATGAACAACTTCCAAATCTACCGGCACATACAGAATCCTGGCTGGACACTAGGGTGGGCATGGGCAAAGAAAGAAGTGATTTGGTCAATGGTCGGGGCACAGACGACAGAACAAGGAGACTGTTCCAAGTTCACAGGAAACGTACCTCATTGCTGCAAGAAAATCCCAACTGTGGTTGATCTCTTGCCAGGTGTTCCTTACAACCAACAGTTCTCAAACTGTTGCAAAGGCGGTGTGGTTGGAGCTTGGGGTCAAGATCCATCATCTGCTGTATCACAGTTTCAGGTTAGCGTTGGTTTGGCTGGAACTACAAACAAGACTGTTAAGCTTCCTAAGAACTTCACGTTGCTTGGTCCTGGGCCTGGTTACACTTGCGGTCCTGCCAAAATTGTGCCATCTACCGTTTTTCTCACTACTGACAAACGGCGGAAAACACAAGCTTTGAGTAAGTGAACTTAAAAAGCGTAAATTTAATGTGTATATATTTCAAGTTCTTTTTTTGTGTTTGACTAAAAATATTAGTTTGATGTATTTAAAAGTTAGCTATACAAATAAAAATAATAATAGAGGGGAAAAAGATTTTCACTATGCTTATGCACTATGCAGTGACATGGAATGTAACCTGCACATACTCACAGTTTCTAGCGAGAAAGCATCCAAGTTGTTGCGTCTCCTTCTCTTCTTTCTACAACGACACCATAACTCCTTGCCCTTCATGTGCCTGTGGTTGTGAGAACAAAAAAAGCTGCGTCAAGTGAGCAGAAAGATAACACAAATCGCTTACATATACATACTCCTTTTCTTACCTCCTAAACTGATAAACATAATCAATAATTTTACTTGCAGAGCTGATTCTAAGGTTCTAACCAAGAAAGGTCTCAACACACCTAGAAAAGACAACGCTCCGTTGCTACAATGTACACACCACATGTGCCCGGTCAGAGTTCACTGGCACGTTAAAGTTAACTACAAAGACTATTGGCGTGTGAAGATAGCCATCACAAACTTCAATTACAGGATGAACCATACACTATGGACTTTAGCAGTTCAGCATCCAAATCTCAACAACGTGACTCAAGTTTTCAGCTTTGATTACAAATCAGTTGCTCCTTATGGATCCATAAGTAAATCTCTCTCTTTCTCTATCATTATTACTATTCAGCCAAACATTTGAAAGACTGAAACTTTATGATATATGTTTTATGCAGATGATACAGGAATGTTTTTTGGAACGAAGTTTTACAATGATCTTTTGATGGAAGCTGGACCTTCAGGGAATGTTCAGTCTGAGGTGTTGCTGCAGAAAGATGAAAAGACATTTACTTTCAAGCAAGGATGGGCTTTCCCGAGGAAAGTTTACTTTAACGGGGATGAATGTATGTTGCCTCCACCAGATGCGTACCCTTTTCTTCCAAACTCTGCACGTGGAAACTTGGCTTCTCTCTGGACACTATCACTCACGCTTCTTCTTCTTTATGTTCATCTCAAGCTTGTGATTTGATTTGGTATATTGGGTTTTCAGACAGAGATCAAAAACAGAGTTTTGTAAGAGACAAATGATTAAAGATGACGCCATCTATTTTAATGGTTCTGAACTCGAAAGAAACTGACTGAGAAAAAGCGAAAGAACGAGAGGCTATAATAGTAAATCCAGTAACGTTTTAAATCGAGCAGAGATTAGCCCATTAAACTTGACCCTAATTAGGCCTGGCTTAGTTTATATTCGCATGTGTATAAGTATAATTTTCGTTGGTCCGAATAGCCGAAAGGTCAAAAACGGCGTTTTGTTTGGGGAGTCACTTTTGTTGGAAGATATTTTCTCGAGATGTTCTAGAAAGTCGTAGTCTACTATCGTTATTATTTTTAAAAGTTTAGTCTAACATATTTATTTTAAAAAAAATTTCAGTGTCAGAAAATATTATTTTAACAAAAATCATAATTCTACCTATATATTTTATCCATTGATTGGAAAAGGTTTTATTATGTGAAAAATTTGCTCTGATACAGAGTAAAACTGTGAAAAAAGGACGTCTCATAATATGTGTTTGGTAAAACATAGATAGACAGTTGTGACAGTACGGTGGCCCATTGATTCTGAGGAAAGTTTGCGGTTGACCAAAACGCTGAAATTGGGTTAAAAGCGCGTCTGCGTTATTATAATTTCTCCTATGTGCGTGGAAACTCTCCTGACGAATCCCAAAGTTGGTTGAATTTGCCTCCACGCAACAAATCTGCAATTAGAAAATTACATTTTCGCCGTCATCGTCGTCGTTCTTCTTCTTCTAAACGCAGATGTCTTCCTGAGACTCGTAGTGAGATCAGTTAATTTCGCCTGGAACTCAGCCTCGCCGCAGCATCTGAGAGAGTCATGAACACGCCGCCGAGTACTCGCGTCGCGCCTTTCGTACAAACCGAGATTAACTGGGACAAGTACGTTTCCCTTTTCCCATTAATCGATTCGAATTGTGTATTGATTCGATCCAGGTTCTCGTGATTCGGAATTAGAAACGATTAGTTTTGAAGGAAACATTTGGTGAAGGTAATCATAGTTCCTAGGGGCTCCTTGCTTTAGAGAGAATCTCAATTTCAGATTCTCACCCGAAGTTGTTAATGGAAGAATCATAATAATTGTGTTGGTGATACATTGGTGGCTTGTATGATCCTTATTCATACTCCTTATTCATTAATTATCTTACAGAGAAGTTTCTTGAATTTTATCAGGCTTGACAAAAAGAGGTTCTACGTCGTTGGAGCTGGACTCTTCACCGGCGTTACAGTAGCTCTCTACCCTGTCTCCGTTGTCAAAACACGCCTTCAAGTTGCTTCCAGAGACATCGCTGAGACAAGCGCTTTCTCTGTTGTCAAAGGGATTCTCAAGAACGACGGTGTTCCTGGTCTCTACCGAGGCTTCGGCACTGTGATCACAGGCGCTGTGCCTGCGAGGATCATTTTCCTAACTGCTCTGGAGACCACGAAGATCTCGGCTTTCAAGTTGGTTGCGCCTTTCGAGTTTAGCGAGCCTACGCAAGCTGCCATTGCCAATGGCATGGCGGGGATGACCGCTTCTCTTTTCTCGCAGGCTGTGTTTGTTCCAATTGATGTTGTAAGTATATTATTATCACATCACCTGCTTATCATGCTGTGAATGTTAAGCCATTGTCTTCTGTTTGTTGCAGGTCAGCCAGAAGTTGATGGTGCAAGGATACTCAGGTCATGCTACATATACTGGTGGAATTGATGTTGCCACCAAAATCATCAAGTCGTATGGCGTGAGGGGATTATACAGAGGGTTTGGTCTTTCTGTTATGACCTATTCTCCTTCCAGTGCTGCTTGGTGGGCCAGCTATGGATCAAGTCAGCGTGTTATCTGGAGGTTAGACATCATGAACTTTGTGATATGATTGATGATAGTTTTCGTTTTAGTTTGACTGCAAGAACTCTCTTTTAGTTTTTTTTTTCGTGGAATTAGAAATGACCAGCTGCTATTGTTGGTGCAGACTCTTAGGCTATGGTAGTGACTCGAAGGCTACTGTTGCTCCTAGTCAGTCAAAAATTGTACTTGTCCAGGCTTTGGGAGGAATCATCGCCGGTGCAACAGCGTCCTCAATCACGACACCATTGGATACAATCAAAACGCGACTTCAGGTACCAACTATTCCCATTCATAAATCATATCGAATTTGTTTAGCTCTCAGGGAGGATGTAAACAAGCTCTCGGGTCTGATGTTCTGGTACTCAATGAGAGAAAATGCAGCAACATATATTGAAACTAGAATAATCAACCTGAATAAAATCTATATATTCAGGTGATGGGACACCAAGAAAACAGACCTTCAGCGAAACAAGTGGTGAAGGATCTGATTGCACAAGATGGATGGAAAGGCTTCTATAGGGGTTTGGGTCCAAGATTCTTCAGCATGTCCGCTTGGGGAACCTCGATGATATTGACTTATGAATACCTAAGTAAGATATATATCTTTCTCTATACCTAAAATCTCACTTTGAGGCATCTTTCTACAACATCTAAGATTCTTCTATTGACAATGCTTACCGCTCCTTCTCTGACATTGGTTCTTGCTTGAGCTTTTTTCAGAGCGTCTGTGTGCAATAGAAGATTAGAGAAAGCCTCACTACTGTTCGTTGGTTCTTCTCCTTCCTTCAGACTAACTCGAATAGTACGCATAAACCCGATTCAAATCTCGGTTATTTGGGAGCTTCCGTGTTTAACAATCGGACCATTCTTTCAGACTGAATTCCGTTATTGTAATCATTCTTTCAACTTTGCGTATTGGAGTGTTTTCTTACAGCAGATGAAATTCTAGATCATGGTTTTCTGCTCGTTAAGAAGCTTCAAAACATTGAATATAGCACTATAATAATAAATCCCATTTGCGAGCAATTCAACCAAATCTTATAATAATCACTATTTCGTATGTGTGGCTGTGTAACCTGTGTTGTCCATTGGCATAACATCCAAATCTGAGTCTCGTTTTGCTTATAATTGCTTTTCATTTACACCAGTCTCCGCAATCATCATCATGGACAATATTACCAATAACCATTCTTGTGCTGCTACATCGTCCTGAGTACTTATCAATTAGCAAAGTTAGCCTAATCTTTAAACGTTGTTTGAGGGAAGTAAAATACCACTCTTCATTATTAGCTAATAAAATTATTTTGTGAAATATCAAGATAACACTAAAATATTCTTACATAATCAAGATAAATACTAGAATATTTTACGATAAATTTGGATAAAATATGATTTTTAAATAAACTTACATATTTTTTCCCTGGAATTCGCATTCTTAGATATGCTTTGAAATGTACCACTCTTCATTATGCTTTTTTTTTTGTTTGCAATCTATAACAAATCAGAATAGAATCAAATATTAGGCATCACATACGTGAAACGTGCATGTTCTCTCGTTTGTATGATAGTTTCATGATTTACGCAATAATCATAGACACGACGTGCATGGACGAGCGGTCCACGACCATAACGTAAGGATTAGGGTCCACGTCGTTAGGATTACGCTTCACCTTTCATCAAAAGTTTGTTTATTTCTATATGTTTAAAATGAATGAGAATATTTTTGACAAATTAAAGAAAAATTTATATCTATGATTCTAATCTAAATCATATCAATACAGAATTATGATTATGGTCTTGTTTCTTGGCAATTACTCTTTCCTTTTTAGTATTTTAAGAAGGTTTTGTTGTTCTGATTCCACAAATCTAGATAATTTATCGTGTAATCAATTGTAATTGTAGTTTTGTCATTTTATTTATAATTTAATAACTAATTTTAAATTATACTTTAATAATTTTTTTGATAATTTTTTAATATCTATCGATTGAGATAAAATATCATGTAATATAAAGCATAGGAAGTGTGATTTATGTTCTTATATATGTTTTTCTTTGTAATCATGTCCTTATATATATGTTGTACTTGTTATCCAGTACATTATGAACATATATATATATACGAATTTAATTCAAGGGAAAGTTAAAATGTTGAACAATTTAAGACGCTACCATATATCCCCACACTCCACATGCACTCTTCCTTCGTTACATAGCAAAGTAAAACAGAGCATTTATAAAGTTGTCAGTGTACTATTTCACTTTAATTTTTTTTTTCAGTTGTTTTTCAATGTAATTGTAACAGAAGGAAACCTTTCTTTGCAACCTAATATTGAGTCAACAAGAATTATTCATTGTTCAGTTTTTAGATCAACATTCGTTTGATTAGCCATAACGGTGTATGGTAATTCTAAACAAGAAGAACACTACACACGAATTAATTTAGTTCAACTTTTCAATCAATTATATTAAATGCTTCAAGGTCCTTCACCTTTTGAAGTTTGAAACCATAAGTTTTAAAATATTAGACACAAAACAAAGTAAAACACAATTCAAATCTAAATTAAATATGCTTTTTGAAACTTGAAACAAAATTCTGTACTAGTTACTCTTAATTTTTTAAAAATTGTATAATAATATGTTATTAATTTAATAAAATTATACTAAAATCAGACTAAAACTTTAAACTAAAAGAATAGTTCAACACTGAAATTGAAATGGATTAAACACATATTATACACCGAAACCTGATTCTTAATTAACCTTTTTCATTAACTAAGAACTAATTTTTTTCTCAGCCTAGTACCATCACAAATTAGTTTTCAAATTTATTTATAAATCACTGATCTGTAAATAATTTTTTGGAAAAAAATTTGTTTTGATAAAAAAATAATTTGATCAAAAAATAATTTTAAAAGAATTAATTATCAGTTGCACAAAAATAATAATTAATCATCAAGATTATTACAAAACCGAACTTTACGGTCATGAAAAGACGGAATAAAAAAAAACTTTAACAACCCTACAGCTTTTATGATTGGACGGTGAAACGAGTCTTCATCGGACACATGTCAACTAGATCTGTATAAATCACAGACACTCGTTTCATTCAATTAAAGTTTCAAAAGCTCTCAAAAAAACAAAACAAATCTCGGAGCAAATTCTACCGACGCGATCCGATCCGATCTCATCTCTCTCTCTCTCTCTTCCCCCCTCGAACCATGGTTGATCCGGCGAACACCGTCGGAATCCCGGTGAACCCGACGCCGCTGCTGAAAGACGAGCTCGACATCGTCATCCCCACGATCCGTAACCTCGATTTCCTCGAGATGTGGAGGCCTTTTCTCCAGCCTTACCATCTCATCATCGTCCAGGACGGAGATCCGACGAAGAAGATTCACGTTCCCGAGGGTTACGACTACGAGCTGTACAACAGGAACGACATTAACCGGATCCTCGGACCGAAAGCTTCTTGCATCTCGTTCAAGGACTCTGCTTGTCGTTGCTTTGGGTACATGGTGTCTAAGAAGAAGTATATCTTCACCATTGATGACGACTGCTTCGTAAGTCTTCGAGATCTAAGTAATGATTAACGTGACGGATCTTAGGTGTTAGTCGATCTGATTAGTTAGGTAGATTGTGCAATTTAGTGTTTTTTTTGAAGGTCTTGTGGAGAATTAATGGTCTACATATGTATATTCATTGATGTGTGTGTTATTGTGTATATTAGGTTGCTAAGGATCCATCTGGGAAAGCAGTGAACGCTCTCGAGCAGCACATCAAGAATCTTCTCTGTCCATCGACGCCATTGTTCTTCAACACCTTGTATGATCCTTACCGTGAAGGTGCTGATTTCGTGCGTGGATACCCTTTTAGTCTTCGTGAAGGTGTTACCACTGCTGTTTCTCATGGTCTCTGGCTCAACATTCCTGATTACGATGCACCGACTCAACTCGTCAAGCCTAAGGAGAGGAACACTAGGTGATCATTATTTTACAACCAGTTCCATGTGTGTTTTTTGTTCAAGTCTTTGCTAAAGATTTGATGTTTTTAGGTATGTGGATGCTGTGATGACCATCCCAAAGGGAACACTCTTCCCAATGTGCGGTATGAACTTGGCTTTCGACCGTGATTTGATTGGACCAGCTATGTACTTTGGTCTCATGGGTGATGGTCAGCCTATTGGTCGCTACGACGATATGTGGGCTGGTTGGTGCATCAAGGTACTACTCGCTTTTTTACATTCCCTTTTGGAACTCAAACCGTCTTAATGAATGTTAACGAAGCACATGCTCCACCTAAATCATTTTGTAATAGGTGATCTGTGACCATTTGGGCTTGGGAGTGAAGACCGGTTTGCCATACATTTACCACAGCAAAGCGAGCAACCCGTTTGTGAACCTGAAGAAGGAATACAAGGGAATCTTCTGGCAGGAGGAGATCATTCCTTTCTTCCAGAACGCAAAGCTATCTAAGGAAGCAACCACTGTTCAGCAGTGCTACATTGAGCTCTCTAAGATGGTCAAGGAGAAGCTGAGCTCTCTAGACCCGTACTTTGACAAGCTTGCAGATGCCATGGTTACATGGATCGAAGCTTGGGATGAGCTTAACCCACCGGCTGCCGCCGCAGCTAACGGCAAAGCTTGAGCACTATGAGCAAACAAAAAAAAAAACAACCGCCACAGTTTTGGTTATTTTATTTTAGCTCAAGTTATCTTTCGACTTTTTCAATTTCCGATTTTATGAAACTCACTTTTGAGAGTAGTTGACACTATTTATGTTTTCTTTAATAAAAGGCCTTTCTCATAAGTATATTTTTTTTCTATAATCATCTCTTATCCACTTTCATACTTGGGGTTATATGGCAAGCCCATTAAGACAATACTGTGGGCCTGCCTAGGGTTTCCGGAAAAGACCTAGTTAGAGGTTTGCAACCAATGGGAATGACTTTGGCTCCCTATTTATAGTTTTACTTCGTTGGTAGAAGAGAACATTTTAGGGTTTTGGGAACAATCATGATGATCACATGCTCCAAAAAGAAGAAACTGAAACTGAAGAATCGAATCCCTCAAGATCTAGTGAGGGAGATTTTAGAGAGGTTGCCAGCTAAATCGGTAGCTAGGTTTCTTCTAGTATCCAAGTCATGGGCAAACCTCATCACCGGTCGAGATTTCATCAGATCATTCGAGACCAGGTCTTGCTCGTCTCAGCCTCGTTTCCTAGTCTGTTTCATTGGTCGAACCAAACCAAGTAAGCGCCAATACTGCTACTTCTTATCGTCGTCGTCTTCATCAACGACTTTTCTGTCACGTGTTAAATGTCCCCGTGAAGATCCTGAATGCTTTTCCGGCGATCCTCATTACGCTAACGGCTTGATAAGGCTTGGATACGGTGAAAAGAAACTCATATGTAACCCTAGCACCGGTCAGTCCATAACTTTACCAAGAGTCAAAAGCATGAAAACGGTCTCCAAAAGTTTGTTCGGGTATGATCCGGTTAATGAAGAGTACAAAATATTATGCATGACGAAAATATTAAGGCCTAACGGTATTAATCCCCATTCACGATATGAATATCAAGTACTCACATTGGGAGCTGATGAACAGTCTTCGTGGAGAACGATAGAATGTGGCATTCCACACCTTTTTTGCTGTAACGCTTATGTGTGCATAGATGGTGTTGTTTACTTTGTTGCTAAAATTGCATCTGCTGACTTGTTCTTGATGAAATTCGATTTGAGGTATGAAAAGTGGGATCTTGTTACTGGTTTATCCCCAGATATGTCACATCTAGGTGATGATTTCACTTTGATAAACTATGAGGGGAAAGTAGCCGTTACCACTAATACTAGCGGAGACACATTTAATGTGTGGGTTATAGATCAGGCTGCTCGAGAACGTGGATGGTTGAAGAAAAATTTTAGTATTGAATCTTGGAAATTTTTATCGAAGTTACGCATATCCGGCTCTACTCACACGGGTGAGTTTGTTTTGGCACCAAGGTACTATTCTCATGACTTTAATGTTATACTTTACGATCCCAACACGAATGGTTTGAGAAAAATTAAGGTTGACGTAACGGGAGGCAACGAGTTCAAGCATGGTCGTCGTACGAGAGCAATGATTTTTTGGGACTATGCTGAGAGTATTAGGCTGTTGTAGGAGAGACAGTTTTCATAGTATGCGTTTATTTGATTTATTCAATATTTGCGTTGATTAGACTTTTTCTGAATATGTTATACAATACCCTTTTTTTAATTCCTTGCGTTTATTTAATTTATTCAATGTTTGCGTTAATTAGACTTTTTCTGAATATGTTATACAGTACCTTTTTTTTTAATTCCATAAACTAGTTTGATTCGTCTGCTTGCTAGTCTCCTAAATCTCGAGTTCTTATGTATAATTTATATGACCAGTTGTATTTTTTTTATGTGATGTTGGCATTAGCTATCGCTTATGCCTAAACGTTGATAAAAACTAGATTTTCATCCGCGCACCCGCACGGATGTATTTTTTCAAAAATATGTTGTTATTTATTTTTCTATGTCAATATTAAGGCTGAGGAAAAAACCCAAATACGAAGAACCAAACTAATCCCGATCCGAAAAAGTAGTAACAAACCCGAACCAAAATTGATTAAATATCCGAATTATTCAAAATTTGGTATTTAGAGAACCATAACCGAATCTGATCCGAACCGAAGTATTTATGGTACCCGAATATATCCAAAATAGATTTATATACTTATATATATTAATTATTTTTAAATTTAATGTATATAAAAACGTCCAAAATATATATGATATTTTTAAGTTGGTTTAACTACTTGAAAATATATACAAATAGTCAAAAGTAAATATCTAAAATAGTTAAAGTATACTTAAAACACTAAAAATACTTAAATAATTACTGATTATCTATCCAAATATTGAAAACAGACCAATTTATATAATAAGTTTAGGTATTCTCACATATGTTATTCAAATTTATATGTAATATATTATTTTGTTTATAAATTTTGAGAAAATTAAAGTATATAATAAATTTAAAAATTTTAAAAATAATTTAAATGGGTTATTCTAATCCGAAGCAAACCCACAAAGATCCGGATCGAACCCAAACCAAAATTTAGAAATATCCGAATAGGACTGAAATCTTTGACCCCGGAACCCGAAACCCAAACACACCCGAAACCCAAACACATCCGAATCGAACCCGAATGTGTACCCGAACGTCCAACCCCTAGTCACTATTATATATCATATATGTGTCATCATATAATTAATCATATTTTATACATACCATTATATAAGTAATCATATAATTAATAATATTTTATACATACCATCATATAAATAATCACATATATTATATTTTTAAAAACTAGTGTGAAATATAAAAACCAAATTTAAGTTGGTATATAAAATTGAGCTTTGTGTTGTATTTTTCTTATATATATTAAAAATATTTTTTAATAATGCTTATTGTAAAATATTTTAGTAAAATTCAATTTTTGAATATATGTATAGTTTTGAATCATTTTTATATAAATCAACTTTAAATTATTATTTTGATTTGAAATATGTATATAAAGTTTAAATTTTGTTTTATGATTATTTTGAACAAAAGATATTTTTAGGTAATAGACTTCCAAATTTTCTTAATAACATAAACTCATTACTTTTTTTCCTTAATATACTACTATTCGTGTTTCCAAACAAACCTCTTTTTGAAAACTGTTATCTAAGTTTCCAAACAAACATTTTTCAAAAAACTGCTATCCAAATTTCCGAACAAACCTATTTTTAAAGACTACTATTCATATTGTCAAACAAAATCAAAAGATACTTCTACTTTAATAAGATAGATACAATAAACTATGTTTTATGAATACTTATTTAAATCAACAAAAAAAAATGAATACTTATTTGATACTTTATACTGCTTAGTGTTTTTCGTAATTAATTTATGTTTATTTAAATATATCTTATGATATGAGCATGATGTATCGATATGAATTATGTTTTTCATATCTTTATAATAGAGTATAGATAATACCTGTTTGATAATTTTCTATCTTCAAGTTATATCATTTGAACTTATAATCTCTCATAAAATAATTCAAGCAATATGAGCTATAAAATAAATCAATAACCGAAGAAAATAGTAACTGAATTATGTTGCTGCATGGGGTCGAAGATGTTGCGACCGAGCTTGATGATATTCGATTTGACGTCTGAAATGTTGGATCTTTTTACTTATTTACCCGCCGAGGTGGACGTTGATGAAGCTCTAAATCTATATTGGTTCAACTTCAAGCCTCCTCGTATGTCGTATGGGGAACACAATTCATGATTTGATACACATAATCTTTTAAAGAAAATATATAAATCTCGTAGGTTGCTCTATTTGTTTAGTCTAAATAAATTCATAAACTATCACCATTTTATCTAAAACCATTTAGTTCCCCATACTACAGTTCCCCATAAAATATATAAATCTTGTATGCTAACACTACAGTTCATATATAATACTTAGCACCTTCAAAGATCGAAGGTATACTGTTTGAGGGCATACTCTTTTTTTTTGTTCAAGCTTTTTTTTTGTTCAAACTTTTGAGGGTATACTTTACCCCTAGATAAATAAATGATAAAAATCTATTAATTCTTCTTTTTTTCTTTCTGTAGAGTTGAATTAATTTCTTTTTTTTTGTTGTCGGCGGAGAAAAAGATTAACATATGAGCAAGTTTAAAGCTTTTTTTTTCATTTAACTTCAAGTAGTAGTGTCTTTCAGCAGTGGTATATTCAGTGGCGGAGGCACTGCTTTAGCACAGTGGTCACTTGACCCATGTGATTTTCTAGGAACAAATTTTTTAACTTGTATTTTGAAGAAAGAAAAACTGAAAAATATCACCAACTTAACTCATTGACCCATGTAATAGATGCTTACAGGGAAAATGACCCTTCTCAATGATTCTGCTGGCTCCGCCACTAGGTACATTAAGCTCTCTAAGATGGTGAAAGAGAAGCTGAGTTCCTTAGAACCATACTTCGACAAGCTTCAAATGCAATGGTGACATGGAGTTTCCATGAAGCTTGGGATGAGCTTAATCCACCAGCTGCTGCAGCAGTTAATGACAGAGCTGGAGCAGTATGATCAAACAAAAAATACCGTGACAGTTAACTCAAATAATCTTTCTAACCTCGAGTTTCAGATTCATGAAACACATTTTTGAGTAGTTGACACTTATATATATATATATTTTTTTTTTGAAACTGTTTAATTAATTATTATATTATAAACTCTGAAAAACATTATGTAGATGATTTTCTTATATTTGTATAAATTATTTTTTCTGGAATTCGAAACGAAACTCGGATCTTTTTGGCATAGAAATATCAATGAATGCTTAATCAAACCATTAAACTACGGAGATTTTTACAGTTGACACTTATTATTACCGGTTTATCTATAAATAGTGGTGGATTTGTAGTGCTATTTATGTTTTCTTTGTTTTATTAATAAAAGGCCTTACCATTAGTATTCTTTCGATATCATCTCTTTTTTTCCCAGTTGTGTACTTGTGCTAGATGGGTAAGCCCATTAATAATACTGTGAGCCTGTTAGGGTTTCTCAACAACACCTAGCAGGAGGTTTGCAGTTTCAAAACGATTGGCTCCCTGTGTCTATAATTTTACTACTCATTGCGAAAAAGCAAAGCGTAGAGAGAGAGACAAACAAACATATAAGGTTTCAGAACAATCATGATGAGCACATGCAGCAAAGAGAAGAAATTGGAGAACCATTCTGTAGGTAGAGAAAGAGTAAGTTTGATGAAATCCCTCAAGACCTAGTGATGGAGATTATCCGGAGAATGCCTGTGAAATCGATAGCTAGGTTTCTTCTAGTATCCAAGTCATGGGAAAGGATCATCAGCAGTAGAGAGTTCATCAGATCATTCCCTGCTGGGTCTTGTTCGTCTCAGCCTCGTCTCCTGGTCTGTTTCATTGGTCGACATAACCTAAAGACAGGCCAATATTGCTACTTCTTCTCGTCGTCTTCATCATCAACGACTTTTCTATCACGTGTTAAATGTCCCTCTGAATATCCTGAGTGCTTTCGCTACAATTCACGTTATGCTAACGGCTTGATAAGACTTGGATGGGGTACAGAAAAACTCATATGTAACCCTAGCACCGGTAAGTCCATAACTTTACCACGATTAATCAGGCTCGATTCCAGAAGTTTCTTCGGGTATGATCAAGTTAATGATGAGTACAAAATATTATGCATGATGAAAAAGCTGCGTAACGGTATTAAACACGGTCAGGAATCAGCACGATATGAATATCAGGTACTCACATTGAAAACTGAAGAGTCCTCTTCATGGAGAATGATAGAATATAGCATTCCACATCGTTATTGCACTAACTCTCATGTGTGCATAGATGGTGTTGTTTACTTTGTTGCTAAAACAGGAGCTGACTGGTCCCAACGGAGTTTGATGAAATTCGATTTGAGGTATGAGAAGTTGGATCTCTTAACTAGTTTATCCGCAGACATGCAAAGTCTACGTCGTTGCTCTTTAATAAACTAAGAGGGCAAAGTAGCCGTACCCACTAATACTAGCGGAAATACATTTAATGTGTGGGTTATAGATCAAGCTGCTCCAAAACATGGATGGTTGAAGAAAAGTTTTAGTATTGATGAAACTTGGAAAAATTTATCAAAGTTACGCATGTATGGCTATACTCACACGGGTGAGTTTGTGTTTGCACAAAGGTACTATTCTGATGACTTTAGTGTTATGCTTTGGAATCCCAACACGAATGGATTGAGAAAAATTAAGATCGACATTACGGAAAACTAGGAGTTCGAGCATGGTTGCTATACGAGAGCAATAGTTTTTCCAGAATATGTTGAGAGTATTAGGTTGTTGTCGGAGGGACAGTTTCATAGTTTCCGTTGATTAAATTAAAAATAATAATTTAGTTCAATGTTTGCTTAGCTTTTCCTGGATATGTACTTTTATTCCACTAATTAGTTTGATTTGTCTGCTTTCTATTCTCCCACATCTCTAGTTTCAATACATATTTATGACTACTTGTATTCTTTTTCTGTGATGTTATTGGCATTAGATTTCGTTTATGCCTACTTTAGTAACATACAATAGATGCTCTATTTGAATAAATATTTGATACTTAATTTTAACTCAGTGCTTTACGTAAATAATTCATGATTATTTAAATAAACTATAAGCAATGTGCTTATCGAAATTCAAATACGGCTTCAACTAAAACAAAACTACTCTTAGCTATACAAGCATGATCATGTATATGAAAAACCTGTTTCATGTATTTATTTTATAGTATAGTCATAGAAAAAACCTGTTTGATGTGTTCATATCTTCAAGTTCTATCATTTCAAATCTCGCATCGAATCTATGAATTCAAACAATGTTCGAAAACCAAGTGATGGTAATATAGTGGCAATTTCATAGGATCTGGTGTGTACCCACATTAGTTCAATTAGAATCATTTTGGGAACTAAATTATCACTATTTTTAGTCTAGGTTTGGGCGTCGGTCCAAATGATTTACATATGTTTGTAATAAATGACTGGTCCACTCTCTGATATTAGTCGAAAGATATTCCAAACTCTAATCAGACAGTATGGTACGTTTCCGGAGCCAACTGGATCAGCCGATAGGATTTATCAAAAAAAAATGTTGCTACCGAGCTTGATGATATTTGGCTTGACGTCTAAAATGTTGGATCTTTTTACTATTTTACCTGCCGACGTTGACGTTGATAGAAGCTCTAAGTCTATATGGTTCAATTTCAAGCGTACGAAGAGGGCTAACTAGGTTGTCGTAACACAATTCATGATTTGATACCCATAATTATTTTTGAAAAATATATAAATCTCGTAAATTACTCTATTTGTTTAGTCTAAATTTATACCGGTAAGTTCATAACTTTACCAAATGTCAGGTTCTCCAAAAGTTTCTTCGGGTATGATCCAGTTAGTGATCATTACAAAATATTACTCAAGACGATAAACCGTCCGAACGGTAAGGAATCACCATTGTATGAATATTAAGTACTCACATTGGGAGCTGGGCAGTCTTCATGGAGAATGATAGAATGTAGCATTCCACACAGTTTTTGCCTTAGCACTCATGTGTGCATAAATGGTGTTGTTTACAATGTTGTTACAACAGGCGCTAACTGGTCGCAACGGAGCTTGGTGAAATTCAATTTGAGGTATGAAAAGTTGGATTTTGTAACTAGTTTATCTGCAGACATGCGAAGTGATCTACGTGGTTACTCTTTGATAAACTACATGGGGAAAGTAGCCATACCCTCTAATTTTAGCAGAAATGCATTTAATGTGTGGGTTATAGATCAGGCTGCTGATCCAAAACATGGATGGTTGAAGAAAAGTTTTAGTATTGATGAAACTTGGGAAAGTTTATCTAACTTACGCATATATGGCTATACTCACACGGGTGAGTTTGTTGTGGCACCAAAGTACTATTCTGATGACTTTAGTGTTACACTTTACAATCCGAACACAAATGGGTTGAGAAAAACTAAGGTTGACGTAAACGGAGACTATGAGTTCAAGCATGGTCATAATCGTTCGAGAGCAATGGTTTATTCGGAGTATGTTGAGAGCATTAGGTTGCTGTAGGAGAGACAGTTTCAATGTTTGCTTTAATCTAATTAATTCAATGTTTGCGTTGATTAGACTTTTTCTGATTGTTATGCTTTCCTGAATATGTATTTTATATAGACCAGCTGTATTTGTTTTCTGTGACGTTGTTGGCATTAGCACGATAGCGAATCGGAATGGGAACAACGAGCAGCAAGAATGTGCATAAGAGGCCCATTAACCATAGGCGCCGTAGGAACATTACAAATGGTACCAGAAATGCATCTAGACAAAGGTGGCGATCTTGGGATACAAAAAATATTGCATTATGTGAAAACTGGTGAATTCTAACATCATTGTTTATGATATATTGTGAAAGGATTAATACAGTTGACTTGGTTATATACATCATTGAAGTGCTCGATTATACATCCATAAAGAATTTCAAAATTAAGCGTTTTTAAGCTAGATTAGTAAAAATATGAGTGATCTATCGAAAAGTAATTCGATATTTCTTAGCACCTTCAGAGATCAAAAGTAATTAATGTTTGTGGGTATACTTTGCTCCCTATATAAATAAATGATATAAATCTAATCATTCTTTTCCAGCGCCTTTTCTCACTCTCATGTGTGCATAGATGGTGTTGTTTACTTTGTCGCTAGAACAGGAGCTGACTTGTCCCAACGGAGCTTGATGAAATTCGATTTGAAGCATGAAAAGTTGGATCTCGTAACTAGTTTATCCGCAGACATGCCAAGGCTACCACGTGGTTGCTCTTTGATAAACTACGAGGGAAAAGTAGCCATACCCCTTAATTCGAGCGGAAATACATTTAATGTGTGGGTTATAGATCAGGCTGCTCGAGAACCTGGATGGTTGAAGAAAAGTTTTAGTATTGAATCTTGGAAAAGTTCATCAAAGTTACGCATATATGGGTCTACTCACACGGGTGAGTTTGTTTTGGCACCAATGTACTATACTGATGACTTTAATGTTATACTTTACAATCCCAACACCAATGGTTTGAGAAAAATTAAGGTTGACGTAAAGGGAAACTATGCGTTCAAGTTTGGTCGTAATCGTACGAGAGCAATGGTTTTTCCGGAGTATGTTGAGAGTATTAGGTTGTTATAGTAGAGACAGTTTTCATACTTTGTGTTATTTAATTAGTTCAATGTTTGCGTTGGTTATACTTTTACTTTTATTCCATAAACTAGTTTGATTCATCTCCTAGCGTCTCCTATATCTCGAGTTCTTATACATATTGTATATGACCAGTTGTATTTATTTTCTCTGATGTAGTTTTCATTGCCATTAGCTATCGTTTATGCCTACCTTACACCATCTCCAAAAAACAAAATAATTATATAATTGAGTTGAGTTTTATTTTAAAGCATTTTACTGTAATTTCTATTTTATACTGAAAAATAGAGTGAATCGTAGATGCTCTAAGTAACATACAATATTTTGAACAAAAAAAAAAGTAACATACAATATATGTTTAATATCAATAACTATTTGATACTTTATACTGTTTAGTTTCTTTTCTTAAATAATTTAGCTTTGTTTAAATAAGCTGTAGTAATATGTTTTAATAACTGTTGCATATGTTAAAGTAGTAAAAAAATTATGTTGTGGTAATTTATAATAATGCTTCAACTAAAACAAAACATGAGCAGTACATGAGCCAAGAGAAAAAATATGTTGTAATTTATAATAATGCTTCAACTAAATTTATGTTACATTTTGTGATGACTAGATAATAAACCCCAACATATAATGTAGTAACATAAAACTCTCGTGGTATATGTCTGGAATACACTTTAGTCTCCATAACACCAAACTATTCACAAACAAAAACATTTTGCTTCTTAATAAAACTTCTGAGAAACATACAAACATAACCAAACCATTGCAGAAATTTACTGCATAAAAAACCTTACATGTTTGCGATCGTTGTGACGAAAGGCACCAATCTTCTGTAATCTCGTCTTCCCAGAGCACAGCTATCAAGAACTCGCCCCAATATCAGCCTTGTGTTTTGCAAAGCCACATCTCTCGGAGGTATCCCTGATTCTCCTGCAGCTGCTCCGAGAGGAAAAGCTTGCGACATTGTTGCCGCCATCATTGTGTACTGGAGAGGTCCGCTTCGGGCTTTGAATGAAGTCTGAGGTACAAGCGTTTTCTCATCAGCCCCGTTCTCAAAGTAACCAGAATCCTGAGGATGACTACCGCCTTGTACCGGGCTACAGCTTTGAAGAAGAGCTTCGAGAACACTTAATGCTTCCCAACAGAGAGTGCTTTCCACTAGCTGCGAAACGATGGTGTACATGTGGGGACTCTGTGAAGCATCCATGGGAGTGTGTTGGAGCAATGCCTTGAGCATAAGTAGAATGACTCGTTGGTAGTCCACTGGTCCTTTCTTTAGCAGTCTTAACAAGTGACCGAAAGCCAAAGCCGAGTGTTTTGGGAACCATTTGTTGCACAGCAGAGGAGAAACGCATGCGAGGAGATTATCAACTCGTTTAATCTCGCCTCGAGAATAAGCAACAAAAACCGTAGCCAATTCGTCTAGTGATTTCGCCCGGCACCATATAGCAATGTTAGCTGCGACAGAACATGCCTTTTGGTACTGCTGCTGGAGTGGTAACGCCGAAACCATGACTTGGTCTTGGCTAAGCTGCAAGCAAAGCCAAGGAAGTAGACCTGTGATGTGCATTAAGAGTCTTGTCTCGGTGTCGCCAAATATAGAATCACATGAAGGCACTGTAATCCTTGATAGGACCTCGATGGAGAACTCGTGGCTAACAGTAGACATCAGCCCTTTAAGGACAAGAGGTTGTACACCTTCGAACTTCGGCAGAGTTCCACTTGACGGTGGCATCTCGTACACTCTAGATTCCGTCCTTTGGAATTCCCCCAAGTCATTAGTGTTGAATTCGTCTCGGGGCATACTCGACAAGAGAACGTTTTCAGTTGTTTTGTCACGGAACGATAGACGATCAATAATACGGGAGAAGAGCTCAAGAACCTGGCAGTAGACATGGATAAAGTCTGTGTGCATCATGGCTACACAACCCCAGAAGAGCTGTGGGTAGAGTATGACTTTCTCTGGCTCCATGTTCTCTACCATGACCTGTAGCGTCAGAAGGATTTCCATGATAAAACCCAAAACTGGAGGTATGGGATTGCTAAGACATCTATGAAGACAGCGGAGAAGCGCCACACATGCATCACTTGTCACACTTGGCCGTAGCGCGCGGTATATCTGGTGTGACCGACAGGCTAGATGTCTTGAAGTGCATTCCATAGCCCATTTGAGAGCTTCAGTTCCCCAAGTTTCTCGAAGATCTCCTTGAAAGAATATAGCATCGACCATACTCTGAACAAGTGCAGACAAAAGAGCAGCACTAGGAAGATCTGTTCTCACAACCGTTGGATCTTCATTCTCCCACATCATGCTCCCTCGTTTTGATTGCACATACTTAATTAAACTCACAACCTGTTGTTTGTTCTCTCCGTCGCTGTTTTCCACCTCATATAGCTCCAAATGGCGACCCGCAAGCGAGTACAACAAATTCACAAGCAAGTGTTGACAATGCTCTAGCACAATGTCTTCAGAACTATCCATCGAAACAAAAGTGACATGGAAAAGCAAAGGCAAATGTTCCCTGAAGTCTTCATCATTCTCATATGCGATTTCTGCAAGTAGAATCAGAGCTATGTCGGCATGGGTGAGTGAGTGCTGTTGATGTCCCTGCAAGGCTGATTGGAGTTCCTTTGCATTGACACCGTGCATTGCGATCCCAGAATGCAACACATCGTCCCCAGAATTTGGTGTATCGATGAGATAATCTCCACTGTCACGTGAGATATGGCGACTCCTCACACTTCCTGTTGAGCTCCTAACTCCCATTAAAGGTCCTGATGAATTCACCAATGATGGCAGGAGCTGACCAGAACGACCAGTAGCCACAGGAACAATGTTCAACTCAGGAGGCATTGGACTTAAAGGTCCAGAAGCACTTCTCCCAGCCACGCCTCCTGTTCTCCAGCTTAGGCTTCCACTTGTATTCCTAAGGGGACCATCAAGGGATCCTCGGACAAGAAGTGGTGACATGTGTGGCTGATTGTCTGCAACTGAAACAACTTGAGGTGCTGTGGCAGGTCCCTGAGAGAACTCCAGCACAAAATTGCCACTGGAATCACCCCGGTTTACACCATAACCAATGGGTTCTATACTGTCTTCCAGCATCCGTTGTGATAGTTGGTAAACCAGGTGATCAATAGTACGCTGAGGACATATACGCGCGAGGTACAAACTTACACGTTTAGCAACTGAGAAATATGTAGCAAATGCACCAGTTATTTCTGCAGATGCATTTGAATCACAGTCCTCAATGCCCTTTGTGATCAAGAAATCCAATACAGGGCTAATGTTTCTTGGCTTACTAGCAATAGTACTCCAAAGTTTTTCGATTTCATCTGGGAACTGATCCCCATGTCGCCATGTGACATAGTACAGACTTTTTAGTAATCGTTCACTCCAACCCGAATCCTTGAGTTTCCAGAAATTAAGGTTTTCAATCCATGGAGCCATACATGTCAAGACCTGATGCTGAGCAATTATATCAACAGCATCAAGCTGACGCTGCATAATTTCTTCACAAAGGAGCTGGCTTAACTCAGGATGATCCTTGGCGAGCTTGCAGGAGAGCTTGTACTGAAACTGTTGATAAGAATCCGGAAGATTACCTACAACAGCGGCTCTATAACCTCCTGAACCTTCTATGCCATCCTCAGCCCACTCACGCATTGAAAGTGTCTCAAGCATTTGAAGAGCATCATCACGAATTTGTCTAGATGGGTCGACTACCTTGTACAGAATTAGACTCAAGAGCCTCTGGATTTCACATTTTGGTATTTCTTGTCGCATGTAGACCTCCGCCAACACACTGAAGTACCCATCAGCTATAGCCGCATCAGAGTAGTAACACTGGAAAAATACAGCTATATTAGTTCATGTTCACTGGAAAAACCTTCGTTGCATGGTGTAAGCTGTCATCATTGGTCAAGATATATCAGACATTTATCTAGTAATTCCACCAAAAATTAATGAACACAGCTTCCACAGATTCTGTTAGAGAGAACTTTACCTGATCAATGCATGCAGGGAAGAGATCCAAGTTTGTTAGTAGAAGATTCTTCAAAGCCAATTTGGCCAACGCGACACGTTGATGACCACCTATATGTCTATCACGGCCTGTTGTCCCTCGTCCACCTTCTCCTGTGTATTTGGAGTACGATGGAGTTCTCGGATCGGCAGGCGAGTAACCAAAAGGGACCCTGGGAGCAGGCTCGATGAACAAACTATTTATCCAAGATATCACACGGCCACTCATTTTCCTTGCATTGTCATCAAAACACGGTCCATACAGAAGGGAAGCCATTGCGTTCAACGAGGCCCACTGGATGGCTTCAATTTGCTCATTCAGTTCCTTGTCAAAAGAAATTTTGTCTATCGAATCTTTCGACCGGTTGTGCTGCGAGGTCTTATAGCGCTCAACTTCCCGGCGATAATCACTAACAACATCCTGTCCCCACGTACTTCCTGTATCATCAGACCAAGAAAGGAGCAGATCGAATAGACGTTTCCTACTTCTAACATCAAATTTCTCTGATTTTGAATCAACAAATTCAGGGGCAAGGAATCTTAAAACAGTCGCAAGTGCATAGCGCAGAGGCTGCATTTCCTGAAAGCTTTCAGGAGGTGCCGACAATATGTGTCTTGTTGAATCTTCGATGAACCTCAGATAATGGAGGCGGAAAACTGGTTTACGAGCAAGCATTCCAGGCCAGACATTCTCAGACACTGTTCGATATATATTAGCAACATGAACACGGAGGTCCTCTCTTCGACCTCCTTTTTGTATCTGCATTCATATCACAAGCATACATTTTTAACACGTGTAGTTGCCCTTACTGAGACAATTCTAAATACTTCCGTTCCCTCAACTTGAATTCAAATTGAAGGGATTACTTACAAGCAACTAAACCAACCCAGGGGAAATCTAGCATAATATGCCCTGAAGTTCAACATGAAAGCCACATAGAGGGTACAATTAATTGCAGTGGCTTCTAGTATTTCTCATCCATGCGATTGCCCTTACTATTTCACGTTTTCTCAATCCTTTTGCTTAACTAGTTTTAGTTCATTTTGATACATATATATATTCATTCAGCCAAATTACAAACTTCCAATACCCATACCTATCTTGGACAGGGAGGCATAGTCTTAAATGAAAGTAAATATATGATTTTCCAAAATTTGCTCAAGTGCATACCTTCCACTTTGGCTTCGTCTCAGTCTCTAATGAAATGTCGTCCATGAAAGATGCTAGCTCGCTAAACATGATTTCACATGCTTCCAGATGCGAGCGCCCGAGGGCCATAGTTGCAGCATGCTACATGAGAGAAAATATAAAGTAAAGATTGTTAAACTTGGATCTAGGAGAAAAGATTCAACCAAAATCACAGAGAGCGAACAAGACAAGTAAGTTTTAAATAGTGACAAAATTACCCACTTTAAGCTTAAAAACACAACGACAAAAAAAACACTTACGTTGTGCGTCTCTGACCCAAATCTAAGATAAGGGAAAATAAGGTGGTACATGTCTCTGGTTGACGCAATGCTACCCGCATCTTTTCCATCAGGTGGACACGAACACACAAACATAGAATACAGAAGCCACTGATCCAGTTTGTTATCTGTATCCTGTGACTGGCTAGCCTTTCCACCTAACTCAATAGGTGTAATATAGGCAAGGCGGTGCATAATTTCAGACCTATAATGAGGAGGGAACCTTAGTTTTCGTCATGTCCATTGATAATAGCAAAGAGGTATGTCAATAAAATGAAACAAACATTTTTTTTATGCAAAAAGCAATAGTGCTTTGCATAAATACTGTCAAGTGTTTTCCATTCATAAGAGAAAACTCTTAAAATTCTCACACCAAAGTTATATTTTATCTGAAAAGCTGATCCATGTAGTTCAAAAAGATACTAAGAGAAACACACAGAAGATACTGCAGCTAAGGAATATACTTACTTAGCTTCTTGAACAGAGCGTGGGCAGAGCTCAGCAGCATATTTAACAAGCTCGCTGAGACACCGACCCCATCGGTTCTTATCAGGGCTCTCAAAGATTATGGATTGAAGAGTCACATCAGAAGGAATGGCATCGGAATCTCGCCTCATATCAAATGGACGGGCAGAATCCCAGTAGCAACTTTGAACTATATCATCCTGTTACAGAATAAGTAAAAAAGAGGATACGATCTCACATTTTCCATAGAGCCAAAAGTCAGAACTTAATATACCATAGCCCGCATAAAGGCTAAAAATGTAAAGCCTCTTACAGAGTGAGATATACACAGAAGATACTTACCCCATGTTCTTCCAAGACATCGATCATGTATATGGGTTCGGCTTCAAATTTCATAATATGGTCTGGGTGCTCTTGAATCATGAGATCTCGAATATCATTTCTCAATGCACGTACACATCGCAATAATTCTAGCGCTGTATGCCGAATCTGGCTGTCGACTGAACTAAGAAAATGGAGGCCAACAGCATCAATATCAGCGGCGCGAAACTCAATTGCATCTGCTGCTTGATGAAAAGATAATTTCTTGAACCTATCATTCCCCTTGTCTGTTTTCTTTTCCTCTTCAGCATTAGAATCTTGTCTGTCATCTACTAAACAAGCCCTCCAGAAACGCATGAGTTCCAACAAGCGTCCTAGTGATGTTTGAATGAGGAGTGGGAACTCATCAGGAAGCTTTAAGATGAAGTTCGCCATCCCTCTCATAACTGCAAAACGGCGGTGAGGAAGGTATCTAACAATCCGGTTCAGGACTTGCACTGCTTCCTCTCGAACTCCAGGATCAATACTTATACCATGCTGAGGTATAATTTCCGTGATCTTATCACTCCGTCCAACTTCCTCTATCAGATAAGGTATGCATTTTAGCACTGATCGGAAGAGAGATCCTTGAGACTTCTCTTTATTAATGGCATCTGCAAATGTCTTGAAGGTTAGCAATAAGTGTTTTCAAGAGGAAGTATAGCCAGAGAATCCCAGCTAGAAATGAGAAAAAGCATACACAAGATTTGGTGATGTTCGACCCTCCCCACACAAACCATGTATGATGTACATCAGAGTAAGTTTTTTTTTTTTGCGTAAAAGTAAGTTTACCTATCGTAGTCCTCGATGATGTTAGAAGAGCTTGACTATAGGTCCTGTGGCAGGATCTCAAAATTGACTCAATTGCTGCTTTCACCTTTGGTATGTAATGACCAATTCCATGGCCTGTTAAGGAATATTAAGACAATTTACGTGTATGAGAAGACAAGTTTATTAAGACCAACAAACGACCTTTTTCAGGTTAACATACCGTTGAATATTTCCAAGCCAACATACTGGCTTGAAGGTGACATAACGAGGGCAAGCAAAGCGCGAATACCAATAATCTTTGCTTCACTTGGACTATCTTGCTTTAACAGTTCTAGTAACATGTGATTCATGGCGAAGTCAAGATTATGATCAGCTATGGTCACACAAAACTCAACGAGTTTATCTTGTTGGACATCTTGAGTGAGCATTCCTTTTCTCAGAACCGTTAACAACTGTGATGTCACGCTATCCAAGTAATCCCATATACGATTTGGTGGCTGGGTGGCAGCATAGACACTCAAATAGAACCTCAACACCCGGTGAAGACAATCAAGTGCCATGTAACGATGGTTCTTATCCTGCAAAATGAGCAGTACGTAGTATAATGAGTGAAACCAAGATATATATAGTACCAAGAACAGGCTTGAATAAGAAGCCGATGTAGTCACAGGTCCTGAACTATTTAAAAACGCTGCTCTAATTACAACTACATCAAGGTGTGCGGACATGACAATTGCTATCGTGCATTCTTACTTAATTTGAAATCTGGGTGCAGGCAAACTTACTCTCAGAAATTTGTACAATTGCTCCATGTGAGAGCTTAAATTATGATGAAATATGAGCGGGTCTCCGAGACAGAGAAGAAGAGTCACAAGCGGATAGCCAACCTATTTGCCCAATTATACATATTAAGGACAGAAATCACAAGGAAAACATGATAAACTGATTTTGAATCGGATTGACGTACACCAAGATGTTTGCTCTGTTTCTCCATCCAATGGATTAGCTGCACTCTGATGCGTCCAACAGCCTCATACCAAAGTGTCAGCGCAGGCTCTGCAACTGAAGGAGGCCACTGGCTTTTGCCACCATCGGAAAGTGGCGCCAGGATGTTAGAAAGCATATTGCAAAGCGCATGATGAAGCTCACTTTTACGCTTGTGTGGAGCACGGTTAAGAGGGTTTGCTTTAGCTACAAAGGAGGCAGACGCATTTAGCCCACCCTCACTCTTAACCTGGATATAAACATAATGTCACATTCGCTTCCTGAACCTGCATTTCCTAAGAGATCAGAGACATACCCCAAGCTTTAAGTATCGCATTCCATTAATGATGCTGAGTGTTTCACTTCTTGCAACACTTGTGTCAATCCGACGGGTATTGAGTTCCATGAAAAAACGTTCAGTAACAGAGCTGAATCTGTTAGTGAGAAAATCACAGTAATAAAGGATTAGAATGGTCGTGGTTGCGGCTGAAAACTGGATCACTGCTTTCACAAACTAACTTTACAAAATGAAATACCTAATACGGGATAGTGCACCCAAGAGTTGAGCAACCAAGTCAAGAAGAAGACCCCTCAAATCTACCAGTGATGGGTATTCTACTTGGCTAACAACCCTGCAACGGAGGAGCACCCAGAACTTAAGCAATTACTAAATGGTATAAGCATACTGATTGGAAAACAATATAAATTACAGCAGCTCGAGGTTTCAAAATAACTACCTGTCAGCGTTAATTAGCCAATCAAAAACAAAATTCTCAAGTCCAGACCATAGCTTCTCTGCCATTCACGCAAAAAGTTGTTTGTTTAGCAAGGAATTATACAGATTATGTTGGAAATAAACAGAAAGGAGAAACTAACAAACCGGTGAGCCCTTCCTGCGGGCAACACTCGACAAAGCGAATACAAGCAGAGCAGAAGATGCACTCAACAGCCAGCTGATTCCAGTATAAGAAAAAATGAAAACCGAATTGGATAACTGATTAGTCAAAAACCATGGATAATAGTGTTCTTAAAGAGAGGTAAGAGTACTAAGAAACAGAGAGGTAAGAGTTATAACAGTCTGTTCAGTTGGATCTAAATTCGCATATAGTAGTTAACTAAAAGCCGAGGACTTGGTGTTGTGAAAAGTCAAAAAGAAAATACCTTTCTCTGGAAAGTGGATGCGTTATTTGCACCTTTAGGTGATTCACTGCAAGGCAGATACAAAAAAAAAAACAACATTAATCATGGTCCAGAGAACTACCTGCACCCCCAATTATAGAATGAAACATGGAAGATCAACGATTATGCAAGAAGAAGATGAAGAATGGAATGAGATGTACCTTTCCCTCCATTTGAGAAGAGCTTCTAAAAGAGGAACAGGAGTGTGACGCGCAATCATAGCCAATGAATCCAGGACTTGCTCGTAAGCAGGATCTGATGGACGAAGGTACTGTCCATCCTGCAATCCAAACATCACCACACACACACATCACATCACTACCAAAGGAAGAAGCTTTAATTGAGAAGGAGGAGGAGAGGAACCTGAGCCTGAGCAGTCTCGATACGGCGTCTCGCGAGAGGAAGGAACCGCTGAAGCAGCGCTTCTACTATCAATTTCGCCGCACTCCCGGACTTCATCACTACTTTCTTCTCAACAAAGAGTAGATCTGAATCAAACGGAGGCTGAATGGAATCTCTTGAGATTCCCAGAATCACAAAGAAGAGCACCCCCAACTAATCACCAAACCATTCTAAGGACTTAGTTCGATCCGTGGCAAAAGAATCGATGAGCTGCTTCCTTTCTTTCTTTTTTTAGCCAAAAAAAAAAAAACAATTTATTTTCTAACAACACCTGTATCAAATAAAACTATAAGTGTTATTGACTTCAGTTATTAATCAATCTTTGGATCCTTATTAATTTGGCTTATAAAATATCAGGTTAATTTACCAATTCTGTAGATTCCTGATTATTTATGCTTTTTAATTATATAATAGCAAATAGATGTATTAAACAATGTTTAAAAAATGTTAACCTGTAGTTAGGCGTTTTAGAACGAATTACTGACTATTGGAATGTTTAAACTTATTTTTAGACTGACCTTTAAAAACTATTTAAAAAATCATTTCGTTTAAATGATTTGTTGCTTAAATATCCGTCTATGCCAATTATTAGAACACTGGTATTAAATAATTCAATCTCTATATTCTGAAAAATTAACTTCCAATTCTGTTTCTCAGTTAATCCATCTCTTATACAAGCCCCACCCCCATACAGTGTACCGGCCGGTTTACAACACAACATCAAATAGATCCTAACCAACGAACCAAGTTACGGCAATCTCAGAAGCTACTACTCTTATCTTATGAGCAAAAGCTTCAGCAGCACATTGTGGAAACAAAAAAGTATCACAGCTTTTTCTGTTACTCTATCTTTCTCTGCGTCTCTGTAAACAAACGCAGAAGCTTTTCTCTAGCTCCGGTCCTTGCAAGAAGCTTGTCTCCTTACACACAAAGCTCAAGCATTGGGGATGAGACTCTGTTCTCTCTCATCTTGTTTCTTCAGAGCTTGGAAGATCTCTCTCAGGATCTAGGGAAGCCATAGATTCCTTTATCAGTTGAAGAAATAAGGTGACTCTAACACAACTTTTAAATCCAAATCTCCTCGTTCAGGCAGAGGTGGAAACTCTAAATGGGGAAATGATTTCTCAAAGCTCTCCAGCAACTGTTGGATAAAAACAAAACAAGAAGAAGACAGCTATGTCATGATCAGACTTCACAGGCCATATACACTGAACCAACTGAAGATGGAGAGAGATGGTGAAGCTTACATTCTCTAGTATCGGTTGTGAATACAGCTCAACAAACTTTTCCCGTAATATCTTGTTTAATTTATCAACGTCGCACGCATGTGTCCAGAACGAGTCATGAACTCCTGTTAGAATAGTTTTTTATACAAGCAATGCATTAGTTGACACAAGATTGAAAAAGGTTTCGAGAGAAAGATAAGATCCAAAAAAAAAAAGATTTTTAAGCTGTGAAAAATGATAGAACCTGCAAAACACACGCCTAATCTTTTGCAAGCAACTGCAGTCATCATCATATGAGACCCGTCAAGGGAGTGAATAAAATTTGGAGGAAAAGCTGTCCTTTGTCGCCTGACAATAACCTGCAAAAAAAAAACAATACCCACAAAACTCTCTCTGAGAATAATCCAGCACCAGACTGTTTATAAGCAAAAAATCAAGGTAAACGCTGAGGCAGACCTTATCAGTTTCACGCTGAAGCGATAAGGTTTGGAGGGATGTCTTTACCTGCATTCATTTCGATTTAAGAAAAAAGACATCCATTACATTTAAATTCAACAGACAAGAGCAATGGTGTTCGCACAATGTTATCTTCTCTATTCATTTTAGGAAGACTTACGAGTTTTGTTCCCATTTGGAGGTAAGGTTGCACAACAGGAAGACCTAATGGTGTTGTCCATCGAACTGTTTCGTTTTCTGACGCAATAATCTGTGCTTACATAAAGATTTTTTATTTACACATAAGTACAAAAGTAAATATAATAGACACTGAAAAATGGCTACGCACCTTTGCACATTCGCCAAACCAATGCATGATGGCTCGTGCAGCTTCAAACATTTCATCCATAGCAGCCAATGTTACCTGCCCCAAACATGACAAAAACCAAAACATTATCCCCTAATAGCATTTGGTTTGCAAAGTACATGTGAAGTGGAAAGTAGTTTAAACATTTTAAGCACACATTCTTTGAAGAGTAGATGAATCAAATTTCCAAATCAACAATTACTAGTGTAAGTACTTTCATCAGCCGCTAATATATATACCTTTGCTGCATAGCAAGCCGCCCCAAAAATTTCCTTGTCATCACTAAATGCACTGCGCTCCTTCAACCTTCTCTTGATTTGATCCCGCGCACCAATGTAAGTGACACCATAGACTGATGTCATAACCGTCTGCTTTACAAGCTTCCGATCCACCTAACAATCATCAAGTGGTAACAACCGACCATGTTATATGATTGAGCGAACAATGCCCCCAAACAAAACAAATATAAGGCAAGGCAACTTGCTAACACGCCTATACCATATCTATATCACAACTGTTCATGAAGATCCATTTTATGTGATTTAACAAAGGATTACAAAGATGAATTTCATAGATGAACCTGGTTGATTAATTTTCTTGCACGCAATGCATCTGGATAAATTTCAGGATCTTTGTCTGCATCTCGGCGCATAATATCAAGAACCCTGTAGTGCATACGCATATGAAATTTTGAGTGTACATTTTAAAATTAAAGTCAGCTTTAAGCAGCAGATGCAGAGCTTACCTGGTAGCTATTTCTGAATAAACATCTGCCGGTTTCTCACCTGCAACTAGATTAACAGCTTCTGCTCCTATCTGATAATCATTTTTTAAAAAACCAAAATCAGAAGAAAAAAAGAAGATGACAGGCGGCCAGAGAAAATTAAAAATTCCATAGAATATGGAAACAAGAGAATTACTGTGTCTCTCCCAAGCGCGGCATAATGCTGTAAGCCATTGCAGGAACCATCCTGGACAGAACCAAAGGGAAAGAAAAGAAGTTCGTTTTCAGGCACAAACATATTGAAAGAGAAATTTATAGCATAGAGTCATTCTGAATTTTAAATACTGAAGGAGGAGATGTCAATGTGGTGGTAACTTCTGCCAGAAAGTACCTGATGTATAGGAATATGTGAGAGAACTGTCTCCGGGGATGGACTTCTGAGAGCTTCAGTGAGATTTATGCACACAGCCAAGCACTGAAATGGGTCTTCAGCTTGCAGCCACCATCTGCTTCCTTCAAGTGGTCTGTCTGCCGAATCAAATATGTCCTCCAAGTGATTTTCGGTGAAAGCTAGACGTCCATCATACGATAACTTATCTACACCACCAGCATACAAGTTTGCTAAGTGTATCTTCAGCCAGCGCAATCCTGGACTTCCCAGAGGCCTTCCCTCAGCAAACTCCAAAACACCCCGACACAGATCAGAACCGAGATGATTTAAATGTGGGGGCATGGGATATGCACGTCCCCGGAAGTCAACATGGTGGGGATAGTAAAAACCTTCCTCATCTTTCATTTTTCGTGCTACCTGTCACATTTTAATATTCAATACTTACCAACAGAACTCTCAAAATGGCACGTTACTTCGATGCCAAGGGGGGAGGAGAAAGCTCACAGAAAGCTTGAGTTCTATGTCACAGCGCAGAGAATGTCTCTCGCTGTTCTCCTTCTTAGCAGACTTCATTTCCCACTTCCATTTCTTAAGAATGCTCTCATCTTCAGTGTCCGGCTTTTCGGGTAAAGGAACCTACAGTTCGAAATTCAGGAAACTTGAGGCTTCGTGATGCACAAGAGACCAAAACTATATTTACAACAGCAATACTGTCGAACTATTGTACAGATGAAAAACGGTAATCATTATAAGATCAATTTAGTAACTCACATCATTACGGTCCACCAGATCAGCAGTACAGCCGCCACTGCTCCATATCCTATCTACAACCGTTAAGACTCGTTTATTTACTCTCCATCTAGTACTTCCAAGCGTATCCAGGGCCTAGAAAATTATCCATAAGATTATATAACCGAAATGAACAACTGTAACTGATCCCCCTACTTAAGACACGTGAAGAAACTGTATTGTCTGACCTCAAAGACTGGTTTTAGTTGTCCTTTGGGAGCGCTCTTAATTGCTTCTCGTTGTTGCTTAGCTCCATGAGTTTTCATGATATAAGACGCTAAGAACAAGTAAGCACCTTTGTCGTATCTGCAAAATAACAAAAAATGAAAATACTTTAAAAAAAACTCACTACAATAAAACTCTTCCAAGATCATTATGAGGAAATGTTAAACTTTCTCGAAGCTGTACAAATCAAAATTTTCCATTTTTTTTGCTTTAGGGTTTCTATCAGATCCGAGTGCCTAGTCTTGCTCACAAAACATAGTACGATAACTATTATCATACTGAAGAATTTGGTTTTGGAATTGAGTTTTGAAATCCCATGCAAAATGCAATAATTTCACTTAGGGTAAGCATACAGCAAAAAAAGCTTACTTACCCGGACCATTTGAGAGGGGGAACCAGCATTGGCATGTATGGCATCACTGCATATCTCCCCTACAATAGAAATCATATGTCTTAGTTATACCTTAATCTTTAAATTACACATCTATCCATTCCTATTTACAGGCAGCACCCAAGTCAAACCCTCTTAGATATGACTCTGAGATCTGACTAACAAATCAAACGAGAATAGGTCACCTACAGTTTTTTCCAAGCCTTTGCGGACCAAAGGGTCACACTCGATTACACCATATTTTCTCCCAGATTTCCTGTTGTACAAGAAAGGCCAAAACATGAGCCTATGACATTCAGGACAAGAAGATGCGAACTACTTGAAAACCATAGACCAAAAATTCCTCACATGCTTCCTTGCGCTACTGTCTTGAAGGTATGCTTAAATGCAGGTCGGACATCAGGTAGATCATTATCCTGCTGATTAGTTGGGGATTGTATATAAGCTGTTCTTACCAACAACTCTATAAGGTGACTTCCAACCTGCGATAAAAGTTAAGCAAATATGAAAACGTCAGCAACTTAAGCACCCAACAGGAGCTGTTTTTACTTAGCAATATCGCAGCCAAGCATACACACACCTTAGCTCTAGCATCTGCGGTCCATGGTTTTGTATAGTCATGTGACTGCAAGATCTTTCTAACTGCTGACAGCTTCTGTTTCTTTATCAAGTCATTGACCTTTTTTCTTAACTTATCTTGTTCTTTCATTGGAGTTCCATTTTCAACTTCTCCACTCTCCTCATTGTCATCCTCTTTTTTCTTTCTGGTCTTATCGAGGAATGTGCATATTCTTATCTATCCAATCAAGAGAAAGATGGAAAAGCACTATTAGAAGACAAGACATCCAAGGCGGCTTATAGGCTAATATGAAAGAAAAAATACTTCCACAACGGGCAAACCAAGAAGATTACTGGTAAAATGAAGAAACCAGAGAGAGAGAGAGAGATCGAGCTAACCAACCTCTTGTTCAATGGCATCGCCTACTGAACAAGCCGCCTGAACAACCTTAACACAACCGTTATCACCACCAGTCATCAAATGCCCCATCAACTTATGCATCGTGATAACAGCTACCATGTCAGCAGGCAACTGATCAATATAATGTGCATAGACTGCTTTGCTCTTCCCTAATCTAAACAACTCCTGTTCCTTACCAATAACATCTCGCAAAGGCTCGAACCAACCCAAAAACAAAGACTTCACATAAGGTAGATTGGGGGCAAGCTTCTGCTCACACATATCCGCCAGAAGCTCCCTGTACTCATTAGCAGCTCTCTCCCATTCCTCCGTCTCGATCTTAACCTGTCTCCTCCACAGATTCCGATACTTACTACGACCCATTCCAACGTTCTCTTGGTTCTTCATCCTCCACGAACGATGATCCTCTCTCTTCTTCTCTTTCTTCATCTCCTTCAGCAACTCCTGCACCTCATCGACGACCGAAGGATCTTCCTCCACGTCTGTTGACGAGACCTCTTCCGCCACGCTCGTGTACCCTCTAGCGAGTACCCGCCCGGAAAAACCCAATTCGTGACATTTTGAGTCCGGGATGGATCCGAAGAGAGGAAACCGAAAGCTCGGACCTTTCGAGACGAGGACGGAGGGCTCGCGAGAAAACCCAAGAAAGCAACGAGCTTGGGAAGCGACGACGGATGATCTAGCAGGTGACCTTGAGATTGCTAGTTTCGCGATGTTTCTCCACATAGGGAAGGATTCTGGAACCGGGTCGCGAAGATGAATCAAGGGTTTACGAAACGGGATCAGATGATTGGATGCGTTTGTCTGATTTGCCGAGAACAGTGGAGTTTGGGCACTGGACATCAATCGAGCTTACACTGAGTAGAAAACGATGAGCAATACGAGATTGAAGAAATTCGATCGCATGAGGAAGTAAACATAGAGCGAGAAGAAGAAGAAGAAGAAACAAATGGTGAGTAAAGAGGACACGAGGAAGCCGCCTTAAACCCTTTTGTTAAAAACCCTTGCTTTCTTACTTCAAAGGCTTCTTCTCTGTGCTGTAACTCGACCCGAGTAAAGGATCATGCCCGACCCGGGAGAATATCTTACAAAGGCCTTTAATAAGGCCCATAGCCTCTTTAACAAGCAAGAAGGCTTGAGGGACTTATGGAGCTCACTTAATTCTTCTTCTTCTTCTTCTTTTTTTAGCAAATGGACCTCACTTAACTAAAAATTCAAATGAATTATTTAAGTTATTTTCTTCTATTATTTGATTATTTCAGACGAACGAGCAAGTCCAACAAGAAGATTTTTTTTCAACCATCTATTATTATTACGGGTACAAGTGATCAATATTCAACCATTACAAAATTTAGCCGAAAGAACTCCATTATAGATAATGATGATCTCTGTTACAAAAAAAAAAAAAAGATAATGATGATCCAAATTAATCTATATATCTCTTCGATGTCGCATGAACTTCCACGTCTCGTCAGTGATGATTGTCAAATGTTGATCGGAACACGTAACCAATACGAAGGAACAATGCGATATCACCATATATAGACGGCAAGATACGGTTCAAAAACCCCCTTGATCACTTGCTTGCTTCATCTATTCGATCGTCATTGATGCAGGTTAAATCAGTTCACATATCATGGTTGTGAAGAATAACGATCAAGCTCTGATGATTCAGCAACATAAACTTTATCAAAAATTCAGAAAACTTTAATTCTACTGGATCTGCGCACAAATCGTTGATCTTAATCAATCAACACAGACCTTCATCCGATTTGGATATTTTTCTAGATTTTCATGAGCAAAGGTAACCGACAACTAGCTAGTGACCGTGATGCTCAAATGGTAATTGACTAATCTGGTAAACCGTAAAACCATAGCTTTTACAAAGGAGAAGCTAGAAAAAAAATTATTTAGTCAAACAAATCAGATAATAAGGAAATAGAAGATATCTTCTCAGATCTCCTTGGAACGTGATTTTCTCTCTCTTGCTATATTCCCTCTCTAAGATCATTTACAGAGAAGAGATGAGGTTTAAATGTAAAATATTTTCTATCCTGAGATCGAGTTTTTGTTCTGCTTAGTCGGATTTCTTTTTCCATTTGACGATTTTGATTTGTGATTTGTTTTATTCAGTGAAAACAAATCAGATACTCAAAAAAATGAATGAAGAACAGATTCTGATTTGATTTGAAAAACACATATCAAAATGGTCAAAATGGAAAAAGAAATCACACTGAGCGGAAAATATGTTATCGTAAAATTTTAATTCTCATCTCTCCTCTATGAATGATCTTAGAGAGAGAACAGAGAAAGAGAGAGAGAGTCAGGTTTCAAGGAGATCTAAGAAAAATCTATATATATAAAGAAATGTTATGTCTCTCCTGGTGAGGACACGTCACTAAATCAGTGATTCTGGACGCGCCACGTGTCACCTATCTAAAACTCACGCTTCATTTAAGTTAGTGTGCAACACATGTGGGTTTTGTTTTGCATTCGGGCCTAATGTTTTGCTTAAGGGGCCCAGTCCGATAAAGTCGTTTCTGATTTCACGGTTCAACACATTTTCGATCTCTGCCGTTCGAGAGCTAATCTCAACCTAGGGTTTCGAACGCGATGGTTCATCTTCTTCCTAAAAATCCGAAAAGCAATCAGTTACAGATTCATCCTCTTAGAGCTCTTCTTAAATGCTTCACTCTGCAAAAGACTGTGTATCTACGTGTATAAAAAGGCTAGACTTTCTCCTCTCGAAACCATCTACTCAATTCAATTTTGATTTTGGAACCGCCGGTGTTGAGTTTCTTTCCAAGAAGAAAATATGCGCAGATCGCCTTACCTGGAATGTTTAACACAAATCCAACTCGCTTCTCTATATCTTTCCCCTCCTTGCTTGGTTCTTTATGAAGAGCTGATGCGCAACGCCGACCACTGCCCTTGAGTCTCCAACATTAGCAACCACTAGCTTTTGAGTTTTGACCATCGATTACAATCTCCGTTACAGCCATTGACCCGCGCTTAAGAGACTGCTAAGTCTGCATTTATTGATGCGAATGGAGAGGATGGCAAAGTGAAAACCATGCGTGATGTATTGATGTTCTTCCTTATCTTGCTTTTGCCTCTTCCCATGTCAGTAGGCTATCCTCAGAAACCAACCATTATTTACTAATTCAGACGAAAACAATGGAGTAAATTCTGCATTCACACAAGATCAAAGACTCTATCCACAAAATGAAATAAAAGTGAGAACTTTGCAGATTCATTCATCCATGAACAAAAATCTCAGACCTTTTTACCAAAAAAATAATCTCAGACCTCTAACCAGAGTACACAATCATTAACAAACAGAGGAATCGAAAACTACCATCTTTGCACATAATCTTCAGATTCATTAACGTCTTAAAGGTAAGTCGAATTTAGTCAAATTCCCTCATCAGATTGCTAACATCAGTTCCAAACATAGAAGAACTAAAACGAGTCTCATGGCTAATCAAGAAAAGGGTGTCTGACAATAGAGCTAATCAGATTACAGAGTCAGTAGCAGCAATCAAAGAAGAATCAGCCTAATAAGATAAGCCGTTAAGCCAATTAGAACATCATTATCGCACAAATCCTTAATGAGTTTCTTATTTTATTTTTCGTTTTTGACTGATTAAAAAAAACTAAAAAAAAAACAATAGCGGACCGCCACGTGTCAGTGGAGCCCGCGAACAATTGAAAAAACCCACCGAAAACGTCTCTTATTTGGCGATTTGGGTATACTGTTTTTGTTATTTTGTGCCCCCCCCCCCCCCCCCCCCCCCCCCCCCCCCCCCCCCTCCCTCCCCCCTATACTTTTTGCTTAAAAGACCCTTCTTTTTGCAGGGATAAAGGTGCTTTTAGTATCTTCATCTTTAGTCTTTGTGTAGATGCGTGATGATCCAAGTAGAGAGAGAGAGATAATGGTTGTAGATATTTGTAATGATGATGATGAGGCTGGTAGTTAATATTATAAAATCAATAAAGGAAATGAAATAACAAATACAATCGATTTTTTTCAGAGGTTTTGTTATGAAGATGTGTTACAGTATTTTTTTTTTGTGTTACAGTATTACGTTTTATGAAAATGTTATTTCGAACATGTAGATTTTTTTTATTGATCAATTTCGAACATGTAGATATAACTATAAAAGCAAAACTACATTTTGCGCATGGCTCCATATAATTTAATCTTTCATTATGTTTGTAACTTTATCATTAGTTCTTTTCCCCAAAAAAAAACTTCATCATTAGTCACCCTAATTTTTGTAGACAATTATTTAACTGTAAACGGATTTTTTTAAAAAACAAATTCAAGAAAAAGGCCTACAATTACAGAGTTCATTTTTTCAATTTTTTGTTGATGTGAGTTGGAAGAATCACAAAAACAACATAAACATATTTTTTACTCTAATATAATAATTCATAAATATATAACCTAATATGTTATTTATTAATATTAAACAGCAACAAATAATATCATATTTTATCCTACTTGCTTTTTTTAAAAAAAAATTGGATTCTATTTTTCTAATTGTTTAAATTATAAAATTTAAGAAGAAATCTATTAAAAATCTATTAAATTCAAGAAAATTAAATATTTTGAGCCCAGGGAAATAGATATATTTATTTTAATATAGTAACAAATACATAATTTCCAAAAGAAAAATAAATAGTCAAATATGTAGAAAAAATAGTGAAAGTTATAATTAAAGCTAAACCAAAAATTTCATGAAAATTTAAAATATATTTTTCATTTGCTTACCCGCCCGTAGAACGGGTCCCACCCTAGTATCTAATATTTAAAAATTAAAAATAATCTAAGAGTATGTGAGAAAAAACTCCTTGCAAAAATTTGTTAAAATACTAAATTCTACGTGTAGTGTCATTTATTTATTAACTTTTGTATTTAAAGAAAATTAAACTATTATTTTTTATTAAAATATTATTTATAATAAAATATTGTTTTTTTTATTTTCTTAGAAGGTTTGAGATTCTGCACCGTTGAGGCTGCATAAATCATTATCTTATAACATAATAATATATTCCTATAAATATAATTTAACAAAAACAATATAAAATAATCTATTTTATTAACCGTCTTACAGTTATATTTTAATTGTACAAAAATAAAGAAAGAGGATCCATCCATTTTACATCTATTTAGTTGAAATTTGTTTTAATATTTTTATAATAAAATAAATTAATATATTTGTTTAGCTTATCTCATATTTAATAAATATTGTAATAACCCGCGAAACTATAATTGTGAAATCATAAATCGTTATACGGTACACTGTAAAAGTAGATATTATAAATATTAACTATTTAAATATTTTATTATTATTTATCAAATATGACATTTTAATTTTAATATATAAATTTAAAAATTAATTTTCTATATTGATATTTTTATTTTTAATAATTCTTTACATATTAGGTTAAATGTATTTTATTTTTGTATTTTTAGTAGAAATTTTTAATATATTCATAAATTATTACCTGCAGATTTTTTATTTATTTATTATTACAATCCAAGTTAAACTAATTTCAATTATAATAATATTATTAACAAATTAGTGAAGAATTTATAAAAAAAAATTATTAAAGATATTGAAATGAAATCTTCAAAAAATTGATATTATTTTAACTATATATTTTAAAAATATTTGAATGTTTTATATTTTCCCCATTATATTAACTGAATATTTTTCAATTTATTGATATCATTCATATATGTTGACATCAATTTAAGTTTTGGTCATTTTTTGTAAAAATAGAAAACAGTAAAATATAATGGATGTATTGAATATTGTTAATATAAAACCAAAGATATGAAACTAAACAACAAAATATCATAGCTAGAAGAATTGGTTGTAATGACATGTTATATTTGAGCGGGTTAATATGATTACTTAGCATGTTATACGATATAAGTTGACCAGCATTTATTTTTCCACTAGGTGTTTCCCTGCACTATGTGCAACAGCAATAAACTTTTTAAAAAGAAGACTTTTATATTTATGTAAATTGATAATTCAGTCTGATTCTGTAAAATTATAATGATATATTTTCATATAATTATTTTCATTTTCAAAATAAAATTAAAGTTCCATGGTAGGAATTAAAAAATGAAAACTTCAGGCTCTTTATAATCTAAATTAGAGTATAACAAAGTTAAATTATAAGATATTTGACTTAAGATAGCGCTACATAGATCATATGTATGAGCATAGAAATATGCTTGCAGGTGTGTAAGTTTGTAATAAGATATTTCCCTTGTTACTTTAAAATTAAATGCAATTAATTTTTTTTTTTAAAAAAGGTGTGTAGGTTCTATTTTTATTAAAATGGACTTTAAAACATTTTGGAAAATTTATCTATTTGTCATTTGAAATGATTAACATGTATATATCTTTAATATATGCTTATATCAAAACATAAGTAACTTCAATTTTAAATGTAGTTTTAAATGTTTTAGTTTGAGATCAAATCAGGATAAAAATATCTTTTCATATATAAGAAGGGTTGTTTAAAAAATGTATTTTCTAATTCAAAATAATAAATATAGTTTATTCAGTTATCCCTTTACTATTAGGTGAGTTGTATTGTTTGAGTTTGTATTTTCTTATTAGTATTTGTTGGTTAAATAATTGTCATTATTTGTGCTTTAGTTTTTCTAGTAAATTTGGAGTAAGCTTATTCATTATCTTATTTTATGCCACATATTTTCCATATTTGCATAATAAGTTTATAATTTATGAAACTGAAAATAAGTAGCATAACTAAAACACTAAATGTGAAGAATTAGTTTAATGTTAGCATTTTTATCTCAATCGTTAATTTCCTTTGATCTCTTACGTATTATGATGTATATTTTTGTATTTTATTTTTCGGCTTTTGCTCGTTTGAAAATCCGAGCAATGTTTAAAGAGTTGTTAAAGTAAAATCTTAGTTTATCTCGAGGAATGTTTATCTCAATCTTTAATTTTCTTTGATCTCTTACTTATTATGATGTATATTAATTTTATCTAATTTTAAAAATATATTCTATATGTTTAAGTAGTATAAATTCTTAATCTTTATATATTTCAGATTAATGTTAGTCACCAACATGATTTTCCTTCCACTTGATAACATAATTTTATAATTAGTCCCACAAATGTGTACTTACAATAAAATTTATTTATTAAACCTTCATTTTATTGCATGTTTTCTATTGTGTATCTAAGTAGGTGTAAGCCTCCTTATTACTTCATTTTTCCTCTCAATTTAGAAGTTTATCTTTGTATAAGCTAGATTTGACACTTATATGTTTCCAATCATTTTTCTAAAATTTTTAATTATATTGATTTTTTATTTATTTTTGTCTTTAGTTTTTTTTTCAATTTTTTCATATTCACATGTTTCTCTAGTCTTTACTATATGTTTAATTATATACTCAGTGTTTAGTTATTATTATTTTCAGTTTGACCATTGATTTTTTGTAACTTGGTACTTTCTTATAATTGTTATATAATTTTTGATAAAGTTTTATTTTTAAAATATTCATATTTTCTATTATTTGTACATTAGTTTGGTAAATTTATATTGCTACGTGCGGATTGTGTGTGTTATAGTAATTTATAGAATTGACCCTTTTATTATTATTTATATGTTTGTAGTATTGTTTGTCGTTTTTTGTATTTAACTTTTTGTTATTTTTTCGAAAAAATTATGTTCAGTTGCAATTTTAATATATTTTGTTTGTTGTTATAAATGAAAAAAAAAATTATTCGAAAAGTTTGTCTGTGTAAACATAAATTTTTGATATGAAAATAGAGTGACATATTAGGGAAAAAAGGACTAACATACTAAAAAGAGGACATGTTAATTTAAAACGTACATGTTAATGATGATAATGAAACCACGAGGACACCCAATGCTTATGTATGTATTAATTTCAATTCTTAATTTGTCAGCTAAACTCAACAAATAGATAAATATTTAAACTGATTCCAGATCTTCCTTAGCATCGTTAAGCATCTCTCACTCTGCTGATATTATCTCACTAATCTATGTTCTGTTCACTTCAATCACAAACATTATAATATGAAGTCATTGCACAAACAATTGCATCGTATGCAATCTTGTTTGCTCTCAGACAGTGTGAACGTGTTATATAAAATATTTGTTGCTGTGCACTGTTTTGTTTTAAGTGCACTATTTCTTATTATCTTATATATATCACAAATAGAGGAGAATGAAGCAGGACCAATCCAAAATATGGACGAAACGCATCACGTACATTAAAAATCAAGAGATTTCATAACATGATTAGAAAGTAACAGTTTCAAACACGGTGAAGGGTCTGAGAGTTTCCTTCATTGACTTGCCTCTAAAGACATACGAATAGTGTCCTTCGTTGGCCACTGTATACACCTGGTACGTTTGCTAACCTAATCTCCATTCACTGTATTCAATTATCGTATGCTAAATTGTGATTATAAATTTAGAAAGAGAAAACTTATGACCCAAGTCTTATCCATGTAAAAAACATATCACTCCATATTAAGATTCTAATTGGTTGGATCGCTTCGCATTTTCCCGTTTGAACCTGCAGTGAAACCAGTAAGCAGCTTATATCTTACTATGCGTACCGTATTTGCGGAATGTGTTTGGATTTCCATCGCCTTAGCCTCTTCCTTGATATTAATGGTCATTTCAGATTGACTGATACGATTCTTTATTTTTCCCATCTGAGAAACACAGACAGTATACAGGTTTTGAAAGAAGAAAAAAAAGAGAATCGACCATGCTATATTTATCACAAGTTAAGTCTCTAGGAAATAGAAATAACCTCGAGATGTTCTCCACGGCCTCTGAAGATTCCTTTTTCAAAGCTTTCTTCCCCTGTCAAATGTAAGAATATTTTAACGAAAGATTACCAGGTCAGCAGCATCAACGCAATATGAACGGAAACTAAAGATGGTTTTATTTATAGCAGAAATCGGATGATATAAATCAGATTTCTATCCTATCTTATGCTGAGGGGACACGTCTCCATTGGCCTGGGGTATAACGTAAACGGAACGCGAGTATAAATGTCTGATAGTTGAGTAAGAAGCAAAGACTATACCTCCAAGTAGTAGTCCATTAAGTCTTGAGCTTGCCTGCCCATAACCTCGGTACCGGCGTCACCAAGGAGGACAAAAGTTGCCTTGTCGCCATCGTCATACAGGGACACCTCCACACAACACGTTCATTAGCTAACCATTTCCTAAGCCAGATTCCACTCAACACGATAAAATACAGAAGATAAAGCTTAATTCTTTGGCAAATGAAAATCTCCAATGTCACCTGAAGAGGGCTAGTTCATCAATCAAGGAGAATATCAATCATAATACAAACAAAAGACGTACACGTTGGGGTTTCAAGTCCAAGATAATTGCTTCATGAGTTCTCGGATCTCACATCTCAGTTGACATTAGTTTTTGGCCAGCGCAAGCAGTTGTCCATCTGACACAGAAGGAGAAATTAACCGCGGGAATTTATCTTTAAACGCCCTCTAATTAGCAACATACCTGTAGTTGGCAGAACTTAGCAGTGGAATCGAATCTCCTAAGATGTGGGAATAATGATTAGGATTTGACCTTGTACAAAAACGCGGTTAACGCGGCCGGAAACGCGGCGGTTAAACGCTATACGGGAACATACCGTGGCGATTTTGCTAAATTCGGTTGATTGTACGGAACTATTCCAAAACTTGAATTTTTTTGATATTTTGAAGTCCAAAATCCTTTTATATAGTGTAGATCTATAGTTCCAAGGTGTAAACAACAATTAAAAAGCAATAAATCAAAGGATTTGATGAAACTTTTTATGGCAGCGGCTGGTAGAAATTGCAGAAACAGTGAACCCTTTAAATTTGGGACAGAGGAAGACGATGAGAATATTACCATATTGCCACTCTGAAAAAAATAAAAAGCAAAAATGAAGTTCACAGGCATCGAACTCAAGACCTGATACACATTAATACACAACAGCATCCACCAAGCTCTGTGTGGTGAGCAAGAAGAAGGACAAAAGTCTTCGTATGGGTCACGATTTAGATGATTGTAACGGAGAATTTAGAAATACGATAAAAGAGTAATATATAGGGTGAGAGGCTGGGGAAATCCAGAAGCCGGTTGCCTTATCATCATTGCGGCAATGAATGAGCCTTCATGAGCCATGGTTAGGGAGTGAAGATGTTTGACATGGTGGTAATTGGACCGGCAGATAATGATAAAGATGTCTCGGTAAGAATGAGGAAGAAGAAGGCGAAGGAATTGTGTATGTGAGAAGATGATTTTTTAGATTAGAGAATATGGGTTTCATAATGGGCGTAACTTTAGTAGAATTATAATGGGCTGTGAAGAGGTTTGTTAACGTTTGTAAAGCTCAAGTATAAGTGTAGCAGATGTGTCACCTGTTGATTGGACTGAATTTAATTGCATACGTGGACAGTCTAGATGTTGATCTTATTCTCCTTTAAGTATAGTAAGATATAAACCATCATTAAATGTTATTATCCATGTCACATTTAGCTATAATTCATGTCATCTTTCTAGTATGTCATATCACATTTATTTAGTAAAAGTGATTCTAGAGAGGGCATGTGTCAAAATCACTTTGTGAATAGTGTCTAGGGAATATATTTTTAAAATTATAATCTAATATAGATTTTTATCTATTTCTTTTAGATAATATGTATTAAATAAACTTCTATAAATAAATCAAAATTTTGCTATAAAATTTGTATAATTATCAAAAAATAAAACTAAACCGTATTTCTAAAATTTGTACATATACGAAAGAAATTAATGATATTGCGACTAAAATTATAATTTTTTAAAAAATCAAAGAAAATTTGAAATGATTTTTTTGGGAGTAAAATTGTATAACTATATAAAAATAAAAAATAAATAATATATCAAAATTTATAAAATATTATTATATTTAATGACATATTTGAGTAGATTTACTTTAATGATATATATAATTTACTACCATATTCTACCAAAATTACCAAAATATAAATCATCATTAAATGTAATGATGTATATTTCGGGTTCGGAGTTGCTCTCTTCCCCTTTCAAGAAGTGCTTTGTTGGTTCTTTCTCAACAAAGACGTGCGGCGGATTTTCTTCTCTTGCAGTGTCAGGAGCGGCGATTCATCGTGCCGTGAAGATGTCCGGAGAGTCCTTATCATGGAGTTGTCTATGCTCAGGTGACGTCTCGCCGGTCTGTCTTCCTCGCTCTTTGTTCTTTCATGTCCATGGTCTTTGGTGCAGGGAGTCCCTTTGCAGAGTTGCGCGAACTCTTGTGTTGGGTCTATCGAGTTTTTTTTAGTGGTAGCATCGACCTCACCGGTTGCTGCTTATGGTGTATTGAATGGATCTTCCGTTAGTGCTTAGCGGTGGAGCGTGTGAGTGGAGTTGGAGTTTGATTGGTCTTCACAATTTCCTAATCCTCTCTGTGTAGGCTCGCTTAGGTTTCCGGCTATCCCAGGGTCGAATAGAGTCAATTGGTTCTGTTTGGCAGGCTGGTGCCTTCCATTTTGAGGCAGGTACTCGTCTCTCCTTGTTCTCTGGCTGCTTCAGCTCATCCCAACTTTGTTCGTATATTGGTGAGGATCCGCATTATGCGACTAGTTCATGAAGTCATCAGGTATGGTTTTTGGACTATGATTTCTCTTCTGGGCTTAAGAGACTACGACACTTTAGACAAGGAGGAGATTGGGATGCATTATGCTCCTAACCGGATTAATCAGGATGTGGTAGTGATGACGCCGTAGAGCCCGCAGTTGCACCCCTCAACTCGCTGTGTAGTTCAAGGAATCAAAGTTACCAAGTCTTTGATTGTGCCGAATTTTAGTTAAATCCTTGTTGTAAGTTGTTGTAATGATGTCTTATTGGGAGGTTTAATAAAATGAATATATCTATTTTTAAAAAAAAACATCTATGTCACATTTAGCTATACGTCATGTCATTTTTCTAGTATGTTATGTCATATTTATTTAGTGAAAGTGATTCTAGAGAGAACATGTGTTAAAATCACTTTGCAAATAATGTCCAGGGGATCCTTAGATACATTTTTGTAATTGTCGACAATTATATGTATATGAAAGAGGTTGTTTCCGAAAATTTTGAAATTAATAAAAAGGTTATAAAAATGTATATGAATAATAGGTAGTTATGTACGGCAGTTTTTTTTAAGTATGTTCAGTGACATTTTAAATAATATACCAAGATATATGAAAGGCAAAAAAATAAGAATGATTGTGCTTTAATAATATTGATCGGCACCCACCCAATTTGACCTATGTAAGTCAGCCCATTTGAAACATTTGACATTGGAGGTGCATTTGAGTATATTTTATATGAAGATATACAAATCAGTCAAATTTAAATAGAAAGTATTTACCAACCTACAAAACTATAAACAAATGTAAAAAGAAACATTTTAAAAATAAAATAACTTAGAAACATTTTATTTTATTTTAATAGAAATTTTAAAAATATAAATATATTACTATTAATATTACATGTTGTCTGCGGAGCCAATAGTGGATACAGGTTTAACATTTTACATTGCGAGTCATGCAAATTAAACTTTTGAAATAAAAATGATCCCATCCGAATGCTGGTATATTTGACCCGCAAATTAAACTTGTTTAGATATTAAGAATTGTTTAGAGTTCAGACATTACTTAGTTTTAGAAGTCATTTAGGGTTTAAAGCTATTTACAGATTAGAAAAACTGTAAGATAAGCTTCTTTTCTAGATGTAAATAAGCAGTCATAGGATAAGTAAAAAAATTTCTATGTCACTGCCTCACCCACATGAATAAAATATCATGAATTTCCTTTTCTACATCTTAAATTTAAGCTTTCACTTGGTATTACGGATATTGTATCCCACATCGAAAATTTAATGAAATATTAAGTATTATATAAAGGGTTATAATCAATCCACTTAACATCTCCACCTATTGCTTTTAATTTGTAAACTCATAATAAACATAAATTTAATATGGTAGTAGAACAAAAATCCTAAATACCTTAAACCTCTAATGCATAGTTGACCCTCTCGATCGGGTTCTCGACCGGGTATAACTGTCGTAATAAAACTTATTCGACTGAGTATAAATATCTTAAAGTTTCGAGATTTCTGGCCGATGAGAGTCATCATCTCGAGGAGGAATGTCAGGGATATTGTATCTTACGTTGGGAATTTAATAGAATATTAAATAATATATTAAGTAATGTAAAGGATATCAATCCACTTACCATCGATTGGTTTTAAGTTGGAAGCGCATAATAAACCCGAATCTAACACTTGGCTAACATAGTCAGAATGAAATGCTTAACTTATAACACTGGAATATGGATTATGATCTTGAAGATTCGGGCAAGTCTTATATCTAGAAACTAGAAAACCAAGGTACTCTGATAAATCATATATAGAGTCTTCTATCTAGAAACTAGAAAACCAAGGTACTTAATAAGACGAAATCGAGCTTTGAGATTTCCTTACTGCAGCTTAGCCAACTCATATAAACTGATAGGGTGAGAGTATTTGGCAGACTTGCTGAAGGTATTTTCAGCTATGATTTTGTTGGCAGTTTCTGTTGGATGAAATGCATCCCAAAATACGTATTGGTTCCTATCCAAGCATGGTTGCTGCAAAGGAAGGCATGTTGAGGCTCCTCCATATCTCCCGCTACCGCAGCATGCTTTATCTGGTATAACGAGACCTGTAAAAAGATGAAACTAAGAATAAGCTTTGATATTGAGACTTAAGAGCAAACTCCTTATTAAATAGATAGGTTGAGGTCATTTTACCATATCTAGAGGGATTCACAACCATGTCATGAAAGAGATCATAAATGTTTTGATAGATAAAGAAAGATCCTGGAAGAGTTGTATTGAGAGTGTTTGGTAGATCTTTCAATCGGCTATTGAAAATAGAAACCAAGTTGTTGATCTTTGTCACACACCCGCTCTTGTTGTTGTTGCCGTTTACCATGTATAACTGACTCGGTATGCAACCTAGTGGTCCTGTTCCACCTAACACCATTTTTCTTGCACCTAAGCTGTATAGTCTCTGCAAAATGTATGTAGAAGAACACCCTTTTTTAACGACCCGATTCTTACAAACCAGAATTAAATTCGGTTTAATTATTTATTTCGATTAATAAAAAAAATCAATTCTCCTTAATGGTTTAGTAAACCAGATATACTTATAACTTTATGCTTTCTGAGTATGAGACGAGATTAAGGGAGAGTTTAATTTACTGTTATTTGAGCTAAGAGAGTCTTGATCAGGAGATTTGCATAGTCTTCTCCACTGTAGATTTTGCTGCTTGAGTATCTATCAGGCAAAAGGTAATTGTTGATGTAATCATTGCTTCCTATATTGATCGCAATTATGGATTTGGCAAGATACTTTCTCAGATCTTCAGGGTTTTGGAAGAACGGCTTGAGCTTTAACTCGATGGTCATCTCAAACTGTGATACCTGTCCACTGAATGAAGTTCTTGCTCCCTGGAAATGAAAAAAAAAAAAATCAAAGGTAAATCAATCTCAAAGCAAAAGAGTTTTTGTATATCTTTAATTAGAAAAGGGTATAATATTCTTGATCCTCACAAAATGTTGACCAGTTTCTTCCAAGATCCCAGCTGCTGCAGATGCATAGTTAAGCCCTCTCAAGACGTTTTGTACAATTGATACAGGAGATAAAAATGGTGGCACCAATGGCAAACCAAGGTACATTGCTACATTGCAACAAAAATGATTTTTAAAAAGAAACTATATTTCATGATCTTTATGTGTGTCTTTAGTTACCTCCATAATCAGCTACTGTACGGCCATTGCAGAAACGGCCGGTGGGGAAGCCAAAATCAATTCCATAAGGGAGATAGTTAGCTCGTGCAAGTGTGGGAATGTAATTGTTGTTTCCACAATCAACTAAGGAATCTCCAAAGACGAAGAAAGCTGGAGCAAGAGGCTGATGATCTCTAGATTGGCCATAACCAAACCACACAAGCTCTAAGAACACAAGATAAAACAACAAACACTTCATGCTTAGTTAATCTGTTTCTTTTTTTCTTATATGTATGTAGAGGTAATTAATCTCATGTATTTTATGGAGGTATGGATGACATAGTGAGATTGGTTCAGAGAAGAACTGGTCGTGGTTAAATGATCTCATGGAGTGTGGTGGTTAACTGTTACTGTTCTGAAATATTTTGTTTTTGTGTGTTTCATTTACTGCTTCTTTAAATTTCTTACTATTTTCTTCTTCTTTTCTATAGTGACAGCTTTTAGGACGAGCCAGCACCTATACATCCCCAGTTTTGCAAACCTGTTTTCTAGCCATTGATAGCTCCTTACTACGTGACGACTTTGTTACTAAACATGATAAGATCTAGCTAGCATAATGGGCTTTAAGTTTGTTTGGACGTGAGTCCTTTGGCGGAGTGAAGTTCAATGATTCATCTCTGTTTCATTACAACCACGAATATTAACAGAGTATTGTCTGAGAACAACACATGATGTTATATAAATGCAGAGTAGACGTTTCTACAATGTGTTCAAGAAGCGACCACAAGGGTGGGATAGATCTAACTAGTATACATGTTAAAAAAGCAAACCAAGCTGGATTTGGTCAAGTCATCAATAGGGAAATTTTTTGACTAAGCAATATCAATTATATTATATGATTCTGCTCCACCAACTTGTAGTACAACTTTGAGTTTACATATACCTTTGGGTCGTTTGCTTCAAGGTTAGAATCATGAACTACATTGAATAAGAAAAAAGTATTCCAGTTCAAAGTTTACTGAATATATCTCGTAGAACTCTCTAAATTTTATCGAAGATGTCTTTGTTGGTTGTGTTAAACAACGATGATAGAAGCAATAGCTAGGCATATCACATAGTTAAAAGCAGGGCATGATAGTAAGGGATGTTATGATATCTAAGAAAGTTTATTCAATCACATAGTATAACGTCGTTTGTTTATAGCAATATAGAGTAAAAACTCAATTTTTCGAAAAAATCTTTATAATATTATTTGAGAAGTCAATATAGAGTAGAAACTCAATTTTTCAAAAAAATCTTTATAATATTATTTGAGAAGTCAGTTTCATATGTGTCGCGCTCACGTTAACTCTCACGATGGTTGATTACATCGATACCCTTTATGAATTAATAATATTATATTTAAACACTATTATTAGATTTTTTATTTAGTTTCCTTTTAAAAAAAATCCACATAACATATATATTAAAAAGGAAACATTTATAAAAAATTTAAAAAATTAAAACGAACATATCTGTATATATAATATGATTTTATTTAAAAAGAAAAATTCACAAAATAGAAATATTCCAAATTTACAAGTTCACAATTTGTTTAAACTGCTTATTCTAAGAGATATTGAAGAAAACAATTAACAATAACATCTTTTGATCAAATAGTTACAAAATATTTTAAAATAACATAACACTATATACTTTAACGAGATCAATATATTATATTATTATTAAAATTATTTGTTTTCTTGATATTAAACTTGCTTTTAAATTTTATGTTTTTATTTTTGTGGAACTTAATATAATCATAATCAAAATACCAGCAAATCTAATTTTTAAGATTATTTAAAATAAATTTCAGTTATCATTTAATAAATCTAAGACATAAAATTATTTAGAATCTATAGAATATTTCTATTATTGTAAATATTGTATGTGTTCATAAGCTTCCAAAAATGTATTAGTTACTTTTATGTATGTAACTTCCTATAGATCATCGCTTTATTTTTTATTTTTTTAAAGAAACCAACATATAATTTGATAAATATTATGAAAATACATGCACATTTAAACGAAAAATAAAGTTAATTTGATCATACATAATTATAATAAAAAATAATTATACTTTAGTTTGATTTTGAAAGAATATATTAAACTCAATATACTCACAACATGAGTGACTCGACTAATCCAACTTGTATCTAAAATCATAGATTTAACTACAATAAGAATATATAATTTTATAATAATAATAATAATTTCTTTTATAAATGTAAATTATAGAATGACTCAAAACCTATTAACAAATGAAAATAAAATATTAACCAACTGTTACAATTTAGTTCTTTTGTAAAATTTATACATATGCATCAGACTGTAGAATATTATCGTTATATTAATTTATGTGATTTGAAATCGGACACTTTAGTTTATTTTTATTTCATTCTAAGCACAATATATCTTAAGTTATACATAATCTTCATCAAATATATTTACATATCTAAGACAACAACCAGCGTAAATAAAAATAAGAAATTTAATTATAATTTTAATATATTTAAATTAAAAATAATATAGTTGAATTAAGAGAATTAGATGCAAACCAATATACCCAAATGATAAATAAATCGACTATAAAAACAACAAAACCGACTAAATATAACATATCTAAAATCATATATCTAATTAAAATAATATAATATAATATTTAAAGATAAATTTTGCACACAAATTATAAATCAATTTAAAATTAAAAGTAAATAAAATAAATTATTATAGTATATTTATTTTATAAATATTTATATCCATGCATGAGCACGGGAAAATCACCTAATAATAATATATATAGAGTAAAAACTCCATAAATTAATAAATTCAAATTAATAAACACGATAAACAAATAAATTTCACTGAATTGAGTTAATGTAAAATATAACACAATTCAAACAAAAATAAAATAATAATTAATATTTTAAAAAAAACTTTATAGAAACATATAATCTCAATATAATACAAATTAATAATTAATATTTATAAATTTATAAACGATATCTAGTTTATTTTTTATTCACAGTTAATTTTATTTCTGATTTCTTAATATATCTGATATATATTTTTTATTTTATCATTTTACACTTAAAATACATTTAAATTTACCATACATATTTTCCATATGATAAATAATTGAATTAAAATAGCATAAAATTTGTAACTATAAAATTAATTCAATACATATACCATAAATGGCAAGTTTTTTTTGTAACACTACCATAAATGGCAAGTATTTTTTATTTTTGCGTAAAACATATTTTAAATAAAATAAAAGAAAAATTGTCCTATTAAGTAGATTTGTATTTTGGGCCCTGTTGCCCAAGAAAAAGTATTTTGGGCCTTAGAGGCCTTACAAATTAATCAACGAATAACGACCGTAGGATCAATCTAACTCTTCTTCTTCCTCGATTTAGGGTTTGATTTTAATCCTCTCTCTCCCACTCAGGGTTTTAGCGTCTCTAGCATTAACACCACCGCCTTCTTGAGCAGCTACGTCATTCCGCCGAGCTAATCTCTCCCAGGTAGGCTTCTTCATTTTACTCTCAGACTAGTAGTACTACAGAGATTGATGGATGTTCTCGTTCTATTGTAAAAAAAAGAAGTGCTTTTGATTAGTTTAATCAGACTTTATAATTGTGGTGAAGAAACCCTAATTTCGCGTACTATTCTCCAGAACCGTACCTAATGAGGAAGCTCAAGTATCATGAGAAGAAGGTTCTGAAGAAAGTAAATTTCTTGGAATGGAAAAGAGAAGGTGGCCACCGCGATGTTTTCATCACGAATCGTTACCATATGGGTGGTCGTGACGACTACAAAAAGTCTGTAACTTTCTTTTGTTTTTATGCTCCTTTCTAATGAACAACAAATGTTTTTTTTCTGATTCTTATTGAGACTGTTTTGTTTTGGTTGGGGGTCAGATATTCAGGATTGTGTAGGATGGTGCAGAAGCTGACGAATGTGTTGAAACAGATGGATGCAACTGATCCTTTTCGTATTCAGATGACTGATACGCTTCTCGAGAAGCTGTGAGTTTTCCCTTACTACCAATGTGCTCTTTTGTTTCCCTTTTAGGTCTTTGAACAAGAGAGTTAATTACATCTATAAATATAGCTCTAATCTTGTTAACCATATTGACTTATTGAGTAATCGATTGAGTCATGTAACCATATTTATAAGATCTGCTCTTGTATAAGGAAAAAGACCATTGTACTGATTCTTGTTGTTGGCGTGATTCTACTCTTGCAATAAGAAAGACTTTGTTTTTGTAATGAGTTAGTGGTTTATGTTTCCGGCAGATACAACATGGGCGTTATACCAACAAGGAAAAGCTTGGCTTTAACCGATCGGTTATCAGTTTCGTCCTTCTGTAGGTAATGGTTTTATGCAGATGCTTTTATCTATATATATACACGGATCCTTTGTCCCTTGAGAGCCACCATTGGTCTGTCTCATTTCCATGTCGTGGTTTATTAAATTTGCAGGCGTAGGCTATCGACAGTGCTGGTTCACCTGAAGTACGCAGAGCATTTGACAGAAGCTGTGACATATATAGAGCAAGGACACATTCGTGTAGGACCAGACACGATCACTGATCCAGCTTTCTTAGTAACTCGGAACATGGAAGATTTCATCACCTGGGTCGATTCTTCCAAGATCAAACGCAAGGTGCTTCAGTACAATGACAAGTTGGATGACTACGACATGCTTGCTTAACTCTTAAGAAGGAGATTTGTCTTCAAAGTGTAAACCTTTTCTATTGCCAAACTATGTTTTCATTATCATCAAACCTTTTTGCAATAGATTTTCAGACCAATGCTTAAGATTAGGACAAAGAAAACAAGATCAATCAAAGTACTTGGACATCTGAATCCCTTTATTAACCAACCATTTCTCATAAAACACTTTCTTCTCCGCACTGCAATCAAGAATCACCTTGTAGCAACCCATGGCTCGACAATGATCCGTTAGAAACTCAACCACTTGCTTCCCCAGATTTTTCCCGCGTAACTCTGTATCCACGACGACGTCTTCGATGTGCCCAACTTTCCCGCAGTTTCTCAAGAACTTCTTCTCTATCATCACGCTCCCCGTCGCCGCGATTCTCTCTGTAGACTCGTCTTCGATCACGCAGATCAAGTGGTCGTCTCCGTGGGAGCTGATTTCCTCGAATCGCTGATCGAATTCATCGTCGGTTACTGATCCTGCGACGGTGAGTTGGCCGAGAAGCTCCATGTATCCCTTTCTCTTGTCGGAGATCTCCAGTCTTCTGATCTTGAATGTCGGTTTCTCTCCGCCGTTGTCGGAATTAGACGCGTCCGCCATTGCAGATCGGAGAAGAACGGAGTTCGTTATAAAACTAAACTAAAAACCAGTGTTCTAAAATACGGTCTAGGCGCCCGTCTAGGCGGCGTCTAGGCGCTATACGGTAGCCGACCGTACGATTTTTACGTTATACAGTATTTTATGCGATTTATATAATTCGGGCGTATAATAGCGTTTAAACGGACATTATGCGGTCTACGCGGACGCCTAGGCGGATTTTGAACATTAATATTCAAAAAAATTATTAATATTATTATTATATTACATTAATGTTATTATTTATATTAAATTTACTTATTTTATGTGTTTATATGATTGTAGATATTAGCTTAATTATTGCAAAATCATTTTAAATTTGTCATCTTTATATATTTAAAATGATTTTAATTTTTATAATTTAAGACTATTTATATATGTCAAACTATATACTTATACAAAAAAAAATTATTTTAAATATATTTATAATGTATGTATATTAATTTTATATTTATATTTTGTATAAAATTATATATCCGTATATACCCCGTTTAGGCGTCCGCCTATACGGCTAGGCGCTATACATTCATCTACCGCGTAATGAGCGCCTAGCGCATTTTAGAACACTGCTAAAAACAAATATAAAATGAAGTACAGAAAGTTATAATTACGTATTAGTATTCCAAGTCTCTGATAATTACAAAAGTTGACTAATTTCTTAATCTGTCTAATCTGAGTCCATTTGAGTTTTTATCAGATTGATACACTTCTTAATAGCTTGATTAAGAAAGTTGACTAATTTCTTAATCAAGCCAAACTAGTCCATTCAAAATTGCTTTTGATGTAATTATTTAAGTGTAAAACTGTTTTTATTGTTGTTGTTGTTGTACTAGTTGAGGTTTAGACAATGAATGAGAACAATAAGATAAAAGTTCTTTAGTAATAATATTTGTTTAAATTACAACAAGCCAACAAGTGAAAATGCTGAGAGAAATAAACAACAAAGATGATACATATAAGATTACATTTGAATCTAGGGTTGATGGTGACTAGAAAAGGAAGATGAAGCCGGAGGGATTCCAATGAAGATGGGAGGGAGAGAAACTGAGAAAGAAGGTGGCCGTGGTGAAGGCGGAGTTATGACCGGAACAGGTTGACGAGTAGGAGGGACTAACGTTAGCGGTGGAAGACTTGGGGGAGAAGAAACTAGCGGGAGTGGAGGGAGGAGAGGCGTAACCGGGTTTGGAGGGATGATAGATGGCGGGTTTAGCGGATTTGGAGGGAGGAGAGTCCTAACCGGGTTTAGAGGTAAGACAGACTCAGGTTTTAGTACTTCGGTCTTCTTGTCTTCCAAGGAATCGTCTTTCTTGTGAACCAAGGAAGCTGATCTCTGCGGTGGTCCTGGAAGAAGAGGAGGAAGTGTAGGTAGAGGCAAGTCTAGAAGCGGAGGAAGGATTGGGAGGATAGGAAGAGGATTATCCGGAACCGGATCTTGGATCGGTGGAGGGAAACTAGGATCTGGGAAAAGAGGCTTGGTTCCACGGAGATTGATAGGTTTCTGGCTACAGATCTCTGGTTGGTTCTCGGGTTTGAAAGTGAAGAACCCTGCAGAGAAAACACGGGTGTTCTCTCCGTGTTTGCTCGATCTAAGGCGTTTGAGAGAAGAAGATGTTGCGGAAGCAGCTATAGAACAGTAAGGCTGTGAGCTGCTTAGCAACTTCACAGAGCATCTCTTGATCTTCTTCACATGTTTGCTCACTGAGAATGGTAGTTTTGCTTTGAATTCGCCGTGCTTGTCTGTTTTCACTTCTTGTCTGAAACTCGGTTTTGAGTTTTCGTCAATACATTCCACTGCAACTAAAGCACCTGCGACAAGATCCACCAAACTGTTCATCAATATTCTTTCCAAGATTTTAGACCACACTGGCTGAAATCTTGAATAAGAACCTGTGAAACAGAGTACTCTGTAACACACAACCAAGAAATAAAAAACAAACCTGGGATCAAGTGGTTGGGTGATTTCGAAAAGGCGCCGTTGAAACAAGTGTCACAGTACACAGTTCCGACAACAACCGCAGAAGAACGTGTCTTCTTTATATGATGTTGCTGTCCATTTACAGAGATGCCTAAGAAAGGCATAAGAAAAAACAAAAGAGAGAAGGTTGTTTTTATCTCCATAGTTATGGATCAACAGAGTCTCCCTATCTCTCTTTCATGAAAGAGAGGGATTTATATAAAGAGTTATGTGGTGTGAAGATGAGTGAGTCACGAAAAAAAAAAAGAAGAGATTGTAACAAAAGCTTTATCTCTTCACTTTGTTTATGTGAATCATGGGATGAATACAAGTCTAGCTTCCAAACTACAAAGCTGCTATAAATGTCTCGTGACGTCGCTTATATTTCTTCCCTTTTGTACAGCTCAAAAAGCTTAAACTATTGTAACAAAATAGTAAGAGGTGAGAAAAAAGACAAAACCAAAATATTTGGATTAAACTAAAAATAGTTGGTGCGGTACTTATGACAATTAAGTTATCAGGTTCATTCAGTGGTAATACAAGTTGCACACTTCAGTCCTTCAAATAGCAAGGTTTCCCAAAAGACACAAAGGTCATGAAGATCCTCATGACATTATATATAAGCCCCACTTACGTCTACTAACCCAAATCTTCTGTTTGTACTTTTTAGTCTTTTGTTGGTGAGGTTGATCTCATCATTATGGCGATCACATGACTCTCAGAGCATCCAGCCTAGCATGTAACCGTTTCAATGCTGCGCTGGAGCTTGTGTTGCTGCAGTTATCTGCTCCGAGCAAACTGGGTTGTCGTACCTGTCATCATCACCACCGTAACACTAACAACTTACACCAATGATATGACTATGTTCGTTGCCTTCCCGTTCTCCTCCCATATGATGACTTCTCACACTACTCAGCTAATAATTTACATTTTTTTTTCACCAAAAGACTCTCTAATCAGAAACAAGAAAGCTAGATATTTTTCCGAAATGCTAAAAACTTTAAAACCCCTGAAAGAGATTTGATTGCAGCATGATACTCATCAAATGTATTTACCTTCATTGCCAAAGCTCTATTGGTTTCAAACAACATTTACTCTTTGCTGTGAAGATCAAAGAGCTGGTGATTGGTGAAGCATGTATTGTGTCTGTATCAATCATGCATAGTAGATATAATTAAATAACAAACATTTTCACACACTAATCTCATTTGAATTATTCCATTGTCTATATAGGTAGCTTCAAGCTGCTCTAATTCCTTTGAATTCATAAGTCTTATATCCTCCCGAAGAAGATTTCTGCACCAACAAATGCACATACACACACAACCGTGAATGACATATTGACATGTGAATATGATATATGTGTATGTATGGAGATAGAGAGAGATCTTACCTTTGTTGACGCTGAAGATTCTCTTATCTAGCCTTAAGATTCTGAAAATTCCAAGGGAAGCATATTATTTTTTTAAGGATCTTTTTAGAAATGGTTTGATAGACATGATCTAAAATATTAAAGAGCACCACAAGTTCTTTGGCAGGTTGGTTGTTGACTCCAACAGAACCATAACTGCATTTCTGGTACCGTTCCAGTGATTTTGATCATGCTGAATAGGAGACTTCTCAAAAAGATTCTGACCAGACATGCTTCAACTTCAACATTACCATTGGACTGATTATGTGAGCGTCAACTTTTTTGGAGCAGCGGTGGTGGCAGTGGCACCAAGAAGCAGAGCGCCAACTGCGAAACCCTCAACTTCGTTTGATGGTTAGTTAATAGACACTATTTAGCAACTTGGCCTATTAGCTCAGTTGGTTAGAGCGTCGTGCTAATAACGCGAAGGTCACAGGTTCGAAACCTGTATAGGCCATCTTTTTGGTCTTTGCTTCCATTCCTTTCATATTTGTTTTATCGACTTTTTGTAAAACGATAACAACATCAACAAGTGGCCTATTAGCTCAGTTGGTTAGAGCGTCGTGCTAATAACGCGAAGGTCACAGGTTCGAAACCTGTATAGGCCATTTTTTACTTTTGTTTTCGGTTTGTCACTTTGTTGTCACAACCAAACACGTAACGCTTATTGGTCATGAAGCAGGTAACGGTCATCTCACCTGTGCCACAAGGAAGTAGGAGAAGAAGAGCAGCAAGAAGATATTATCACTGAAGAAGAGCCAGACCTGAAACGCCGGAACACATGGGCTAACGCTTACACAAGAGTTTTTTTTTTTTTTTGGCAAAAGCTTATTTGCCCCTTCATGATTTTTGTTTTAAGAGTTTAAGATAAGTTCTGTTCAAGCACAAAGTGTGAAATTTAAGTTTCAATTATGTCTCTTGTATTGGTTTGTTATCAACATCAATAAACTCTTGAATGTTTCTCTTCATTAGTTTCATACTTTCTTCAGAAGCAGAAACCAAATATCTCATTAGCATATTCTCTTGAACGAACCGCACAAATTGTTAGCCACCAGTAACATTTCATGTAATAACTAATCCCATAAGCAAACAACGAGTCGTTGTAGTATAGTGGTAAGTATTCCCGCCTGTCACGCGGGTGACCCGGGTTCGATCCCCGGCAACGGCGTTAATAATTTTTTAAAATTTAATTGCCTATTTTCCTTTTTTTTTTTTCCTCTGTAGTTAATACGTGGCACAACCTTCCCTCACAAGGTTCTAATCACATATATATATATACACCGTCGAATCCCTTGTGTATAAATACGAATCTTTTTCTTATTATTTCGCCTGACAATTTCTTTTTAATTTTCTCAGAAACTTCTCATCAATGGCGAAACTTTTCGGCTGCCCGATCAACGTCCAAGTAGAGGAAGAAGAAGACGGCGGTGGTATCTCAATCGCCGTTGAGGTCTCTCGATCCGGTAACCAACTGTACGGCGAAGCTACGAGTTTCTCCGCCGGTTTGCCTCCGAACGATCAGAGAGAAGAAACCATTCCATATTTCTGGTTTTTAGATTCGAATTCAGATTCCGGATCGGTTTCCATGGAATCCGAATCCGATCTGCATCACTGCTTCATCGATTTCTTCAATCGAGAGTCGTACGTAGCCTCGAATCAGCAGAGGGTAAGCACTTCGTATGATTGGGGGATCCAAGACATGGAGGAAGAGATAGAATTAGGGCTCCGAGTCGGGTCCGGATCCGGATCCGGGTCGCATGATTCAGGCGGGTTAGGAGGGGTTCCATTTACCGAGATTGATTCGAGTCGGGTCGAAGTTGATACGGGTCGGGTCGAAGTTGATACGGGTCGGGTCGAATTTGTTTCGGGTCGGGTCGAAGTTGTTTCGGGTCGTGTCGAAGTTGATACGGGTCGGGTCGAAGTTGACACGGGTCGGGTCGAAGTTGATACGGGTCGGGTCGAAGTTGTTTCGGGTCTTGCTGTTGTCGAGGTTGAACATGAAGCCATGGTTGCTGATGAAGCACAGAACGCGATCACATGGGATTCAGAACCCGTGGAAGCTAATCTGTTACTTGAAGAAGAAGTAGAAGGAGGAACAAGCTTGTTTCTAGAACCCATGGATTATGATCTAGAATATGAACCCATGGATCGAGAATGGCCTGATCGCTTTTTTGATGATCTTTTCGATTCCCCTGTGGGAGTTTTTCTGACCAGTATAGATGAATATGCTGAGAACCATGGAGACTACGAGGATGTTTTAGCGAGATCGTTCGATCAGTCCGGGACCAATGGGAGTCCGCCAGCGTCCAAAAGGGTTGTGGACGAGCTTCCCGATGTGGAAATCACCTCTGGAGAGCTGAGCATTGGCTGCGCAATCTGCAAAGACGAGATTGTGGTCGAGGAGAAAGTCAAGAGGCTTCCGTGTAAGCATTGCTATCACAAGGAGTGCATTGTGCCTTGGTTGGGGATAAGGAATACGTGTCCGGTTTGTCGGTATGAGCTACCTACAGATGATCTTGAGTACGAAAGGAATAGGAGGAGATCACAGAGGCGTGGTGGTAGCAGCGGTGTGGAGGTTATTATGGATGATTGGTTTTGGTGTACATAGTGGCGGTAAAAAACAGATTAAAAGGGGAATAAAACTTTTGCAGCTTTATCTTGGTGTTCAAGTTACTCTGGTTTATTAATCTTTTTAGATTTTGCTGAGAATTGCAGTCACAGTTTGTTCATTAGTTCTAAATATGATTTTGATTTTCTTGGAATGTGAATTGTTGCTTCTTCAAGTCCTTTTGACGATCAAGATTAATACAGGTACCATTGTCTTGTTAGTTTACAATCTTGATGAATATGCGTATATGTATAGAAAGCTAAGAAACATGAAAAGCTAATTCTTGTCTCTGACCACTTTCTGTTATCTTTGTTTTAGAGACGTTTCTAAATTTAAACATGTCATAACAGATAAGATGTTGTGATGCGGTGATCCGATCCATCTATAGGTTTGGTCCGGTCATGACTATGTGGCCAGGTAGACGTTAACCAATACAAAATTAAAAATGATGGATTTGGTCCGGTTTAACGTGGTCTATATGGACCGGAACTAGTTCTTTACTTGGGCTTTTTAGTCCACTAATGAATCGTTGATTTTTATTGGCAATAATCTAGATTCATTGGAAGCTAGAAAACACTATTCAATCATGTTTTTGTTACTTTCTGTTTTTAACTTCTGACAACCTCCAAACAGCAGTAAATGTTTACTTAACAGCTCTGTGCTGGTATGTAAACAAACATCTGAAAGATATCCAAGAAATTATGGGAGATTATGTTGGATTGGACTTTGGATAGGTAAAATAGCATCCAATAAATCTTATAAAATTTGGCATGAGTTTCGGAAGTTACATGAACGAGTTTCCACTATAACTTTCTAAAATGTATTTTCTAAAGTTCTAGTTGCCTATTTAATATTTCCATCTTTCTTTCAGTTAACTACTTCACAATATATATGAACCCGAAGCCCATTACATATAAGATTGTTTAAGAAACACTAAAGTTAATAGTCATTTTCACATGGAAGTGGCCGGCTCCTTTCTCTATAGTGACTCTACATATCCAAAGAGCCAAACTTGAAACATTGAGTGTCGATTTTATTTTCTTTTTTTTTTGTGATCATTGAAAATCCTTTTTCTGGCTCTTGGACACCCAATTGGCTCAAGACTATTTGCTACCCTCAAATACAATAATTATGCCCCTTGTCTCATTCCATATAACATATACTCCACATGTAAATTTAATATAATAAGTCTGAAAAATTTAAGCTCCTCTATGTACTTAAAGTTTTACCCACTTGCATCAGTTGTTCACATCAACCACATATATTTAAAAAGTGAAATTTATTGCAGAATGTTTTTTTCTGTAAATTGGCATTCATATTGCGGAATGTTTGGACATTCAAATTATGAAGAGCAAAACTATTTGAAACGAAGTAAATGAGAACAAAGTATGGGTAACCAGGTTGAGTTGAAATATGACAAAACTTCTTATGTTTCGAAATTTTCAGATTTTCACTATATTTACGTGAAAATGATCTTTTTATTGTCAAGCATATATGCGAAAATAATCTATAACAAACTATTCAGCCATGATTGAGTAGTTTTTTTTTTTTGGTAAAAAAGATTATTGATTACCACTAAGCTAGTAAAAACTTATATATTAAGAAGTTGAGAGAGGCATGTTTATTTGTTTTGAAACATGTTCATTTCGTGATTGATCTCAGACGATATATGTGGTGTAAGCTTCTTATTTCTATTATAAAAACTCCTTTCGATCTTGAATACTCTTTGACTTCTATCTTAGTGGTCATCTTCTACATTATCTAGACAATCATTTTCTAGTCATCTTTGATTTCTAATATTAAAAATTATTAGTACGAATCTGTTTCGATTAAACAGCTTAAAGAAGTGTATCAAGATATTTGTAAAAAACATGAATATAAAACGTATTCTATTTTAGTTGGGGTGGGTGAATAACATCACATCAAAAATAATTTCATCACACCATTTGAAATGTTTGATTTGATAATTATTACTTCAATCATTTTGGGGATTGAAATTTGAGCTCAAGTTTTCCATGACGTTCTCCCACTTTGTCTTCTTGTCTCTTAGGATTCTCTCTTTCCTCCTTAAGGGCATTGAGCTTTCTCGACCAAAATGCACATCAACTACTCTCGAGCAAATATTATAATAGTAATTATTTTTAACATTTAAAAGTCAATGCAAGAGTGGAATATATATAACGTTATTAATCGTAACTAAAATTACTAAAAACGAAATAGTTATATGTTATTAACAACTAAGCTAATATTTGAATAGTCAAAAATACAACCTATATATACAACTTCAATGTATACCAAGTTAAAAATACATTCATGTGACCGTTCCAAAATTAAAAAAAAAAAACAGCCTAGTTAGACACTGACACTCATACTGATTAATAAATGTAGCAGCAACACAGAAAAAACTTCATATACAACTTGGCTAGAATTCAGACTCATTATAAACTACCATTTAACATAATGTATGCATGCATTGTGCATGCATGTATAATGTGCATGTGTTTTCTAAAAAAAGTGTATCATGTGCATGTAAACTGCATGTATGCATGCACTTGATCTTAATCGGATACCAATCTTTGTGATTGTGTTAGGTATTTAAATTTTCATAGGTAAAAGTTGGTATCTGATCAAAAAAATTTTTTTTAAATAACGATACCATATCTGAAAAGTTTGTAACCATACCCGATCAATTTTTTTTTTTTTGTTAAGGATCAAATAATAATTTATCTGCCTTCGATACGAAACCTAAATACCATCAAAAGACTAAAAGTATCTCAAAACCTAAAATAAATTACCGAAAAAAATAATTAGGCAATGACAAGTGGTTTATTTGAACTTTTTTACTCTTCGCCAGTAATAGTAAAATTAGATAGCACAATCATATAACGTTTCTGATAATGACTGACGATAATGATACAAATTGGCAGTGATAGTGGATGAAAGCCCTTAATAAAAGTTAATTACAAGGACATCATCACATTATTTTGGCCTTTATCAACTAGAAGAAAACTGGACTACGTATCCGTGATTAAACTATGCATTGTTAATTAACTAATAAAGTAAGAAGTTTATTTTGTTGGGATTGCGAAATTCCGTGTCCAACTCTATATTCTCCGATTAGTATGATATTGTCCACTTTGGGTCTAAGAGGCTGGCCCGCATGGATTTACTTTTGGTTTTCTTCCCAAAAGGCCTCGCACTATTAGAGTTGGACTTCTCTTTATATATTAGACACTCCTTGTCTAATTCTCCAATGTGGGACTTGGATTGACATCTCTTATTCTCCCCCTCAATTCAAGGACCACACACCTTGTGTCCTTTCCTCCAGCGAATCAGTATCCATCTTGTACCGTTAATCGCAAGGTTACTTTGAGGTGCTTTGAGGATGCTCCCTTTTCACATAGAAACTCCCCGGATCTTCTGACTTAGTTTCTGCCATAGACCTCCCATTCTTAACTTCAAGGATCCCTCATTCCTTCGAGGGTAATTTGGTCTTCTTGCAGATTTCTCGTCCACCTGGAGCTCTGATACCAATTGTTGGGATTGTGAAATTCCGTGTCCAACTCTATATTCTCCGATTAGTATGATATTGTCCAGTTTGGGCCTAAGAGGCTGGCCCGCATGGATTTACTTTTGGGTTTCTTCCCAAAAGGCCTCGTACTATTAGAGTTGGACTTCTCTTTATATATTAGACACACCTTGTCTAATTCTCCAATGTGGAACTTGGATTGACATCTCTCATATTTGTGTTGTGTGTATATAGTTTTCCTGGTAAAATAAAAGATAAAAATGGATCAATTTTCCAAAAAGAAAAGAAAATATGGAACAGGTTTACAGCAGAGATTTTTTTTATTCATCAAACGTCTATTCTAGAACGCAGAGATTAATAAGAAGTTAGGCACATACAAATATTTATGAAAATATATTTGTGAGTATTCTCCATTTGGCAAATTGGATAGAATGCCTTAAAGGTATGAATGAAAAATACTAAAAGTATAAAATGGGTATGTAATTATAAAGTTTTCGTATGAATAAAAGACGCGGAATTAAAAAATGTATCGGAAAAGGTGTGATGATCATATAATAGGCTTCGCTTTAGTGATTGGCTTATCCTTAATTCACCAATCAGTCGGACCATTATGACATCATCCATTTTCAATAAACTATTATATACTATTGATGATTGCTTAGCGAAGAAGATCAATGGAATTTCGAACTCTCATATAGTATTCAAGGGGCCAATGAATGTCAGAGTTAAAACAACTAAGAAATCTATTTTTATCAGTCAGTCAAAAACACAACTTTTTAGTTTCTTTGGGTTAGGTTGGGACAAATGTAGTTCTATATATATATACATATTTAGTTTTAGCTAAAAGAGCATATTTCCATACCAAAAAACTCGCATGGTAGTTACTGATTACATTATATTTCAGTTTGGACTTTTGTAATTTTCTCTACAAATTCTAATGGAATTCTTTGGTAAATAATAGAAATTTTAAGGTAGGCCAATATCAGGTGGTAGTGTTACTGATGGGACCAAAACAATGAAACATTCAAAACACTTTAATAGTTTATGACCCAATAAAAATAAGATTAAAGGAATATTAAATAAAGGAAACACTAAGAAAAAGCAATTGGAGAAAAAAGTTTAAAAAAAAAAAAAAAAAGATAGAGATGGGAAAGAAGATTTGAGGCTGTGGAAGAAGAACAAACCGTGCAAAAGGACATGAGACTTGAATAAAGAAGAAATAGACTTTGTCTGAATGATATGACTTGATGGTGTGTGTGTATTTGCCTTTTGTTTGACCAAAACAGTCACAATCTCTTTCATACAGTCGTCATTAGATTTCCCGAATTATGCAATTTCAGGGTTTAAATCAGTCGGCAAAGTTTACTGTGTTATGAATTTCACAATAGAGAAGAGTATTGATGTATATAAACAAATTTTCAATTCATTATTAGTCGGTTGAAGAAGATTAAAGAAAGTCTGTAACATCAAAGCTTATTAATCTCAAGTGAATATTTAATCCATAATCATGAACAACACTACATCTGTCGGGAAGAAATTAATGGTATCTTGATAAATGTGGTTTCCTCAAATGGTAAGGTATGCATCACTATACAGTAGAACCTGAAATTAGCTTTTGGAAAAGAATACAAGCAAATACTATTACTGTGTTATATAACTTTCTGTGAACACCGAAAATGCTACGACCAATATCAATATGCATATATATATTACTTAACACTAGATTATAATAAACCCATGCATGCCTAAGTTTCTGGTTATTTAAAGAAAGATACGTGCTAAATTTATAATAGTGGCAAGAAAGCAAAAAAGGGACCATTAACGAAGATTTGTTCATTTTCCAACAATTGAATAGTTTTTTTTTTTTACTTAGTAACGAATTTATGGCAGGAAACTATAGGACAATCCCCAAATGATTTTCTATGATGTTATTGAAATGTCAAAACAGTTCTACAACGAAATGATCAAATATGCGGTCGGTTATATTAGTTAGTTAAGCCAAAATATTGGTCTTAAACCATAATCATTTTGCAAGTGTGTGGGGTATAAGTGGCCGTTGAGTCATCAGCTTCTCACATCACATGTATTAAATAGCCTTTGCTTAAAAAGAATGTATTATAGCCTTTGCCTTAGCCTTTGTAATGAACACTATAAAACGACAAACCAACCCTGCCTACCGCATATCTTGCCTAGTTGCCTTTGCCTTAGCCTTTTCTAGTATACTCGTTTGGTTATTGTATAGTGCTCTTGACCATCTAGAGAAGAGTTGGATGTTAAGTTCCTGTATAGACATGATCTTATCTAGATGACTTGATTTAATGAGATTAAATACGTAATGAAAAGAAAATCAATCTGCATGATTTATTATCTCAAATTGAAAGACCAGAGCTCGAGAGTCATCTATTACAATTTCTTTATGATTTTCCACTGTAAATATTATAAACGTAAAAATCAGTTATTCGACAAGTATTGAAGACTATTATGTAGTATGCTTTTGTCCGGAATTTTCCTTATCAAGAAATAAACACTACAACATTTACAAATTGTTATGATACTATGCACAATCTATGGCTTATTAGTATTTATGGGATTTACATATATAATATGTGGGTGAAAGTTCAGTATGTCATCGTTGTGTTTGAGCATAAACGAGTAAACAATCGTTTAACTCGGCGGGAAAGTATTAACAATAAAGTTCAGAGGTTAATTAAAACCATGTTAAGAAAAAATAAAGTTCAGAGGTTGCAAGATGACAAGATCAAGGGGTATCTACGACGAATGTTATGATCTCATGTTTGGATTATGCATGGGTTTAAACCTAAACCTTCTAATAAAAAAAAAACAATATGGATCAAATATGTAAATTTCTTGGTAAAATTCTAGTTTAGTAATCATTTTATCATTAAAGAAAGTTCAGCTATCCATTTACGTCTTTAATATGAGATATTTTAGATCTACCTTTTGTGATACTAAGTAATTAGTTAACACCACGTTGTTTTATATATGATCCAGGACCTCTAGTTAAAATTCTACAGGAAACCATATAATAATTGATGTTATTTGAGAATAGAAGCAAATCTCAAAAGTCCAAGAGAAAATTTTCTTATTTTTCCAGAGAAAAAAAGAAGAAGAGAAATTGGTGAGTTGTGTAGATGTTGAAATTAATAAAGTATGTATATATATTTATAAGCATGATAAATTGACTTATTTGGCATCATTACCACTTTATATGTTGGCTAGCAAAAGCATTGTTTCTAAACTCAAATAATTTTGAAACCCCACAACTAGTAGAAACTATAAATTTTTCTCTCTGATGTAAGCACAAAACACTGATCGAAACTTGATTTTATCCCCAATATATACATAACGTGCCCAACTCCTCATGTGTCATTATCATCATAATGCATGGGCATGATATATAATAACCCTTTGTCAGTTCAATCATGCGCGAACATCATGATCATGCATCATGTATGTGCACCTGTATAATGCCACTAGATGTCCATGGTACCCTACTATACTCACATTGCACCGGCTACAACAACTTTCCGGCCACTTGGTTATTAAACTAATCATATCATATGATCGATGAACCACCTCTATGTCTCATCAAATACACACACACACACCCATATTTATAGTTATGTATGTATATATATATATATATATATATATATATATATTAATGTATGTATATATGGTACACCATGCATGCAATGGTTACGATAAAGCACAAGGCATGCTTCCCAAGTATGAAGTATCACCGATCGACGAATAAACAATACTGTACATCAATGGAACCAACTCATTTCAATTCATGATCAACCTGTTTATCAATATCGTAATTTATCTTTTATTTACCTACAAACCATTATGTTTAGTATCAACTATATATATATATTTGTAAAAAAAAAAAAAAAAAAAAAAAAAAAAAAAAAAAAAAAACTATATATATTTGTAGATTTATATGGCAACCAGTAAATAAACAAATAGTCTTCTCGATAATTTAAAGAAAAACATGCCAATGGGTCATGTAGAAGACATAATCTAAATTATTTTATTTCAAAAGCAAAACCCTTAAGCATGTGTCACGAAAGCCACCAATTTGCAAGAAAATGTGGTCCACTTCTATGCCTTTATCAGCTGTATAAACACTCCTTCTCATTAAGTCTCCACCATTAACTCATCCTCTTTGAGCTCTAACAAGAGGGAGAGAGCGAGAGAAAGAGAGAGAGAGACTAACCATGCAGCCAAATTATGATAGCTCAAGTCTTAACAACATGCAGCAACAAGACTACTTCCACCTAAACCACTATTACAACAACCTAAACCCTTCAACCAATGACAATCTCAATCTTATCACATACCCTCAAATTCATCAAGAACTCAATCTACAATCTCCAGCAAGCAACAACTCTACCACGTCAGATGAAGCAACTGAAGATATATTCGTCATCAACGAGAGAAAGCAAAGACGTATGGTATCTAACAGAGAATCAGCAAGAAGGTCAAGAATGAGAAAGCAAAGACACTTAGATGAGCTTCTCTCGCAGGTTGCTTGGCTTCGAAGCGAAAACCAACAGCTTTTAGATAAGCTTAACCAAGCCTCGGATAGCAATGAACTTGTTATTCAAGAGAACTCGAGTCTGAAAGAGGAAAACGTGGAACTTCGTCGAGTTATCACATCTATGAAGAAGCTTGGAGGAGCAGGAGGTGGGAGCCCAAACATCCATGGCAGATATTGTTCTCCTTCCTCGGATCATGATTTGGATCAGGACTTCTCTTGTATTACAGATGATCCAAGGACTCATTATCCATCATGAGTTATTCGTTCTGATCGAACTTTAAGTTTCTACCTCTAATCTATCTACTTTTTTTGTATCCGCAAAACTCTGGACCATATATATCTTTATGAGCCCGAGAACAAAGTGGATTTTTATGTAATTTTTTCTGTGGGCTAGACTTAGGTCTAGCACCGTTGAAACGTTGCTTTTATAACGGTTTAACTACGTCCAGCTACTTGTGAAGTTGTGATCATGAATAGTGAATTGGATGATTGCTTCTATATGTGATAATATGTCTGTTATAATCTAGATTCTGTATATCTTTTTGCACTTGAAGAAGATGATATATAAATTATAGTCATGATATTATTTTTAAGTTGTAAACAGAAACTAAAAAAGAAAATGATTATTAGTCGAAAAGAGAATGCATATTTTAAGTATACGTGCATAAGAAAGACAAACAAGAACCACCAACTCTCCTAACGCAAAGCGAGAGAGTAGCCAATTAATGTCAAGAAAATTAAATTACTCCAAAAGGTCTATGATAATTAATACGTATTCTTCGTGAGGATCGTTCGAGGAGAATCCTTTATCGAATTCTTTTCGCCTGACATAAAATTAAAAATATATGAGGTGAAAGTGGATTTGTGAAATTAACGTATATCAAATAAAAGTGATCCTCTCATATGCAGCATGCATTATTGCCTTTAAGCTCGTCGGTGAATAGCCATCTCGTATTATTGCATATATATCATCTCGGTTTTTGAATATGTAAATAACGTATAGTGCATGGATCCAAACAGGGTAAATTCCCAAAACCTAAAACGTATAACATGTTTTCATGAGCTGACGCGTCGTGAGGCTTATTTAATTTGGACATTTTCTCTATATCTAATCCTTGGTTTTGTAGACGGGCTTCAGTGAGCTTTGTTTTAACATTTGCTTAGTAAGGCCCATAAAAGTTGAACGGGGTCAAATCCTTAGCTATTCTGGTAATCTCAACCCATCACAAATAAATATGCGAGGTTGATGATCATTCATTCATTCCATGGACCACTCGATTGAAAATAGAACTACCTTAGGCGTAGTTGCCACTCGTGATACAGAGATTCTCAAGAGGACGTGATCCGGAAAACAACATATGATGTTACTATTTTTCATATCATCTTTTTACTATTTTCATTTGTGAGTAAACTACATACTTTATTACTTTGAGGTTGCAACTTTTGATCTATTTTCGTTTATCCGCTACTATTTTTTGTAAAGCAGGTTATCAACTTTTGAACTTCATCAAGCTCTTAACTCTTAACCATTTGTTATGCTTCACATCAGGTCGGTCAAGCTGACGTGGCAAACTAGGAAATATCCGAACAGCCAATTGGAATCTACCAAGTCGCGTCTAAAGATTAGGAAGCCACAAGTTGCAGCAAATTGGTGGGTCCAAAGGTGAATAATAAGGTTGGTTATATATCAACATCACATATGAAATGCATGTTTAATTGTTTTATACAAATTCAATTTGCATATGATCGCCATTATATTCATAGTAACAAAATATGCACAAGTCCATGCTAGTTGTTACATCTCTCTATCACCTTTTGAGGATATGATAAAAATGGATAATTATCATTTTAACCTTTACTAGAGATTTCAGACTTGTGGAAGTAATCACATTGACTTGAGTTCAAATCAACAAGGGCCAAGTAAACTTGGTGGATACACAATCTAGATTTTGAAGCCAAAACATATTCTAATGATTCTAATCAGTAGACTAAGACTATAAGTTAGGTTGTGAAGAGTCCTAAGTTAAAATGTAATAGCTTTCAACAAACATAACATGCAAGAGTTTCTATTTATATTTTAAGATATACAAATCGAAGAAACAGAAAAAAAGAATGAAAATACAGAGCAAGTAACTAACTGGCATCTATCAGAAGGGGCTAACCTCACGAGCTAGTTTCAGCAACAACTCTGGGACAAGACGCTTTCTAGGAGGAGCCAATGAGTCTTTGACCAGCGCGTCATCATCCTCGGCGTGTATCACAGACACTATGTCATCAAAGAGTTCATCTTTACCGCCTCTTAAGGGATCCTAAAACAAAATACTCTCATGTGTTTATTATTAATACCAAACACTGTGCTGAGACTGTGTGTCCGTGTTGCATAGTTTATGTGGCTTACCTGAAGAAACAAATCTGTATGTGTTTTGCCGCTGTATAAAATAAGCTCCACTTTGGCTCCAACAGCTTGGAGAGCGTCTGCAAAAGTTTTGCTACAAAAAAAAAGAAAGAAAAAGAAGTGTGGTCTTAGTAAAAAAGCAAAGCAATTTGATTAGCAAATGTATGACTCCAAGAGAATGATCATATACACCTTGCATCGGACGGTATTGAATAATCTGAGGATCCGTGGAAAAGCATAATTGGAGGCAACATAGACGCAGCTTTTCCAACGATTGGGTCTTTCAATCTTACTTCAGGAGAGAACTTTTCAAAGGACTCTTCTCCTTCCATTATGCTACAACAAGTTGAAGTTGATTCATTATAAAAGTACATATACAAGTAACTAATCAGACTGCGTTTAGGATTTGATTAAATTAGAAGTTACCTTAGGAAAATCGAGCGATACAGTCCCCGCTTATGGAAGTGATCCACCAAATTGTATAGATTGTACCTGTTCAAAGTTCAAAATGATAAGCAGATCAACTGAATATATTTACCATTAAAACGTAGGGAAATAATAGTACCCTCCAGATAATCCGAAATAAGCTTTTATCTGAGAAACCCTCCAGGAGATGCTCTCTCCTTTTGATTCTTTAGTAGCTTGTTCCAATAGAGCACAAGCGGCTATATGTGCACCAGCTGATTGTCCCATCAGGTAGATCCTACAGAAGTGCAGTTCAGTATCCGAAACCAAGTTGGAAGATCAAATGGTAGATAAAAGCCAAAGCTAGTGAGTTTATGGAAACCTGTTGGGGTCACCTCCAAATGCAGAGATGTTATTGCAGACAAATGAGATTCCTTGAGAAGCATCCGTCACCATATCACTAATTGTTCCCTGAGGAAAGTTTCTGGACCAAAAACGGAAGTGATTGGGTTGATAAAATCCCTAACAGCTCCAAACAGAGCTATAATATTTTCTGTTCTGTGTGGAATATACCACCTAGGTAGAATCCAGAGTAAGGAATATATCTAAAAGAACACTAGGTTTAGATTGTGTGCTTTTAGTTACCTGTAGTCAACGCATGCTACAATGATATCCCTTTCTGCTAGCTGCATTCCCAGGAGCGAGCCCCAAGCTTTGTACCTATATAACAGCACAAGAGTGGCAAACATAAACTCATTAACACATGACTCCATCTAGTGCAAAATTCAAGTGAAAACCTTGGGTGAGATAAGAATGCAGAGCACATCGAAGGGATCTATAACGTTTTTTAACCCAAGTATCAACAAAATAACAGTGAGTTCTATAACTGCGCAGGGGAACTGGGACACGAGATATATTTTACTACACCTACACCAAACTACATTCACAGAATTTTTAAAACGAATGAACTCTAAACATATGCATAGGAGAATGCTGTAACTCCAATGTGCTACTCACCCAATAATCCAAGCTCCACCCGTCACAAAAACGACAACCGGCTTCATGCCATCGTTGTTTTTTGGTAAGTACAGATCCAGCCTACCATCATACATGCAATAATACATCAACAGTCTCGGACATAGGTGATATGATAATAGCAGAGGTTATTCAACAAAACGTTTTAGGCCAAGGTGAAAGGAGAAAGTAAGATTCTGGTCCATTCACAGACAAACCTATTCCTTGGTTGATCTCCATACACTACACTCCTCCGCACTTGCGATGAGAAAAAATAAAGATACGCAACTGCCCAAGATTTAAAAAAAAAAAAAACATTGAGATGAGAAATAAAAAAGACTAGTTTCCCAGAAGACAGAATCTTAATTCAAAGAAAATGTCCTTTCTATGTACTTAATAATCAGCAAAGACAAGAGAAAACCTTGAAGAAAGCCAGGCATAAGCAGCATAGCATAACATGTAAGGGCAAGTAGCTTCATGATCCATCGATAGCCTACCCTGAACATGATGACTCAACAATTAAATAAATCCTTTCAAAAAAAAAAAAAAAAAAGACAACAACACCAAAACAAGACATACATTGCGAGTCAGCTGTCACAAGTTCAATAAATCAAAGAGTGAGATCAAAAGCACATGGCTTCCATTTCCCTAATTAGAGATAAGTTTCTAAATCACACGCAACTTGCAAAATAAGACAGAACAGAGTTACATTGATTCATTACAGAACAAGCAACAACTACGAGTAATATAATATTAGTTAAACGATACCGTGCACACAATTCTCAAAAACCCAGCTAATAATATATCTATATACCAATCAATCAATCACGAACTCCTCGTGCTGCAATCATCAAAACCGGGAAAAAATCTGAGATCAGTACCCGAGGTATCGAAGAAGCTTGAAGCTAAGACCAGTGATTAGATACGTCTCCGCCGCCGCGTGTCCGATGTCGCGGCCGAACGACTGCTGCCGGCAAATCCGACGAGATCCTCCGTCCACCGGCGACTTACCGGACACTCGACGACGCACCGGTTCCGGTGAAGAGAAACCGTTGGAGCCGTTAAGAAGAGTCGTTCTCTCGGACTCCTCTGGTGTAATAACCTCCTCGATCTCCGATACCGTCGAGGTCATCGGACGGCTTCTCTCCGCCTGCTGAGTCTCCAGAGGCGGATGCATCGTCGCCGTGAAATTTCCCGCCGGAATCAGTGAATCAGATTCGTCCCCGGTGGTGATGCTGTGTTGTTGGTTTCTCTCTCGAAATTTCAAACTCTTTGCGCTCTCTGTTTCTTCCCCTTCACCAGAAGAAAAATAGTTATATCGTATAACCAAGAGATCCTGTGACGGTGTCGTTTTGGATCCCTTCCTTGATTCACTCAAGTGAATTAATAATTATCTTCTCCTAACAAAACCTATACACATCATGTAATGAAACGATTAAAGAGGATATTGTCCCCATAAGACTTTTGTCGTTATGTAATTTTGGAAAATATTTTATTTTTTTGTTAATGAATTTTGATTGGATGGAGTAGTCTGACGACTTCATAGCTATTGGCAAAGGGTTAACCTCAGGGGACCCACATATGACGAATATTTCAGAATGTTAGAGAAAAGAACCCATCACTTTCAGAAGCTCTAGATCATGTGGCAGTGCCCACTGCCCACAAACCACTAGAACATCCCACGAATATTTTTCTTTTCGTAATCTAACTCATTACTAAGACCATCCTTATCGGTGGATTTAAGCATAACTCTTAGGTTAATTAATTGTTAAACAGATTAAAAAAAGGAAGAAAGGCCAAGACTTGCCTCTTCCGTAAGAGGTATTCCACTTGCCTCTTATTGCCACGCGTCGGGATTTGAGAGGACGACCGAACGGTTCGGGTTTAACGCGGTGAACTCTCTCTCTCCCATTCTCTCTCTCTCTCTCATTCTCTCTCTCTCGATCGAAACTTCGAAACCTCTGATCGGGAAAGGCGAAACGGCGATCAACTCCGCGATTCCTGTCGACGACGTCTCCAGCGGTGTCCAATCGGTGGTCCTCTCGCTCTCTCGGTGGTTCTCTCTATCTCTCGGTGGTTCTCTCGCTCTCTCGGTGGTTCTCTCTCTCTCGCGGTGGTCCTCTCTCTCTCGCGGTGGTCCTCTCTCTCGGTGGCTCTCTCTCTCGTTGGCTCTCTATCTCTCTCGGTGGTTCTCGTCGAGGATTTCGAGCTCTCTGACGGCGGTTGTCCTGAAATCGAAAGGTAAGCAATTTTTTTTGTTCTTCTTGACTTTTGCATGGCAGATGAATCATGTTTCTTGGTTTAATCAGTTGTTTTCTATGCAGGTTTTTGGTTATCTTCAAATCGGTCTGTCTGTGGATCTTCTCCTCCAAGCTTTCCTTCGGTGAATCACCTCTAATCAAAAGGTAATTTCTCTGTTCTTCTGCATGCTTCATTATTTCAGTGACTGATTATTGTTTGATGATTTGCTAAAACTAAACGTTTGTCAGTGTTCGATTCGGTTTGTTGTAACTGTTTAGATGATTTGTTTAAAACCAAATGTTTGTCAGCGTTCGATTTGCTTAAACCAAATTTAATGATGTGTTCGATTTGTTTGTGGTAAAAGTCTTCTTCCTTTGAATTGATAGAAAGGTTTAGGTAGTAGTTAATGTTTTGCTTAGTTGTATATTATGGTTGTGTTTACTTGGTGTAGTGTAATAAATTCATTCTGGTTTCTGAATCATAGTTTGTTTCTCTTGTCATATACAAGCATCCGGTTGTGTGATCGTGAAGTGAAGGTTCAAAGGGTTCATAAACGCTCACGGTCAGACGTCACAAATACGGTTAGTTCTCTTGTCATCTGGTTGTAATAACTAGAAATGTTAGAATTGTAGCTAGTGTAATTAATGTGATGGTTAGAGTAAGTATGTGGTTGTGTGATAAATGGTAGTGATTGATAGTGATAGTTAGATAGTGAAATTGTAAGACCCGATCCTGGCTAATAAGCCCCAACATGGACCCGCGGCCTCACTTAGCTAGATCATAGGGTGATTGATCATATTTCTAAGGTTCCATATTCATCTAAGCCATTTTCAATCAACTGAGGTTCATTCAATCCAACCCTAAGACTAGACAATAAGAGAAATAGTATCTTTATTAATAATAACATGTGATCCTTACATTGTAGTCATATCATTCAGTTTGCACAATAGGCTATCATAAGTTCATACAATACTAACACAACCCACACATCCATACACGGCCTGGTCTTCATGGCTCCTTGGCCTTGCCACGGTCCTGGTCAGATCCTGAAACCAACACACACACAACACAAGAACATAAGTAATCCGATAGCCTAACATACACAAGTTCTATTGCATGGTTCGGTTCACCTATCTAAGTTCACTAAGCTATCCAATCAGTTAGCAAAGCACACGGCCACACTCAGGACATCAGCTAAGACACCCTGAACACCCATAAGACACACGGCCTGACTGATCCAATGTGATCTAACCCATCAATCACACTTAGACCACAAGCGGCCATGATCACATCCCAAATCTGACCTACTGAAAACAATCTCTAAAAACTAATTAAAACTCATGACAATTACTGATAATTCCCCACTAAGAAGAATCCACCATCAGATCAATCAGAACCGGCCTAATCCCCATTGAATTTAGCCAAAACCCACCAAACCGGCCATAACTGAGCACCATCAAACCGGCCTGATAAATCCAATCAAACCACATGATAAATCATGATAAATCCTCACTAAGAGGAATCCATGGTCGGATCCCATCAATTCCATCCAGAACCATGAGATCCGGACTTAGCTGCCCAACCAAGGCCATGGAGAGTTTCTGTGAAACAGCCAAGGCCATGGTCGGCCACACTGGGTTGGAATCATCCAACACATCCAGAACAAAGTAGAACACAAGTAGATCATGAAAGGAAAGGGAGGAGATGGGTTTGGTCCAGCCGTTCCAACCACAGCCAACACGGAATCTCACCGCGGCCGTAGCAGGACCGTCCGGCCGTTCCACTCACCTTGGGCGTGCGCTCAGGAGTGCTCAAGCCCTTGTCCACATCCTTCTCCTTGCCTCTGGTACTCATCATCACACGATCTCCACACCACACAAGCCAACTCCTGGTCGGAATCACCCACACACTCACACAACCAAGTCCTTGGCCGATCTCTCTATCTCTTTCTCTGTTCTCTCTCTGTCACGAGTTTGGCAGAGTTTTCCTTAGGAAAAATTGTGGCAAATCTCGACCCCAAGGCCTGTATTTATAGGGGAAGGGGTTGGCCAACTGCCTGGGCGAACAGGTGCCACCTTCTGGCCGAACAGGTGCAACCTGTTCTTCCCACCCTTTTGCACAAACCGCCTGGTAACTGCCCCTTCTTCCCTTGGGCTGATCGAACACAAGCCCATACTGCAAGCCCACACGCCTGGCCCCTCTTGTCCAAGCCACAAACCCACCGGACCTCCATGTCCAGCAAGGACAGACCCATGGCCGCCCATGGACTGAGCCCCATGGTCAAGACTCCAACACTCCACCTAGCTGAGATGAGCTGGCCACTAGCTGTTCCAGCTGAGTGAGCTAACTATCCAGCTACTGGAGCTGACCCTTCCTAGTGTGAGCTGTCCTGAGCTTGTCCTAGCTGGTCCAGCTTCTTCCTTGGGTTGTCCAGCTCCCAAATCACTTGTCCAGCTCTCATTTCCTTATCTCCATCCGTTCCTGATCAAGTCTCATCATTTGATGGACTTAACCATCCGTTCCAGGTTAAGGTCCAGCATTTCTGAACTCCTTAACCTTTCTATCCAGCCATGGCACGCTTGTCCTGAGGTCCTAAGACCAGACTGTGCGTCTCCTCGTACCATGGCTGTGCCCGAAGGCTTAGTCAGAATCAGGGACATGACAAGTCTCCCCCACTTGAGATGGATTCGTCCTCGAATCCAATCCTGGACTTGTCTCCTCCACAAACTGACTATACCACTCTGGATAATCAGCCTTCATCCTTGGTTCTGTTTCCCAAGTGACTTGCTCATGACCACTGCACTCCCATACTACCTTGACCATTTGAATGGTCTTGTTCCTCATTGCTTTTTCCATCCTGTCTACAATCCGAACTGGCCTTGTTTCCAAGGTGAGGTTCGTGCCTAGATCAGATGGAATCTCAGGTAGGATGATGTCTTGCTCAGTAAGACATTTCCTTAATTGAGACACATGGAACACATTGTGGAAAGCATCCATCTCGGTTGGCAGGTTCAGCTTGTAAGCCACAGCACCAACTCTTTCTATGATCCGGAATGGACCCAAGTACCTTGGATCCAACTTTCTGCGACCAGATACTCTCTTCTGGCCTCTGAAAGTGATCATCTTGAGGTAGACCATGTCGTCCACCTTAAATTCCACATGCTTCCTCCTTCTATCAGCATAGCTCTTATGACGATCCTGTGCCTCTTTCATCTTGTCCCTTATGAACTTGATTTTCTCAGTTGTCTCCTCAACAATCTCAGGCCCTATCATGCTGCGCTCCCCCACTTGGGTCCAGCACAATGGTGTCCTGCAAGGCCTCCCATATAGAGCTTCATATGGAGACATACCAATGCTTGTGTGAAAGCTATTGTTGTAGGCAAACTCCACCAAAGGTAAGTGCCTTTCCCAGGACTCCTTCCAGTCCAAGACACAAGCTCTCAACATGTCTTCCAACGTTTGGATTGTCCTTTCAGACTGTCCATCCGTTTGTGGATGATAAGCCGTGCTCATGTTCACTCTTGTTCCCAAGGCCTTTTGAAAAGCCTTCCAGAAGTAAGAGGTGAAACGTGGGTCTCTATCAGAGACTATACTGGCTGGTACACCATGTAGACGTACTATCTCATTCATGTAGATCTGCACCAAGGGCTCCACACCATCAGTCTTCTTGATTGGTATGAAATGAGCTGACTTGGTCAATCGATCCACCACTACCCAGACTGAGTCCTTCCTGTTCCTGGTCGTGGGGAACCCAGACACAAAGTCCATGGTGATGTGGTCCCACTTCCACTCCGGAATAGGCAAGTTCTGCAGCAACCCGCTGGGTACTTGATGTTCAGCTTTGACAAGCTGGCAGGTTGAACACTTGGCCACCCACTCGGCCACATCCGTTTTCGTACGGATCCAATGGTAGTACCTCTTGATGTCCTTATACATCTTGTTCAAGCCAGGATGCACAGAGAACTTAGACTTATGAGACTGTCTCATAATCTCCTCCTTGAGTTCCTTATCATTAGGAACACTGACTCTTCCATGGACCAAGATGGTACCATCCTGTGCAATCTGGTACTCTGTCTTATCATTCAGAGCAACCTTCTGAAGGTTCTCATCCAAGCTTTGTGCTTGTCTAATCCTGGTGAGAAGATCAGCCTGATTCACTGCCTCCAAACCTAATGGCTCGTCCTCACTGGCCATTGTGTTCAGATGCAAGGACCTGACCATTCCCTCCAGTGTTTCTGCTTCCTTCTCAGCTGATACCTCAGCTCTCCTGCGGCTCAAGGCATCAGCCACCAGGTTTGCCTTCCCTGGGTGGTAAGCAATGTCAAGATCATAATCGGCCACAAACTCCATCCACCTCCTTTGTCTCAAATTCAACTCAGGTTGAGTGAATATGTACTTGAGGCTCTTGTGGTCGGTTAAGATCTGAACCTTGGCACCATACAGGTATGAACGCCATATCTTGAGAGCAAACACCACTGCGGCCATCTCCAGGTCGTGTGTTGGGTAGTTTCCCTCATGCTTCCTCAATTGTCTAGAGGCGTAGGCAATCACCTTCCCATGTTGAGTCAATACACACCCCAATCCAGTAATGGATGCATCAGTGTATACCACATAGGGTTGGTCAGCCTCGGGCAGCACTAGAATAGGTGCTCTGGTCAACATGTCCTTGAGTGCAGAGAAGCACTTCTCACAAGCCTCAGACCATACAAACTTCACCTCCTTTCCAGTTAGTTGTGTCATTGGTTGAGCCAAGCTAGCAAACCCTTTGACAAACTTCCTGTAATACCCGGCCAGACCCAGAAAACTCCTGACCTCAGTTGCATTCTTAGGTCTTGGCCACTCCTGTATGGCCTTGATCTTCTCTGGATCCACAGACACTCCCTGGTCTGATACAATGTGACCCAGGAACCCAACACTCCTTTGCCAAAAACTGCACTTGCTTAATTTAGCAAAGAGTTGTTGTTCCCTCAGCCGTCCTAACACTGCCCTTAGATGCTTCTCATGATCCTCCTTGGTTTTGGAGTAGACCAGGATATCATCAATAAAGATGATCACAAATTCATCTAAGAAATCTCTGAAGATGCTGTTCATCATCTTCATGAAAGCTGCTGGTGCATTGGTTAATCCAAATGGCATGACCACAAACTCATAGTGGCCATACCTGGTCCGGAAAGCTGTCTTCCTAACATCATTTGGTTCAATGGGAATCTGATGATACCCTGAAGCCAAATCTATTTTGGAAAACCACTTTTCACCCTTGAGCTGATCCAATAGCTCATCTATCCGAGGTAATGGGTACTTGTTCTTCACAGTCACCCTGTTCAACCCTCGATAGTCAATACACAGCCTGAAGCTACCATCCTTCTTCTTCACAAAGAGGACTGGTGCTCCCCAGGGTGACACACTTGGCCGTATGAAACCCTTATCCAGCAACTCCTCGAGTTGCTTCTTAAGCTCAGCCATCTCAGCAGGAGCCATTCTATAGGGACTTTTGGATAATGGGGCCGTCCCTGGTTCGAGTTCTATTATGAATGGGTCCGACCTATCAGGGGGGATGCCCTGAAGCGCCCTAAACACATCCTGGAACTCACCAACCAGCGGTATTCCCTCCGGGTCACCACCCCCTACGACCTCCTTAGTGGCGATTGTGGCCAGATAAGCCTCACAACCCTTCCTCAGCATCCTTTCCACATGGATAGCTGACACCACCAAGCATCCAGAGATCGGACGTATACCTTGGAACTTGATCGGAGTCCCACACCCACTCTCAAACAGCACACGACCCCGGTGGCAGTCAAGAGTGGCCCGATACTTTCCAAGCCAGTCCATACCTAAAATCACTTCATGATTCTTTAGGTGGACTACCACAAGATCCACAGGCATGACCCTGTCCTGGATCATCACTGGGACGTCCTGAATCACCCCTAGAGAATGCATCACTTGGCCTCCGGCCGCATTCACTACCCCAGGACAATCCCCCGTTCCCAACTGGAACAACCCCTTTCCGAGCATCCCTGGACTTACAAAACTATGTGTAGCTCCAGTATCGAAAAGTACGTGTGTTTCCACACCACCAATACTTAGGGTCCCTACACATGACCCAAACTAAGTATCTAACCATCCTAGGTTCCATACCATGCAATTCTACTGAATTGAAAAGAATAAGATCAGACATAATACCAGTGATCGCGAGGAATGGTCCAGCCTTGTCCTCGTCCTTGGACAACTCATAGATGCGGGGTGCTGATGTCTGTCCATGGCTCTGGCCTGTCTTACTGGCCTCCCCACGGCCCTTGCTAGCCCCAGCTGCTAACTTAGGACAATCCTTGCGGAGATGTCCCCTCTTTCCACAGTAGTGGCAAGTCCTGGTATCACCACTGGCCCCTTGCTCCTGTCTAGGACAGTCACGAGCTGAGTGATCCATCTTACCACATCGGAGACAAGCTCCCATTGCCCTCCAGCATTCACCTCCATGGTGTCTGCCACACTTAGGACACACTGGCCTACCACCTGAGGTTTTACCCTCATCAGCCTGGTCCCTCTTCCTCTTCCTGTCACCACTCTGGCCCGAAGCCACCACCATACTCTTAGGCTTCTGCTTGTTCTCATCTGCAAGATTGACCTCCAGCAAGGCCATCCTCTCAACCAGCTCGGACACAGTGGGGAAGGTGCGGACAGAACAGTAAGTCCTAAGTTCAGCCCTAAGGCCTCGGATGAACCTTCGAACCTGCACTGCCTCATCCTCCAACTCTCTTCCCACATAGCGCCTAAGTCGGTTGAACTCCTCCTCATACTCCCGAACCGTCCTGCGCCCCTGAACCAAGTCCAGGAACTGTGCCTCCAGACGATCCCATGCCTCAGCTGGGAAGTACTTGTGGTTGAACTCAACCTCAAAGTCTGAGAAGCGTTCAATGGTGTAGTTGGTACGCTTGTCCAGAGCCAACCACCAGTTGTGTGCATCTCCCTCCAGGAAATGAACAGCAATGTCCTTCTGGTAGTCCTTTGGACAACGGCTTGAGCTGAAGTTGCGGACCAGCCTGGTCTTCCATTCATCAGCCTCTATGGGATCAACACTTCCAGCAAAGTGTTTGGTCCCCATGCGGGTTATGTGCTCCAGAACCTTAAGATAATCCACCTTCTTAGTGGATCCAGCTGGGGGATCAATCTCAATCACCTCAGCCACCTGTTCCACTTGCACTGGAGCCACTCCCCCAGCTGCCTGAGCTGCTGCTGTCCGGCCGGCCTGATGATTCCCAATGGGAATAGCTGTCTGGATCGGTATGGCCTGACCCAAGGGTGCGAACGCCTGAGTCAAAGCCAATATCTGAGCTCCCATAGCCTTCATGACCTCCAAGACCTCATGCATGGTTGGTTCCACAGCCTGGTCCAGCTGACCAGCTGTCCTACCACCCGCGGCCCTGTTCTGGTCACCAAGGCGTCCGGTGTGTGAGGACTCACCCTCACCCTCCAGCTCCCCACCTTGCAGCCGTCCAGCTCCACCAGCTCCATCAGCCTGTCCTGACCCATGTTCCAGCTGAACATCAGTCCCATCCACACGAACCTCAGTAGGATTGAGCTGGACAGTAGTCAATCCAGTCCCAGCATTGACCTCATCCGTTTGGATTGGCAATGCTGCGGCCAGATGCACATCATCTGCACCCACATGACCGGATGCTCCAGCAGCCTCCTTACTCTTTCGAGACTTAGTCTTGCTTTTTCCACCCTAAGGATTCAAACCAGTCAGCAAATCAAGTTAGTCCACAAGACTTAACAATTATCTGCAAACAATCCCTAAGGCTAAGCAAGCTGACCAGACCTTACCATGAGACCCAGCCGGATGTGTGGTGACAAACCCAACCCAAATCAATCCTAGAATCAACTCCGCTCTGATACCAACTTGTAAGACCCGATCCTGGCTAATAAGCCCCAACATGGACCCGCGGCCTCACTTAGCTAGATCATAGGGTGATTGATCATATTTCTAAGGTTCCATATTCATCTAAGCCATTTTCAATCAACTGAGGTTCATTCAATCCAACCCTAAGACTAGACAATAAGAGAAATAGTATCTTTATTAATAATAACATGTGATCCTTACATTGTAGTCATATCATTCAGTTTGCACAATAGGCTATCATAAGTTCATACAATACTAACACAACCCACACATCCATACACGGCCTGGTCTTCATGGCTCCTTGGCCTTGCCACGGTCCTGGTCAGATCCTGAAACCAACACACACACAACACAAGAACATAAGTAATCCGATAGCCTAACATACACAAGTTCTATTGCATGGTTCGGTTCACCTATCTAAGTTCACTAAGCTATCCAATCAGTTAGCAAAGCACACGGCCACACTCAGGACATCAGCTAAGACACCCTGAACACCCATAAGACACACGGCCTGACTGATCCAATGTGATCTAACCCATCAATCACACTTAGACCACAAGCGGCCATGATCACATCCCAAATCTGACCTACTGAAAACAATCTCTAAAAACTAATTAAAACTCATGACAATTACTGATAATTCCCCACTAAGAAGAATCCACCATCAGATCAATCAGAACCGGCCTAATCCCCATTGAATTTAGCCAAAACCCACCAAACCGGCCATAACTGAGCACCATCAAACCGGCCTGATAAATCCAATCAAACCACATGATAAATCATGATAAATCCTCACTAAGAGGAATCCATGGTCGGATCCCATCAATTCCATCCAGAACCATGAGATCCGGACTTAGCTGCCCAACCAAGGCCATGGAGAGTTTCTGTGAAACAGCCAAGGCCATGGTCGGCCACACTGGGTTGGAATCATCCAACACATCCAGAACAAAGTAGAACACAAGTAGATCATGAAAGGAAAGGGAGGAGATGGGTTTGGTCCAGCCGTTCCAACCACAGCCAACACGGAATCTCACCGCGGCCGTAGCAGGACCGTCCGGCCGTTCCACTCACCTTGGGCGTGCGCTCAGGAGTGCTCAAGCCCTTGTCCACATCCTTCTCCTTGCCTCTGGTACTCATCATCACACGATCTCCACACCACACAAGCCAACTCCTGGTCGGAATCACCCACACACTCACACAACCAAGTCCTTGGCCGATCTCTCTATCTCTTTCTCTGTTCTCTCTCTGTCACGAGTTTGGCAGAGTTTTCCTTAGGAAAAATTGTGGCAAATCTCGACCCCAAGGCCTGTATTTATAGGGGAAGGGGTTGGCCAACTGCCTGGGCGAACAGGTGCCACCTTCTGGCCGAACAGGTGCAACCTGTTCTTCCCACCCTTTTGCACAAACCGCCTGGTAACTGCCCCTTCTTCCCTTGGGCTGATCGAACACAAGCCCATACTGCAAGCCCACACGCCTGGCCCCTCTTGTCCAAGCCACAAACCCACCGGACCTCCATGTCCAGCAAGGACAGACCCATGGCCGCCCATGGACTGAGCCCCATGGTCAAGACTCCAACACTCCACCTAGCTGAGATGAGCTGGCCACTAGCTGTTCCAGCTGAGTGAGCTAACTATCCAGCTACTGGAGCTGACCCTTCCTAGTGTGAGCTGTCCTGAGCTTGTCCTAGCTGGTCCAGCTTCTTCCTTGGGTTGTCCAGCTCCCAAATCACTTGTCCAGCTCTCATTTCCTTATCTCCATCCGTTCCTGATCAAGTCTCATCATTTGATGGACTTAACCATCCGTTCCAGGTTAAGGTCCAGCATTTCTGAACTCCTTAACCTTTCTATCCAGCCATGGCACGCTTGTCCTGAGGTCCTAAGACCAGACTGTGCGTCTCCTCGTACCATGGCTGTGCCCGAAGGCTTAGTCAGAATCAGGGACATGACAGAAATACTGTGATTAATGTAGCAGATATATATCAAATCTTGTTTGTTTGGTTAGAGTCATGAATACTGTGATTAATGTAGTAGAATTCTCTTCCTTCTCTCCTTCTCTTCCTTCTCTGCCTTTCTATAAACGTCAAGCTTTCCTTCTCTTCCTTCACTTTTCTTATCAACTTCTCAACTCTTTCTCCATATGGAGCCTCACCAAAACTCTTCTTCTAGCTTTCTGATTAGTTTCGGGAACCTTGGAGGGGTTGCACCTACTCCAGTCCCTGGAGTTGTAGCACCTTCTCCAGTCCTTAGAGGTGTTTCACCTTCTCCAGTTCCTGGTTCACGTGCGCCTCCCCCCCAAAGGTTTGTGTGGTCTACGGTTGAAGACCTGGTTCTCATATCCGCATGGTTGAATACCTCGAAGGATCCACTAACGGGGAATGAACAAAAAGGAGGAACCTTTTGGAAGAGGATAACCACCACCTACAACAACAGTCCGAAGGTCGTTGGTTTGGCTAAGAGAGAGCTTAGCCACTGTAAGCAAAGGTGGGGGAAGATAAATGAAGGTGTCAACAAGTTTGTGGGAGCATATGAAGCTGCAACAAAACAGAGGACGAGTGGGCAGAGTGAAGATGATGTGTTGAAAGCTGCACATGAGATATACATCAACGCGCACGAGAGGAAGTTCGCATTGGAGCATGCATGGAGGGAGCTTAAGAATGATCAGAAATGGCGTGGGAGTTATGGAAGTTCTCAACAAAGTTCTGGATCAAAAAGAAAGAGGGTGGGGGAAGAACAGTCAATGCCCAGTGTTAATGGAGAGAATGATGTGAGTGTTAGGCCTATTGGTGTTAAGGCAGCCAAGGCGAAGGGGAAAAGAGCGGTGGATGAAGAAGGGAAGAATATGCTAGAGGTGTTAGCTGCGAAAGAAAAAGTTAACAAGAGCAAACTCCTTGACAGTTTGCTTACCAAAACAGAGCCACTTACTTCATTAGAAATGGCGCTTAAGGACAAACTAATCACTGAAATGTTATCTATGTAATATTTCTCTTAAGCTATTGTGTAATATTGTTCTTATCTTAAAGTTGAATTATCAATGAATTATTTATCTAATTCTCTGTCTTCTATGTTTATAAATTAAACTCTCAAAGTTCTAATTTCTCTGTGTTTATTTTTTTGCATTTCAGGGGAACAAATCAGCCACATCCTCAAATGGAAGCAAGAAAGTCGATTGTTTGTGGCCTCTCAGCTGGAGGCCTCATACCACCTCTACCACAAGATGATGATGTTGTGGAGAACACACCACAAGAAGTAGAAGTGGTTGAGATATCCGATGACGAAGAGGACGATTTGGTGGAGTTATCACGTGTAGAATTCAGGGCAAACATGGGTTATTTCACTAGGGTGGAGGAACCCGAAGAAGACATTGAACCTGAGTTTAGAAGGATGGTGAAAAGGATGCGCGAGGAAGAAAAGAAGATGAGAGAGGAGAAGTACAAGGTTTGGAAGGCTGGAATCAAGCTCGAGGAAGGAGAATGCTCACGGATTCATTAGGGTTGTCTTGTCTTGTTTTTTTTCTGTTGTCTGGTCACGGACTTTGTCTTGTGAAGCATTGTCTTTGTCTTGTTTCTTTTTCTGTCTGGTCAGACTTGGTGTTAGTCACGGACTTGGTGTTAGTCACGGACTGTCAAAAACTTCTCTATTTATATGCTTGCTAGTTCATTGTCTTCTATAATTCTACATCTTTTCATTGTCTTTCTATTTCTACATCTTATTATTGTCTTCTCTGTTTATTCATCTCAACAAATCCACCTTCATATCATTTCCAAATCAACCACAAACTTCACCTTCTTTTTCTCTATTTAAGAAAACAATCATCATATGGCTTCTTCTTCTCGAGATCCTGTGGATGACTATGTGGATGATGCAGTTGAACAACTCTATGAACAACATTTTGAACGATCATTTGATCGTTTAACCATGAATCAACACGGTCGAAGAAGAAGACCAAGAAAACCACGAAGGTATATTGATCGTCATCGAGAAGAAGGGCAAGACCAATTATGGAAAGACTATTTTAGTGCAACTCCAACGTATCCTCATCATATATTCCGGAGACGTTTTAGAATGACCAAGCATTTGTTCCTGAAAATTGTTGATCAACTCGGCAAGGACGTTCCATATTTTAAGGAAGCAAAAGATGCTATCGGAAGGAATAGTCTCACTACACTTCAAAAATGTACCGCCGCCCTTCGTGTCTTGGCTTATGGTTCAGCAGCTGATACCGTCGACGAATACATCCGGCTCGGTGAAACAACAACTCTCCTTTCTGTTGAACATTTTGTGGATGGAATAATAAATTCTTTCGGCGATGAGTACTTAAGAAGACCAACACCGGCTGATCTCCAACGTCTACTTGATTATGGAGAGTATCGAGGCTTTCCGGGGATGATAGGAAGCATCGATTGTATGCACTGGGAGTGGAAGAATTGTCCCACCGCTTGGAAAGGGCAATATTCTCGTGGTTCGGGCCCCCCAACAATCGTTTTGGAGGCGGTTGCATCATACGATCTCTGGATATGGCATGCATTTTTTGGACCTCCAGGTACATTAAATGATATCAATGTACTTGAACGTTCACCGGTTTTTGATGACATAATAAACGGTCATGCTCCGAATGTTACTTTCTATGTTAATGGAAATGAGTATAATATGGCATACTATCTCACCGATGGGATTTATCCGAAATGGGCAACTTTTATCCAATCTATTACTATGCCTCAAGAACCGCAAGCAGCTCTATTTGCTCAACGTCAAGAAGGATACCGAAAAGATGTTGAGCGGGCTTTTGGAGTCTTGCAAGCTCGCTTTGCCATCGTTAAAAATCCAGTCTTATTTTGGGATTTAGAAAAGATTGGGAAGATTATGCGAGCATGTATCATACTCCATAATATGATCGTACAAGACGAACGAGATAACTACAATCTAAATGACATTTCAGATTTCCAAGACCAACGAACTTCGCATGTCGATAGCCCGTCTCCTCCAGTCCCTTCAAATATGGAATTCATGATGGATGCTCGAACAGATATTCGTGATAGACAACAGCATCAACAACTGAAACATGATTTGGTTCAACATATATGGCATAGATTTGGGGGTGATGAAGACGACAACTGATCTCAATGTTTGTTTCAAATAAATCTCGTTAATTTTAATAATCTTTGTATCATGTTTTTATTTTAAAATCAATGTTTAAGATGTTATCTTCAATTATGTTTTATGTAATAAATAAATTTCTTAATTTTATAAATTTGTTTCATAAAATTTAATAAATTTGTTTAATATTATTTTTTTATTCAAGAACCCAATTTAAAAACCTTGCAATGGAGACACCAAACTCTAAAAGTTCTTCATTAAGTATCCTAATTACCTTTATGCCTAAAATATAATTAACATTTGCCTAAGAGTCATTTAATGAGTATCAGCAATAAGGATGCTCTAATAAAGTATATACGCCAGTATCAAAGTAGTAATGTTATTTTTTTGTCAACAAGTAACAATGGTGATGATTGGTGAGAGCTGTGAAGGTTGTGCACAGTTCTATTTCTCTCCACAGCCAAAATATCAAAGCAATCAAACTTTACTTTGCATTTTAAAACTCACAGCCATAACTACCTTTGATTTCATTTTTTTTTGCTGTAGAGAGCAAGTTTTTCACAGCACTACTTCAAGTGCTTTAGATAATAATTATCTCGTTCCTATAAAAACGTTTTCTCTGTTTCCAAATATACGTAGAATCTTACATATGTATGTTAATGATATGATACCTAACAATTGTATTTATTTACTTAAAATAAATATTTTATAATTATATAGTAACAATATTTAGCTTATTGTAGTGTAATAAATTTACAGACCATAGCTTCTGGTAACGACATCTCGTTCTACACAGCTAAGTATCATAAACATATTTTCTTAAACTAGTTTTTTTCCGTCAAAAGATTACCATTTTATTTTAAACATTCAACATGTTTTGATACACAAACTGAAACTTAAACTAGCGGATGAAAAAACAATTCCCAGAAACAAAAATTCATATGAAGGCGGCAACTAAAACTCACTCCGGAATGACAAACGGCAACAAACAAACATGCTAACTTAGACTTAGCGACTTAACAAGTTAAATAAACAGATTTTAACTCCAAGTAGTATACTATGATCAGGAAATTTCGCTACTGCCCATGGCTCGCCCCACAAAATTATCTACCTCCTTCACCCAGTGCTCCACAACTTACCGCTGCTACATACGCCCGCCAAACGATAACGTCAACCAAACCAGAACACCAGGACTTCATAACCCGACAAGAGGGAACTCGAATCGGTCCACACAACCTTCGGATATGGATTCGACACATCCAGCGTCTATAAACTCCTAGATAGAAGCCCACACAAACTCTCAAACCACACGAAGCTTTAACTGATGAAACCACTCCAAACAGACTCACGGAATAAGAAACACCTGGCAAACGATCATCAAGACACCACAAACGAAGCAGATCTGCTACTAAAATTGAGGGACAAAACCTACCATCACTCTCAAAGAAAAGGCCAGACAAACTCTAACAGCCTAACAAGACAACTAAGCCAGAAAACTCAGAAACCAGAAGCACAGCCCAAGCAAGGTTGAGACGAGAGCCGTTGCCTCAAACTGGTACTAGATTTTACAAATGAACACTGAAACGAAACAGGAGGCCTCCTCGCGCCACGGACGCGTCTTACAAACCCTAATGAGATCTGAAGCATCCACCATTCCAGAAAGCATATCACCTCTTAGTTGAGACCGGAAACGAACAACAACCTTATTCTCACACCCGAATCTGATAGATCGGAAGCGAGACCACAGATCTGAGAATCCTGTTTCAAAACAGAGATCTCTTAAATAGAAGGTCGGAAACAAAAACAAACTGAGAACTAACATAAGCAAAGATAAAACTAGAAGGCCAACCCCTCACAGAAACCAGACAACAAGTCGCCGGCATCAGAGGAGTTGAAGACGACGCTCATTTTTTTCTCTCTCGCGTGAACAACCCTTTTTGTCTTAAACTAGTTTCTATCAAGCAAAATTTACACAAAAAATAAAGGGGAGCCACCTTACCCACACTTGTTGTCATGTCTAGTCTATCATTTTGAAAGAAACAAGATTCTAGACTTTAACCAGCTAGCTTAGTGGCAATTTCTTGGAGCTTAGTGTGTACCTACATCATTCCTAGGTTCGATTCCCTCTGTGAACTAAATTATCACTACTTGATCAGTCTGGGCTTGGGCTTTGGTCCAAGTGGTTTACATGGTAGGCCGTAATAGATGATCGGTTCACCCCCTAGCATTAGTCGGAAGGTATTCCAAACTCGAATCAGGTAGTGTGGTATGCTTTCGGGTTAGTCCACTCTATAGCACTAAGTGTATTTCTCTCGAAACCGACCAGATCAGCCGAGAGAGTTTATCAAAAAAAAAAGATTCTGGACTTTCTTTCACAAAAATCAACATATGCAAAAAAATATTTATATACTTCCATAAAACCTCAAAGTTTTAAAGGTTCAACTACTTTTAAGTGGTTCAACAGATTAAGAGTTGAAACTTTAGCTTTCAATAGAAAAAAAAAAACCTTAGCTTTCTTTGATGATTACACATATAAGTCTTCAAAATGCACATTCATACATATAAGGGATGTACGTTTACTGTACTGATAAGAATTGGCTTGACTGGTTTCCCCGCTACCACCCGCAAACGCAGCTTTTGCGGTTGGTAGCGGTTGACAGCGTTTCAAAACAATCATACAACCCGCTATAAATCGCTTCAAACCGCTCCGAACCTCTTAAAATCAAAAGCTGGTTCCAGCTGACGTTTGCGGTTGGATACAAAAATATAAAATTATTTTTTCTAAATATTTTAAAATTAAAAATTAAAAATCAAAAATGGAAATATTATAAATTAAAATATATATACAATTTAGATATTAATTTAAATTCACAATCAGTGTCATAATTTGTTTTATAAAAACTTTAAACTATCTATTCATGATTAGAATTTTTTAAAACTTAATATATATACATTTATAAAGATATACACATATATAAAATGAAACAAAATATTCTTTAAAAGTTTTTAATATAAATCTTCAAAAATATATACTAAAATTATAATTTTCAACTAATTAAAAAATTAGATAAATGAACATAATATTATTATTAATCATATTATATTAATAATTATTATATTTTATCACAATAATATATTTTATATATTTTATAATGTTATAATATATTTATATTGGTAATTTATTATTAAACTGATGCAATATTTCATAATCAACTAGTCATAAACATCCCGCAAACGCAACAATTTTCAAACATTATGCCAGTCATACAAAACGCAACATAACGCTTGAAACCGCAACCACCAGTATCCACAAACTTCCGCAGCCGCAACCGCAACCGCAACCGCTGCGTTTGAACCAGTCGGACCCTTACTATCTTGTCCGTGTAGACATATTTTAAGATAAATAAATAAATAAATTTGACGCTTCCTTTGTTTCTAAAAAATAAATGTTAAATAAGAATTTGTTTCAAAAACATATATGTTTAGTGGAAGCTCCCTTGGTCCATGGTTTGATCCGGAAGTCTGGGTTTCAAACCCCAAAAATACCAAATTATGCCTATTATGGAGAAATAAATTACAATAGATCTTCAGCTTGATGCATAGCGTACCATCGAACATGGATATTATAGGACGGCTCAGAGTGATGCAGTCAGGCGTGTATTTTCACAAGGTGATAGAATTGTCGGCTGTAAAATCGTCTATGTAATATTTTCATCGTTGTAATATCATAACTAATCAGACGTTAAAAAAACATATATGTTTGAAGTTTTTATATAAACTCTGTTTGTTAATAGTGGTGAATTGTAAACTTTAAAAAAATTGTACTTTGTAAATACTATTTATTTAGAATTATGGGAAATTGACAAATACAGAAATAATACATTTATTATCAAAATTAATCATATTTTATTAATATGTGAAAAATACATAAATATACATTTTTAAGAATTTTATTACTATTTATCCTAAACTGTCCATGATCCTAGTTTTTGTCTTAGTTCTCTACTTAGTTAATCTCTACTTCTTATCCTCCAGTGCAAAGAAAGAAAAAAAAATTGTTAACCTCGGATATCATGAATCAGAAAAAAATGAAGGGGAAGGGGGAACTAATTACTTGATAAGGTTGAAGAGACCAATAACTTATCCAGATGGAAAACCAAATAACGCCTAATTCATATAAGAAAATACTTTGTTGTGGTCATCAACAATATATAGATATAGTCACCATCTATCTTCTACGGATTTTGTTTGTGGCCTTTAATCCGTTTTGAGATCCTCAAAAGCTTAAACGAATCATGGAGTCTAACTTTTTGCTTCATTGTACTTCTCTTTCCGTTCTTTTGATAGCACTTGTCTTATTGCTATGTCTCTCTCACTTGCATCTGCTGAACGACTAGAAGAAGAATCAAACTTTTGTCCTTATAACGACAAGGGATGTCTAAAATATATGAACGAATTTGCAGTGGAGCATGTCAACCAGTTGAAGAGGTCATAGCTTCTCTGAAGAAAGAGTTTCAAGATAGGCGCATAAGCCGGGATGGAATCCACTTGCCACATGAAACATATATGAACATGACAGAAACTCTCTAATGTGCCTTGTTGAAACATGAGTTTTTGTGTGTTAATGTACACACATGCGTATACGTACATAGGAGACAAAATGATTGAATTGATTGTTTCTTTCATGTATAATTTTAAACACTTGTTTTAATTGGAAAAGCGAGTTGAAGTAATGAACGTTCTTGTGTTGATTTTACTTTTAATATTGACTGCAACCTCTGTTACTATCGATATCAAAGATCAGTGAGTTTTAAACCAAGTTTTATTTTATAAATCAAGTTACATTACACATTGTTGTATTTTATTAACGGAAAACAACAACTTCAAAGCTTAATTGCAATAATGACCAAACGAGCAATACTTCCCGCCACCGCCATGTCCAACTTACCCACCCCCTGACGGACATGACCTCCATCGTCTCCATCATAATCAATTATCACCAGAGTTTCTACTGTGAATCCACCACAATAGATTACTCAGAGAGTTCCCATCATCATGCCCTTTTAATCCTTTGACCTTCTCCATCGCTCCATCTTTGTCGTACATACTTTCCAAAGCATACAAAAATCCTTTCCACCCTTCTCCGACGCCGCCTTCTCTTGCCAACGCCGGCAAAGTCCAGTCCACGAGCTGCTTCGCGAATTTCACATCCGAGAACAGAATCTCCGACACCGGAAGTATCGGTAATAACTGGATTCCGAGGCGGCACTCTTTCCATTCTTTCGGCGCGAACCATAAGCCACTGTCTCTCTTCGTCGACCATAAAACACCAACCACACGATTCTCCGCCGTGAAATCGCTCGGGTACAGAGTGTCCTCTTCTTTCACCTGCCACCACCACCAAAAAGGAAAATTAGTAAAGAAACTAAAATTAACGTAGCATGAAAATGGGAATGGTTTTTGGTTTGGTTTGAACTTGGTATATAATATCCCAATTGAACCGAATATAACCAATCAAATCCTAACCAAAAGAAATTTTGAACCGAATAGCATTCAGTTCTCAATTGGTTTATTTGTTTTATAAGATTTATTTCTAACTTTTTAACATTTGCACCAAAAAAGATTATTACTAACTCATCTATCTATATTTGTATAACAACATGTAAAAGCAAAACAACTAAATTTTTTATCTTCAAAAATAAATTTATTATTTTATCTATATACTCCCTCTGAAAGATAGATTTTCGACGAGGAAGAAATAATATTTTTTCTATATAGAAATTGTTATTTTAGAAAAATATATGTGAGTAAATTTATTTTTATTTTATTACAAAGGAAAATATCAAAAATATATTAGAGATGGTTTGATCTAGCAATTTTTTTTTTTGTCAACCGATCTAGCAAAATTTTAAACCAAAAGAATCAAAAGTAAACCGAACTTAAAACAGAAGACACCTGTACACAATTTGGTTTTCATATCAAAATTCTCTGTTCGTCCGGTTCAAATCAACTTATCCGGTTCAATTTCAATTTTTACACAGATTCAAAATATCCGTTACCTGCCACCACATCTTCGCGGCGTGAATCTCAAACGACAAAACCGTCGAAGCCACCGCCGCCAGCTCTATATCTCCGTAAGCCAACCCCAACAAAGCCGCGGAGTAATACCCGTTCACTGCCTCGCTCGTGCTCTCCTGATTCCTCCCGTCGGTGAACTCCGTCAACCCGCCCGCCCAAGAATGAAGCTTGTAAAAATCAAAGCATCTCACACGCGTGTAAACCGAACTCGAACCCTTCTCCAGCGTCATGTAATCCGCCGCCAGAGCATACGCCTGGGGTCTATATCTCACGCCCCACGAGTTATCGATCTTGACGAGCACGGCGATCGCGTAGAGAAAGTAACCTAGATGATAGTGGTGATCGTTGTAGATCCCGAACCCGAAGTCGCCTCCCGAGTCTTTGGATCCCATCTTCGTGATCAGACCGCCCCACGTGGCGTCGTAGAGGAACCCGTTCGGTCCGAAACTCCCGTCCAGCCACGGCTCGATCATACTCTTGAGGTAGTTTCGAATCTTGGGGATCACGTCGAGGTGGGAAATCTCTTCCGCGATTAGAACTAACCTTGCGGCTCGCGCGATTAGTTTCCCGTAGAAGTAGGAAGCGCTCGTGACGTCAGCGGATGAGTCCAATGCGTTGACGTTTTGTACGAGAGCCGAGATGATCTCTTGTCGATACTCTTCTCTGACTCCTTTGAGAGAGTGCCACGTCACGGGAACGGGGTCTGGTCGTAAAAGCCACGAGTCTCCGATGACGCCTACCAGATCTCCGTCGAGGCTCTTGTAACGGAGGTTCTCTAGAACGGTGGTGGTTGAGGAGGTTGATAGAAGCTTGAGGTGGAGAGGGTGAGCGAGCATGAGGAGGTCTCCGAAGCCTCTCTTCTCCCACTTATACTCCAGAGAAAACGGTCTCGTGAAGTCAGCGTCTCCGGAAACCGGGTAACAGACGCTGAACCGGTCTAGTATCGGTTCGGCGTCTTGATTCGAATCCGGTAACACGACGAACCGGATGATACCGGAAAACCCGCTGGTGGAGTTGATCGCGGAGTTGCTGTTTTTGACGAGTTTGATCGGGGAAGAGGAGTATATGAGCCACGTCTGGTTGTTGTTGAGCTTCGCGGTGTACTTGGTGGATGAACTGTTACCGGAGAGCGATAGAACCGCGTGGGTGGTTGAGATTGTGACGGAGGAGTTGTTGGAGACGGAGCAGGTGACGAACGGGCTTCCTCTGACGAGGAAGAATCTGAGGTTGGAGGAAGGGAAGTCTAGCGTCACGGCGAGGTCGCTGAAGGAAGAGATTAGATGAGTTCTCCTGGAGTGCTGGTGGGGTCCGTCCGACCCCGTGATGGTGATGTCGGGGGTGAAAGCTTTGTAGACGACATCGGGGTTGTGAGTGAGAGATGGGTACGAGATGGAGAGAGATGAATCGGATGTTTTGATGAGGTAAGGGTGGAAGTTTTCGGCTTGGTCGCCGTTTTTGAGGGTGAAGTTCTGGAAGAAGGAGTTTGTAGGGAGAGGAGATGAGAGGAGCTCGTGGCTGAAGAAACGAGACGGGTCGGGTAAGACTGTTGAATCGGATTTTGGGAAGAGATAGAGAGCGTTCATTTCTCTCGAGGAAGCCATTTCTTTAGGTAGCAGAGGTGTTTGGTAGAGGTGGAGTAGGAAGAGATGATGGAGGTATGCTTCTGCTCTTGGGGGTTTTTAAAGGGTTTAGTCACAAAGACTGGCTTTTCGCCTCCACTTTTCTTCGACAAGTTGCTTATTGGTCAATAGGAGATTGGATTACCATTTATCAACACCAACATGGGTTATTTAATTAATAATGACACGGTCTTGACTCATAAGAGCAGCCTCAACCAAGTTTTTAGAGGGTTTTTAGGGGTGGGGGACCCACTATTTTTAAGAAACCAAGGAGAAAAGTCGCCACAGAGGAGACGTTTGTTGGGTGTATATTTTACTGTTTTGGTTCTGTCTTTTTTTTTTTAAAAAATAAATAAAACAGGGAAAAAAAAAGAACCATGTGGGTTTTTGGGTTGAGGCTGCTCTAAGGTTTGTTTGTTTGTTTAGAAGAAAAATTATAGGGGAGACTTCATAAAATTATAAGACTAGTTGGTTTCCATTTACAAGTTGGCTTTGATAAACAAAGTTAGTTTTACAAGCTAAGGTTCTGGGAACGTGCAGGAGACTTGCAAGATGCTAAACCCTGTAGAATACATTGATTGCTATATGCCCAACTGAACAAAAAATAAAAATAACAACAAAAATGTGGTTTTGATTACAATAGTTTGTGGGAATGTTTCTTGTAGTTGTAACCCAAAATGTTGGGTTAACAACATTCCAAATTTTGTGAATAGTTCTGGGAGACGCTTGAGATTTTTGATTTGATGTTTGCTTAGCGATGATTAAGATGGTTGCAAGAAAGCAAATTACAAAGTTGTTTTAAAAAAAGAAAAAATTACAAAGTTTGAAGTGGTTATCTAACAAAATTCCAAATTTTGTTAGATAGTTCTGAGAGACGCTTGAGATTTTTGCCTTCGATGTTTGCTTAGCGAATGATTAAGAGGGTTGCAAGCAAAGCATATTTCCAATGATTAAGAGGATTTTATATTGTATTTTAAGGTTGTTCCTAGTACAGTATTATTGAGTATGAAAAGGATAAAATCCTTTTACTTGTTTATTTTTGTACCACATGTGTATATTTTTATTAAAAAATTGTTGCTAGTGCATATATATTAATAATTATCACATTTCTTAATTCATAATTTCCAGTAGTTTTATTCATTAATTTAAGAATTTCCCGGAAAAAACGGGGAAAATATATAGGGTTTGAATGTGATGCAGAGAAAATACAGTACTAATGCAGTTCATTAACTATGCAGATCTATCTGCATTTTTTTCCCATTCATCATTTTATTTGCAGAATAAATTAAAATAATATAATATTGAGAAATCTGCATGCAGATCAATGTTGGTCATTAAAATATTTGATCTGCAAAACTAACAAAAATGTGCTGGGTAAAATGCAGATCACCAATAAATATGATTTTTTGTTATTTTTTCTCCTTATTAATTTCTTATTAATAATTTTATGTATTTAACTTATTTTATTCATTTTTAATTCAACCAAAAATTCCTCAAAATTATACTTTAACATTTATCTTTGTTGTGTAATATTTTTTTGGACGACTTTATTTACAAAATGAAATATAAAATATATATAAAATATATTTTTAGACAAATATATTATCTTCTACAGTTATTTAAAGAATATTTATAATTAATATATATAATTTTCTAAAGTTTCTTTATAGTATATTTATAATAATAAAAAATATTCTTAAAAAAAAAATATTGAACATAATTTTTTTGTTCATACATATATTATAATACATGTATATAATTTTATTTTTAATCAAGTTTTTAGATTTTTAGGTTGTCTTATATATCTACATTCATCAGAAAGAATTATAAAAATTCAAGATATATTTTAAAAGTAGTTATATTTTAGTAAATTATGAAAATTTTAATACGGTAAAGTTGGATATTCAATAATATTTTAATTTATTCTCAGCAAATATATATGCATTTTTTTACTTTTTTTTTTAATTAAATTTTTTTTTTTGGATATCGAACGTCAATTATTTGTATATTCTTGACATTCAATTAAATATGTTGATTCGTTAAATTAGTTTTATCATTTAGATATGCATTTGTTCTTGACATACAGGTATGCATTTTTATATTTTAAAATTTTAAATAAAGATTTTATTGATGCAATAACATATATGAAATTTGACAATATTAATTCTATAGTTAAACCAAATGGTGATAAAGAACCAAAAATCGAATAAAGAGACGAAAAATAAAAGCAAAATAATAATAATTTTTGTAATTGTCATGAATTTTCAAATAATTTAAGATTTCACTATATTTATTAAAATAACGATATTTATTACTTATATATATAATAACTTGTATTTTTAGATATTTAATTTATATTTTAACATTTATTTAATTATAATAATTTAATAGATTAACTTGATATGCATATGTTCTGCATGATCTGCATGATCTGCATTTGTTCTGCTTGATCTGTATTTCGGTTTGATCTGCATATTTTGATCTGCATTCCCCAATCAAAGCCTATAAAAGAATAAAGTACGAACTCGAATTTTTAAAATTCTGATTTGACAGAGAATTAGGAACGTATAAATATATCCCATCAATTTCTTTTTAGACTTTTATTACTTTCGTTTAAATCATCTATGTTTTGGATGGCCTTTTTAAGGCCCATATACGACGGATATAGAAGCCCCATTTTGCGGGTTCTCTTCTATTCAGACCCAATTTAAATACAAACCGAACCAATGTCAATGTGATCGTCTACGTGGTAGCTGTTACGCCACAGTAGTGTATAGTTGTTATAATAATTAGTTAAAGGTTCCTTCCATAATTTTTTTGATTCGGGTTAAGAGCAAATTTATAATTCTTTTGATCGCTTTGCTTACGCAAAGCTCCGTCGGTTACTCAGCTGTGAGGGTTACCATGTTTAGGTCTCTGATTCGGACATCCTCTTCACGCGTCACCATGTCGTGAGTTTCTTCCTCTTCTTCTAGGCTCCTAGATTTCCTTTACGATGATGTTCGTCCGATAAAGCATTGATCTTTGCGGTTTATTTTGATTCCGTCTTTGATCAGTTCTATTTGATTTTCATTTTGTGGGCATTGGCTACTACTGCTACGTTGGGTGGTTTCTTCGCAAATTCAAAGATTTACACTGTGATTGATTTTTTATGATGATCCTTGTCTCTCTCTCTGTGACAGTTCAATCACTCAGAGAGGAAATTCCAGGCTTTTGTCTGAAGCTGCTGGATCACACTCGAGAGATAAGGTGAAAGATCATGACCTTTTTTTTCCCTTGCCTTTGAGTTTGATGAGACATTTCGATAACAGAGTTCTTCAAATCCGATCGCAACATCAGCAAATTAGTTAAGAAGAACAAGAGTTTAGATTCATGTGTGTGGTTGTTGGGAAGTCTCTGGGCTTATAGGAGAGTTGAGAGTGCTCTTTCTGAAACACTCTCTTTTCTGTGTCTGTTTCTCAGTCACAGATATCCTTTGTTGTTTTGACATTGTTCACAATCTCTCTCTCTCTCTCTCTCTCTCTCTCTCTCTCTCTCTCTCTCTCTCTCTCTCTCTCTCTCTCTCTCTCTCTCTCTCTCTCTCTCTCTCTGCTCTGTGAACCTATCACATTTGTTTTGAGATTGTTAATTTTGTCTTGAAATGCAGATATTGGTTTTGGGAGGAAATGGTTATGTAGGTTCACATATATGCAAGGAGGCACTGAGACAAGGCTTCTCTGTCTCCAGTCTTAGCAGGTATCTGTATCCCTTTTTGCTGTTTTTTAAAACCTGACTGTTGCTCATAGACCATCTTTACATCACTGTTATTAGGTCAGGAAGATCTTCTCTTCATGATTCATGGGTCGATGATGTAACCTGGCATCAAGGTATTCTCAGAAACACATTTCACTGTGCTCATCATTTAAGAAGCAAAAGACTTAAAGGGAATGACCTGGTTTCTGTTTTTCTACTGAAACAAATAGGTGATTTGCTTGCTCCGGAATCTCTGAAGCCTGCACTAGAAGGAATAACATCTGTGGTAATTAATTAAAAAATCTTCTTTAAAAGTGACAATCCTTTCAACCAGTATCTCATATAGAAGCTTGTGCAGATCTCATGCGTTGGTGGTTTCGGTTCCAACTCACACATGGTTCAAATCAACGGAACTGCAAACATTAATGCTGTTAAAGCTGCCGCAGAAGGAGGTCAGATGTTTTCATAGAACTTGATGAATTCTTTATGGCCTTCTTTTGTCTGAATTATTTAGTTTTCCAGTACAACAATATAGACACTGACAAGAAAAGAAGCTTACCACATCATGTCTTCAGGTGTGGAGAGATTTGTGTATATATCAGCTGCGGATTATGGTGTCATAAACAACTTGATTAGAGGGTATTTTGAAGGGAAGGTACTTCTTCTTCTTCTTTGTCTTCTTGGTTTACTTCTTAGCTGTGTCCTATCTCATTGATCAATCTATATGCAGAGAGCAACTGAAGCTGAGATTTTGGAGAAATTCGGAAACAGAGGTGTGCATATCTTGTCACTTTTATTTAAAACAATATACGTGTATCCTTCACTGATTAAGCCTGTGTTTGTTAGGAACGGTTCTAAGGCCAGGATTCATACACGGGACTCGTCAGGTCGGTAGCATAAAGCTGCCACTTAGTCTCATTGGAGCTCCTCTCGAAATGGTAAAAGTATCAAATCTTCTGAAACAAATCTCAGATCAAAAGTCTTAGATCTTTTTTTTTATTCCGTCATTTACAGGTTTTGAAGCTGTTCCCAAAAGAAGTGACGAAAATTCCCCTGATCGGACCGCTTTTAATACCTCCGGTTAATGTCAAGTCCGTGGCGGGAACAGCGGTAAAAGCTGCAGTTGATCCAGAGTTTGCTTCTGGAGTCGTTGATGTTTACAAGATTCTTCAACACAAAACGACTCCATCTTAAACAATGTTTTGTCCTAGTTTTGCGTTTGTTTCTACGGATTGGTTAACTTTGTTACGAGTTTAACCACGGTCTCTGGACTCTGGTTCTACCACCAATAAACTAATAATGACTTTTACCAAAAGCAGAAAAAGATGAAATGTTGAAACTGATGGCTGGCATCATCATCAAGTACCTGGAAGAACATTTATTTATTTAGTATTTGTGCTACTCAACCTACCGGTTAAACCGGATTGAACTATAACCGGTACATTTTCTGGGGGAAAAGGTAAAAAGAAGGCCGCTAAAAAGCTTTCCCTCGGATAAAGTCTGTAGCTTTCGGGAGTAACAACGTCTTCTTAAAAACGCGTATGAGCTATATCGATGTGATCTCCAACGCCTCCTTCTCTCTCTCTCTATGGGTTCCTTCCTTTGAAGTCATCCTTCTTCAGATATCAATTTCATTGCGTATATAATCCAGAAACTCTGATCGTCCCGAAAGTCGAGGTTTTGGATACGACCCTTTTGATCTGACATCGGAATGTTGGTGGGTTTCGTTAAAGTTTCTCTCTTTCTTTTCTTTCTTCTTTGTCTAGATCGTCTGCGTCTTCTCCTAGTAGGAAGAACTGATCACCATGATGAGTACATATACGCTAATTTCCTCTTCAGCATTGCATTTTTCTGCTGTTTGCAATATGTATATATCATCACCGTTGATCGCATTCTGATTGCTGGTTTCGTTTTTATGTAAATGCCCTTGAGATCAAAGCTCCAAAGCTCTTCAATGATTATGATCTGAATTTTGAGTAAGGCTTTTAGGGTATATGATTGATCTGTGTTTGTATTTACTTCTATGTGATTGCAGCATTGTTTGCTTGGTCACGTGTTGGTGTAAATGGGGATATTTTTGAGTTTGTTGGTTAACCTTTGTTTTTCTTTCAGCTTAGTTAAATGGAAAAGAAAAAATCAAATGACAGTGAAGCTGTCCCTGTCCCTGTCCCTGTCCCTGTCCTTGTACCGGTTGATAGATTTGGGTTTCTGAAGCAGGAGGAACATGGCAATTCTCCTCAACGTTTCATCAAGTCTAGATCATCCACTAACTATGAAAAGTATGTCTCAATGCAGGAAAATATAAGGGATGGTCTTGATCTTCTTTTTTTTTTTTTGGTATTTGACCATAAATGGTTAATTGTTGTATAGGGAGGAGAGAAGGGTGACAAAATGGAGGAAGATGATTGGAGCTGGAGGCAGTGACTGGAAGCATTACGTTAGGAGAAAACCTCATGTGGTCAAAAGGCGGATTCGAAAAGGGATCCCTGATTGCTTAAGGGGTCTAGTCTGGCAGTTGATCTCCGGAAGTCGAGACCTTTTGCTTATGAATCCCGGTGTTTATGAGGTTAGTAACAGTGTTTCCTTGTGTGTTTCATATACTTGTTTTTGATTCTGATATGTTTCATAATTCTCTCTCTCTCTCTCTCGATTTTCATTTGTAGCAACTGGTGGTTTATGAGACATCAGCATCAGAGCTCGACATCATTCGTGACATATCCCGGACTTTCCCGTCACATGTTTTCTTCCAGAAGAGACATGGACCTGGCCAAAGATCACTATACAATGTTCTTAAAGCATACTCTGTCTATGACAGAGATGTTGGGTACGTTCAGGGAATGGGGTTCGTAGCCGGTTTGTTGCTTCTTTATATGAGCGAAGAAGATGCCTTCTGGTTATTAGTTGCATTACTCAAAGGAGCTGTTCACTCCCCAATGGAAGGATTGTATCAGGTGAGCTACTTGCCTCTTTAATTACGCTAGTTTGAAAATGATAGAGCTGCTTTAGTTGATTGTAGGATAGTAAGAAAGTGACATAAAGTCAAATGTATAAAAAATCCTTTGCTTCAAGAACTAGTTTATGACTGCTTTATCAAATTCTCTGACAACTATCCTGTAGAGACTTTTTTATTCTGATTAGTGTCTTCAAGATTAGTGATTAATTCTCTGTTAAATGATTCTTAATGGATCTAATTGAGTTGTGCAAATTGTAGGCAGGGCTTCCTCTTGTACAGAAATATCTGTTACAGTTTGATCAGTTGGTAAGAGAGCTAATGCCTAAACTAGGAGAACACTTCACTCAGGAAATGATCAATCCGAGTATGTACGCAAGCCAGTGGTTCATAACCGTCTTCTCCTACTCGTTTCCTTTCCACTCAGCTCTAAGAATCTGGGATGTGTTTCTAGCAGAGGTAAATCAAACATGTTTATAACCTCAAAAGTCTCTTACTTTTATCCAGTTTTTTTTGCATCATTCCTTTGTGTTTTCTTATTGATGGGTGTAGGGTATAAATATTGTGTTCAAAGTGGGATTAGCATTGTTGAAGCATTGCCATGATGATTTGGTGAAATTGCCGTTTGAGGAACTGATGCATGCGTTGAGGAACTTCCCTGAAGATGCCATGGATCCTGATACTTTGCTTCCATTGGCTTACTCCATCAAGGTTCTTGTCTTTTCCTTACCCAAAGACTAAAAAGCTATCTCCTTTGTTTTTTTTTGAATTAACAAGCTAATGGGTTGTGGACACAAAAGAGATGCTTGGAAAGTGAATCTATGTTTTTGTTATGAATCTCCAGGTAGCAAAGCGTTTGGATGAAATGAAACAGGATGGTGAGAAGGATGTAGCTAAACCGGCTCAAACGGTCAACCCGGTTCAGCAATAGTGTTTGATGATCTTGAGCCCCTGGGTGTCTCTTAATTATGGATTTCATTCAGTCTCATTCTTGTTTTGCAACTCATGTGTGAAGAAAGTATAGTTTTTTTTTCTCTTTCTGTAATAGAACTTCGATTCCAAGAAAATCAAACTTTCTAGTTTCTCCGTTCTTTCTTTTTGTTTTTGTGCATGATTTTTTTGTGTGTGTGTTTAACAAGCTTCTGTAACGTCTAAGTCGCAATGTAATTGTAAAACAGATACTATGAGAAACTCTTATATGCTTTCTCGATGTTGAATTCAAATTTGAATCTTACTTCATCTTTCTTTGCATCTAAAGTCCAACCTCAATGAAAGAGGAGGTGAAGGAGGCTTTACGTTTTGTATGGTCACCCTGTTCTCGAGACATGATTCTTTGGAGTATCGCTCTCGTTTCTTATTACTTGCAATTGCTTAGAGCAAGAATCTTTGGCTAAAAATTTATTCCCTGTTCTTGCTCCATCGATCCAAAGATCGGATCTCCAAGACCTATTTGTGTAATCACTGGTGTAACACAAAGAATGTTAAAAGTTTAAGCAAAAAAAAAAACACAAATAATGTTGTATTTAGTGTTTTTATGTTGAATCATTTCCTTACTTTATGTAGTGTTGTATATAGTAAAGTACTGCCTCCATTTCTAAATGTAGTCTTCTTATGTTTTGAGTGTTGTGTGTGAGTATTGAACCAGTGTTGGATTTTGATTGCAGGTTACTTATGGGATTGGTAAGGCCACTGCATTTGCCCTTGCAGAGAAGGGCTTCCACGCCGTTCTTGGTAATGCATTGCTTCCTAAAGTGTTAATATATCTTTATTCTTCATTAAATGGATAGGACATGCACTTATACTGAAGTTAGCTCGAAGTATTGGACTATGTGTTTGACACTCTAAAACTGTTTCAGGATGATGGCTACTACCTATCAACTATATTGGTTCGTTCACTATGACCAAACTTCTTTTACCACTTCTGATTATTAACAGCTCCGTGCCTTCACGGGTTGTCAACGTTGCATCTTTCTCACATCGTTATGGTGAATATATAGTCTCAAAATCAAAACCCCGGTCCGACCAGCTATCCAGTAATAATGCCAAGTCCTGTTTTCAAAGCATTGGAAAAAGAAACAAATTTTAGTGAACTGATCAGTTTTACGATGTTAAACGAGACGTACGAGTTGTTTGGAAAAAATGGTGTTCAGGAAAAAAAAAAAAAAAGAGTTGTTGGAAAACATTTGACTTCTCCAAATATCACGTACTTTTTTCGGCAAACAACATGATAAATAAATTTCTAGGATATTTACCTCCCACGTTAAGTATAATAAACAAACTTTAATGTGCATCATTTTACGTTATTATTTTTTTTCCACGTTATGCATAAGGAAAACACAATGCATCATCTCATGCATTGAGTACTAGAGAGATAAGCCGATTGGGTAAGCCTTCACGTCTATCTCCCATATAAGCGCCGGGAAAGCCGAGACGACGCTATGGCATCATCGGTGTACTCCATGTTCCAAAACAATTACAATGGCATCATCATCGCTGTACTCCATAAATATGTACATATATATCCACGAATTCAATTCCTCAAAAGTAAATCGGTCGGAGAAATGGCATCATCGGTTTACACCAGCCTAACCTACTGGCTCGTGCACCATCCCTACATCGCCAACTTCACGTGGACAGAAGGTGAAACCTTTGGCTCCACCGTCTCCTTTGTCTCCGTCGTAGTCTCCCTTTTCCTCTCCACCACGTTCCTCCTCTGGTACGCCATGGACTCACTCCCCTCACTCGGTCCCCATGTTCTCAAACCAATCAGAGTCATTCACAGCTTCGTTCTCTGCATCCTCTTCATGATCATGGCCATAGGTTGCACTCTCTCCATAACCTCGTCTCAAGACCCGAAGGCGCACGTGATATGTTTCCCCGTCGACGTGAGACCTAGCGGACCGGTTTTCTTCTGGGCTCAAGTCTACTACCTCTCGAAGATCCTACAGTTCGTAGACACACTTATCATGATTGTCTCGAAATCAATCCACCTGCTCTCGTTTAACCACGTGTACCACCACGCGATGGCTGTGGTCATGGGCTACCTCTGGCTCTACACCCGCCAATCTATGTTTCCCGCTTTGATCGTGATAAACTCCACTGCCCACGCCATCCTTTACGGTTACTACTTCCTCCGCGCCCTCGAATCGATTCCAAAGATAAAGATGTTTCTGAGGAATGTTCAGATTTTTGATTATTCTGCCAGCTTCGGCGTAGGATTAGGTTGGATGCTCCCGCATTATTTCGGGTCGGGTTGCTCAGGGATTTGGGGAGTTCATTTCGACTGTGCGTTTCTTGCTTCTCTCGTGGCTAGCTTCGTATACAAGAACTATATCAAGAAACGAACTCGGCCTACTATTAGAATATTTCCCAAAAGAAATGACTAAATAGTGTCTTGAATTATATATATATATATTATTTTAAAAATTTATTCTCTAGTTTCCATTTCCTGATGCCATGTTGTTACTGTAAAATGTAAGCTTGAAATTGTTATGTAATGAACAAGATGACTTTATTCTTCAAAATATGTAACGTAAACCATAAATGGTATTGTTGTGAGATAACTATCAATTAATGTTTAGGGATCGAGTGCTCAACGTTCTTGGACGATTATTCAGTCCACTACCAGCATAGCTATTAACATTTCTTCCTAAAATGGCAGCCCCAGCAGTAGCCAGTAATTGTTGAACTCTAAACCTTTTTTTTTTCTGTTGAACTCTAAACCTAACGTAAGAGTGAAAACATTACATGAAATTATCAAACTATTTGAGTTATTCATTTCTGATTCTTCAGCTAGGCGGTCACATAAAAAATTTCTAGTTTAATGGGAAGTTTTCGCCATTTAAAAAGAAAAATGTTGAAAGCTAAGAGAGAAAATGAGATGGAGTTCTCAAATAAAAAAAATTTGTCAGCTTTCGAATGATTTAATTTTTATTTCTAAATTAAATTTTAACATTTTATTTATATTATATTGGAATATTAGTATTTTTTGTTTAAGAACTTCCAAAGAGTATTTCATGGATAAATATGTTCTACAGTATGTAAGAGCAACTCCAATATCACAAAATATAATTAATAAAAAATAAAAAGTAAGAAAGAGAATGATTTTTTTTTTAGAATATCACTTTTGAGATATCTAAAATTTTTGAGCTATGTGTCAACATATATAATTGATTGCATCATTTTAAATAAAGTAAAAATAAATTAAGTTTATAAATGTCTTAAGATATTATTATTTTATTTCGCATTTTTAGATACTCATTTAAAGATACTACTAATAAGGTTGTTTTAAGATTCATAATCAACATGTATAGTAATTTTTTAAAAAGTCGTCACATCAAAGTAAAAAAAAAAGAGTTAATTATTTTTAACATATCTCTTTCTTTTTTTTCTTTCTAAGAATATGAATTGCATTAGTTGAATGAGCGGGTTGTGGGTTACAAAGGATCAAAGCTTACAAGAATTCTCCATGGCAAAAAAGATAAAAACACGGAGAAAACCTGAAATTACAGAAACCATTACAGGGAATAATGGACTGTGATAAAACAGAACTCAAAAACAGAGCTAAAAAAACAGAGTCCTAGGCGTGCACAGTGGCAGACCTAGACTTTGGTTTTAAAGGGGTCAAAATTTTAAATAGGCTTTAGGTCTGGGAAAAAGGGGAAAAAATATGGTGTCAACTGGGTATTGAACTCTGGTTGGGGGGGGTCAGAAGAGGAGATTTAACCATCGGAACTAACAAATTTTTTTGTTTTACAAGTAAAATATCAAAATTTATATCATTTAAGGGGCGTCAGCTGACCCACCGTAAATGTATGTGGGTCCGCTTCTGACCATGCATGAACCAACGCCTTAGAAGCCCGTTGAATGCCTTTCTGTTTCTTCTTGCCATGATTGCATCTTTGACTAATTTGTCCAGCTTATGAAACATGGCAACAGAAGTAGATGAGATGTTGTTGTGCAGGCGGTTGTTCCGTTCATACCATATTTGGTAGATAGTGGCTAGCGCAACGAGACGGCGGAGTGTTGTTGGTGAGGTAGAGTCCTTAGTTTCCAACCAAGCTGTGAAGGCAGTCCAAGTGTGAAAAGTGAAAGATCTATATCCAAGTCTTCTGATAATTAGGGTCCATAGATGTTCACTAGTTTCACAGCGGAGGAATAGGTGATCTCTGTCCTCAACAGATTTATCACAAAGGCAGCATGAGAGCTGAACCGATAATCCCCACGAAGCTCAGCGTGATCTAGTAGGAAGCCTGTCGAGATGAGTTGCCCAGAAATGAAAGGCACGACGGGAATGGCTCCCTTGTACCAAACATTTGCAGTCCAACATATCTCTTTCTTTTAAATAGTTTTTTTTGTAATTTTTTCAAAATAATTGAATCATGTGTTTGATATGATTATAGATTCACAAAGCACACCAGCGTACTCCTATTCGTTCTCTTTTAATAAAAGTTTTAAGATTCGACGTGCTTATTAATTTCTTAATAACACGAAATGTTTGCCAGAAATAACAAAACCCTACGTCACATATTTCTATACACATCCAGAGACGCATGCATATAAAAATTAACAAACCCCACGTCATATATTTCTATCTACCTACCTACATAGAGTTCGTCCTAGATGGTTAAAAACTAAATCAAATCTGGCAACCTTATTTGCGGTTACCTGAATCATTTTGGATCTACAGTGAGTTTTTTTTAATACTATGTAAGCATCCATTATATGATAATTCTTAAACTGAATCCTAATGAACAGTTTTTTTCTTCCAGAAAATGATTAAAGACGTGATGGAAGCTATACGTTTTGTATGGTCACCTAGTTCCTGGAACATGTTTCTTTGGGGTTTCGCTCTCTATTCTTCCTACTTGAAATTGCTTAAAGCAAGTATATTTGGCTCAAAATCTACTCCCAATTCTAGTTCCATCGATCCAAAGATTGGATCTCCAAGACCTATTTGTGTTATCACTGGTGTAAGTAAATTTAATTTTGGTGCTCTGTAGTTGCAGTTGCTTGTAACAGAGAATCTTTAGACCCTTTTTTCAGAATATTTGTACTGATCTAGAGTTGGATTTTGATCGCAGGTTACGTCTGGGATTGGTAAGGCCACTGCATTTGCTCTTGCAGAGAAGGGCTTCCACGTTGTTCTGGGTAATGCATTGCTCCCGAAAGTGTTAATGTATCTGTATTCTTCATTTATTGTGGTCACATCTTTTTTTTTTTTTTTTTTTTTTTTTCAGTTGGAAGGTCTTCTCAGCTTCTTTCAGAGGTTAGTTTACTATCTTTTTGTTTTTTTGCTTTGAATTATACATAATGTTCTCTTTTTATTTTGATGCAAGAATCATTCTCTTGGCTTACTATGACAGACTTTAGAAGAAATCAAGAGCAAGATCAAAGATGCACAACTCAAATCTTTTGTAGTTGACATGTCTTCGTTTTCATCAATCTTCGTTTTTGAAGAGTCTCTAAAGCGATGGCTCTCGGACAAAAAGTTACATCCTTCAATTCAGCTTTTAGTGAACAATGCTGGGATCATGGCAGTTTCTAGTCGACCACTCATCAATGGCTATGACAGGTAAATCTTTTTTTCATCTCTTTTGACATTGGATTTGCTCAGGTTAGATCAAAATATTGGACTATGGATTTGATATTCTAAAACTGTTTCAGGATGATGGTTACAAATTATATTGGGCCATTCACTATGACCAAACTTCTTTTACCACTTCTAAAAAACAGCTCTGTGCCTTCACGGGTCGTGAACGTTGCATCTTTCTCACATCGTTATGGTGAAACATAGTGTCATAATCACTAATGGATGGACCTATCAGCTAACTGAAACTGATAATCTTGTTCCTTGTCTATGTAGCCTCTATTGGGAAGCTTGACAAGGATTATGTAACTGGAGAACATTTCACGACATTCGACCAATATCCTCATGCTCATGTCTACGAGTATTCTAAGTGTTAGCTCAAAACATTCATCTATAGACTATAGTTGTATAAGCTTCCTTGGGACTGATGATGAGTTTATGTTTCTTGAATAGTATGTCTTCTACTTTTCACATATGAATTGCACAGACGACTTCGCCTCAAAGATGATACACACCATGTCTCTGTTATGTATGTATGATTACTATATTACTGTTACTGTCTCTGTCTTTCACTGTCTAAAAATAATGTTTCGCTCCATAACTGCAGAGCTGCAGAGCCTGGACTTGTGAAAACAAATCTACTGCGCGAGTTTCCTAAATATGCATCTGCTTCTGCGTTTCTCTTCTTCAAAGTTATTGGCCTCCTCCAAACCCCTGATGAAGGAGCTGAATCTTCTGTCGATGCAGCTTTAGCTCCACCAGTTAAGAAAACATGTTAAATTTGTATTATAAATGTATTATTTTACGTGATTATCAATTTTCATTAAACCAATATATTCGATTTTTTTTTTAAAAAAATTCACAATTTGCAATTAGTATATAAAGTATTATTTATAAGAAAGATTAAAAAGATATATTTTTATGTAAAAAAATGTTCCAAAAGATTTTTTTGGAGAACGGAAGTAGTATATATTAATATGGTACTGTTTTAAGTGTCATCATCTTCTTTTTACAACTACTAATGCAGGAAACATCAGGTGTTTACTATTTTGGAGGAAAAGGAAGGACCATTAAATCGTCAAAAGCTTCTAGGGATCCTAAACTTGGTAAAGAACTTTGGGAAACTTCCTGTGAATTGTTCAAGGAGTTGCTGTGATATATTAACGACTCAAAGACTCGCTTCAAGATAACATCTTACTAGTGGCCTGATTTATCTCCGTTTTTACTGTTATTTGTACTACTAGTAATAATAAGCAGCACATTTTAAGATGGGGATGTTTAAATACAGTAAATGTGGTGATACGCATGGTTCATAAAATGTTAGTTATTTTAAGTTTACACTAGATCTTGATCCGCGCAACCGCACGGATGTTTGTTTTCATTTATATATATATATTTTGGATCTTTAGTGGTATATATTTTAAATATTAATCATATACTTAATTGCTTATATAACTATTTCAAATACAATAAATTTATAATTTACGTGTCATAATTAATCACTTGTTTAAAACCGTCACATGTATTTGTCACTTCTTATTATATTTATCTTATTGTATTTGCATTTAGTTATAAAACAAATTTATATATGCATGAAAAAATATATTTAAAAATTATTTTGTATTATATTTATACTAAATTCTGATCCACCCTTCAAAACAGAATTTCTTTTTATCAATATTTTTTATGCTTATACATTTTAGGTAATATATTATTATATATAAAAATTCTAAGATATGCTAATATTTAGATATGTATTTTATAATTTTTCTAACATGATTATGATTATAAAGTAGATAAAATATGATAGGATTTTAATTTTCCAGTTTATAAACAATAAATTAATATATTAATGTATAATTATATTTCAAAACTAATTTCAAAATTAATGAAAATATTTAAATGTAATTTTTGAAAATTAAGATTTTGTTAAAATCTTTTCAAACAGATTTGTTAGAATTTTAAATTAATATATTTATACTTAAAATGAAAATATATGAAAAAAGATATTATGATTAATGTAGTTCAAAGATTCTATATATTATTAGTCTTCAAAAAATTCATTTAATAAAAATTCTAAGGGATAGTCCAAATTAAAAAAAATTACATACGAAAGAAGTCATTAATTCTATTTTAATAGATAAGATTGCTTCATTAAACTAATTAAACCGGTTAAATGTGTAGATAATTCATCTATCTCATTTAAACCAATTGATGAAAATGGGTTGTAAGCCGGAGTTAATTAGTCTAAGAAAATTATAGTGAAATTTTATATAATAAAATTATGTAAATGGGTTGTAAGCCGGAGTTGATTAGTCTAAGAAAATTATAGTAAAATTTTATATGATAAAAGTAATTAGTTACATAAATATTTGATCTATACGTCACATTTATAAACCAATTTATGATATTGATATTAATACACGTGCATTCAAATTAAATGGTTTACTTTATCTAACCCGGTTAACTGGAATTGATTGTAAAATGGATTCAAATTAATCTAAACTGAATTTAAATAGCTTACACTTATAATATATTACTATTCATAAATAAATACAACTGTAAATATGTTGGTTTCACTGTTATAATGATTTACATAGTATGAACGATTATTCAAGTGCAAAATGATTTTCCATTTACTTATTAATAGGAAAGAAGTTAGCATTACTTAAATCCTAGGAATAGTTTAAAATTTAATGGCAACTTATATAATATACACATGAACAAAATTTATTGTTAGGATATTATAAAGTAATAACAAAAATATATTTAAGAAACATTTAAATGAATAGTTCAACTTAAAAAAATCACACATGAAATGAATCACGACTTTTGTTTTAATATATAAGATTAACTTAATTCTTGATGTATGAGTACTTTCTCCCGAACTGTTAGTCCTTTTAAGTTTTAACAATCTTTTTAATGTTTGTTTATTAATAATTTTGTTAAAATGATGGTAAGCAAGATTAGTTTAGTTAGACTTGGCAAACTAATCTTGTTTTCTATTTTGTTTAATCGCTTGTGAGTTTTTTAGTTGAAATTGTTTATTTATTGTTACTTTTTAGTTAGGGTTCCATTTTTGTGATTATATACACATTTTAAACTATCGCATTATTCAAGATGCAATTTAGTTTAGCCTCAGGAATGAAGGAAACGAAAAGTGAATACAAAGCGTTTGGAAGAAATAAAACAGGATCGTGAGAAGACCGTAGCTAAACCGGCTCAAACTTTCAGCCCGGTTCAGTTATAGTGTGTGTTATTTGTGGATTTCTTTCATTTATTCGTTTTTTTGGCAACTCATGTGTGAAGACAGTTTAGTTTCTCTCATTTTCGGCATAATTTTTGTGTGTGGTTTAGCCTAACATGCTTATGTAACGTCTAAGTCACAATGTATTGCATCTTTCCAAAGTTTAAATGTAATTATAAAATATATACTATGAGAAACTCTTATAATACATTTCAGTTTGGTAATTTCACTATTTCATTAAGAACAAGACTTGAGTTCACCCCCTGCGGTGAACTTTCAAATTCACCTCAAACCTTAACTCCAATCAAACTGCATTAGTAAAAAAAGGAAATAAAATTAAAAAGAAAAAAAGGAAGAGAGGTAAAGAAAGACATCGACTATTGTTAAAGTCATCCATGACTTCTTCTTCATCTCTACACAAAATATTGAAAGCTTTGCTTGTCAAGTTGGAGTCTATAATTCTCTGCTCATATACCCTAAATCTAAATCTAAATCCTAGATCCAAACAATAAACCCAAACACTAAACCCAAACAATAAACCCAAACCCTAAACCCAAACTCTAGATCTTGAACCCAAATTCGAAATCCAAACCCTAATTCTAAACAGGAATTGAAAATTGAAATTGAAAGCTCCAATTTGACAAGCTAAACTTTCAATATTTTCTGTGGATGATGAAGAAGAAACCATAGAAGAGTTTAAGAAAACACAAGTTCTAGTAGACATCGTTCTTTTTTTCCATCTTTTTTCTTTATTTTCTTTTTTTTTTTAAATTTGTTTCCTTTTTTACTAATCCTACATGGCACTTTAATTAGTGCTAAGAGTTGAGGTGAATTTGAGAGTTCACAATAGGGGGTGAACCCAAGTTTTCCACAAAACCAGGTTTCTTGGTGTTGAATTCAAATTTGAATGTTACTCTTTCTCTCAATCTAAATTCCAATCTCAATGGAGCGTGACCAGGTGATTTGCTCGAGGCAAAGATAACGTTTACGTCAATAAACGAACATCTCATTGTTGTCTATATCAACTCTAAAAGAAAAATACTACAACAACCTTTCACTCCTAATCTCTTCTTCTCCTTCAGCGTTTTGATTAGGTTTTGTTGCAAGTATTTGCAGTTACCCTGAATCATTTTGGATCTCTGCTGAGTTACTTCTAGTAATATGTAAGCATCCTTTTTTTTGTAACATAAAGCAAGCATCCATTAATGATAAATACTTCAACTGAATCCTAATAAAGAGTTTTTGTTTTTCAGAAAATGATTAAAGACGTGATGGAGGCTTTACGTTTTGCATGGTCAACTAGTTCTTGGAACATGTTTCTTTTGGGGTATCGCTCTTTTTTCTTCCTACTTGAAATTGCTTAGAGCAAGCATATTTGGCTCAGAATCTATTCCCATATCTAGTTCCATCGTACCAAAGATTGGATCTCCAAGACCTATTTGTGTTATTACTGGTGTAAGTAAATAATCAATGGCTCATAGACCATTTCTAAATGGAGATTTTTTTTTAATGTTTTGCGTTTTGGTTCTATATGAGTATGAAGTAGTGTTGTTTTTATTTTTTTTATTGAAGGTTACTTCTGGGATTGGCAAGGCCACTGCATTTGCGCTTGCAGAGAAGGGATACCACGTTGTCTTGGTAATGCATTGCTTCCTTAGGTGTTTATGTATTAGTATTCTTCATTTAATGGGAGTGACGTCCGTCTTTCTTGATTTGTTATCAGTTGGAAAGTCTCCTCAGCCTCTTTCAGAGGTTATTTAACATTCTTTTTTTTTTGCTTTGAATTATCTTTTTCTTTTGATGCAAGAATCATTTTCTTGGCTTATGACAGACTTTGAAAGAAATCAAGAGCAAAAACAAAGATGCACAACTCACATCTTTCGTAGTTGACATGTCTTCTTTTCATCAATCTTCAATTTTAAAGACTCTCTAGAGCAATGGCTATCAGACTCAGAGTTACATCCTTCAATTAGTGAACAATGCTGGGATCATGGCTATTTCTAGTCGACCAACCAATGAAGGTTATGACAGGCAAGTCTTGTTTTCATTACTTTTTGACATGGATATGCTCAAAATATTGTACTATGGATTTGAATATTCTAAAACTGTTTCAGGGTGATGGCTACAAACTATATTGGTCCATTTACTATGACCAAACTCCTTCTGCCACTTCTGGAAAACAGCTCTGTGCCTTCACGGGTCGTGAACGTTGTATCTTTCACACATCGCTATGGTGAATATATAGTTTCATAATTCACCTACCATGAGAGCCCAGCTAAGTTAAACTGATATCTTGTTTCATGGCTATGTAGCTTCTATTGGTAAGGTTGACAAGGATTATGTAACTGGAAAACATTTTACGACATACAACAAATATCCTCATGCTCATGTCTACGAATATTCTAAATGTAAGCTCAAAACATTCATTTATATAGTTTTGTATTCTTCCTTGGGACTGATGAGTGTTTGTTTCTTGAATAGTATGCCTTCTACTTTTCTCATATGAACTGCACAGACAGCTTCGCCTTAAAGATGATTCACACCATGTGTCTGTTATGTATGCATGCTTCCTATACATTATATTAACCTGTTACACTCTCTCTTTTTCACTGTTTAAAGATTATGTTTTGCATGATAAATGCAGAGCTGCAGATCCTGGATTTATGAAAACAAATCTAATGCGCGAGTATCCTAAATATGTATCTGCTTTTGCGTTTCTTTGTTTCAAACTTATTGGCCTCCTCCCAACCCCTGAGGAAGGGGCTCAATCTTCCGTTGATGCAGCTTTAGCTCCACCTGTTAAAACAACTCTTTCTCTTAAAATGCTTTTTATATATATCAATATGGAACTGTTCTAAGTGTCCTCTATCCTCTACTTATGTAGGAAACATCAGGTGTTTATTATTTTGGAGGAAAGGGAAGGACCATTAAATCGTCAAAAGCTTCTAGAGATCCCAAACTTGGTAAAGAACTTTGGGAAACTTCTTGTGGTTTGTTCGATCAGTTGCAGTCATATAACGACTAAATCAAAGACCCGCTTCAAAATCATTAACATCTTAGTAATTGCCTTAAATTATCTCCGTTTTACTGTTATTTGTATAACTAGTTTTACAAGTATAAGCTTCATATTTAAATACAGTAAATGGTGGTTGACCAAAAAAAATTACAGTAAATGATAATACGCATGGTTCACAAAATGTTAGTTCTTTCAAGTTTTTTTTTTTGATCAATAGCTAATTCTTGATGCATCAGTACTTTCTCCCAAAATGTTAGTTCTTCTAAGTTTAACAATCTTTTCTAATGTTCATTTATAAATAGTTTTGTTAAAGTGATGGTATGCAAAATTAATTTAGATTTGGCAGACTGTCTTGTTTTCTCTTTTGTTTAATCACTTGTGAGTTTTTGGTTGAATTTTTTCTTATTGATTGTTACTTTTTAGGTTTTTACTTTTACACTTTGCACTTACTGCTCGTTCCATTTTTGTGATGTATTTTATACAGTCGCGTAATTCTAGATGAGCTTTCGTTCCTCACCCTAATCAATACTAAGTTGAAATTTAGTTTAACCTCAGGACTGAAGGAGACGAAAGTGAATACAAGATAGTTTTCTTAGACTCGTCTACGTTTATTCTAACCGAACAAACAGAAACAATTAACGTGTTTTGGAATGTGAATCGTAACCGTATACTTTAGCTTAGTTCATGATATTGTTGTGGCCTATCAAGTATCAATATGTCTCTTGTAAGAGAGCTTCTATACACTTGTATACGTTGATATTCGGTGTAGTTTGGTCTGTTTCTCTCTCATTGTTTTATACGTTTTTAGAATTTGTTCTCTAAGACATATCGTTAATGCAACACAATTAAGCGTGAGTTGTTTTGCTTAATTCCCAACTGTTTTTGATGTCATGGACACTTTGTGTTCCGAACATCTCTTTTTTGTTTGAAAAATATTTTTCTCTTTAACACATTTTTTTTAACATGGTTCCTGATTCACATAACGCACCAAAGGCTGCTCCAGTACTCCTATTCGCTCTCTTTTGAAAAGATTCGACGAGTTAATGTTTCTTAATAAAACGAAATGTTTGGCAAACGCATATGCAAAATTAACAAACACTACAAGAAAACACAAATATAGCGACGAAATTTAACGAGGAAAACTAATCCTCGTAAAATTACGTCGACTTTACGAGTATTTATAAGAAATATAAAATCAACGTGAGTTCGTTGTAAAGTAACGACGAAACTATTTTCTCGTAAAAAAGACGTAACTTAACGTGGTTTTTACGAGGAAAAATAATTTTCTCGTAAAGTCGACGTAACATTAGCGTGTACCTTACGAGGAAACAATTACGTGTACTTAACGACGAAATTTCGAGTCCACCAATTTTGTAGTTGTAACATATTTTTTTCGGCTATCTAACTAAATATTGTCGTAAATTCCTAGTAAAATCTCAACTATCAGATTCGAAAATTTCCTATAAATATAGACGTTTCAACATCATTTTAAACACACCAACAAGAAAAAAAAATAAAACATGAAAGAAAAAATATGTCGGGCTCCGGAAATATTTTCGAGTTGCGGAGGTGGATGTATATGCATAGAGATGCTAACGGGAGAGTGACGAAAGAATACCTTGCGGGGCTGGAGACATTTATGCATCACGCAGATTCCACACCGCTGGCCCAAGAAAGCGGTAATATGTTTTGTCCTTGTCGGAAACGCAACAATTCGAAATTGGCAAATCGTGAAAATGTTTGGAAGCATTTAATAAATACAGGTTTCACGCCAAATTACTATATCTGGTTTCAACATGGAGAAGGTTATAATTATGATGAGAATCATGAAGCTAGTAGTAGTAATAGCAATTTTCAAGAAGAACCGGTTGATCATCATTTGCATAATGAACATAGTTACCATCAAGAAGAGCAAATGGTAGATTTTGATAGGGTTCATGATATGGTAGCTGATGCATTCATAGCTCATGATGAAGATGAAGAACCTAATATAGATGCAAAAAAGTTTTATGAAATGTTAGATGCTGCGAATCAGCCACTTTACAGTGGTTGTAGAGAAGGTCTCTCTAAATTATCGTTGGCTGCTAGAATGATGAATATTAAAATTGATCACAATCTACCTGAAAGTTGCATGAATGAATGGGCAGACTAGTTTAAAGAGTATTTGCCGGAAGACAATGTGTCTACTGATTCTTATTATGAGATTTAGAAACTGGTTTATAGTCTTGGGTTGCCTTCGGAGATGATAGATGTTTGCATCGACAATTGCATGATCTACTGGGGAGATGATGAGAAGTTAGAAGAATGTCGATTCTGAAAGAAGCCACGATTCAATCCGCAAGGGCGGAGACATAATAGGATACTGTATCAAAGGATGTGGTACCTACCAATTACAGACAGATTGGAAAGATTGTACCAATCAGAGTAGACTGCTGGAAAGATGAGATGGCATGCCGAGCATACTCAGCCGGATGGTGAGATGACTCATCCATCAGATGCAAGAGCCTGGAAATATTTCAACAAAGTACATCCAGAATTCGCTAGCAATAGCCGGAATGTGTATCTCGGATTATGCACAGATGAATTTAGTTCATTCGGAATATCAGGGAGACAATATTCATTGTGGCCAGTCTTTCTTACGCCATACAACCTGCCACCGGAGATGTGCATGCAACGGGAGTTGCTATTCTTGACCATATTAATACCTGCTCCGAACCATCCAAAAAGGTCTTTGGATGTTTTCATACAACCACTGATAAAAGAGTTGAAGGATTTGTGGTCAACAGGGGAGAAGACGTATGACTGCTCAACAAAGATGAATTTTATGATGCGAGCGATGCTTTTGTGGACCATAAGTGACTTTCCTGCCTATGAGATGTTATCTGGATGGACTACTCATGGGAGATTAGCTTGTCCATATTGTAATGGAACAACAGATGCATTTCAACTAAAGAATGGTAGGAAGACAAGTTGGTTCGATTGTCACCGTCGATTTCTTCCAATTGGCCATCCGTACCGAAGAAACAAGAAATTGTTTTGGCACAAAAGAGTTGTGAGAGACACTCCTCCTCCATATTTAACTGGACAACAAATTGAAGCGCAACTCGATTACTATAGAGCTTTGGAAACAGTTCCTCGTGATGGTAATTGGCATGTCCCCGGTAATATGCCTGATTTTTACGCTGTTCATTACAACTGGCACAAGAAGAGTATATTTTGGGAGTTGCCATATTGGAAGGATCTTCTTCTGCGCCACAACCTCGATGTGATGCATATAGAAAAGAATTTCTTTGACAACATCATGAATACAATATTGAATATCCCAGGGAAGACAAAAGACAACATAAAATCGAGGTTGGACTTTCCGGATATTTTCTCAAGAAGTGAGTTACATTTAAAAAGCAATGGACAAGTTCCCGTTCCGATATTCTGATTGTCTTCAAAAAAAAGTCAGTGTTGTTCAACTGGGTGGCATCAGAAGTGAAGTTTCCCGATGGGTATGTTTCAGATCTCTCTAGATGTGTTGAAAATGATCAAAAGTTTTCTGGAAAGAAGAGTCATGATTGTCATGTATTTATGCAACGACTACTTCCATTTGCATTTGCGGAGCTACTTCCAACAAACATACATGAAGCAATTTCAGGTAGTAAATTATAACCCAGTAATTTTATAATGGTTTAGTTTGCAATAATATATGACTAATATGTTTAATTATTTTTGGAATAATTTACAAGGCATCGGAGCATTTTTCAGGGATCTGAGCACACACACTCTTAAAGAAAAAGTCGTGGAACAGCTTCAGGAGAACATTCTCATCTTATTGTGCAACTTGGAGAAGATATTTCATCCGGGATTTTTTGATGTCATGGAGCATTTAGCTGTCCACCTCCCATATGAGGCATTGCTTCGTGGACCTCTACATTACGGATGGATGTATCAGTATGAGCGAGCCATGAAATATTTGAAGGAAAAAGCAAAAAACCTCGCAGAAGTTGAAGGTTCTATAATTGCTGGAAGTTTGACGGAAGAAACTTCTCACTTCACATCATACTACTTTGGGTCAAAAGTACGTACCCGGAAAAGAGCTCCAAGAAGATATGATGATGGTGGTGTCGCGCCAACATATGCAGTTCCTGGTGTTCCAGACATCTTTAGCCAGATTGGGCGACTCGGTGAGAAATCAAAAGAGGTTTGGTGGTTGAGTGAAGAAGACGCCCATAGTGCACACACCTATATTCTACTTAATTGCGAGGATCCATTGATGCGTTATTTTGAAAGGTAACATATATGGACACTTCTAAACACATATAAATATAAATTATATAATTGTCAAATCAAGATTAATTGATATAAAATGTGATTTTACAGCTTATGTGTTTCTCAAGTCGAAGAAATATTCTCAGGTATATCCACAAGTGACGTAAACAAAAGGAAAGATCAACACTTTATTAAGTGGTTAAAGAATCAGGTATTATTTTTTGCAGCTCGATCAAATTCTTTTTTCATACATGATCTGTATTAATATCAACGTTCTCTTTATTTTTTTAGGTTGATTATGACGACGATGCTGATTATCCTAAGTGGTTACACGAAGTAATTCAATCTCCACATGTAAAGGTCACCACATCACAGATGTATTTCACACGAGGCTATACTTTTCACACATATGACTATGGTAGACAACGGGAGACCAGTAACTATGAAATATGTGTGAAAGGGAAAACAGATTTCTACGGGATCTTGATGGAGATTATTGAAGTCGAATTCCCAGGGATATTGCAGCTGAAATGCGTCCTCTTCAAATGTGAATGGTTCGACCCCGTCGTCAACAGAGGTGTTCGGTTTAACAAATTCGGTGTAGTTGATGTCAATAGTGGACGAAGGTACAACAAATTATTTTTTTACCATACATGATATGTACGATTAATTTCAACTTTTTATTTGCGGGTACAACAAATTCGAGCCTTTCATCCTAGCTTCACAAGCAGACCAAGTTAGCTTCCTTCCATACCCTCGGATGAGAGAATCGGGAATAAATTGGTTATCCGTGATCAAAGTTACACCTCGAGGACGAATCATCAGTGGAGAGGAACCATCATTGCAAGAAGAACAAATAAATGAAGTCAAGGAACCTGAAGCTGCCACGGACGACATCCTTCTCATTTATCCGCATAATCATGAGTACAAAGATCTTACCGACGATGCGACGGACAAAGCTGTTGAAGACGAATTTAATGAAAATGATGAGGTTTCTAGTGATGACGAGAATGTCGATGTATCCGATGGATGTATTTGTATTGATGTATTTGTTTTAAATATGATTGATTTTCAGACTTAATGCATTTGATATGGATTTGATTTTGTATAAGAAAGAAGAGATTGAGATAAGGAAGATAGTTAGGGTTTGGAATATATGAAGTGGAAGATAAGGAAGATAGGGTTTGGGGTTTTGGATTTTGGGGATTTAAACATAAACCTCGGTATTTCCTCGTAAGTTAACGAGGTGTTTACAACGAAACTGGAAATTAAAACACGGGCTACGTTAATTCCACGAAAGCAGAAATCGTCGTAAACACCACGTTAACTTACGTGGAAATAACGAGTATATTTTAATTATAAAAAAATGGAAACACGTTAATTCCACGTAAGCAGAAATTATCGTAAGGACCACGTTAGCTTACGAGGAATTCACGAGGAAACACGGGAAACAAAGAGATGCGCCTAGTCATTTCCTCGTGACCTCACGAGGAATTCACGAGGGCAACCAAATCTGTATATACTAAAGCATCATTTCTTCTCATTTCGGAATTCTTAAAAAAAAAAAAAAGATCTGGAATCACGAGTGGGAAGACACGGCGAAACCAAAATACGTTTAAACGTACGTAGGTCTCGACTTGTCTCTTCCCACTTGTGATTCTAATATCTTTCTTCTCCTTCTTTTCAGAAATTACATAAACCCTAAAATTCCTAAAATCCTAAAATTAGAATTTGGGATTTAGGGTTTAAGATTTTAGGGATTTAAACAGCATCCTCGTTATTGCCTCCTAAACTAACGAGTAACTTAGAACGAAATATTAAAATAAAGAAAACTAACTCGTTAATTCCACGTAAACTGAAAAACACGGGCCTCGCGATTTCCTCGTAAAGAAAAACGCGGGCCTCACGATTTCCTCGTAAAAAAACACGGGCCTCGCGATTTCCTCGTCAAGTTACGAGTTTGTTACGAGGAAAGCTATCCTATATATATACACGTGAGCTCTCACTTTCCCATTTCCTCTCTACTTCCCCTCTCAATTGCAGTCATGGTATGTTTCCTCTCTCTTTCCTCTCTACTTTGATTAGTTTAGGGTAGTTTAAGTGGTTTGTGTAGGGAATTTCGATAGGTTTATGGATTTTAGGTTAATTAGTGTTCATTAGGTGATTAATGTAGGGAATTTAGCTAGATTTATAGAATTATTTAATTATTGTTGTTCCTAATTTTAAATTTTTTTTTCAATAGGTATGAAAGAACAAGCTTACTGCCCACTACAGAGCGATGTTCGGTGAGCCGGGTAGTCGTTTAGATCCCGACGGTTTCTTCTTCTTCAGCTCCCGGTTTTCGCGTCCGGAGAGTGTCCCCGAGACTCAGTCTTCCAATGAGTCTCTCCTTCTGGTGCACCATCGGTTCCTCGATTCATTACACCACCGGCTGCTCCTCATGATCATCATGTCCCAGAGATACCTCCTCCTGTGCCTCCTCTGATAGCTCCGGAGATGTCGGCCCCGATTCACCCTGATTTGATGGTGCCGCCGAGTGCTCCTTGCTCGCAGTACACTGTCGAGGAAATTCTCGCTCAGCCAGGCAGAGAAGGTTTACTAGTCATAGACCCCGACCGACCAGACGGCACTTTGTGGTATGTTATCTTTTTTTAATATTCTTTTAAAATTCTTTTATGACATTAATAAATAAATATTTATACTTTAAATTTGTTTTTTCAGGTTTGGGATGGACGGATATCTCGCATCGGACGTAACCGACACGATGAAGGGTTACTTCTCCATGCCACATCCAAACTGGAAGAAGACGCCCGTCTATGTCAGAATGACGTGGTTCAAGATTTACGCTGTAAGTTATTAATTTATATATACTTTAATTTTTTTATTTATATTTTTTAAATTTTTTAAAACTAATTATTAATTTATTTTTTTCTGTTACAGCAAAAATATCATTGGTCCATGGGGGTCAATGAGAGGGTGAGGAAAGCGTTTTACTCGAAGGCGAAAGTTTGCTTGTTGGACACGATCTCCAACTGGAGGGGTGAGTGGATCGTGAAGGGGTATGAGAGAGGTAAACCTGCTGAGCTCACCACGCAGGTTTGGGATGGCCTCATGCATTATTGGCGCGATCCTGATGCCATTAGAGTCGCCCAGTCTTGCTCTGCCTCCTGTAACACGGTTGATGAGCACGGCCACGGGCCGATGCTTCACTCCACGGGCCAAAAACCCCATGCCGCTGTCCGTATCGAGATGGTACGTAATTAAATATTTAACTTAATTAATTTCTTTTATATAACATATTTATATATACTAACTTTCTTAGATGTTTAATTTGTCGACCAAAGAGACGGGTGATGTGCCCTGGGATAGCGGACCGAGCAAAACAAACATGCATGGCTTGATCATGGGAAGCAGCAATGATATATGTTCATTTTTTGACTCATATATTCCAAAACACGACGCTTCTACCCATGAAATTACTTGGAGAACGTGCTCAACTCAATTCCGGAGCTCCTCGAAGAAGAATCAGCTCAAACGGAGTTCAGATGTGGGAGTTATGCCATTTTCAAATCAGATGATCTTCGATTCTCGCGAATTCAGACATGGCGCATTTAATGAAGGGATGTCTTGACCAATCTTTCTAAAATTCGACAACCTTGACCAGTCTTCCTCAAAATCACCATCCTTGACCAGTCTAGTCAAAGATTTCTTTTTCTATGCATTGTTTTTACACAAATATATTTATTATCTTTTATCCTTTCATCTCTTTGTAATCCTATAAATAGGAACTGAATTCATTCAATAAAATCAGTCTAAGTTGGAGTTATATTTGTGTTTCTTTTCTCTGAGTGAGAGAGATAGTTCTTTAGCTAGTTCATCGGTTGAACCGGCTTGTTGATTTGGTGGTCAGCCAATCATCTTTGTGTGTTATTTGGTGGTTAGCCAACGCACTACATCCGTTCTTTGGTGGTTAGCCTTAGATCGTGGGTATATCAAGAGTCATTCCGCACCTCTTGACGATCCATTCAATCCATCCCAGTTCCAGAAGTGCCTTTGCCTTCTCGGTTCATATCCAACACCCGGCTAAAGTGATCCTTCCCGATTTAGGGTGCATCATTTGGTATCAGAGCCACTTTGGCTGGTTTGTTTCTATCTTTTCATCTTCTTATAAATACTTCTTCTTCTTTCTATCTTAAATCCGGGCCACCTTCTTACCTAGACCATAAAAAAAAACAAAAACGAAAAAAAAAGTTTCAAAAAAAAAAAAAGATTTGATTTTTTGGCTAGGTGGTGGAAGAGTAATCCTGCTGGCTGAAGAGAAATCCAGCCTTGGGGTGGTTAAAGCGGATTTCACAAAAAAAATTCTCTTTTCTCTCTATCTATCTCTTACCATTGATGCTTTGGGGTTTTGATTGCTGAATTTTGACTGCCTATCATCCTTTGAACCAGTGAAAAGAACTCCGAGTGATCACCTAAAAACCGTGAGCTAAACACTTTGAGAGTGTGAGGGATTTTATTTGCTAACTCTTTTGTTAAGTGTTTTTCAGGATGTTTGGACTTCTTAAGAAATCAAAACCACAACAAGACGTTTACTTCCCTTTTAAAAATGTGTTAGAAAAAGAGCAAATGATTTTTGGAAAAAAGAAACAGTTTGCTTCTAATGGGTTTGATTTTGTGCAGAAACAAAGAAACCAAAGGAAGAGGCAAAACATGTTCGAAGATGATGAGAAGAGAATCAGAAGTGGTGATCGTCCCTTCACCAAAGCCAAGAGAAGCAGCCGTGATGTGATTGATCAGAAAGAACTTCAGACTTATGCCAGCTTAGAGAAGATGCTGCATAAGGCGATTCATGCTATCCGACAACTCAAAAGGAAGGGAAACACCAACACTTCTTCAGCATCAAAACAGCAATGTAAGTCTTCTTATCTTTCAAATTCTGATTTGAAAACTAATGAGATTTCTTCTGATAAAAGCAAAGCTGTGAAAACCACAAGCAAAGCTCATTTTACCAGGTGCTTCAAATGCCATAGGATCGGTCATTATGCTAACAAGTGTCAAAAACAGAAACCGTTGGTGACTTTGGAGAATGACAATGTTGAAACCAAGCTAGAAAGGGAAGAACTTTCAGTCCCATTGACAATTTTTGATGACTTCACACATGAACCAATGGAGGTGCGAGATGAAGAACAAATCCATGATCATCGAGCAAACCAAGAAGGGTCTTCTTCCATTCAAGAGCCGGACCAGACTCAAGGTAAGCAATGTGTTGATTATGATTCATGTGCTTATACCCCTTTTCCTTTTAATGTTTCAGATTTGAGGACAAATCTTTTTGAAGAGGAAGGGAATGATGTGCCCTGGGATAGCGGACCGAGCAAAACAAACATGCATGGCTTGATCATGGGAAGCAGCAATGATATATGTTCATTTTTTGACTCATATATTCCAAACCACGACGCTTCTACGCATGAAATTACTTGGAGAACGTGCTCAACTCAATTCCGGAGCTCCTCGAAGAAGAATCAGCTCAAACGGAGTTCAGATGTGGGAGTTATGCCATTTTCAAATCAGATGATCTTCGATTCTCGCGAATTCAGACATGGCGCATTTAATGAAGGGATGTCTTGACCAATCTTTCTAAAATTCGACAACCTTGACCAGTCTTCCTCAAAATCACCATCCTTGACCAGTCTAGTCAAAGATTTCTTTTTCTATGCATTGTTTTTACACAAATATATTTATTATCTTTTATCCTTTCATCTCTTTGTAATCCTATAAATAGGAACTGAATTCATTCAATAAAATCAGTCTAAGTTGGAGTTATATTTGTGTTTCTTTTCTCTGAGTGAGAGAGATAGTTCTTTAGCTAGTTCATCGGTTGAACCGGCTTGTTGATTTGGTGGTCAGCCAATCATCTTTGTGTGTTATTTGGTGGTTAGCCAACGCACTACATCCGTTCTTTGGTGGTTAGCCTTAGATCGTGGGTATATCAAGAGTCATTCCGCACCTCTTGACGATCCATTCAATCCATCCCAGTTCCAGAAGTGCCTTTGCCTTCTCGGTTCATATCCAACACCCGGCTAAAGTGATCCTTCCCGATTTAGGGTGCATCAACGGGACAGCTCCCGACTCTTATGGAACTTTACGATAGGACCCACAAGAACAAGGCGGACCGATTTGTAGATCCTAGGTCCGAGCAAATCTTCAATGACATTGCTGACCGGGTTCAAGAGCGTCAGACCCAGCTGACACAGCAGTCTACCGACGGATTACCCGTCACCTTATCCACAGTTGAAGTGGATAGGATTTACGAGGAGGTAAATTTTTAAAAATTATAATTTTTTAATTATTCATTTAATTTAACTTTTAATTTTTACTAACAATATTTACTTTTGGTTTTTTAGGTTGTCCCTAAGAAAAAGGGACGTACGTTGGGGATTGGTTCCGTCAACGATGTTCCGAGAGCGACATTATCTTATGCTCAGAGATGGGATGACGAGGTCACTGAGCTGCGTAACGAGTTGGCCTCGACAAAAACTGCGTTCACAGCTCTTATGGATGTAGTCGTGGGCTTCTTGGACGTCATACCGGCCACAAATCCAGAATGGGAGTCCTTGTTGAGGAACATGCGACGACAACATCCCATTCCAGGCGAGTCGACATCCGAGACCCATGACGAGGCGGATGTAGAGAGGAGGAGTGACGAGTTCTACCGGGCGATGAACGGCTAGTTTTTTTTTTTCTTTTCGTTCGTTGTATTCTCAACTTATTTATGTATAAAAATATTTTTGTATAGATTTTTATTTTAAATTATATTTTTATTCATAATTTATAAATATAATTTATAATTATAATTATTTTTCTAATTATATTTTATTTTTAAAAATTTTGCATAAAAAACGAAGTAAATTCCTCGCTAAGCTTACGAGGAAATAACTAGGAAAGACTAACGTGGTGTTTACGAGGATTTACTTTCGAGCTTTTTACGTGTTTTACACATGGAAGATCTACGTGGAAGTGACGAGAAAAACATAACGTGATACTTACAAGGAAAATATTTCGTGGTACTTACGTGTACTTTACGATTAAACATTTACGTGTAATTGACGAGGAATTATTTTCGTGGTATTTACGAGGAATCTCAGCGACCTCCTTACGTTGAAAGTTTACGTGGTCTTTACGACGAAATTCTGTACTTGGTCTTTACGACGAAATCACTTCCTCGCTATGTGACGACGAATTGGCGAGTAAATATGCGTTACGACGAACGAGTAACGAGCAATCGTGTTTCCTCGCTAATTCCTCGTAAAGCCTCTATTACGACGAATTCACGAGGAATAACGCCGTCGTTAATCTTGTGTTTTCTTCTAGTGAAACACTACGTTACATATTTCTATATACAGCCGTAGACTTGGCCCTATATTGTTAGACGACAAAAATGTACCATATAATATAGGGGTGGGCACAAGGCAATTACTTGCCAATTCTTGGTTACTTGCTACTTGACTTGACTTGTCCGAGTAATTTGTTTTTTCGACTTGATACTTGACTTGCTTCAAATAAGTACTTGCTTTATCAAGTACTTGGAAAAAAAATGATACTTGCAAGTAATTTGCCTTACCTTGTTACTTGATAAACTAAGTAATTGGCTCTTGATTACATACAAAAAAAATACATTTTCTAAATTTTTAACATCCAATAGTCATATGAATTTAGAAAAAATTAGAGACAAAAATAAAAATAAGCATTCAAAATATTGAAAGACCATATGAAACTCATTGTTCTTCCATTTTATTTCGGTGTTCCAAAAAAGATTTTTGTCTACTTCTTGATTATGTTTTGCTCCTGCAAAATCAAAAAACATTTTGTTCCTGCAAAAGAAAGTACTTAAATGCAAACCAAACGTATATGATAATACACGACAATATAAGATGACAAGATATATTCTAACTTTTTATTCTTCATTCAGAGTTAAGTAACTCTTTGGAGCAAATTTTCATAAGCATCTGAAGTTAAGCTAACGAGTATTTTATAGAACGAGTAACAAATAACAAGTAACAAGGCAAGTACCAAAAAATGAAGCGATACTTGATATTTGCCTTGTCCTTACGAGTAGTGAAATTTTTTGACTTGTTACTTGTCTTGCTAATGGCGAGTACTCGGTTTTTCAAAGCGAATATGGGTCAAGTCACGAGTATAAAGACAGTATCAAGTAATGATGCCCAGCCTTAAATTATAATATCTCTATATGCATCTGAGATATTTTTCAAATAATTGTCTTAATAAATATTAAAATTTAAAAGAAAACATAGAGGCAAGATGACCACACACAGAGATTTCTAAATATCCTCTATCCCTCTCACAATTGAGACGTGACGTCCTCGATAGCCAATAAACAGCTACCGACATAAGGCAAAACTAATCGTACCACTACGCGTTTGCCCACGTGACTAAAGAAGACAAGTAAAACCACACAAGAATCTCCATCTGGCCTATAAATACAAGATCTCATCTCTTTTCACCAATCAAAAAACAAGAACATTAAACAAATATATCTTTTAAGAAAAATGGCAGATAACAAGCAGAGCTTCCAAGCTGGTCAAGCCGCTGGTCGTGCTGAGGTATATTTCTCTCTTTGATCAAATGCGGTTGCGGCGGTTGAAAATAGAACCTTGGCAACATTACTAACAAGTACCGTTTATGATCATTTGAAACAAGAATCACACTTTTAAAAATAGAGAAAGTTATTTAGATTTTCTTAAACCAGGTAAGTGGATGTAAAATTGATTTCGTGTGGTCAATGGTGTGTGTGTAAAATATAGGAGAAGGGTAATGTGCTGGTGGACAAGATCAAGGTTGCTGCTACCTCAGCTGGAGCGTCTGCACAAACTGTAAGCGATCCTTAGACACATGATATATAATTACGTCTCTAATAATGTACATGTTCGTAGATCGCATATCTTTAATACCGTAAATGCATTTACGTTTATAGGCGGGACAGAAGATAACGGAGGCTGCAGGAGGCGCTGTTAATCTTGTGAAGGAGAAGACTGGCATGAACAAGTAGCCCATTCGACATAAAACTTGGAGTTGTAGTATCCCTTTTTTAAATTAATCGTTGTGGTTTTAAATAAAAATTGGGTGTTCTAATTGATTCTCATCTTCATTGTAGTTCTTGTTGTTGTTGTTGTTGTTGTTGTTGTTTTTAGTGTTTGAATTAATGTTTTCTCCCTCTAGGTGTAAGTTTGGATGTCTATGTATTTAATTTCCCGTTAATGAACATCTGATTTAAGCTCCAAGTCCAACAATTCATCTTATCTTGTTATTCATGCACTTGCAAGCTTCAAAGGCCTACTTTCACATATATTTATTTAGTAAGTTTCTGTTACTGGTTAAATCGAATTATAGTTCCGTAAAATACAAGTTAAAGTAACCGCCCTTCAATTCAAAGAAAACATTCTTATAATTACCCAAGACGTTGCGGACATGCGAAATACTGATCTAACAAAACTATACATAAATTTTGGACTATTGGGCAACATTTAGAAATTGATACCCAAAAATAAAATAGCATAATAATTACATACTCAGCCACGTGGACTAATTAATCAATTGCTTTTTATTTATTTTCTCATCTCTCCCCACTTGCGCTTTAGAGCATGACTAGTATTACCCCGTGCTAACGCACGGATTAGTTTCATTATTTTCCAAATTTTCTGATCATAAATTATAATGATTCAAAATATCAAAATAAAAAATTATTTTTAATCATATATTTTCTAAACCTAGATAAGAAATGTAAAATGTGATTAAATCTCTTCACTGAATATTTAGTTGCATCTATTTTCATATTGAACATATGTTTTTGAAATTTCTTGTTATATTAGTAAATTGATGATTTTAAAGAAAAAGATAGTAAAAGCAACAAACTATAAATATTATATACATACGTTTCCCATACAGCTTCACATTTGTCCTAATATAAATTAATCGCACCCGAATTCTCTTTAATGTTTTTTTTTAAATTGTCTACAAAGCTTCATCTATCTAAACATATTTTAGATAATTATGTTTTTTTGACAACTGATAATTATATTTTTAAAAGTAATTGGTTTACCTCTTTCACAGGAATAGTTGCTCAGGCTGAGGATGATAACTTCATGCTTCTAATAAACAAATCTCTGATTTTCACTCTTTTGTGAAAAATAAAATACAAAATAGAAGTATACTATGCTTCTAATACTTGAATCATGTAGAAGAGAAAACTGTTTTTTTTTCCAATGATCAGAGTTGAATAAAGATATCTGCTACCCTCAAAACCCACATTAAAAACAAAGAAAGTAAAACTGTTGAGAAGAAACCAAAAAGAATAAAAAGGTACAAATAGTTAACTGAACGTTATATATGAGATGGATAGATGATGGTAGTTTGAGAAAAAAGAACAGAGATTCGATAATTTTGCAATTACATAAATATAGAAATCAAAGAAGATGGTTTAATTTTTTTTTCTTTTTGAATGTAAAAAGACATGGGTCAAAGTTTACAAGAAACCATCTCTTAAAAATTTAAGAGAATATTTCTTATGTTAGGCTAAGAACCCTATCATTTCCACCGATTTCTCCTGCTGGTCAAGTAGTTGCATTTTTAGGCTATCTATAACGAACAACCATATCGATTTTGCTACTTGTGCATACTGATAATTCGAGTCATTTTATACACTCAGGAAAGTTCCGAGAATGCGTACGGTGAGTGTTGGCAGAGATCGTTTGTTCGCTTCTCTTGGAGAATCCCACAGTAATCACTAAGAAACTCTTCCTTTTTCAATCTGCACAACTGTTTTGTTTATTTGGTTGATTTCGTCTCATCTTCTTTCTAATGTATAGCTTAGGAAGAGTTCAAGGATCTGTGTTTCGGTTTCTGGTATTGAGGTTGATGATGTGGTGAGTACAATGCAATGATTGCCTCTTTCTTTTGTGAATGTTTTGTTAGTTGATGTTCTGAGAAAGCAATCATCAGGAAAGAAAAGCATATATAAGAAGAAGAAGAAGCTGATGATGATGAAGAAGAAGTCATCTACAAGATCGAGATCCCTGCCAACAGGTGAAGAAACCATCTGGATTTTGTTGATACTTTGTTAATTTATAGGTTTTAGTAGATGAATATTATTGTCAGTTTGATCCAGTTTTAGCAGCAAATATCACTCACCATTCCGTTTTGTTTTGCAGGTTACTACTTCCTATGAATATTGTGAGGAAAAGTTTGAGATTGAGCCTGTTGAGGTTAGATATGGAAGTTTCTCTCTCGTATATCACTGCCTTAATTGGAGTCTCTTGGAGTTGGAAGAGGTAATGAAAGCACTCACTATGATCAAGTAGTTTTTTTTTGTAACTTTGTGATTATTGAACCACTCTCCTTGTTATTGTTGAATTATCGCTCTAGTTTTTATTGAAAGTAGACTTTAGCATTAATGTGATTAGTTTTCCTTCTTCTTTGTCTCCATGTGATACTCTAACACCACAAATTTTTAATCACTTTTTCAATGAAATTGCGTTTGGAACCTCCAGGTTACAAGTCTTCTGAAGCGAATTGCACGCTGAGCGTTCAATATCTATGATAGCCAAGTTGTTGTGAAAGTACATGTACCCCCCAAGTCGAAGCGACGTGCTCCACCCGTGTGATGTTATGGGGTAATTTTTCATAACCAAGACCTTTATACGTTGATGGCACTATGAATGATTTTTTTTTTTTGTATGTTAATTAATAGCTTTGGCTGCCTTTCGTCAGGATGTCGCCATTGCCTATGGTTATGGTTACAATAACATCCCGACAAGAAAGCCTGCTTCGATAAAACCACTGTCTCTGAATGAATTCAGCGATTTCTCAGATCAGAGGTTACTATGACTTTCCTCTCTGCTCTAGGTTTTGAACAACTTTGACATTACTGATCCATTTTTTCAATCAATAAATACGAAAAGGATATCTATGCAAAATTGCAGATAGTATAGACACTGCTGACCGGTGGAAAAGGTAACACGTAAGTTCACTGTATATTGCTTGGAGAAACAGCGTGTGAAGAGAAGATGAGCTTTGGCCACGCCACCACCCACCCTCAAAAGGAGAGGTTTGGTGAGGTTTGCTTTTGTTGGTTCACACAATTTTATAATATTGCTAGTAGTACACCACTGTGGGGCAATCAGAAAGAAACAAGAGCTAATCATAAAAATGCATCTTAGTTACGTGTCGGTGTCTCCTTTGATCAAAAGTGTGGCTATTAATTGGAAGATATAATTGGAGAGGATCCAAAATTGCAGAATCTGCTTCTTCTCACAAGCCAAAAAACAAAATGGAAATGGCGACTAGTTGTATGTATCCACCGCCTCCGTCGACATTGCTCAATACTATGAGCGTCGTCGGTTTAGCCGGTCTGGCGGTTACGGTTTGGTCGGAAGTGAGAGGAAATAATCTGAAATACTCCAAATTCAACAACAGCAACGCATTATCATCATCACAAAAACAGCGATTCGGTAGCATCTCGAGCAGAACCGGAATGCTATGTCTATATACACCAGCGTTTCTAGCCGCTTCGGCTTCTTTCTTGCTCGCACCTTCTGAAGATCTCAGGTTCCTTCTTCTCAAATCCGCACTTTCCCTCCATTTCTTTAAAAGGATCTTCGAGGTAAACCTATGATTAATGAATCATAAGTTCATAACTGTTGTAGCTTTCCTCTACTTTGACTGACGCATTTCGTCGAACAGGTTATGTTCGTTCACAAGTACAGTGGAGGGATGGCCTTAGACGCAGTTTTCCCCATATCAAGCGGCTATTTCTCATCCACGGCGTTGGTGTTATACAGCCAAAGCTTCACTCTGGGACTACCCGAGCCAGCTTTGGATCTGAAATTCTATGGGATTCTCATGTTTGTGGTGGGGATCGTTGGGAATCTGTATCACCATGTTCTGCTAGCTAAGCTAAGGAAAGGAGGTGAAGGTGAAGGTGAAGGTGGGAAGAAAGAGTACAAGATACCAACAGGTGGTCTGTTCGAAACAGTCATATGTCCTCATTACATGTTCGAGATTCTTGTGTTTTTGGGATTTTTTATGATCTCTCAGACCATTTACTCGCTTTCTTTGGCCATGGGAACCATTTTCTATCTTATGGGTCGGAGTTATGCTACAAGAAGATGGTATCTTTCTAAGTTTGATGACTTCCCCAAGCATACCAAGTCTCTCATTCCCTTTGTTTTCTAGAGATACTTCTACTGGCAAAGTGCCAAAATCTTGTTTTTGTTTCTTTACTGGTTTTGTTACATTAATGGGGGAAATAACAGAACTGTGATTGTGACATTAATAATGTTTTGTATAACTTTGAAAATGTATCTTTGACATGTTTTAGTTTTTAACAATTTTAAAATACATGAATTTGTGTCTATAAACTGATAATATATACTTATCAATGAAACTAGAGTCCAAAACACTGTTATTCTACATCTCTAGATAATCAATCTGATGAACTATCATAACTTATTCATATAATTGTGTAACTCTATCCGTAACACGACTCTCTTCCCTCACTTAATTAGTTACATTAGAACTTAGCATGGTTTAAATTTTCTCCTTCCCTTCTGTTCTTTCATATACTTCCCCAGTCTTCTACTTATTGATCTCTTCTTCTGCTTTGATCTCTCTGAGCTCATCATCTCCTTCTTCATTTCTATATTTAGGCTTCCAGATAACCAATCTGTTGAACAGAATTAGCAGAACTGGGGCTTTGTTTTTTTAGGGTAAGCTAGAAACAGAGTGATTTGAAGGAGAATTCACTTGTGGAGGTGTGTATATGTAGACAACGTGTGGCATGCATGCATGGTTTACATTGTCAGTTAATACAGTACAGTATATGTTTAAATATTAAACACACACTCATGATAAAACCGATAAAATGTATATTGACTTCATCACACCCAAGAAACTGGAATATTACCTTTTAAGTTTTGACAATCGAACCAAACTAATACAAATATCCTAAGAGGATGTAAAACACAACCCACATGTCTTTTCTCGTGTTCCACCATGCAATCAAACATAACTTGAACCTGGCCTTGCTTCAAAGTCTCCACTAAATTAACCATACAACTTAACCGGTTTACTGTAGTAGACATATTTATTTGCTATCCAATTTAATTAATCACATTTACATTTTTTTTTAACACCAAACATTTATACTAAATTAATGGTTTGTGGAATCACTATAACCTACTGGTTAAAGTTTAAAACTCTTTACATTCAAGTCCGGGATTCGAATCTCTGACCATGCAATTTCTTGTAGATTATACAATGCAAAGTTTATCGGAGGTTCCAGAGTATATAGAGCTGTTAGTTGTAGTCGTTTTTTGCGGAGAGAGCTTATTCATCAAGGATGTCGTACATGCAGAACCGTCCGTCGATCCAAGTGTTCCAAAGAAAATTTCATCATGGATCATTATCCATAGAATTGTTCATCAATAGCGTACATTGCCGGTCCATATCTATTGAAGGTTCCACTAAAGATTGGGTTTCAGTTGTGTAATTAAAAAAAATTAATGAACAATACTGTGAAGAAAAAAATGGATTGATGTTTGGACCATAATCGGCCGCCTATGTTGCTTCCGCAGCAGGCCGGACCTAATAACCCATATGGATAGTTGATCATTATCCCTTATATACTAAAGCGTAAGTCGCATGGCGAATCAGATACTACCACATGGAAATTACTGTAAAAAAATTTAAAATGAAAATGCAAGAAAAAATAAAATGCAAAATAAAGCGTTTAAAGCAAAAAAACGTATCTTTTATCAACTGCTTCTATTAATTTCTTTTCTTTACAAAATAAAATCCCTACTATTTCTCACACTACATCCTTCTTTCAAACCCACTCACGTTGCCATATTTTTAAATTCAACTCTTCCTCATTTAGAAATTGTAAGTTACTTTTTTTTTGCAACATCTCCACTGAATCTCTCTGAATTTTCAACTTCTAACCTTATAGATCTAAAGCTTCTAATGATCGTATTACAATTTTAGATGCAGATCAAAATAGTTTCACACCAAACAGTGGTACAACAATAGTTTTCAAAATATATTTTTCAACTAAATGAGCAAAAGAAGAACAATATATGCTAGGGATTGGTAGGTGGATCCTACTGCAAAATTGGAGGATGAAGATTAAGGGGACTGTATTGAACCAAAGATTTTAGAAGATTATGAGATATGATTACAATCTCCTGTTATTCAAGTAGTGATTTAGATTTCTTTTTTCAAATCCCATGTTATTTAATATGGAAGTTGTGCAAAGTTATTAAAAATCACTTGAAATCCTATGTTATTCAATTAATAATTTTTAAAAACTATATCAAATCCAGTGTTATTCAAAAGTAAATAGTATTTAGAAAAGAAATTTTGTAAAGAGGATTTGAGAATACTTTGCATCGTTTTTTAGTTAAAAACAACCTCCATAAAATAACATCTCTACAGATGGTATTTGAGAAAATTGAATTAAAAAAACATCGCCTTGCCGTAAACAAAACCTCCGACTCTTGCTGTAACATATTTATTTTAACCTAAAACTCTGTGAAACCTGAACCAATGATTTCATGATTCAATTGAGTAAATACATCGTGGAGAACAGGCGAACAGAGTGAGGGAGAGTTCATAGATCTCGGTTGCAGTTGCCTGTTATAACTCTAGTTTTGTCCCCTCTTATCTCCAAAACCTGAAGAAACAACACCAGAGCCAGTCATCATCTCTAAGAATAGATTGTACAAAGACATGAAAACAATTAATCAAGAACCAAGATTGCCAAATACCTCTGGTTCAGAGTCAAGAACACCACTAGACATTCTCACATCAACTCTCCATATGCCGCAACCATATATTCACTAACAAGGGAAAAAACATATTTCATTACAGTTTTTCTACAGAATCTTGTGTTTAAGATATTTGGGAATGAATTTAGGTAAATGTACCAGCTTACGCTTGAACACTGAGGAGTATGTCCTACCACCATCGCCTTCGCACCAACAGCTTCAAGAGAGTCTGGCAGAACTTTACTTACCTGATTAGAAAAATACTCAGAAAACATAGTCAATCTAAGCTGATGATGATATAACAGTTTCAGGACTGTGGTGACTCGAATTTAACTTCCTGTTCGATTTAATAGCCATCCAGGTCTCTCTTGAGTAAAGTCTCCTCCAAACCACACTGTCATATTGTTAAGTGTGGCTTGATGATGCAGCGTGGTTTATATTATTGTTTGGCTTTGGTTTTCTTATTTCCTTTTTTCGTTTGGAGTTATCTTTTTTGGTGTTTACCGCATTAATATTTATAATTCCTTTTCTTATAAGGATTAGGGTTTTTATTTAGCTATATAAACAAACGATCCCTTAACTTGTGAGGGTATGTTTTATATTTTGATTATTAATCTAAAGAGCTTTGTTGTTCTTAAACCTTGCAATCGGCTAGAACCAGGTGTTCTCAACGATTCAGGAAGACTTTGATTCCTAGGGATTCTCAGATTAAATAGGATTCATCGTGTTATCGTAGCTCGAGCTACATCAGTTGGTATCAGAGACAACCGTTTAGATTTCTCAATCTAAATTGCGATCATGGCACCAAGGAAACTTACGGTTGATCAACTCGAGGGGATACGTTTCATGCTAGAGACATTTACAGCTGGATTACAAGCAGCGTTACAAACCTCAGTGGAAAACGCCTTAACAACCGCTCTACAGAATCAACACAATCAGCGTGAAGCTCAATCTCAACAGAAAATTTTCATGGAGAAAGCTTCAAAAGATGATGATCTCTGCGAAGATTATAAAGAAATTATTGGAGATCCTATTTTTGATGTTTACGATGATGAGATTCAACTTCAAGACTTCGATGAATTTGATGCTCCTAAAGTGGAATATCTAGAGCTTGCACCAATAGAACGTGTCCATATCTTCAATAAAATCAGCAAAGAAGATAATGATGCGTATATGGTTCACGAGAAGCATATTGTGAATTGTGCTACTTGGAAAGAAGATCGGACAGTAGTTTTATCATATCATGACATGGTAGCTCGCATAGCCAAGGAAAACCAAGGTAATTTTATTTATCTTGCAAACCATCCTCTATATATCCAGAAAGAACCACCAGATCGTATTCAACGAAGTGAGGAGAGTCGTTACAAAGAGATACGTGTGGAGAATATTTCTGACATATATGAATATGGTAGTGAACCAATTGGTGATGTTTCCATTATCAGATTTTTGGGTACAATCGGTGCAACTTTTGCATATACACGATGCAAGTATGGTCAAAATCAAGTGCTCAAAAGAATTTTAATTCTTGCTTCAAGGCTTAGAAAACACCACCATATTTGGGACTTTGTTTTTGGTTACACAAGTCGGTTACAGACAAGTGCAGGAACACCAACCCATTACGTCCATCCGTTGATTTGTTTCATATGGATGTTATGTGACTTTGCCACCGATGTCTCACTTACGCCGTTCTCCATATTTACATTCCAAGATTGTATATGTGCATCATTGGAAGAGTTGTTGAACACTTTAGTTGGCGTTCTTGTTCAGCGTCAAAGAATCAGAACCAGCTGTTTTCACAATGGGCAGCTGTCTACAATATGGTTTCATTCATGGGTGAGACCAGATAAAGGGAAGTCCATGTTGACATTCACGAGGAAGAGGCTCATGTGTCGCTGGGTTCTCTATGATGATTGGTCAATATTACCCTCTGAAGGGAAGCTTGTAAGCGTCCTCAAAACTACTTTTAAAGAATTTTCTATTTCTAAAGTCAAGTTAGAAGTCTGGATTTCACACCGCCAACGACTACTTGTGTCTTTTGATGACGTGCTAAGGTACACTTTTGGTGTCGCTTGGATGGTGCTCTTGCTTTTTGAGGTATCATTGGTGAGGCTTCTAGCAAAATCATGTAGTTTCCGGTGTGCCACTGTTGTTACCTCTGTGAGGATTCAGTGTGATTCATTCATGGTCTTTCTATTTGATGAAAAAGGGATAACAAAGTTTATGTGGCCACCGTGTGCTCTCGGGTTCTTCATGATTCAAGCAGGCCCGATAATGTTTTTCGTTGCTACCGTTACGTTACAAGATGCTTTACACTGTGGTAAAGCTAAGCAGGGACTAAGACTTTTGTTTAATCCACAAATGTGTGCCAACAACTCATTTATGGCATGTATTTATGGGGGTGAGCTTGCTTCCGAGTCAAGTAATCTGTTCATTGTGCCTTGGCTTCCACCGTTTGCTTGCGGCGGCGTGTCTTCACATACACTTGGTCAACTGGTGGTGGTGGAGTGCATAACTGATAGTGTGCTTCATGCTCACATGTTTATATATTTCAGGAAGATACATGCGTTTATTATCATATGCATTATCAAAACTAAGGGAAAAGGATACTTAAAGACGAATGATCAAAAATTTCAGAATCAATATCTCTCTCTCACCGTGCATGGCAAGGATATAGCTCTCTTTACAAAGATTAACAGTAGCAGCATCAAATTTGGTGGAATCATTGAGATTTCCCTTACTCCCAATCAACTTGACAAGCTAGGCGCTGGTTTCAAGAATATTGAGGGTGCTGAGTGTAAAAACAGAGAGAGATGGATCACAAAAGAAGACGATATTGTTCGGAACGTACGTGTGTGGCTTAACTCGTGCTTCTTCACTCCTTGGGTTAGTCTGTATTTCTCTGTTGACGTATTGGTACGGGGAGATTCAGCTGAGTTGATGTTCTCTCATTCAAATCTATTACAAGATGGGTCATTATCAAACGTTTCTACACGTAGAAAGAGAAAAATGGGTAGCACAGCATTGGGTTTGAAAGATATATGGCATGAGAATCTTGTGGTGTTGCCGTTGATGGACTCAATTCATGTTCTCCCGTATCAGTGGGTACTACCAGCTCATCTTCTTTTACAGGTGGTAACAGGAGTTGTGCATGGTACACTCGTGGATGGTGTGGTGGTAAATATCCATGACGTTAGCACTGGTGCAAATATTTTGGAGGATGTCACAGCGTCCACATTCAGAGCGGTGTGGGATACTATTTCCGTTACTATGATGTCTTCTAATATTATCGACTTGAAGCATGCGGGAAGTTCTTCTTGTGCTGTTGCGTTTTCTCCAAGATGTGTGTCTCTAGTGGTTTTTTTCTGCATCTTAGTCGTCATGGACGAGGGTGAATCTTCGTTTCCGTATTCTCCATGGATTAACAAACCTCTTTCTGCGACCACATCATTGCAAGCTACATGCTACTGTGCCCTTTCGATGGACAACAGGGGTCACACTTTCACCGTCATATTGGATATTTTCGGGGGACGTTTAGAGTTTTTGGTGGAATTTTCAATAGACATTGGGGATCTACGGCTGGTGCTAGTCAACAAAAGTATTTGTATGGCCTCTCGTGTTCAATGTCTACCGGTTTTTTGTGGTAACCGTATGCACTTTGTGATCATGGAAACTACAATGTTTTCTTTTGTGAGACCACTGTGGAGTTCTTTGACGTCAGAATCCGTGACATTCCCCTCAACCTTACGTGAACTACACCGTGGAGTTTTGAAAACAGAGTTTGACGTTGTGCGTTTCATGAATCGTGAGTTCGTTATTGATATCCCTGCAACTTGTAGTGGACATATGGATGTTATGGACTCAAGTACGGTGGTTTCTTGGGCTAAATACAAGGCTGCGGCTGATTGTCGTCAACGAGATTTATCATTTTACATAGGTGATTACGTGTGGGATGTTTTAACAGGGGGATGTTTTATTACTGGTCCTTATAATCAACTAAAGGCAGGGACGATAGATCCATTGGAGGTACTTGAGAAGGTAGCTGCATTTGCATCAGAACGTTACTTCTATATGATGCTAGTTGTTCTGCAGACATTGCCAAGCACATCCTTATTTATATATCAAATGATGATGTTGAAGATTCGAGGACGAATCTTTCTCTACTCCGGGTGACCTGATGCAGCGTGGTTTATATTATTGTTTGGCTTTGGTTTTCTTATTTCCTTTTTTCGTTTGGAGTTATCTTTTTTGGTGTTTACCGCATTAATATTTATAATTCCTTTTCTTATAAGGATTAGGGTTTTTATTTAGCTATATAAACAAACGATCCCTTAACTTGTGAGGGTATGTTTTATATTTTGATTATTAATCTAAAGAGCTTTGTTGTTCTTAAACCTTGCAATCGGCTAGAACCAGGTGTTCTCAACGATTCAGGAAGACTTTGATTCCTAGGGATTCTCAGACTAAATAGGATTCATCGTGTTATCGTAGCTCGAGCTACATCACTTGATGACATGGAGATCGGATGGATTGATGTCGTGGAGTTGTGCAAGTAGCTCAAGGAGGTGTGCAAGTTGGCTCACATGAAGGGTCCACTCCTTAAAGAGTCCCTAAGCAAGAATAAGTATTGGACTTTAGATCAGTCAATAAACCTTTCAAGGTTCTTGAGTGCTTGTAAACACAGTTCTATTTCTAATATAATCATTATTTCATCTTCAAATTTGCGTTGTGACTCTGTTTTGATCTGAGGAGATACATTACTTTTAAGTTTTAACACATCCCTGAGTTGCAATGAATGGCATCTCAGGACTGTCTTCATCGTCACTAGAGTTCTTCATCCAAGTAGAGACTTCTCTGTTTATACTCACTACGCCTTATGCAACTGTACAAGTACATCATAAGGAAAAGAGTTCAAATCCAAACGAAAAACATATATGGACGCTAGACTGATTATGTTTACGTGGTGAGGAAGGAGACCACTGCATATATGTTAATGGCCAAGTTTGATTTCTTTATACATATTCATAGTGATTAGGTACATAAACCCGTAAGAAAAAAATATATCAACCAAAATATTTATGGTTTCAAATCACATAAACAACTTTAAAATATACAAGATATTTTATCAAATCACCTAAAGATTTTTATTTTTATTTTTTAAATTTCATCAAAATCATCCAAATAACTTCATAACTCACATAAATCCCATTAAAACTAAAACACCCTAAAAGCTTCTAAAACTCTTGGTTCAATACACCCCTCTAAAGTTCAGGTTTGTGAAACTAAAAAACATCCAAACTCTTCTTTCTTAAATAAATTTATTTTTCATGAAATTTTTACTCTTTTGATCTATTTATAACTTTTTCCCTTTTTAGATACAGGAAAAAGCTACGTACGTACTCTATAGTGCGACATTGTAAATCTCATAGCCATACAAATAACTTTTCCATTGTAAATTAAAAAACCAAATGTATAAATTTATAAAAATAAATATCCGTGCGTATGTACGGGAGAAAACACTAGCATGTAATATAATTAGAGATTATATGATGATGTAATGTATTACCTAATGTTAAAAAGTTTAAAAATGGTTTAAAAATTAAAATGAGGTACACTTAAGATAAGACGATAAACGAAAATAATTAACATAAAATATAAAAATATATAAAGTGGTAAAGGAAAGAAAACCCGAATAAAATTCGCTTGAGATCCTAATATCGATCAAAAGAATAAGATGATGTCCAGTTACAAAAAAAAAGAATAAGATGATGTCGAAACTAAAGCTGATGTTAAGGCCAACATTATCAATGAGGGTCCTTAAGCAACTTCTTAGATTTGTTTATTAGTTTTTTAGTCTAAGCAATTTTCCTAAGAAACTTTAACCAAAACACCACATTATCAGTAGAATCTTTTGAAGGTTCTTAGGATTAAAATAATATTTTTAAAAACAATTAATAATTAATATATATCCATTTATATTAAAAACATTAAAAAGAAAAATATTATTTTTCATTAAATTAAAATTACAAACATTTTATTACATATCATACAAAAAAAAAATTCATCATTAATTGCAAACACACATTTTATTCAAGAAATAGAAACTTAAAAATCACTGGTGATGTCCAAATTTAGCCCATATATTTTCAATCAAATCGAATTTTAATTGTTCATGAGCTTGTCTGCTACGAACACTGACTCGACAATCCATTGGCGTGCCGAGATTTGAATTCGGAGTAACGGTGAATGTATCCTCTTCTTCGCTTTCTCGAAATTCTCTCATGATAGACTTACTGTATGTTGATCGTTCATCCTCAACAATCATATTATGGAGTATGATGCATGCTTTCATAATATTTGCTATTTATTCTTTATCCCATAACTTAGATGGATTTTTCACTACGGCAAATCTAGCTTGCAGAACTCCGAAGGCACGCTCCACATCTTTTCGAACAGATTCTTGGGTTTTAGCAAATAACGAATGTTTCTCACTTTGTGGAAGTCGGATAGATTGAATTAAAGTCGCCCATTTAGGATAAATACCATCAGTGAGATAATATGCCAAATGGTATGGATTACCATTAACATAGTAGTTCACTTGTGGCGCTATTCCGTTAATAATGTCATCAAAAACGGGTGATCGATCAAGAATATTAAGATCGTTCATAGTATCTGGAGCTCCAAAAAACGCATGCCATATCCATAGGTCACTTGAAGCTACCGCCTTCAAAACAAGTGTTGGTTTCTCGGTTCCTCGTGAATACATTCCTTTCCAAGCCGTGGGGCAATTCTTCCACTCCCAATGCATACAGTCGATGCTGCCGATCATCCCCGGAAACCCACGTTGTTCTCCGATATAGAGAAGTCTTTGCAGATCCTCTTGTGTGGGTTTGCGTAGGTATTCATCACCAAACAAAGTGATTATTCCGGCGGTAAATTCGTGCAAACATTTTCGAACCGTTGTTTCAGCAAGTCGGACATACTCATCCAGTGAATCAGCTGCACTGCCATATGCCAACTGTCGAATTGCTGCAGTACTTTTTTGTAGGGTTGTAGCACTCCACCGTCCGGTACAATCTTGTCCTTCTTGAAAATACGGTATGTTTGTTTTGAGCCGATCTACAATATGCAGGAACAATGACTTGTTCATTCGGAACCGACGCCGGAAAATTTGGGTCGAGTAAGTTGGATTCTCGCTAAAGTAATGATGCCAGAGCATGGTTTGGCCGTCTTCTCGGAACCTCTCCGTATAAACACGTTCCTTCCGCTCTTTTGGTTGGGAAAAAAGATCAAAATTTTCAATAAAATCTTCTACTAGGAAATCAATTTCATCATCATCATCATCATCATCATCATTGTGATAGTGATAATGAGAAGAAGATGCCATAAGATCAAAGTTTTTTTGGTTGGGAAAATATTTCAAAGTTTTTTTTATCTGATGTTGATGATAGAGGAAAATATTTTGATAAGAGAAGGGATGTCTTCAAATTGGCAACAAGCTAACATATTTATAGGATCATACAAGTGTGTCTCGTGATTCAATTAATATAGCTTGTGATATTATCTTGTATTCTTTTGAAGTAAAAAAACAAAGCTTGTGAGCAAGCATTAATGTGTATGTTCTTGTCAAGTATCACGGACCAAGCTATTGTTTTGTTTTCAACTTTTGAAGTGTGTCTTGTGAGCAAGTACTTTCACGGACCAATCTTCAGTTTGTTTTGTTTTTTTTTGGTTTTTAAAGCTTTAGTTTGTTTTGTTTTCAAGTAGTATATATGATTCAGGTTACACACTTTCGATACAACACATCATTAGCATACAATACATAAGTTATATTACACATGTCCAAGTAACATAAGTTATTACAATGCAGAAGTTATTACAATCCAGGACTTATTACAATACATAAGCAACACATCATTAGCATACAATACAAGTTATCGTTTCTTCATCCAAAGGCACCGAGAATCACTTAAAAACCATCAGCAAGCCTAGTAGAACTAAAGCCAAGAGAAGTACTCCAATGGTAACCTCAAACCCATGTTTTAAAGTAGACGATTTCTTTGCCAAATCACAAACTAAAAGCTCTAGCCTAACCATCTTTTCCCCAGTCTCAACGTCACTAACTAAACTACACGACTTCCTTCTTAAATCAGAAACCAACTGCTCTAGCCTAACCACTTTTTCGTCAGTCTCATTGTCACTCGAGAAGGTGAGATTATCTACCTTTTCCTCCAACTGATGCAAGTGTTTTTTCATCTCCCTAATCTCCTCCATCACCGCGACGTCCCAATACTTCCACACATGGCAATCGCCATCATCTACATTCTTACAGGTGTAGATATTCCTCCACGGTTCGTTTTTTGCTTTAGCTAGAATTGGTGCATCACCACAGTAGCACATCTGTGGGAATCCAAACTCCACCTCCGGCTGTGGTGGATGCTGCGTAGGGTACTCAGGCGGCTCAGGATACTTCAAGTCCAACTCAGCTTGGTCACGAGCAATAAGCTCATCCGTCTCGCTATACCCACTCTCTGCTTGATTCCCACTGTAGTCTGATGACTCTGAAGTCCCCAGCCAGCTAAAACGTCCCATTTTGTCGAAATAAACCTGCGGAAAAATAAATCCAACTGAAGTTAATACATTTATTTATGAAAACTATTAGAAGTGAAAAAACAGAGACACAACAAGAATAAAACCAGAAACAGAGCATACATGACACATGGAACCAGACATACAAGACACATGGAAGCAGGAAACTAAAAACGAAACAGCAACAGATCAAAAGCAAGGAAACATTCACGATGAAGATACATAATTTTTAAAATACACAGATTCAGAAAAGCTCAGCTAGCAGCTTGTTCTTCACAACTTCCTCAGACTCACTTAGTGGTGCTGGCTTGGCTAGGAGTGTGTCTAGAATGGCATACTTTGGCAGCTTCTCCTTACTCATGAACTCCTCCTTCTTCCACTCATATACGGACTTTATCTCATCAATGGATTTTAGTCCTTGAGTGTTATTCTTTCTAGCTTTTGCAGCCTTGCTACCCTGTGGACGCACCTCTTCATCACCAACCGTGGTGCTTGATGTTTGCGAACATTCCTCACCAGCTTTTCGCTTTCCACTTCCACTAGGTTTAGGAGTGTTAAGGCTGAGCCACTTCTGCTCAAACCTTAACAAACACCACGCATGCTCCAGATTGAATTTTCTCCCATGGTTAGCGAAGTAAATATCATACGCCGCCTTGAGGACATCAGTGTCGCTCTGACCAGAGGTGATCTGTCTCTCTGCTGCCGCGTAGGCACCGCAGAATTTGTTGGTGTAATCATTTATCTTCTGCCACCTCTGCTTAAGATGTCGCCAATCTCTAGGTTCTCCACTCTCTTTCGCATGTGGGGTTGATGCATAGTACTCAGCTACACGTCTCCAGAACGTCCCACATTTTTGGTCATTTCCAACAACAGCATCCTTGGATGTGTTGAGCCACACACTTATTACAACCTCATCATCAGCTGGAGTCCATTGCCTTCTCTCCTTAGAGGCAATGGGGGGGGGGGGGGGGTTTCACGTCCAGCTGGAGGGTCGGGTACTTGTGTACTAAACCGAGGTATCTCGGATGGCCCACCAAAGTTTTCAGTCGGAGGAAAACTTCCATACTGGAAGTTGTTTTGACTCTGGAGAAGATAGCTTAGACTAGGGGATTCACTATATGGATTCAAAGGGTTCGTTGGATCCATTGCGAGGAGAAAGAGAGAATTTGAAAAAAAAGATAGAGAAACAAGAGAGAAATAAGTGAGAGAGAGAGAGAGATTACAATGGCAATAATCATAGATTCTTGCGGTAATATAGAGAAAAAAGTGAGAAAGAGCTCATAAAGAGCTTTAAATAAAGACCTAACCTTCAACTACTATAGTCTAATCAATAGTTATTACAACACTTTCAAACCATACAAGCAATCAAGTAACTAAATTTGATTTTCATTTCGTAAGAAACAAACTACACTCAAGGTTCCAATCACGCAATAACCAGAAATGATGAAGCCAATGTTAAACAAACTACAGTCCAATTACAAACTAACTACACAACCACAATCTTTATGACTCCCCTGTCACAATCTTTAACACTAAAAGTAACTTGAGTGTTTAATTTGAATTATTTATTGCTTAATTTTATAAAATAAAACCAAAATGAAATCAAACTTGACTTGTTCTGTTAGACCAAAAGAGCCACTCAGACTCAGTGCTCAAAAATCCATATGTAAAATACTGAATACAAAAAAAATTGGAATGTTAGATGACTATATGCAAACTAGTATAAATTCATTGTGTTATCATTTTAATCAATTCCCAAACTAGTATAAATTCATTGTGTTATCATTTTAATCAATTCAATCAATTCCCTTCCATTATTTTTTCGCAGTAACCTCACTGAAAGCACTAATAGTATTCATCATATATACACACAAACATTGAATCTCTATACACACGAACTATACAACCAACCTTTCACAACTATACAACCAACCTTAGAAGCAACCAAGCAATCGTTTCCTTTGTTTTCGAAGACCTTTTTAACAGAGACATATGATTAATAGATAGAGACAAACCTGGTTGAGTTTCGAATCGGATTCGAAGACGCCGTGATCCTTACGGATGGTGTGAGAATAGTCGACGGGGGTCGATCACTACCGGCGAGAGAGAGAGAATAGTTAGAAGATGCACCCCGATATCAAACACCACGCATGCAAAAGGGAATCGAACCAAAAACTTCGATTAGATCCACAAATCAAACGATGAACTAAATAAATAAGCTCAGAGAGAAGGAGCACGAACCTGGAGGAGATTAGAGGCGGCTGTAGAGCTTTGGATCGACCGGTGAATCGGTGTGATTCGCGACGATGCTTCACTCTAGAAATCGCCTTCACCGGAGAGAGAGAGAGTAAGAAAAGGGAGACAAAGCGAAATGGATCGAGACCGAAGCCGCTTCCCTCTACCGCTTCCTTCCTCCTATCACAGGACGCCACGTGAGGCCAAGCAACGCCTACAAAACTTCTAACGTAAAAATCGCTTCCTTATTTCATTTTGCTTTTTCATTTAAATTTGGGCCAGAAATTCATTAGAATCGCGTCCAAGATATGGTTTAAGAAGCCCGATATTGTTGGCCTAATGTACCCAACGAATAGAGTCTGAAGTATTTGAAAATCGTCTCTGACAAAGACCGCGTCGCTAGGTCGAGAGGTGATGGTCAAGACAAAACTTTATGATTTACAGATAGACCAATACTTAATTTATTTCTTTTTTTTATCTGTACATACTGGCAGGTATATTTTTTCCTTTTAATATAAAATCAATTGGAATATAACAACTAGATGTTACGTCATGGGGTCGTTTTTTAGATTTTTGTTGAGAAATCAAAATCTGGTTTACGTTCAAATTACCATAAGAAGCATCTATATATATATAAAATATAACTTGCAAAAAAGTACCAATCAATATTCAAGAGTCCGTTTGAATTTCCAGAAGAAAACTAATTCAACAAACATATTCTAAGCCTAGTAAGTTAATAGAAGAGATCTCTTAATAGAATTGTCTATAATGAAATGTTTTATATTACAAAACATGTAATGTTATTGAAGCAAAAGTTAAAAAAAAAAAACAGAAGCCTTTTTAGAATATTTTCAGAGACAAATCTTGAAATTGTGCTTTCTCCAAAGTTATCATGTTCCCTCAGTTTTCCTGTACACTTGAAATAAATTTATTTTATTTTTGTTAAATTTCACTTGTAAATAAACATTTTCCAAATACATATGGTTATTAGACAAAATAAATTTTCGAAACGAAAAAAAAAAGAAAAGGAGTAGCAAACGAGGATGTGGAGCCACCTACGCGACTACGCATGACTGCATGCTAACTGTTTGGCATAATCCAGACAACCTTGTTTATCTTGTCTCCTGACTAATATTGATGTGATTAAATTTCTTACGGATATTTTGCTAACAGTGAATTTGAACATGATTTAAGTATCATTAGGCCGTTTCTTTGCCTTGGACTAATCAAATATTATGTACGTAACTGAATACACTCTACGGTTCAACGCACCGAGTACTAGTTTCGTCTTTGTAATACAAGTTTGATTAACTAATCATTGATTATAGACTTTATAGAGGGTGGTTAGTTTCTGTTTTATGAAGCATCCGATATTTTGAACTTAGTGATTTTATTATGGACCCCTCATATATAAATCTTGATACAAAATACAGCTGTTATAAAATTGAATATATTTCTCTCGAGTCGAGTTATCATTTATGTGATAAGAGAAACATAATCTTTTGTTGTAGAGTGTGTTCATACAACAATATGTTTGTATTTTTCATGGGCCCTTCAGAAAACTATTGTCCTTTTTTTTTTTTTTTGGAACTCAGAAAACTATTGTCCATTAGTTCAAACTTCAACGTTTCGATTAGTTTCACAAACACTGAGACATAAAGTTACAAAGCCACTTATAGCCAACGTCTAATCTCACAAACCTACTAGTTCATTGACATTGGGTTCCCTAGTCATGCTATCGAAATCTTAGATACTCAAATTCTAATCTACTACAACACGCCTGTGGCTATTGATCTTTTACTTATTGGCCTTGTGGCCAAACTTTTTGGATCGGACTTATTTTATTGTTTACAAACGCACATTATCAAGTCTGAATGTCGATTTTATGATAATAAATTAATGATGATAGCGCGAAAAAAATCGTTGTGCTAATTGCTAAATATCTCACTCACTTAATGATATTTACGTTTTCACATATTAAATTCCACAATTCTTAGTAATATGCAACGAATTTGAATAATTCTAAACAAAATACAAATTAACAACTTTTATACGAAGTTAAATTAATTTTTTTATCAGCCTTTAAATCTTCTATCATCCACGAATATTTTAAACATTTTTCACTAAATTAATTTTTTTTCTTTTAATAAATTAAATTTCACATGGATATGTAGTATCTCCTGAAATAAATCAAGATTTAATCATATCTGAAAAGTGGTTTGTAATTATCATAATGTATAGTTAAAAGAGAAAATGTTACGATTATACTGCAAAATCTTAATATTTAAGTATCTATAATGTACATCTATATATTTTTCTCTAAAATAGAGATTCCTATTATAGATGTGGATTTACTCCAATGTATGTCTCTATAATAGATTTTCTCTATTTTTTTTAAAAAAAATATAGATGAATTATATTTTTTGCCTCTATATTACACCCAAAAACAGCAAGAAATCGGCTAAATTTTGAATTTTGTGGATAAAAATTTTTATTTAGATGAACAGAAAATTAGACAAAGAAAAAATACCAAGTGATAACAATAACAGTGTGATAAATTAACAAACAAAAAAAACAGTGTGTTATTCATATTGGTAACCCTTGTTTTTTACAAAAACAATGTGATATTGCGAAATGAATAGTAAAAAGAAAAAAAAAATCCAAAAAGAAGGAAAAAATAAGAGACAAATATTATATTAATGAATCATTTTCTTCCATATTTCACCTGTCACAAGTGATGCCTACATTTGCATGCCTCTTCTGCTCCCACCACAATCATTAGTTTCTATTGTGGGCCCCTCGTTTGAGTTGCCAAACCGGTTCAATCCGAATAGCTTTACTCGGTCGGGTTTTTATATCCTCAAACCAAGTTCTTGAAACAACTGTTGTACTTCGTGACAAAAAAAAAAAAGAAAAAGAAACAATTCTTGTACATATCAACCACGGATTGATCATTCATATATCTGCAACATGCCAGTACTCGAACGTTTGATGCTTTAATCTATATGTTTAAATTTGAGTTTTGTTTGGTTTTGGTTTATTTTTGTTTAATGACATAAACTAAATTTAACTCGTACGTATATAGTTTAAATCGGTTCAACTTTATTTTGTTTTTAATTTAGAACTTATGGATTTATATCTGCTCGGCTTGAACACTCCCAAGCTTCGGCCTCTCCGGATATCCGGATTTTCGGAATAGATCCGAATCGGATTTCGGATCGAAACCGGATCTCGGATAATAAGTCTCATGCCTAGTCATAAAGTCCGAATGATTTCCTAAGCCAGATTTCATATTCAATATTTTTCATCACGTTTATAACAATATGATGAAAAATTTATCAAAAGTCATATGAATGAAAGTTCAATTCGGATTAAGCTTTCATGCATTTATGATTCAAGAGCTCACTTATTCTGGGAAGAGTAGATGAATAGTTGATACTTGATAGTTAGTCATCTTCATCACATGTACAACTATGATGAATGTGACGTCCACATGGACATGGATATTGACGTGTACGACCACAAAACCACTATCTATAGAGTCCACTCGATCACACATCAAATTAATTTGCCTCGCTATAACCAAACAAAATAAGACCATGTTATTGAAAAGAAATCTACTCTATATATACACACACACCATTTTACATTTTAAATAATCAAAATATACAATGTTATATGTAACTCCATATCACCCTATCCATTCTTCGCATTCTGCCAACCCTCTCACCATGTGCCATCATCTCTCCTTTGGTCCATCTTAAATAGACGTTGGCCAACAACAATTTTCGTTGGTCCATCAATCTCAAAAAAAAAAACTGATTATCTCACACACACATATAAATGGGATTATATACTCTATGTTAATACTCATTACTTTGTAGACAGAAATGCAGTCAAAGAAAATTAAGTCTCTTCTTATAAATTGTTATGAAATACTCTCTCTGTTTTTTTAAGATGCATATTCTAAGATTTTCACACTTATTAAGAAATCATATTAAAACTTAGTTATTAATGCATAGTTTTTTGAAACTTTATATTTCCTATATTTTTAAACCAATAGAATTTTTAGAAATACAATTAATGTTTTTGAAACAAACAATTTTTCATTAGTTGACAAAATATGCTTTGAAAACATGAAAAATACATTTTTTGAAACAAATTTTTTTTCTAAAACATACATCTTTCTGAAACAGAGGGAATACTTAGTTTGCAACTACTTGATATTGAAAAACACTTGTAGTTGGTGATAAATTAATGAATTGTTTTTACGAAAACAATCTAAATGTGGTACCAAATTACTAATATAAGAGAAAATATGAATGGGTGGTTTGATTAAGAAAAACACTCTCTGACTACGACAAGTTAAACTGGTCCTGTTAATTTATTAACCAACTAAAGATTATTAAAAATTGTTTTATTTACTATTCCTTTTTTTTATGTTTCTTAATAAGTGTCATTCTATCATTTTTTTTGTTTCAAAATAAGTGTCATTCTACATTTTCCAATGCAATTTCATACATAATTTTTTTTACCCTTTTAACTAACCAATAAATGTTTATTTAAATCATTTTTATTTAAATAATTATATATTTAATGAGGGTACATTAATATATTTTATTAATTTCTTAATTAGCGTAAAATATGTCTAACTGACACTTTTTATGAAACGGAAAGAATATCATGCTTTCAACATTTCATTTGATGTGAACACTATTATATTTGGTGAAATGTCATGTGGTCATTAACCACCCATAAAAGATATGTCCACCTTTCCAAAATCTGGCCTAATTTTTTAACTCATAAGTAATGTGTACCAGTAATACTACTGTCACTTGAATAACCTACTTATTACGAGCTAAGATTTAACAAATAATAAATTAATGAAAACAGTAACACACACACATATATTTCGAACAACCATTCCAAGTTGACTATATAAAATTATATATGATATATGACCAATATCTAACCTTCCATTCATTTATTTTTGCATTTGTTGACAATCATCCAAAATTAATTCAATCAAAAGTTTCAATAGGTAATCAATAATATAAACTTATTTGTGGCATATATATATTTTTGTAACTTAAAATATATATTACATATATTATTATATATATCAAAATTTTAAAAATATACAAAATTTGAATTCAAAACACTGAAAAGAAAGAAGGACCATTCTTTAGAATTTAAATAAAACTACAAAAAAATAGCAGAAAATGCCAAGTGGGTTTGATTCCTATAAATGGATTACACCCACGAGAAAACAAAACTGCTATATTGTAAGATTTTTTTCAGTACAGGGCAAGCAGTCAATATGATTAACAACCTCATACGCATCTCTCTGCATTTATTTTTAATTTAATTATTTTCAATCTGTCAAGAGACACAAAAGAACTTTAATATTTGTACCCAATATAATTTTTTTGTAACAGATAAGTAACTCAAATAATTCACTTTTCAAAAAGAAAAGAGTATATATCTTTTCATAAGTGCTGCCTGATTGCTTCATTCTCCCTCCTTAGCTTTTTGCTCTTTCAAAAAAAAAAAGAAGAGGAAATATTTCGTTTCCAATGGCTCTGCCCGGGGAAGAGCCTGAGTGTATGAACCTAAGAGAATGGGATCGAAGGGCTCGGTTCATTCGTGAAAACCCGACTTCTAGAAGGTTCTCTGCTTCATATGTTGGCAGCTTTCGAGAAGATTATCACAAGACTTCTTCAAGAACAAACGTTAACAACATCTCTAGTACTGCCTCATCTCCTGGCTACACTCTCATAGGTGGCTAAAACCTTACCACTCTTTCTCTCTATCTTAACGTTTTCACAAGTCCATTATCTTGAAGATGTTTAAATTTCTAATATTTATAAACAGAAGAGATTGATCCATCAACATATTCCTTCACCAATGCACTCAAGGGTAAGTTTCTAAGGAGCAAGCAAAGCGTTATTTTAAATCAAAGCAGCATTCAAAACAGATGAGAAGTGTTCAATTTTGTTTTGTTTTTGTTTGCAGCGTTACAAGCAAAGACAATGTATAATAAGAGAGAATGGTTACCACAAGAAGGGTTTGCTTTGAATTCAAAGTGGAACGAAGCAGAGAAATATATATGCAACCCATTGTCTGGAGAAGTTCCAATGGAGTGTTTGTCTTCTAAAACACTGCGTGCAAGATCTTTCAGAAACTTGACCACTATGTCTGCTCCTCTTCACTACCCTAAGCCCAATCCATTGACGAAGATTGATCAAAATAAAACCAATAATAATAATCATAACGTCAGAGTCATTCACGAGGATCTTTATGCTCTTGATCCTGTTCTTGTTCGAGGTGATTGAATTTTAACTATTTCCCGGTTTGTTAGCTGGAGAGTTTATTTTTCTTTTCTTCTTTATTAATTGTTTTTCTTCTGATAAAAATAAAATTGTGGGGTGTTCTTTTAGCTGAAGAGAAAGTTGTGGGGCTGAAACTAGATGTGGGCATTAAGAGTACCTCGGTGGATAGTAGCTCCGGTAGCCCTAGTCCGGCAGAGACGCCTCCGATCATGGAACGGTCGCTGAAACGATACGTGGAAGCTAATGATTCGCCGGTGGACTTCAATCTCAAATTGGAAGGTCAACCAGAGGTACTTAAATCCGTATAATATATGCTCATATGTAACGGTCATAACAAATATCTAAGAAAACCTGCATTCAATTGAAAATTGTATTAAATGCTAACAAACGCAGAAAAATTAATCTCAACTACTAAAGTATTCGAAAAACTGCATAATTCCCTACCATGAGGTCCATGAAAATGGTACGGAAATTAATAATAATTGCACAACATTTGAAATGCTCGTGCATCAATAATTAGATTATTTTCCCAAGATAAGAAAAGCACCAAACAAATAATTCTAGTACCAATGTTTCAATAATAGAAATAGACAACGATAACACTCTTCCACGTTAGTGTTTTCTATACAATGTTATAAGATTCATTTTAAGATTCGAATTCTTTCACAATGTACGAAACAGAGTACACATGAGTATAAGTCAGAGTAAGCACAAAAATGTATAATCATATACTATCACTATTTAATGAAAAAAATCTTTCATTAGACCCCATTACTAGATTTTGTGTCCCAACTCACGTGAGTACCATCTAGATAGTTTTTATACATTATTATCTATTTATATAGATACATCGATATATGCCTACATATATTTATGTATCTATATATTTATAGTATAGACTCAACGTGTAACTAAATATGGTTTTATAACTCGAGAAGGCACAAATTATACTATAAAGATAATAAACTTAGTCTATTTAAAATTGTCATTTACGTTTTGAACCTGAAACAATAAAAGATTTGCCCAAAAGACCAATAACATCTTAACGGTAGAAATATACCTCATCTCAGGCCCAGAGTAAGTTAGTCTTAACTCCTAAGATATATGTTACTGATGTGCAATTTTTTTTTCTTAGGATTTGAAGTTGGAAGAGAATGAGGATGAAGAAGAAAAGAAAAAGATGAGTAGAATAGAAGAAGAGAAGCAAGAGATGAGTAAAGAAGAAAAGGGAGAAGAGCAAGAGATGAGTAAAGGAAAAAAAGAAGAAGAGCAAAAGATGAGTGAAGAAGAAGAAGAAAGAAAAATGGAGAAGAATAAGAAGAGAGGAAGTGGATGCTTCCCATGGGTAAGATCAAGACAAGGACAAGCAAGAAAATCAAAGTACATTTTCCCGATTTGTTTTCCTCATCTTGTCAGAGGTTGTTAAAAACACCTTAAAACACACAAGAGAATCAACAAACAACAAGAAAGAATTAAAAATGTTGACAATTTTCTTTGTTTTGTCTTTCACCACCTATAATCTTAATGAGTTAAATATGTTGGTCTTTTCTCTTCATATAGATTCATCATTCAATGGAATGTCAAAAGCTTAACAATTCTTAGTGTAGTGTCCCTTTTGTGTTTTTGGTTTTATTGCTTCCTCTTTCTTTTTCATGGTTGTTCTGTTCCTGATCTAACTCCCAATCCATGATAGCTAGAGTGTGTCGGCCGCCACAGGCCACTAAACTTAAATATCTATTTTCCATCATTTTTTTTATCGGCCTGGTTAGACCGTCCTTCTGGCGGCAGAATGTTTATAAAAAGCTCCAATGGTTATTTATAAGGTGATGTATATAATAAAAAAGTCTATTAATTGATGTGGCAAAGTTGTTGCTATTTAACCAAGAATAGTTGGGTATGAATCTGGATATTCCTGATTTGTTTTTAAAAGAAGAAGTTTATTTGTAAAACGAAATCAATATACAGGGGGCAAATTGTTTAGTGCATTTTGGAAGTGCACAACCATTGATTAAGGATTTAAGCCAATATGTGATGTTGATGTGAACCATCCTCTTCCTCATCTTCATCTTTTGGGTTTTAATTATTCAGAATAGTAGGTGATCATCAGTAAGTTAAATACAGAGCAGTGGTCAACCAAACACCATAGACTAGCACTTTTGTATAAATTATATAATCCCTCAATAATTCCATCCATCCATCCATATAACATTTTCACTTTCGAAGTAATTTGGATAAAATTGACGATACTAATATATTAACATGGTTACACCTTATAAACATATTTGATTTTTCGTTTAATATCATATAGTTTACAAAATAGGAAAGAGTGAAGGCAACCAAAAGTGTATAAATATCATGTTGAGAAAGAGTCATAAACCGTTTAATAACGTAAGACACCCAAAAGTGTATCTCATATCGAGACAGGAGACATAAAACTGTAGTACAAACGTCAAACAAACCCAACTGGTAATGGTGACAAAACGTTGTGATAACAAAGGGGAGAGTAGTCGCCAGCAGAAGTAGTCTATAATTATCTGAAAACCACTTAAGCGTATTACAGTGCCTTACTATAGATAGCATCAATCTGTTTTTCAAAATTCTCAATCTTCCCTTCCGCTCGAGCCTTTACTCTTGCATCTGTTGTCGTGGATACGATCCTCTTCAGTGCCGCGACTTTCTCCCGCAGACTTGTAAGCTGCAATCAGTTTACCAAAAATAAGTAAAAATAGTAGATAAATAAAGAAACGTGGAATCATATTTTTCATAGTGGTCTAGTTCAAGAATATTACTTTCCGTTGAGGCCATCGATACACTTCTCCCCTCCGGCAGATTTTTTTTACAGCTGTGGTACAAATACTTAATCTTCGAGCAGCTTGTTCGATGGGAAGATCGAAAAGCTCGCTCATATCTTTCACTGTTAAGTTCCTAGTCCGCTTCCTCTGTTCTTGCCCTCGGCACATAGAGATGAATCACAAAACCAAACATCAGTGAGATCACTACTAAAAATTAATGTTCATGAAGCAAAAGAAACATGTTCTTAATCCACATGCAAACCCATGCAGACTCACTATCCTCCAAGCAGACCAGTAATGATTCTATACGCTTGAAAGCACAAATGTATCTAGCCTAAAACTTAACCCTATACTAAACGGATTCTTGTGGTACAAGCAACACATTATCCTATGATGATAAACACGTTTGAGAAATTAGAGACAAGAACCTGTGCAGAGAGATGGGTTTGTCTCCTTGGCTTTCCTTTCACTTTCACAGCAGGGGGCACAGATGTAACATTTAGAGATTCATTAGGCATAGCCAAAGACATTGGAATAGCATCACGTGAGGGTAATGTCGACATAAGGGACTGGCTACTTGTGGTGCAAGCATTCATAGCCTGATAGAAATCAGCATTAATATCTTGTGTTACTACAAAACCGCTTGCTGCCCTCGCCGCACAATAATCTTCAATAAATTTCTTCACATCCTCCATCTTTAAACCCACCAAATGACACGTTTGGTATCGAAGTTCGTTTGAACCATCGAATCGTCGAGTCTCGATGATCGCATGGCAGAAGTATCCAATCCCTCCATAGAGATCAAGTCTCGTCATCTCCTGACCTGTATAACACAACCACTCAAATAAACGATCAGTGTATATTAACAATAAACAAACAACTTAGAGATAGATATATATACCATTGGCATGCACTAGTTGTCGAAGAAGGTTGCAATAAGTGCATAAGAAAACTCCTTGAGAGATAGTCGGTGTTGGTGTAATCACCGGGGCATGCATCGTCGATGTACCGCCGGTTTCAAAGTTCAAGGCGTTTTCCACAAAACCGTGAGTACTCGCCTCAAGGATACTGCTTTCTCCGACATTGTTACTATTTTCATTACCAAACTCTCCAAGGACAGTATAATCGATGTAGTCGTTGAGATCATCGCTTAGTATATCTGACGTGTCCCAAGTAAAAGAATCATCATCGTTGTTAATTGATTCGACAAGCTCTCTGATGGGGTCTTTGTTAGGGACTGGAACCAAGCGCCCTTGCAAAAACATAGTTTGGTTAACCTCTATGGCTGGCGCAGGAGGAGCGGCAAGGAGAGGGTCTTGAGTAAAGGAGGGTAGGTCCATTAGAGTCGGATTTGGATTAGACATGAAGTTTATAAGATCTTCTTCAGAGTAAGCATCATAGTACACGTCTTCATCCTCATCTTGAAAAGCAATTGGTTTTGGACCATTACCCGCCATTTTTTTGCACTCTTTTTGTAATTGCTTTCTCTTTTACTTTTTTTTTTGATGAGAACCAAAAAAGGAAAAGAGAAAAACTCTCTCAAGCAGAGAGTAGGATGCTTGAGAGTTGAAGAACAAAGAGTGAGAGGGAAGAGCGTTGTGGAAAAAAGGAGAAAGGTTTTTGTAGACGGGAGAGAATGTTATGGCGGTTAATGGTCGTTGTAGTTAGTTATTATTTTATCCAACAGATGTGTCTGTTCGGTTAATTGTCTTGGCGCGAGAAATAACTGTCTGTTTTTAAGACTTTCCTTACATTTTTTTGATGCTATTATATATTAGTGGTTTTTTTTTTGACATCTATATATTAGTGGTTTTAGATCCAATTTTCAACTCTTTTTATCAACATTCAAATGAAATTGCGTCGGAAATTTGATAAACCCAAATGTAACATATCTTTCAATCTAAAAGTAATATTTTAAAAGTGTTTACATGTATGCATGTACCGTTGATGGAAGTTTATTATTCGCATGTAAACAGAATTTTGTATTCAAATTGCACGAACGCCACACGTGAAATATACAACATACAAGATAAGAACTAAGAACAAAGTACAACAACAATACGGTTATGCATTAATAATTTAATATACAGATTTTTTGAATCACTAAAATACATATACAGAGGTGTTGTGAGCGAACTTGAACCCACCATCAAGTTAAGAGATACATTACTATACACCAATGCTGATGTTCTCTCAGAAAGATAGATAATCTAAACCGATTATCTCTACATATATTACAACAGACCAAGAGTCATTGCCCAACAAAACTTTATACATTCTTCTAATCTTCCTCCTCTTAATTAACACGATAATAAAGATCCGCCCGACTCAGAAAAACCACCCAATACGTACTACATACTTATATACACAAAGTACTCAGAACCCTTCTACTCTAACTGAAGGTGGTTTAAGTCCAAATTTCATTCTAACACACCCACGAGATGATGGAGATGGAGATGGAAAACCGGTTGATGATGAATTGGGATGAAGGAGAGGAGAGTTGGGTGAGACTGGAGTGAGTTTCTCATCTCGAAAGCGGGCATATTGAGCTAATGGGTTGACTGCTCTGCTTGGAGGTGAACCGGAAAAATACGGTGGGGATGATGATAGTAACTGTCCTATTGTTTCTTTATCCTCCTCCTGAAGATAGAGATAAGAAGAAAGGAAAGGACACTACTGAGTTAAGGGAAAGCTTTGGATGGAGGCAGGTCATAAAGATTGTAATAAGAATACAAAACTAGAGGGGACATCAAGTTGAACTGAGTCAATACGAATGATGTCATCGAGAAGCTCATCACCAGCTTTAGAGTCACACAAATCAGCAGCAGCTTGACTACAAAACAGAGAACCCAAGCAAAGTTAGGTTCTTCTAATCACAACGAGAATCTACGGAAAAAGGAGGATGCTTTTGGTGTACCTCACGTGAAATCTGAGAGGTCGAGTGATGAGGTTATTGGAGAGTAATTAAGCAAACACGCGTGTCGAGGCTTAGGACAAACGACAAGATCCTCGCGAGACTTGAAGGCGTTCTGCTCAAGCTTGCAATGATTCATCTCTTTTTTCCACCTGAAGGTTGCAAAGGTAACGCCCTGAATTGAATTTGGTTCCGAGCAAAATGAGTCAAATCACGTTAGATCAGAAAAATCTAACCGACTTCGGTTTGTTGTATTTGGAAATTTCCTTCTTCTCTCGGACGTAAGTGGTGATATTTGTGGACACCCTTTAACCAGATTAACCCTTTATGATTGGCCTTCTGCTAACTAATTTATATTCCAATTTTAATTATACTGGTCAGATATACGTATTAATCTCTTTTCATAGTACATATACTGATAGACCAAAACCAATTACGTTTTAGTAAGAAAAAATTAAAAATGCATTATATATTATAATATTTGCATAACATTATACACTTGCCTCGCATTAATGGATGTCCTCTATCAAACAACACAGACCGTCAGCATATCCCCCATACGATCTTTCCAATCACCAAATAATAATACTCCCGACAGCATTAGTTCACACGCTGAAAGCATCACTAAAGACAACGACAATACATGAACCGCATAAAAATTCAATGATAAAAGTTGCGTAATCCTGATGATTTCTAAAACATCTCACTTTCGTGTCATCTCATCCTTCTGAAATACATAAACGATTCTTCCTGATGTATAATGGCTCTGAGATCACCAAAGCTTTTGCTTTTCAGTCCTTTACACGGTAACCATACACCACTAAATCTTTTTTCCGTAATTTTAAATTAACAGACTTGAGATTTACCTAAGGTTAAAATGTTTTTTTTTTTTTAAACTTGGTAAGTCCTTTATTATTTAAATAACATTCTTTATTTGTTTGTTTCCATCGGGGTGTGTAGATAAGGGAAGAACAGAGTGGCAGAGGAAGAGATCGATGGCCACGACGGCTAAGGTAGACAACGAAGAGCTCCGGCGATTCGAAGATGTTAATCTCGACGAAGCTCCGGCTCGCCGTCACGTTCGCGATTCCTTGAAAGATACTCAGCTTAATCTCGATCATATCCTCTTCAAGGTAAAAAAACTAAAAATTCCGAATACTGTTCCAAAATCGATAGTCTGACCAAACAGCTTCAGGTTTTGTCTGAATTGCGTAGTGTTTTTGATCAAAAGTTCTGATTTTTTTTGTGTGATGTTGCAGACACCAGGTGATGGAATTAAGACAAAGGAGGTAAAACAAGTATCATGAAACTTAGTTTATATAGCTTGAAGCAACTTCTTTTTTTTTGGGTTTATAAATGAATCTGAATGTAGTCTTATGAGGTGAATTCAAGAGGAGTTGAGATCTTCTCCAAAAGCTGGCTTCCTGAAGCTTCTAAGCCCAGAGCTCTTGTTTGTTTCTGCCATGGTTATGGAGATACTTGCACGTTTTTCTTCGAAGGCATGTTTGTTTCTCTTTCCTTAACCAATGCCTCAATGTTTGGTTTCTTACTAGATACATTTTGTTGCAGGGATTGCAAGGAGGTTGGCATTGTCGGGATATGGAGTTTTTGCAATGGACTATCCCGGATTCGGCTTATCGGAAGGCTTGCATGGCTATATCCCTAGCTTTGATCTTCTTGTTGCAGATGTCATTGAGCATTACTCCAACATCAAAGGTACAAAACTTTGAATTACATCGTAAGGGTAAACTCTCAAGGTTCATGTTTTTCTGGTTAGAGAATCCGGAGTTCAGTTCTCTACCGAGCTTTCTCTTTGGACAATCAATGGGTGGAGCCGTGTCACTCAAAATACATTTCAAGCAACCAGATGCGTGGACCGGTGCAGTCCTGGTAGCACCAATGTGCAAAGTAAACACTAAACACTTAGTTTTTCTTTCTATATTTGCATTGTCATTATAACACATCTCCTGGATTACTTACTAACATGAACTATCTATCCTATCTATCTATTGTAGATTGCAGATGATATGGTTCCACCACCAGTGTTAAAACAGATTCTGATCGGTTTAGCTAACGTTCTACCGAAACACAAGCTGGTTCCACAGAAAGATCTAGCAGAAGCAGCTTTTAGAGATGCCAGGAAGAGAAACATGGTAATAACATAATTCACAGATAGAAAAACTCATCAGCTTAAGTCAATTTCTTTACAACACTAATGTTCTTGTTTTTAAATTTTGCAGACACAATACAATGTTATCTGTTACCACGGCAAACCGCGTCTACGGACCGCTGTAGAAATGCTTAGGACAACTCAGGAGATTGAGAAACAGTTGCAAAAGGTTTAAAAAAACTTATGAGAAAACTGGAAAGAGCAGAATCAGAATAGTAATAATAAAATGTTTTCTTGATTTTGATCATTGAAGGTGTCTTTGCCAATACTGATTCTACACGGAGAGGCTGATACAGTGACGGATCCATCAGTGAGCAGAGAGCTTTATCAGAAAGCGAAAAGTTCAGACAAGAAGATAGTTTTGTATAAAGATGCTTATCATTCTCTGCTTGAAGGCGAACCAGACGAGATGATCCTCAGTGTCTTGTCTGATATAATCTCGTGGCTTGATGACCATAGCTCGCAAGTTGATTGATCATTAGTTACTACTCCATGTAAATTCTAAATATTTTTACATTTACCTAGTGAAAATGTATTTTTTACAGTGGATTAGCAATACAGATGGTCAATATATGCAAATCATTTTTACAGTATAGTTACTTCTAAAAAGGGCAGCAAAGATGATCAGAGTTATTATGCAATCATATATCTGCATGTTATGGAGAAGAGACGAATAGGCCGAGGCCCATAGGCCCATAGGCTTTAAGAATCTTAAAACGGCCCATATCTGGTCATTTCAGAGTAGTGGAAACCCTAATCATCAAACATTAAAACCTAAGGAGAAGCCGCAAGCTACTTCTTTTTTTTCTTCCATCTTGAGCTCTTCTTCTTCGTTCCTGCACATTTCGCTACACGGTACGTTGCAAAAAGTGTTTCTCTTTCGTTTCATCTATGGCCCCTCGTCCTTTTCTGCCAAAATTTTCAAATGTGTTTTTGTTCTATTTTCTCTCGAGCTGATGAAGTCTCTAAAATCTTAGTAGCTCACTTAAGTGTAGAATGGTGGAATGTTAGAGCTTAGGTAATTGGTTTAAGCACTGGGTCTTTCGTTGTTTATGTGAATGATATCGTGGTTAGTTTTAATTGACCATCAAGCATTGTCATTATAGGAATACAAAACATGCTCCAGTGTATATGATTGAACACAACAGCTTCGTTTATATAATTTACTTATCAATTAGAAAGCTAAGTTCTTTGATTTGGGAACGTATTGTAAGAATTTTTTTTTTTTTTTGAAAGTGTTGATCAGTATCTCGATGCTATATATATAATCCATGGTTTTGATGATAGTTAGTTCGTATGCCTGAAGCATTTGCCTTTTCTTGGTTTGTGTTTTTTCTTACAATTCAAGACTTGTGAAGATGTTCTCCGCTCAGAACAAGATCAAGAAGGACAAGAATGCCGCTCCAACAGAATGCGATGAGCTAGTTGCTCAGGCTCTCTTTGATTTGGAGAACACCAACCAGGAGTTGAAGAGCGAGTTGAAAGATCTTTACATCAACCAAGCTGTGTATGTTTCTTTCGTCTGTCTAGGGTTGCAATGCATTGATCTTTTTTATAGAAGGAGAATAATTTTGGTTGTTTTGTTTTATTTTGTGCAGTAACATGGACATCTCTGGAAACCGCAAGGCTATTGTGATTTACGTCCCATTCAGATTGAGGAAAGCTTTCCGCAAGATTCATCCCCGTCTCGTTAGAGAGCTTGAGAAGAAGTTTAGTGGAAAGGTAAACACTTTCTCGTTTCTAAAGGACCTAATAGAGTATATCGCAATGTCTCTTATTAATAATACTCTTGCCATTTTTGTATTCGCAGGATGTTATCTTTGTTGCGACAAGAAGGATCATGCGTCCACCTAAGAAGGGTGCTGCTGTTCAGAGGCCACGCAACAGAACTCTAACCTCTGTTCATGAAGCAATGCTCGAGGATGTCGCTTACCCTGCTGAGATTGTTGGAAAACGTACTCGCTACCGTCTTGATGGTTCCAAGATCATGAAGGTATCTCACATCATTTACGAGAATATTATCAGATCTCTTTCTCTGAATCCTTTTGAGCTTAAGCTCTTCAATAATTATTATTTGGCTATATTTCATAGGTCTATTTGGAGGCCAAGGAAAGGAACAACACAGAGTACAAGCTCGAGACTATGATGGGTGTATACCGGAAACTTACTGGAAAGGATGTCACTTTCGAGTACCCTGTTGAAGCTTGATGATGCTGAAGAATCACATCAGGATAGAGAAGAGAGAGCTTTTGATTCTGTTGTTTTGTGGTGTTTAGGATGAGTGGAACTCATGTTTTGATTCAGTTCCTTGTTCACAATCTTTAAATGTTCTATTTACAAATGACTACTGCTTTTTCGATTTTGAAACCACAACAATACATTGAGAAAGTATTTGATTATAAGATGAATATCAAAACTCTGTCATTGCCTTTACCTCTGGAGCTTGAAATTAAAACCAAAAAGAAATCATCAAAACTAAAACCATGTTTCTTCACTGCTAATCTAGTTACTTGTACAAATGGGGACTAAGTTAAATCAACTAATAACGAGAAATGGATTCAATAACTACATATTGGCTTTCCTTTCCCACCTTTCCTTAGTGTCAAGCCTGTTCCAAAACAAAAACATTGCATGAGTGAAGTTTCTTGTTATAAAGCTTTTTTAAAAACAGTACAAAAGGAGAGAGAGAGGTTACCCCCAATACAGCTTCTGTGGCTTCATTGGTGCTGTTGTGGCTACTGGCCGCTGTTCCAAGGTGGAAGAAGAAGACTCTTTCGTTACTTTAGAGCTTTGGCCATCTCCATCTTCGACTGCTCTACTCTGCTGCTTACTTTTAGGTTTCTTTAGGATCTTTGAATTGGCTTTTATCTTCATACGTCTCTTGTGTAGCTCCTGTTATCTCTCAAAACATATATAACCAACTGACTACAAAATGTTACGTCGGTTTACCCAAACCGCATCAAAACTAAACCGAATCGTACTAATTCCACTGGCCCTATCTAACAGAAGAAGACTGGATTAAATTGAAGACCTAAGAGACATTTGATCAGACAACGTTCTCCAACGATGAGATGCTTATACGGTGCGTTCATTAGTCTAATGGAAACAATAACAGCAACCAAACTCGAAAAAAGCTCGAGGCGGAAGGCTTTGAGAAAAATCCGACCTGTAATTTGGATATCTGTTTCTGAGTGACGTTGGATCGATTGAAATTAGGTTGAAGAGACTGTGTTGACGCTAACAGCGCTTCTTTCCGATTCTCCTCTGCTTCTCTCTCTATTATTTCCTCTCTACTCCTCCTCGTTGTCGTCGCCATGGTTTCTCCGTCGTCGTCCATCGCTGGTTCGTCGAGAATGTTGAGAACGACCCCGGACCATCGTTTATACTTTTTATACGTTTTTAACTAATTACCCGTATGTTTTGAATTAGTACAAATAAACCCAACGTTTTCTGGAATTACCATTTACAACCCAAAAAGAACTGTCGAGCTATTTTTTTCTGTCAAAAACTACTAAAATAATGGATCGTGACAGAGTAATACTAGTACAAACCATGTTCTTGTCAAATTTTTATATAATTAACCCATAGTTTCAAGACTGATTACATTAGCGAAAATACTAGTTGTAGTTAATTCTCCAGCTTATTCTACAAGTAGTTAATTCTCCAGCTTATTCTTTATTTATTTACTGTGCCTTGACTAAGCAAAAGTAATTAGTCCTTGGAATCACCAGTAGAGGTGCAACTATCATGCTTGATTAAGATATTTGTTGTATAAATCACCCTTATTTTTATTAAAAAAACATATCACCTTTACTTGGCCTGCAATCTTTTGTCGCTCTTACTCCGTCCTATGGGCAAAGATAAGATTTTGCCAAAACGTAAGATCTAAAACCTATGAAGCTTCGTATTAAACACATGATCGTTACATATGTCTTGTTCATACAGAAAAAAAAACAATCGTTATATTAGAAAAGTCACAAGGTCAAGTCTTCATTCCATAAGTCTACCCTGTCATTTTTTTTGACTTTGTCTTATACCGTTATTATTATTACAACTTGTAGCATTTATAATATAACTGTTGAAAAATCCTTAAAGATCACAAACCCACCTTGATCTGTTCTCTCTCTCTCCCTCTCTCTTCTTCACCATGGGCATTATTGATCAAAAGAGCAAGAAGCGAGAAGAGCACTTACTGATCTCAAGCCCCTTGAGGTTGATTCTCTTACTAAGTGGTAGATATGTCGTCTTACGCTCCCTCTTCTTTGTCACCGGTTTCTTAATTGGTGTCTTTCTTTATCTGCAACTAAAAGCCTTCCACATTCCCACGCCGAAGACACAACAACCCTTATGGTCAACCGTGCTATTCCACCACTCAACAAAGATGGAGATCAAGCAAGAGCTACAAACACAAGCACTTCAACACGACATGAGCGATCAAGAACTCTTTACCACGGTCTCTTCATTGTCATCGCCATCGCCATCATCATCATCATCATCATCATCATCATCATCATGGTTTGGGAGGATGCATAATAATGATGGGAAGATGGTTGTAAAAGTGGCTTTCATGTTCATGACTGGCGGCGCACTCCCATTGGCTGCTTTGTGGGACAAGTTCTTTGAAGGACACGAAGGGTTTTATTCCATTTATGTTCATACTAATCCATCTTTTCAAGACTCTTACCCCGAAACTTCTGTCTTCTACTCAAGAAGAATCCCAAGCCAGGTAATAATTAACAACTTTTTACCTCTTTTTCTTTGCTTAATTACTCTCATGCAGTTACCATGTATGATTAGTACATCTAGATGTCTTACATTACCAAATTGTATACATCTATTAATGTGGCTGACAGGTTGTTTTTTTCATGTGGCACGTGTATTGATCTTGATTTGCAGCCCTTGCATAATGGTCCATGAACCCACTTGATATTATTCTAACATATATACATTTTTAATCATGTTAATATATAAGATAACATAGATCATCTTATAAGAAAAGTAGTTTTAACATGTATATACTCAAGAACAAAATATAAATTTGTACGAATTGAAGTTTTCGACGTGTATACAACTACTAATCCATAAGAAAACTTCGAGAAAAAAATTCTTATAAAAAGCTTAAGATTTGCAACAAAAAAAGCATTGTTGTATTGTATAGTCTGTCTTATAAAATGTTCTGTCCCCAAAGTTATAACTATAATAAAATAAGTTTTGATGTTATTTCTGTCAAATAATTGAGTTTATATCACAGAACCCACCGAGCTGCTCTTAAGATTAAGAGCTAGAGTGATTTTGTTGGAAAATAATTAGCAAACGTATTATAAAACATGTACTCTACCATATATCATTATATTGTATTATGTTAAAATTGTAATTGAAAGCAATGATAACGTTACTTATAATAGTGGTTCGTGAATAATTGTGAAACAGCCAGTGTACTGGGGAACATCATCAATGGTAGACGCAGAGAAAAGACTCTTAGCCAACGCTCTCCAAGACGAATCAAACCAAAGATTCGTCCTCTTGTCAGACTCTTGCATCCCACTCTTCGATTTCACAACCATCTACGACTACTTAACCGGCACTAACCTCAGCTTCATCGGCTCATTCGACGATCCAAACAAATCCGGTCGAGGCCGTTACAACCCCAAAATGTATCCACAAATCAATGTCACGCATTGGCGTAAAGGATCACAATGGTTTAGTACAACCCGCGAGCTTGCTCTTCATATACTCGCAGACACCAAGTACTACAAAGTATTCGATCAGCATTGCAAACCGCCTTGTTACATGGACGAGCATTACATTCCGACTCTTGTTCACATGTTCCATGGAGAGATGAGTGCAAACCGGACCTTGACTTGGGTTGACTGGTCGAGAGTTGGTCCACACCCTGGCCGGTTTATTTGGCCTGATATCACCGATGAGTTTCTTAACCGTATCCGGTTTACAGAGGAGTGTGCGTATTATGGTCGTGATGGTCAGAATATTACAACTTCGAAATGTTTTTTATTTGCGAGGAAATTCACAGAAGATACTTTGGAACCATTGTTAAGAATCACGCCTTTAGTTCTTGGGTCTGGTCAATTACTTGAACGTTTGTGAGTTTTTCAGATTAGTAAATATCATTTTTATTTTTAATTAATATTAGCCAAAATATCAGTAAATTTAATTTGATCGGCTATCTATTTTACTATTTTAGACCCAAACCAAAAAATGATAGTTTTATGAATCAAAATTAATAGTATTATATTTTAATACCGTTAAAATAGAACAAACACTTATACAAAATTTGTAAAACTGGTTCTTTCCCAATCACTTTTTAAAAAATATTTTAATTATTGATATGATACTATAAATTATATTATACTAATTTTAGATTAAATTTGAAATTTCCGATTTTTAATTTAATTTAATGGAATAAATATATATTTAATTTACATGCATATTTTTATTTTATTTAGTATTTGTTCTCATCTGGACAGTGACAGAACAAATACAAATCATCTTGATTCGGCTAATTACTTGAATGTCTGATGTTTTTTACAGTTAGTAAATATTAAATAATAAGCACCACTTTAACCGATCAATAACCGAAGAGACGGTTCGCCTAAACCGTCTTCGTTTCCAAATGAAACCCAAAAACTATCTTATCGATTAGAGCTTCTTCTGCCTTTGGAGTAACTTTGGTGGCGAGGCGAACAACTCAAAAAGTTGCAGACTTTACTGATGCTAACTCCTCTCTTCGTCTCGGCGCGAGCTTTCCCATCACGAATCACCATCTCCTCCTTGCCCCCTAACCAAAACCCTTCAAATGCAGCCAAAGCTCCTCACTTTGATCAATTCAAGGAGAACCCAAGACTCTCCGAAGCTGCGATCAAGGTCCCGACCGCTCCATGGATGAAAGGTCCTCTCTTTCTCCCACCCGACGAGGTTATCAACACTTCGCATCATCACCACAACAAGAAGAGCACCAGGAAACAGAACGCTGAGGAGAAGACGTTCAAGGCGTTGAACCGAAGAGAGAGCGGTGTCAGGGGAGGTAAAGCCATGAAGAAGATCGTCCGCAGCGTTGAGAAGCTCGAAGACGAAAGCAGCGATAACGTTGTGGATTACGGAGGTGAGTTTAAGTCCTTAGGTGGTGGCGTTGTGGAGGAGGCTGAGACGAGGAGGAGGAGAATGCCTTGGGATAGGGAGGAAGATAAGTTTATATTGAGGAGGAGGAAGAAGGAGAGAGTCTTGACGACTGCTGATCTTATCTTAGACGAAGGGTTGTTGTGTAGACTGAGACGTGAAGGTTCCAAGTTGAGAAAATGGGTGAATGTGAGGAAAGCAGGAGTTACGGAGACGGTTGTGAATGATATTAGATCGGTTTGGGAGTTGAACGAGCTTGCTATGGTGAGGTTTGATGTCCCTCTTTGCCGAAACATGGAACGAGCTCAAGAGATCATTGAGGTTTTGGTTTACCTTACCCTCATTTATCCGTTTAAACCTTCTGTTGATAATCGTTTTCTTCATGTTTTTTTCAAGAATAGTTGAAGACTGGAGGCTTGGTTGTGTTGAGCAAGAAGGAGTTTCTCGTTGTTTATCGAGGACCAACGAGTGATTCATCAGATGTATGGGTGAAGAAGGGACAAGATGAGATTAGCTCATCGTTGTACGAGAGAGAAGGTGAGAGGTTATTGAATGGCTTGGGACCTAGATACATGGATTGGTGGATGAGAAGACCGTTTCCAGTTGATGCTGACTTGCTTCCTGAAGTAGTTGATGGATATAGAACTCCTTCTAGACGTTGCCCACCTAACACTAGAGCAAAGCTGAGCGACGAAGAGCTTACTTACTTGAGAAACATTGCTCAGGCTTTACCATTTCATTTCGTCCTTGGTAATTTGCCTTCACTGTCTTTTGCTGTCTTCCTCACTTTGTCTGTGTTCTTTAAAGTTAAGCTTATTTGAAACTTGTAAAGGGAGGAACCATGGGCTTCAAGGTTTAGCTTCTGCTATCTTGAAACTATGGGAGAGATGTGTTATTGCAAAGATTGCAATCAAATGGGGAGCTCTCAACACCAACAATGAGGAAATGGCAGATGAACTGAAGGTAATTTTGGTTTTTTATATGGGCTAGTTTCTAGATATAGTTGAAGTCAGTGTGGCTGATGAGAATCTTTCGGGCTTTATCAAAATTTTCAGCATCTCACTGGAGGAGTTCTGATACTACGAAACAAGTACTTGATAATACTATTCAGAGGCAAGGACTTTCTATCTGATGAAGTTGCGGATTTGGTTGATGACAGAGAGAGGTTACTAAGGAGATACCAACATTTTGAAGAAACCAAACGTGAGAGCGATATAGAGATCTCTGAGGTGGTAACAAATGGTAAACAGTTGGAGGAAACAAGCAATACCGGAACTTTGTTAGAGTTTCAAGAACTTCAGAAAAAGTTTGGTAAAATGGAGATGAGAAACCTGGAGACTGAAGCTGAGAAAGCAAAGCTAGATAAGGAACTCAAAAGCCAAGAACACAAGCTTTTCATTGTAACCCTCTTTAACTTCAGATTGCATCTTTTTAGTTTAAGATAAGTATTAAAGTCTTATGAGTTTCTGTGTTCTTTTTTTTTTTGCAGCTGAGATCAAAGATAGAGAAGGCAACAACAGAGTTGTACAAATTGAATTCTTTATGGAAACCATCTGAGCGCGACGATGACACTGAGATACTGACTGATGAAGAAAGAGAATGCTTGAGAAGAATCGGACTGAAGATGAACAGCAGCTTGGTTCTTGGAAGAAGAGGAGTCTTTGATGGTGTAATGGAAGGTCTGCATCAGCATTGGAAGCACAGGGAAGTTGCGAAAGTGATCACTATGCAGAAGGTTTTCTCGAGAGTTGTTTACACAGCGAAATCACTTGAAGCAGAGAGCAATGGAGTACTAATCTCAATTGAAAATCTTAAAGAAGGACACGCAATACTCATGTACCGTGGCAGGAACTACAAACGCCCTTCTTCAAAACTGATGGCACAGAATCTTTTGACTAAAAGAAAAGCTTTACAAAGATCTGTTTTGATGCAGAGACTCGGTGTAAGTAAAATAAATGAAAACAAATCTTTACTTTCATTTGTTTGTTTGAGAGAAACCGCTTGAACGAATCTTTTCTCTGTTTTGTTGTTGTTGCAGTCATTGAAGTTCTTTGCTTACCAGAGAGAGAGAGCCATTGAAGATTTGAAGTTGAGTTTGGTAAAACTTCAAGACTCTGCTTCTGAGCTATGTTGATGCAGTCTGCAAAGTGCTTTGCAAGTAGTAGAAGCTGTAAGAAAATTACCAAGGCAGATACATTCATTTTCTAAATCACAGCCTGTGGTATTTCGATGAATTATTCAAATGTATTTATCGAGTAATTGAGTGTCTAATTGTCATGTGTATATATCATGTAATGTCACATTTTCTGAATATAATACATATATAAAACCCTGATAAATGCAACTTCTGTAAAAAGAAAATTTTGTAAGGGCACCCACCAGCATCAGTCTTCTAGTAATTCAATTTTAGGTGCAAAAAAAAAAAGTTATAGACAGGAGATAGAACAAAAGAACATGATTTTATTTTTGCATGTATTAAGAATATACGTAGTAAAAATGTTTAAATAAAATAAACCTGGTTTATATATAGTTTAGTGATTTTGTGGGGGTGTTTCATCTGGGTTCTTGGGTTTACTCCTTAGCATCTCAGTGAAGTTGCCCCTCATGATACGTTTGAATCTGTTGTCTTCAATGGGAGCAGCCACCGCCTTTGGTGAATCAGGACCTTGAAGTGTAGGTGACGACGGTGCAACAGTGGTGGTTTCCGTTGCTTCTTTCTTCCCCAACAAGCCACCTTCTCCAAACAAGCTTGTGACTGATGATGCAATCCCCAAGTGGGCACCCATGGCTTTGCTGAATGCTTCAAGTGTCCCACCTGACCTCTCCTTCATTGTGATCTCTAAAGCTTCCTTGTGAGCTGGATCAAGCGCGTCTGGATCTTTCAGTAGGTTTTGAATCGCTGGAATGAGGTATTCTCGGACACTCGTTTGAGACAGATCTTCATAACCACGAAAACGAGTATATATTGGAACATTAAGATATGTAAGAAGCAAAATAAGAAAGTTTTGAGTTTTGATACTCTTACCGGTTGCATCGAGTGCACGAATGGCTTCGCAGAAAGCGTTAGCTCTCTCTCGGCGACGGGTTACGTCTGTGGAAGAACTTGGACTTGCTGAAAGTTGGAAGATCTTGGACAAAAGATAATCTCGAAGCCGTTCTGTTGTGTGTGGAATAGCAACTAAGAGTGCACGAATGACTGCGACTATAGCTTCATGAGAACCATCTTCGAGAAAAGCATCCATCTGGACTAGTATTTTATCAACAATCTGCATCATATCCGATTTGATTAGCTCATAAATATCAGATCTTAAGATAATTCATGAGTTCATTTTGCAATAGTGCAATACCATGTCGACTTTGAAATGCTGTGCAACAGATCCAAATGCATCTATGCTTGCGTACTTCACATTTAGGTTTTGGTCTGAGCCAAGAGTGATCAAGGCAGGTAAAACATTGGCAGAAGCAAGTTTTGCGTCAATATATGGAACCTGTTGCACAAGTTAATATCTATTAGTATAAAATCGGTGGGAAACAGTGGAAGTGTCTGTTGTGGAAAAGCTTACGATGGTCTTCAACAGCTTAGCAGCGTTGATTTTGAGTTCTGCAGTGGAATCAACGACCATTTCCCATAAAATGCCGAATATCATGTTATGATGTTCTTCAAACGTGCTGCGATGTTATTGAGGAGTTCAATGGTAAGAAGACGCAGTTCCAAATAAACAAAATTAAAGCTTACGGAAACGCACCAAAGGAAGCGAACCGCATCCAAAACCTCGTTGTTGTGCTTTGATGACTGGTTTTCCTTTGTTTTGCTCTCGACTAAGAGTTGCCGTAAGAAGACTGTTAACTCTTCACGTTTAATTGGTGCACCAAGAACTCCTGCCAAAAGAAGCGGTAGAATACATAGAGTAGCAAGTCTATTGGCTACAGCAGTTCTGGGTTTCAGGCCTGAAGAAAGTAAACAAGAACCAATGTCAGACACTGTTTAAGAAATTTCCGTGTCACTAAAAATCCAGAAATTATGTAAACCTTTTATCCTTGGATGGATTGCAGAAGGTAAAAACCGAAGATCAGCTGAATCATCTCCAACGGCCACTAAGAACACGGGTAACTCAATGTGGGCTAGGTAGGAACTTCCGAAACGTTCAGACACAGCCAAAAGAAACTGCAAATCAATGCAGAGACTTTTTTAAAAGTTAGTGTTTGATACTCTTAAGATCAATCAGATAAGAGAACAGGTGCAAACACAATCCAGACCTTTGTTATCCGATTTCTCAAATGGTCTTCTTTCTGGGGCAACATGCATGCCAATTGTAATAAGTTAGCAAAGCAATCAACATGCATCCATTCAAACATAGGCCACTCAGAACGTCCCCTGGTCAAAATTTCCATTCAGATAAGACAAAGTAGATTATGTAGAAAAAGACGTCAGAAACTATAAAAAAAGTCATGTCAAGAGTTGTTGAGGGGTGGAGAAGCTTACTCGGCATAGGTCTCAAGCAAGGAAACAGAGATTGCAGATTCCTCTGACTTTGAGATAGAAGAGAAAGGACATGTTTCCATTGCCTTCTGGTGTACAGCTGGAAGCAACTCCATGAGCATTCTTAGTAGGACATCAATGTTCCATCGCTCCCGTTCACCAAGGACTCGTAAATGAGACTCCAATGACCCTTCAACTCCAGAAAGGGGTGGGCAGTGCTGCAAATGAAAATGACTTAAAATAGATATAGCAAGCAACCACTCTCAATCAAAATCTTAAAACGGGAAATGCCTCGTGTTTATACCTGAGCAGAGCTCAATGTGTGAGAAAGAAGAACCCTCAAGATATGATCCAGCCTGTTACCCCACTTTATCACAGCAGGAAGTAGTTCTTTCAATGTGGTTTCAACCACAAGGCCAGATGGATCGCATATCAACTGAAACATCATCTCCTCAACCTAATAATCAAACAGAAAACTGGTCTTTTAGCATTTTGGTTTTATTGATACTAACGGAACTTCTATGCTTATTGACTGATGCCAACGTATAAAATGCACCCTTCTACTATAAATTTTGTAATCAGCCGGTTTTAGAGAGTATACTGTAGCCATGCCAGTCAGATCAAGTCAGAGTTGTATTCCACAGTGCTACGAAGCAAATTTAGTGAAGCTGACCTTAAAATATTTGTCTGTGTTTAGGAATAAAGGAAGCAACAACGCAAGATTATGAGCGGCAGCTTCTCGAACAACGGTTGCAGAATCTTCTATGAGTTGTTGTATGATTGACAATATAAGAGAGTCGCGTATCTCAGGGCGGACATACTCTGCAAGCTCCCCACATGATTGAGCAACTAGTAGCCTGCGTTCTTCATATGTATGATTTATCTGCAATAGATACAACCAGCATTTTATCACTCATATCAGGAAAATAAAATAAATTGTAACGCAGAGACATACAACTCGTAAAAGCAAGAGTAGCATTAACCTGTTCCCAGCACTGTGGAAGCAATTCTGTTTCTGTTCTCATTTCCCCAACATTCCTTGAAAGGCTAACACATGCCTGAGATGAACAGTAAAAGGCCTCAACCTCGAAACGTTGACAGTCTTAATCATGCAAAAAAAAAGCTTCCAAGTTAAAACAGTAACATACATCCATAATAATCCTCCTTTGCTGCTCATCTGGACGTTTGATCAGATTGAACAGTGTATGAGTCAAGGAGTCTCTTGTATTGCTATCTGGATGCCGCTCAATTGCACACATCATCAGGGGAAGGAGTTCCTGTCGGTCATACAAACCAGATCATTAATATTCCATCCACCGTTTTGAACGATGAAGTTGAAAAAATCACTCAAACCTCTCGATGGTTTATCAGAACATATGGAACAATATTCGGCAAAGCATCTGCAAGTATCTGTATTGTTCCTAAGCCCTGTAATGGAATGGATAAAAGAATATTCAAACCGCCCATATTACGTTAGACACAAAATAGCATTAGCATAGCGTAAGGAAAGCAGACAGCTACATGTAGCTCTACCAATTTTGCTGATGACAAAGGTGTCTTTCAAAAGTATCATTAAAAAATATGAAAGAGTAAATACTTTGAAAATATAATCAGGATTTACCGTTTCTTCAGGAGCAGCTTCCACAAGTGCATTTTCCGATTTTGAACGACCAATTCCAGAATCCAGTTTCAAGATGCTTTCAAGGTCACTGGGTGAATAATTACCATTTGATGGACTTAACAGATGGTTTAAGACTTCTTTCTGATTCTCCAACGTACTATCCAAGGATTTATAAGATACACTGCTGGCGTCTGCTGCCACCTCTCTTTGATCAGGAATTATATTCTTTATCTCTTCCTTCACAAGACCGTCTTCTGTTTGCGTATGCCCTTTCTCATTAGATATAGAACTCTCAGAACTCAACCCAACATCCTTTTCCGTTGCTGGTTTCTCAACTTCCAATGGCAGAGAGCTTTTCTGTTTGTCGACATTTTCAGCGGATTGGGATTGCGCAGCATCACCTTCACTACTTGACACATATTGACCAGCACGAGACCCTTCAATATGCATTTTAAGAGATGTGATCTCTGCTCTGCAGTCATTGAGATTCCTCCTCTGATGCTCTAAGGACTGCTTCAAACTTTGCACCTGAATACTATCAGTGTCATTTTAGGTGTTTACATTTCCAGATATGAAAGTGCCTGCTTCTTTAAAAAATACAGTTATAAAAAAAGACTACCTGCTTTTCTCGGTCCCTAAGATCCTTCTGAAGTGATTCAGTAGACTTGTTAAAAGCACTGATTTGCTCTTCAAATATTTCTTTGCTTTTAAGTAGCCCATCCTTTTCTTTGTTTAGCCTCTCAATCTCTTTTTTCAATGATTCATTCTCCTGAAGCATGGCTATTTTCTCCTGCATCCAAAAATTATGAACAATAAGAATTCAAATTCATGAATAACATTTTGGTGGATTATTATCCTCGCAAATCCTCAAAAGTGCAACTTAAATGGTCAGTACGATTCTCAAATACAAAAAGTAACATTTAAAAGCAAGATCCCGTTCTACATATTTAGAAATAGCCAAGAAAAAATGCAGAGGGAAAAAGAGAGAGAAGTGAGTTCTGTATAAGACAATGATGTCAAGGCAGTATTATTTCTGACAGCATCAGTTAAATTTGATGTGTGTACATGAAAATTAAGCTATCAGGATATAACCTCAGCTGCTTCTGAAGTTGATGAAAGGTACTGATAGTAATAGTAGCGCAAGGCATCAGGCACGCACGCTGGACTGTCCTGCCAAACGTCCAAGTTCTGGTCTGTCACCTGATAAACATAGACGACATACACAATGACGTCATATATCTAATTTTGAACAAGGGTATAAACGTATTGACATAAGATTAGGATACCTCCTCATAAAATGTCATTGCGGTAAGCCTGTAACCTGCCAGAAGAAGATATTCTTTCACTGCACAGTTTAAGTCTCGACGTTCATTGTTCTTCAAAGGCCCTATATCAGTGAAGGAAAAATCTTTCTTTTTCCGTTGAATTTCTGGTCTGTTGTCTCCAAATTCATCTGTGTCCAGCTCTGAGAAATAACAAACAGTACATGGGAAAGTTTAGTTGCTACCATTCTAACGAGAGATGAAACAACAACAAAACTAATAAATATGCATTATAAATGATTGCTTGCGCAGAATATACCTATGCCAAAAACGGCTAACATGAGATAGATAACACAAAGAAAGTGAAAGCTAAATTAGCAACTAATTATTGCAGAAAAACCTTCAAAGATACATACATTTAAATGTATGCACTTGATACTAAGATATATTAAGCTGATCAATTTACTTAAAGTTCGATCATCACTGAAATTTCTGCAATCCTAGTTACCAACTTCATGGCACGCCGCAAGAACTGATTGTTTATGCACACAAATTCATCTAAGTACTATCAGAAGAGAGAGAGAGAGAGAGTAGAACATATAATCACCAACAAGAATACCTTTTAACTTGTCAATGGAACAATCAGATTTCTTCTGTCCTTCAGCTTTCAATCTTGCAATATCCTCCTGCGCTAGACGAAGTTCATATTCACTAATAGCTACCTTCTCCGATAACGCTTCTTTCTCCTCCAACAAGCTTTGCGGATCCGCAACTGCATTGCAATTACTAACAATTACTACCTCTTTAAAAACGTAACACTACTTGACAGCGACGATCTAACCATTATCGAAGCGAGTGGCAATATAACAATGTGAGGCGAAGAATTCGGCGAACCTCGAATCGAATTATACCGAGAAATCTGATCGGGAGGGAAACGAGAAGGATCGGAGAAGAACTCCTTGAGGCGGATGGTTTGGGCGTCGCGGCCATCGTCGAGGAGCTCGTGAAGAAGCTCGAACGCCGTTAAGAGGTAGTTCTCTTCCATCAGGAAGTTCACAACGAAGTTGCACAACGACGATCGCTCCGCGTCCATGTTTATGTTTCTTCTTCTTCTTCTTCGACGGGAAACACTAAAACTCAATCAGAGGAAGCTCCTCCTTCGTTCCGATGTCACCGTGCATTCTGATTAAAAGAATTCAAAAATTTCGATTCGATCTGATGCGCGATCGTGTCCGTGCTCTCACCGGAAGGGAGTGGCGGTGATAGAATCAGGTGCGACGATGTACTAGTACACCCCGAGGATTTCGTTGAATCAGAGATTCCGATTGGTAAACTGTTAGTTATAAGGCACGTGGACGGTATTGATCTAACGTTCGTGAGCGTACGTGTCTGGGCGATTTCATTTATGCTCAAGAAAAGTCAACGTTATTCAAACCCAAAATAATACTGTAACATTCCGAGTCGTGATATGTGGAAAGCCTTAAGAGAATTGATTTGGCTACCTATGTCACTAAAGTTGACTTATCTTTTCCGGAGCACATACAGAAAGAATTCCAGAGTTAAGCGTGCTTGAGCTGGAGTAGTGGAAGGATGGGTGATCTATCGGGAAGTGATTCGCGATAGCATGCGAGTGAGGCCAAAGCACGGAAAAAGATCAGGTGGTAATTGCAGAGTCAGTAAACAATGATTTCAGGCCTTGAAAAAAATTAACGGACCGGCCGCTGAAACGGAATGGAACCCACAGACCGAGAAAACGGATGTGGGTGGCCCATAAACTGTAGGCAGTCGGGGCGTTACAAATAGATCAAAACTTCAAAAGTGTTTAATCTTTACAAGTCTAATATTTGCCTTCAGCAAGGAGAGAATGCTAAATTACAACTACTGTAAAATATCGTACAAATGTTTAACATAATGTATTCAAGCCAAAAATAAAGTAGACATATTACAACATCTAAAACTATTTTTTTCCTTTTTGTTTTGATGTATTTGACTCGAAATGAAACCTTGATGTATATTGAGAAAGTTTGTATGCAAATGTCTTCTTGCATTAAAGAACTTTCCGAACCTGATCTAGCTAGACTGCTTTAGAACTTCGTTTGTGCACTTGGTGATTGTTTAGTCATCAAATTAGAACTGAAATATAAATCCTTTTTTTTTTTTGAAACACTGAAATATAAATCCTTAATTTCTGACATTTGGTTTTCTTTAGTTGCATGGAACATGACTATCTCTGTAGATCGCCTGCAAGGATCCACAAACTAGAAGAGATGGCTCAAGAGTCAAGAGAGAGGCAAAGAAGCTGCAAGAAAACATACCTTTTCAGCTGGATGAGATAAGGGCTTAAAATAAGTAGTATATGATGCAATCTCTTCACCAGCACGGCAGCACCATTATGAGGAGGCCGGAAGAATGTTTGTAGTGGGATATTATGTTCAAAAAGTATTAGCCTTGTGTTGGATCCATCTTTATCGAATAAATCCTCCAAAGGCTTGCTTTGTTTTCACTATTTTATTTATTTATCTCTCTGAATTATAATAATTTGTAATTCTTTTTTGAAGAAATTAAAAAAAAAAAAAAAAAGAAAGAATTTGTTAGTGGCGTGATCATCCAACCGTGTTAACGTTCTTTCTACTTTCATCATTTCTGTTAGTGGCTTGATCATCCAACCGTGGGAGGACAATGGATTGTAATTATTATGAGAACAAACGAAAGAATTATAGAATTGAAGTTTTACGTAAATGAATTACAAATTTAAAACACATTTCACCAGAAAAAAAAAACAAAGTTTTTAAAATTATTTTGTCGCTTTAATATAATGCTAACATTGCAGCATGTCTTCGTAAATATTTGTTTCAGCCAATTTTTAATGTAGGAACACTGTTACTACAATTGGAAAAACCACAAGTAAAATAAATTACATTAATTAAAATCAATAACAAATTTGATCCCAATACAAGGTTTTGCAGGGTCGAGATGATTTTTTTTCTTAAGAAAAAGGAAATTTAATCAGAAAATTTCAAGAAAAAACAAATTTCATTATAATGACATGTTTAAAAACGTTTTATATTAGTTTTTTTTCCTTTTTTTTCTTTTTTTCAATGACTTTCCTTTTTCTAAATTTAAGAGGATCTCTATTTAAACCTAGGGTTGGGGGTTCATATCTTACGTTCTCAAGAAAATCTCTAGACTCTGATTGTAGTGTTTCTTTGCAGACTGATTTGTAGAGAAAAATGTTTACTACACAACCAGAAAAGACAAGTTTTATCGAGAAAGTTGCTCGTTTAGTTTTCCAAAAGGGTTTGGAGATTGAGAAGACGCTCGTGGCCCTTAATAAAGATAATGACAAAAAATTTAGCTTTCTATCTAGGTCAGACTCTTGTCACGCATACTACCAGCATAAGCTTAATTATTACCGCAAGGAAACTCAGGTTACCCGGCCTCATGCTCCAGCTACCACTACTCATGACTGCTCTGTAGCTGATGGTGAAGAAGAACCCTTTTCTCTGTTGCCTACTTATAGTACTCTGTGGAGTAGTTCGTACATTCGTCCTGCTGGTATCTCACTCGAGGATTTATATATCATGAAGCTCACTGCTCAGTTTATAGCGCGGTACGACATGTATTTTGTTCTTTCGCTTGCTTTACGGGTTTTCTGGATCTTTATTTTTATTACTATTACAGATGCGTCGGATAATCTGCGTTTCCCAGTGGATAAAAATAGCAAGGTGCACATGCCCTCAGATTATATTGCAGCACAACAACTTTTGGTTTTACTCTATGAAATGGTGAAAGCAAGAGAAACTTGAAGATATTCATGCAGTTCTTAAGAGAAAGCCTTGTAATGTTGAAGAGTTGTTCGTGGAGAATAAAATGAATATTGAGATTGACTTTTGGAGGCGTATTGTAAATGAGATATTGAAGTGGATAGGATCTTGACAGGGCCGTCTTTTAGCACGTGCAAGTGGAGCGGTTGAACAGGGTCTAAAATTTTAGAGGGTCCATAATTTTTTTTTAGTAATAGTTTCAAATTTAAAATTATATATTTATAAAAAATCAGAATAACTATATTTGAATTTAATTTTCGTATTTATAACCAATAAATATAAATGACAATTCTGTATTTTGTTTATATAACAAGCTAAAATGCAATAAGTTAGGAAGTAGTTAGTGTTTATATCAAGGAAAGTAAGAAATAGTTGTTTATGTGTGTTTGAATATTTAGTGGCAGTATAGAAAGTTAATATTCTAATTTGATTATGTTTAGGAAACAATTATCAATTAGTGATTATAAATAAGGAGAACAAGATATATTTTCTTCACTGTTTTTAATAAAAAAATAGCAAACACAAAGAAAAAAAAACTAGCTTACAATTTCGGTCGACAAAAAAAATAGAGTGTTTTGTCTAATCAAGAATTTATAGCTTTTTGTCTAACTACTATCCAGATTTTGTTACTCTATATATTTATTAATTATAATTTCTGATTGTGGATAAAAAACGCAAAAAAAAAACTGAAAAGCTAGAAGAATGATCAAATTCGATGATTTGATCGATGGTTTTTTCATTGAAAAATACCAAATGATCAATTTCAGTAATTTGATTAATGATTTTGCATTTAAAAGCTAGAGAATGGTGTTATTTAGATATATAAAAATTAATCTGGTGTATTTATTTTATATTATTATGATATTTTGTAAAAAAATAAATGATTTCATATTATTAAAAAAAGTTTTATTTTCTTTTTTGAACAGGGTCTCTATAGAGTTAGAGACGGCCCTGGATCTTGAAGCCAATGATGGTTAAACATATCAAAGACGGTGATCGTTTTTGTTACGAAGATTGAAGTTCCTTTTGTGTTATGATATAACTGTAGATTTTGGATATCTCTATATTGTCTAATTTGGTGAAAACAAAACGTCATATACTTGCAAAATTCCAAGAAATTTGTCCACAAAGAAGGAAAACTCACCTCGTTTATCATACCCTCAATCTCATCTAAATAGTGGATAGAATTGAGAATCTAAGAGAACTTAATATGTAACATAACAAGTGCACATAAACAAACCTATAATAATAGACACTGACATGTAATGTTCACTTATCTCTTTATTTGTTTGTTTATTAGTCTAAATTTTGTGTAGATGTACAACTCTAAGAATATAAAATCTATATATAGTAGAATGTGATTTATTTTTAGTAAGTCACATCATCATATGTTTCACTAAAAGTTGACATATCAATATAAATTGTTAATATTAAAGAACTATTCATTAACTTTCATTTTTATGATTTGAAGTAAATATATTAACAAAATATCTATAATAGTCTATAAATAATTTTCTAATCAATGGTACATTTTCAATCAAAGCAAATTTTTAACAACCATTCTTCCTATAAATATTAATTTAGGGAAAACTAATAACAGAAGACACATAAATACATTAAACGAAATAGTGAATAAAAAAAATTACAAGCAATTATTTATGATATGATTTATTTCATATGCTTATCAAACAACTGACGACAATTATAAAAAGAGTGAATACAAAACATCTTTCAAATAACATATCATCGTGTTCGCATATACTCGATATTCACCAAACACAGATTCAACAGTCATCTTGTAAGTTTCTGTAACTAAAATTTCCAGCAACGAGGCAAAGAAGCCGCCCATCTTACATGTTTTGAAATAAAAGAATTTAGTTTGTCTGTTTTTAATTGAAGCTAATAATATAGTTTGAGATAAATGATTTAAAGCTATGTCGGGCCCACCCGTGTCCTAACCAATAGGAGCATGACGTATGTCGGGGAACTCGTGTTCCTTTTTCCGCACCAAATCCCTCAAAAATTTTAATCAGAAAATCAAAAACCAAAAGATCCAAAATTTCGGAACTTTGCATATTGCAATTACTACTTTCACGGGGCGAGGTTCGCTGTTCTTGTGTCTGATCTCTGAGTATTTTGTCTAAAGAATTCTTCTTCTCCAGAAATGACATGCTCTTTTGAGATCTCCGCTGCGTATTAGGGTTTCCACCAGCAACGACTCTGTTCAATCGAGCTTGGAATCGGTGAATTATACGGTAATTGATCTACCCCTTTTGCTCTTATTACACTATATATGAAGTGTAGTCTTATGGCCTTTGAGGAGCCCTCTGCTCCGTGGCAAGTTCGAGGCTTTGTTGTCGAGTTGAGCTAATTTTTGGGTTCTGTTATTTAAAGTTTGAAACTTTCAATGTTTCTCTTACGTACTCTTATCTTAGGTCTAACAAGTTGGTTCCTTTCTTTGGTTGCAATGCTAGGTTGAGGTGTGGAGGAGGAAGAGGAATGTTTTATTCACAGTTTATATTAGCAAAGAAAGGACCACTTGGGACTATATGGATTGCTGCCCATTTGGAGAGGAAGCTTCGAAAGAATCAGGTCGCTGATACTGACATCGGTGTCTCCGTTGGTGAGTGCACTATTTTAGGTCTCACTACTTTGCTCATATTAGGTTTAGCAGAAGCAAATTCACTTTCCTAATGTGACTGCTACTTTCTTTCTTTTTTTATGAGCAGATTCTATTCTCTTTCCGGAAGCTCCTATTGCATTGCGATTGTCTAGTCATCTTCTGCTCGGTGTGGTTCGTATATACTCCAAAAAGGTGAACTACCTCTTTGATGATTGCAGCGAGGCGTTGCTTAAGGTTAAACAAGCTTTCCGCTCTGCTGCTGTTGACCTACCCCCTGAAGAATCCACTGCACCCTATCACTCGATTACCTTGCCTGAGACTTTTGATCTTGATGATTTTGAGCTCCCTGACAATGAGATCTTTCAAGGGTTAAGTTTCTTTCTTGATGTTCTCTCCAGCGCTCTAAGCCAATTATGAATTATAAATCTTACTCTGATTTTTTAGAATCTCTATTTATGCATTGCTCCTTGTTTTCTTGTCTAGCAGTAACTACGTTGATCATCATGTTAGTACAAGAGAACAGATCACCCTTCAGGATACCATGGATGGTGTTGTATACTCCACATCGCAATTTGGATTAGATGGTCAGTGGTTGTCTCATACTTACTTGTCTTAGTTATTTATAGCTTTGGTGCCTTAACTAAGAAAACTTATTTTTATACCTTCTTCAGAGCGATTTGGTGATGGCGACACTTCTCAAGCTGCTTTAGAGCTTGAAGAGGTATATTTTGCATGGAACATAGAAAATATATAATATTCAAATCTTTACTTGCATGGATCAGCTCCTTTCTTATTATTTTATTTTGCATATGTTCTCTTCTCATCCGTGTATTCTTTCTGCAGGAAGTATTCCAGGACAAGGAAGTTATTGGATCTGGCGACGAGGGAGTTCAAGGGTCAGTGTTTTATGTTCTTTAACTTTGCTGTATACGTTGTAGCATTATTGCATATTTGCTTCCCTATGGTTCTCTTGATTTTTATTATCATTGTGGACTATTCTATTTGTTAATAGCACTGATCACAATGCATATCTGGATGCGGCAACACCGGAGATTAAGGATGACATGGTAGGAGTTTCTGATGCCATGCCCAGAGATTTCAATCAAGAGCAGGTGCGTACCAACAGCTTTTATGCAGGATGGCATTACTGATCGTTTCTGAACAATTGTTACCTGAGTTACAGTGGTTTATTTTTATTTTTAACATAAGACTTATTGTAATATATTATGGTAGGGCTACTAGAAAATTGGTATTTATTTTTATTATTATTAGATCTTATGAATGTTTTTCTTTTAATAGGTTGAAGATCTAGCTTTGCGTAATGAGGTCCTTGAAGATGCTCAGGCTCCTCAAACGCCTGGATTGGTGGAGGTGCCAAACTCGTCTAGTGTCAGAGAGCAGCTGGCATGTGATGATCACATGGAGGTGGAGGATCTGAATGCAGAAGAAGGTAGGAATGCCTCTGGAGAGCCGGTTGCTAATGAGATGCATAAACTTGATAATGACCTGCCCTCTGAATATAATGACGGAGAATCAGCAGTTACTCCCATGGAGGTGGATAAGTCGCTGATAGATGAAAATCTCAACGCTCAAAACGAGCCGGAGGAGGAGAGGGCAGAGCATATACATGCTACATCGCCATGTTGTTCTCACATCACAACGGAGATGGAGGGTCCTGGTCAAGCAATCACTGAGGGAGGAACCAGTGTTAAGAATGTTGTGGAGGATAAGTCAGATGCTGAGCATTGTTTAACTCAAGACCCAAAAGATCCTGGAGAGGAGAACCAAGGTTTGTCAAAGAAACTGCAATCACTAGAATTATGTATGTAACATAATGCAAAGTTTTGGTACCTGCCTTATTCTTATAAAGTTCATTGCTTCTGCCAGATCATTTTGCTATTGCTACTGAGGTCAATCAGGGAATAGATTCTAGTTTACAAGGAGAGGGGCCAGAGGAGCAGCTGAATAACGCACACACAACTGATAATGAGCAGTTGGGGCATCTGACTGGATCTACTGATTCTGATTTGCCTGCACCTGAAAAGGTATTAGCTGCACCATCTACCATGCTGGGAGATGAGAATGGTTTCATGGTTGAATCTACTCCAGATAAAGAAGACACTGGCACATGTAACCAGGATGCAGTAAACAATAACATTACTGGGAAAAAACGCACTTTTACTGAGAGCACCCTAACTGCAGAGAGTCTAAACTCTGTTGAGTCAGTTGGACTGATTCAGTCCAAGACAACCGCAGATTCGGTTGTTCCTGATGACGATGACTTGTTGTCTTCCATCTTAGGTATCAGTTTTTTTTCTTGTTGAATTGTATGTTCTTTTACACATTTATTACCTCTTGCCTTATATAAGGAAGCGCAAAAGGGTTTATGAACCAATGTTCATTTCCCATTTTACAGTGGGAAAGTCATCTTTTCTGAAGATGAGGTCTACCCCTGTACCTGAAAAAGTCTCTACAAAACGGTTAAGAGCTGCTCCTCGTTCTACTGCCACAAAGAGGAAGGTTCTAATGGATGACCCTATGGTCTTGCATGGCGAGTATGTTTACCTTTTTTATCTTTGGTTTTTAGGTCTAAGTTTACTAGTTTAGTACTTAAATAGTGTGCATCTTTCTCCTTTTAGGTCTCACACTTGTAATCACCTTGGAGCAATTAATATCGGTTTTTTACTTGTTTTTATCATTTACTCTGATTTTGTCTACTTTTTTTATTCAGCGTTATACGGGAACAGCTGACAAACACTGAAGGTATACGCCGTGTGCGAAAGAAGGCACCTTGCACCGTTGCTGAAATCGTAATGCTTCAAAGACAGGCTTTGGAGGATGGACTCTTGAAGGAGCCAATATTCACTGGTAAGTTCGCTACGCTATTCTATAAAATGTTCTCTCAATTATTCTTGTAAAGTGTAGTCACACATGTAATAACTTTCAATAATTTTCAGGTATGTCAGTGGAATTAGTATCTCTACACAATGAGCCGTATGATCTTAGAGGGATCCTGGTAATCGAGAATGATGATCGTCATGCTTCTGTTGGAGTGGTGGAAAATAATGAGTGTTCTGTGAGGAATGTGGAAGAAAACGCAACTGAAGAAAGATCTGATCCTCAAGCTCGCCCAGATGACTCTGCGGAACAGCCTGCTGAGGTTCATACTCACACACAACAAGACCAACAAGAAGAAGTGAAAGACGATAATGAGCGTGGTGAAACAAGATGTGACTTGGAAGTTTCAAAAGAAGACAATGGAGCTGGAGCTGCTGTTGAAGTAGATCTTGTAGTGAATGACGAGATCAGTCAACCATCTGAGGACAAACCCGATCATGTAGAGGTGGAAGGATGCCATGAAAACCATGATGGAGGACTAGGCGGTCAAGATACTTGTGATGTTATCGAAATTGCTGAAGGCGATGTAGATAACAACGACACTCTCAATGAAACAGACTTGAAAGTTGAAAATGAGCTTCCACATGAAGATAAGAAGACGGATGCATCAGCTGAAGTCAGCGAGATTTGGATAGACGACCAAACTCCATGCGGTAACACAGTTGGTTCTACTGAAACTGGCTGCGCAGTAGCTGGTGATTTTAGTAATCCGGCTTTGGGAACTTGCAACGATGAACCACTTGCGGAAGCAAACAATGATGGAGTGAATCCAGATATAGAGTCTGATAACAAATACGAACCGCATAATGAGATGTTCAATGAGGAGATTTATATGCAAAGTGCAGCAGATGCAGAACCTCCTTCTGGGGATGGTCTTATGGGAGACAACGATGTAAGTTTCTTCTGGCGATGTTCTTATTCGAGTAAGATATGCCTCTTGATTCGTCTGTTGTTGCTATATAGGAAATGGATACCATGGAAGTGGCACATGACACAGGTTCTAAACCTATTTTTGAATTTTAATTTAACTTATCCAAATTGTCTGTAGGCTCAATTTGATCAATGGGACTAATACTTGTCATCATAGCCTTGTTGAAACTGGAGTAAACAAGCTTAACTCTGGAGCAAATGGTTTAGAATTGCTAGATGCTTCTTATAGTTTATTTCACTGGTGCCTATGTAGGATTCTTGAACGTGGATGATGATGAAGTAGATGAAGATCATGAGGACGATGATGATATACAAGATGGTGATGAAACACGTCTTCTTGAGAACAGTGGATGGTCATCTCGTACCAGGTCTGTACAGAATTAGTTCTTTTCCACATCCTATAAGCTAAACTTCCACAGACTATTATGTGACATAAGAGACATGATGAGCCTGAAAGATTGAAGATTCTTACTCCCTTTACCTTATAGGGCTGTGGCGAAGTATCTCCAGACGATATTCGATAAAGAAGCTGAGAATGGGAAGAATGTTGTGGTAGCAGACAAACTTTTAGCTGGGAAAACCCGTAAAGAAGCATCGAGAATGTTTTTTGAAACCCTGGTATGTCCACAATACAAACTTAAACTAAAAAGCTCTGATCTTACTCTAGAGAAAACAAACTTGACTAGTGATGGATAACACACCTAGACTCTTACAGTTTTATGGTTTTCGCTTAAACTCTATAGACTAGAATGTTGAAGATCGTTAGGTGTAAACGTGTGTGAATACTCTCGACTTAATGCATCAATCACAACTTGTTCATTTATTTGCCAAAATTTGCAGGTTTTGAAAACAAGAGATTACATCCAAGTTGAACAAGATAAGCCTTACGAAAGCATTATCATAAAACCGCGGCCAAAACTCACCAAATCCATCTTCTAAATGGAGAAGATGGTGATGAGTCTCGAAGTTGCAGATAGGTAGTTTTAACCATCCAAGTAGCTGGTGGATGTCATTTATTTTATCTCTATTTATATAGATATGAGTTGCTGTATGTGTATAAATACATTGGTGCCACCATGATCAGAATGATATTGGTCACTAGATGCATAAGTATGACATGTTTAGGGATGTTGTCATGGGTAAAAAAGCCCGACCCGGCCCGAACCCAGAAAAAACCCGTCCAAAAACAACCCTAAACTAAAAAACCCGAAAAAAGTCCGGTATCTTTAGGGTAACCCGCGAAAAATCCTATAAATTTAGGGTTATCCACGGGTACCCGCAAAAAAACTCTGTTTCTGTTTTTTTTTTTTAAGTTTTGTGGTTTTTTAATTGAAGCTTTATAGTTTTAAATTAAATTTATATGTATTGACTGTTTAATTTTTTGATTCATTTTCAATTTTCAAATTTATTTTCTGTAAAAAGTAACAAATAAAATTTTCAGCATTCATAATTTTCAATTTGCAAATTTATACAATATGCATAATGTATGTAAATAAATAAGTTTCAGGACACATTTTTACCTTAGATAAAAAAGGGCAAGTGGATATGATGTAAATGCAGAAGAACTTTAGAATTGATGTTCGGCTTTAAGTCAAAAGCTTTACAAGGTCTTAGTAGAATAATTCGTTGGAGGCCCAACTGATTTTCGAAATAATGTATATTATATTAATATTTTCTTTTAAAGGATGGCAAAACTGTAAATACTTCTTCTTCTTCCTTTAGTTATCGGTTAAGCTTTCTGCAATTTCTACATGTAACATCTTTCACACTCAAATGTTGCTTTTTTCTTATTGTTTCTTTCATCAAATATGTAGATCTCACATCTAATTTTCGATTTCAAACATTTAAACCCTAAAATCATCGTATTCAATTACTTTTTTAAAAAAAATAAGAAAACCCATAGGGTATCCGAACCCGATAGAGTAAAACCCAAACGGGTAATCTATAAATCAAGACCCGTCCAAAATGAACCCGCGAAATTTGAAAACTGAATATACGAGTTTTGGATTTTAAATTTCAACCGGGTTTAGGGTACCCTATGGGTAAAAACCCATTGTTAACATCCCTAGACATGTTACATGTCATTTTTATAAAAAGTTACTTTAAAATGATGTATATGTTACATGCCATATTTATCATACCTGTAAAAGAAAAAAGAAAAAAAAGACTAAACTAAAACGAGTATTGTGGAGAAAACAGAACAATGTCGGCCATGTTAAAGTTTAAAAGTCTCTTTCATTTAAGTGTTAATCCAAAAATGCTCAGAACGTTTCTGATTATACACAACCACTAAATGATAACGCGCGCGGGGATATGTTTTTTATACTAATGTTTGTTCATTAAATGGTTTTACGTTTTGCAATACTACAATTTTTATCGATCGTAAATGACGAATAAAAATGTTGCGACCGACACAAATAACCAAAACCAGATAAGCAACAACGATTGTAAAATGACGAAGGGGAATTAGGTTTTATGTTCTCTATTTGTTTACTATTGACTTTCCATAAGTGATTTCATTTTCTACCTCTATAAAATTATGCCTTCGTTCTCGTTTCTGTTTCATTGATATGAGTTTTGTTTTTTTTTTTTTAAATTTTCTATAGATTTGGTGAACTACATAAATGTCAATTTAAAAATATGGACATATGTAAAAATTTATTCCACTCTAAATACATATCTAAGAATCAAAATTTTAAAGAAAATCACCTACAAACTCTATTCAAAGGTTAGTGTTCAGATATAATATATCAAACTATTATAGAATATAAATGAAGACTCGAAATATAAATGTATGTCTAGTATATACTCACCAGTTTAGTCTAAAAATCATCTAATTCTAGAATAACAAAAGAAATTACTTATTTTATTCGCCTATGTTTTAACTGATAAAAAAATATAATACTTTACCATTCTAATATATGTAAACTATGTATAAACTAAGAATTGTATGATTTATTAAATGATAAACCATAAAATTAATTTATAATAACTAGTTCAAATCTCATTCGTCGAACAAATTAAAAAGGATTTGACTGAAATCTTGTTATGATATTTCATTAAAAGCTTTCTAGGAAGGAAAATCAAGACTAATTTATTATCTGAATGAAATAATATTTATATAGTGCTTTCAATATTAAAAATCATTTCGATTTGAAGAAATGTATTTATGGGATTGTCAGAATCAAATAACATATTAGAAACCACCTATTTCAAAAATAATTTGTATACATAGAAATATATACATTAGAATAAGCACATAAATCAAAATCAATACATTTTGTTAATTTACAATGATGTTTTGGTAAATAAATCAAAACAATCATTTTATTTACTTTATATGGTATATAACTAAACTTTAGTGATATTGACAGATATATAGTATATTTAATATAAATATTTATTATTAACAATTCCTACACATATGATTTTATTAACATTTATATAGTTGATATAACAAAAATTTAAACTGTTAGTCACAAAACTTTTAATGTGAGATTTTTCAATACAAATTTCAACATTGAAATATTAAAATCTCAATAATTTTTTCCCTGCAAATTTTGAAATTAACATATTTATATATTTTATATATTACATAATTTAATTTAAATGATACTAATATATATATATAATATGAATATCTATTAATGAGACTTCGTATTCATATGATTTATGATCATTTGTATCTAGTTTGAACAAAAAAAACTATTGATCACAAAATTTTCAATGTGAGACTTTTACCATTTTTAGTAATTTATAGTCATTTTAAAACAAATCAAAATATAACATATAAGAAAAGATCTAAATTTTTTTATTATATGCTTATTTTTATTGTTAAACTTCTTTTAATAATATAAAATTAAATAAAAAGGAGAGAGAATACAAAAAATTGTTATCAAATATGTATTATTCATAATCATTAATTGCAATATATACGTTAAATTATATTAAGTAATTTCGTATCTTTTATTTTAAGGAAAGAAATAATATTCTTTTGTACACAACTAATCAATATGATAGTTGGTTTAATAAAATTTATAATATATATTTATATGAATCAATTTATTTTTTTAAGGATTCTAAGAATTATTCTAGTAATGACATGTGGTTACGAAAATACGTAGAGGGGATTGATTCGTTCTCTTTCTTTTCCAGTAGTGGAGCGGCGATTATTAATTCGGTTAAACAAAAGACTGATCAATATTTACTTTGGTAAACAAAGACCAGAGATATTTACTTTACTAAGCAAAGACTATATTAGCAGAAAAAACACGTGATGATATATTTTGAAGGACACGTTACAATAAAGACAAAAATCATGAAAGTGACTTGCGAAAGCTTTTAGATATTTTTTTTTGTTTTGCAATGATAACCATTAACTTTTTTTTTTTTGTAAACTAATGATAACCATTAACTTATAAACAAAGACTGATCAATTATTTATTCCGTGGACCCAAATACTATGAGAACACGTAGTTAAATTGACAGTTCAAAAAAGAATAAAACATTTTCAATTAAAAATACTCAAAAACATTAACGAAAAAAAAATGAATGGATAATCACTAAAAGTAGTTGATATTTTGGCTATATGATGAAAATTAGTTATAGTTTCCCGCAAATCGTATAGTAATTCAAACGCTGCGCAGTCTCACATGTGAATGTCATGTTTATTGGTTACTAGGGTAAACCCGTCCCGGGCGGACGTGGAAATAAATCAATGAAAAATATATTAAAATTTTAATTTACTTTAACTAAAAAGTTGCATTAGATTTATAATTATTCTACAAAATTTTTATCTTATTTACTATTCATTTTAGAAAATTTAATGACATATTCAATATATCGTCAATAAAATCCCACAATTATATATGTTTTTCTTTTATTTTCGCACATTTTAACAAAACAATGATTACTTTTATCTTATTTACACTACATATTAATCTCAGATCTCAAACTTTATATTAAACACATCTTGTACTTTAGCATGAATTTGTTAGCAGAAGGTGGTTTATATATTGAAGCTGGTTTAAAAATGATTTACAATTTTTTTTATAATACAAATCTTGAGTTAAGTTGTTTTTATATTTAAGTTGGATGTTTGGAACCTTGATTGAAGTATTTAGCCATATATAGGTTGGTTACATTTTGTAACGTAGTGTGTATAAATGTAGATTACATATAAATGCTGTCACGATATCAAACGTGAATAAGAGGATTCTCCTTTACAATTTCTAAGTGTTCTTGACAGATTTGCAGAGATCTCAACATTTATTGAAAAACAAAGAGAAAGACATCATAAAAATTTTGAGATTGATAAAAAAAAATCTGGTCTGAAAGTTGGATTAATGATAAAGGCACTGTGTAGTTCCAGATGCCACTTGAGAGACCATCCCTGATTCTCCATGATGGAGCCTCCATCGTTAACAAAAATATCAAGCCCCTCCCCTGTTCATTTTAATATAAATTGGTGACTGCAACTGATCCATTGATACATTTTTCTGCATTGAATCTTCCCTCTTACTTAATTCATCCTCTTTAATACTTTTTCAAGCGATTCAACTGTTTCTAAAGGGCATCACTAAGCTGCCATTGGAATCATCTCAGGAACTGGTTCCTTCTTATCAAGGCTTCTGATGAAGGAAAAAAAAATCTGATAAAATGCCTCTTATTTAACCTCCACAATCAACAGAGTTCTCATAAAAAATCACAGGAACTGGTGCATTCTTCAGGATCTCTTCTGAAACAGATCAATGAATAAAACACGCTCCATCCACTATGAAACAAACGGCTTCGTGGTTCACCTGCCAATATCAAAATCAGAATCAAAAACATCAACCATCATAGAACGCTTATGACATAAAAAAAAATCTACAGAATATAAATAAAGAAAGATACTCAATAATTTGTTTCCTATACCATGGAAATATGTATGGAACGTCACTCATTGGCAAGAAAAATCTTTGCAACCAACTCTTAATAGGAAGATTGACCCGAGATCCTGAAAAAAGAATCAAAAGGATGAATTAAAGACAAACTTAGAACAAAATTTGGGAAAATAAGTTTTGGTTTATATAAACACCAATCTAAACACATAAAACCAAACATGTGACTTTTGTCTGAAAGATCAAGGTTTTGCAGAAGGAGTGCACCTGGAATCTTGGGGGAGGAGGAGGAGGCGCCTCTTTCTCAACTGCATTCTCGTCCTGCTGCGAGAGAAACAGAAACAGATATCAGCTTCTTGAAGAATAAAATCATCATCTTATACTTGGCTAATACAAAAGAATTGGAAACAAATTCTATAAAATTGTTCTTGTCCGTGTCTGACTCTGCATATTAAATCATAGTACAAATCTATTGTTAGCTGACAATCCAAGACTTCTACAACGGAACTTTTCAAGGAAGTGAGAGAAGTATACCTTTAAATATACATTAATAACTGGACAAAGAAGCTTGATGAAAGATCATAGAGGACATATGTTGTTGAGTTGTTTTGTTGATTGGTTGTCGTTGACGTGACCTAATCATCAAAGAACGATAAAATTAAACAAAATAAATAACGCCTTGCAGAAGACATATATTTTCTTTACTGTCTTCAGGAGTTGAGAGGATGAAGTTCTAGGGAAAAAAGGTTACCTTTTAGAGGAGTAGAGACACCGCCTTGGAAAGGAATAAGCCACATTCAAGCGTGCTCGAAAGGGGTGATGGAGTTAAGGAATATAATAAAGGCGATGAATCAATAACTTGTAACGTTTCCGTTAATTAGTAGAGAAGACAAAACGTCGCCGATTGAAGATTCACAAAGCGATTCCTCACGTGGATTGAAATCTGGAAACTCCATAGCTGGTTTCAGAATACTAAGGAGAAGACTCTTGGATTCAAGGACTGAAGAAGAACACGAACCCTAAAACTCAGTTTGTTGGTCTCGCTGTCTTTTGGTATTAGAGTTTCCGCAGGGCGAAGGGGTCTTTGGGCCTGCCAAACATAATGCGACGTCGAGCCCAATCAAAGCCCGGATGATAGAGAAATGAAGATACGATAAGTTTTCAGCAGGAGATATAATTGCTGTACTGAGTCACAGTTAATGATGTGGCTGCACATGTGGCATAGCTGGGAGGGATCCAAACTCATTTTTATATATAAAGATTACGATTAGACACATTGTACCAAAATAAAACAGCAAACCGGTTTGTCCAAAACCATATAATAAAACAAAACAAGACCAGTAAATGTTACTACTATTATTAAATGTTTTGGTAAGTGCCGAATAGAAATAAAATAAAATTGAATTTATTTATTTAAAAATGCCCTTGTGCTCGCTCTCACATCTCCTCCACCACTCGCAGCCCACCAAAAAAAAAAAAACAGTGTGCCCTTTTACTCAACCCAAAGTCTTCTCTCTCTCTCTCTTTCCTCTTACTCATCAGCTGTTTTCCGCCTCTCACCGAACCATCTCCAAGCAATGGCGGCGACTACGGCAACTGCTGCTTCACTAGCCTGTGCCCACTTCTTGAATCAGAACACGGTCTATGCGTTTCCTGCGAAAACCTCCGTGCAAGTCTCCCAGATCATCGATGGGAGGAAGCCGAGGAGTGCCACTCTCTTCTCCGCTGCTTCCACCGATAAAGCTATCACCACTGCTCAGTCTGTCTCACCCACTGCATGTGACAGGTGCTCGTCTTCACAGGTCGAAAAGACTGTTAATTTCGTTAATGGGTCTAAGCAAAAATCGAGTCTTTTTTTTAGCTGATTCGAACTTGTGTTCTTCGTTTCTTTCACTGTCTCACTTCCAATTTGTACATTTGCAACCAAAAGGTTTTACCTTTATCTAGTTTTTGTGTGTTGTTGTTGTTGTTCACTTTGAATGCGGTCAAAGATTCTGATTCTTCTTGGCTTGCTTTTTGTTGATGGTTTCAGTTACAGAGCTCTGGTTATGTGTTCTGCATCTCTCTCTCTTTACTGAAAACTCTCACCATTCGTTTTTATTTTTTTGTAGAGTAAGGAGGCATACGATCTCGGTGTTCGTGGGTGACGAGAGCGGTATCATAAACCGTATAGCTGGAGTGTTTGCTAGAAGAGGGTACAACATCGAGTCCCTCGCTGTGGGGTTGAACGAAGACAAAGCTATGTTTACCATAGTTGTTCTCGGGACGGATAAAGTCTTGCAGCAAGTTGTTGAACAGCTTAACAAACTCGTCAACGTCATCAAGGTTTGTTCTCTTACTATTTGGGCCTAGGACGCTACATAAGACAAGTATGGTGTCATTGAATCATGGCTAATCTTGTGCTTATTATTGGTTTTGTTCAGGTTGAAGATCTCTCCAAGGAGCCGCATGTAGAACGCGAGTTGATGCTAATTAAACTTAACGCTGATCCAACCACCCGCTCAGAGGTAAAAAAATAAAACTATTTGATATTGCACAAATGAACTACACTCGGGACTTAGTTTTCAGTATTGGTTGGATGGTCGTCAAATTTAGTTTTCTGAGAATGATAAATTCAATCACACTGGAAAAAACTTTTAAGGGTGTGGATGAAAAGAGGATTCTCTGTGATCAATTGAGTCACACTAAAGAGTCTTTTTTTTCCTTCTAATGATTAGTCGAAATCGTATTAAAATCCCATTGATATAGATGAATATGGATGGGGAGATGCTTTTGTTCCTTTTGTATTAACTGAGTCCTATATCACACTTCAGAACCTCTTTTTCCCATTATAATGTTTTCCATGTAAACTATACAGATCATGTGGTTGGTAGATATCTTTAGAGCGAAAGTGGTGGATACCTCGGATCACACTCTAACGATCGAGGTCAGTCTTGTTCTTCACGTTATATATGCATTCATATCAAATGGTCAAGGATGGTTGTACTAATAAGTCGATTCTTTAGGTAACTGGAGACCCGGGAAAGATGGTTGCACTAACGGCGAACTTAGAGAAGTTTGGAATAAAAGAAGTCGCGAGAACTGGCAAGGTATAATTCAAACTGTCTAACAACCTCAGCTTGTAACCACTTGTAGCCTTTATTTATTTTTTCTTTTCTTCTTGAAAAGCTTTATTGAACGGTTGGAGTCACAAGTATCAATATTTGTAACCACTTTTTTTATGTTATCTGCAATGTCACACTTGGAAGACTTGAACCCTCTTAACTCTTTTAAATGACATGTTAACCTCTTAAAAGAAAACTCATTAATTGCTACATGTAGTCAGTTTTTCTGTGTTAAGTGACTGTAATCAATAATTTCAAGAACCAGTAATTCCTAACGGTTGTTGTATACTACTGTGGTATAAACTCTCTAGATTGCTCTGAGACGGGAAAAGATGGGAGAAACTGCTCCATTCTGGAGATTTTCAGCGGCATCATACCCACAACATCTCGTAAACCAATCATCTCACGAGACTGTTGCAGAGAAAACAAAGCAAGCGTTGACTGGTGGAAATGGCACTGCATCATCTGGGGTATAGATAACATTAGCTCATTTGCTTTTCAGTTTCTGCTCCACATATCTGAGTAAGCAGCCCTTGTGGATTGACGTTATTGTAGGGCGACGTTTATCCAGTGGAGCCCTATAATGATTTCAAACCGGTCCTTGATGCTCATTGGGGAGTGGTCTACGACGAAGATGTAAAGATACTTTTACCCCCATTCGACTCAATAGGATTCTCTCCTTTTTTTTGAGGTTAAATTTATAACGTAAAGACTGTTTTGAACTTATTGCAGTCGAATGGTCTCCGGTCCCACACGTTATCTATACTTGTAGCCAACGTTCCCGGAGTTCTCAATCTAATAACCGGAGCTATCTCCAGGAGAGGCTACAACATCCAGGTTATTATTATTCAGACACTCTTACTCTTAGTTTCACTGATGCACTATTATTTCAACAATATGTGAGTTATCGTTTTTTTTTTGAATTGATCTAGAGTCTAGCTGTTGGTCATGCTGAGAAAGAGGGCTTGTCTCGGATCACAACAGTTATCCCTGGAACTGATGAAAACATCGACAAACTGGTGAGGCAGCTTCAGAAATTGATTGATCTTCATGAGGTATGAGCACATACATGGTTTTGAAAGAAAAACATACTTACTTTTGTTTTCGGTTTATGATGTTGTTTCCTTTTGCATTGCAGGTTCAAAATATAACACACATGCCATTTGCGGAGAGAGAACTGATGCTCATCAAAGTAGCTGCTCATACTTCTGCAAGGAGAGATGTTCTTGACATCGCTCAAGTGTTCCGAGCTAAAGCCATTGATGTCTCTGATCACACTATCACTCTTGAGGTGACAATAAGCTCTTTGAAGTTTTTCTGATAGAGCGTGTTAGAATTAATAGCTGATGACAATCATCGGGTTTGCAGGTTACAGGAGATATCAGAAAGATGGCTGCATTGCAAACACAGTTAGAGGTCTATGGAATCTGCGAGGTAATTAGTATAAGTTCCTAGGTTCCTTTTAAATCTCATAGACTCTTCACCGGTTTTGGCGATTCTAATGGTTCTGTTTTGTTTGGGAGAAATGAAGGTGGCTAGGACGGGAAGAGTGGCATTGGTAAGAGAATCTGGAGTGGATTCGACTTACCTCCGTGGATACTCTCTTCCTTTGTAGTTCCCTAAAGGTTAATGACACAATCTCTTTTGATGTATTATGCATTGTTGTCGTTTGAGTTAAATAAAAATAAAACGATCTTATTGTGCAGAGGACTTGCCGCAAGCTTTTCACCTGTTACTGGAAATTAGTCAAGAACTTGCGCTTTGTTTCATCATTGTGTGAATGTATTATGTCCTAATGGGTCATTGCTTCCGAGCTGTTGTTGTTAGAGGACTGCTGTTAGAGAAGTGAACAAATAATGTAAAAGACTATATGTTTGTTTAGTCAATTAGTCATCACTGCTTTTCTCAAATGTAAGAAACACTATCTCTAGTTTTTCAATATAATCATTAAGCTTTTAAAGACTTGTAATAAATTTGTTAGTTAAAAAATGGCGGAGATAATCCATTTGTGAACATAGACTTTCAATGTAATCATTAAGCTTTTACAACAACTCTTCTTCTTTTGCAGTTTCAAAGGTAAATAACAATCTCTTTGACAATAAAAAACATCACACATTGTTGTCGATTTGTATCATCTGAGTGATAAAACAAAATGCTTTTCATTGTGCAAGAGGTCTTGCAGCAAGCTTCACATATTACTGGAAACTAGTCAAGGATTTCATCATTGTGTGAATGGATTATCTCCTCGTGGGTTATGGCACTTCAAGTTGTTGTTATAGGACTTATATTAGAGAATGTGGAAGATTATGTTTGTTTAGTCAATTAGAGCAACTCCAATGGGGTTCTACTCATTGGAGTTGCAAATATCTATATATGTGTATGTATATATTATATATGTGTATGAAGTTATGAGTACCAAATATCTATATATGTGTATGAAGTTGTGGGATCCATAATTTTGTAGAAAACTCAATCCTAAGTTTCTAAACTCAAAAGTTTTAAGAAACTTTAGGTTGGGTTTTCCACAAAATTATAGACCCCACAAATACATTCACATATATAGTATCTACATACACATATATAGATGTTTAGAACGGGTGGAACCTTCTCATTGAAAGTGTTCTTAGTCATCATTATTTTTCGAAAATGTAAAAACACCATATCTAGTTTATTAATAATCATAAGCTTTCAAAGGCTTGTAATAAATTCCGTGGTTAGAAATGGCAGGGTTATGACATACACTGATCTTAACTAAACCGAACACGTTTGATATATGGTTAGGATTCTTTTATTGAAAACCCAGTCAGAGGCAAATTTGTAACTGTAATAGAAGCGCTTAATTTCTCGTACTCTTCCTTCATTGCAATGTATTCTACTTTTGAATCTGAGGCAAATCATATCCAGATCTGATCGATTCTTCATCGAAGAAACACGCAATATTTCCCACATGCCAAATCGCAACTGTATTGTGAATCTTTTTTATTTTTGGTCTTTTTATTTTTTATATGGGCAAATCAATCATCAAATATCATAAATGCTAAAGTTGTAGCATTAATATCCAGACCATAGATAATAAACTGTAGTTTCCAAATTTAGGTTTTGAATAGTAACTAAAACCTCTATATATACATATGTATATATATATATATGTTTATGTTACTATTAAGACTGCACTGTAATTGTACTGCATTTATCCCACAAATTATCATTCATGCCATTTATAAACACAAAAACACGTACTAACACCTCCAATAAGATTTTGTTATCCTATAAACAAAATTTTGTTATCCTATAAACAAAAGTATCCAACAGGTAATTAGTTTTGTTACTGTAGGAATAACCCATAACACATTGTTTTGTTTTGTTTGATACAGTTTTATAAGAAAAGAAAAACAAATTTGTTAAGATTGGAGAGATACTCGTACTTCTTGTTACATATCAACTGATACGGCTCTGAATGATGGACATCATTGGCTGTCATCCAACATTAGAACCCTACAGTGTTTTCAGTATATAGATTAGACAAATGGAAACCAATCAAAATAAATTGAAACAATGAAAATAGTCTAAATTAACTCATATATGCCTTTCTCAGTGGCATTAGCGACATCATGACTAGAAATGTACCGAGGCTTCAACGAATACAGCTTTGTGTAGTTGACATCCGCCATGGTAGATAACAAGAATAAACTGTCTGAAGTAAAAAGTTTTTTAAAAAAACGTTTAATTTGTATTTTTCGAAGTCTGCTTTCTTACATGCAATAAACTAGACGACTAGACGGCAGCAAAATATAAAATTTTATAACAAAGGTAAACGCATGAGAGAAACAGATGTCAATCCCCACAAAGCAACAAGTTTATCCAAACCATAATTATCACAAATCTTAAGTTTTTCTAATGCACAAATACTAATAAACCCACGGATGGAACATAGTACTAGATATAATACACATCACAAGCAAGCCTAAGATTTTTTCCGAAGTTAAACAAACACATTTAGTGCATATATACTTGAAGCAGCCAAACAAAAAGTAAAAAGCTTTAAACTTTTTTCAGATACTAGATGAGAACACATCTTGAAAGCAAAAAAAAAAAGAACACCTACGCAAAAAAAAAAACCCACACCGAAAGATAACATATGAAGATGAACAAAAGTAGCAAACTTTCAGTAGATTATTAATTTTTGTAGTCCTACAGGTACATTATTACACTACACCACTCCTTTCGTATTAATTCCTTAAAAACGTAATGGGCCTTATTATAACTGATTTTATAAATCATCTGAACCAAATCTCCAATCCCAGTTTGTATAAACCGATTACATAAAATATTTTTTTTTATAACTGAAACTTCTTAATTTTTTTTACATTTTAAAATCAAATAAATACACCAAACTAGGATTTCTTCAACATATATTTATATACTATTAATTAATTAAATTTTATACATATAAAGATTTTTTGAATATAAATTTTGAAAAGAGTATTTTAACCTAACTTATTAGAGTAATATAATCATTCCTAACACATTTATACCTAACATCTTCATTCTTCATCAAGGTTTCTACCAAATTAAGACTGACTAAAACTTAATAAGTAAATAATAATGATGATAAATTTTAAAAATTTAAATATAAATTAAAAAATAAATTTATAATAAACTATCAACAACTAGAATTAAATAATACTGAAAACCTATCAATATATTTTAGTTTTATCTATCAGCTTTTAATTTATTTTTAAATGATATAGTATATTTTTAAAAAAAAAATAAAGATGGGCAATTCTCCTAAATATACATTTTTTATATTTTTGTCACAAAATAGCACACAAAAAATGACCAAAATGTTTCATTTAAGAGAGACAAAAGACCTTTATACCCTACATAAATACATACAAATAAATAAATAAAAATTATTAAAAATAAAAAATAATTTTTATAGTTTCAAATTATATGTTTTCAATTTCGAACTTTTTATAAAAAAAATTTCAAAATTTTTTTTTTCAAATTTTCTTTTTGAAATTCGGAAATGGTTTTTGAAAATATTTTTAAATTTTTTATTTTCAAAACTTTAGTATTTATTTTTAATTTTATAAAATTTTAAACCCTAAACCCAAACCCCCACCACTTAACTCTAAAGACTAAGATTTGGATTAGTTAACCAAAAGATATAAGTGTAAATTTATCTATTTAATGAAATATTTTGGTCATTTTGATTCTTGGGGGCTATATTTGTGACAAAAACTTTTTTAGTACTATCCTAAGAAATTTCTCAATAAAGAATCACAAATAAAATATTTTAAGAAGTATGATCAAATTTTTAAAAATATAATCAAATTTATCTTAGTTTTACATGGTTTAAACAGTGCCACATGATGAGTTAATAGTGGGTTTTTGAATTTTTATCGAGTTTAATAGGGTTTTTAAATAGCAGGGTTTCATTTTCATGTACTAATTTAAAAATATATAAGAAGTATGATCAACTTTTTAAATATCATAACATTTATGTTAGCTTTACATAGGTCAACCAAAGTGATGGATTAATAGTGGGAGTTTGGATTTTATCAAGTTTTATCGGGACTTTAAATAGTGGTAGTTTAGTTAAACCGAACCGGATTAAATATATATCACAGGGTTTAGTGGTTTGAACCGTAGATCTTGGTCAGATATGAAAACAATAGTAAACACAATTATAAACTTTTTACTCTACAAAATTTAATATATATATATTTTTATAATTACCAAATCTTTGTTTCTTATAAATAAAAATTTTAAAAAGATATAAGCGGTTCAACCGTAGATCCAGATCGGGTCTAAAAAAATGGTCAACATAATTATAAATGTATTAAGCTACAAATTTTAAAATACATAATTTTATAATTACCAAATCTCTGTTTCTTATAAATAAAATTTAAAAAATGAAAATAATCCCGCGCTTTTCAAGCACGAGTCAAAATCTAGTCTATACAATTAAAAGATAAAGAGTCTTAAAAAATCTATTTATGCGAGGTTGTTACACCATTTCATTATACAGTGAAATCTCTATAAATTAATAATGTTGGGACTACACCAAAACTAAAAATTTTATTAATTTATAGAGATTATTAATTTATCGAGATACTAACTGAACCAAAAACTCAATTTAGAACTATGAAATTATATTAATTTATAGAGATATTAATTTTTTTATTGGTCTTACCTTATATATCTGTAACAATATATTAGTCAATACCATATATTTTCCCTATTTTTATTCCTTCCTCTGCATGATATTATTAACTAATGTCATTAGTTTGTTACCGAAATTAGAGAGAATCAAATTATGGGGACTTTCCTAAAACGTTAGAGTCAAAAAGAATCGAATTATGGGAATCAAATTAATATCATTAGTTTTGTGCATTCCCATATATGCAGCATGTCCATATATGCTATTTTGTTGTTTATACTTTTTGATTAAAATGATCTGCATATTTAATTTAGTATTATATATATATATAATTTTTCCATGATGAAGAAAGATGGACGTCTAATAATACAATCATCCAACTAAAAACATGGGTCAAAATCTTATTTTATACAAAACACTTCTTCTATAAATTAACTTTATGCTCAGGATCTACAATATTTATATATACCGTATCATGAAACATATTGTACTATATCATTTTACATTATATAGTTTCAAATATTTACAAACTCAAATTTAATAAAACTATTTTGGCAAATCATATGCTAAAACAAAATTATATATATATATATTATATCAACTTAATTTTTTATAAAAAGTATTATAATAAAAAGAATTATTAAGAAAATTTTAATACTTTTGAAAACATACAAATATGTTCTATTGAATTAACTAAAAAGTCTACCGAGTAAATCTTAATCCATATCAATTTAACAAATGTAACTCTTATAAAATACACAAAATATAGTGAGAGAGTAGGTCTGGGTATTAAGATATTCGGATAAAGTGTTTTTATCTGGTTTAGCCGCAGAAGAAAATCTTTTTGGGGTGGTCGTCCTTAGCGTCTCAGATATCTGAACGAATAGTAAACATCTCTCTCCTTGTCACATTCACATTTGAGATAAAGTTAAAATTTAAAACTCAGTCTTGTAAATATTGTTTCTAAATTCTGTTGATGAGGCCTAATGGTTGAAAAACCTTTCTGGTGTAAATCTGAATCCTAATATACTCATCAGTCATTTACACAATAGTCTTCTCTCTTAATCTACTGATTTGTAGGGAGGGCTGAAGCTATGTGTCGTTGAACAGCACTGCTATGTTCCACAACACAAGCACAACAAGATTCTCTGATGGAGATTTGGACTTGGTACCGGGGCACAACTTGGGTTTCATACCTTTTTTTTTTCCTGTTGTGAAATGGTTTTGTAAGGAAGAATGGTTGTGCTTACACTCATCAAGACATTCCCATCCAGGCTTAGAAGACTGTGTGAAGTCTTTGTAGTGAGTCTTTAGGAGGAGAGGATGAGCTTTTTGTTTCCTCTGTGCTAATATCATATCCTATTATTATTGTTATTGAAACCCTCTCTTGGTATTTGTTCATAAGTAAGATGAATATTAAAACTCGTTGCAAGGCTATGTACACTTTTCTTATCTATCAATATCTTATTTGTTTGGATTTGCATTGTTAATTGAATTTGATACAAAGTCAGCATATGAACTTTAAAGTCATAACCATAAATTCTCAAAGATTCTGCAAATGGAAAACACATGAATGCTAACAATGAACATCTCATTCAAACATTTCTAACTTTTTCTTAGGATACTTGAAACGATCTCGCCTATTACTCTTCCGTAGACTTTTTAAAATTCACTTTCCATAAACTTCTTAAAATTCTTCAACCACAACAAGTACTCACTCTTCACTTTTAAATTTATAAATGTAGACTTACAAAGACGTCTACTGTTATTAGTTAACTACATACTCAATCCAAAAAATTGATAGTTTCATAATTATAAAAGATTATCTTTTCAAAATAGTTCAGGACCATTAGGATTAACTAACATACACTTTCAAACAATAATATCTTGAAAATACATTATGAATAATACTTAAATTCACTTTTTATAGATTTTCGAACGTAGACTTCCTTTTCCGTCAACAAATAAGTAGATATTTTTATCAGTTTACGTTGGTAGACTGTCATGTAGGTCTACTGTTCAAGTTAGTTTTTGCAATTACAAAATTCACGGGTTATTATTAATATTTTTTAAAAAAGTGGTGATTTTATAAGTGTAGACTTCCTTTTCAGTCTGCATTTTGAAAATGATAGTTTTTGCAAATGACCAGAATCCACCCCGGATTTGACTTTCAAAAGTAGACTTCATATACAGTTTACATTTTTTATTTTTTGGAACAGGTTAGCTTTTGCAATTGACCAAATTTGACTTTCTACAAATAGATTGAGAAGAACGTCTACAAGTGTGTAGACGTCATCTAAAGTCTACACACAAATCTGATGGGTTAGTTTTGCATTTGACCAAAATAAAATAATAGACTCATATGCAGTCTATTTTTTCTGAGATTAGTAGACTGAATAGGAAGTCTACACTTTATTTTATTTTTGGTCAACTTTTTAATATTTTAGCCAAATACAAAACTAATCTATTCAACGGAGTCAAAGTTTGGGTCAAATACAAAACTGACTTTTTGTAGACTTCCCGAGTAGTCTACAATGTATAGACTGTCGATGAAGTCTACTTTGAAAAGTCAACAGTTCGGTCAAATGCAAAAGTAACCTCTTTTTCGTAGACTTCTTAGTCTACCTACTTTTTTGTTTTTGTTATCAAAGGTAAAGACGTAGACTTCCAGAGAAGTCTTCTTTACAAAAAAAGTTATTTTGGTCAATTGCAAAACTAACATGTGCTTTGACTTGTAGACCGCAACGTAAGTATACACTTATGCGTAGACATATAAAACAGTATATTATCGCGACACAGATCTGAAAAATGAAGAAAACCATGTAAATAGGTACCTTTTTCCGGTGTAAAGCTCGTTTCCACCTTTTTCCACCGTCCAAGCTCCAAATATGAGCAAAAAGAAGCAATTTTGACAACTTACAACATAATACACTCGAAAATATGAAGTTGTGCTTATGAAAATGAAAGTTATGAGAGTTTTTTAGATGAAAATGGAGAGGAAATAGTGATTTGTTTGTTTAGAAACACAAAGAGTGGTTGAAAATTGAATTCTAGATATTTAAAGAGCTTAAAAATGGTTGTTAATGGTGGTTGGAAAAATGATAATAATAGTATTGTTGTAAATAAGAAGAAATGTTTAGGGTGTAATAAGGTTTTTAGTATTTTCGAATAAATAAAAAATAAAGTAATAATGACAATTTGTAAATAATTGGAAAATCTAAGGAGAGATTGGAACTTTTAAGGGTGAATAGTAATGACAAAAAAAAAGGTTGGTTTTGGGATTGAATTGAATTTTTTGGTTGGTTCCATGTTCGGGTCGGTTTGGAATAATAATTCAAATGCATGTACCATACATGTAATATTTGGGTAAATGTCTAGGTTTAAGAAAGAGAAACAGCGACTGCAATTTCTGACAAGTCCAAAATTTGAAGAGCTTAATAAAACTATGCGAGAATCTGTGCATTAAGGCTCATACATTGTGGATACAGTGGTTATCAGATGAGCTTTCAGCTATTCTTTTTGCGTGATCCTAGGACTGATGATGGATTGTCTTGTACAACTCCTTTGAGGGTAACTAAACACGATCTTTATCCTTTTTTTTGCTTAGCTGTCGTCTCTCCTGCATTGATATTAGACGTTGCTGACTAAGTGTACATAGTTGTTCACTTTCTTTGGTATTGGTGGAAATATCACCAGGAACTATTTTATATCCTGACTCTGAGAAATTTTAATGAGATAATTTAGACATCCTCTTGCCGTTTGCAAGGTTCATTTTGTTGTGCCCGTACTCATTTTTGAAGTAATAATGTAGGGTTGGGAAGAGACAATAGTCAAGGAAGAGCAGGACGAGAGTCAATCTGAGTTGAAGATATCACTTCCGTCCTTGCCTTCGCTCTATATGATTTCATTTCTCTGTAGGGCTTCAGAAGAAGTTCTTCGAATTGGAGGCCACGTACTAGATAAGTCAACTTTGCAAAAGTTTGCTTCAAGTCTGTTGGAGAAGGTGCGTTATCTCTCTCTGTTTATTTCTTCCTTTTTCAGTTAATAAAATCTCCAAGCTGGTGATTGCTTATTAAAATGTTATTGTTTTCAATTTTCCGTCGTAGAATGATAGAGATAACCAGAGTTCTCTCTATAGAATCAAACTACCGTTCTCACAAACAATAGCTTGTAGCTCAATCGTATAGAATCCAAAAGGAAGAAAGACTCTAAAACGAGTTAAGCTGAGAATTCCACAGACTCTAAGATTCAAGAGATTATACACTTTCTGAATGAATCGAAAATGAAGAAGAAACAGAGTTATATACTCTGTTTCCGTTACAACGACTTAACCGCCTGTACACGTGTAACTCTTTCATTCGTCATCTCTTGTAGCTTCTCCCGCGTAACTAACTTCTTCGCCACGTCACGTAGCTACTCTTTCTCTGTAACACATCTCCCCCCCCCAAAGAAACTTGTCCACAAGGTTCATAGATCCAGATCAGGAAACTTTTTCTGCAAGTCAAACAGATACTCCCACGTCGCTTCATCGGCATTTTGACCTTTCCACTGCACAAGCACCATTGTTGCTGCTCGTCCTTGCCGCTTCACCATTTTACGCTCCAGAATAAGCTCCGGTTTCTTGACATAGTCATCATTCACAATTGAAGGTAGCTGCGTAGAAGTTGACACATCACCCACAGCTTTTTTCAACTGAGAAACGTGGAAAACAGAATGGACCCTCGTCTCAGTTGGAAACCGAAGCTTGTACGCTACCTCACCCATCTTATCAATTATGCAGTAAGGACCAAAGTACTTGGGAACAATCTTATCATTCGATCTCCGTACTACGGTCTGTTGTCGATACGGCTGAAGCTTGACATAGACCCAATCCCCTATCTGAAAACTCCTCTCAGACCTATGTAAGTCAGCCTGTTGTTTCATTCGGTGCTGAGCGCGTAGCAAATGAAACTTCAATAACAACAACATCTTTTCCCGATCCTCCAAACACTTTGCTACCACCTGAACTTTTGATTCACCCGGTAGATAAGGTAGATGCACTGGTGGGGCTTGGCCATACACAACCTCATACGGAGTTACTTGGGTTGCTGTATGATAGTTAGTGTTGTACCAAAATTCTGCCAAAGGTAACCATTTGCTCCACATTGCCGGTTTATCACTTGTCATGCATCTGAGATAGGTTTCAACACACCTATTGACAACCTCCGTCTGTCCATCACTCTGAGGATGGTAAGCTGTTGACATGTTAAGAGAACAGCCTTGCAACTTGAACAACTCTTGCCAAAAGTCACTAAGGAAAACTGTGTCTCTGTCACTGACTATCGATCTCGGAAAGCCATGGAGTTTGTAGACGTTATCCAAAAATGCCTGAGCAACCGACGCTGCTGAATAAGGGTGAGCCAATGCAATAAAGTGAGCTGCTTTACTCAGTCGATCTACTACCACAAAGATGACAGTTTTCCCATACGATGGTGGAAGACCATCGATGAAATCCATTGACACGTCCACCCACACAGCTTCAGGTATCGGTAAAGGTTGTAGCAGTCCAGGAGAAGCAGCCCCATCATATTTACATTGTTGACACACTCTGCAGTTACGGAGATAGGCTTGAATGTCACGTATCAATCCCTTCCAGTAAAACAACCCTTTCACTCTCTGTCTTGTCACCTCACGACCTGAGTGACCTCCTTGGCTTGAACAATGTAGCCACTCCAAAATCATATTTTTGATCTCTACTACATCTGGGACCACTATCTTGCTTCCCCTTCTCAGAACATTATTGATCCACGAGTACTTCTTTACTGTAGATGGTTCATTTTTTAGCTTCTCAATCATCTCTTGAGCTTTAGAATCACTGGCATACGCTTCTTGTATTTTTGTCAGAAGGTCACAATCAAGAACTGACATTGCCATGTGTAAAATCTCTGCTCCCTCCATTCTAGATAACGCATCCGCTGCTACATTATCTTTCCCTTGCTTGTATTGAATTTCATAGTCAAACTCAAGAAGCTTAGGTAACCACTGTTGCTGTATCGGAGTGTTCAACCTCTGCTCCAGTAAATATTTCAAACTCCTCTGATCAGCCTTTATAATGAAGTGGTTAGTGAGAAGATAATGCCTCCATTTCTGCACTGCAAACACAACCGCCAGAAGCTCCTTTTCATAGATTGAAAGGTTTAGTTGCTTGCCCTTTAAGTGTCTACTGATGTATGCCAGGGGCTTTCCTTCTTGCATAAGTACTGCACCAATACCTTCCTTACACGCATCCGTTTCAACCACAAATGGTAAGTCAAAACGTGGTAATGCCAAAACTGGTGCAGAACATAATGCTTTCTTCAATTTAACGAATGACTCTTGTGCCTCCTCATTCCAACAGTAAGCATCTTTCTTTGTCAAAGCAGTCAATGGTCTAGCTATGATGCCGTAGCCTTTAACATAGTTTCTGTAATAACCAGAAAGGCCTAAAAACCCCCGTAATGCCTTCAAATTCTTCGGTACAGGCCACTCCTCCACGGCTTTGACCTTACTAGGATCCGTAGAAATCCCTTGAGCTTCAATGAAATGACCAAGATACTCAACCCTCTTGGTGATAAAAGCACACTTGCTCTTCTTAGCAAATAGCTGATTCCTGATCATTACTTCAAATACCCTACGCAAATGATTCAGATGCTCCTCCACCGTAGCACTATAGATGAGAATGTCATCGAAAAAGATGAGAACAAACTTTCGTAGATAATCTTTGAACACATGGTTCATCAATCCCTGAAAGGTCGCTGGAGCATTTGTGAGACCGAATGGCATAACCAAATACTCGTAATGCCCACTGTGAGTTCTGAAAGCTGTTTTATGTATGTCTTGTGGATCCATACGCACTTGATGGTAGCCAGCTCTCAAGTCAATCTTCGAATACACACAAGAACCCCCTAACTCATCCATGAGATCTTCTATCAACGGAATTGGGAAACGATCCTTGATAGTCATCCCATTAAGCTTCCTGTAGTCAACACATAACCTCCATGTATTGTCTTTCTTCTTTACCAACACTACCGGCGATGCATATGGACTTGAGCTAGGTTGTACCGTGCCAGCTTTCAACAGCTCTTGCACCATTTTATCTATCTCATTTTTCTGATAAACTGCGTATCGATACGGCCTTTGATTCACTGGGTTTGATCCCTCCATCAGAGCTATCTTGTGATTGTGATGCTCTCGAAATGGAGGTAATTGCGTAGGTTCTTCAAAGACTTTCCCATACTCCTCCAATATCCTCTGTAACTCATACTCTCCCTCCGTATTGACTCTGTTTTCAGCTTCTGTTTTTATGCTCCATAACTCCATTTCAGGTTCTTCACACGCATATATCATGTAAAGCTGCATCTCTTCCTCCTTTCGACTCTCTAACCATTTGGCTTTGACTTCCCTCACGGATCCTGCTTTGATCCCGTGTAACATCACCCTCTTGTTGTGCCATTTGAAAGACATTTCAAGCTCCTTAAAGTCCCATGTAATTGGACCAAGAGTTGATAACCACTGAACGCCTAATACAATGTCATGACACCCCAATGGAATGACCATAAAATCTGCTCGAAACTCAGTGTTCATGAAGTTCCAACGCAAGTTGCTAACTTTACCACAAACCCCAATTTTGCTCCCATCAGCTACTGCAACTTGTTTTCGACCTGCAGGTTCAACCTTACACCCCAAAATATCTGCAATCCTTGTGTCAATGAAGTTGTGTGTTGATCCTGAGTCGAGCAGAATGTACAGATTCTTTTTTCCTTGTGTACCTCTGACCCTCATCGTTGTATAGTCAGTACTTCCAATTACTGCATTCAACGAAATCTGAGCTACTTCCCTCTCACCAGCTTCCTCTTCTTCCCACTCTTCACTCTCAGTAGTTTCCTCAACATCCATCGAATATAATTGCGTTTTTCTATGTTTCAACGCATGTTCTTGTGAAAACTTCTCATCACAATAGTAGCATAAACCTTTTGCTCTTCTGTCAGCCATTTCAGCTTGTGAAAGAAAAGGTCGTAGCTTTCCTCCAGTTTCCTTTGGTTTCACCCATTCTTCCTTCTTCAATGGTATCAATCCTTTCTGTTGATTAGGAGCAAAAGATTGCTTCTGATTCTGCCAATTACTGGTGGTAGTTTTCTTCGGATGTGCCATCTCATACAACCTCCCCAGTACTAGACATTGACGTGTGGTTTGTGGTTGAAACATTCGGATATGCATTTGTGTATCCAAACGAAGACCAGCAAGATACGCACTCAACAAGTACTCTTCAGATAGACGGAGTCGAGCTCTAATCAGCTCGAAACGCTTGTGGTAATCTGCAATTCCATCCGTTTCCCTCAGTTCTTTAAGCTCCGCCATGGGATCATCCAACACTTCTTCAAACCTTTCTTTTATTCGATTCTTATACACTCTCCAGCTTCGTAAGATCATCGCATTCTCATCTTCTTGTTTCAACGCTAAGTGCCAAGTAGATGCTTCTCCGTCAAAGTGAATGGAAGCGATTCCTACTTTACACTCCTCAGGGGTGTTAGCAATCTCGAAAAATTCTTCCGCTTTGCTCAACCACTCCTTCAATTTAGATCCATCAAATCTTGGGAAATCAATCTTCGCCATTCTCGTCATACCAGAGTTGTTATTGTGATGGTGACGATGATTCGGATCTTGAACAAAACCTTCACCACCGCCTCTCTGATTGATCTCTCCGTTTGTCGCTGCGTTCCGTTGCATCTGCGTCGTCATCACGTTCACCGCCTCGAGCATTGTTTGCAGCCTCTCATCCATTATCGATGCTCGTTCATTCTGCAACGCTAACGCTTTCTCAATCGCTTCGATTCGATTTGTTGTCGAACCTTCTGCTTCACGCGCCGCTCCCTTCGATCTTGTTTCCGCCATTTTTTCCGATCTCCGAGGTCGTACGGCTCTGATACCAATGATAGAGATAACCAGAGTTCTCTCTATAGAATCAAACTACCGTTCTCACAAACAATAGCTTGTAGCTCAATCGTATAGAATCCAAAAGGAAGAAAGACTCTAAAACGAGTTAAGCTGAGAATTCCACAGACTCTAAGATTCAAGAGATTATACACTTTCTGAATGAATCGAAAATGAAGAAGAAACAGAGTTATATACTCTGTTTCCGTTACAACGACTTAACCGCCTGTACACGTGTAACTCTTTCATTCGTCATCTCTTGTAGCTTCTCCCGCGTAACTAACTTCTTCGCCACGTCACGTAGCTACTCTTTCTCTGTAACATAGAATGCAGATCATCTTTAATTATGAGGATTTCTTATCTGCCAGGTAGGCCAACGATCCCCAAATTTCAGAGAAAGGAGTTTTACAAATTTTGCTGAATTTGAGATTTGCATCGGACGTTCTTTCAGGGGGTGATGCAATCACCAACATTGAGATACAACCAAAGAGCACAATGAACAGATCAGCTTTCAGGCAAAAGCAGGGCCAACAGCAAACAAAGTCAGTCAACAAAGGTCGCGTTGATGGAGTGATCTCCCAACTGACCCAAATGTTGGATCCCATAGACTGGCTCACGTAAGGAACCTTATCCCTAAACTATGACCAAGACACACATGTTTACTATTTTGGCTTCTCTAAGAAGTTCTTATCTCAATCATTATCTGATTCTAGTATATTTTGAAATGTCTAAAAAAGGTACGGGTCTTATCTTTGGGAGAACGAAAAGCAGTCATACCTACGCCACGCTGTACTCTTTGGATTCTTAGTGCAAATAAACAGAATGTACACAGATACTGCCCAGAAACTACCAAGTAATTCAGAATGTACATGTACACAGTTCTTCGTTTCGGGTGAATGCAGCGCTCCGGCTCTGTCCTCTAGAAGTACAAACAAAGGTCTCGATTCCAGTTTCATCAAATGAAGGTTCTTCATGGAAGGCATATGCAAATGGCGAGCTTTCTCGAACGAGTGATTTGGACAGTGACTCCAGTTTCGGTGTGGCTTCCCAGTTCTTGAAGTCTTTCATGCAGGTACGTTCTAGTCTTCGGTTGATTTAATGGCTCAGTAATTTTGTGTTCAATATCTTAAGATCATGTAAAACATGTTTCAGGCTGGTAGTAGATTTGGGGAAAGCACACTGAAACTAGGATCAATACTAACTGATGGACAAGTTGGAATATTCAAGGATAGACACGTTGTAGCGACCATCTCTCTTAGTGATCTCCTGCAGTAAAGAAACGTTGTAGCGACTATCTGAGGAAGGAGCTTTGTGGTATGTACTCTCAGTTTCTCTCATGTAATATTGTTTAACAGTATGTTCCACTTTCATAAATAGTTAAAATACAGCTTATACAATACATAATAACAAAGTAGTCATGGACTCATTAACCAAAACAAGTGCTAACTAAGTTTACACTCTTTGTTGTTGTCTGATTTCCTTTCAATAACTGCCATAAGTGCAACGAGCTCTTCCACAGGGACCTTGCGAACATCTTTCCTCACACCAACGTCGTAAGCCAGACGACTAACACAGTAGTTACCATACCCCGTTAAAGCAATAGCTCCAACACCCGTAGCTACAGCTCCAATTGTCGTAGAAAGAGCACTGGTCGAAGCAGAAACCGTCAAAGCTGGAGAAGACGCAGCCGCCAACGAAGCTGCTTGACCACTAGTCCCCACCCCTAAAGCCCTGAGTGTCAAGGAAACAACACCACCGGCTGCACACACCGAACTGACTTGGCTACTGCTCCCCGACTTGGTCACCGACAACACAAGCAAACCAGTTTTGCAATAGATTGCGAAATCTTCGCAGTTGTTGTCCAAGAGATGGTACTCACCAAACCCGTTCCTGGAGAAAAGGAACTTCGCGCGGGCAACGACGTCTTCGGGAGGATCCGAAGTCGCTATAGTGCAGGTACCGCCTCGTTGCTTGGCGAGAAAGATGGCCTTGGAGACGTTGTACTGGAAGAGATAGAGGTTTCCTCCGGAGAGAAAGCAGTCGAGGCAAGAGGAGATAACACCGTTTAGATTGGTTTGATCTCCGCAATCAGGACAAGGGTTGTCTCCTCCGTGATGAGGAACCGAACTAACGATGATCTTGTCCAGAATAGTCCCCGTTCCAATCTCTAGACCACCTCCACGTGTGAAATGGATGACTTTCCCATCTCCTACATAGATTCCTGTGAAATTTGCATACATAGAAGAAAAAAATAATCACGCGTTATTCATCATCTTCTCAGATATAATTAAGGGAAGAGAGAGAGAGAGAGAGAGAAGGAAGGAGATGGAGATGGAACCGTGATGGGTGTAGATGTAAGAACGCCATGAATAGATGTGATCTCCTGCTTTGAGTTCATCTCTGGAGATCTTGTTCGACAACAATCCCATCTTCTTTCTTCTTTTTTTTTTGGAATAATTCTTCTATCGGACAAAAGACAAGATCCGACTTTGCTTAATGAGTTGGCTTTTCTCTGTCTTTTTTCTTTCAATTTTATTATTACTAAAGAAACGGACGTGTTGCTTTATTTTTTATTTTTTTTAGTATCAAACCGTGTTCCTTCTTGACCGAGCAAAACAAACCCTATTATTTTAGGGAAATTGCATTATACAACCATCAAACAAATGTTAATTAACTCCATACCCAAAATCTCTAGATCACCAATATACAAGCTCCACAATATAAAAAATAGTCATATTGCCCCTCATTTGTGACCTGTGTAACCTGCTGAGAAATATTTATATTATTTTAGGGGAATTACATTGTACAACCATCAAACAAATGTTAATTAACTCCATACCCAAAATCTCTAGATCACCAATATACAAGCTCCACAATATAAAAAATAGTCATATTGCCCCTCATTTGTGACCTGTGTAACCTGCTGAGAAATATTTATATTATTTTAGGGGAATTGCATTGTACAACCATCAAACAAATGTTAATTAACTCCATACCCAAAATCTCTAGATCACCAATATACAAGCTCCACAATATAAAAAATAGCCATATTGCCCCTCATTTGTGACCTGTGTAACCTGCTGAGAAATATTTATTAAAATAAATATTAAATAAACAATATCATAAATTGTGGTCACCATTGTTACACATCTCTTCTCTTCTTCTTCCTCTTTTCACCAAATCTTTGCTTCTTCTTCACACGTTCAAACACACACCACTTCATCTCAATGCAAGGAAGAAACAAAGATTCTGGGTTTTCGAAATTGAATTTGAAGGAGAATATGACACCGTAGAGAATGAGGTGACATCACGCTTTTTATTATGTTTTGTTTTTGTTTCTATACTCTGTTTCTGTTTTCATTTTTATATTTTTTATGTTTCTTGTTTTATACTCTGTTTCTGTTTATAATTCAGCTTTTTTACTATGTTTTTGTTTTTGTTTTAGTGATCCAATGGTGAAGAATAACGATGACACACCGGTAGAAGCGTCGTTGTGTCAGAAAAAAAGAAAGAAGACAAAGATGATCTTTACATGGTGGTGAAGAATAACGACGGTGAACGAAATGAAGGTATATCAGCACGTTTGAAAAAAGAGAAATTGAAGAAGATGAACTCGCCTAGTATACTATATTCAGTGAACAAAATAGTATACTATATATTTTTAGTGTAGCTATTTATGTAAACTTACCATACTATTTGGGACATATTCAATACTATTTATTTAAAATGTAATACTCTGGTGACTGTCAATATTTCTCAGCAGGGAGAAACTGTTTATATATTGGATGTGGGTTGACATTTCCGGATTAGGATATAGTTTTATCATTTGGGTTGAAATTCACTAACGAGAACACTCTAAAAGTAGTATAATATATCCACCATATAGTATAGTATTATGAACGTGATGAATGTCATTACTTGAAAACGGGAGAAACTATTTATATATCGGATGTGGGTTGACATTTCCGGGTTAGGGTTTAGTGTTATCATCTGGGTGGAGGTTTCACTAACTCACACTCGTTGCTCCGTTACTTGTATTAGTGATATTAACCCATCCATGTCGTAGTGTCAGTATATTATATTCAATAATATAGTAATATAACATATATTTAACCTTCTTACTAAAATGTAATCATCTGGTGACTGTCAATATTTCTAAACAGGGAGAAACTGTTTATATCTTGGATGTGGGTTGACATTTCCGGATTACGGTATAGTTTTATCATCTGGGTTGAGTTTCACTAACGAGAACACTCTAAGAGTAGTATATTATATCCACCATATATTATAGTATTATGAACGTGTGAATGTCATTATTTGAAAATGGAGGAAACTGTTTATATCTCGGATGTGGTTGACATTTCAGGGGTTAAGATTTAGTGTTATCATCTGGTTGGGGGTTTCATTAACTCATCTCGTTGCTCAGTTACTTGTATTAGTTATATGAACTCATCCATGTTGTAGTGTTAGTATATTCTATTCAATAATATAGTAATATAGCATATATTTAATTTTCCTACTAAAATCTCCTAAATTATTAGATGAGAAATAGAATTTACTTCACAGTATATTGTAAACGTACTATACTATATCTATTATGTAGTACACTATTCTGAACGTATATGGCTTGTATGTGTATGATGTGGCCTCATTATTAGCCATGTTTAATTTAGGTGATGTGGTCTTACTTTCTTCCTTTCACCTGCTACTAGCACGAAAGAAGGTTATAACCGGATAAAAAGAGACACAATTGTTAGTTTTTTAATTATGTCAACATCAATATCATACACTTAATTTTGGTTGTGATTTTAGTTAGTGAGCAAATAAGCCCATTATTTTACCATAAAAAGCCCTTTCTTAAAATTGTAACACGGTGAATATACTCATACACGTAGGAAACACATCACGTGTTGTGCCAGTGGGCCTCACAATAACTTTATTATCTTACCGACAAATGGCATGTTATTTTGAAAAGTTTGAATCATTTGTTTATTAGTTCTCTGCAATTATTAATGTTTTTTGTAAACTAAATTTTTTTAACCCGGTTAAATCTAGGGGAATAGCAAATCCGCGGATAGATTTTTTCTCCATGACATTTAAATGGTCCTAAAACATAGATTTATATCCGTTTTAGGTAAACAGAACAATGTGACTTAATTTCGCACAGTAGAAGGATCGAACCTGAAACGTGTTAGCATCCCAGATCTAAAACTTTAAAATATTAAAATTAATAATTAGCGGATCTAAAACTTTTTTTTGTAATATATGGTCTAAAATTTTATTTGTCCAAGGGACTTTAATAGTGTTGAGCCGGTCATGACTAGGCCTGGGCACGGATTGGATATCCGGGTTTTTGAAGGTATTTGTGATTTTCTTCGAATGTCACGGATATCTAATTTTTCGATTTGCTTTGTTACGGAAAAATACGGATATTCGGAAAAACGGATATTCGGAAAACGGATATTCGGAAAATAAATAAATATTTGGAATATTTACGAATACTTACGGATATCTAATCTATTTTGATTAATACAAATAATCTTAAGAATTTGATACAAGTTTGTTTTATAAAATATTTTTTTACATGATATATAAAATAAAAATTAAAAGAAGTAGTGAATCTACATATTTAAAAAAAAAAATAAACTTAATTAACAATTATAATAACACAAAACTTAAGAAAAAAAATTATAATTATCATAATTTTTTCTCTTTCTTTTATGTAATACTTTTGTACAAGTAATAATGTGAATATAATTTGTCAAATCATATGTTAGAATAATAATAATATAGTTTTATATATCTAAAACTTTAAAATATAATCAAGATATACATGTATTTATATATTGTCGGATCGGATCGGATATTCGCTTTCCAAAATTTTAATATTTGTGATTTGCTTCGGATCTAACGAATATTGATTTTTAGTATTTGCTTTGCTTCGAATGTTTACGGATATTCAAAATTTTTGGATTGAATCGAACCGAATAACGAATCGAATCAAATTTAACGAATAAAATGTCCAGTCCTAGTCATGACTATGTCAACCGACCACACTTGCATGGTTATTTTTGAAAATTTTGAAACTGATTTTTTATTTTTATAATTACTATTTTTCTATGTGTTTTGGTCAACACATAATATCGTGAATCATTTTTTTTCATAGGTAAATTATCTCTTTTTTTTTACCTTAGCTCATTCACATTTAATTCTAAATAAATGAAAAATAAATACATAATGTAGATAGTTAAATTAATCTTTTAAGTTTTTTTTTAACATAAATTACCATATATAACAAATCGGAATGTTACAAGACGTTTGTAGAAAGTTAGAACCCTATGTTTATGTTTACGTTGCAGTCTTCTTTTTCTCGTAACAAATGTATCCTCTTTATTCCGCCATGCAGCGAGGCTCTCGACAGGCACTTTGATAGCATCCCTTCGCATACCAACGTCGGAAAAGAGACGAATAACATTTCTGACCAAAGGAGTAAGCATGCGTGCAACGCAAGCAGCTGCACCCACCGTATTGGCTTGACCGTTTCTTCCAAGCACATAGCTTTTGCCAATCACCAAACTAGTCTTACAATAGACAGCAAAATCTTCACAGTTGTTCTTGAACAAATGGTAGTCACCAAACCCGTTTATCAATAAGAGGAACTTCGCACGGGAAATGACTTCATGGGAAGGATCTGAAGGTGCTATCGTGCATGTACCTCCTCGAAGCTTGGTCATGAAGGTGGCTAGAGACACATTGTACTTGAAGAGATGGAGGTTTCCTCCGGCGAGAAAGCAATCAAGACAAGAAGAGATTACACCACGTGTATTGGATCGTTTCTCACAGTTAGGACACGGGTTGTAACCTCCGCGATTAGTCATTGATCTAGCGATGATCTTGTCCAAAAAACTACCTTCTCTGATTGATGGACCATCTCCACGAGTGAAATGAATGGCTTTTCCATCGCCTATATAGATCCCTGTGAAAGTACGAACATATAAAAGATTTTTATCCTACCCGCAAGTAACTAATATTGATCGATAGAGATTACAGAATAAAAGAGATGGACCGTGATGGGAATAGATATAAGCGTTGCGCCATGCATAAATGTGGTCTCCTGGTTTCAGATTATCCCTGGAGATATTGTTGGAGAATAGTCCCATCTTCTCGACAAGAATGTATCCTACACTGGATTAAAAGGGTTTTCTTAGTTTTTTTTCTTTCTATTTTTGTGATTTTTATAGTCAACTATATATGTTGCTTCATATTCAGTGTCTTCCCATCTTGAACAACAACATATGTGGTTCTTAAAAGGTTTCTTATTAACGTTATATATTATCAAGATCCAGCATATCATAACAGCAGCAGAAGCAAGTTCTCTAATCAACAACAACAGCTAGGTAACTTAGTTTGCTGAGAAGTGAGAACTCAGAAAACGCCATAAGCGTGTGTATCTTCAGCTAGAGGTATATATGCAAGGTGAAGATCAAGATAAAAGAGAAAGAGACGAAACGTCAGAAGCTTGTATAAATTCCATAAATTAACAAAAATGATAAATTAATCATTTCTGTATCTTCATTAACAATTTTTAGCCAACGTTTTGTTTTCACAAGTGATGACATGGTTAATGTGATAAGAAGAAAAAAAACTAGCCATAACCATATTCTATTGTATACTTAGAAATTGCATGTTTAATCGGTTCTAAGAATTTGGGCGCTAGTAAAAGTTTTAATAATTTTTTAATACAAATTTTAAAAACATATGTCTATGAAAATTATTTTTTAATTATTCCGGATCCATATATGACCATATTAAATAATTTATGTAGCTTATCGAAACATAAGAAGTGGACGTGCCGGAGTGGTTATCGGGCATGACTAGAAATCATGTGGGCTTTGCCCGCGCAGGTTCGAATCCTGCCGTTCACGTTTTATTTTTTGTATTAATTGTCACGTGTAGTGACCAAAAACGCTTAACATGCTTCATTTGTGTCTGTGGGACAGTGGGAATTATGTTATGATAGTAAAACCACGCTTAAATTGAAATTTGTTAGGCTTTAATATGGTTAGATTAATCTCAACGTTAAATCAGAGCATTTAGATATAGCCCCTGTTTTGCAGTATAGATATCCATTTTTCTGATATAAAAAAGTCATATGTAACAAGGTTAGTGGATAGTCACTGCTCGATCTGGCTCTTTGTCTCTGTTCAACAATCAAAATCTAATTTCTCTAGTCATCTTTCCATTAGCCTTAGATATCGTCAGGTGAAATCTCACAAGTAAAATTTAACTGGTGAATTCAACTTCGACTCACCATTAACATTATTATAAACCCCCAAAAGGTACTATTAGTAATGCATCCTAAGTTTGTTTATTGAAGCTTTATACTGTTGATCACTTGAAAAAAGGAACTAGAAGCCAAACTATTTACAAGATAGCAGAGACGGATTTGCATTATGATACGGTCCAGCGATTCCTTGGTGGTCCAAAGATGGATTGGATATCTCCAATAGACTGCTTCTGCATCATATATAGAAAGAACACTGATTCCTAAAACCTCAAGAAACTAACCCCCAAACAATACAAAAGAACGAACATAACAAACGTACCTCCAAAACACGGCCCTTAGAGAGATCCAACCAAACGGTGTTCATACACCGCGGCAGTGCAATCACGAGGCGACTCGAAGAGGGAGAGAGAAAGCTGCTTATCAGCAACACCAACATCGAAGTGGATCAACCCGGAGCTCTCTTGATCCACGTGTATTCCCTTGACGGCGAACCACAGGAACAGCTCCTTCTGCGTCACGCTGGATAAGTTCCCGATCCGGCCATCGGAGAGCACGCCGGTGATGTTGTGTTCGAAGTAGAACTGGCTCTCGAATTTCGCGTCGCAGGGAACGGGGAGAGCGACTGTGAACCGCCCCGTTTTGATGTCGATCGAGAAATTGGTGACTCTCCTTTTGGAACTATCCCGGCGGGGAGACCGCTCTCCGGGAAACAGTCGTAGAACGACGGATCCGGTAGCGAGGAAAGCTGGCGGGAGAGGATCGAGAAGAAGAGAATGAGGATGAGGAAGAAGCGACGGAAAGTGGTGGTGGTTGGAGTTTCGTTCCGTTTAACAAATCCGTTCCGTCGTTATATCAGTTTCGTTGATTATCAGAAAATTGATTTTATTTTGGTTATATGGTTGGGCCCTTACGTAAAATAGGCCGGGTCAAGTTCAGAAAGATAAAAGCCCACTTGATGGAAATAGGAAAATTGCAATAAAACAGAACCCAAGAATGCGTGTGTATATAAATACTGAAAGAAATAAAACAGAGCTCTCATCTTTTTTCTGTTTTGTTTAACCAGTAGAAACTAAAAACTCTTTCTTCCTCACCAAAACAAAACAAAAAAAAACCTAACAGAGTTTGACAGTAACAATGAAAAAGACACATTCTTAGAAACTCAAGAAACAGTATTACCAAAGCATAGAGATTGAACTAAAGTAGCCCTCTTTTCTCCCTTTCGCATGGTATCGATTCTACGGTTGAACCACAAAAAGAGGCTGTAATAAAACCAGGAAAACAATTTAAAAAAACATTGATATCAGTACAACTGTCTTTCAGTTTTGAAGCAAGTTCCATATCAGTAGAGATGTGAAACACACAAAACGTGGTCTTGAAGAAACTTACAGTGTCGAGGCTAACAGGCTTGCCGTCTTCTGCAACGATATCCACTACCGTTCCCGTTTGATCAGACTGCGGATAAGACGTTGTACGTTTCAGAGTTTAATCAAAATAAACAAACTCAAAAGGTAGGATTTTGGAATCATAATAAAATGGTTACAAGGTAAGCACAACTTATTCCTCCTAGTAAAATTGATAAGTGAAAAACAGAGTTTGGATATTGGTAAGTAAAGTTATCTAGAAGGCATCAAAAAAGATGGCGGAGTGGGATTGAAAAGAGAAGTGATAGATAATTCGTAAGAGATGATTTTAAGGAAGTTACCTCTATTTCATTCATTAACTTCATGGCTTCGACGATGCATAGAACTTGCCCCTTCTGCACTTTATCTCCAACCTGAAGCATCAAGAAAGTCATAAAGTACGAATCCAGACAGTGAAATGCAAATTAAAAAAAGATGGATAGTTGCTACTTATGGAGAAACCCATTTGGTAGGATTATCCTATTTATCGTTTTCATCTCCTTCTTTCAAATGTACTAAAGCACATAACCTATACCTGAGGCTAATACATATGAACAGGTACTTAAAGTCTCTGTACGGTTCTGAGCTACCAGGTACTTAAAAGTACTTGTAGAGTTATGGGCTAAAGAAATGGACAAGTATCCTAACCTTAATAAAGGGTGGTTCACCAGGTCCTGGACTGCGGTAGAATGTGCCTGCCATGGGACTTTTAACAGTTGGAAGCGATGATTTCGCCGGACTAGGTGGGGATGGTGGAGGCAAAGAGGCTGGAGCAGAAGGTGCAGGTGAGGCAGCAGGTGCAGGAGGAGGAGCAGTTGCTTGCACATAAGATGGTTGGTTTGGTTGCTGCATCATAACATAGGGCGCAGGGGATTGTGGTTGAGGTAAGGCTTCCTTTTTCCGGATGACAAGCTCACAGTCAAGCTGTTTCAACTGCAACTCAACAATATCTCTAGAATCCACAAGCCTGCATGGGGGAGGTAAGAGCATTCAGTCATAGTAATAATGATCCTGGTTTACACGCTGGGTAACTGTACTTACTTGACAAGAGTTGTTACTTGGGTCAGGAACTCAGAGATAGACTCCTCTGTAGCTAATTCAGATGAAGAAGAAGAAGAGTCTTTTGCTGAGTTTGTATCCTTTTCTTCAGCTGAAGGTCCATCAAGTTTTGCAGGAGCTGAAGCATTTGATGATGCACCTCCACCAACCTTTAAACACAGGAGGAGTCAAAAAAATGAAATAATTTTTTTTTTTAACAAACAATTATTTCAAAGAGATGAGAGCTTACCTGGTTAGATAGGGCTTTCACCACAGGGTAGCTACTGCGACTAGGCTGCAATTTTCAAAAGCCAAAATTTTCATCAAACTGTGTGTCAGACATATATGATGTATACAAAATGGAAGGTAAATTTATTTCTTTAATGCCTTAGCATAAAACTACAGAATCATGAGGAAGAAGATTAAATCCAATAGATAACACACAAAACAATCCATTTTGGAGAGAGAGAGAGATGGGGAAGGAACCACAGGGTAGCTACCGCAACTAGGCTGCAATTTTACAGTGCCAAAAACTTACAAGATAAATGATGTACACAAATAAAGGCATGTGTATTGCTTTAATGCATTTTAAGGGGATTCAGACATGAGACCAAACAGGATTAAAACCTTGCAGATGAACTGCTACGATGGGGGTATTAAACTAGTTAGACATATCTTCCAAAACTACAGAACCACGACGGACAAGACCAGATACAATAGATAACACACAAAAAAGGTTAATCTTTTATGGGAGAGAATGGGAAGGAAGTGAGTACCTTGGAGAGAAAGCGAAGCTTAGGTTTGGCGGAGGAGAGACGGAAGGAAACTCTTCGAGGGAGACGAGAGCGAGTGGTTGGGAGAGGTAACTGCGACGAGGTTTGAGTGGTGGCTCCATAGACGGAAGTAGCCGGAGACGTGATGGAGAACGAAGAAGAAGACGCCATTCTTGTTGCAGATCGGGTTTAGGGTCTCTCGATGAAACCAAAGGGCTCCACAGTTCACTCCAGCTATAGAGAGAGAGATGGATACAGATGTGTCTGAGAGACTCGGATCTCGTTTCTCACCATTATAACTCTCTCCCAGATCTCGCCACGTGTCAGCTCTGATCTGTATAATTTGTCTATTTTTCTTTTTGTCGGATTTTTTCGTACATTTTTTAATTCATATTCTTCATTCATAGAGAAATTTAATTAATGTGTATTTAGTTTTAATGATAATTTATAAATATAATTACTTAGATTTCTAAATAAAAAAAATCTATGAATATGTGAATAAATCCAAAGACATTAGCCTAATATACATATTCCAAAATAAATTAAAATTATAATACTAGCCAAGTTGGATTTGGTGAACAACTGAATTGAAGTGTTATGACTTGTTAACTATGTGGTTGGAACATCCATTGACAACAAGAACATACATCATCAATATAAGCCAAACTCTGAGCAATATGCATCTTTGTTTCAACAATCGGAGCCCCACAAAATCAAAATCCATGTTACTCTCTTAAGTCATCAAAAGCTTGTGCAATGGAACATACATTCTTGATCTCAAATCAAGAACTAGCCAAACCACTTATTTATGAAACTTTTGATACACATTTAGCTCATTATATTTAATAACTTTTCAGCGTTTATACATACACTGTTACATTACAACTGAATCCGGTTAAGGAACAGCAGAGAGAGTTTACATAGAACCAAACCAATTACATGTTGATGGAGAATTGTCCTAATACTCTACAGCAGGGGGTGATATTATATATAGAGAGAGAGAAAAGGAGGCTCAGCCTGACCTCGCTGAGAAAAGGAGGCTCAGCCTGACCTCGCTGCTTCAATAGCTGCAAGTAAGTCTTCAAATTTTGCCCCAACCACTTCCTTTATCACCTTGCTGTCCTTCAAGATCTTAAAGGTTGGAACCACTCTAATTCCTAGCTCCTTCGCCACTGGCTGCAACCAAGAGTTTTTTTTTTGTTTCGAAGACTTTTGTGTTAAGACTTAAGAAACAAGCGAAACAAGAATAAAGAAAGAGACCTTGTTGTCTTCATTGCAGTCAAGCTTAAGAAACACCATGTCCTGGTACTTCTCTGATAGCTCTTTGTATTTAGGAGCCATAACTTTGCACGGACCACACCTGCAGAGAGCCCAATGTGGATAAAAACGCGAACTTTGATATCTCTCAGCGGTAAAACAAATCATTACTAGGAACCTTATCTCAAACATTCATATTGATGTGAAATGGAACAACAACATTTAGGCTTTGCTTCTTAAATTCACATACTCTAACACTCAAGAAAGGTTCATACTTTCATATCCTTTTGTATCCAGCAAACCCAACAAACAAACAAAACATAACTGTGCTAAAGAAACTTAGAATGATGTAACTTTAGAAGTTACTCTATGTGACAAGTAAAATATAAAGACAGCATTTTTCTTGATGGGCATGAGAAGCAGTAGAGATTGCAATCAACGGTAAAGCGAAACTCGAAGCAGCAACAAGAAGAAGTGATCGAAACATACCACTGAGTGTACATGTCGAGGACAACAATCTTATCACCAGCTGCTTTAACGATCGGCCAGAACGTGTCCTTGTCAACCTCCGTCACCTCGCCGACACTGACATTCACCGTTTCTAAGCTACACCTCACCACACATGAATCGATCCTCTTCCTTAAATCTAACGCACCACCGCCGGAGCAGAATCCGGTTTTCGTCGCGACGCCTGAGTTCGGGATCCGGCAGTGCTGCTTCACAGGACGGAATCCACCACCGACGGTAGTCAAGGCCGGAGGATAATGGAACGACATCGGTGACGGAGCGATTTGGAGAGAGAGAGTCATTGTTGAAGAAGCTCGAATCCAAAGCTTGCAATGATTTGGTTTGGAATGTGATCTTCAAAGGAACCTGAAACTTTAACTTATTGTGTATCACTATCAGTTTCTCTTTATTGCGTGTACAAAGTCGATAATACCCTCACATAAAAGACGAAGGAAAGGGACAGTTGGGGGTACTTACGTACTTTAGTTGTTGGTGTTCGATGGATGCGAGGTGCAGAATCGTCGGGAAAAATTAAATTGGGATATATATCATATATGAATTTATTCAATAAAGAAAAAAAATCTACTTCTATGGGAAATTATGAAATACTACTATAGAAGTTTGATTTGCTTTCTAGAAATAACAATGCGTTAAAATTTTAGATGAAAACTATACAAAATGGCATAGATTTATCAGTTGACACTCATTACACGAAAGCAAAGATTTATCAACTTTTGTTCTTTTATAGGGGTGTTTAAATTTGAAAATCAAATTTATTTGATTGAACTTACAACTTAATTGGTTATAGTAAGTTATATATTAAAACATGAATAAAATTAGCTTACGAATAATATGTATATTCATGGGTATGAAAATTTATGTTTGGATATGGAATTCAGATTTTTTTTTATTTTTTTTTATCATAAAAAATGCAGACTCATGTTGACTCTGGGAACACTCCATTAATCAGTTTTTTTTTTAAAAAGCTTTTATTTTCATAGCTGCTCAAAGTTAACATATTAGTATGCCTTCAAATCTTGAGATAATCATTGTCTATTGGCTTAAACACATGAGGAGCCTCTTGCTCGATAAACTTCAACTGTCCTTCCGCAAGATGTAAGTAAACAATCCAATCTCCAGCGCTGTTCTCCGCCACCGGACTCGGCATTGTCATCACGTATCCAGTTCTGCTTCCTCGTGGGAGATGGTACGATCCAAATACCGGCGAGCCCCACCCGAAATCAATCCCGGTCACCGGGAAACTCCTCCCCGAGGAAACCACGAAAGCGGGTCCGTCCTCGGATCCTGTACCGTATATCCTTGATAGAACCGGGACCGGACGTCGAGTCTCAATCCAATCAATCAAATTCAAGAAGTGGTCTTTGGTCACTGAACTCTCCAGCACCTTGTGAACTTCGTCAGCCACCCAAGACAATGGCTTGTGGGCCAAGTCATAGATACTCTGCTCGCCGAATGGGACCGAGAGAACGTTCCCGAAGTAAGTGTTGCTTTCTTGCTCCATAAGTTTCTTCCTTCCGTCAACAACTATGCCGAGTTTAGAGTTCAAGAAGAGTTTTGAATCTGTTGTTGCAGCCTGTTTAGCAACGAGTTTCCACAAGAACGCGCTGAAGGACTCGAGTTTCGTCCTCTTACCGTTGCCAGCCAGAGTTTGGAGCACTTGTACGACATCTCCTTTGATGTAATAGATACGGCTTGTGAGGATATTGTCTGGGTTGGTGGTTTCTTGTGTAAGAGGCAACGACGTTACAGGCATGTACGTTTGGTCTATTGATGAGTCGATGATCAAGGGTCGACGTGGGTTTAGGAAAGATCTCTTGAACGAAGGTACATAAGAGGTTGGTGCATCGGAGCGAGAGATCTCGGCCCATGATAGGAGGAACATGTTCATTGAATATGCATCAGCTATACGGTGATCAAACGTGCATCCCACGACTAGGCTCCCACATCTCAGTTCTGTAACCTATTCAGAAAAATTATAGAAATAATAATTTCTGTAGTACTGTGTATTTGGATCTGAATTAAAATGAATTATATAAGTCTCTTTGTTTTGTAAATTTCATATGATTTTGTTACCTGAATAGCAAAGACTCCATGCATTTTCATGGGAACAAACTTGGCAATACTTTGATAAGGATCATTCAAGCTAAGCTCCCGTAGCTCCACTTCAGCAGCGGCTTCGAACAATTCAACGCCTCCGTTGTTGCAGAGAATCTCTGGCTCTCCGATGATAGGATTGGCTACGACCTCGCCGGCAAGGACGTAGTAAGAGACGAGAGCCTCTGCCAAAGCCGTCTTCAGGGCATCGTTTTTAATGTTAGTGAGTGGTTTCTTGTAGAAGAAGCAAACGTTGATGTCGACAGGAGGGAGAAGAAGGTCGAGATTGGAGAGACTGATGATCCTGTTTTCCGACAAGGGAAGAAGAGGAGCAGAGGTCGGTACAATGACCTCCTTCCTCGAGGTGGTCACGTGGAAACTCCCTGCTTCAGATCTAGTGACCATGCGGCTGTGAGATCTAACTTTGTTTAGAAACTTCAAACCCTGGAGAGAAGAAGAGGAAGGAAGACAAGGAAAGTGAGTAATCATCATTACAGGACTTTTGTTTTGGTCTTATTTCTTCTTGTGGAAAGTTTCGAAATAAGAGCCTCTTATTTCCTTGGCATGTGGAGCTAGAAAGTTCAATCTGCTTACGTGTCAGTATGTCGTTGGCGTGAATTTTCCAAATTCCACGAATGCCAGAAACATGTGCTTTGATTTGTATGTTATATAGACGTCATAAAGTGAGAAGGTCATTTACTGAACCCCAAAAAGGTACTGAAGTCAACTCTTTGCAAAGAAAAGTCTTAATTTGGAAATAGGTAGAGAGTCGGGAGTCTGACCTGGTAGTGTTTGGGCGTTCTGAACATAAATCTTTTCAAAGTTGTTTGTTGGATGCTTGTTGAAGCATTCTCACTGAGGTGAACAAATAAGGCTGCTAGACAACAAATTACAGTGACACGAACTATAAGAGCACGATTAATAGGGAAGACACATTTGAGATTTTCAGAGCATGATTTGACACTTTTCGACTAAAAGATGTCTCTCATATCTCTTATTTAGAAGACGTTTCTTAGTTTTTTTTAAAACTTAATATAATACTGGGTGGATCCCACGAAAATTTTAAGCACCATTGCTTCTGCAGCCTATTTAAGCGTCGATGCTTATCTTGTTTACGGATCCTACTGATACGTGGCGGTCTGCAATTGGTTCGTTTATTAATTTATTTATTTTTTAACCAGAAAAAAATTAAGCACCCCATTATAGGGTGTTAGGGTTAAAAATGCTCTAAGAGACATATCTTATATTACACTTAACCTAGTCTTTTGTCTTTTAGGCCTTAGAAACTGGTAAGAGCATGATCATCAGTGATATTCATGGGGTTCGATTCTCAATGCCAAAATATTATTATTTATTTTCTTTTTCTGTTTGATTTAAAAAAAAAAGTTAAATCATCGAACCAATCGCGGGCTGCCACGTGGATTGGGGCCCGCGAAACAGTTATGACCTCGTTTCTTTCCAGTGAGCCCGCAAGGACTGAGTTCACATGTCTGAAAATATTATAATATTTTTTTTCGGGAATGGTGTGAACTTTTGGTAAAAGTTCTCAATGTTTATGGTCTAAGTGGTTGAGAAGTTGCCGAGTTGGTGGCTTATCTTTACAAACATCAGCTTTGCTATGACTTTATACGTGCCATCTACAGAATTAATATAAATCGTGACACATAAAAAAATTTTGTGGCATGCTTCATGATTAGTTATGTATATATAATACACATGTGTGAAATTTGGAAACAATGTTCTCCACTTAAGAAACACAGAGGAATGAAAGATTAAGGAGTGATAAGTGGGGCGGAAGCCATTTGAGATCAAAGATGTCTATTCGTTTGTGAGCAGGGAAGAGCTTAAGGAGCTGGTGAAGAAAGCAGATGCTGGTGATGGATCTGTGAAACTATCTCCATGGTTTAGATTGCTGGTGGACAATTTCTTGATGAAGTGGTGGGATCATGTTGAGAAAGAAACTCTCACTGAAGCTGCACTGCTGCAGTCATGAAAACCATTCACAAGCTCTAAAAACTCTTTATAGAAAAAAAGTTTTTGATATTTTTCTTCTCATTTTGATCTTTATTATAATAAAGACAAGACTATATTGATTCCAGATAAAAGTAGCAACAAGATTTATTCATGGGATTTTTGTATTTTTTTCATTTGCAGAGATATGAAGTAAATTGTTTGCATCAATCAAGATTTAAATCTTTTAATTAACTTCTTGAAATACAGTTCACAAAAGTAAGAAACACAACATGATGAAACAGACAAACATAAAAAGGAAAAATACAGAACAAGAAATAGAAAAAGGAGGAGAGAAAATAAAATTGAAGACCACAAGATTGTTAAGTAACATGAACAAAAGTTGTGTTCCCAAAAAAAAAGAGCATAACAAAAGAAGACGTTGTAAATGTAGTATTAATCACCAGTTCAAAAAAAAAATGTTGTATTAATCAATAATCAAAGAAATAAGAGCATGTAAATAATATTACATGATAGTAGTATTTTTTTTTGGACAAGTAGTTTTTTTTTTGGACATAATAGTAGTTTAACAGTAACATGAACAAACAGAACCAGTAGGAACAGCTTGACAGCCACCACCTTTGTTGTGCTTACTACAACCATGGAGGCACAGCTTCTCACATCTATCATTATCTTGTTTTGTATCACATGCTCCAAATTGTAGCTGATTAATGCAACAGAAGCCACGCCACACAGTGTCTCTTGATTCAGCACCTACCAAAAACACGCATACATATAGCTCCTTTAAGTGTTTCACCATTTATAAATTTCTTGTTGATGAAAATGTTTTCAGAAAGATGCATGGCTTTGTAAAATGGATGTATTTGAAAAAATGGTTCGAGATGGAGTTTACGAAATACTAACCGGAGAGGAAAAGAGACAAAGCTATGAAAGCCAAAACAACGAGTTTTGAATCGACCATCTTTTTTAATCTTCTCAACTGTTTAGAAAAACTGCACTCTGAGAATGCTATATATAGGCAACTATTCACTTCTTTCATGTGAAAAGGAAAGATATAACGAGAATCTTCGACGGATACGAAATGATTTCTTACTCAAAATGTATATAAGAAAATCTAAGTTTCTTATATATAAAACAAAATAAAGGAAAATAAGCCCTTTGTCAAAAAAAAGGAGAATAAAGAAGAAAAGAATCCACTTATTTGCCATATATCCAAAAAACAAGGTGGAATTAGATTTTTAAAGAGAATGTAGAGAGATAGGAAGAGAAAGTAGGAGAGAGGGGGTGTTTTTAGTTAGTTACAGTGTTTTGAAAACTGGACCGGACCGGCCGGTCGAACCGGTTCGACCGTGACTCGGTGAAGAAGCCGAGTCCGGTTCAGTTTAAAACCCGGATTTGTAAAAAACCGGTAAAACCGGCTGAAAACCGGTAAAACCGGTGACCCGGGTCAATTTTAAAACCCGGTTCATAAAAATTAACATATAATTAAGTGTTTTCAATTATTATTAGCTAAAATTTTATATTTTATAATTAGTGTTCAACTATCATTATTTAATTGATTTTTATTTTTTTAAGAAACAATGTGAAAAATATATTTTTGACTTTCATATACTATTTTTATTTTACCATATTCATAAAATTTGAGATTTAGTTGTAAAAATAAATAAATATGATAATTTTAATTGTAAATCATATGATTTTATTAATTTTAGTTTACATAGTCTTCACTATTCAGTTTTATTTTATTATATATACAGTTAGATTTATGTTTATTTTTTTATATTTAGTTAATTATAAAAAAGAATAGAGAATATATTATATGTAGAAATAAAGTTCATATAATATAAATATATATTATATATATAAGTTTCATAGATAGAAAATCCGGTTCGACCGGTTGAACCGGTCCAACCAGTCAACCAGTAGCCATACCGAGTCGGTATCCGGTCCGGTTTTCAAAACATTGGTTAGTTAGTGAATTTAGAGTTTTTCTGTGTATATAGAAGCAAATTTCCCATCCAATTATCTAGGAAAGTATCTTATCCTTAAGGTGGAAGATCGAGAACCTAAATTTTAGCGATGTTGACCAAAAGAAATTACTTAAGCTCTCTGTAGATTTATAAATCAAACTCTTATCCAAAAAACATTGTATGATTTCCGAAGCAAAGAGTCCTTTACTTTACGGAACTTTTTCTGTAATATGTTTGACATATAAAAAATCCTTTTGTAATTTCGTCTATTATATTCGTTTTCGTTTTATTAGAATGTTCCATATCAAAATTTATTATGATAAACGATAAGATTAAGGGTCCGACTGGTTTCCGCGCTACCACCCGCAAACGCATGCTGGTGGTTGACAGCGTTTTAAAACAATCATGCAAATCGCTACAAATCGCTTCAAACCGTTCCGAAACTCTGAAAATCAAAACCTGGTTCCAGCTAACGTTTGTGGTTGCAGATGGATAAATAAATATAAAATTATTTTCAATTTTTTTTTGAATTTTAAAATTTAAATTTTAAAAATGGAAATATCATTAATAAAAATATAAAAAAAATTGATATATTAATTTAAATTCACAAACTTTATCATAATTTGTTTTATAAAAACTTTAAACTAACTATTCATTAGACTTTTTAAAAATTAACATACATACATATATAAAGATATACACTTATATAAAACGAAATAAAATATTCTTTTAAAAGTTTTAATATAAATCTTCAAAAAAAATTTATTAAAATTATAAATTTTGACTAATTTAAAAAAATCAATAAATAAGCATAATATTTTTATTAATCATATTATAGTGAGAAATATTATATTTTATTACAATAGTTTTTTTAAATATTTTAATAATGTTATAATATGTTAATACTGGTAATTTATTATTAAACCGCTGCAATATCTTATAATCAATCAGTCACAAAAATTCCGCAAACGCAACAATTTTCAAACGTTTTGCCAGTCATACAAAATGCTTAATAACACTTGAAACCGCAACCACCTGCACCCGCACCCGCACCCGCAACCGCTGCGTTTAAATCAGTCGGGCCCTAACTCTAGTGATTCCAGATAAAAATAGCAACAAGATATCTTCCTAGATTATTGTATTTCTTTTTCATTTGCAGTGGTATGAAGTGAATTGTTTGCGTCCAAGCAAGATTTAAATCTTTTTTACTACTTGAATTACAATTTTAAAAAGTAAGAAACATATGTTAAACACAGAGAAACATAAGATAACAAGATTGTCAAGTAACATGAACAAACAGAGCATAATAAAAGAAGTTTTATTAATCAATAATCAAAGAAAAAAACTTTCTTAAAAAAATAATAATCAAAGGAAAAAAGAGCATAGGATTACATGCTGCTATTACTTTAATTTAACAGTAACATGAACAAACTGAACTAGTGGAAGTAGGTTGACAGCCACCGCCTTTGTTTTGCCTACAACCATGAAGGCATAGCTTCTCACGTCTATCATTAGCTTGTTTTGTATCACATGCTCCAAACTGTTCCTGATTGATACAGAACAACAGATTTAATTCAGTGCCAGGCCACGCAATCTCCCTTGATTCAGCACCTACAAAAACACACACACAGTAATTTTCAGTGTTAACCATCTATTGATTTATGGTTTTTAAGAAGATTGTTTCAAAATGGTTGCTTTATTTGTTTCAAATGGAGTTTATGAAATACTAACCGGAAAGGAAAAGAGAAAGAGCTATGAAAACGAAAAGAACGAATTTTGAGTCGACCAATTTTTTTTTTTAAATCTTCTCAACGATTTAGAAAAACTGCACGTTACGGATGCTATATATATACACAAGCATTCACTTGTTTCGTGTAAAAAAATAAAAGGAAAAGATATAACAACGATCTTCAACATATACGAAAATGGGAAAAAGAGTTTATTTCAAACTCAATTTTCTGGATCGTGTCTATTCTATCATGAATTCTGGTATAGTATCTATTCCATCATGTACTCAACAAATTTTTAAAATATCTATACAAACTTTCACAAACGTGCATATATATACATTAACTATAATGGTGGTTAGTCAACCGTTTATTCGGGTGAGAAATAGCTGATATGATATTTTTTTTAAACGATGTCGTTTGTAAATATCACTGAATTAAAATTTAGAGTCCTACAGATTTTGAATCCACGTTTTGGTGGATAGAACCTACTTCGAACTCATATTTGAGTGGATAAGTAGAAACCTTTTATCCGCCAAAACGTGGATTCAAAATCTGTAGGATTCTAAATTTTAAATCTGTGATATTTACAAATGACGTTGTTTTTAAAAGAATATCATATCAGTTATTTATTTTAAATCTGTGATATTTACAAATGACGTTGTTTTTAAAAGAATATCATATCAGTTATTTACTTACCCGAAAAACGGTTGACTAACCACCGTTATAGTCAATGTATATATATGCACGTTTGTGAAAGTTAGTGTAGATATTTTAAAAATTTGTTGAGTTCAAGATGGAATAGGCACTATATTAAAGTTCATGATAGAATAGGCACGGCCAAAAAAGTTGAGTTTGAAATAGGCCCTTTTTCCTACGAAAATGATTTGTTATTTAAGATTTATTGATGGCAATTAAAAGCGCTAATTAATCTGTAAATATATTTTTGAACTCTTAAATTTTTAAACACTGCAGAATTAAAATAAAAAACACTGCAATAGTTACGTAGTTAAGTCATTCCTTTACTATTATAGAACTTTCTATGTGATATCAAGTTTTTATATTCAACTTGTTTCATTTATGGTTATGTGTTTGAGATTTATTTTTTATATTTGTAAGGATTGGTTGGAGTTATTCAACTTGTTTCATTTATGGTTATATGTTTGAGATTTATTTTTATATTTGTAATGATTGGTTGGAGTGTAGTAAGTGTCATTTACTTTAATAGCATACATCGACAACAGCAAAAATCTAATTTTAAAAATTAAAACTCAAAGAATAAAAGAAATAGTTGTAGGTGTTATGAACTATTATGTGGATGTCCATTAGATCCATAAACTCATATTCTAAAAAATTCTAAACCCTAGTTTTGTACGTATATATATATATGTATCTGTGTCTATTGATAAGAATTAGAATAACCGATTCTCTCTTTCTCTCTTGATTCACAACACGTTATCAGCACGAATTCTACCACAGAAAAAAATAACCCTAGCCTTTTTGGCAAAACCCAAATACATGAAACCCTAGACGTACTCGTCGTAACGTATCATCGGATTTTATTATCTCTAACCACATGAAATCAACACATGCAATTATGTTGATCTCTTTTATGTAGCCATGTATATCTGTTCTTTTCTAGAAAAAGTTACTTAAAAAAAAATCTCAGTGCAATCAACTATCCACGTTGTTTTAAATTTTCTGATTGATATTTAGAAAGGTTTAAATTAGATTAGTCATTTGAACGATTTTAAAAGACTTTCATATTATTAACTTTAAAATATCTAAATTCTAACAAATTACCTGTTTTTTTGCCAACTGGTCTTAACAATTTTTCTCAATGTTTTGGTCCATTTGCTCTTCATTTCTTGTTATTGCCGGTTTATTACAGAGCGGAAGTTGATTCTGCAGAGAACACAAACAAAATAGAAGAATTTTATTACTATATATAAGTCTCTTGTGTGGTAGTAAAAGTTCGTCGACGAGGCTTGTTTCTTCTTCCCCTCGATCTTCTTCCCCCTACTTCTTCTTCTACCACTTCGGTCTCTGAGTCTTGGCTTTCCACAACGGTTCTTGAAGCAATGTAAGGGAACAAGAACGGTCTAAAACACCATAGAAGTGCGATTAGAATAGGGACATAAAGATACATTGAAGTCCAGACGCAAAGAGTCCACTTCCAGTTATAAGCCATTCGCTTAGTCCATGGTGGTTTTGAGTTTATGACAATCTCAGCTTCATATAACTGAGGCAGTAACCGAGTCTGTGCACGTGGAATCAAAGTCGCCCTCACGGCTCTTGTTCTTGGCCATTTCTCTTGGTGCATTAACGCATCTATTCTCATTGTTTGTGCTTCGTTTGCGATTCCAGCAACAAGTGGAACACTCATCACAAATGTTCGTGCAAGTCTTATGGGTTCGCTTCTGAACCGCAACATACAAGGTTGGCTCGATCTCGCGATTATCTCGCCTTTCAATGATACTAGCTCTACCTTCAACTGTCAATGCAACACACAAGAAATAGTTAGCATGTTTCCATAGAAACATTTGGTTACTAGCAGTGTGGCGATCTAACATTTTTGAATGCTTTAATCAAAATTGTAACAATAAAATTTTATGATTTTTATGATATAATTGGTGAAAATAATTTTATGAAGTTAATTGTATATCTATAATATTAGTCAGTTCACTATAGTCAATCACAATTTACTAAAACTTGCAGTTAAAAAATTAATTACATTTAAAAGTAATTATTATTTAATAATACACTTACTCAATTTGATTTAGTAAAAAGTTTCATAAATAATGCTAATTTTTCTTATAAATATCGTTATTATCCATAATTAATAAAAAATTCTTAATATGAAAATATTAAAGAAAAATATGTCTTCTCAACTATATATATGCCACAATCATCACGTGGTGGATTGCTTTCTGAGCCAGTCTTGGTTACTTGTTATATTTTATATGTACCTGAAATAATCCGATTCTTCGGTTGAGATCAGATTCAGGCATCCAGAGAACTAAAGAGACATGAACCTTATGTCCAAGGGGAACACCGAAGGGTCTCTTCTTCTTGTCGAAACTAAAAACGGCACTTGGGTTATCTTCAGTGTAATCGAAAAACAGTCTTTCTCTCACAACCACAGGCTTTTCTACATACAAATTCACAATCCCGACACCTAACACAACAGCCAAAATCATCGCCATCACCATTATCGCTGACACGTGGCATGCGCCCATTACACCAAACCACGTCCTCTTAACAACCCTCGCGGCACCACCCTTGATCCTTGATGGAGCACGTTTAACCGTCTTTTCTGCTGCGGAGATGGTAGCTGCTGCGCGGCGGTATGAGCGGTAGACGAGGAAGAGAGGTGAGGTTAAGACCACGAGTGCGTTGTAGATGAGATCGGCTTGGATGTCGACAAGAACCATGAACCAATCGGCTCGTAACGGGTCAGGGATTCTGAGATCTATGTCTAGTTCTTCCATTGTTTGGTTGTCTAACAAAGTGTTTGTTTGAGGGATTCAAGAATCAAGATTCTCACGGTTCTTTTTATGACATGAAATAGACAAACGTCGCTGTTTACTAAATTATTAGTTTTTCTTTCACTTGCATGAGAAAATGAAACGTGTTGGCTCGTGTTCTTGGATAGTGCCACGTTGTTTCAATGAGATCATACTGAATGTACCAGGAGAGATGAGCTCGAATAAAGAAATGAAATCACATGGATAAATTACTTTATCCAGAAGTGTTGGATCTGGATTTTAGTTGGGTTTTCAGCAACTTTATTTCCATGCATAACCGATGTTAATTTCATATATGTTGTATAAACAAAAATATATGTTGATTACTACTGAGTATAGTTGTACTGTAGACTATTTTTTTTCTAGGCAAGGTATAGTGAAATTATGTTATCTGATAATATTGTTTTAAGGTAGTTCATCATACTGGTAACTACCAATAAATTAGTCCGTGCAGTTTGATAGTACATATAGTTAATTATAAGAGTCTAGTAACTTTCACTAGATAAAGTATTGTGATATTATCAAAAATCTAAATGCTATTGTGTGTTTATTATGTAGTGCAGTTGGTCATTTACATTTTTATTCTTTTGTAACAAATTTATTACTACTAGTATTGTATCCCGTGCTACGCACGGGAATGTGCATATGTACTCAATATAATTTATTTAGAATTTACAATGAATCTTTTTATTTTGATTTTATAGAAAAGTTAAAAGTTTGTTGTTTATGTCTTACGACAGTAATAAGTAATCAAGATGAATATAAAATATTGATCTCTTTTCCTAAACAAAACAAAAATCATTGCATGTGAAAAACAAACGGACATAAAGCATATATTTTCCATAATTAAAATTACAATTTTGTAGATAATTAAAACTACAATTTTGTAGATAACTAAAATTAGTAACTTTTGCTGTTTGGTTCTCATATTTATATATATTCCTTTAGTTGTATCTTTTACATTTCTTATTTTCACTGTTATATTTGCTCCCACATTTTTGTTTTTAAGAGACTCTACAAATTTGATAACGCTAATATAAAACAATAAAAGTAAAATAATATCACTGTATTACTTTAATCTAAACACATATAAACAAACAAAAGGAAGACAAACCTGATCAAGTTAGGTTTATATCCACATAATTCCTCTATCATCCAAGTTTCTTAAACACCATTTGTTGTTTTCTAGTTATCATCACATTTTCTTCTTCTTGTGGCGTGTCTCAGGTCTTTTAAGGGCCTTGTATCTGTGCTTCAAGGTATGTCTCTCTTACTCTCTTTCCCTTAATTATCACCACCACACAAAATAAACATTTTTCGGGAAATCGAGAATTGATTTAGTCAAAATTTAAAATGCTATGAACTTGTTTTGTTTACGTTGTTCACCAGTTTATTACCATACAGTATGTAGCTCTTTCTTGTTTCTATAAAATCAGAAGCCGCCATACGTAGATTAGAAGAGAAAAGAGTTTATGAAAATTGAAAATTAACATACCGCAACTATATATGCTTTGAGCACAAAGAATTTGGACATTTTAGTTACTAACCTGACGTTCAACTTTGGAGTATGCACCACCTAGTATTGATCTCATGCTCTGCATGGAAATATTTTTGCTTGCAAATAAACACATTTCAGTTAAACTAATTTTTTTACTACTTAATTTATGTTACTACAACTTCTGAATAAATATATATATATATATATATATATACATTATAAGCTCACGTCAGACATAACTAAGCCATGGACAGAAAAAAACTAAACCATAGAAAGTCGATTAAATATTTTTATTGCCATGTTAATTTGATTTCATAGTAAAAGTATTATAAATAAGAATAATGATTTATCTATGTTTTAGTTTCTTTTAACCGTTTTTTGAGATCTCTAAAGTAATATACATCAAGATATTTAAGTATACCCACGAAGAGCATTTACCTTTTATCAAAAGCACTTCTTCTGATTCTACAAATGGCTGTATGTCTCTGCGACTGACTTCTATCTTCCTCTTTTTTTTCCTCCTTATTCTTGTTCCCAACTCTCTTGCTCGAGTCGAATTTCCAGCTCTACAAATCCACCTTTGCCACTCTTTCTCAAACTTTTATAGCCCTAAACATGTTCCGCTGAAGCGAGACCGTGCTCCGCCGTAGTCAAGAAAACTGTACAAAGGACTGGGAAATATAGGTTGTTGTGATCCAAGCTTGGAAGTTGATCTGAACACTGGCTCTAGCCATTTTGAAATGAAGAAGAAGAATACATACGTCTTTCATAATCTGTTTTTGCTTTATTGGACGTTTCTTTATGTTTGTTATCAAATTAAAAGGAATTTGTTAGTTATAAGAGAATGGGAGAAGAAGATCGTGGGCAAATAAAGTTCATGGACAGTTTCTACTAACTGCTAATAAGGATCGAGATTTTTTTCCTTCTAATTAAGCATTATCTTGTTTTAATTAATTGTTCTAAATTTTATAAATATTTTCCACATGTCATGATTTGATTCGCAAGGCGACTTGCACTTTAATATATAGGAGATTATTGTTATAATTATTACTCCTTCTGTTTCTAAAAGATCTATGTTTTAGATTTTTCACACTTATTAAGAAAAAACATAAAATTTTATTTACCAATGCATTGTTTTTCTTAATTAACAATTCCCCATAAATTTGAACCAATAAGATTTTAGTAAATACAATTATATTTTTGGAAATATAATTTTTTTCGTTAATTAATGTATTGAAAATATAAAAAATGTATCTTTTTGAAACAAAAGTTTTTTTTCAAAAATATGGATCTTTTAGAAACAGAGGGAGTATTATTTTTCTTGTACGTTTATTGTTGTTTGTTGTTAGAGTTTGTTTAAACTAGGCATCCGGGTCCTCGGGTCGGGTTCGGATCGGGTCTTGTCGGGTCCGAGTCCTTCGGGTCCTGGAAATTTAGATCTATTTAGGTACCCATAATTTTTCGGGTCGGTTCCGGGTCAGATCTTGTCGGGTCCGGGTCAGTTCAGGTCTATAATTAAAATACCCATAATTTTTGGATTCGGGTCCGGGTCGGGTTCGGGTATTTAGGATATAAAAAGGAAATGAAATATTCAAATTTCATCAAATTTAGTTAAAATTTATCATATATATCTAAAATTTTACAAAATAACTTAAAATAAACTAGTAATAGTTAAAATAGAACATTTTTAATTCTATATTTTACATTTCAAACTTCATATTACTTAGAAATATTACAAAATAATGACAAAGATTATTAATAAAAAGATATTTTAAAGTTTTAAAGTCGGATTTGAATCGGTTTTATCGGGTCGGATCTATTCGGGTCGGATTCTTTTCGGGTCCAGATCTATTCAGGTCGGTTCTTTTCGGATCCGGGTCCATTCGGATAGAAAATTTTTGGACCTAATAGGTACTTGTAAATTTCGATTCGGTTTTGGATCGGGTATTTTCGAGTCGATTCCGGGTCGGATTTTCGGGTCCAGGTTAAAACGGCCAGGCCTAGTTTTAACTCCTTCCAACAGAGTTAACATTCAATTTTCACACATATGTTCCTTTTATTATAATTATTTTACTTTTAAAAACAGTTTCTTAAATATAATTTATAAAACGATTTATCTATTTGTTATCATCACATATATATTTTTTTTTTTAAATGATACTTTTTAAATCTAACATAGTATCAATCGAACTTAAATGTATACAATGTTTTAAAAAATATGGTAAACTAATAATAACTCAAATATCAACATTAAAATAAAACTTATGTACAAACATTTATTTTTAAAATAGTATAATATATAAGTAATAATTATATAGCACCATTAAATTTATACATATGTATCTTTACTAACATAAAATAAAAATAATTAAAAATAAAGTTTTATTTTACATCAACTTATATATATATATATTGTATACATATTTATTATCAAATTAATTTTAAGTTTGTATTAAAATTATATTAAGTTTATAAAACCGAGAAAATAAAAAAAATGAAATATTAATTTTAAAACAAATTTTAAATTTTTTTTTTGAAATAAAATAATATTTTTTGAAGTAAGAAATAAAATAATATTATAGCGGATTAAACGAAGGGGAGCAAAAGTCTTAATGTGGACCCCACTGCACTCGACAAAGACCTTTGACAAAACAAAGGTTAATTATTTCTTCTTTTTATATTATTTTTCATATTCTAAACAAAGGATAAATAATCTCGCATCCATCGAACTCTCGTCGCCCTCAAACCCTCTTTTGTTTCTCCAATCAAAAAAATTAGGGTTCTCATCTTTCTCACCCGCCTCCCTTCTGATCCTCTCATCGTAGCTGCCAACCAACGATGACGGGCAAGGCGAAGCCGAAGAAGCACACGGCGAAGGAGCTCCAGGCGAAAGCCGATGCAGCGTTGACCAACAGAGGCGGAGGAAAGGCGGGGCTCGCGGACAGGACGGGCAAGGAGAAAGGAGGCCACGCAAAGTACGAGTGTCCGCACTGCAAGATCACGGCGCCGGATCTGAAGACGATGCAGATCCATCACGAATCGAAGCATCCTAAGTTGCCTTACGAGGAGCCGAGGAATCTCCACGAGGCTCTAGCTGCACCTGCTGAATCTTCCAAACCAAAACCTGGAATCAGAGGAAGCCTCAAGAAGTGATTGTTGTGATTGTATCGAATTCCTGTAATAAAAAAAAGGATGTCATCTTCAAGTTGTTGATGTGAGAATGAATATAGCAATGATGCTATGACTCTCATATAAAATTAACTGAGATCTCTGATGATGATATCTCTTATAAATCTTGTGTGTCTAACTTAAGGCTTATTGTTTCTGGATACTTGTTTTCATTATATGCAAATCTTCCAATCTGGTTGATTTCAATATGTGTGTTTTTATATCAGCTGCTCTTATAGCTCAGCATCTCTCTGCTGCTTCTGATCAAACATGTTAGTTCAGCCGATTTTTATATTGGTGAAATCTCCGAGGAGTTGAGGAAGAATGAAAGATTCTGCAACTTATATGTTAAAAACCAAACAAGAGATTTAATTTACAGAAACATTTGGCTGTGTTGTGTCTTGAAATGGCGGAAACTGCTATTGCTTCCACTAGCTTTCAAAGCATCTGGACTACAACGTAGATGCGTTCTTGATTTATTTTCACTAAAAAAGGAAAAGAGAGAATCTAGTTCTCATTGTGATTTGTGCAAGCTTCAGAATTCACATGTACTCTGCTTTATTCTAATCGAATAAAATTGAAAAATGGAGTTAGATTATCCTGAGAGACAATGCGGTACAGCTTATTATGATAAAGGATACTTCCTTTGTCCTCAGATCATTCATTTGTTTGTTTTTATTGACTGGAAAAAAACTCTCCATATATAATTGAATTCACATCGGGAAAATGAATTCACATCTCTAACTGACATAATAAACACTTTAAAGAACTGGGTAATTGAATTCACGTCTCTAGAATTATACATTCGATGTAATTTTATCCTTTGGGCTTATTGGCTAAAATAGGCCTATCGTTATGCTAACTATTAGACTGGACTTTTAGGGTGTTATAATGGGCTTTTTGGCTATATTGTATCTCTCTCTCTCTCTCTACGTCTCGTTAAAGGCCAATTTTACACGAAGACGCAGAGCCGATTGACGGGAGATAGAACGAATCTTACTTTGCTCTCCAATTCCTTCATCGCTTAAAGTTTTCGCATTTGCTCGACAGATTCAAGGTGAAAGGTGAGCCAAATTCTCAACATAAGTTGTTTTTTTTTTCTGTTTGTTTCCAGCGAGACATTTGGAGAATAGTCTTTTGAAGCTAGAGTGTGAAAGATTCAGGATTTATAACATTAGCTTAGTTTAGTTTCTCATATGTTTGGAGACTGAACAAATCTAATTTTTGGGATTTTATCAGATTGAGAGAGAGATGAGTGATGAATCGGGGAAGGTGAGTAAAGAAGAGGAAGAAGAATATGTTCTGATGGATCTTGACGATGTTGCCAGGCACATTGACATCCCTTCAGACGCTCCTTATACTCTCTCAGTTACATTGCCATTTCTCTTATTTACTTCTTATATATAGCTTCTTTTCTTTTCTTTTCTTTTGTGTGTAAGGGACTTCATATTATATATCTAAGTTGTTATTGTCTTGGTTTTAATAATGCTTCAGGGTTTGGATACTTTGAATCCCATATTGACCATTGATGGGAAAATCAAGCTGGTTAGTCTTAACTTTCAACTATTTAAAACATTCCTTCTTCTTCTTCTTCTTAATTCGCATTTAGATTTGATCTCTATTTCTTCTTTTTGGTTTGTTGGCAATAAAAGGTTGGAGAATACTTAGAGACAATTGGTACATGTCTTGCTTTCTCTGATAAGGGTAATGTTCACCTCTCCTCTCAAAACTTTAAAAACATCATCTTGTCTGTGGCCCTTAAAGAAACATATTTTTGAAAACATATATGTTTCAAATACATTGGTTTTCAGAAGTTCCAGCAGCTGAAGACCAGACACCACACAAGACTGTAGAACCTGTTGCCAAGCTCCATAAGATTCTTAAGTTTAGGTTAGCACTTGATAACGAGGGTGGAGAAAGTTAACCATCTTTGTCCATTATGTAGGTTCGAGTTACCGTGTATCCTCTAATGGCTAATATGGTCTTTATAAATCTGTTGGTGCATCATCAACTACTATTTGTATATACTACCTTGATTTTCATAATAACAGTTCTCATGGATGATATATTTTGGTCTGTACTTTCGTAAATGATAACACATCATCTCCAACAGGGTTCACTGTCACGCCTGAACCTGTTGCCAAGCTCCACAAGATTCTTAAGCTTGATCTGCAGAAGAACATCTTTCTTATTTATGTAACGCTATGTTAAGTGAAACAAAGCCACGGAAAAAGAGTGTACTTTATAAGAATGATGACTGAATGATCTTATTAGAATAAAGGGTTACACAATATATAGTAGCTACACGTAGGGTTTTGTACATCTAGATATTTACATCTTCATATTTCCATATATATTCTACACGCCCCCGCAAGATGGAGGGGCTTTAGTGACTCCAATCTTGGACATCAGTTGTTGGAAACGACCTCGAGGCAGAGCCTTTGTTAGGGCATCAGCAAGTTGGTCGTGTGTAGAAACATGTGAAACCCGAAGTGCACCTGACTGAACATTATCTCGTATGAAATGATAATCTAATGCCACATGCTTCATACGTGTGTGGAAGACAGGATTGGCGCACAGGTAAGTGGCACCAACATTATCACAATAAATCACCGGTGTGTGCGGAAGTTTGATGCGTAACTCAGAGAGAAGAGAGCATACCCATCGGAGTTCACAGGCTGTGTTGGCAACAGCACGGTACTCTGCCTCCGTCGAGGAGCGAGCGACGCCATTTTGTTTCTTGGCAGACCAGGAGATGGGTGTAGAACCAAGATATAAAATGTATGCGTTCGTTGAGACATAATCATGCGGATCGCCAGCCCAATCCGCATCAGAGAAAGCATGGAGAGTGAGAGGTGAATCACGGTGGAGGAAGATACCATGAGAGACAGTGCCTGCTAAGTAGCGGAGAACACGCTTGGCGGCAGTCCAGTGCTCATCTGTGGGTCGGTGCATGAACTGAGAGAGTTTGTTGACTGCATATGCGATATCAGGCCTGGTAAAAGCTAAGTATTGGAGACTTCCAACCACCATGCGGTACTCTGTTGCATTCGCAAGTGGGTTACCAGACACAAGTGTGAGCTTGGGATGCGGCGGTAACGGCGTTGAAACAGGATTTGCATTCAACATCTTCGTTTTCTCAAGAAGGTCCAATATATATCTTCTCTGCATCAAGTGTAGTCCCCTTTTAGTGCGATGCGCTTCAATACCCAGAAAGTATGAGATATGACCGAGGTCTTTGATAGAGAAGCGAGCTGCAAGGGACGCAATGATCTTGTTGACAAGCGAGATGCTACTGCCAGTGACGACTATGTCGTCGACATAAACCAAAATATACACCAAGTCTCTCCCAGATTCATATACAAACAGAGATGTATCAGCGGTGGAATTGACAAACCCTGCAGTGAGAAGAACACGCTTCAGTTCCTCGTACCAGGCACGTGGAGCCTGTTTGAGACCGTAGAGAGCTTTACGAAGGCGGCATACATGATGTGGCCTGTCCTTGTCTATAAAACCCGGTGGCTGCGACACATATACTTCATCGTGCAAGGTACCTTGAAGGAAGGCATTATTAACATCCAGCTGTCGGATTGGCCAGTCCAAACGTACTGCTTGTTCTAGTACCAGCCGAACTGTCGTAGACTTGAGTTGTTGTTTGAGTTGCTTGAAGTGAGCTCTGCTGGGCTTAGCATATGTAGACTGCAAGGTTGACCAGATCTCGGACGCCATGGTCGCTGCAGGTGAAGGATCTCAGCACGGGGGCGCAGTTACTCCAAGGCAAAACTAAGAACGAGCTCTACGAGTGGCCACTTCCCACAGCTTCAAACACTTCCACATTCTTTGCTTCACCATCACCAAAAACGACCCTCTCATCTTGGCATTCAAGACTTGGCCACCCTTCAAGCTCTGTTTTAAAAACTATTGTTTCCCATTATTCTCTTCCCTTTTCAGATTCTTTTCAAACTTTGTCTTCTTGTTCTGATTGCCTTATGAATAAAACACACAAGTTACCCTTTCAAACCAATACCCGATGTGGGACCTTTGTCCCTAATATACTTGAGTATTCTATTGTTTTTATCGATAACAAAACAAAAGCGACATGTGTTGTTAGTTTCTTAAGAATCAATTTCTCTGGCTGTAAAAAAGAACCAAATCAAATGGTATGTTTTCTCAAGGTTTTAACTACCCTGAACTCAAAAGAATCATCATCATCATCATGTTAAATGTAGAAAGAGGAAGAAAAACAATATCAATCCGATTTCAAGCTTCTTTTCACCCTTTGGTGGCTTGTGGTTTATGCTGTTCTTGGACAACATTCTCTTCTTGATACAGCAGCTTTCTCCTCTTGAGACCATACCCATTGTACTGATAGATTATGCTGTATAGGCACTGTCTTAATCCGAGCACATCGAACTCTTCTATGAACCTCAAATCTCTCTGCCTCCATTTCAAACCTGCACACTTCTGGTATTCCTCAAGAACAGATGATAAGCACCAGTTCTGAACTTTCCTCAAGCATCCCACAAGACAACCTGTCCTATGCTGCAATTAGCCAACAACATATAGAAACGCAATTAGACCTCAGCTTCAACTCCAAAGCTTATGAAACTTGGTGAAGGGTTTGGGGTTTAGTTGTTGTTACCTTTCCTTGCTTACAGTGGATGAGAATTGGATGATTTCTAACATCTGTACGCAAACAAACAGAAGGAGCTCATGAGACAGCTAAAAGAGAAGATAATACAAGATATGAAAAGGACTCTCTTTGTGATCCCTTACCAACAAGTACTCTAAGAGCACACAAGACTGTATCCTTTGGCATAGGAGTTGGAGGATCCTATGGGGGCGGTAAAAACAATCCAAATTCAGAAAACAAAGGCACATAACAAACGATTCAAAGAAGCTATGTACATAAGCCATCACAAGACTCAAATAAAAACAGTAACAAACAATTGTTTAAATGCTCCTGCTTATGCAAAGCAAGAAAGATATAACAACTATTCAAATAAGCTTGTATATAAGCCAACAACAGAGTACAGACAAGAAAAGGGTCTTGAGGTTTTACGTCGAATCAGCAAATAGAGCAGTAGAAAGTAGAAGACCATACCGTTTTGCCATGGATACCGAAATGGAAAAGCTTGATGTTGTTGGACTCAAGTGACTTGAGATTCTCCTCAGGGTATGGTTCAGGACACAAGTAGCTGTTTTCCAGAAAAAAAACACAACCAAGAAAACATGTTTTGTAATCAAATAAAAATTTAAAGGAAAATAAACAAAGACAAGGATGGGGGCAGTCAAAGATTCTTATTTTTTTAATGCTCAATGAGATTCAGAATCTCAAGAGAGAATCTTTACATGATGGATTTAAGATTGAGAGTTGATAAGAAACCGAAATTCTCGAGCTGAGGAAACCCAGATCGGTATATTCCGTCCTCCACCTTCCAGAAATTCTTCGGCGGAATCAAAACCTCTCCCTCGTCGTCGTTATCGTCATCATCCATTAGTACATGTAAACCCATTCAATCAATCTCAATTACTACGTCTCTCCGAATCGCCAAAACCAAAACAAATCGTTAATTGGGAGACGGAGAAATTACGAGAAAGCAAGCAAAGAGAAAAACCGCCGCCATTAGTTAGATTTGTTGTTGTTTGTTGGATCCTCTGAGGTTTTGGATTTAATCAGGGAATGTTTTCTCTGTTATCTCCCAGATTACGACACGTGTCACATCCTACGCTGACTAGCAAATTCCTACGAATCTATTTGACTGAGAAAGTCAATTTTTAGTCCTTTTTGTTACCTTTTTTTGCAGATTCGATTAAGGCCCCACAAGTCATTGTTAGTTTAGGAATCAACGTTTTATATAAGAGGAATTTGTTAGAATCTAAAAAAAAAAAATTGTTTGAAATGTCACAAATTAATCATCATTTTTCAAAAACACTTTCAATCAGAAATACACATTAATATTTAGGTTTTATGATTTAATGATTACTGTTTAGGGTAAGTATGGGGTTGTGTTTATAAATTTTTATAAATGACTATTAAACATTTATAAATTATTTAAGTGGGCAATTTAATTTTTTTACAAATTTATGGTATTTATGAAAACGATCGTCTTTTAAAAGTAAATTTAAAAAGTTGTGTAAAATTAAAATTTCCCATAAATATTAAGTTGATTTAAATGCATTTAAAATCAATCCTTAGTGCCATAAATAATAATATAATATAATTTCAAAACAAAAATAAATGACCTTTGTGATTTTATCTTATAAGGTATTCTACTTTTTTTTGAAAAAAGGTATTCTACTTAAGTATATTAAAATATTCATATTAGTTTATACAAATGAAGACCGTGTACATCCACAAAATATATAACCACTATATATACTCCAGTAATAACAAGATCTATATTTACGGCATTGAAAGTGTATCATAGATCAGATATTCCCCATATGTATCAAAAATATGTCTAGATTCGTGTACAAAATAAATAAATTATATAGAGGGAGTGATAATTTATAAAGTGTGATGAAGATGAGGATTAATGACGTCTTGTTTTGTAGAGACGGCGGCTGCAAGCAACTCCGGAGGTATGAGATCTTCCCATCCTTTACCTAGACCTGCAGCCGCGGTTAAACCGCTTTCCCAACCAATGTGCGATACATGTTTTACGTTTGTTGGAACGCCTATCTCCATCCCTGACGTCTCTCCATCTTCACTCTCTTCTTCTTTGTAAGCTACAATATTATTAATATTCAATGATTTGTACTTTATATATACAGTATTATTAGAGAAATAATGGACAAATATATTGTTAACTAATACCACCTATTAAAACTATATGACATTTTGCAAATTAAAAAATCTGTCATATTACTATATTTAAACCATTTTTAAAAAACAAATCAGGACACATGCACTAGGATGTATACGAAGCAAAAGCTATAAAAGTGGTGGGTCTAGGATCGTTTTGACACTACGTTATTCTTCTAGTAGTGTTATTGGGTGAAAATATCGATAAATAGATTACCAAAGAGTTGAGAAATGGTCTTGAAGCTCTTGAAAAGCCGGTTAATACCGGTAGAAATCTCCGGTTTAGAAACCGCAAGGAACTTGAATACATTCTTCATGTTTTCTTCCTCTTCCTGATCACGAATCCCTTTTGAAAACACATCAAGAGATCACACACAGAAGATACATGAGATTTCAATTCATATGTGCACAGCATATGTATGCATATATAAAAGAGATCGAACCTTGAGGAGAGTGATGATGATGGGGCTTAGAAAGAGGAGATAAAACGGCAACACTTGAGTCGGAGATACATCCGACGGAGAAAGGAAGCACCACAAGTCTCTCCATTCTATCTCTCATTTTCTGCCAAGCCTTTCCTTTCACTATACTTATATTTATATACAAGTATATGTGTGTTACGTATATGTACTATGAAAATGACAACCCACCAAATGTTTTAGTGTAATTAATTCGTTTTTGTTTTGTTTGTAAGCTTTGTTGGAATATAATTTGGTGGTGGTCGTGTTATGTGTTCTTCTGACTTTGTTGTGAAGTTACAATGATGTTTACGTGTGCATATGAAATTGTGTTTCGCTAGAGAAGAAAGTGATAGCTTTAGTTATGTTAGCTCTTTTTTGCACTGAGCTCAACTACTGTTTGGTAGACTGTTTTCTTTGGTGACGTAGCACTTGCACATATTTGACAGTTTGAAAACTAGTTTATGATGAATTCTAAATCGTGATATCTATATATGCATTATAAAACGTGACTGTGAGAATGACTAAAATTTCGTTTGTTATTAAGTTTCTCGTATACACATCTTTTTTACAGCAAAATCCAAGAATACGCGTTTGTAAATTGTAAACGATAAAAATTGGGGTAATTCTGATGTTATAACAAATTGATAACACTTCTAAAATTTACATTCATGATAATAAATTAATCATTTTATAAATAAATTAAGTTTGTGATGAAAACGATCAAACTAACTCTACTAAATTATTTATAAATGTTTTAAGAGTTATTTATAGAAGTTTATAAATTCAACCCCACACACTATATAAATACTAAACCATAAATAATAATTATACCACCCTAAACTTAAATGTTAGAATATTGAATGTATTTTTGAATAAGTATCTAAGTTATGATATTTCAAACAATTTTTCTAAAATATTCTGATATCGTAAATCAATTATAACAATTTTAAAACTACGTAGGTTGTGTATTGCACAACAATGCCTCCCATAAATCAATCTTATTCTAATTTAGTTGACTATTGCACAATATATCTTTTAAAGTTTTTCAATCGCAAAAGCAAAAGTTCACTTCTCATTATCTTTTCTTTTACAAAATCCTATAGAGAAATAGTTTAACTTTAGATGGAGTTTATAATGAATACTCAAGAACTCTACAATGTATGTATAATGATGACTAAATGAATAAAATGTCCATTAAATGTTACATCCCCTTGGAATCAAAGCAATCTATTATTAAAATATGTAACATTTTCTTTTGAAGACTATTATTACCCAATGTTATGATACAAGGCCTTCTTTTCTATACTTTAATTCTTGTTTCTCTATATATTTTTGTCACTTTTCAACCATTTGACACCAATATTAATTGATCGATCATATATGTATATTGTAGCATAGTACAAGTTTATAGCTAGCCATCACAATAATTGACTATAGTGCTGTTCTTTTCCCGGACGCAAGCGTAAGCGGCTGCGACCAAAAATTAATAAACAAGAAAAGCAAATATAAGTGCAGCGTCTTTATAGAGTTTCCGCCCGCGATTGTCCCTACTTGCCCTTTCCGTGTTTCATCACCGCTGTATTTATCGGCGTCAACGGCTGTATTTATCGGCGTCTTCTACACACATAACACATATGTTGATTTGTCGGTCGGGTCAATTATTATTATCTGTTTTAACCTATTGCTGACGTGTCATTATTAATTCCTTTATATTTTTGTGTCGCAGTCGCTGACGCTTGCGTCCGGAAAAAGAACAGCCCTATCTCAACTGGCTCGCAGTATATTGTTTATGGTTTTATGCTAAGACAATGGTGACAATTTGTTCGACTGTGGCTATAAAAATTCAGTTGTATATAAGTAGATTGTGGCTGTAAAGTTGTTACATTAGATTTCTTTGCAGAGACTTTTGTTGTAGTTAGTTTTGTTGTAGTTGTAAATTATAGGTTGTAGATATTTTAAGATAAAATATGTAAAATATGTGATGTACATATAAAATAATTGTTTTTTATCAATTAAAATAATTTATATTGATATTTTTTATAAATTATTAAAGTTTATTGTTATTTAAAATGTGGTATGTAAATAATATTTATGTTATTTAAAATATTTCAATAAGTTTTAAATACTCAAAATTAAATTAAAATACCTGTAAATGTTTTTATTATTATTATCTAATTTATTTGGTATTATAGATAATTTTTTATTTAAAGATTCTACCGTCTAAAAAAGAAAGATGTAGTTTTTTGTTCAAAATATAAAAAACAATTTGCTTTATTTTTTTGCTATATTTTTAAAAATAAAGCTAAAGCATATGCTTTGATTGGTAACTTGATTTAGTTTAAGCTTAGAGGTATAAATCAAAAATGTTACCAATTATGACTTAGTTAGAACTTTTTGATTTTTTGTTTGAGTTATAATGTGGTAAAGTTGAGTTATAATTTTGAGTTGTCTTCTTTGTAAAATCACTAAATCAAATGCTAAACCAACATCAAGGAAAAAAGGGTGTATTAGAATTTGAGTTAGTGTTTGATGATTCTTTTATTTCCACGTTTCTTTTTTCCTTAAGCATTAAACAATTTTATCAACTTTTTCCATGGTATTTTTATTTACTTTTTATTAATTAATAACTATTTATTTCTTAGTCCTTTTATAAGCATTCTTATTTCCATTTAAATTATTCAACAGAATTATTTTATAACTTTAATTATTAATTATCTTTCTATATAAAGATATATGTTTATATGTTATTTTTTGCTACTACATATATAATACTTATGGTTATGTATATTTCATCAGTTTTAATATAATAGAGCTTAACTTTCTCTAATCTATTTTCTTATTGAAATTGTAATAAGGGAAACCATTTTATAGAGACTAATTTCTTATTTATTTGAAATAATAGTTACTACAATTTATATAACAAAAAGGTTACCAATCAATTATATTATTAGTAACTATAATTTTTAGAAAATATATATTGAAACTTATTTTATTCAAATTTTTATTTTATACATATTAAAAATAAAAATAGTTAATCAGGACTTGTGGTCTGGTGGTGATTAACTTGAGGGCAAAATCCCAATACGGTGAGGCCACCAGGGTTCGAGTCCCAACCATTAGGAAATTAATATTCCGACATCGCCAGGGGATACGTAGCAACACGTGACTAATCTGAACCACTATTGTGGGGTTTGGATACCTCTGTATAATTTAAAAAACAGTTTTATTATTTTTTATCTTAAATGGTATAATGTTTTATTTGTTTTATAAAGAATTCATTATTTCTAAATTTATATTGTAAGTATTTATAAAAATTATACTGCAACTTATACATCAAAAAGGTACCAGTTATTAATTTTAACAAAATTGTAACTCATATTTTTATGGCAAACTTACCACATAAACTTACAGTTCTTATAGTTTTTAGCATATAATTTTTATTGCAAATTACATCGAATTACAATGTATACTTCAAATTAACCTTATTACTATATGTTACTCGTCATAAGCATAATTGGTAAAATTTAATAAAAATTTAATGTAGGTTTTATTTTTTAAAAATAAAATTACAACATGATTGATAAAGTTTAATGATTTAAAAATAAATAAAACTAGAGGGGAAGATAAAGTCCAACGAATTAATCCAATGTACGGTACTTTAGATGTAGGTCTAGATAGTCATAAAACTAACCCTGGTTTAGACCAAAACCAAACCCCGGTAAAATCATAAAAGTATAATAGAACTAATCACCAGCACCATACCAATTGGTTAGACTCCGGGTTTTGGATTAGAATAATCTCGAGTATTTTTGACACTTTGACGCACCTTAAAGCACGATCGAAGAGGAAATTGCGGGAGCGGGAGGAAGGAAGCAGCAAATGCGCGAGACGTGTTTGGACCAATTCAACAGAAACGTGATAAATCAAATTGCATTATACCCCCACTGATTCAATCGTGTTTATCCCTCCGAACGAAGAAGAAACCTGCCTGCATTCTCTCCAAAACTCGAGTCAGGTAAGGTTCCTTCTCTCTCAAACCAAAACCTTTTTCGTTTTCTGTCTCTCTCTCTATTGTAAAAAAAAATTGTTCGTATTGCTCTGTTTGCTCTGCCACTTCGTAATGTTCATTTGATCATGAATTGACTGAGAATTAGATCTTGATTAGTGAATAGGTTTTTGACCCAAGAAAAAATGTTCATAGGCTATGTGGATCGTGTTTTTGGAATTAGATTCTATTTCTGTAATAATCACTGATGAGTGGTGTGATTTAAAAAGCTAATCTTTTGCCCTTAACTTGTTCTGGAAACCATTGGTACAAACAAGCTCACTTATAGACAGATTGTATTCTTCTCTTTGATGGGTCTTTTCTTAAATGTTCAAGTTTTGATGTGTCTGCAGAAGAAAAGCTTTTGAAGAATTACCTCATCTCATCCTTTGCTTATAGAAGATCAAAGATGTCGTTGGATGAGATAAACAAGGACGAGGTTGACATTGTCATTGGGGCACTCAACGCTGACCTCACACCCTTCTTGAACACCTGGAGACCCTTCTTCTCCGGTTTCCATCTCATCATCGTCAAAGACCCCGAGCTCATGGAAGAACTCAACATACCACAAGGCTTCGACGTCGACGTCTACTCAAAGACCGACATGGAGAAAGTCGTGGGATCATCATCAGATTCCGCCATGTTCTTCTCCGGCTACTCCTGCAGATACTTCGGTTACCTCGTGTCTAAAAAGAAGTACATTGTCTCCATCGACGATGACTGCGTCCCGGCTAAAGACCCCAAAGGGTTCCTAGTGGATGCTGTCTCTCAGCACGTGAACAACCTCGAGAGACCTGCAACGCCTTTCTTCTTTAACACGCTTTACGATCCTTATCGCGAGGGAGCGGATTTCGTGCGTGGATACCCTTTCAGCCTTAGAAGCGGCGTCCCTTGTGCTGCCTCTTGTGGACTTTGGCTTAACTTGGCTGACCTCGATGCTCCAACGCAAGCTCTCAAGACAGAGCAGAGGAACACTTCGTATGTGGACGCGGTTATGACTGTTCCTTTAAAGGCTATGCTGCCTATAAGCGGGATCAACATCGGTTTTAACCGTGAGTTGATTGGTCCGGCTCTGGTGCCTGCGCTTAGAATCGCTGGAGAAGGGAGAGTGAGGTGGGAGACGCTTGAGGATGTTTGGTGCGGGATGTGTCTGAAACATATCTCTGATCATTTGGGGTATGGTGTGAAAACTGGACTGCCTTATGTGTGGAGGAACGAGAGAGGTGATGCGGTGGAGAGTTTGAGGAAGAAGTGGGAAGGAATGAAGCTGATGGAGAAAAGTGTTCCTTTCTTTGAGTCTTTGAAATTGCCTGAGAGCGCGGTTACTGTTGGAGATTGTGTGGTTGAGCTTGCTAAAGCAGTGAAAGAGCAGTTGGGTTCAGATGATCCTGCCTTCACGCAGGCTGCTGATGCTATGGTTAAGTGGGTCCAGCTCTGGAGCTCGGTTAATTCTAGCGGTTAAAAGTTGGACCAATGATTGATTTTTTCTCCCTGAGGTTGTCTCAGGGATTTATTATCATGTTAATTTTCTTTTCCCAGGGATTTATATCATGTTTATTTTCTTTCTTTTTAATCTAATTATAATCATGTTTTTAATGAGACTTTCAATAATGTAAACCAATCTTGTTAGTTTCTATGATGATAATATCTACTTCTTCTGGTTTTTGATGGAGTATGCGGTTTCAATCTTGTAGAATCTTAAACATGAATTTGCTAGTACTACTAGCAATTTGGTATATTCACAGAGATGCAACAAGCATTCGTCAAAGCTAACTGAATGGGCCTTAAACTAAAATTTAAAATAAATGGGCCTTTTTACTGAATCCTTACAAGCCCAGATAAAACGAAGAGAATGAGCCACTCGCATGTGTAGCGCGTTGAGGAGACGCACTTAATATATATCTAGTCCGGTTATTACGGGTTTAATGCTATGTCGGTACTACACGTGGCCGACTTCTTCTGACAAAAAGCTAGAACAGCTGTTATCTGTCCGCCATCATCTGTTAAAATCCCACGTTTATTTTATTTTTTTTAACTTTACCCCCAAATCCTAAATCAGATCGAAACAAGTGATTAGTTTCTAAATCAAGTCGGAGACATGTCGCAAGATCACGACGAGAAGGAAAAAAAATCCTACGCAGACGTTGCCGGTGGCGGCGATGATGTCGGAGAAACCGTCGACGAAGGGACGACGAATGGTGACCGCAAAACAGACTATGTGAAGATTGATGAGGAGGATGATTCGGAGAGTCTCTACTCCTTGGTTTGCATCACGATCGGTTCGATTCTGTTTCCCGATTCCAAAACCGGGTCCTCGTCACTGCTTCAACGGATAAGAAACTCCGTCACCGAGAATGGGCCGAAACTTCGAGAAGCTTCTCGCAAAACTTCACGCGACATTCTCCAATGGACTCGTCGAGGCAGCCCTCTTCGTGCACTCCTTGTCATCACTGTAAGTGTGTTTTAATTTGGTTCATTAAGTTCTGTAACTGTTACCATTGATGAAAAGTTTGGACCTTTATTGGACCCATTTGAGTCGGAATCAATAATTTTGTGTGTGTTGCAGATGGGAACAATAGTACTCGTTACAACAATGGCTTTGGTTGTCTTCGCGCTCTTCTTTGTAGCTGCGACGTTCAACGCGATCATAATCTCTCTTTTGGTATCACTTGCTGCTGCTGGTGGCTTCTTGGCTCTCTTCTTTCTCTCCTTGGCTGGTATTTACATCGGAGCCTTATCCGTTGCTGCTTTCGTCATCTCTACCGCTACAATATCAGCCGTGGTTTGCGTTCTATTTGCTTCAGGTTATAATTCTCTGTTTTTGGATTCTTGTAATGAAATCTCCTTTTTCTTTAAGTTAATTTGTATGTACTGATGAAGTGTTAACGAATTTGGTATGGATCAGGTTGGATTGGGTTTTTCTACGCTGTGTGGTTGGGAGCAAGAGGAAGCCTGCGCTTGGCGAAGCAATCGCTTTCAGTGATGGGGGGTAACACTTTCAGTCGTCATCAACACAAAGATCGAGAGGTTAGCATCGAATCATCCAGCTGAGGAGAGGTCGAGAGGATCATTCTCTTTCGGCTTTTCCTTTTACAAGTCTCTACCGAGTTTTGACATCAAGCGTGTTGTTAGTGGAAGTTTATATATAATGTTTCTTTACTGAGCTTGTTGTGAAGAACCAGAGAACCAGAAGAATCGCCTTGAATCGTTTGGTTATGATTTTGGATCTGTGTATGCATACATTTGTGTGTTTTATGTTTTTTTGTTTTTTTTTGAAAAAAGTTTTATGTACTTAAGAATGATGAGTCTCTACACTTCAACTGAAATAGCCCAAAGATAAACTAGAAAGAAACCCTCTAACCCTTTAAGAGGCTTTCTTTCCAAAACTAAAAGAATCCTAAACTTTCACCAAATTTTGGTGATCTTCCAATTATATATAACTTCTGATCACACCAGATCAATCTCGGGAAACTAAGATACCCCAAACAAAAGCTCATACATTGATCATCCACTTTATAATCAAATCATCAATGAAACTTGAGAAAAGAACCTTCCAAAGTTTCTCCCCTTTTGTACTGATTCTCTTTCTGTAAAAATCAACACTCTTGAGCTGCTTGGCTCCTCTCTACGTGTTCTTCAGCTTTGCCGCTGAGAAATCCATCGTCATAACGATATAACTGCATACATGCTTGTTCCAGGTATATATGTTCAAATCACGAAAGTCATTTCTCGTGCCAATCGGGTCTTCCTAATGTGAACTCCAAACTTGGATTGGTACAACTAAGATCTATACACCTCTTTGCTTGATCGTTCGACCTTTTCTCCTGCGAGTTAACTTTCATAAGATTTTTTTTAAACAGAACTAAGAAAATCAGTATTTATACATATGAATATGTTTATAAAAGAATTATTATTAGAACCTGATTTAGAAGGGTGGATCTTTGATGGTGAGAGATCATTGTCGACGTTGATGAAGTTCTGACCATTGTATCTATGTCGCTTGAGGAATTATTACTTGACAGCCATGTCTCTCTATTACATGTTGACAGACAAAAAAAAAAAAAATCAAATAAAAAATATTTCTACTCATACATGCATGGATATATTTTAACCAATTAAATTACTTACTAAATTACGGTATACAACTTGGCTCACACAATTATGGTAAACAATTTGGCAAAAAAAAAACTTGACTCAATAGTTGTTGATTTATACTAGAGAAAATGGAAGTCACAAGTGATGTATTTTGCATGTTACGATTGATCCAAGAAATACATCACTATACATTATTTGAGAATTATTTTGCCACATGTACTCTGTACAATCATTTTACAAAAATAATATGACATGGCTACTAAAATTGATGACATAACTTATAATTTAATATGATATAGACATTTACATTTAATGTTAATTTATATTTTTAGAATACTTTTTAAAATATGGTAATGACTCATATATTACATTTAATGTTGATTTATATATTTGGAAATTTTTTTAGAATATGGTAATAACTCATACATCATCATTAAAATAAATATATTCAAATATGACATTACAAATTTCGAAATATTATTTAATTCTATATTTTTAAATTATACAATTTTATTACTAAATTTTCAAAAATGTATACAATTTTTTTAGAAAATTATAAAATTTTAATCGTCAAATCATTAGTTTCTTATATATCTACAATTTTATAAATACTTTTTAATTTTAATTTTTGATAATTATGCAATTTTATACAAGTTTATTTAATATATTTAATTAAAATAAATAGATAGAAAATCTTATAAGATTATAATTTTAAATATATACATGCATATTCTTAAATATAATTTAAAATAACCAAAATTATTTTTAAATATAATTTAAATTTATCTGTTAAAAATTAATTTAAATTTAAATTTTTTATTGTACATGGTGCAGGAAAACACCTAGTGTTATACATACAACATAAATGTTTTTATTATATATGATCCATAATTAAGGACCTAAACCAAATCATTTTAAAAAAATTCGGCACGCATAACCACCACTTTAAGTAACTGGTTCAATTAAAAGTTTAATTGAACAAAATAAATAGTATCCAGAACTATTTTTGTTAGATGGATATATGTATTTTGGGATAAACCAAATAATTGTTATATGAACTTGATAGGAAGTAGGAAAATTAGGTATGAAAACACTAACCCTGTTATTAAATTTTTTCAATCTCAGTTTAACTAGTAGAAATTCATTCATGTTTTATATATATACATATCGTGTGTGTGATACATGTCTGTATATGTATATCAAGACTATAAGACGTATAAACGTACCGTGAAGAGTTGCCCCAACGAGGTTGTGTGGAAGGAAAGTCAATTTCTTCATGAGAAGTATCGTCAGATTTTGCCCTCTGATTTGTCGATGATTGATGATGAGCTTCATTTCCATTTATGCCCATTTCTTCTTCTTCTGACCCATCTGAAAATTAATTTTAAACTTTTTAACTAAAGTTTCATCTCAACTGTTTTTACCCTTTAAGGGTTCTTGTTTAAAATTAAAGAAAAATATAATCTGTAAGCTTTTGGTAAAAGAGAATGCGTTTACGAAATTGCTTGTCTTTAAATATTTTTCCAGCTTTTGGCTTGACTAAAATCTAATATATGCCTCCAAAAAGTAATTTCAAAAATGGAAATCGTGCCATATATCAAATATTAAAAAAATATTTTTGTGCATACCGAAAATACAAGATCCTACGGATATAAAATAATTTATCTTCATTTCAGTGTACAAATAACTTATTCATATTTGATTTACTGGCTCTTTTATAGCCAGATATTTAGTAGGTTTATAGTATAGTCATTTGATAGTATTGGAGAATGGAGATGAATGTTTGCTTGGTTTGCTTTTAATATGACCACTTATCTTATAAGGGTTTCAATCGAAAGAAAGATATATCCCTTGAGCTTCGCCAATTGTTAGGGTTTATTGCCAATTATTTTTGGGAAAAGAGAACAGTATATGGAACTAAATAGTAGAACCGAATAGTTACAATAATGGTAATGGGAATACGTTAAAATAAATTATATACAAATGTAGAATCACATATTCAAATTCTAACTTGAAGTTAATTGATTATAATTATACTATCACTACAAGAAAACGTAGCAGTAACAACGGCGTTTTACGAGGAAATAATTTCCTCGTAAATTTACATACGCTTTACAACGCAATTACGACGAGACATAACTTCGTCGTAAACTCCATGGTAATTTACGACGAAACGATTTCGTCGTAAAGTCAATGTAAGTTTACGACGAAAGTACGTGGAATGCGAAATAGTTGTAAACGTTACATCGACATTACGACGAATCGTGTTACCGTTATATAAAGGTGAAAACGTGTATTCAATGTGCTTTAACTTACCTAAATTCGTTGTAAACGCGTTGTAAATTTTCTATGTAAAATCCATGTAAAACTTACCATATTTCTCTATATATATGTCATTTCCCACAACTCTCTTCCTCACAACACACAACTCTCTTCCTCACAACACACAACTCCTCATTCAGCCACCAATTACTATTTCGAAGATAACGATAACGAACATGAGTCATTCGTCTGTCTGCCAATTCAGTGGAGCGACAAGGAGAAAATGGAGGGAAGTGCAGTTGGTTTATACTTGAGTGGAACCTCCGATCATCGTCAAAGGTTCCTCTAAAGTACAAACCAGCTGCACTTCCGTCCACTTTCTCCTTGTCGTTCTACTGAATTGGCAGACAGACGAACGACACAGGTTCCTTATCGTTGTCTTGGAAATTGTAAATGGTGGGTTAACAACGCAATTACGACGAAACCAACGAAACCAAATTTCGTCGTAAACCCCATGTAATATTACGACGTAAGTACGTCGAAAAGAAAACTTTACATCAATATTACAACGAATCATGTTACCGTTATATTTAGGTGAAAAACTTATCGAAGTTCGTTGTAAAGTCGTTGTAAAAGAACTATGTAAAATCCATGTAAAAGTTTCCTTGTAAAATCGTTGTTATATTTCAACTACCCAACTCGAAAATTTCTCTATATATATGTCATTTCCCACAACTCTCTTCCTCACAACACACAACTCTCTTCCTCACAAGACCCAAACGGAAAAAAAAAATTTAAAAAAAAAAATAGAAGAAAAAATGGTCGGTGGCGGTAGTATTTACGAGTTACGAAGTTGGATGTATTTGCACAAAGATTCCGACGGGAGAGTGACGAATGCACAAAGATATGTATATGTTTTTTGCAGGTTGATTATGACGATCCTTATTATCCCGTATGGTTTCACGAATTGGTTCAAGGTCCAGTTGCAAAGGTCACCACATCACCTATGTATTTCACACGAGGATTTACCTTTCACACATATGAGTATGGGAGACATCGGGCAACGAGTAACTACGGAATATGTGTGAAAGGTGAAACAGACTTTTACGGGATATTGCAGGAGATTATTGAAGTGGAATTTCCGGGTTTATTGAAGCTAAAATGCGTCCTCTTCAAATGTGAATGGTTCGATCCTGTTGTGAACCGACGGATTCGGTATAACAAATTTGGTGTTGTGGATGTCAATTTTGGGAGAAGATACAACAAATTTGAGCCTTTCATTTTAGCTTCACAAGCCGAGCAAGTTAGCTTCCTTCCTTATCCTCGGCTTCGAACTTCCGGGATAAACTGGGTAACTGCTATCAAAGTTACACCTCGTGGACGCATTGTCGTTGGAGAAGAACCGCCCTTGCAAGAAGAAGACGCTATCACTGAAGTTGAGGTACTAGAACAACCAACTGATGAAATCCTTTTGATCGACCCGCAAAACTTTCAATATGAAGATATTCCCGAAGATGCGACAGATGAAGCACGTGAAGACGAGTTCGAGAGAAGCGACGATGATGATTGTAATGATAGTGATGAGAACGAAAACAATTTAGAGTGATGTAATAGTGATGAGAACGAAAACGATTTAGAGTGATGTAATATATGTATCAAATGTTGGATTTCTCTATTGTAACATTTTCTAAAAGAAAGAGTAAGAAGTAGTATGAAATAAGATATGATGTTAGATGATATGTGACTTTGGGGTTTAGGGATTTCATTCTCGGTGTTTAGGGTTAAGCGTCGTAATTTCGTCGTAAATGGAAAAACGCGGGCCTGGTAATTTCGTCGTAAAACGAAAAACACGGGCCTGGTAATTTCGTCGTAAATAAAAAAACGCGGGCCTGGTAAATTCGTCGTAAATGGAAAAACGCGGGCCTGGTAAATTCGTCGTAAAATTACGTCGCTTTTACGACGAATCCTAATCTATATAAGGAGACGCCGAGAGCGAGGCTGCCTCGCTCATTCCTCCCAAATTCCTTTGCTCTCTCTAAGGTAAACTCTCTCTTCTCTCTTTTTTTTTTTTAAATTAGTTTAGGTGATTAGTTAGGTAACGGAATTAGTTTAGGTGATTAGTTAGGTAATTAGTTTAGGTGATTAGTTAGGTAACGGAATAATATTTTTATTATGTCGTAATTGATTAAATTTATTTTAGTTTTTTTAGATGGCTCCTAGAAGAAAATCCAGAGCACCTAGCTATAGAGATTTGTTTGGCGACGATGGTTCCGGTACATCTTCTTCCGGTCCATCGTCTTCCGGTCCATCATCCTCCACCGCAGTTCCAGACTCTCAGCCTTCTCAGAGAGTTGCTTGGAGTCCTCCTCCACCGCATATGCCTCCACCGCAAATGCCTCCACCGCATATGCCTCCACCTCCTCCTCCAGCGGCTGCACCTGAGCCTGTCCCAGAAGGTGCAGTTCATCCGGATTTGCGTGTGCCTTCATATGCCCCATTCGCGAGATATACGGTAGAGGATTTGCTTGCCCAGCCTGGACGGGAGGGTTTGGATGTTCTAGACCCCGATAGACCCCGAGGAACTTATTGGTAAGTTATTAATTTTTATTACATTAAAATTTAAATTATTTTTATTTTTTAACGGTTAAATTGTTTTCCTTTCAGGTTTGGGGCTAACAACCGTGTTGGCCGGAGCGTTTCGAAAACGATTAAGGGTTACTACGACGGGGCATATCCGAACTGGAGCAAGACTCCAAATCACGTTAAGATCACTTGGTTTAAAATGTTTGCGGTAAGATTTTTAAATTTAATTTAATTTTCACTTTTAAATATGTATATATTTTTTAAATATTATTATTAATTGTAATTTTTCAAATTTTTTGTGTTTCAGCAAAAGTGGCATTGGTCTTTGGGAATCACCGAGATGGTGAAGGCGGAATTCGTTGCAAAAGCAAAGATCCGCCTCTGCAACACAGTCTCCGATTGGAAGGACAAGTGGGAGCTCGACGGGTATGAGGGAAAGCCCACTGAGCTCACGAAGGATGTGTGGGATGGCCTCATCGCCTACTGGAAGCACCCCTCTTCGATCAAAAAGGCCAATTCGTGCTCGGCTTCTCGAAGAACGAAGGATAAAGATGGTAATTTGCCCATGCTTCACAGAACCGGCCAAAAACCACATGCAGGCATCCATCTAGAAGTTGTAAGTTTTGTTTTTAAATATTTATTTTAAAATATTCAATTAATATAATTTTTAATATTTTTTTTTTGTAGTTGGAGAAGACGGGAGTCTTACCATCTCTGTCTGACCTATTCAAGATGACTCACGCCACATCCGACGGAGTTTTTGTGGATCCTGCATCTGAGAAACTCGCTCAAGCAGTGGCTACTCGGATTGAAGAACGGGAGACGCAACTAACTCAGGAGTCTCCCGATGGATTACCCGTCACATTGTCCACCGAAGAAGCCGACAGAATCTTCGAAGAGGTAGTACAACTAAAAATTTTTGTTTACATTATTTTTAATAACTATATTAATATATGTTTTAATTTTATAGCTGGCTCCTAGAAAGAAGGGACGAATAGTCGGTATAGGCTCTGTTAACCAAGTTGCAAGGGCAACTTCGTCATACACTTCGAGACGAGATGAAGAGACTTCTCAGATGAAAGCTCGAATGGATAGCCAGCAGGTTCGTTTAGACTCTCTTGAGGATTTGCTAGACGTGATGGCCGTGGGAAACCCGGTTATGCAGAGAATGTTGAGTCAGAGACGAGCCGCTCTTGGGTTGCCAGTACGAGATCCCCAAGAGTCCGATCCAACCCGTCAACAGCCGAGTAACCCCACCGACTACTTCGATGATATGTAGTTTTTTTAATATTTTGGTTTGTATTATGAATTTAAATATTATGACTTTTAAATGCTTTTTTATAAATGTTTTTTATTTTCATATTTCGTTTTAAAATTAAAATTATTTAAAATTCAGAATTTTAAATAAATTCAAATTTATATATATATATATTTGAGGTTAAAAATAATATTCAAAATATATTATAAAACGAAACGTCGATGTAGGCTCGACGTAAACATTTACAACTGATTACCGTCGAAAATAATTACGAGTCTTTTACATCGAAGATTTTACGTGGTCTTTACATCGAAATGTTACGTGGAGTTTACATCGAAACATTTACGAGGGTGTTACAACGAAAATGTTTACGTGTGCTTTACATCGAATCCATTACGTGTAGTTTACCACGAAATTTTACGTGTCGTTTACGACGAATCTCTGCCCTGCGCTTTACGAGGAATATATTTCGTCGTAAACTTAACAAGTCATTTACGACGAAACGTCGGTTACGACGGGCGTTTTACGACGAAACGTGTTTCGCGGTTCATTCGTCGTAACACCCCGTTTACGACGAAGTTACAACGTATATTGCCCTCGTAAAAAATATGTTTTCTTGTAGTGTATGATCAATAAATCATTATAGTGATTATAAATATATGTATATATATTGAACCTAAAAATCTGATTAGATTTTGGTGGGGAATCATAAGCTTTTATTGTATGTTTTTTTTGTTATAAACCATGTGCCATCTCTTTAGCACATATAAAGCTAAAAAGGCTATAATAAAGAAATGTGAATATGCACATATATCAGTCACAAAATGCATATATATCTATGTGTGTGTAACGTTAGGTAGAATTGTTTGGAATAATACGTGCCTGATGAAGCAGCAGGCTTGTTAGTGGTCTTAACAGTCCGATACATCTGCAAGTAAAAACATAAGAGTGAAAGGCATTAGATCTCTACAACTAAAGAATAAATCAATAAAATCTAATTGACGATACAAAAACAAGGGACAGGTGATCCTGATAAATTACAGATTATTTTCAATATATGATACAGCTGACAAAACTGGAGACATATATGCAGACACATATGAACTTTATATAATTAAAATAATACAATTGTGTGGTTTTCTGGGTTTGTCTTGAAACTAGTGTTGTACACTCAATTATTTAATTATAATTTAAGACCACGAGGTTGATGTCTAAAAGAAGGTTGAGTAATTGAAAGATCGTACTTATTATCATTGAGTGATGATGACTACTTTTGTCCCCTCTTCCTAATTTATTTTAAAATAAAGAAATTCTATCATCTCAATTCTCAGTCTGCTTAACAATTCTCTGAAAGTTTCAGTCTCCTAAAGCTGTTGCTCAAAAGAAAAAAGTCTCGTAAACCTAGAGGTACTCTCTAATGTCTCTCCATAAATTCATTCAACTGCTACAATATCTTGGAAACTGTGCCATCTCTCCAAGAAAATGAGTAAAACTTGAAGCAAAGACAACAAGAAAATAAAAATAAGACATTAGAGTTGGAGCACAAGCTTTGACGACTCTTAACACTATTCATTGCTCTGAAGATATATATATACACACACACACACACACACACACAAAGATCTAATTTCTTGTGCAACGGCAAAGGAGGAGAGAGAGAGACATGATGATGATGAAAACTATGAAATATCCCTAATTAGAGAATCTTAATTGGTAAAGAACTAACTTGACTAGACTCATAATAGGGGAAAGGAACCAATAAGAAGATGAGAGAAGAAAAAAAAAACAAAATTAGTAAACAATGTTTGACTCTTTCATGTGCAGGAAAACATCTTTTATTTTGTTTAATTTAATTTCTAGTGGACTGTAGATTTACCTGCAAATGGCTCTTCACATGAGCTAGAGTTAAGTCCTTTACATCCATGAGCTCAAGAACCGACTTTGGAGTTGCTCCTATATATATTTTCACAACAACAAGAGAGATTCGAACTCGTAGAATAAAATGTATAAAATAAGGAAAGACCTTAAGAATGAGATTATGAAGTAAATGAAATGGGTGTGTACTTTCATGGCCGCCTAGAAGCTCAACGGCGTGAACAAAACGCGCGTGGAGGCTACTCGTCCAACGCATCCTCGGAGCTCTCATGCTCCGCTTTGTCGGCATCTTAGGCAAGAATCTTGATCTGATCATCCCATGATGATGATGAGAAGAAGAAACTGAAGATCCAACGACTCCATAGTGATTATGATGATGATGATGATGCACAGGAACACCTTTTAGTCTTGAGGAAGATTGTAATGATCGGTAAGCGTTGTTATAGACGGAAGATGAGTTTAAGATTGAGATTTGATCCAAGTCTCCCCCTCCAATAGAAGAAGAAAGAGAGGGTTGTTGACGAAATGGGAATGAACGGTTGTGATAGACCGGGATGCCTCTAATCGGACGGTGGATATTATTAATCTCGGATTCATCTACCCTTTGATGAAGACTTCCACCATTAAGGACAGGGTTGTTGAAATGCTGATGATGAGAAAGATTAAGGCTTCTTAGATCAGGACAATGGAGGATTCTTGTGCTTGGATTCGGACTAGGGTTGTTATGAGGAGACAAGGAGAGTTCGAAGCTTGATAATCTGTTGTTGTCGGTTTGGGATGATCTTCTTGAGAGTTCATTGTGATGAAGATGATGAATATCAGGGAGACTGATGTTGAGAGATAGATCAGGGAGAGTTGTAGTTGTGTTTGATTTTGGTTTCTCTAGAAAAACTCCTTCTATTGACATAATTAAACAACCTTTTAGAAACCTCTCTTACTATATAGCTGCTGCTCCTGATGATGATGATGATGACTTTTGCTTTGTTTCTTTCTCGTGAGGGTTTTGCTTCGGAATTTTTAAATGATTTCTCTAAAAGAGAGATTCTTTGAGCAAAGAAGTCAAAAGGGTGTCTGAAAGATTTGATTCTTTTTTTCTCTATTTTCTCTCTCTATATCTCAAAAAAGAGAGGAGAAAGTGAGAGGGGATGAAGTTAAAGAGGAGCTTTGATGAGGAATAAGAAGGAAGAGAAGAGAGAAAGGTTGAGTTAGAATAATCTTCTTGAAGAAACAAACATGCTCAAAGTAAGACGCGAAGAGAGAGAGAGAGAGATAGGTATGTGTGTTGTGAAGCAAAGGCAGAAGAGAAGAAAAGAATAAAACTTAATCCAGGAGAGAGAGAGAGAGAGAGAGAGAGAGAGAGAGAGAGAGAGAGAGAGAGAGAGAGAGAGAGAGAGAGAGAGAGAGAGAGAGAGAGAGAGAGAGAGAGAGAGAGAGAGAGAGAGAGAGAGAGAGAGAGAGAGAGAGAGAGAGAGAGAGAGAGAGAGAGAGAGAGATGCGTGTGTATGTCCGTCCGCATATCATGTATGTATGTGCGTATGTATGAGATGTAAGATGTTGTTCTTGATCGCATATCTTGGAAAACGATAGTTGAGAAAGGGCAAAATTGTAACTCGGTATATTCCAAATAGTGTAAGTTTTTTTTTTTTGCAGTGACATCTTAAAATTGTCATTTTCGTATTTCTTTTTGAAACACCACGCAAAGTAACCCATGAGCAATATAAAATGTTTTGCTGCTACAGTCACTGATATCTCTTAAGTAATTAGCAAGGCACTAATTTAACTAATTAGGTTTTTTGTTTTATTATTGACTATTGATATTTTAGGTTTGCAGCTAAAATAACTGATATATATATATATAACAAATATTTTTATTGTTTTAATGCCCGATCATTTTCATAGATAAAATAGTTTTAAAAATAATGTATACTTAGTAATGTGAATTATGCAGATTTAGATATTACATTAATATAAACCACTAAAATTTTGTTGACATGGTTGTAAATATATATACTGTATACAGATTTATTTATATACATATATAACAAAATTTAAACTTAACTTATTTTAAACCTAAAATATCTGAGTAATTTTTACAAAAATAAATCTAAGTATTAAATCAACAATCTTATGGTATATAGTTAAAATTAGGGAAATTAGGATGGCTACCAAAGGATTATGCCATATTTAGCTTCATACCAAACGTATGCTTTTTGACCACTATTCATCATGTTGTTAGACTCTTATACCCCTAAATCGATTCAATCGTATTTTCTCTAAAAAATCCTGCAAAAGATACGAAGTACAAAGGGATAGATTTGCTCAGTTCGAAAATATTAAAGATATGAAGCTAGATCTTCCAAATCTCGGTTCTATCGAGAACTACAGTATCTTCTCTCTTCCACCATATTTGAAATTAATCCCCAATTTCAATATTATCCTCATCGCTCTCTCTCATCTCCATTCTTCCTTTTCACCAAATCTAAAACTCCACTTCTGCAAATCCCTTGATTGAATGGAAGGAGAAGATAATTCACCTCCGCCGCTTACCCTCCCCCAAAGAATATTCGCCGTCGGGAGTGAACCTGTCGGAGTGAGAGTCACGCCTTACCACAAACCACATGCAATCCGGCAAATTCTGAACTCCCTCGATCCCGAAGAAGTCGATGCCATCAGAAGCTCACCCTTCGGAAAGCTCGTTGAAATCGCGGACAAACCATCTTTTTCTGGACGATTTGGTCGTTTCATCATCTCCCGGCAGCTTAAAGTCGACAAGAAACACGAAGCATGGTTCATTTTCTCCGGCAAACCTGTAAGATTCTCACTCCGAGAATTTGCGTACGTCACCGGGCTGAATTGCGGCAAGCTTCCCAAACACCAGAAAAAAAGATCCGAGAAATTTCTTTCTCAAAAACCTTACTGGGGAGAGTTGTTCGGCTCAATGAAAGATGTCCCAGTGACATCAGTGGTGAGAATGCTCAAGAAAAGGACTGTCACGGACAGAGGCATGCGCCTGAAATATGCCTTTTTGGCCCTTCTATCTGCTGTCATTTTACCAACTACTCATACACCACGCATATCACAAGTTTACGCGGAGCGTATCAAAAATCTAGATGATTTTTTCTCATATCCCTGGGGCAGGATTTCATTTGATATGCTCATGACCAGTATCAAAGAGAGGAATGAGGTTTCACTGTCCCAAAACACCATTGCCTTGAAAGGATTCGTGCTTTCACTGCAACTTGTAATGGTTGAAGCCATTCCTGCTCTAACAGAGGTGGGTAACGACGGCACTTCATCTGGCTCAGAAGGCGACGGCGGAGAGGATGATGATATAGCAGATGAAGACCAGAACGCTAAGAGAACCATCAGCCCAGGAAATGCTCGCGACTCAGACGCCTCAGGAAAGGTATAAACTAATCGATTTCTCTATATCAATTATGTGGATTTTGTACAATCACTGACTTTTTTATGTATAAAGGAAGCATGATCTAAGCAACACTGACTTTTTGTATCTCTCCCTTAACTTTATTGATAGGTCGAAGTTCGCTCCGTCATAGTGGAAGGCAAAGAACACTTTCATGCTTCCCCTGAATATTCGTGGTCAGACGATGAAGATGATACTATCGTGGAAAATTTATTGACTCTCGTTGAGCACAAGTATCCATTCAAGAATGCAAGTTTCGTTGGAGGCGTAACGACGCTTGACGTCATAAGGATGCGTGAGGAGGCAAAAACAGAGGCCACAAACCGTAAGACAGTGAAACCAAAGCAGACAAAACACACAACAACATCAGAGGTCATAGATTTCGAATCTGTAGCTGCAGTTGTGAAAGAAAAAATGTCAGGCGATTTCTCCCGGATTGAGAGGCAAATATCAACGCTTTCAGAAACATTTCTCACTTTCCAAAACAACGTCCTAGACAAGTTGCAACTTTTGCTTCACAAACTAGAGGATTCTAATGTGAGGTCTGGAGTTCCCTCATCTTCGCAGCCTGGAACTTGTTCCAATGTCAACGTAGATGTCCATCAGGCCGAAATTAGCCGCCAAACTCTCCATCCCGTAGGCAATAAAACTGCTTTCTCCGAAAATGAAATTATATCAGAGGCTATCAGATTCGCTAACCAGTCAACATCTCCCTCTGTAGGTGTAAGTCTTCCTCTAACTATGCATACAATATCTTAGCCGGATAACTATCTGCCTTACCAAATCTATTTATAAATATGCAGGGACTGAACGTGGGGGGACCGGTGCAGTTCCAGCCGGTGGTACCTCCAGAAGCAGAGACTCCCTGTGGCGTTGACGACGTTACTATACTTCCAAACCAAACAACAAAATACAAGGATGATGTATCGTATCTATAACCTTTCAAACTACACATTACCCCATTCTTGTTTCTATTTCCCGAATACAGATTCATGTCCCTTTTTTCATTTGCAGGTTTTGAATGGAGAACCCTTGATTCAGCAGAGGGTTCACACCGAGCGGGAGATACCACGTGTCAAGGACGCCGAGCTTGTATCTGATGAACTCTCGGACATTATTCCACCATCAAAGCAAGCCAGTACAGCTGCTGATAATGTTAGTTTCCAAACAACCCCACATTTTTATATAATAACCTGTTATCAATATGTCTCGTATTTTTATTGATCATATGTAGGAACTAAACGGATCACAAGACTTTCATCCATCTGTACAGTATGAAGGACAGACAGCGACTGAGCGCTCCAACGAGATGGTAATTGATGACACCACTAACGCCACCATAGCCATGGATCAAGTTAAGTCAAACTGTGACGATGTAAGTTTAATAATATCCTGCCAAATTTCATCTTAACCGGCTATATACATGACTGGTACATCCAAACTTGATCCCACGCAGGCCTTAAATGTAGAACAACAAATTCAGTCACCTATAGATTACCCAGTTCGGACACTGAACATTGCCCGTGAGGAAATGGCCAAGGAATTTGGTCTCGAAGAAATGGTAATGTTTGCTGTCAAATGACTATATATTCCACACTTCTAAACGGCTGGACTTATATCTTTGTTCTTGATAGGTTTCAAGTTACCCACCCACTTCTCAAGATAGTACTCAAACTGCACCAGCACCAGATACGGTAATGTTCTACTATGTTATATCCAGTGAGTTATTTCAAGTTATCTTCTGTTGTTTTATATGTCCATAAGTTATTTTTCAGAATCTCGACCCTGCGTTGGTATTCCCTAATCCGACATTCTCCCTCGGACTTACACAAGAGGAACCGCTGCCTACAAAACAGTCTGTCTCTGAAGTGGACTGCTCGTTTGAATGCGTGGCTGGCAACGAAAATTGCGACCAGGAGGATCAGATGCTCGCTTGCCGAAAAAGCAAGAGACACAAGACCTTACCAAAATCACTGGTAGGACAGTACGAATGCGACAAGCGTCTCCTTAATCGTGCTCGTGCAGCACTTGTAGATCCCAACAACACAGGCGGAAGCAGCGATTATTCTGCTAAGTTCTCTGCCCTTATCGATAAACTGAAGTCCCCATTGTAAGTTCAAAAACTTAGCCGTATTACGAAAAGATTATATGAATAAGTTGATTGCTATAGATCTAACAAATTAAGTTTCTTGCTATAGAGTTAAGTGTATTGTTTTAGCTGTTAAGTTTATTAATATAATCTTAACAGCTAAAACAATACCATATAATACATTTTATTAGCGGAATAACAATTACGAGAAACAGCTAAGAACAGTCAGTAACCGGCTACAAAAATACTTTGGATTGATAAACTTATTCTGAATTTATCCGGCTAATTCCCAAATTATCCGTATTCACAAATTATCCGGCTAAGTGTATTGTTTTAGCTGTTAAGTTTATTATTATAGGGATAAGTTTATTGTTGTAGCTATTAGTATATTGGTATATCGCGAACTGTATAATTTATAGTCCTAAGTGTATTGTTATATCGCTAAGTGTATTAGTTGCAACCATAAGTGTATTGTTATATTGGTGTATCTAACCATATTCAATTTCTGTTCTTGTTCAGTACAATCCGCATTGGTCAGTCAACATTTGCGAGCAACGACCTACACGAGATTGTTCTTAGATCAAACCCCCTGCAACCAAAGGTATGTTTATATGCTCCTTAATTCCCATCTGAACTGACTGTTAGTAGTATCATTGATGGTTAACAATTCTATTTTCCAAAATCAGGTGGTTGACGTTCTCATGGGCCACATCAGATCACAGTTCACGCTCAACACACCCGTAGACCAGTCTAACCAACCTGTGTTCTTGGACACCCAGTTTGTCTCAGACCTCACTAAACTGTTCCCTAAGTTTTCTAAGTGGTCCAAGAAAGATACATTTCGTTTTCCCACCAACATGATGGAGCGATTCACGAGTAATCCACAGGCAGAGCGTTTCTATTTTCCTTTCAATCTGGACAAGATACACTGGGTGGGTGTATGCGTTGACTCTGCAAGCTGGTCAATTGTTGTGATGGACTGCAACATAGCACTCAGGACAGACAGCTTGATGTCGAGAGAGCTTAGCCCCATAGCTCTTATGTTTCCGTACCTTCTGAAACTATGCCGTAAGCAGCTGGTTCACAAAGACGGGAGAGCATTGTCCATTGTCAGACCTCGTAGCATTCCGCAAAACCCATGTCCTGCTGACTCATCTGTCTCAGCTGTTCTTCTCATCCAAGCCCACGCCGTTGCAGGTGTCGATGTTTGCCAATGCATCACCCCTGATGTTATTGGTAGTGAAGTTGAGAGGCTGGCGGTCATGTTTTATGAAGCCACAGTTGGAATGCTTTAATTGTCCGGACCGTCTATCTTTTATTTCATGCTTATGCGTATTTTGTTGTTGCTCGACTTCTTTTCCTGTCTAAACTTAACTCTCACGGGAACTCATATGCCAACTTTTCGGAGTATTTGTAATGCTTTTTTCCACATGTCTTATATGTTTGATGTTAACGATGTCTTATCTTCCGACGATGTTAACGATGTCTTATCTCCCGACGTATTTGATTATCATTATCCCCTCCAGCTTGTGTTATAATTGTGATGTTACCTTTAACCAGCTAACATAAGACTAGATTAACCGTATGTCCTGTAACCAGCTAACTGTCCTTATTAGCCGTATATCCTATATCGTAGACGTCATGAGTCTAGTTTAACCAGTCAATAGGCTAACCTCTAGTTTACACATTTACATACCGAAAACAATGAATGTGTTTCTGCAATGTCTCTCTCGATTATCACCTTTAACAAAATATTTTCTTTAACTTACTCGGCTAAACACGTTCTTATCCTTTTAATATACTATCCATCATATCCATTTATATAATTAGCGGTCTCACGTATTTTTAGCTGTACTAACTAGTTGTTACACCCGCAACTAATACACCTATACATTTGTTTTTCACATATAGACGACCATACTCTATCCCGCAAAATCAACAAACATTTAAATGCATCTTTTCTTTGGAGAGAACCTTTATTTATCATAACATTGCGATATTACCACTACTCCAACAACCCACAGAAAGCAGTAAGCTAGATTATTATACATAACAATATTATTCTAGCCCTGCTCTTCAATCATCCTCTTTCCGTACATTACTCCCACGCAATCAATCCTCTCACTCCCATTCCTACTTCTTCTTATATTGGTCGCTTGCATGTGGCCTTGTTATGGTTTAGACCCTTGCATCTGCTGCATACAATCCTTCTACGGATGCTTTTCATCTGTCAGGTCAATCAAGACGGTCACATGTATTTACCTCACATTTTTATGAATGTATTAAGGCAATTTAGGATGTTAGTTATTACCAGTTTTTCCCCACGCGAGAAGAACCTTTGTTTCTTTGGCCTTCCTGGGGGACGCCTCGTAGCTGGGGGACTTAGGCGGCGGCCATTGAAGATAGCATCATTAACTGGGAACCCCTTGTAATCACCAACAGGTATTATCATTTCCTGATAAGCACCCCTCAGCATACTCACGTTGTAAGCTTCCAAAACTAGAGTATCAACCAACACACCAGAATGCAAAGCCGCAGCTATTGCGTGGGGACAAGGGATACAGAGCATCTGAAACGCAAAACAGCTACATGTTCTGTTAGCAAGTCTCACATGGTAGCTATTCCCATTCTTGTCTTGCACCTCGAACTCGCCCTCACCAATAATATTGACACCGTAGCCCCCGGTCATCTCAAAGTTTCTTGTCACAATCTTGAGCACACGGGGAGACAAGACGTTGGTATTCCTATTTGCAGAAGCTCTCCTGGTTGCAAACCACTCAGTCAGCTTCCCTCGTATGTAATCAACCAAACGGATTATCGGAAATTCCCTTGCCTCGGTGAGGACTGCATTCCAAGACTCTGCCAAATTGCTTGTCATTATGTCAAATCTATTCCCAGGAAAATGGGATCTTGCCCATTGCTCAAACCCTATATCCAATAGGTATTTTGCGCAGCTCGCATCCATCTCCTTGATCTCGTTGAATGTTTTGTAGAAGTCCTCTAGCCTGTACGACCTTGCTGCTTTCGCAACCAGGTATGTTAGATGACTACCCTTGAAATTCGTTCTGATGTTTCTCTTCAGGTGGACGATGCAAATACAGTGCGCAGCGCCTCCATAAACCTATAGATGCAAGCCATGAAATAACGATTAAACCGTCCTTATCAAAATAGACTTTGTATCAATAATACTATAACCTGCTACAAATATCCAACGATAGCTACACAGTTAATTAACTTGCTAATAAAAATTGACACCGACCAATAAAATATTTAACCCGTTAAAGTAGACGACATGAAATCAAGATTTACGATTGATGATCTCCAAGGCTTGGCTAAGTAAAATGATAACATGCTATAGTATTAAATTAATCGATAAACTGTTTAAAACCCCTACAAATAATATTATAACCGATCTATATTCTATCTAGTTCTAACCTATTGAATAACCATATAATAATAGATGAAACCGACCAATCAGATGTATAGAAAGCTAATCGTCCCAACATTACCTTGCTTAGCCCCTTGTAAATAGATGAATTCCTATCAGACACAAACACAAGACCCTCCTCGTCTGGAACGAAAGCTGTTAGTTGTTGGAAAAACCATCCCCAGGATGCATCGTTCTCGCTGTCAACCACTGCGATAGCCAGCGGAAAAATTTGATAATTGCCGTCTTGGGCCGAGGCTGTTAACAAGCAACCTGCGTACTTCCCTTTCAAGTGTGTCCCATCAACAACAACCACCTTCCTCATATACTGATATCCCTTAACTGAAGCACCTAACGCCACAAACATGTATTTGAACCGTTGTCCTCCATCATCTTTGGGCTCCGTGCATAGATTAGCTATTGTTCCTGGATTGACAGTCACAAGCTTGTTTAAATATGACGGAAGATCAATGTACGAAGTGTTGCACGACCCTTGTACATTATCTATTGCCATATCTCTCGATCTCCAAGCCTTCCAATAAGAGATATTAACGCCATGGTCTCCCCGCATCATCTGTCTTATTTCTCCCGGTCTCGGGCCAGCCCCAGCCCCAGCAAACTTTGTCCGCATCAGCTCCCCAATAACAGAAGCTGTTGCTTGCTGCTGGTAACCTCCACGGACGTCTATCGTACATGTGTGCTTACCTTCGTAGGTTCTGATCTGGAACACATCGGAATCCTTTAACCGTACCGCATACACGCGCCATGGGCATCCCGTTCCACAACACTTTAGGATCATCATTTTGGGATCTGACTTTGCATTTCTGAAACGAAACTTCCTATTGATTGCATGCAAAGCCATATGCTGTTTGAAAACAGTCCTTGTATTGAAAATCATCCCAACATGCAACTTCTCCTCCTTATCACGCATATCTCCTGAAAACATAAAGAGTTATCATTAGTTAATTACCATTTGTAAGTTAGTCAATTTTATTAGCATATATTTGTTCATGTCAAACAAGTTGACATAAAACATTAGAGGCTATAGAAATCAATTTTAGCGGAGCTAGCTATCAAGTTAAATTATCTTTTAAATACCATCTTTTCACAACAACACATCATAAAGAACTATTGAAGAAATCAATTTTATCCTACCTATCTTTCAAGTTAAATTCTTAGATAATTATGTCTTGATGGTTTTATTAAATCGCTAAGCTTAATGTAAAACGGATAAAATAAATGTTACACAAAGGATAATTAAACATAATATTTTGCATTTCCACTCATGCATTATTTTAAGGGTCATCATATCTTACATAGGTTCATCTTAAACATAACCGGTTATCCAAAAGTTTAACCCAACAAAAGCCAACCACACTGGTCAAACTTTGTGTTAACCGCATCCCAAAATACTTAGCCCAGATAGAAATACTTAAAACATAAGACATAGCAATATAAAAGTAGATCATTTCAGTTGGTGATGTTACTAAGCTTTTCCAGACCCACCATCCTTATCAGTTGCAGAAGCTGATCCCTCGTTTGTCTTAGTAGGGATGGTCTCCACACTTGGTCCTCCTCCCCCGCATGCCAAGGTTAGCGTTAGTGCCTCTGGTGGGGGTCCCTGAGATCCAGCAGAGGTATTATCACCTTTTGTCGTTTTTTCCTCTGCGGTGACCCCACCTACAATGCAACACACACGCAAATGCATCAATACATTACCCCTCCAAGATTAATAAGCTTTGTTTTAGAAAATAACTTCGGTTTAACCTGGATTCTCCATTGGGACCACAGTACCACGTCCTATTCCCAACGCAGCTCTAATCACAACACCCGCTTCCATGCATGCTGAAGTGTTCTTAGCAACACTCTGTGCGTGATTCACAGCAGTGTTGTTTGTGGAAGAGGACCCATCGGCATCCACCAAGGCAACACCTCCCTCCTTCGTGAGAGGAATAGTCTTTGTGATTCCAGTAAGAACAGCATTATCCTCATCGCTGTCAGTTGATTCACAGGTTGACATTGTTTGCTCATGCAGAACACCCTCCCAAAAGGCATTTTCACTTGCCTCCAATGCAGCCGCACGCTCGCGGAGGCTAATCTCTGTGTAACCCAGAAAATCTACTCCCACGTCCCAAAGCACAGCTGGTCCTTTGTTCTGAACCACGGAATCCAGTGATATTCCCTTTCCTTTATCAACCGAGCCTTCTCCCCCTGATCAGAAGAGAAAAAATTCAGTAACTACTAGGAAAATAAATACGCTATAACCAGATAATAATATGTTTACACTTTTCAGATCAGAATTATAATACCATATAATACATTTGACTAGCGGAATAACAATTATGAGAAACAGCTAAGAACAGTCATTAACCGGCTACAAAAATACTTTGGATGGATAAACTTATTTTGAATTTATCCGGCTATTTCACAAATTATCCGTATTCTAATTTTTTTAGAGATCTATATCTCATGCAGAGATTCCTATAAGGGTGCTAACAATAATTAGCAAAATATAAAATATTGTAAATATCTAATTAACTTAACTAGCCGGCTACAACATTAACTTGGAACCACAAACTTACTCTGAATAACTCCCCTAGTTGAATCCATCCGCACAACAACTCTGCTGGCGTCTTCCATCTCAGAGTCATCGTCAAGCCTAATTATCTCAGTCCCAGGCCCTCCCAGCTCATACTTGTCGCTATTTTTCTCTCTGTCGGCATGCTCCATCTCCATTGCTACTCGGTGAAACAAAGCCATTTCTTGGTCACCAAATATTTCGTTCATGACTTCCTCACTCGCTATCATCCTCTTGCCAAAAACCAACTCTGAGACATTTAATTTTACATACCCGCAGTGTTAGCCAACTAATATTTTCTTACAAAACAATACAAAATGTAATGGATTTTATTAGAAATACTTACTTTCGTAAGCTGCCTTTGCGCATGCATTTTGAGTGTCATCAACAATGAAAGATGTTGAACCGATGTAAAACGGTGAGCGACGGTTGAAATGATAGCGCGCCACACCTTTTGCCCCCATTGTGACATAAAAGGTGAACTCCACCATCCAAGGCCTTGATGTCATTAGCTGGAGTAGCTCGCTAGTACTCCCTATGGTAAGTGGTGGAGTATGGCCACTAGGGGCAACCATCCAGTCGGGCAAACCATAGGTGATAACCATGGGTTTGCTCTCACACACCCCATAATGGCCTCTCACAACACCCTCAACAGTGGCGAGGCTCTCACCCCCCTCCATGTACAAAGTAATTCCGGTGTCGTTGGGTTCCGGAATGAAATGCCAGTACTGGGAATCGTTCTTCCTCCACTCGCCAAGCCACAGACGCAACATCCTCCCCATTTTCTGCGTTTAAAGTAAAAAAATATCAGAATCCACAACATGAAGCTATATGTATCTTGTTTAGAAGACAGCTACTGCTAATTTAATGCTGTAAAACATGGATTTTGTATTTGATTTTTAAAACCGAACATTCCCAACATTTAATGGATCCTAACATTAAGTACTTGATGATAGACAAATATCGTAGACAAACTGAGAACGTTAACCGAACTAATAAATACGATGCTCATAAATAACCGTTATCAGAAACCAAGGAAATAACTAAGAGAAATAGAAGCAAACCTTTCTTTCAGACTCAATCTCTACAACTTGCTCTGAGTTTGTCTGTGTTTTACTTACCAGTTACCTGGTTTTATAGACGCCCAAAGATTTCTGAACAGGACAAGTTTCACATTACCCAAGCTTTGCGTGTTATCGAGGTAAATCTCCTAGCTGGATCCCTTTTTATTTCTTCTGGGCGCCGAATGTGTCAGCTCGTGAACGGAGATGCTTACACCTGCGGGAGTTAACAGTTTGTTTCCGTCTAACGAGGTAGAATATACAAAACTATAATAAAATCTACTTTAGATATGGTTGTACTTGTGTAGATATTAGAAGATTTCTAAACGTACTTTCCTCAGACCCTACAACTCTAGAAGACCATATGTTTGAAAGGGTAATCTCGACATATCAACCCTCCCCACTTACACAAATCTCTTCCCTGTTTCGCTATGTTTGGCATATACTGAGTTTCCATGTTTTCCATGGTTTTTGGGCAAATTATCCCTTAAAATTACATGTTCACAGATTATGATGAGGAATATTAATTTAAAACGTTGGAGAAGAGTACAAGAAAAGAGAGAATAAAGGGTCGCTCTCTTCTGTCCTATCTAATCTATAGTCAAAGCAAAAGCCAAAGGTTAAATAAATAAATAAAAGACTATAAGAAAAAACAAACACAAACACATTTAAAATATAAAATTTAAAAGAAATAATAAAAATCGTGTGCTTTGATTTTGATACCCCGGAGACGACGGGATTCATACAATTAGAGAGAAAACGAAACTGTCTCCTCTCTGACTACTTTTTTTTTATTTTCTCCCCCACTCTCTTCGCTTCTCACTTCACTCTCTATTTACATTTTTGTTATATGTATTTATTTAATTTCTTTTATAAGATTTTGGGATCAACCAAATTCAAGTTTCTGACCGTATATTGTTCAACTATACCTAAAGAGATAACTATACATTAAATATTAGTACCTCTTTGAGTTTATGAATATATTGTATGGACATTTAGTTCGTAGACTAGGTAAGACCTGCGCCCTGCGCAGGGTTAAACGGTTCTTAAAAAAATTATGTTCTATAAATCCGCACCCTTTCAGATTGAGATATTTTGTAAAATATTTGAAATAAAAATATTTTTAGAAATTTTTTCTATAATAACAAAAGATATAATAAGAAATATTTTAGTGATTTGATCAAATTAAAATTGTAAAACCATTTATTTTTTAATCAATTTAAATATGTTATATGATTCTAAAATCTTCAAACATATAGTTTAACTTTAACGATATTGAAATAGATTTATTTTTTGATATGAATATATATCAAATCAAAACTTTCTACTCATATATATTTATGATCATTTTTATTTATGATAAGAACAAAATTAAATTATTGATTACAAAATTTTCAATATGAGATTTTTAGATTTTACAACAGTAATTTATAGTCACTTAAAATATAATATATCATATACAAACTTTTTAAATTTTTTGACATGATTAATGTGACTGTTTAGTTTATTTAATAGCATAAAATTTAACAAAAATAATAAATGGTATACTAATTGTTGTAAAATATATATTATTCAAAATCACTAATTATCATATATTTTTAATCACATTCAGTAATTTTGTAGCATGTAGATACATTTTGTAGATATTTAACTAATATTATGTTGATACATTTTATAAACTTAGTATTTTTTGGAACCTCATGCATGTACCATACAAAACATACATGTCCAAAAGAAAAATATTTGAATAAATGTAATTTGCAACGCCAAAACATATATGTAAATTACCGAACCAGATCAAAATATAATAGTCTGTCAGATTATTAGAAGTCAATTAAGTTTTTAAACATTTTTGGACAGAAGTGTAACCGAAGTAACATATTAATTGTAAAATCCAAAAATTGTTTGTCTCTGCTGCAACACATGGACGGATTGCCCCACTTCATCCTTCTTCATGGTTCCATGAATCTTGTTACCCTATTAAAGATGAACACAGAATAGTAAGAAATCTTACATACTATAATACCGAGCATAATTCACACAATGAAGCATCATATATATCATTAAACTTACTCTAGCATCCACAAAGATTATCTCAATAGTCTCACCACTCCCAGCTGAATACTGCTCCCACAGCTGGATGGTTTTGATTCTAACCTTCCACATTGATTTGAAAAGGCTCAGGTCTGAGATATGGTCATCGCAGCCATGGTGAATTTCTAAGATTTGGGAAGGATCAATGATTTTGCTCTTGTTTAATGAATGACGAAATGACTCATTTCCCCTTCGGTTATATAAGAGGAAAACAGAGAATTATGGAGAATATATTTGTAACTTAAACCAATTAATGGAATAAATTTAGCTTGTCAATAAAAATTAACGCACAATCTCAGTAACATTTGCCATATATAGGTCATTGATTTTATATTCTCAATAAACGTCTTATTAACTTGCGGAATCACGTAGAATTTTTAGCATATATAAGGGATACAGTGCATTTTAAATAATTAAATAGTCAAAACTATATATATACTAACCTAAAATAAAAATGGCCATAAAGAACGTATTTAAGGGACGTATAGTTCCAGTAATTAGGCTAGAAACATTCTTATCTTACTTGCATAAACCGGCATATAATAGTTTACCAAATTCATATTGGTTCGTTTAAATTATATCATTGCGATTTGCGGTAATAACCTTTATCCCCATATTTAAAATTCGACCAAGCTCATTATATACAGAAAGCTATGCATTCCTTATTATGTAGGTGAACCGTAGCATTGCTATTCTAACGATGAACCGTAAATTATTTAAAACATCATGATGAAGTAAAGTAAAGTAATGTCTTAAGAAACAAAGAACGAACTGTCCGACTTCATCTTTTTTCACGGTCCCATGTATCTTATCACCCTAGCAAGTAAGAAACAAATATGTCAAGTAAGGAACAAAGGTATCTTAACCCAAGTAAGAAACAAAGATACAACTGACTCTGGAAAATTTGAAAGTGGACAACCGTTTCGTGAATTAAGTGGAACTGTGAGAGAGCTATAGCTTATTGACGACTAAAGTTGTGCTGCATTCTTATAGTGAACGTTGTCTTCGAAGGGATTTATATATTAGTAACATTTGGCATTAACCTTCGATGCGTAATCTTAGGTAATAAATAACAAATCGCTAAATTGTCGATCAATGATTAATACACGGAAAATACTTCCCATTGATAACGTTTTTAGATATTAGCTAATATGGGATTTTGGTGATAGACTGATTTGTACGAATGATTGCCAAAATAGCCGCTCATCAAAACTTACCAAATATAATATATACGTGATTATATCAAATTTAATAATTACACTAATTTACAATCATATTCAAATCATATAATTACAATAATTTAGTCGTCAAATATGATTGATATAAATCTTATGATTACATTAATGTCTTGCATTAATATATACATGATTGACCTGAAAATAGGTAAGTCGAGGATCAAGAGAAAGTGGTTTAACCATATTTTTATTTTCGATCACCACATACAATATGAAATATTTTACGCTTAACCCTAATTTCACGTCAAAATAATAATAGAAAATAAAATGTCTTAGACTATAATTCCTGAGTTAGAAAAATACATTGAAGTGTATTTTACGCTTAACAGTAATAGCATTGTCAGACTATAAAATGGGTATTTTTTATATTGTTATCTAATTAAATTTTTTATATTGTTATCTAATTAAATTTTTTATATTACTCCCATAATTATATTGATATGGGAGAAGTTTTGGTGAAATATCAATCACAATGGATCTATATATGGCAATAATTGACCGGTTTTAAATTCCAAATTCCATAATTTCAACAATGCTATTACGGAATTGTATATGAGAGTATGGTATAAGATGATTATGAATGTGGAACCACAATGGCATTTACATGTAATTTCTCTAGTGAATTAAGGGTGAATCTATATGTGGGCTGAGAGTGAATGTGGTGCTGCCACGTCTGCATGGCACCCATGTAAATAACATATAACTTTAAGGTTACTCTCCCAAATTGCTCCTTGATTAATAAGAAAGGGATATGTTGACTACAAAATCTGCCGATCTTGTTTGACCAATTTGTTAAGTCTGTTAGGACAAAATCAATCTGATCTGTCACTTTAAAGTAAATACGTAATTTAAAATATGTATATATAGCAGATTTATATTACGAATCGTCAGATTGTTTGATTATTTTGTATAATAAACTCCGTCTTATATGCCTAAGAAATATTACTATTTCTCCCACTTTTGATTTAGAATATATACTTTGTGTTTTGTTTTCTTATAGAGGGTTATATACTTTGTGCTTTGCCTTCCAAATGTAGGGAAAAAGTTGTCTTACGAAAAGTACCTTTCTCTTCAAATGCACTCTCATACATGCATGATACGCATAAGATATACACATTCGTGTACGATACAATGCACCCCGTGTTTATGTCATATAAGAATTCTCTGTATTGTTTTTTTGGTCTGTATTATTGTAACGCATAATTGCTAGATTGATATATGCATATGTACATATATAATTATATTTATCATACCTAAAAAATATCAACCAGAAAGTATATTTTGTTTGTTTCTTTGAGTAAGCAAGCACAAGTAAACTCTAAATACCCTAAAGATTTGCTTCTAGTTCCCTTTTCATTTTCCCAAATATTCTTTCTCGATTAAAAAATTCTTTCTTATTTTCTTTGAGTTGTCTCTACGAAAATGTTAGCTATCCTTTCCTCACAGGACTATTAATATAAGATTTCTTTTCTTCATTGACCATCTCGATAAATATTTTACGTAATGGGAAAAGACATTTTATATATATAAGTTGATGTATTTTCATCTACACAGAATCGATTTAATTTGGGCTGTGTTAAGTAAATAGTTAGTTTCAACAGACTAAATAATAAAGTAAACCGTTTTATTTAAAAATTAAATAAAAAATGTTTTGGAAGGAAAAATTCGTATAATTTTTTCCTCTTTTTACTTTTGTTTTAATGATATGCATATTATTTTCGATCATTGATATAAGAAACGACATAAATTTAAAATCAGTTAAAATTACGTTAAAAGCATATACAAGGTATAGTCTCTTGCGCCTTCTGCACAAAGAGGACAAAAAAAGAAAGAGGACACTTTCATTCCTTGTATAAAAGGGCAAGAATATGCCAAATCTAATCTATTAAAAGAGAAGGAGTTCTAAAAAATCTACTTATACAAGATTATTGGACCTATTCATTAACTAATTATTATTTTTGGTCATACCTTGTATTTCTCTAACTATATAATTATCAATTATCTTATATTTCACTAACTATTCAATAATCAATGTTTGTATTTATTACTCGACATATACACCAAAAATTTATACATAACTCCATTATATCAAATATCATCTAATAAAAAAAATGTGGCTCATGAGTCCATAACCAAAATGTCACTAATGAATTCCAATACTAAAATTATATTGCTCTTTTGTGCCATCAGACACAAACTATGCAACAGGTCACTCCATTCTTTTCATTGATCCAACTCGGTTTTTTAAAATGAAAAAGCTACCTGAATGTTTATGTTGATCATTTTAAAATATTTATCTACGAACATTATATACATCACAGCTTATCTTTGATTAACACTTTTAATAATTTCAAAATGATTTTAAAGAAAACTATTTTTGCGTATGTTAGTTTAATAATATACCTTAATATAGTCAGAATATTCTGTTAAGAATATACTATAGTACGATTTAAAAAATATATACTATAAAAAGAAAATCATTTTAAATATCTATTATAAAAAGGTTGTTGCATCCATATATAATTTTTTCTTTATCATACCATTAACTACTCTAACCATACAATACTTTAAATATTTTAAACGAACCCTACTATTACTTCTCATCTTATATGATACACTTCTCTAATTTTTTTAACATCTAATTTTTTTAACATCCAATATTATGATCGTTATACAATAACATTATACACCATATCTTATGCTTAATAATGGGTCTATAATATTTAGTTATCAATTATTAAAATGAAAGCATATATCATACAACATATTATACCATGACCTCTTACATTATATAATTTCAAATATTTACAAAATCAAATCTGAAAAAGCACATTAGAAAATCATTTGTTCAAACAAAATTATATATTTTACGTTAAATAAACTTTATAGAAAATATCTATAATAAAAATTATTATTTAAGGTTGTTGCACCCTTTCATTAGACTAACTTTTATTTTGGTCTTACCTTTATATGTTTGTGAGTTGTGACAATACATTACTCAGTAACATTATACCATATATATACCCGATTTTCACTCATTTCCTAAGTTAACCACTATCGAATATATTGCAATGTAATAAACCTATTCTCTCAGAGATATTTCTTCCCTATTCTAACTCATATTAAATTATTATTAACTCTTTGTTAACAAAATCTATGAACAATATATTGTTTAACTTTCCGTAATCTCCTCACTAATATATTCCTGCATTGCAAGGTATTTAAATGAGTATATCACACAAATCCTTTTTAAAATATGTTACAGCTTGATAACACATGCTATGACATTTTGTCGCAATTAAGATAATTAATCAAATTGATCGAAACAGTGTAGTATAAAACTGTAAACAATTTTTCTATGTCAAGAAAATTAGCCAACATTGGTCAAAGCAATATCATTTATAATCATTATAGCAGAATTTTCATAAAAGTTATACTATACTATTTGTGCTATATCTATAAAATAATATACCATAACATTTACATGATTCCTACGCTGAAAACTTTTCTCTTTATGTATATAGAAATATTTATTTTTAAGAGTTATCTATCATTAAATAAAATATCAATATAATATCTATCAATTTTTTTAAAAATATTCTTAAATTTATAAAAGAAGTTTAAATCTCACAATTTTGTCTTTTAATTTTTGGATTATAAATAGACCTAAATAGATCCAATTTACAAAAAAAAATACAAGTTAAATGGCGTCAGATTAGATATGAGTTTTCACCTGCTAATCATAAAACTAAACTTTTTTACTAAATTTTTTGGACTCTTAACATGTAATATAAAGTGCTGATTTTTTAAACATTGTTACATTGACACATAGTAGAACCAAACTTTTTTACATTATCGAAGCCTACTCAATTTATTTCCTTACAAACTCTGAAACTATATATGTATAAAATATGATGTAGTCGTATAAAACTAAAAGAACATTAAACATGTAGTTACATAAAAAATACTGGGTTTGGGCATTTGAATATTTTGAATATCCGATCGGATATTGTGTAGGATTTGGACCCAAACTGAGAGATCCACGGATCCAAAAAAGTTCAGTAAGTACTTTAACCAAAATTCATGCATGAACCAAATATTCTTGAATCGGTTTCGGTTCGGGTTTTCGAATCCGAATAAAATTTCCAAACTTATAAAAACAAACATATATTTGATTTTTTTAAATTATGTTTTAAAAAATAAACCCGCGCTTTGGGTCAAAAAAAAACTCAATAAGTACTTTAACCTAGACCCGGACATAAACCAAATATTTTGAATCGGTTCCGGTTCGGGTTTTCTAATCCGGACAAAATTCTCAAACTTATAAAAACAAACATATATTTGATCTTTTTAAATTATGTTTTTGAAAATAAGTCTGCGCTTTCGAAGCGCGGATCAAAATAGTATTTCTATTATATATGATACTAGGCCACAATGAATGGTCATGTAGAAATTGACGAAAATGGCTTAACTTAACTTTCTCTGGAAAAAAACAGCTAGTATTTCTTAAAAAGCAGGAACTCTATTATTTTCCAACCAAATTAAAGCCCACGTGTCTTCTATTCATTAGTTGCTAATTTTAGAGATATAAATAACGTTGGTCCATCATATTGCATGTCCAACGTCTTATGTCTTTATAAGTTTTTTTGGGCCAGTCTCTATAATTTTATTTTTTCCTATACTTTATACTACGTGCATTTCGCATCATTTAATGGTTTTTGGGTCCTTTGACTACTGTCAGTATCAGACATAACTGAGATAAGATGTGAATTGATACTCTTGTCAAAACGGTATACTATATACTCTTGTACAAATGATTTTATAAGTTATTTTCTAGGGTTTTTACTAAGAAAAAGCATAATTAGTGAATGCGATCGAATATAAAGTGTTCCGTAGATGGGTATGTAGACGTGTAATAAGATCAATGCATGGACACAAACGTACGTCGGTAAATGAAACCAATATGACAAGTAATTAAGCACTAGATACTGTTTTATTTGAAATTTATAGGAGTGTTTTATTTATTTGTTTATGAAAATAAATTATCACTGCAAGCATTAAATGGATCCAACAGAACATGAGGTTCTATAGTGTCTAAATTAATAATTTACACCTTTTTGGAATATATCGGAGAATGAAAGACTCCGTTGATTCTACCAATTCGTTGACGTTCATATCTCTTTGTCACATATTGATTTTTTCTCTTTATACTTAATTATAGTATTGATTTTAAACTTTCTACGTTGTACATATAAATCTACATCTTGTTAGTAGAAGATACGTTATGATCTGTCTATATGTATGTTGAATAATAAGGAATTTTGATTTAATTTTTCTAATGAACCCACATGTTTCTTGTATTGTGGAAAAAGATGATCATACTCATTTTTTAACATTGTTAGTTATGCTAGTATTACATAAAGGATAAAAGGAAGTGATTCGTTTCAAATCAATTTCACAATAATTGCTTCTGAGCCAATCTTTCGGTGAAAAACTAATAGCACTTTATACGAACTTAAATTAATTTTGAAGTCGGACATAATATATTATATAAATAGTTTTACATTTCTTAATTTTATCTCATAAAATTCAACGCCTGAGTATATCATTATGAACTGTCTTATATAAGTCTACATTTGACGGTTCTACTTGCATCTTGATGAATGATCTCTTATAAGTATATTCTATATTTATCTACATAATTTTTTTTAACTGATTATCTACATAATTTTTTAGAATTCAAAATCCAACCTTCCAGGATATAAGTATATATTAAACCCAGTGGTCAAGCCACTAAACTACTTTCCATATTGTCACAGAGAGGAAAAAAAACTGGGCTAAAGAAAAGATTTTCTTGCACACCTTTCTTACTGAGAAGAGAAACTAGATGATGTTCGTTAAGGAACATAAGAGAAATAATCGAATCCACTAGAGCGCCTTGCAAAAGTGTTTTCTTTTGTAGCATCAAATTCCTAGTAGGCATAAGCTCTTCCAAACGACGTTTGTATAGAAACAAGAATAAAAAGGGAAACGTGAATAATGTTGGTACCTGCTAGACAATGTATGGATTGGAGTATAAAAATTTATTTTCTTTTTTTATGGGTCAAATATTTCAACTATTAGCAATTATATTAATTTGATGAAAACATGGTGATAGCTTCTCTGCTCTTCAATGTATCTGAACTCTTGCTTATTCAATAAAGATTCATAGATGAAAAAGAAGAAGCTGTTTTTGGTCTAATGCGGCAAGGTTTTCCAACAAAAAAAAACATTTAAATTATGCATTAATTGGTTTTTCGTATTTGCAATGCAAATAGCCCAACATGATTTGTTCATCATTATCTCATAAATAATGTATATAATATGCTTTCTCGCTTTTATTTTCATTTTTTTTCTTTCTTTCACTTTCACCGTGCAAAATTATCCCAATCAAGTCTCAAGTGGCATTCTAGTTGCGAATAAAGGGAATGCTTAGAGTCTTCCGTATTTTTTTTAAAGAAACACCCAAAAACTACTTCTATGCTTTACGTTTTTGAAATATAATCTTAGGATTACATTGGACCCACCGGTTTTTAATATGCAAATAGCAGAATTTATATAGTTGTGAATTACATTATTTCATTCTTTTCCAATCTCAAAAGGAATGAGACAAAAGTTTGACATTATTACCCCCTTTTATATTTTGTAAAGATATAGAAAAGATATTTACTATCACATAATGAAGTTGTACGGCTAACTGGCTGAATTTTAAATATAATACACTTACAAGTTTCTTTAAAAAAAAGAAGCTAGTGGTACTATTTCGGAAATACATAAGAATATTTGTACTTACAAATTAATTTACTGGAAAAGCTATCTCAATTCATTGGAGAATAGAAAGTTTGATAACTAGCTAGTAATCAATCTATCACTAATACGAGACATCTTTTTGTAAGGTATCTATCAAAATTTGATGAAATTTATTACTGCATAAAATTTTTGATCACTCGCTAATAATCAATTAATTTTATTAAAAGTATGTTTTTATTTACATTTTTGTTATAAATACATATATATAACCAAATTTAAAAAGAATAGAAATAGAAGTTAATGAAAATGTTGGAACTACACTCCAACAAATAACTTATCAGAAATAATTAAAATGACATGTATTTTTCGATAAGGAAAATCACATGTATTTTTTTTGTTCACTGTCTGTATCACATGTAAAATATATAACATAAAAATCAGTCAATGATATATATATTTGTAAAATTTCTAGATCACTAGTGCTGGTTTTGTTATAAAGAAACTGAAACAAGACTTTGACCAACGTTCTTTTTGGGTCATAATCAAGGTCAATTCTAAAAGAATAGAAATCCATGTTATATTTATTTTTTGTGTCGCATAAAATTGGCTATTCTATACCAATTGTTTTCCCTTCTACAAGAGTATATTTATTGGGGGGGGGGGGGAGATGGGGCCTAAGGAATTGGCAAATTGTACCATGGGTTGGTTCAAATGCAATGGACAAGACCGAAGCTTGGGGAAGAATGAGATGTGGCATGAAGGTGTTGTAGTTGTCTCATTAACCAACAACAGTCATAGAGAGATATGTGATGTATATTGTTCATGAAGGGGTCCATATCATGATATTTAAATTGGGTGAATCTATCATGTAATGTCAATTCTCTATGTTTATATATTGTTATTATGATTAATAAATAGTTAGAATATTATGAGGGTGAAAGAGCACACAAAACCAAAGAATGTACTATTACACCCACCAACATCGCGTAACTATAATACATATATGTACTTACCATAGCGACAAGGTTCTAATCCATACCGGGTTGAACATGTATTCTTGTCGCTTTGATTTTTCTTGCAACCTTTTCTCGGATTTCTATTTATTAGGTTTAACAATATTTTCTTGTTAGGCATCGACAGATAGCCTTTATCTGACTAATAACAGTTTGGTAGTTATTAGTCATAAATTATTTCTATTCAGGTTCTTGATTTCATTAAAATGACAAAGTTTCGAGTCATGGTAATTAAATTAACTAATCATCGGTTATAAATATTGATAGTTTGACAAGAGATTTTTCTTATATATCATACGTCTAATATTCAATCGTGAAACTGAATCATGTGTTGCGAATGAATGATTAAAAGCGATAACAACAACAAACACACATATATATGTATATAAACACATCACATTTATGAGAGTTCTTATTATAAACTTCATCTATAAAACCCGTCACATTTATGGTTACGTTGATATGGATTCTTTAAGCAGGTGTGAAACCTAAATGAGCTATATTCGCAAGGTGTTATCTAGTGGGAACTAAATAAAATTTTGAGATAAGTGTAGGAATATCTCAAATTTGAATAAGCAAAGTCATCTTATATGATTTTTCAAAAAAAAAAGTCATCTTGAATGATAAATGGATCAAAAAGCTTAATTAATCGATGTAAGTTTAGGTGATGAAGAGTTAGCAGAGAGGAGAGAGAGAGAGAGGAAGGAGAGAGAGAGAGAGAGAATAGAGAGAGAGATCGAATAGAGAGAGCGAGATAGAAGTATATAGCGCTGCGCGATAGACTCGATATAGAAGCGAGACTAGCGATCATAGGTAGATCTTCTAGTCTCTAGAGATCGAGAGAGGAGAGAGAGAGAGAGAGAGAGAGAGAGAGACTTTTCTGCCCATTGCAGAAAATACAGCCTGATGTGAGAGGTGATGAAATCATTTTGTAATCGATTGCTTTATGATTGCTCCTTTCATTTTAATTTTTTTCCTTTAAAACTATAAAGAGGCATTTATTAACAAGTGAAAAAGTTATTATTGGGTTGGAATTTGTTTTTTCTTTCTCTAAAGCTGATTAAAGTAGAAGAGAAAAAGAATACATTCAATAAACAAAGTGCTTTTTTTTTTTGAAATTTGCTAAACAAAGTGCTTTTACCAAAGCTTTTCCCCATCTGTGTTCTCACTTAAATAAATGCGGAGTATTATTTATTGCTGACAAACAAAATTATGTATAAGATAAAGTCATGATATGAAAAAGCAAAAGTTACAAAAAAAGCTGCAAGATGATGAAGGTATAATGACTATAATAATCGAATGCATGCATGCATTGCATTGTCCTATTCTTATATACACACACCACATAACAAAGTAACTTTTTACTAACTTCTGCTGACTCGTTTGTTTCAACCCTTTCAAACATTTACTTTTTTTTTTAACTTTAAACATTTACTTATTCTTCTGCTTCACAAACCTTCTCCCAAACTATGTGATGCTTCTTTAAATTTAAAAGTAGATATGTGTGTATGTATATATATTGGGTGCAACTGGATTAATATTTTTTAGAATATAACTGTTTGGAATACCTTATTCCTCAAGATTCCAAAATAAAACTACCATTTACATGGAATAGAAAATAAACTTCATTCCATTAATTTTTGAGGAATAAGTGGAAACAAGTGGAATGTAGTTATAAAAGATTCAGGATAAAAAATGATCGTGAATGATGTGGAATGGAATACAATTAAATTCAAAATTATTTATGCACAAAGTAATAGCAACATCTTCTTTCAGATTTAACACCATATCGTACGTTCATTATGAAACCACCAAAATGAAAAGTTACTCTCCGTTACCAGGTACTATCTCGTTTCATCATTGTTCTATTATATATTGATTTTTTTTATTTTTGAAAAAAAATGTATGAAACACTGCAGAAGGTTATTTTTATATCATATATTAAGAATACTAGTGATCTTCATTCCATTGTATTCCTCTAAAAGGTTACCATTTATGTTGCAAAATGTTTTCCAGCGACTACTCATTCCGTTTTGTAACTTCCTTCATTCCATCTGCTGACATTCAATTCCATTTTATTTAATTCCTTTGATTCAGAGTATTCCTAAATTATGTAACCAGTTACCGCCATTATTTGCATAGAAAAATGTATGCCATGCATGTCAATCTTATCATGTAGATTTTTGTTTTTAACTTATGTGGTTAAACTCAATACCAATGTCTAGTACCAATTTCCGATATTAATGTGGAACAACGGTGAATTTGACTTAATCTTAACATTGATAAAACAAGGCGAGTTCTCAACCACTACTTTTTTTAACATAAAAGTTTAGTTAAATATTTGAATCAAAGTATTTCAAAATAGTTTTAAACTGTTAAAGTTTGGTCTGGGTCAGCTCTAGATTAATTTGGAGTCTAAATCTCAAATCATAAGTACGAATGAAATTGATTAAGAAATAAATCTAATCTGACTACAAAATGTTTGATGACCAGATAAAAATTAATTAAGACGAACAATAATACTTAAAAGCCAAATACGAAAAAATATGATCAAAGTTTCAAGAAAATGTTTCCAGGTACTAATATCGTTCTCGATTAATTGATAGTTTTGTAACTTCTGTTACCCCCTGCGTCTCCTAGACTCTTGTTTAGCTCACTGTAGAAAAGAGTTTTTTTTTTTACACATAGAAACGAGTTTCTATATTTTAAACTTATATTATTGAATCCACAAAAGCTGAAACGGACCCAATAGAGATGTTATTATCTATCCATCTTCGGCTACCGTCGAGTCGGGTCTAGTTTGGGCCGCCTACTAACGGAGAAGTTTGTAGACTTCGATTTTGGTTCATGTCAAAAACTTGACTAAACCAAGTCTTGAGTTTTGTAATAATAACATAGAGATTCCGAAATAGAACAGAGTAAAAGCTGGAGAAAAGAACTATCGTTATTACTTGGAAAGAGTTTAAATCAAACATTCTTAAACAAAGAGAACATGAGAACTGTTTCATAATGAGAAAGACAAAGTAGAAGAATGAACATGAACTGATATTAGAAGTTCCTTGAGACTCAAGGTTTCCAGAGGATTGTTGTTTCAGCAACCATGGAGGTTACAGTGTAAGGATCCATGTTCGACGCTGGCCTACGATCTTCGAAGTATCCTTTTCCATCTTTCTCAGTGTCGCGGCCAACTCTAATCGATGCCCCACGGTTGGCAACACCCTGTACAAACCGGTTAGGTTAGATCATACTTTAGGCTAATAATTAAACTCTGGCATACTGTAACGCCTAAGCGTGGAGGAATATCCATGACAAATGTATACATTTTAAAGAAAAGTCTTCTTACCCATAAGAAAGTGTTGATATCAGCAGTCTCGTGTTTTCCAGTGAGACGACGCTCGTTGCCTTCACCATAAGCAGCGATGTGTTCCTTGTGACGCAATCCAAGCTTCTCTATCGCTTTCTTTATCACCTCGTACCCTCCATCTTCTCTCATCGTCTTGGTACTGCAGAAAACAAGAAAAACCCAATTCAGAACAAAACAAAAAAAAACACAGTTAAGAAACCATATAAACAGAATCTTAGCAAACCTGTAATTTGTGTGTGCTCCTGCACCATTCCAATCTCCCTAGAATTGAACAATCAAACAAAGTAATTCAGTTAGTATGAAAGAGGCAAAGGTTTATTAATAACTGAAAACATGAGTCCTGTTCGTTTGGTTGACGCTGTTTTCGGCGTCGGCGTCGGCGTCTGCGTCGGCGTCGGCGTCTGCGTCATCTTAGTTTGATTGTTGTTCGTTTTGTAGACGCCGACGCCGACGCCTACGCTGACGCTGACGCTGATTGTTGTTCGTTTCGAAGACGCTGGACGCTGCCGCAGATGCTGGACGTTGACGCAGGAAGCAGTTGTTCGGCGTCTGACGCTCGACGCTATTTTTTTTGGCGTCTGACGCTCGACGCTGCGTTCGGACGCAGACGCAGACGCAGGTACCCGCGTCGATGAAACGAACAAGCGTCGATGAAAAAATATTGCCGCAGACGCAGACGCCGGACCTGCGGCGACCAAACGAACAGCACTATGCTAAAGCTAACCGGAATTGGTTTAGGGTCAAGAGACAAAACAACTCCAGCCAATTCTGTGATCCTCTGTTTTTAACATAGCCAAGAAACAGAGTCATAAAACAGAGTATATGAAGAGACATGTCGTTATAGGCGTGTTTATATTTACATACCTCGAGGATGTAACGAGCGACCCAGACCTGATCGGCTGCTGCGATTCCAACGGTTGGACCGACTTGGAACTCCCACTAAAACCCACACAATATTAGTTTCACGGTCTGATCACGATCAAATATGATATTGAATCAGAAGAATAAAAGGGAATATATTAAACCTGGCCAGGCATGACTTCTCCGTTAGTGCCACTGACATTGATTCCGGCGTAAAGACAGGCTTTGTAATGAGAATCTACTATGTCTCTTCCAAAGGCTTTGTCTGCTCCAACTCCACAGTAGTATGGTCCCTGTTTTTTTTTTATTGATAAATATTTCTTATTTATTTGGCGAAAAACTGGAGTTTTGGATTAAGACCACGAAGTGATAAGATTCACCGGGAAGATATTTACCTGAGGACCTGGGAAGCCGCCGACTGGCCAACCAACCGGCCACTTAATATCCTTTTGAAGCAAAGTATACTCTTGCTCAATTCCATACCTGGATTTCAGTATATTTGAAATATCTAATTAATTTAGAAAAATATAATGCTAATAGCCTCAAAATTTAGAGTCCCAATGTGTTAATGGTCACATTATTTTATTACGTTATAAAAAATACAGTATATCTCAACAAAATTGACTAGGTCATGTTGATGTTGATGTTGACAAAAAAAATGCAAACTTAAAGTTTTCAAACAAAAATTGAAGTCAACTTTCACAAAATATTCATTCTGAAGATGTCTACCATGTTTCTTCGGCGACAACGGCTGGATCGCTAAAGATCTTGGCCGCCGCATGCCTTTTGTTTGTTGGGATGGGTTCGCCAGCCGGTGTATAAGCGTCACACATCACCTAAATCCAAATCAATCACAGAAACAAAATAAATATTGCAACAAATTTGAAGAGTATTGTTCTAGTTGTTTAATTGAGTTATTACGAGGATGTTGTTGCCTCTTCTGAAGGGGTCTTTGAAGATAGCTTGAGGGCTGAAAAAAACACATAGAAAACCCTCAATATCATAAGTCCACGAATTATAAATTTAATTAACTTAGTGACTATATTTTGGAACGTACTAGATGATGACTTCACTGTCATCGCCGGGAGCTTGGCCGGTGCTTGAACCGTCATAATTCCATTTCGGTAACTCCGATGGATCCTTCACTGGTCCTGGCAAAGTCTGCAGAAATAATATTATTAATCAGTCCTTAAATTCTTGATATTATTTTAACGAATAACTACAGAAAAACAAAAAACAAAGTCAAACTAAACTAATTACCCTTGCTTTGCTTCTCATATCCAAGCCTGATCCACCAATCCTATTCATAAAATCACAAAATTATTCATCAAATGTTCAATCAATCCAATATCTTTCAAATTTTAGTATATCAAGCAAAGTTAATAAAGTTTTGAGTCATAAGAAAACCAAGTATAAGAACTATAGACACAAACACCAACTCACACACATAAGCAAACAATATATTATTTATTCGACAGAAACCGATAAAGAATTGTACGGACCATATGTACTCGGCAATGATCTTCTCAGTGGAGTCAGAGAGATCGAGGTTGATCAAATCTGCAAGAGCCGACATTTTTCTAGGAATCTGAAAAGAATACTTAAAGCTTTTTTTGTATAACACTAAAGAGATTCTTGCAAGTGTGTGTATATATAGGAGGGAGAGAGAAGGGGTTGGTATGTGCTTGATTTTTTTTTTTCCCATCAAGTTTTGATTTTAATAAATAAAAGGGCCAGGCCCACGGCCAAAGCCCAAATACACCAATCTTTTAAAGCAAAAAGCCAACAAACAAACCGGGCTACTACAGCAAAACCGCAGCCTAATTTAAAAAAAAAAACCGGCCTAACGGCCCAAACCGACGAAACTAACCACCGACCATCACTTTTCGCCTGAGCTCCGGAACTTGGGTGTGTGCTTAATTATGTTAAGGAAAACAAAATGATTTGGGTAAAAAACGGAGAATACGATAATATCGGACTACTATTAGAAATGCGAATAATCCGGGGATTCTTGTTGATTACGAGGTTATATAAAAGATTCTATTCATACAGTATCTTTTAAGAAAAACAAGAATTATTGACCTTTCACCTGATGTCCCGGTAACGTTACCATATAAAGTATCTCACCAACCGTGGTTCTCGTGTAATACAATCACATATTTAATAGACTTTTGAATATCTGTCAAATATGAAAGATATATATTGAAAATAGGAAAGATATATATTGAAAATAGAAATCTTTTGAGAGAGAGGGCATGGGAAGGTAGTAAATTAGATTCATTCACTGAATCTTTTTGTTAGGAAACAGGGAATATAATTTTTAGAATCTTTTGGAAGAGTGATTTGTGTGAATCCAAACCAAGCAAAAAAAGTTAATTTTTTTGGGGGGGGGGGGGGGGGGGGGGGGGGGGAGGAGGGGGTGCCAATAATAGTTCTGATATTTTCGACCCTCTCTTTATTTGTTTATAAATATTTTCTCTACGGGATTTTTTATTTTTATTGTTTTTTATTATGAATTAACTTTTGGACTAAATCCCCCAATTTTTCTTTAAATTATATCACAAGGAAAGAGACAACTGTGTTTACATTGAAAATGCGTGGCCAAGCTTTTCCCTAAGTCGTGGGGCTTTAACATTTAAGTGGTGAGCCATAACCTTCCACTAAATTTAAGATCCAAGCTTTTATCGTCTCAAGATTCTTGTTTTTACTTTCTCTAAAAAAAACAAAAGATTCTTGTTTTTAAGGAATATCTCAGAACTACCCACGCTCTTCTCGTTAGCACTGACGTTACGCGCTTTGCTATTATCGCTTTTTTTTTTACAATGATGAAAATAGTACAAAGATGATTTTAATATACGTCTGACTGGATCACTCCGAACTGTCCTATGAAATCCATGTTCGATGGTATACTCTGCACCAAACTGAAGATCTCTTGTAACTTATTTTTCAATAATCTGCATAATTTAGTATTTTCTCGGGTTTGAATTCCAGACCTCCAGATATAAAAACATTAATAAATCCTTAGTCGAACCACTGGATAGAGGAATTCTATTTCTACCAATTATCGCTTCGATATACTGTTAAATTCTCCAAATATAAAATTCAGAAAGACTAGGTACAAATGTACAATAAGATAATATAAGTTATAAAATTTTGAAAACACTTTGTAACAAGAAAAAGCTAATAAACGTTAAAAATACATTCAAAGCTGATAAACGTTCGACGTAAAAAGAGTCAGAAGGTAAAATATATGCCTTCTATATCAAATCGACATATAGAAATAAATAAATTCGTAGTGCACATAAACGTCAGAACATTACTCTCTCTGACGCTGATATTGTAGTTAGGGGTGGGCACATCGGTTTAATTTCGGGTTCGGTTTGGGTTCGGTTTGGTTTGGTTAATTTGGGTTTTATAAAACTCAACCCAATTAAAACCAAAGTAGCTTTGGTTTGGGTTTGGTTCGGGTTTAGTTTGGTTCAGTTTAGTTCGGTTTGGTTTAGTTCGGTTTGGTTTAGATTTAGTTCGGTTTGGTTTTGATTTAGTTCGATTTGGTTTATTATGGTGTAGTTTGGTTTGGTATAGTTCGGGCTGGTTATAAAATATGATGGCTAATCAAATTAACGTAAAAAGACTTGTAAGCATTCCAAAATATATAAACTAAAAGACTATTTGCATCTATTTTTTTGTTTTTATTGATCTTGCTATAACTCTGTTACATAATTTTACTTTTAGACAATGGAAATTAAAGAAGATGAACGAGACAAGACGACTACGATATAGATGCTTATAGTTTTTAGATTTTGTTTTCAGTACAATCTTTAGGTATTAGAATTAGAGAATATATATAATAGTATTATTCATTTATTTGAATCATATTTAAAATTCTTTAAGAATATATGGAAGTTAAGAAAATGTGGAAAACAAAACTTTAACTAAAATTTACAATATGTTAATATATATATATATATATATAAAATATTGGGTTTATCGGTTTGGTTCGGTTTGGTTCGGTTTAAAACCAAACCAAACCGAACCATTCGGGTTGAGTAAAACATGAACCAATTGGGTTATGTAAAGAACACGGTTTGGTTTGGTTCGGTTTAACTTCGGTTGGGTTGGTTCGGTTCGGTTCGGTTCGAGTTTTTTGCCCACCCCTAATTGTAGTGTTACGTTTGTCTTTGTTCCTTGTTCTTTTCATGAATTTAATTAAATAAAGACTATATATCTTACGCCGGCTCATGTAGTATTCTTAGATTTATAATAATATAATGCCAAAACATTACTATATGTGAAAAAAACATTACAATATGTGAAGCAAAAAAATTTATTTCCATAGCAAAAGGTAAAAAAGAAAAAATGATGTACGTAACAGGATACGTTTTTATTAGTCATTTAAACTCTTAGGGTTGAGTTTGAAATATTATCATGTGGTCACAGAGAGAATAACCATCTCTTAATGTAGTACTCAACTCTCTCAGTAAAGAGGACTGAGGAGTAGACAAACTCTTTACGATTGAATGGTTAATTAGCACACAAAAAGGTATTACTATTTTAAGTGGTCCAAGACTCCAAGATCATTTGTGGAGTCGAATTTGTTTAGTCGCTTAGGTATGTCTGACCCTGTTCCATGAACAAATAAATAAATAACTAAATAAATAAATAATACAGTTGCAATACATTTACATATCCGAAAGTAGACACTATATCAAAATGAAAAACGAATTAAATTGCTTAGCATATACTATACATACTCTAGGCCGGTGGCGAAACCAACTAAACATGTTACATGGGGTCAATAAGTTAAATCTGCAACATTTTCTCATTTTTGTTACTATAATATATTTTTTTTACAAAACTTATGTGGTTCACATGATCCTCTTCACAACAAAAAGGTGGATCTGACAGTGCTCTAGCCTTAATCTTTTCGTTTGGGTCAAGCGGATCTCTAGTCTGAATCTAAAAATAATATTACCAAAACCGAAATTAAAGAGTAAATTAAATCAGCGTTTGGTTTAATCTTGTAACTAAAAAGTATATACAGAATTGAACTGAAACTGATTATCATGACTGCAATATATTCGCCTCATACCTTTAGAAATGGGATCGGTCAGAACAATATTAGGTAGTATGTGATAATAATTATAATTATAATTATAATTATAATTATAGTTCGCTGGTGGGTCATTTATGTTCCCGTGACTTCGGGGCATTTTGTATGCTTGTCAGTAATTCTCTTATTTTATAACTTCAGGGTAAACCCGGAAAGTTCTTTCATTTTCATTGGTGGGAGAGTCGTAATCCGCTAATCAGTAATCACTAATCACACATATAGTTCCAACTTGTATTTGAATAGTGATAATAAGTTGGACCGATGGGTTGTTGTATCAATCGAAATGACATATGCGTTTGTTCCTATCTTCCAATTATTATTTTTTCTTTGACCAAAGGTTATTATTAATCTCCTACGTCATATATTATACATTACTTATGCATTACGCATAATGATAGTGGCATAGTCTTCATTTTAGTGGGTTTCTGCCATTACATAAAACTTTATTCCGAATTGCAATGCCACGCCACAACTAGTGGAGTACAATGTATTAGCTATTAGTTTAGTGTAAGATCCTAAAGTACACTTTTAAAAATCCACATACACTTTAATAATTAAAATTCCATTTCGGATTAGATATCAATTTCTCTGGCGATGTACGTACAATTTGGTGTTGTGTTCTTGTTATTGGTTAATATATGTTGGGATTGTGAAATCCCATGTCTAACTCTTTATTATTCTATTAGTATGATATTGTTCACTTTGGGTTTTAGAGACTGGTCCGCATAAATTTACTTTTGGTTTCTTTCCCAAAATGCCTCATACTAGTAGAGTTAGATATCTCTTTATATATTAGACTCTCCTTTGTCTAATATCCAATGTGGAACTTTGTTTGATATCTCACATTCTTCCCCTCAAACTAAGGACCACACTCATTTCATCTCGTGTGTTTTCTTCCTTTGAGAATGTATCTCACATTCTCGTTCCTTTGAAAATGTTTCTCCCACAACATCATCACATGTTTCGTTATCTTCTGACGTTTCTGCCACAGACCTCCTCTTCCACCTGAAGGGTCTCATTCCTATTCGAAGGGTATTTTGGTCTTCTTGCAGATTTCTCGTCAACCAGACTCTGATACCAATTGTTGGGATTGTGAAATCCCATGTCTAACTCTTTATTATTCAATTAGTATGATATTATCCACTTTGGACCTTAGAGACTGGTCTGCATGGATTTACTTTTGGTTTCCTTCCCAAAAAGCCTCATACTATTAGAGTTGGATATCTCTTTATATATTAGACTTTCCTTTGTCTAATATCCAATGTGAGACTTTGTTTGATATCTGACAATATAATGATTAGAGTTTTTGTGGACAATATTTTGTTAGCTGCATAATTCATAAGGTATTAAGGTTCAATATTTATTGGATTGAAGTTCCTTACCATGACTATAAAATGGTTCCGTCTCAGCAAACTTTGGCCGTTTCAGTTATCTTAATTATAGATGAGTTAGTCTGACCGAGAAAACATTAACCACCAAGTATTGTACTGGGTCAAAACCTAGCTTCAATTTTTTTAGTGTAAAACTAGCTTCGCTAGCTTCAAATTTTCAATGCACAAATGATCTCATTTGAAAATGAACTTGAAATCAGGGTGAAACGAGTCTATCACATTCTACAAAAATTTCCGGGACAGTCACTTATGCGTGGAGTACTAGTGGACATAACTGTTTCCAACTTTTAAGAATCTTTGTAGAATGTGTGAAGAAATGAAACGTAGCAGCATATCATGATATTGTTAAAGATTTCAGATCTAAGTTTTTTTTTTTTTTTGCGCAACCAGATCTAAGTTTAAGTAGCTCTTTCACAAAAGCTAATTAACATCACACGAGAAGAACCATTTAATTTTTTTTTTTGTAACGTCGATATATGCTAGTTGTGTAGTATTATATCAAAAGTTACTTTCTATTATAACGTCTCAACTCTCACGTCTGTATGCATGTTGTCGTGTACTCGTGTGGTAGGAAATCATTGTCCCATGTAATCAAATGGGCTTCAAAGTAATAATTTGTTTTAGAACACAATCTCAGTAGTTTGTATGGAAGTATCTTTATGGGTCGTAATCTGATATAAGGTGGGCTCGCTTTTTTTGTCAAGTTCTTATTTGAATATCAAATATTCGGGACGAACTGAAAGCCCATTAGTTCCATTTGTTTTGGTCGACCCAAAATATTAAGGATATATATTTGGGAAGTTAATGTCATGCTGTGTTTTCTCTGTTAACAATAACATATTACGTAACCATCTATCTTAATGGGATATCTAATATTTTATCATATTTAAAATTTCGATCTAAATATCATATCTGGTTGAGAATATATTTCAACGTTTATACGATCTATCTATTCCAAAATATTTCATAAATCTCTATATTTTACACTAGACTTATTAACCATTACATGTACATGTATATATCTTCCCCCTAACATTTACCTAAAATGCTAAATTACACAACAATAATAAGCAAAGAAAATACTTGTTGCCTTGTTGGAAGATCTTCTTGCTTTAAAATTAGATAATGAATAGTATTAAAATAGAAAGATTCTCTGGGTTTCTGTAAAAAGGTAAAATTCAACGATTTAACTTTTTCTTTCCAACCAACTGCAGTCTGCAATTATAGTTCTCACTTCCTCTCTGGCTCTCTCTCACTCTGTCTGCTCCTCCATCATCATCTCTCTCTCATATAAGCCGGTGATATAGATATCTCTAGAGAGAGAGAGAGTGTGTGTGTGTGTGCGCGCTGAAATTCATGTGAGAGAACTTTCTTCCGTTATTTTCTCTTTCCAAACACAGTTCCACACATTGTCTGAAAAATAAAAAGATTTTTTCCGACAACATCCGGATCCATCTCAGACAGAGTCCATTCACTGTTAGAAGATGACGAACAAGACCAGTTTAGGTCTCTCCGTCTTCTTCTTCCTACTCTGCCTCGCCACCGTTACATCAGATCTAGAATCTGACCGACGGGCACTAATCGCTCTCCGCGACGGCGTCCACGGCCGTCCTCTCCTCTGGAACCTGACCGCACCACCTTGTACCTGGGGAGGAGTCCAATGCAATGCGGGTCGGGTCACAGCACTCCGGTTACCCGGCGTGGGTTTATCCGGCCCCTTACCGATCGCAATCGGAAACCTGACAAAGCTCGAAACTTTATCGTTCCGGTTCAACGCGCTAACCGGTCCACTCCCGGCGGATTTCGCTAACCTAACTCTCCTACGTTACCTTTACCTCCAAGGAAACGCTTTCTCCGAGGAGATACCTTCGTTTCTCTTCGACTTACCTAACGTGATTCGTATCAACCTTGCTCAGAATAATTTCTCCGGTCAGATCCCGGTTAATGTCAACTCGGCGACCCGGTTAGCTACTCTTTATTTGGAGGATAACCAGCTTACCGGTCCGATCCCGGAGATTAAGCTCCCGCTTCAGCAGTTTAATGTCTCGTCGAATCAGCTTAACGGGTCGATACCGGATCCGTTGTCGGGTATGCCTAAAACCGCTTTTGAAGGCAACTCGCTCTGTGGGAAGCCGTTAGCCGCTTGCTCCGTCACCGGAAACGGAACTGATGGAATCGGAAAAGGCAAAAAGGACAAGCTTTCAGCCGGGGCTATCGCCGGAATAGCGATTGCTGGTTTCGTCGGGATTATCTTGCTCCTCTTGATCTTGTTCTGTCTCTGCAGAAGAAAGAAGAAGAAACAGGACAATGTGGAGTCGAGAAGCATCGAGGCAGCAGCTCCTGTGCCGACCTCCGTAGCTAAAGAAACGACGGTGGATAACACCCCTCCTGCGGTGGCTAACGGTTCATCAGAAAACGGTGCAGCCAAGAACAGTAGAGATCTGACGTTTTTCGTGAAAACGTTCGGCGTGTTCGATCTCGATGGTTTGCTGAAGGCTTCCGCGGAAGTTCTTGGTAAAGGAGCGTTTGGATCGTCGTACAAGGCGAGTTTCGAGCACGGATTAGTGGTGGCTGTGAAACGGTTGAGAGATGTGGTTGTGCCTGAGAAAGAGTTTAAAGAGAAACTGCAGGTTCTTGGATCGATCAGCCATCCCAATCTTGTGGCATTGATCGCTTATTACTTCAGCCGCGACGAGAAGCTAGTTGTGTTCGAGTACATGTCTAGAGGAAGCTTGTCTGCTCTCTTACACGGTATAAAGTTTTCTCCTTTCAATGTTAATTGTTTCAAATGGTTAATGTCAGATTCTTTGTGATTCTTCACAGGTAACAAAGGAAGTGGTAGAAGTCCATTGAGCTGGGAAACAAGGGCCAGTATAGCTCTAGGAGCAGCGAGAGCCATTAGTTACCTCCATTCACGTGACGCGACAACATCTCATGGCAACATTAAATCTTCCAACGTTCTATTGTCTGAATCTTATGAGGCTAAGGTCTCTGACTACTGTCTTGCGCCTATGATCAGCCCTACATCTACACCTAACCGTATTGATGGTTACCGTGCTCCTGAAGTAACCGATGCTCGTAGAATCTCCCAAAAGGCTGATGTTTACAGCTTCGGTGTTCTCATTCTTGAATTACTCACAGGTAGAGATCTCGGAAAAACTGCATTCTAGGTTCAAATGTGATTCTAAATCTGGCTTTTTTGGGTTTGCAGGGAAATCTCCAACGCACCAGCAGTTAAACGAAGAAGGAGTTGATTTACCGAGATGGGTTTCATCCATCACTGAACAACAGTCACCTTCAGATGTGTTTGATCCAGAGCTAACTAGGTATCAAGCTGAGGGTAATGAGAACATGATCAGGCTTTTGAAGATTGGTATAAGTTGTACTGCTCAGTATCCAGATAGTCGTCCGTCCATGGCTGAAGTCACCAGGCTCATCGAGGAGGTTTCTCGTTCTTCTGGTTCACAAGGTCCATTGTCTGGTTGATTTTTTTTTTTTTTATGTGGGGTTTAAATTGATCGATTTCAAAATTGTTTGGTCTAAATTTGAATTTGTTTAATAGTTTGTTCGGTGATTCTTGAGCTCCAGTTGTCAAATACGTTGAAGATTTTTTTTTTTTTTTTTCATTTTTAGTGTTGAGTTTATCAACTGTTGAAATATATCATTGTTTAAGTGTGGAATGAAAAAAATTGTCTCATTTTCTATTGGCCGCCCATAGAAAAAAAAACTATTGGTTGACTCTTTTTGTCTAACCAACTATGCCATAAAACGGCAGGAATCATCAAAAGTTACCGACAAATTATTTCTACATTTCTTCAACTTCAAGATTTATATTTGAAAGTTGACTAAGACTAAGTATCTATATACACACATTACAAACTTCATGAAATAAATATAAGTTTAGGTAACGGGTCTATTCAAGTTTCTTAGTTGAATCTGCTAAGTTATCTCCCATCCCCACACCTTTCAAATTCAAGTTAGGATGATTTGGTAAGTCTATTAAAACAAAGTCTCTTCTTCTTTCTTTTAGCCTTTTAAAGTAAATTTCGAGTGAGACTCTTTGAGAATTAATATATTTATAGATTGTATCAATTAAGATGTACATTGTTTCAGAAAACATTTAGGACCTAATGTATGGAAGCATTAGTTGAGTGCATCATTTGTATATAACCTAGAATATACTTATCTTTTATGTATTGGTATGTAAATAAAAAAATGCTTTTTAGGAATTAGTTGTTGATTTTGGTTTAGCTTGCAAGTTTAAGCGAAATCAATGGGAATTGTGATGCTACCCCACATCTACACCTCAAATGTTTGGTCCATTTTGTTTGATTCCATATCATTAAAGTTTCATCAACTTCACCATAATCAACTAGCGTAACTAACTTTAAAAAAAGAAAATTTTGTGTGATTACTTTTACTTGTTATGTGTTTCTGACTTCTTACCAGGGAAGTATATCTTTTAAGAAAAAAAAAGTATATCTTTAAGGAAAATTGTTATAACGTGCCATGTACTGATCATATACACTAATAGTACATGAGATTGACAGTATAACTGCAATTGAATACAAAGCCAAGGACACAAAATTCTATTTATCGGAAAAAATAAAATAAAAAGAGTTGGTTTCATTTTCTACATCATCCAAATATATTTTACTTTTTTGAAAATTAGTTCCTTAGAATTCTACATTAAATGTGTTTAAATTGTAAATTAGCGAAGGTTTATGACGGTCTGTAATCAGTTGAATAATGAATTTTTATCAGTAAATCATGAAAAATTACGTCACGGTATATTGGACTAGCTAAGTGAGTCTTGTACGAGAATGATAGTCATATGCCAATGATAGACCTAGAGATGACAGACAGACAGACAAAATCAGTCAAAATCATTATAAGTTTATAACTCTAGTTGTCTCTCCGAAATTAAATTTATAAGAATTATGATTTCTGTATTACTTGTTGATCAGTTTTTAGGTGGCATTAATCATTTTACACCTAGTCATGGACACACCGTTTTGTTCTCCTTGTTCTAACTCATATCCATGTGGGTTCACATGCACATGTATATTTAACTAAGTGTACTTATGTTATTTAATTGTGGAAAATACCTTCGCCCAAGAAAATACCTTCGCCCTGTCAAATCCATATTAAAATATCCAAGCCTTTACAACTTGTGATTCATTTTCATGTAATTAAAAACTATAACTTTTGCCAGCTCATAAAAATCACCGATAAAACCATTTATTCTTTGTATTATAATACAGAGTTTGTTTGAACATGGTTGCCCAATATGATAATAACTTTTCTTATCGTCTATGAGAATAATTAACAACTATGACAATATATTTTCAAAGATTATGCATACTAATAATTCATGAGCTGGAGAACAAATCAATGGAGGTTCCATCAAATGCTCGAAAAATGGTAAACACATAATCCAAATAGAACTTCAGTACTGATATAAAGAAGATGTATAAAACAAGAATTAATTTTGCAATTATTTTATTGCGAAAAAATTAGTTTATTCCGTCAACATATAAAAAGCTTAATACTAATGTACTATAAAACAATTACACATACTTGTGATGGTTGAAAAAATATATTTATCGTGAGATTTCCAAGAGAGATATTGTAAGTTTGTTTGGGACCGACATGGTACACAACATGGCCACCTCATCGAGACAGGATTGGACGCGGTTTCTCTCCAAATGTCAATAATTATGCCAACGATTAAAAGTAGAAAAACATTGTTGGCGAAACAAAAGAAGGTAAACCAATATTAGCTCGGTGAATTAATTGGTACAATGGTACGTATTACTCTTATATTTTACCACCTCTACACATGTATGCCCAACATTTACGGATGTTACATCGTTCATTTACATAAATATCAGTTGACACAATCTGTGGAGTTATTCATTTTCTTGGGACTTTGCAGTAGTGAGATTTATTTATCTTTTTCCATATTGTCTTTTGTGATATTTTGAGCTGGACTTGTGCATTCTCTGTTATGCCGATTCGTTAAAGAAAAAAAGTTGCAAACCTTAGTGTATTAGAATCTGAAGCAAGTAAAGCTCCAGGCCTGGTCCAACAAATGTAAATTTAGCATGGCCCATTTTGTAAATATATATCTGTTTTGACATAATGGGCCATTTTATAGATTACAGGTCAGCATTTGTTAAATCGTTCGAACTTCGCACTTCAAACCATTCTGGGAAACATACCAAGATGATGTCGTCATGAGACTGTAAGCCTGTGTTGGCACTTCGCACCACACAAAAATAACAAACAAACAATGCAAAATTCAGAGCACTTAGTGCTAACAAAAACCCACTAATAGTGTAATAAAGTGACTAATTAAGAAGGTAAACTATAATTCGTCTCTCTTATTTGAGAAAAACTAAACTCTGATTATTATGATATTTGAGTTCAGACATAAGCAAAGAAGACAGATACGGATGATGAGGTGTTTTTGTCTGATGATTTGAACTTTGAGCGTGTTCGCACTCGTTTACACGTGTGTTCAACCCATCAAGTATCAACTTCTTTTTTTCCTTGTACCGTATTACAAAAAAAACATCATAGTTAATTTGTTTTTTTCACTCCAGTAATACTGACTTTAATTAATAATTATGTTGCAAGAAAAACAGGGTCTTAGAAATATATATATGCGTTTGTTTCACCCAAAAATGCGTATATATATATATATAGATACACGTGATTTGTTCATTGAAACATTTAATAAATGCGTATATACATAACATATTGCATCCGTGGTTTCATTACCTTCAATACTCATGTAATTCGCCACTTAGTTTGATGGTTTTTGTTAGAAATAATTGTCTGTTATGTATATATGATTAAATATCGATAAAATGATAAAGAAAACATTTATGGCCATATGGAAAATACGGATTAAAAACATTATAAGGTTGGATAAATCTATAATTAATAGAAGATACGAGAAGAAATGTAGGTCCACAAAGGCACAAACATGCTTTTGAAATCTTTCACTCTCTATATATAGGTGGTTGTGCTGTTTCTTGAGTATTGGAAATACAACATTGTAAGTATATTAGGTATCTATTTGAGCACATCTCTTAGACTACATAACGTAAGAAAATATATATAGAAAGAGAGAGAGAGTGAGAGATGGGGAGGCAACCATGTTGTGACAAAGTAGGCTTGAAGAAAGGGCCATGGACTGTTGAAGAAGACAAGAAGCTCATCAACTTCATCCTCACCAATGGCCATTGCTGTTGGAGAGCTCTTCCGAAGCTTTCTGGTCGATTTTCTCTCTCTTTCTTTCCTCCACAAACGACAACGTTTGGGATTTCTCATGTGTAAAACGTTCATTTCCTTGCTACTTGTGTTTTAGCCTTTCTCTACACAGACGAAACTGATGCTATTTTAATATATAGAATCTCGTATTTCAAAAGTTCACTTCCTTAAAACGTCCACTTTTATTACTGTTAATTTATATTTCTCTATATTTTTTTCTTATAAACAGTTCTTATAATAATATTTTCTCTACTTTTGTGTAAATTAATTAGTTGGCATGAGTTATTTTGGTATATGCATGCTAGTATAGATGTTCACTAAGACACTATCAGATATACCTTTGCAATTATTTAGAACAAATAATTTTGATGCAGGAGAGTCATATTAATTCTTAAACTTTCCTTTTTGAAAAATAATATTTCTCTGTCGGCTGGACCTAAAAACAAATGGCCCAAAAAACCATAGTGTTATTCGTGGTCCTCACACGTTATCTTTTGGACCTGATCAGTATTTTGTTTGTTTTGTTTTTGGCTTTTGTATAGTGCTTCCTTCGTAGTCCAGATATATTTTGTATGGTTTAACTTCCAATCAATCTGATTATTAATTTCATTACTTTGGTTAATTAACTAAATGCAGGACTATTGAGGTGTGGTAAAAGCTGCAGATTGAGATGGATAAATTATCTGAGACCTGATTTAAAAAGAGGCCTTTTATCAGAACATGAAGAACAAATGGTCATTGATCTGCATGCCCAACTTGGCAATAGGTATATTCTCTTTTTCTTGAACCATATTTTAAACATTAATTTACTTACCTTAACTTTGACATTGTAACTAACCCATAAAAATAATAAAATATATAAAGATCATGGCCATTAGTTTTCAATATTATCAAAAACACGAAAGTCATTTTATGACGCAAACTTTATCACTTTTTTGCGTGAAAGAGATTGGCTAATCCACATCTTTTACTCGTATTTTTTAACCCCATTAGTTTAATTTAGTGGGTCTTATTTATCTCCTTTTTTCTGCTCTTTGTAATAAGTTGCTTTGCAACAATGTTAAACTAAAAATGGTATAGATTTTAACATTTGCACCAAAAAAAAAATGTCTGAACAGTCGAAATCATTATTTAACTTATCAATTATAAATTTTTGAATATTTCATTTTTTATTTTTGTGCAGATGGTCAAAGATTGCCTCTCATCTACCAGGAAGAACTGATAATGAAATAAAGAACCATTGGAACACACACATAAAGAAAAAGCTAAGGAAGATGGGTATTGACCCTATGACCCATAAGCCTCTCCCGGAACAAGAAGGTTCACAACAACAAGCTCAGGGGATCAAGAAAAGCTTAGTGCCTCGTGATGAGAAGAAAACAAACCTAGACCAAGAAGATCAACAAACTAAAAAAGAAGAACAACAACAATATCAACTAGGTAAAGATTTGGACAAGAACAACACACTAATTTCTACTGATGATGGATTTTGCATTGATGAAGTCCCATTACTCAATCCAAATGAGATATTCGTGGACATCTCTTCTGCTCACCATCATACGAGTGATGGCAATGCCAACAATAACATTAGTAACTCCACTTCACCTTCTTCGTCCACCTCGTCGTGCATATCATCAGTACTGGGTGATGAGGTCTCAAAGTTTCTTGATGAAATGGAGATTGTTGACCTCAAGTGGCTCTCATCCGATGATTCATCAGGGGATAACATTAACTACAACGACGGAAAGTTCAACGACAATGTTGATAGGATGAACTTGTGGGACATCAACGATTTGAGCAGCTTGGAATTGTTTATGAATGATCATGATGATAGTTTGGCTGGAAGCGGATGTTCAAGAATGGTTTTAAATCAAGATTCATGGACATTTGATCTCCTTTAAATTTTAGTTTTATCTCTTGTTTTCTTTAATTGTTTTCTTTTGTTTGGCTTTGGACTTGGTGTTGCAAGTTAGTGGATGACTAAGTGCAAAAGTACATATGTAATAAAGATTGCAATTGTGAACATACTTTTATCTGTTTATTTTTGATATATTATCATGGGAAACTATGAAAGTTTAACCTCGTATATACCACATGGCTTGATATACATCCAGTAACTATTACTTTCTCGATAAGCTCGTATCTAATTTTTATGACAGACCAAAATAGTTTTCATGATACAATTCTTAAGATCCAACATACACGTCAAACCATGCTTTTAATGCATTGAGAAACAAATTTGTCTAGTCGCTATATAGGTTTATGGGTCAATTCGTCTGATGTCTCCCAATGAAATTCGTTTTCCATTTTTATTCACTTAAACTGTTCAAATAAAAATGGGAAAACTAAACGATGATACAATGGCGTCATGGTGACGAAATCGATTGCTGATAGACTTCACCAAAGCAACGTCACACTCCTAATGATTGAATTTCACGATTTATTAATAAACACCACCTACCAGTTATTCTCATCAATATCACGTTCAAACATCAAAACATTTATGGTGGACCATCGACCTCGACGCTCACTTCTTGATTTATTTCAACAAATTTAAATGAACGAACCCTCCATCTTTTCTTTTTTGTAAACTAACCCTCCATCTTTTGATCTAATCGTTCAAACGAAGTGTACTATTTTGTTTGTGTAGACGTCCAACTAATCGGTCTAGGCTAATTTATTTACTTTTAACAATTTCGTATAATTTCACATTCTTGCTCTGTCCAGATTAATCAAATAAGTTTTTTCAAAACGTACATAAAATACCCACGCATGTATTTACCTGCATTACAATTCGCATGCATACTTGCATATTACTTATGTTTACAGTGCTGATGAGCGATGATGATACATGTGTATGTCATTTTTCGTCAACATATGTATTCGATGCTGACATGTGCAGGTCACTAGAAATAATTATGTAGAATAAAGTCACATATACAAATACAAGTGCTGATCATTCAAAGGTGAGAGTTTTCAAATAGCGCTAATTCAGTGGTGAGGAAAAAATTGATTTATATGCCCTCGTTTCCAGCTTGAACAAGTTATAGTTATGCAAACCTTTCTCAAAAAACCCTTTAATTTTCTTTATCAAAACAAGTTAACTCCGGTGGCAAAGGGGTTGCGATTGTATTTCCGCCACCGAAATTCGATTCGCGTTGAAAAAAAACTATTTACGATATTTAAATTCCTGGCAAAAAGTGAAAAACACTTTTTCTCAAAAAAGGTCATAGTATACATCTAAATTTAAAAACATTTTGGTTATCCAGAAAACGAAATAAAGAATTACTTTCTTTTTCGTGTTTTCTCTTGTACAACAAAGAATAGTACTAATTTTAGTATATATAAGAATAAAACATTTTCAAATACCTTTTATCAAATAATAATTTATAATTTTAGCAAAAAAAAAAAATAATTTATAAAAACTGTAAGCTCATTATTAACAATCATAAGTTTATTTTTTTGATATTTGATGCATTATTTTTGAAGTTTATTATGCTGCATTTTACCAAAAAAAGTTTATTATGCTGCAGATATATAATCCTTCATAATTTTGATTAGGCGTACGAACAAATAATAAAGTTTTCCTATTTGCTAATAATAAACTGATATATGAATACTCATGTTAAAATAATTTTACATACATGTTCAAAAAAAATTTATATATATATGATGATTGATCGTGACGTAACCGATGACATTTTTGTTTTATATATATCCTATTGCTTTCTATAATTAAACAATGTTTTAAGAAAATTTAGCACTGTCTTGTCTGTTTCAACATAAATCGATATCTTAGACATATTTTAATTTAGTAGTGTTTGCTGTCTCGACACGTATCATATACTTTCTCTATTTTAATGTCAAAGTTTGTAAGTGGATTCATATTGTCATCTAAAATGAAATCTGGCTGTAAACTTTGATTTTATTTCGTTTTACATAAGAAAAAATAAGTTTTACATACGATTAGCATAACTACAGTTAATTGGAGTAAAAAAACAAATCAAAATTCATATTGTAAAAATATAAACTGTCACAAATAGTAAATAACATCAAATTTTTGCCAAAAAATTAAAATCATTTAATCTAAAACATAAAAAATATTTCTAAGATATCACCTAAAATGAAACAGAAAAATATTATTTACTTATCTTGCTTTCATTACAAAAAAATGCAGCATATTTATGTAGGACCCCATGAATTGGGGGCAGCCAGCGGTGGCTTCATAAGGCTGTGCCAATATGACTGGTTCTGTTGTATATTATGTATTTGTATGTGAATAAAATTTTAAGACAGTGGACCAGGCATGAATGGGATTGATAGACGAGTGGTAACTACCTTCACCAAACCATTTTGTCAAAAAGAAAGATCGGAATTTTGTACTTTTGATTGTAACATTATTCTTTGGTCAAAGAAATTTGCAGTAGTTTAATAGCCAAACGATTTAACATGTTAGATAACAAACTATCTTCTTTCATACTGATATTGTTTATGTATTGTGATGGTCATATTCATGGACCAGATTTTGTGATTAAGACCAAACCTGATTAACGCTATTGAAGCTAATTAAAAATCGAATGCATTAAAAAAATAGTAATCTGAGGATATCCTAAATTTTAGACCCATACTAATTTCTAAGAAGAGCATACCAGCGGATAGACCTTTTTTATAGGGTTTTAAAGGTGGCCAAGGCCCTGTTCTATTTGTGATCACAAAATGAAATATAGTGGAGTTCTTTCGAATAAGGAATTTTTAGATTCTCAGAATCCTTCTACCACTTGACCATCTTCTTGCGGTTAAAACATCATATAAATATATAAATTATATCAAAACGTAGTCATGCAAAAACAAAATCTATCAAACCTTCCGTAAAATTAAGCTCATGACTATTTTGCTATCCTAGTTATACAACATCATGCGTGTTAGCATGGCTTTATTTCTGTTTTGGGAGGAAAATGTAGAAGATACGATCTTGTCAGATGAATGATTTACACAACCTTCATGCTATAACTATGAATATTCCGATTTGGTTTTTAGTTTGGTTGAATAGAAAACATTGCATTATATATCCATAAAGTTTACAATATGCTGTCTTAAGAATTATAAAATACAAAGAAAGTAGAAAAAGAGTGCATGTATATGAACCTTTCTCATAACAAATATGATCATTGCTTAAACATGACTTGTCACAGAGAAGAGCAAAAGGAGTGATAGTGGAACTGTGAATGATGGATTAAAAGAAGAGAAAGGAGGAAGATAAGGGAACTATTAAATTTCCAAGATTTTTTTTAATAATAAATAATTAGGTTGGTGGATAACTTTTTTAAAAATTAATATAAAATAAAATTTGGTAAAGACAACAATGATTATAATACATTTGAAGTTTGTGAATGAGTATAGTTTCATTCTCCTGCATAAGACACATCGGCTAAACTTTAGTACTTCACAACTTTTTAAAAAGTGCAATTCCTTTCGGAAAGTTACACAGTAAATAAACTATATGTATACATAATCCCATAAAATCACAATATAGTCTATGTTTATTTTAAACGCAAATAACTAAAACCGACTTAGCCCATTGGGTTTTTAATTTTAATATAAGTATCTGGTGTTAAAAAAAAAAAGTCTATGTTTTTTTTAATATGAATATACAAAGGTTCCATTCTTGTGATAAGTCGTCATTTATGTGCTCTTGGGACTAAGATATTACATAAATTATAAAAAATGTTATACTATTAATTAACCTTTAAACATGGTTGGCAAAGAGTCTCGAAACGCTTTATCGTTTCACGCGTCCTCTATCGTCTAACACTGCCCGCATCTTTGTGTAACGCGTAAAGTCCACATGGTTATGCCTGAAATCAATAGGCCCACACGACCACGATTTATACTTTGCATTCCGATAACATGGCCTTAGGCTTCTCCTTGGCACACTACAAAACCCCTAACTCATCACAACATCGTCACAAACAATTTTGAGCATTTATGTACTTCAAACAATTCTGGCCTCATGAGGTGTCAGGTAAAAATGAGTTTTGTGAAAGAATCTTGTGCATCTGAGGTAGAAATGAGTATCTCTTTGGCTGCCTGGTATATTGGTTTGGTAATTCGCAAGATACATGATCGGGGGTTGGATAAAAGAGGTCAAAGGTGGATATCTTGTCTTTTAATGATTGTTTTTCAACGTTTGTTTCTTTCTAGTCAGGCTGTTGGGTTATGGTTTGTGATTTGGTATATACTGAGGAGGCAAGTGGGAGACCAGGTGCTAGATATTTTAATCAATTGGAGAGGGTTATGTTCCGTTCAAGATGGTCTGTCTTTGATCCCTGAGCTCTCAAGGAATGTAGTACTCAGGAATGTTTTATCAAAATTTTTTGTATGGATTTGTTCTGAGGCGTGGCATGGTTTTGTTATTGCGTGTTATAAATTAGTTTTGTTGGCAATATTTGACATTTATATGGTACAAACTCAGGCGTGGGATAACAGACAGGTTGGAGTCCTTTCTAGAGTCCCGGTCCTTTGTATTTGTGTGAATGTTAGTGTTGATACGAGGAATATATTGGAAAGAATTATGTTGAAACATAATGGCAGGTTTAAACCTCTGGTATTTTAATTAGTGAATGTAACACGACCTCTATTCAGTGATATCAATTAAGAAATGAAGATTTTGAGTTGGAATTGTCAAGGTCTTGGGACTAGTTGGACTATTAGCTATTTGCGGGAAATTTATTATAAACACAAACCAGCATTTTTGTTCTTGTCAGAGACAAAACAAAAATTTGATTTTGTGCAGTCTTTTCAGTTTCATTTCGGTTTTAGCCATCTTCACACTGTTGATCCTAATGGTAGAAGCGGAGGTCTGGCTTTATTTTATGACTCTAGCTATAAGGTGAATATTATATCGTCTAACAATCGGATTATAGATATTGAGACGGAATACAACGGTAAACGCATCTTCTTATCATTTATTTACGGAGAACCGAATCAAAATCTCCGAGAACCTGTGTGGGAGAGATTAACGAGGATAGGTATCTCTCGGGATGACCCATGGTTTATTATTGGAGACCTGAATGAAATAAGAGGAAATCATGAGAAACAAGGTGGTGTTCTTAGGCATGCAGACACATTTGTGGCTTTTAATAACATGATTGATAATTGTAGCCTCATGGAATTTCCTAGCCTAGGAGATACTATGTCATGGAGCGGTAGGAGAAAACGGCAGGTCGTTAAGTGTCGCTTGGATCGGGCACTGGGTAATAATGATTGGCACAATTTATTCCCTTGTTCTTTCGTTGAATATCTGCGTATGGTGGGATCAGATCACAGACCAATTGTGGCAACGATTGAGGACAAAGTCATGAAATTTAGAAAATCATTTCGGTTCGATAAGAGATGGATAGGAGAAGAGGGATTTATGGAATCAATCACCCGAGGGTGGAACTCTAGCCGAGTGAAGGATAATGAAGGAATTGTAGATAAGATACATTGGTGTAGACATGAGATCTCAGTCTGGAGGAAAAATAACCCACCATATGGAAAGGAAAAAATAGATTCTCTTCAAAAAGCGTTAGAGGAAATTCAAAATGATTTTACTAAGTCTCATGAGGAGGTCTTGGAGGTCTCTCGAAAATTACAAGAAGCGTATCGTGATGAGGAACAATATTGGGAACAAAAAAGTAGAACTAAATGGCATACTTGTGGGGATAGAAATACTAAGTTCTATCATGCTTTGACGAAGCAGCGGCGCATTCAGAATAGGATCATTGGACTACATAATGAGGAAGGAAACTGGGTTAATACAGAACAAGAGGTTGAAGGTGTGGCAGTTAGTTATTTTACAGATTTGTTTCGTACAACCTCTCCAGAGGATTTTGATGTTTTCTTGGAGGAAGTACCCACCTTGGTTACCGAAGCCCAGAATCGGAGTTTGTTGGTTATGGCTACGGAAGAGGAGGTTAGAGCTGCACTTTTTATGATGCATCCGGAGAAAGCCCCTGGTCCAGACGGTATGACTGCACTTTTTTATCAGCAGTCTTGGTCCATTATAAAGAATGATGTAGTTGCCATGGTTAATGGTTTTTTTAGAACGGGAAGTTTTGATAGTAGACTTAATCTGACAAATATTTGTCTCATTCCGAAGACGGCAAGACCAAACCGAATGACTGAGCTTAGACCCATTAGTCTATGCAATGTGGGGTATAAAATTATTTCAAAGGTGTTATGCCAGAGGCTAAAAGGATTGTTACCAAATTTGATCTCGGAGACTCAATCTGCGTTTGTCTCAGGAAGATTAATCTCGGATAATATTCTCATTGCTCAGGAAATGTTTCATGGGTTACGTACTAATAACAGCTGCAAAGATAAGTTTTTAGCAGTTAAAACGGATATGAGTAAGGCATATGACAGAGTAGAATGGTCTTTTCTACAACGTCTATTATTGAAAATGGGTTTCTCTATAGACTGGGTCACGTTGTTGATGCAATGTATATCTACGGTCAGCTATAAGGTGTTACTGAACGGGCAACCGAAAGGACATATAGTGCCGGAGAGAGGTTTAAGACAAGGTGACCCCTTGTCCCCGTATTTATTTATTCTATGTACTGAAGCTCTAATTGTCAATCTTAAAAAGGAAGAGAGGGAAAAACGGCTAACCGGTTTAAAGATAGCAAGGGCAAGTCCACCAATTTCCCATTTACTTTTTGCGGATGATAGTTTATTCTTTTGTAAGGCCACGCTGCAGGAATGTGGAGTTATTTTACAACTACTGAAAAAGTATGAACAAGTATCAGGGCAACAAATTAATTTTTCAAAATCATCGATACAATTTGGCCACAAGGTTCCGGAAGATGTGAGAGCAAACATCCACAATCTTTTGGGTATCACGAATTTGGGAGGAATGGGGAATTATCTGGGTATTCCTGAAAGCCTTGGTGGCTCAAAAATACAGATCTTTGGATTTTTGAATGAAAATGTCAATAATAAAGTTAATAGCTGGACTGTACGGTTTCTTACGAGGGGAGGCAAAGAGGTATTAATAAAGTCATCAGCCTCACCTATGCCAACATATGTGATGTCATGTTTCAGGCTTCCTAAAGGGGTTACCAAGAAAATATCGAGTACGCTAGCGCATTTTTGGTGGAGTAGTGGAGGTAATAAGAAAGGTATTCACTGGTACTCATGGGATAAAGTCTGTACACATAAGGAAGAGGGTGGTCTAAGTTTTAGGGATCTCCAAGACTTCAATACAGCCCTCTTGGCTAAACAATTATGGCGTTTGATAGACAAACCGGAATGTCTTTTCTCAAAGGTTTTTAAAGGCCGATATTTCCGGAACTCTCATCCTCTGGATGATCACAGATCTTATTCATCTTCTTATGGGTGGAGAAGCATCTGCTCAGCTAGATCTCTGGTTAAAAAAGGGCTAATCAAAAGAGTAGGTACTGGGCAATCAATCTCCGTTTGGAATGATCCCTGGATTCCTGCTCCTCGCCCGAGGTCAGCAATACCAAAAACTCAACTTCAAATTTTAGATCCATCTTTCACGGTGAAGGATCTTATTGATCCGATTACTCGCTCTTGGAATGTAACTCTGCTCAACGAACATTTTCACCCTGATGATGTGAAGATCATTCGCGGTTTGGCAGTCAGTAGGACGCAGCGGATAGATTCATATGGTTGGATGTTTACAGAATCTGGGAAATACACAGTTAAATCGGGATTCCGAACAGAATCATTATACCCAGACAAGGTCGCAAAGATGCAATGTTATGGACCGAATGTTAATCCACTTCTAGCGTTTTCATGGAAACTTAATTGCTCTCCGAAATTAAGACATTTCGTATGGCAAGCATTATCTGGAATTCTACCGGTAGCAAAGGTCCTCAGGACACGTGGCATTGATTGTGATCCACGATGTAGTATATGTGGAGTGGAGGAGGAATCCATAAATCATGTTCTTTTTGAATGTCCACCAGCATTACAAACTTGGGCTTTATCCAGGATACCTTCTCCCACAGGGATTTTTCCTTCATCCTCGGTTTACACTAGCCTGGATTATTTGTTTTGGAGGATTCCAAAGGAATTTGATTCAGATTGTTTCCCATGGATTATGTGGTATATATGGAAGAATAGAAATGAAAAAATTTATCAGAACAGGAATGGGAATCCTCAGGAAATATTGCGTAAAGCAGAGGTGGAAGGAACCCTTTGGGCTGAGGCACAATTATTGGAACAACAGCATCACGGTTATTCACAACCTGTCACCAACTGGCAATCAATAGAGTACACAAGGATTTGCTTTGTTGATGGAGCCTGGAAGGAACAAGATATCTTCACGGGACAGGGTTGGTTCTGTCAAGTGAGGAATTCAGAAGATGTTATGATGGGGGCGATGAACCTAAGACGAAGCCTGTCACCTTTACATGCGGAATGTGAAGCACTGATTTGGGCGATGGAGTGCATGAAGACTCTGCAGTTCTCAGAAGTAGTTTTTGCGACGGATTGTTCTCAACTGGTGAAGATGGTGTCGTCACCTGAGGAATGGCCAGCTTTTGCTACACATATGGAAGAGTTTTGCCGTAGTAAGACCTCTTTCCCTAATTTCAAGATCATACATATTCCAAGGGCACAAAATACAATGGCGGACAAGCTTGCACGTGGTGCTAGGAGTTCTCCTTCAGCTATGTTATATGTTGATTCCATACCTCCGGTTTGGCTCTCCGATCCGGTGGCTTCTTAGTAGAGTAGTTTTTTCTTGTTGTCAAAAAAAAAAAAAAAACTTGACGTGATTTTTTTTTATTATAGCGAAGACAAATAAATAACAAACTACAGAGAGTAAGCAGATTCATTTATTAATAAAGCTTCCTGTCATGGAAGAGGAAGACTGTCTCGGTAGTTTAGCATTGTCCCTACTCCCTACTCCCTACTCCCGTGTTCGTAACACAACAGCTTTCATAGAGAAGTTAAGTTGGGCCAAAAGTCCCATCTACTTAAAATCAAAGGCCCATTAACAGCGATGTAAAACCCTAAGTTATAAATAAAGACTTCCGACTTTGATTTAGCCGCAAGTTATTCTTCACGAAACTCCTTTCGTTATCAAAATGTTCAAATTTTTATGGTTAAGAAAGTAGTATTTAACGGAAGATAGTTGTCTTAAGAGAGAGAGAGCCTTTAAGCTGAACACATTATGTTTTGAATGATAAAAAAATTTAACCTTTCCTCAAATTCAATTAGAGTTTTTATGATCTTTAGTTTTGTGAAACTTGTTTTTTGTTTGTGCCTGCTCTATGATGATTTTATTGCTTTAACCACACTGAAAAAGTATCTTTTGATGTCAAAAAAAAAAAAAAAAACCACACTGAAAAAGATGGGCTTGAGAATGTGACATGGCACTTGTTGATTCATACCAGGGAATGCTTGATTAGTCTCAACGTTTCTTTATGACACCTTGATCTAAATTGCTTGAAGGCCTTCTTCGTGGTTCAGATTAAGGTAGAGAGTAATGTTGAGCTCTGACGGTTATTTTTCCTGATTGGCAGTGATGTGACATGGCACGTTTTCAGGTCCTCTCATGTGGTAAAAACTTTGGCCCATTGTCTGAGAAGCAGATTTCCCATAATCAATACTACTTTCATGTTTCTGTTTTGTTACTTGTGCTGCTTTGTGATGATTATATTGCTTTAACTACACTGAAAAGAAGAACTGAGAACTTTGATTTGGTACTTCTTGATTTAAGCCCAAAGAAAAGAGTCTTTTTGAGGTCTGCATTGCTTGATGACACTCTGATATCTAGAATGCTTGAAGGGGATTTTTTTCCCTTCTTGTTTTAGGTCAAGGAAGAGAGCAGTGTTGATCTTTATTAGACATTTTCTTAGTTTAAACCTTGAAGAACCCTAACATCTTCTCATGCTCTCATATGTGGAAGCTTTTGGCCCATTATCTGAGAAAGCAGCTTTATAGTCTCATGTCTTTGTTATTTGTCGCTTCTATCATTCTATTTCTGATCTTCGTTCTGTGTGTGCTCACTGCTTGATGACAGATTGATGTAAGATAATATCGACTGTACCACTTCTTTCGTGGTTTGAATCCTTAGTTGTATAAGCAAGAATCTAAATGATTTGAATGGAGACAAGTTACAACATCGGACAACAGATGAGCTGAGAATAGCTAGACTACTGGCCTTGATCATTCCAACCACATGCTACCGACATGAATGAAGAGCTATGAATAGCTTTCTCATAGATTTTCTTTTTACTTTCCTCAGCTTCACTGCACTCGTCTCGGCACATGAGAATGAATCCCCAAGGCGCCTCTCCACATGTCTCTTAATCCGAACTGAACTTCATCCTCATGAATCTGAACCATGTGCTCATCATGCAAACGAAAATCTTGTTCTATCTGAAAAGAACATAACAAAAAAGTATCTTATCTTCATGGACATTTGTTACACTAGATTTTTTTTTTTTTTTTTAATATAGAGGTATGTACTGCAAATCAGTAGATGAGAAATCAAACGTTTCTTGATCACCATAATAAAATCACATGTCTGAAAAAGCTCAACAAAAAATGGTGAATGATTTTCAATTCTAAAAATGCAATCTGTGTTTTGATTGAAAACACAAGGATGAAACTAACCTTTTTTTTTTAAATGCTACTCCCTCTGTTTCTAAAATCCCCCTGTTTCTAAAAGATCCATGTTTTAGATTTTTCACACTTATTAAGAAAAAACATAAAATTTTATTTACCAATGCATTGTTTTGCTTAATTAACAATTCCCCATAACTTTGAACCAATAAGATTTTAGTAAATACAATTATATTTTTAGAAATGTACAACTTTTCATTAATTAATGTATTGAAAATGTAAAAAATGTATCATTTTGAAACAAAAGTTTTTTCTAAAAATATGAATATTTTAGAAACAGAGGAAGTATTAAATTAATAATATAAATTTAAGATGCACTAATCAATAAGGCAGTAAAATATTTATTGTCAACAAATTTTCAACAAGATTAAAATTATCTTAAAAATATCAAAATATCTTATATTTTGGAATTTCAAATCTTTTTACATATGTTGTGGGTTAATTGACATCACTAGTAATAATCGGGATAAGATGTAATTTACTAAAAGTTCAAGGGGTGACTTCGAGAAAATAATAATAATCGCTACTAAACCTCGTGTCTGAAGGATACAGTAAAGCTTTAAGACCAAAGAGTCTATCAACCTTCATCTTCTTCTTCCTTTCCTCATCATCATCTATCTTTCCACCAGAATTGCAAAACAGGCAATAAACATGGAGAACCTAACCCTAGTTTCCTCTTCAGCTTCTTCCCCAAACCTCTTAATCGGATGCAATTTCACTTCCTCGCTTAAAACCCCAGTAGGGTTCTCGCGCCGGACTCCTAGAATCACCCTCCGCTGCTCAAAAACCTCCGCCTCCGCGAAATCTCAATCTCCGGAGAACGCTGGAGAAACTGGTTCGTTCGCACTTCCACTCGATACCCATTGCTCTATCTGTGATTGAGAATGCGAAAGCTTGTGACTTGCGTTATCTTCTGAACCCCAAGCTTGTGAATTTGGATTTGCAAATTCGAATTCTTGTTAAAAAAATCATTAATTGTCTGAATTAAAGTTTGTTTCTTTTGCAGTGGTTGTGAAGCACAGGAGCAAAGCGTTTGCGAGTATTTTTTCTTCGAGTCGTGATCAGCAGACATCCTCTGTTGCTTACCCTAGTGCAGCAGTTCCACCACCATCTTCATCATCATCAACCATGTACATCAACTAGTTTTGAGCAATGTGCTTAGTTTTATATATGTTTGATTCTTGGTTGTTAAAAGCATTTCTTATCTTTTTTTTTTAATGTGTATGTCTGTAGAGGATCACCACTTTTCTGGATTGGTGTTGGTGTTGGGCTATCAGCTTTGTTCTCATGGGTGAGTAGTTTGATGAATAGTGTTAATTTCTTTTCCCTTTGTTCATATTCCTTTTTGCTTCAGTATCAAAGAATATGTATCTGATTTTTAATTTTCTGATGGATTTACAGGCTACTTCAAACTTAAAGGTACCAGTTACTAGCCCCTTTGTTTTGCTCTCTATTATCTTACAGAACCATAGTTTATTATGTTATCTCTCTATCTTCTCTAGTTTGTGGTGCTTATATATCTGAAATAGTATTCATTAGATTGGCTATCGTAACAAGGTGAACTGTTTAATCACACTTTTTGAACATAAAAGTTAAGCATGGAATCATTTGCTTTTTTTTTTTTGTTTTGTTTTGGGTAGTCACTTGATATAACCTACTTACCGCTAAGGTTTTAGTGATGTAATTCAGATATATACACCTATAATCATTTTCATAACTATTTGGTTTGCAATATATTGCACATTCTCAATGCTTTCTCTCATTATTCTTTTGACTGGTTGTTACTCTATGTGGATACTATTGCTTTGGTTTCAGAAATATGCAATGCAAACAGCTATGAAGACAATGATGAACCAGATGAACACGCAGAACAGCCAGTTTAACAATCCTGGATTCCCGGCAGGATCAGGATCAGGATCAGGATCACCTTTTCCGTTTCCATTTCCTCCTCAAACAACCCCTACTCCCTCTCCGTTCCAATCTCAATCCCAGTCTTCAAGTGCTACTGTCGATGTAACAGCGACAAAAGTAGACACACCTCCTTCGACTAAGCCGCAACCTATGCCTGTAAAGAATATAGAAGTGGATAAGCCAAGTGTTGTTTTAGAGGAAAACAAAGCCAAGAAAGAAGAAAAGAACTACGGTAGATTCTCTTCTGTTTTTAGAAACCTGCCTCCTCTTGTTTCCTCAAATTTTGAGCTTCATGCTTTCTCATTTTCTAAGCTTTTGATTTAGATGTTGCTATAACTTTTATGATACAGCCTTTGAGGATGTTTCCCCCGAGGAAACTGCCAAGGAAAGTCCATTTAGCAACTATGCAGAAGTCTCTGAAACCAGTGCTCCCAAAGAAGCTCGCTTATTTGAGGATGTAAGTATCTTTTTTCTTATGTATCTGCACAGCCCTCCAAGTGGTGATCTTAAACATGAACTGATTTGGCTAACCTGGGAGGTTTCTATGCTCTTTCATTTGTTTATTGGGTAAAGGTTTTGCAAAACGGATCCGCTCCGGCTAATGGTGCTACTGCTTCAGAGGTTTTTCAATCTTTGGGTGAGTTAATAAATATTAGTTTTCATCATTTTCTTAGGCAAGGAGGAAGGATGTGAGGAGTGTTCCCTTCTCTTTCGTTTTCTTAAGTTGTTAGATTGAATCCTTTGTCTGTGCATTGTTTACACAGGCGCTGGTAAAGGAGGGCCAGGCTTGTCTGTAGAAGCTTTGGAGAAAATGATGGAAGATCCAACAGTTCAGAAGATGGTTTACCCGTAACTCATCTTCCTTACCTCATTATGTTGCTTAAGTTTGTCTTCATAACTGGTTTCTATGTGTACATTTTGGTAACATGTCGTGTATGAATCCAGACATTTACCTGAGGAGATGAGGAACCCAGAAACTTTCAAATGTAAGTCTGTTAACGTTTAATGCTGTTTTTATTATCTTTGTTTTCAGTATTGCTTTTGCTTCTGAAGGTTTAACCGTTGACCATTTTTTGAACGGCAAGCTTGAACTAGTCAACATATGAGATTGATCCATCATCTGATAGTGATCTGATCTACTTTCTATGGATTACAATTATTGTAGGGATGCTTCAAAATCCTCAATATCGTCAACAGCTACAGGACATGTTGTAAGCTCCAATAGCAAGTTGATTCCTTAAAAAGTTTCTAAAACTGTATTTATTTTTCTATTTAGCCTTGTTTGTGTTTTTTTTTTTTGCATGGATTTAGGAATAATATGAGTGGGAGTGGTGAATGGGACAAGAGAATGACGGACACCTTAAAGAACTTTGACCTGAACAGTCCTGAAGTGAAGCAACAGTTTGGTAAGCAAAATCGTCCCTAATGAGAAAAAAGAAAGCTCGGTTGTTACAAAATATGGATGTGACTCAGTACTGAAGGATTGAAAGGATGTTTCAGATCAAATAGGACTGACTCCAGAAGAAGTGATCTCTAAGATAATGCAGAACCCTGATGTTGCAATGGCATTCCAGAATCCTAGAGTCCAAGCAGCGTTAATGGAAGTACGACGTTTTTCTCTTTCACTTGAATAAAGATACCTTTCTTTTTGATATGATCTCTCGCTCAATTTGATTGTGGTTCTTGTTGCAGTGTTCAGAAAACCCAATGAACATCATGAAGTACCAAAACGACAAAGAGGTAAACACTACTTACGTCTGCATTGAAAACATCTCAAAAGGCAATCACTTTTATAAGAAACTTGAGGGTTTTTGGTTTGTATGAGTGCAGGTAATGGATGTGTTCAACAAGATTTCGCAGCTCTTCCCAGGAATGACGGGTTGAGACGAAAGCTCACGTCTTTTGGTTTTGATCTCCATTTGGATCAAATCTCATGTCTTTCTTTAGCTTTCTAGGAACACAAAAAAAACATGTTTATTTGGTTATCACAAAGATACTTAAGTTTTGTAAACTCAGTCGCGAATTCGATACGTGTAAGAACCTTGTTGGTGGATTTTTGGGTTGCCGGACGAGAGAGCACAAAGAGAAGTAAAAATTAATTACTGTATTTAACTTTTAACCTAAAAGTATTACGGAAGAAGATCCCGAGAAAAAGAAGTGACGTGGCAATATCAAGACCGTTTAATGACTTGGTGGGTCCCTGACTTTTTGCGGTCTAAAACAGCGTTCTCCCACTTTGTCGTTGTCTGAAGTTTATAAGCGTTTTCTCGGAGAGGTTTTTGTCTTCCCCCGTAACGTCGGTCGTTGTTAATAATAGCGCGGGAGGAGGATTGGCGCGTGCGTGTAACTGAAACTCCTTCGCTCCCTCGAATTCTTTCTGTCTCCGAACGGCCCACGAGTGACGTTCGATTCGCGGGTGAGTAATTCTTTTTCACTTTGGGATTATGTAATTTCGCGTCTTGGAATACTCTTCGAAGAGCAAAAAGATTACTCCTTTTATCGCTTTTTTTTTTTGAAGTTGTTACTCAATAGTCTTGCGATTCCGATGAGAACGATTGATAAAAGTTTAGTTTCTTTTTTTGCTCTCTCTCTTTTTCAATGTGTCTTTGGTTATGAACTGTTTTTGCTCATTATTGAAATTGCATAATAACAACTTTTTTTAGTTTCATTATTGATGAAAGAGTTTCGTAGAATCACTATGGCTCTCGTTTTGGTGATTTGTTGAATTTTTTTTGGTTTTAATACTCTTTTAGGTTTTACTTGAGAAGTGTAAGATGAAGCCTCTAATTAAAAATAAGGATGGTAAGCTCTCAGCAGCCTCGAGAGAAGCAATGAACAATGTTCTAGACAGAATCAATGCTCATCGCTCTGGAGGCTACAAGAAGGGAGTTGTTACTGCACACAACGGTGATTCTGCAAAGGTCAGTAGTTTCTATTCATGGGAAGAAGAACATTCTTGGAAAGAACATTAACTTTTAGTTTTCTAATCATTGTAGCTGGATAAGGGGAAGCAAACCGTCGGATCAAAATCAACTGACAACGCTCTAGAGGACAGAGAATGTAACAGTTTTGCAGGCTGTGATGATGATGATGAGATGAATGATTCAGACTGGGAAGACTGTCCAATTCCCAGTCCTGGCAAATCTGTTGATGCGTACATTGATGAGAACAAAGAGTTAACCATTGAACTTGATGATTTGCCTCCTGATACTAAGAGGCAGAAGAATACTTACCGCGCAACAGCAGAAGACAAGGTATACTCTGCTTAAGAAGATCTCATGAATGCCATATGGTTACTTTACCTAAGAAAATTGTGCTTTCTCGTGAAGGAACGGGCCGAACTTGTCCACAAGGTTCACTTGCTCTGTCTGCTTGCAAGAGGGAGGATAGTTGACAACGCTTGTAATGATCCCTTGATTCAGGTCAATACATTGTATCCCTTTTTGACTGCTGTTGTTAAGCTATATTTTTTTTTCTTATAGCTTTGCTAATCTGTGCCTAACTGCGCAGGCTTCCTTGCTTTCGCTTCTGCCATCATACTTAACAAAAGTATCAAATCTCCAGAAAGTGACTGTTAGGGATATAGCCCCTCTTCTTCGTTGGGTATGTATGTATGGCTTTAGTGATCTGTATCTTTTCTTATGTTTTTTTCCTGATTTGGAAAGTTGAGCAGCTTCTCCTGGCTCAAATTGTAGGTTCGTGGGAACTTTGCTGTTAGGTGTACACCCAGTTCTGAGAAATCTTTTCGTACGTCTCTAGCATTTGCTCTTGAATCTCGTAGAGGCACGTCTGAAGAGGTAAAGCTTGTGACAGCTGAATTTTAATTAGTTGGTTACTTGTGTTGTTTGAAACATCAATTTTCAGACTATTCTTTATCTGTGGTTTCCTCTTACCAAAGCTACTTGAACATCTCTATGTGGAAATTACTCTGTTTAATTTATCCAAAGTTGATCCTCCTGTTAGGAAAGTAATGTTCTATAGGAAACTCATGGGTTTTTTTTTTTTTTGGCAGCTTGGAGCACTGGCCGTTGCTTTACTTAGAGCACTAAAGCTTACAACTCGGTATGTGATACTTGTTACTTTCGCCACAAGATAATATTCATAGTTGGTTTCTGTGCTTGATTTGAATCTGTTTTTTAAGCTGTGTACCAATGTCACCATATCTTAAGTGGCTCATGAGGGCTCTATTCCTCCACTCCTATTTGGCTTGAGAGTTAGCTCCAAATTAATATTGATGTTTTGCTTTTCAATATTAATCTGTTAGATAGTTATTTAAGGTACCACATTTTCGAAGGGTTGCAGATTTACAGTACCTATGGCTTTAGTATGCCAAGCTTGTTTTGAGTTTCTGTACTAATTTAAGTTTCACAGGTTTGTGTCTATTCTTGATGTTGCCTCCTTAAAACCTGGGGCCGACAAGGATGAATCTTCAGGTCAGAACAGAGCTAAAATGAAGCGTGGGATATTCAGGAACTCAACTCTTATGGTACCGAAACATCAAGCCATCTCATTACACCATGTTGAGGATAAAAGTCTCTGTGAGGATAAGGATGAATCTTCAGGTCAGAACAGCGCTAAAATGAAGCGTGCGATATTCAGGAACTCAACTCTTATGGTACCCAAACATCAAGCCATCTCGTCACACCCAAACAAATCCTCTTCCCATGTTGAGGATAAAAATGTCTGTGGAACCTCTGAGCCTCAGCGTGAGAACCCCCTGGGTTCTGCTCAGTTGCAAGACAATAAGGTCAACTCATCATGTGAAGCAGGAACGTCCAGCAAATCTGACGGAACAAGGAGGAAAGGTGATGTTGAGTTTGAGATGCAGTTAGCCATGGCTTTGGCTGCAACTGCAACTGCAACTGTAAACAACCAACAGAGTTTTGAAGTAAACGAGAAAAAGAAAATAACAAAAGCAAGTTATGGCTTGTCAGTTTCTGACCAAGTAATGTCCACAGCCATCGGTTCTAAGAAAGTGGATTCACCTGTTTGTTGGGCTGAGGTGTATTGCAATGGGGAAAACATGGATGGGAAATGGGTTCATGTAGATGCTGTTAATGGAATGATAGATGCTGAACAAAATGTAGAAGCTGCAGCTGCTGCTTGCAAAATGTTTCTTACATATGTTGTCGCCTTTGCGGGTGGTGGAGCCAAAGATGTCACTCGCAGGTTACTTTATTGGACAGTCCACATCTTCTTCTTTTTTTTTCTGTCTGCCAACAGTTTCGGTTTCTAGATATTTGTCTTTACAGCTAGTTCCTTTGATCCAGGTACTGTACAAAGTGGCACACGATTTCATCCAAACGTGTGAATACATTGTGGTGGGATATGGTATTAGCACCGTTACGAGAACTAGAGGCAGCCGCAAGCTCTATCCCTCTTTCTAACAATGCTTGTTCAAGTAGTAGCTCGTCCTTTGGTATGAGGAGTGCTGTTGAAGATATTGAGTTAGCTACTCGGGCACTTACTGAGCCTCTTCCCACTAACCAGCAGGTAGAGTTTATAGCTCTCACGGCTCATGCTTCACTTGAAACTTCTGAGACCTTTATTATAATCATTGCAGGCCTATAAAAGTCACGAACTCTATGCTATTGAGAAATGGCTTCACAAGAACCAGATACTTCACCCAAAAGGTCCGGTTCTGGGATTTTGCGCTGGTCATTCCGTTTATCCTCGAACCTGTGTGCAGACTCTTAGAACAAAAGAAAGTTGGCTTCGTGATGGGCTTCAACTAAAGGCCAATGAAGTTCCCTTAAAGGTATCAGTGGCTTTTTTTCTCTCTGTGATGATTATCTTTATTCATTCCCTCTTCCCTGGTTTGATAATCAACTCTTGATGTCCACTATCAACTTAGATTCTCAAGCGTAACGCAAAGATCAGAAAAGTAAAAGATTTTGGAGATGGGAACAAGGACAGTGAAGATGGTTCTCGGTGCATGGAACTATACGGGAGGTGGCAAATGGAACCATTGTGTCTCCCTCATGCTGTTAATGGAATTGTCCCCAAGGTAAAAGCATCTTCATCAATTCGCTTCAATGGAATCTATAGACAGAAATACTGTAAAATCTGTGTGTGTTTGGGGGATTACAGAACGAGCGTGGTCAAGTTGATGTCTGGTCTGAGAAATGTCTCCCACCTGGAACAGTCCACTTAAGGTTTCCTCGAATATTTTCGGTTGCTAAGAGATTTGGAATAGATTATGCACCTGCAATGGTTGGTTTCGAGTACAGAAGTGGACGTGCTACTCCTGTTTTTGAAGGTATTGTGGTCTGTACGGAGTTCAAAGATACAATCCTCGAGGTAATACTCCATATTTTACTATATCCCAAGTATAGGATTTTTATTGTTTATGGTTCTTTGGATTCATCTGGTTTTCGGGTGTAGGCATATGCAGAAGAACAAGAAATGAGAGAAGAGGAGGAGAGAAGAAGAAACGAAGCACAAGCAGCTTCAAGATGGTATCAGCTTCTTTCCTCTATCCTAACCCGTGAGAGGTTGAAAAACCGTTACGCCAATAACTCAGAGGATGATGTTGTCAAGACGAGGAGTATGGAAACGAAACCAGAGACGGTTGTTAGGGAGGAGAATGTAAAAACACCTAAAAAGCAAGGAGGGGTTAAGAGAGGAAGGTCAGGAGGAAGAAAGTGCCGTAGTGAAGATGAAAACCGTGAACATGGAGATTGGGATGGAGATGGAGATGAGCATGAACATGTGTTTCTTGATGAGCAAGAAACCTTTGATGTGAAAACCTCTGTAAAAACTAAACGCTGCAAATGTGGCTTTTCTGTCCAAGTTGAACAAATGTAAACGCTTTGTTTTTGGAGCCTCTTAGGAGCATATCTTTATGTATTCAGCTTTGGACAATCAGCACTGATAAAAAGAAGACCGATAAAGAGTTATCTTTCACTATTCAATGTATTCATGTACTATGTTCGTTCTTTTATCACATAACTCTTATATAAATTAAATGGACAATTCTATGAGACCATTTTAAGTTTTTGTCAATATCTAAATATATCTGTAATATCTATAATATCTAAAATACCTAAATATTTAAGATGCAAAAATGTAGAGTTTAAACTTTAAATGTTACATTTGCATCTCAAAATCCATAAGATCTCAATACCTTTCGTACACATATATCTTACTAAAACAGAAATATTGTGTTGGAGCTAACTTTTAGACATTTGTAATATTATATAAAATGTCACTAATGATTAATGAAAACATTATATCTACATTAAAATAATTATGAAAACAACATTATACTACTATTAATGTTTCCAAATAATAGAATAATTAATGTTGTACCCAAACACTATAAAACATTAAGTTTCACCTTTTCATAATTTTTATTAATCTTTTAAAATTTTTGATAGAATTAAATAACTGAATAAACCACTCAAATAATTTGTAAAACAAAATCGAAAAATAAGTATAAATATTTTTCAGGTTTAGATATTAAAGTAATTTCATTTAATATAAAATTAATAGATTTTATTTATATTTTCATAAATAAAAACTACATTCATTTAAAATTAAAATAAACATTATTAATAAATAAAATGTTAGAGTCAATAAATAAATTGACATCAAATATATATATATATATATATCAAAACTAATAAAATAATATATATATATATATATATATATATTAAAATATACTAAATAAAAATGTTAAAAAAATTTAAACACAGATCAAAATCTAATATAAAAATAAAAATAAAAATAAAAAATTGAGTATTTCCATCAAAACCGTAAAATCGCATTTCTTTGCCAAAATGTAAAAATACGTTTCTCTGTCTAAGCCGTAAAATCACACATTATCATCATAATCAAAAATTACATTTCTCCGTCAGAACCGTAAAATTCTGTTTTCCTACCAAACTAAAAATGTGTTTTCTCGCAAAAACCGGAAAATTGTGTTTTCGTGCATAAACTGGAAAATCGCATTTCTCTACCACAACCAGCAAATCGCAATTTTTTACTAAAACCAGAAATCATGTTTTCTCGTCAAGATTAGAAAATTATGTTTTCTCGTCAAAACCGTAAAATTGTGTTCTCTATTAAAACTGCAAAACTGCGTTTTCTAACCAAACTAGCAACTCATAGTTTTCGTCAAAACTGGAAAATCGTTTATCTCATCAAATCTGAAATTACATTTTCCGTCAAAACCTTAAAATCACGTTTTACCACGAAACTGGAAAATTGAGTTTTCTCACAAAAACAAAAATATATTTTCCGGAAAAATGGGAAATCGCATTTTTTCGCCATAACCGACAAAACTTGAAAATTACATTTTCTCGTCAACCATAAAATTGTGTTTTCTAACTAAAACTGAAATTGACGTTTTCCACTAAAACCGACAACTTGTAATTTTCTGTCAAAACTGAAAAAATCGTATTTACCGTCAAAACTGAAAAATCATATTTTCCCGTCAAAACTGTAAAATCATGTTTTCCCACTACTAAATCGGGTTTTCTCATCAAAACCAGAAAAATGAAAATTTTCCTTCAAAACCAGAAATCGCGTTTTCCTGTAAAAATTAGAAAATCATGTTTCCTCGCAAAACCAAAAAATCACAATTTCTTGTAAATATAGAAACATTTTGTTTTCCGTCAAAACTGAAAATCACGTTTTTCCGCCAAAATTGGAAAATTACATTTTCTTGTCAAATATGGAAAATCATGTTTTCTCGTCAAACTTGTATATCCAATTTTCTTGTTTAAAACATAAAATTGTGTTTTCTATCAAAATCGTGAAATTGTATTTTTTTTTCTAAACCGCAAATTGTGTGCGTTCTTCTAAAATCACAAAATTAAGTTTCCCTTCAAAACTTGTAAAATTACGTTTTTGCAAAAAATGTAAAATTATTTTATTTGAATATTATAATCCATTCATTATTAAGAATAAAACATGCCCTTTTGTCTTTTTAACTAATTGTATTCAAATGCTATTATAAATAAAAAGAACAATTTAACATGAATTCAATTCTAACTGAAAATGAACAACATATATATGAAATAATTAGATCTATACTATTAAAAGGGAATCATTCTTGAAAAATCCACTTATGCAAGTTTATTGCACCCTTTCATTTAACTAATAGTATTATGATCTACCTTATATTTTTCCTACCAATATGTTACCTTATATTCCTCTAACAATAATTTAGTCAATATTTAACAAATTAATCACCACTAACAATATTATAAGGTAACAATGATTTAGAAATATACGGTAACATATATAAGGTAACAATTCTGTAAATTATTATTAGAGAAATAATGTAAAAAATTACGTAATTGAGTTCTCTAATAGTAATATACGTAATTGAGACCATATACTATTGTAAATCTTATGTCTCACTGGTTCAAAAATGTAACTCTTTTAAAATGCACACAAATATAAAGATAAAATGACTTAAAAAATATAAAGATGAAATTGTAACATAAGAGTGTACATATAAAATATTAAATAAACTAATTGATCAATTATATAAATTTAAACAAAAAATCATTTGCTTCTTCGATATAATACATCTTTTAGCTTAACAATGTGTATAAAATCAAAATACCAATTCATATCAAAACATTTTTATTTAATCAAAAAATTCATGCTTAGATTTTTGTTTAATCGAAAAAATCTGCATTTTCTAAGCACAGATCAAAATTTAGTTTTGTTTTAAGATGCTACATCAAGATGATGCATTAAATATATAAACGAACATGGACTTAGCATTCGGATGCTAAACTAATTTATGGTCGATCATACTTGAGTTCTACAATACATTTATAATTGTCTGCCATGTTTATAGAAAACTAGGGGCTAATCCACGCTACGCGCAGAGCTATTTTGATTCTCAGATGTTAACTACATAATTGTTTTGGGCGTTGTATTCTGAATTATATGTTTGTGTGAATACATGAGTACTTTCTATTTACGGTTTGCATAACAGAAAATCTTCATATGTTTAAGTTAAAATATTGTATTGTAACATTGATGTGAACATTTGTTGTGATGTTTAATTTTGTTGTTGTTTGTGCGCTTAACCTAAGTGATATTGGTGCTTATAGTGATATTGGTGCTTAACCATTTATTTTTTTCTTGAAATAGAAAATAATGGCACAATGAGTAACATAAATCAAAACGTATCTAATTACACATATTGTATATTTACACATATATCCTTAGAAAAACCATAAAAAACTATACATTTTTCAGATAAATGTTTAATGTAGTTTTTCATTTCTTATATTGTATATTTACTTATTATTTAGCTTTTCTTATATTGTATATTTATGTATTCTAATTTTCTTACTTTTATATCAAATGGTAATATTACGATAGATATTTAATGTATTATTTCTATTTCTTATATTGTATATTTACTTATTATTTTATTTTTACTATACATTTTCAGATAGGTTTTTATTGTTGTTTTTCTTTTTCTTATATTGTATATACACTTATTATTTATTTTCTAATATTATATATTTACTTATCTAATATTACGATAGATGTTTAATGTAACATATTTATTTTTTATATTGTATATTTATTATTTATTTTACAATACATTTTTCAGATAGATGTTTAATTTAATTTTTCTATTTTTTCTATTGTATATTTACTTATTGTTTATTTTTCTTATTTTGTATATTTACTTATTCTAAATTCTTGCTTTATATTAAATGATATTATTACGATATATGTTTAATGTAATATTTCTATTTCTCATATTGTATATTTACTTATTTTTTTCTATACTGTACATTTACTTATAAAGATATGTAGAAATAATCAAAATGTAAAATTATACATTTTTCAGATAGATGTAGTTTTCCATTTCTTATATTGTATATATAGTTATTCTAATTTTTTTTCTTTCATATCAAATGGTAATATTATGATAGATGGTTAATGTAATATTTATATTTTTATATGGTATATTTATTATTTATTTTACTATACATTTTCAGATAGATGTTTAATGTAGGTTTTCTATTTCTTATATTTTATATTTACTTATCATTTATTTTTAATTCAAATATTATGATAGATGTTTAATGTAATGTTTTAATTTTTTAATTCTATATTTACTTACTATTTATTTTACTATACATTTTTCAGATAGATGTTTAATTTAGTTTTTCATTTCTGATATTGTATATTTACTTATTGATTATTTTTCTTATGATGTATATTTACTTATTCTAATTTTTTTGTTTGATATCAAATGATAATATTACGTTTGATGTTTAGTGTAATATTTCTATTTTTTATATTATATAATTACTTAATGTTTAGTTTTTTCTTATATTGTATATTTATTTACTCTAATATTACAATAAAATTTTAATATAATATTTATATTTCTTATACTGTATATTTACTTATTATTTATTTTACTATATATTTTGAGAGACATGTTTAATTTCGTTTTTTTATTTCTTAATTGTATATTTAGTTATTTTTTATTTTTTATATTGTAATATTTACTTATTACATTTTCCTGTTTTTATATCAGATAATCATATTATGATATATGTTTAATGTAATATTTCTGTTTTTTATATTGTATGCGTGTTTTTCTTATTTTGTATATTTACAAATAAAAAGATTTAGAAATAATAAAAATGTAAACCTACACATTTTTAGATATATGTTTAATGTAGTTTTTCCATTTTTTATATTGTATATTTACTTACTATTATTTTTCTTATATTGTATAATTACTTATGGGCAATTCTCCATAATAGCACTTTTCAAGCTTTTGTCTCAAAAATGACACCAGGGAGAGAAAGTCACAAATATGACATTTTTTAAAGGGTAAAAAGTCCTTAGTACCCATGTGTTATAATGAATAAAACAAATTAAAAAAAGGAAAGTCTATCTTCATCCCGACGAATCTCTTCTCCATAGTCTCCGGCGAATCTAACCTCCATTGTCTCCGGCGAACAGGTCTATCTTCATCCCGGCGAATCAGACGAATATTCGAGACAAAACGGACAGGTCTATCTTAGACGCCATTTCGATTTGATTCAATTTGAATCGTTGACCTCCTCTCTCGACACCGAGGTCTCCATTGAGACGCCGCCGGAGAAAAATCGAGCTGAACCACCACCGTCACACTCTTTACTCTCAAAATCGGACACAAATCACATGTAAGTTTTAAATTAGGGTTTCTGATTTAAAATTTGGGGATTTTTAAATTAGTGTTTCTGTTTTTGATTTCTACATTACATTTTCATTGGTTGTTTGTTCAACTCTATTGAAAATGTTGAATTTGAAGTGTTTAGTTTAGCTTTCCTAATTGAAAAGTTGATTTTGATTTGTTTGATTTGTCATCATCGTAGCCATCATCTTTGGTAACACAGGCTTCTTTGACATCATCTTTCGAGGTAATGTTTTCTGTCCTTTTCAACTTAAAGTCGATTTTGTTGATTATCTGTGATTGCTTATGTTCGTGAGTGTTTGGCTTGTGAAAACTTGTTGTATTTTTTTTCTTTCATCTTCTGGAAGACGTTTCGAAGGTTCAGGATGGCTTTCCAGAAAATACGAATTTATGAAAAATCTGCTATTTCGAACGCCTTCTCTTCAACTTAAAGTAGATTCTGTTGATTATGTGCGATTTGATTTTGTTCGTGAGTGTTTTGCTTGTGAAAACTTGTTAGTTTTTTTTCATATTTCATCTTCTGGAAGGCATTACGAAGTTTCAGGATAGCTTTCCAGAAAATCCGATTATAATTGAAATTTTTTCTTTTATTTTCTGGAAGGTGTTTCATGGTTTCAGGATAGATTTCCTGAACATCCGATTCTAATTCAATTTTTTTTTTAAATTTTGTTTGGTTTCTCATGACAGGAACAATGGGAGATTCAATACCAGAACTGCTTGGTCTGCCAGCACTCAAGTATCCACTTGGATCAGAGCCAACGCCAAGATTGACAATAAACCAACCTTGGACACCTATTTACGTCAAGACAGACGAAAACACTACAGTTCTCAGGGCAGAAGAGATTGAAAGAATGAGAAATACGTTTATGGGACCTTTGATAAAGCTCGCTGAGAGGAGTTTACAAGGACATGTGGAGTTTTCAGCAAAGATGGTACAAGCTGTTCTCAGTAGAAGCATCAAGACAGTGAAGAAAAACGAATCCTGGTTTCATTTTGGTGCTCAGCCAATGCGTTTCTCGATGAGGGAGTTCCACATGGTCACTGGATTGAAGTGCAGTGAGGAAGAAGAAGGATCAGAAGAGGAAGAAGAAGACCAAGGATATGAGTGGGAATTTCTAAGCAAACCTAATCATACACTGATTGACGTGGAAGAGCAGCTCAGAAGAACGGAGTCACGTGATGAGAGATTCTGCCTCGGGATGCTACTGTTGATCGAAAGTATATTGCTGCAGAGGAACTCAAAATCGAGTTTCCCCTCGACTTATGCACAAAAAGCACGGAACGTTCATAGCCTGATGACATATCCATGGGGGAGAGAAGCATACATCCTGCTGAAGAACTCGATTATCAATGCTGTTGACAACCACATGGAGAAATGTAGATTGGAATTGCAGGGATTCCCGTTGGCCTTCCAAATATGGATTTTGGAGTCAATCCCGCTTCTACAGTCTCGGTTCAGTGACGTGATTCCCATCGAGCGGCCTCGGCATCCTTCAGTAACATACCTGTGTGAGAAATACATCAGCACAGACTCTCCGATGCTGATCCAAATTACAGCTGTTCAAAAAGATGCAAATGTAAGCTTTCTTGTTTCAGTTTCTCTGTTTATTATAGTTATCCTTTTTAACATCTAATTGCTTGGATCTTCTTTTTAAATTGTTTCAGTTGAAGGTTGCATGTATTCTACCTGCTATTCCTAACGATCCAGAAGATGAAGTTTCATTGGAGGACGAATATAGTGAAGAACTAGAAAACATGGCAGATATATCAAAAAGAGGATACAAGTTCAAAATTACAGATTGGGCAAGCAGGACCGTGAACGTACACGATGCTCTTTTTGAGATGACAGGAGCTGCAGGAGCTCCTCTTCAGTTCGAACATGTGGAGATTGGCGAATCTTCGACTCCAAATGGCGAATCAGTGATTGGGAAGATTAACAAAATAGTCGAGACGATGGAAAAGAAATTCAAGCTCATGAAGGACCGAGTTTGTTTTCTCGAAGAAGAGAACAGGGAGCTTAAAGAACGTGTCTCGGAGTTGGAGGGAAAGCAGAATCTTGGTACAGATTTCTCCACTGACATGAGGCAACAGGTAAAAAGATCAGAAAAATCTCTTTACATTTCGACCCTTCTTACTTTTAGACCCTTCATGTTTTTTTTGTAAACTTTTGAACATGTTCTGGAATGGGTTCCTATTTTTTTTTCAGGAGCCGCTGACTGGATTACCTGCATCTCCATTGTCTCGAATTAATGAGACTCAAGATTTTTCACCTAATTTAACAAGACACGTATGTGCTAAAAACATTCTGTTTTTACAATTTGTGTGTGTTTGAGGCAAATGTTTGGAAGATCATGTACATATTAATGATAGCTTTCATGATTTTCTTGCAGAAAGAGTCATTTTCAAATGAGACACCTACTGGTCAGACTCCTAATGTGACACAACAGGTATATGCTCAAATGGCTACATTTGGATTTCACAATTACTTTTGGAAGCCTTTGAACATATATATGCCTTTCTGATCTTTAGCAGGAAGAAACACAGCCATCATCCGATGAGACGCCATCCAATCCTAATCAAGCAGAACAAAATCTTGGAGATGAGGTAATATTCATTGTGGAAATTATAGTTGAATGATTTTTGTAAAAGAAACAATTCATGATGGCCTTCTGATAATAATTTTTTTTCAGATTGAGAAAGAGATATTATCGAATGAGACACCAACTCCTCGGACTCAGGTTTTGTCACTTAATGTAACACAACAGTTATATGCCAAAGACAATCTTTTTGGAAGCACTTCTACATGTTCATGATTGCCTTGCTGATGATATTTTCCAGATTGAGAAAGAGCCAATATCGAATGATACACCTGCTGCTCAGACTCAAGTTTTGACACCTAATGTGACTCAACAGGTTGCTCAAATTTTCTTTTATTGATTTAGAGTAAACATTTCTACATATAAAAGCCATCTCTGATTTTTGCAGAAAGAAATAGAGCAAACATTGGATGAGACGCCATCCAATCCTAATGGAGCAGAAGAAAACCTTGACGATGAGGTAATATTTATTCTGGATTTGAATTTTGGAAGAGAAACTATTGGTATTGATATCATTATGAACATGTTTTTGCAGCATACTACTGATCCTTTGACTGAGGTCATTTCATCAATTGCTGCTCACTATAAGAATTCTGATGTAAGAAAATATTTTTAACTGTAAAAATGGTTTATTTTTCAACATAGATCTCTTACAGTTTTTTTTTTGGTTTTAAAGGATGAGACACAGACTGGAACACAAGTTCTTACACCTAATGTGACACAAACAGTATGCTTATTTGTTTTACAATTTTTTTTTTTGGAGTTTTAAATTCTTTTAGGAAGTTATAGTACATATTCAGGATAGTCTTCCTGATTGTTGCAGCAAGCATGTTTTGGTATTTGTTGCAATTGTTGAAAACTCTCTGATATCTTTCCCCCTTTTTATAATTATTACATGTTAATACACAGGATGCGTACAGCACACTTGCCACTCCAAACGCTTCACTAATTTTTGATGAAAATCAGAATGTTGCTGTGGTAAAAAAAGATATATTGAAAATGTTTGTATAATACTTTTCTATTTAACTAACTCTTATGATTTCCTTTTGTCTTTTAGGCTGAGACTCAGACTGAGACACAATTTTTCTCCCTTAATTCGAAACAACAGGTATATGCTAGTTCTTCTTTTTCAAGTAGTGTAGGAAGGTTTTTTACATACACATGACTGTCTTACTGATTTTTGCAGAATGAGGCAGAACCATCATCGAATGAGACGCCATCCAAGCCGAATCCAGAAGAAGGAAATCCAGAAGATGAGGTAAGATTTATTCTGAAAGTTATAGTTGAATCAATTTTTTGAAGAGAACAAACTATTGGAACTTTTATAATTGTGAAAATGTATTCCCAGGATACGACAGAACCTATGACTGAGATAATTTCCACAAACATTTTGGAAACAACTCCACTTAGTCAACAAACAGAGGCTCTGAGTAAGACAAGTCCAATAGATTTTTCAGAAACAGAAAAGGTATTCCTCGAGTTTAGTTAATCTTTAATTAATAATCTACTTTTTAGCTACTGAATCTACTTTTTCATAGGCTGAAGAAAGCAGCCTTCCAGCCCTCTTTGAAATAGGCGCACATGTGGAGATTGCTTCTAATGATGACACTACTTGTCGAATATGGTATCAAGGAAAGGTGGTTGATCAGAATCTGTGTGATGGGGTAGAGAAGTTGACAGTTGAGTACTCTACACTGTTTGTAGACCAAAAGAGAGTTCAGGATACTGTAACCACTGACAGAATCCGTCCTCCACCGCCAACTACTGAGCAAAAAGCTTATCAGTTATATGAAAATGTAGAGGGGCTTTACAATAATGGATGGTGCAGCGGACAAGTTAGGATGACATTTCGGGATAACACATATTCTGTCTATCTCAATAACTCTATGGAAACAATTAATTTCGAACCATTCCATTTGCGAATCCATAGAGAATGGACAGATGGAGTCTGGAAGACGCCAGATGAGGTATCAAATAACATATGACATAGATAAAATTGAATCATAGCTCATATGAATTGTTGTTTGACATACGTTTTATTTTTATTTTTCCAGATGGGACCAGATTACTTCAAAAGATTATCAGAGACGCAGAGCCAGATGCTTAGTCAACAAGATCATGTAATGGAGGTAAGAAATCAAACACTGTCTAATACTTGAGGATTAATTTAGGAATGCTTTCCTGAAAAAAGAGAAATGTTTCCTAACTTTTCACATTTTTGTATTTTTATTTGTTTGACTAAAGGAGAAGCCCGATAAGAAAAGAAAAGCTAATTTAACTTACCTAAGAAGGAGCGAGAGGGTGCCTAAACGATCAAGAGACACAAAAACTCCATTCAAGTCAGAGAGGAACCCTGCTTTAACTGTAACACGTGAGATGATACCTGAAGTTGATCCGTTCTCAACTCTTTCTGTTCATAAGGTTAAACGATTTCAAGATTGGTTGATGTCAAAGGGAGGTATTCATGGAGTGTAAGTATCTTTCTGTCATTGGTCTTAATTTGCTTAAAAAATTCTAATTGATACTTTACGTTTGTTATCATCTACAGGACCTTATCAATAAATGACACTAAAACAGGGAAATCCTTCTTCCGATCCATTGAAAACGAAAATATAGATCTTAAAAAATCGGTAATTTGTTGAGAACATACTTTCTTACCCCCTGAGCTTAATAATTATTTAACAAATTGTATTTGGCTTTTTCTGACAGCACATAGAAGGAGCGTTTGCGATGCTAAATTGCAGAATAGTTGACAATCCTACTTGGTTCCACAATTACAAGATTCCAAAGGCATGCTTTCTACCAATGACATTCTTGTCGACGTTGGGGTACTATGTTGATCTTATCGAGAAACGTAAAGCAGAAGGTAAAAAAATATTTGCGGATGGTCAAAGAGAACTTGTGAGAGGCGAAATCTATCCACACAAGAAGTGGGGGGAAGATGTTGAAGTCCTTTATGGTGCTATTACTGGACGATATGGAAACCATTGGATTGGTATGGCCGTAGACTTGAAAAAAAGAACAATAACTCTCTTTCATTGTGGTCTTCCAACGGAAGACAGAGACAATGATATTGCTCAAATACAAGGGTTGGCAGGTAAAAATATTTGTATTTGATTAAATATCTTTGTCTGATGTATGCATTTGATTAATATTTGTTGTTCTGTTTTTGTATTTCACAGTGTTACTTCCTGCACTGATGATGGAAGCTTTTGGTAAAGAGGTTGACAAAGTGGTTCCATATAAGATTGAGAAAGCTGAAGGTATACCAAAAACACATTCTAGTTACAATTGTGGGCTATTTGTTCTCAAGATGCTCGAATGCCACTCATTGAAGATTGAGAACATGTCAAAGATAAACGATGCCAATGCACTGGAGTTGAGGAGAAGCCTGTCTTGTGAGATCTTCAACCAGTTTGTGGATGAAAAATAAAGGCGATAAGAAATATGCAGATGTTTGAAACATTTTTTGTTCAGTTAAGAATGTCAACTTGCTAATGTCCTTGTAGTTTCATATGAAGATTGAATGAGTGAATGAATTATAACTTCTATTTCATTTATGTTGTTTTCAAATATTTTTTCTTCTTTGTCAACTTTCAGTTATATAGAAGGCTTTCCAAAATAGTAGATTACAGGGAGAGAATCAAACTTAGAAAATTCTGGAAGGCCTTCCAGAATCGTAGACTATGAACCATTTTGCTGATTCTGGAAGGCCTTCCAGAATCGTAGCCAAGGTCAATTTAAAAATTAAAAAAAAAAACTACTCACCAACAGAGTATCGAACCCAGGATCTCAGTGATATTCTTAAAGTCTCGGTGAACCATTGGGCTGGGGTGAACCATTGGTAATGCGTAACGGATAAAAATATATAACAGATAAAAATTGTCAAAAATTAAAAAAAAAATTGGGGTTTATCAGGGATCGAACCCGGGAACCCAATGATAAACTTAAAGTGTCGGAGAGTGTTGGTTTAGCCACTAGGCTAAGGTGAACCACTGGGAACTTGTGATGAACAAATAGTAATAACCATCTATTAGATTCTGGAAACCATTTTGCTAATTCTGGAAGGCCTTCCAGAATCGTAGCCAAGGTCAATTTTAAAATTAAAAAAAATACTCACCAACAGAGTGTCGAACCCAGGATCTCAGTGATATTCTTAAAGTCTCGTAGAACCATTGGGCTAGGGTGAACCATTGGTAATGCGTAATGGATAAAAATATATAACAGATAAAAATTGTCAAAAATTAAAAAAAAAATTGGGGTTTATCAGGGATCGAACCCGGGAACCCAATGATAAACTTAAAGTGTCGGAGAGTGTTGGTTTAGCCACTAGGCTAAGGTGAACCACTGGGAACTTGTGATGAACAAATAGTAATAACCATCTATTAGATTCTGGAAACCATTTTGCTAATTCTGGAAGGCCTTCCAGAATCGTAGCCAAGGTCAATTTTAAAATTTAAAAAAATACTCACCAACAGAGTGTCGAACCCAGGATCTCAGTGATATTCTTAAAGTCTCGTAGAACCATTGGGCTAGGGTGAACCATTGGTAATGCGTAATGGATAAAAATATATAACAGATAAAAATTGTCAAAAATTAAAAAAAAAATTGGGGTTTATCAGGGATCGAACCCGGGAACCCAATGATAAACTTAAAGTGTCGGAGAGTGTTGGTTTAGCCACTAGGCTAAGGTGAACCACTGGGAACTTGTGATGAACAAATAGTAATAACCATCTATTAGATTCTGGAAACCATTTTGCTAATTCTGGAAGGCCTTCCAGAATCGTAGCCAATGTCAATTTTAAAATTAAAAAAAATACTCACCAACAGAGTGTCGAACCCAGGATCTCAGTGATATTCTTAAAGTCTCGTAGAACCATTGGGCTAGGGTGAACCATTGGTAATGCGTAACGGATAAAAATATATAACAGATAAAAATTGTCAAAAATTAAAAAAAAAATTGGGGTTTATCAGGGATCGAACCCGGGAACCCAATGATAAACTTAAAGTGTCGGAGAGTGTTGGTTTAGCCACTAGGCTAAGGTGAACCACTGGGAACTTGTGATGAACAAATAGTAATAACCATCTATTAGATTCTGGAAACCATTTTGCTAATTCTGGAAGGCCTTCCAGAATCGTAGCCAAGGTCAATTTTAAAATTTAAAAAAATACTCACCAACAGAGTGTCGAACCCAGGATCTCAGTGATATTCTTAAAGTCTCGTAGAACCATTGGGCTAGGGTGAACCATTGGTAATGCGTAATGGATAAAAATATATAACAGATAAAAATTGTCAAAAATTAAAAAAAAATTGGGGTTTATCAGGGATCGAACCCGGGAACCCAATGATAAACTTAAAGTGTCGGAGAGTGTTGGTTTAGCCACTAGGCTAAGGTGAACCACTGGGAACTTGTGATGAACAAATAGTAATAACCATCTATTAGATTCTGGAAACCATTTTGCTAATTCTGGAAGGCCTTCCAGAATCGTAGCCAATGTCAATTTTAAAATTAAAAAAAATACTCACCAACAGAGTGTCGAACCCAGGATCTCAGTGATATTCTTAAAGTCTCGTAGAACCATTGGGCTAGGGTGAACCATTGGTAATGCGTAACGGATAAAAATATATAACAGATAAAAATTGTCAAAAATTAAAAAAAAAATTGGGGTTTATCAGGGATCGAACCCGGGAACCCAATGATAAACTTAAAGTGTCGGAGAGTGTTGGTTTAGCCACTAGGCTAAGGTGAACCACTGGGAACTTGTGATGAACAAATAGTAATAACCATCTATTAGATTCTGGAAACCATTTTGCTAATTCTGGAAGGCCTTCCAGAATCGTAGCCAATGTCAATTTTAAAATTAAAAAAAATACTCACCAACAGAGTGTCGAACCTAGGATCTCAGTGATATTCTTAAAGTCTCGTAGAACCATTGGGCTAGGGTGAACAATTGGTAATGCGTAACGGATAAAAATATATAACAGATAAAAATTGTCAAAAATTAAAAAAAAAATTGGGGTTTATCAGGGATCGAACCCGGGAACCCAATGATAAACTTAAAGTGTCGGAGAGTGTTGGTTTAGCCACTAGGCTAAGGTGAACCACTGGGAACTTGTGATGAACAAATAGTAATAACCATCTATTAGATTCTGGAAACCATTTTGCTAATTCTGGAAGGCCTTCCAGAATCGTAGCCAATGTCAATTTTAAAATTAAAAAAAATACTCACCAACAGAGTGTCGAACCTAGGATCTCAGTGATATTCTTAAAGTCTCGTAGAACCATTGGGCTAGGGTGAACCATTGGTAATGTGTAACGGATAAAAAATACATAACAATATACTTTTAAATATCAAGGAAAACATTTAAAGGAACAATAAGTTCAATTTAAAAAAAAAAAAGACAACGACATTCTCGTCTTCTCCGTCTACACCTCTCGACATCTCCTTCTCTCTACTCCGCCATCGCCTTCTTCTCTCGACGACGCCGAAGATAAATCTTGGCGAATCTCTCAACGGCCGAACCCCGTATCTGCCGAAAATCAAACTAAGACAGGTTAGTACTAAACATTTCCGAAAATTGAAAACTAAAATTAGGGTTTTCAATCTAAAATTTGGGGTTTTCACAAATCAAATGTATATTCATTTCTCGATTACTTTGTGTTTCGATACCATCTTGTTGTTCATCTGATTCTATTGTAATTGTTAATAAATAAGTCACAATTTACTACACACTAGGGTTCTCTGAAACTGTTTTCAGTATAGGTTTCCGAGATTTTCTGAAACTGAATTTAACTTGTTTTGCAGGATTAGACAAGAGAGATGGCAGAATCGTCAGCTCTTAGACTAGCTCTGCCTGAGTTAAAATATCCTTTAGGATCAGAGCCATTCCAGATAATGGCGATAAACAAATATTCAACGATTGGTTATATCGAAATTGTGAAGAAACTTCTCAAGCCGGAAGAGTTTGACAGAATCCGAGCGTCGTTTATGGGACCGTTGCTAAAGTTCAGTGAGAGGAATTTGCATTTATCAGCGAAAACAGTCCAAGCCATTCTCACTAGAAGCATGAAGACAGTGAAGAAAAACGAGTCCTGGTTTCATTTTGGTGCTCAGCCGATGCGTTTCTCGATAAGGGAGTTCCATATGGTGACGGGTTTGAAGTGCAGTGCTGAAGAAGAAGGATCAGAAGAGGAAGAAGAAGACCAGGGATATGAGTGGGACTTCCTAGAGGGAACTCATACATTGGAAGACGTTAAAGAGCAGCTCGAAAAGACAGACTCAGAGTCGTATGATGAGAGATTTTGCCTCTCAATGCTCCTTTTGATCGAGAGCATACTTCTACAGAAGAATGTAGATACAAATTTCCCTTCGTCTTACGCCAAGAGAGCACGGAATATCAATTCATTAATGCAATACCCATGGGGAAGAGATTCGTACAAATTGCTGAAAAAATCTGTTAGCAAGGTTGTGGAGAATCACCTGGAGAAAAACAAAATCGAACTTCATGAATATCCTCTGGCTTTACATCTTTGGATTCTCGAGTCAGTTCCTCTTCTTCAGTCTGAGTTAAGTACTCTGGTTCCTGTTCTAGATGTTCAACCGTCTAAACCCATCTTTTTGTGTGAGAAATATATTTTATTAAGTTCTCCAACGCTTAGACAGGTTCGAGAGATTGAAGGTAAACATCATGTAAGTTTTCTTTGTTTTTATATCTATTAATTTAATTTCGTTTTCTAAAAACTATTGGTCTAAACCCATCTTTTTGTGTGATTGATTTTTCAGTTGAAGGTAATATGCATCTTACCTCCGATTCCACATGATCCAGAAAACGAAGTTTCCATGGAAGACGAACCTAGTGAAGTTCTGAATAAGATGGCATTGTTTTCAAAAAGAGGATACAGTTTTACAACAGACGACTGGAAGAATAGGTCTATAAACCTACATGATGTTAATGAAGAAATAGGAAGAAGATCTTTACTGTTTGGAAATGTTGAGATGGGTCAAACTTCTTCGAATGAAGAGTTTGTTTTATCAAAGATTAACAGCATCAACAAGATGATGGAAGACGAATTCAGGAGCATGAACTGTCGTTTATCGTTGGTTGAAAAGGAGAACAAGGAGCTTAAAGATCGAGTGTCAAAACTAGAGAACCGACATGGAGTTACTTCAGATGAAAATCTTCACAATGATCATTTTATCAATGAGGTAAGTGTAAGTTTTGGAAAATTAAGTTCAAATTCTTCCTCAATGTGTAACCCATAAAGTTTCATGTTGTCTTATAGGATGATCCAAACACTTGGACTGATATTCCTCCTCCAAATTTGACAAAAAGAGTATGTTCTCGTTCTTGTTTAATTTTTTTTTTTGTTTTAGGAAGACATTATAGATATTCAGGAATGTCTTCCTGAATATTGATTTTTGTTTGCACAGACCAACACCGAGCAAATGGACGAGACAGTTACTAAACCTGATGAAGCAGATCATGTTAAAGCATCTGAAACTGTTGAAAAAGTGGTAAGTTTTAGTTTTGAAAATTGAAGTTGAATATACATTTGCTAATATCAAAATAGACTGATATCATTAAATCTAAATCATTACAGACAGAAGAAAGCATAGTTCAAACTACCTTTGAGGCTGATGAGGTCGTGGAGATTGCATCTTGTCGAAAATGGTTTCAAGCAATAGTGTTGAAGACAGATATACGAAATGGAGTTGAGATGGTACTGGTTGAGTACTCAACACTGTTTCAGGACAAAAAGAACAAGACAAAAAGAATTCAGGAAACTGTATCCAGTGACAGAATCCGTCCTCTACCACCAACTGGGGAACCTGAAGAGATGAAAAGTTTGGAACTGATGGATAGCGTGGAGGCATACCACAATGAAAGCTGGTGTAGTGGAACAGTTCGAGCTATTCATAGTGATGACACATATTCTGTGAGTTTGGACAGATCTACTAACTTCCTTCAATTTAGCCTTTCTGATCTACGCATACCTAAAACATGGATCAATGGTGATTGGAAGACGACAAAAGAGGTAAAACAAATGTCTTAGATCATTTGATTTATATATTCAGGTCAGATTGTTTGTAACCATTAATATAAAGGTACTGGGTTTTTTTCAGATTGAAAAACAGCAGGCAAAGAGTGCGAAGCCAAGTACACAGAGTGTGAAGACAAGTACACAGAGTGAGAAGCCAAGCCAAGCCAAGGTATGAAAATATTTGTGAATCATATTTTGAATACTTCCATGAATATAGATAAAATGATCATTGATTTCTCCTTTTTCTTTCAAAAATTATATATTTTGTATTTGTTTTTCATTAAAGGGGAAGACTATTGTTGGTAAGAAGAGGAAAGCAACTGGTCCGCCGGTAGATCATCTTCCTTTTCTTCAGCCAGAAGAAAAGAGACCAATAGGACCTAGAAACCCTCCTATGCCAGTAACACCTGAGGTTATCCTTCCAATTGATCCATTTGTGACACCTGAATTTCCTCGGTTTTCAAGGCTTCAAAAGTGGATGGACCTACGCGGCATATATCGTGTGTAAGCAAGTTTCTGCCTTTGTATAAGTATTCTAAGTTTGTTTGGTAAGAGTGTTGATTGATACTTGTAAATTTTATCTACTTCAGGCCGTTAAATATCAATGGAAGAAGAATAGAGAAAGAATTCTTTGAAGACATTGACAATAATGAAAATAATCTCAGAGAAGAGGTAATTTACTATAATTATGCTTCTTATTCCCACAACTATTCTTTGATAAAGTGGTGACTGAGTGGTAATAATGATTATGTATATTTGATTCTGTCATGGGTTTAGGAAGATGCTAGGTTGATATATACTAGATGTTCTTGTTATTGCAATTCTCTATGATAAAGCTTCTAACTATATTGTTACATTGGCAGCACATAGATGCTGCGTTTTCAATGCTAAATCGTAAGCGAATTGAGCAATCTACTTGGTTCCGCGAAAAAAGTCTCCCAAAAGCTTGCTTTGTACCAGTCCACTTCTTAGAAATGGTTGGGTACACTTTTGAATCTCTCAAGACGACACCTAAGAAAGGAATACAAATATTAAAGGGTTATGTAAACGACATTGTTAGAGGTTTAGAAACTCCAAACAAGATTTGGATGGAAGATGTTGACGTTGTGTATGGTGTCGTTCATGAAAGATTGAAAGGTCACTATGTTGGGGTGGAGATAGACTTGTTGGACAACACTATCACACTCTTCCATTGTGGACTTCACAAAAGAGGAACAAGAATTGAAAATATTCCTCTTGTCAAGAAACTGGCAGGTAAAGAAAACAAGTTCTATGTGGTTCATTGATTTAATTTTATCATTTGGTGTAGAAAAATAAGTTGACTTATTTTTTGTTTGTATTTGACAGTTTTGATTCCTGCGATAAAATTGGAAATTATGAATGAAGAGGTTAACTTCAAAGATATTGTTCCGTTTCAAGTTAAGAAGGCAGAAAAGCTTCCAAAAACAAGATTCCCTTTCAATTGTGGTATCTTTGTTCTCAAGATGCTGGAATGCAAGTCATTGGGGTTGAAGAAAATGTTGGATATAAATGATGATACGACGATTGACTTACGGAGCAAGCTATGTTGTGATATCTTCAACCATTTTATGGCAAGTGATTTCGAGTAAGGTTTCAGAAAAATGATCATGTAACACTCGTGTTTTAGCTTTGGATATGCTTTTGAACTTTGTTGTGACTTGGACAAGTAACAAGTTTGTAAAAGAAGAATGACATCGTGTGTTTCAATTAGGTTGTGTTATTGAAGAAATTCCAAGATTTGTTGAAAGCATTGTCTGTATATTTTATCTTGGATATCATCTGTCATATGCAGGATAGACTTACAGAAAATGTAAAATGTAAAAAAAATTGGTTTTCTCAAGGATCGAACCCGGGAACCCAATGATATACTTAAAGCTTCGGAGAATGTTAGTTTAGCCACTGGGCTACGGTGAACCATTGGGAATGTGTAATGAACAAATGACTATAAACAATCTTATAGATTCTGGAAACCATTAGTCAGGTTCTGGAAGGCCTTCCAGAATACTAACCCATGTCAATTTTTTTTAAAAAAAATACATATATAAATCACAACTAACAGAGTTTCGAACCCAGGATCTCAGTTATAATCAAGTTTCGAAGATATTAGTTTAGCCATTAGGCTAAGGTGAACAATTGGGAGTGTGTAACGGAAAATCTAGATAACAATTATAAAATGTAAAAAAAATTGGTTTTCTCAAGGATCGAACCCGGGAACCCAATGATATACTTAAAGCTTCGGAGAATGTTAGTTTAGCCACTGGGCTACGGTGAACCATTGGGAATGTGTAATGAACAAATGACTATAAACAATCTTATAGATTCTGGAAACCATTAGTCAGGTTCTGGAAGGCCTTCCAGAATACTAACCCATGTCAATTTTTTTTTAAAAAAATACATATATAAATCACAACTAACAGAGTTTCGAACCCAGGATCTCAGTTATAATCAAGTTTCGAAGATATTAGTTTAGCCATTAGGCTAAGGTGAACAATTGGGAGTGTGTAACGGAAAATCTAGATAACAATTATAAAATGTAAAAAAAATTGGTTTTCTCAAGGATCGAACCCGGGAACCCAATGATATACTTAAAGCTTCGGAGAATGTTAGTTTAGCCACTGGGCTACGGTGAACCATTGGGAATGTGTAATGAACAAATGACTATAAACAATCTTATAGATTCTGGAAACCATTAGTCAGGTTCTGGAAGGCCTTCCAGAATACTAATCCATGTCAATTTAAAAAAAAAAATACATATATAAATCACAACTAACAGAGTTTCGAACCCAGGATCTCAGTTATAATCAAGTTTCGAAGATATTAGTTTAGCCATTAGGCTAAGGTGAACAATTGGGAGTGTGTAACGGAAAATCTAGATAACAATTATAAAATGTAAAAAAAATTGGTTTTCTCAAGGATCGAACCCGGGAACCCAATGATATACTTAAAGCTTCGGAGAATGTTAGTTTAGCCACTGGGCTACGGTGAACCATTGGGAATGTGTAATGAACAAATGACTATAAACAATCTTATAGATTCTGGAAACCATTAGTCAGGTTCTGGAAGGCCTTCCAGAATACTAACCCATGTCAATTTTTTTTTAAAAAAATACATATATAAATCACAACTAACAGAGTTTCGAACCCAGGATCTCAGTTATAATCAAGTTTCGAAGATATTAGTTTAGCCATTAGGCTAAGGTGAACAATTGGGAGTGTGTAACGGAAAATCTAGATAACAATTATAAAATGTAAAAAAAATTGGTTTTCTCAAGGATCGAACCCGGGAACCCAATGATATACTTAAAGCTTCGGAGAATGTTAGTTTAGCCACTGGGCTACGGTGAACCATTGGGAATGTGTAATGAACAAATGATTATAAACAATCTTATAGATTCTGGAAACCATTAGTCAGGTTCTGGAAGGCCTTCCAGAATATTGCATTTGGAACATAAATATTTTTAAACGTCAAATTTATAGTCGTGTGTTTCTTTCTAGCAAAGAAGTATAAACTAAGAATTGAAATAAGATCCAAAACTAAAGGATTGATATCTGCATATTTGGATCATTTCAAATTGTGATTTGGAATTTAATAGAAAAATGCATTTAAACATAGGTTGTAAAGATGCAAAAAATCGGAAAACATCATACTTATTCAGGATAGGGTTCCAAAAGGCAAATTTAGTTTTGGACTGGTCCTTATCTGGTAATGATCAATAATAATGTAAATCATCAACAAATCGTTGAAATGAGAAAGAATAGAGCATAGATGCTGTCATGCATATTGTCTTATTGTGTAAGGGACTTCATCCAATAGGCCTTTTGCATGTTGTCTTGTTGTGTCCTCCTGTTCCACATCTGCTGCACTTGTGGGACTGTACTTTAGAACCAGGAACCCCAAACTCGCCGACGGATCTGATTCTCTTTGTAGCAGGACGTCCACTGCTCTTTTTGGTAGCTGGAGGTGGGCAAGAAAGTTCATCGATATTCACTGGATAAATTGCCGTTGTTAACTCTCCACCAGGATGGATGCTTTCGGCATATGCTTTTGCCCAAGTTTCTGTCAAGTGACAAGTATCAACGTAACGGTTTTCATCCCTCTTAGAACGCTTGGCAGCTGCAATTGCATGAATGCATGGGATCTTGTCGATGTCGAAGACATTGCAAGTGCAATGCCTCTTATCCAGATCAACAACAAACTTCATAGTCTCATCCTTTACCTCAAATTCGCTTCTATTAACCTGGTACACATTCAATACCATTGCAGCCGAAAATCTGGATATCAATTTCTTCACAACCTTTGGCGTAACCAGATGCTTGTGTTTCGCAGCTGCTTCGCGTCGCTCAAAAAACCATGTGGTGAGAGTCAATCTGATGGTCTCAAGGAGAGATATCAGTGGCAACTCGCGAGGCGTCCTCAACATAGAGTTGAGAGACTCTGAAATGTTGGTAGTCATCATGTTGTACCTGTTCGCAGGAGCAAAGCAACGTGCCCACTTCCTGAAATCCGAATCTTCAAGATACTTAGCAAGTTCAGGGCATTTATCTTTTATGTCCTTGAAGATTATCCAAAACTCATGAGGTGTGTAAGCATCTGCCGCTCTTTCCACCAGAGGTAGCAATCCTGTCTTGGAATATGTAGGAGTGATATTACGAAGCAGATGGACTCGGCAGCAACCATGGTGAGCCAACGGATAAACATCCTCCAACGCTGAAGCAATGGAGTTAGCCCTATCTGATATAAAAACTAAATCTGAAGCGTCTGGGATCATCATGGTCAATGATCTGAAGAACCAGTTCCAAGAAGCTGCATTCTCTGCATCGACGACGGCAAAGGCGAGAGGATAAAGATGGTAATCGCCATCTTGAGCACAAGCAGCCAATAGAGTTCCATTGAATTTTCCTTTCAAAAAGGTACCATCAACTGCAACAACTCTCCTCATCAAGGAGAATCCTCTTATTGATGGACCAAAAGCCAAGAATGCGTACTTGAACTTTCCAGCAGCATCCTTCTCTTGATATGTTAACGATCCAGGGTTTGCCACTGAGACTTTGTACAACCACTTCGACAGATTGTAATAACTGTCTTCAGGAGTCCCTCTAACCAAAAACTGAGCTTCTTCTCTCACTCTCCAAGCTTGTTTATAATTTATGTGAACGCCATGCTGCATCCTGACCTGTTCAATGATCTGTTTCGGTTTGAGCCCTTCTTTCTTTTCTCCAAAATTGCTGCATATCAAAGACCCCAACAACTTTGCAGATGCTTGCCTGTGGTTGGCATTCCTGTGTGTTGTATCGCATGTATGCTCATGAACATATTTCTTAACAGCGAATATATCTGAACAAGGTAGCTTCGTAGCACGCATCCTCCACGTGCAATTGTCACCAACACACCTCAATATCAATCTTGCCTTGTTAGAAGAGACAGTCATGTACTCAAACTTCCACTCTAGAGCCCATTTCTTCATCCTCAACATCAACTCTGCCTTGTTCTTAAAATAGGAATTCACCTTAATATCACCAGCTCCACTAGTGGTTGGTGAAAATCCAATATGGACAGGACTAAAATCCGGAATAGCATTCAGAGGAACTCGAGAAACACCTTCATATAGAGGAGTCTACAAATGTCAAATCGATCTGGAAGGCTTAGTAAATGATTAGGATAGCTATCCTGAAATGTATAAGAAAGCAACACAACAACAAAAAGACAGAAACTTGAATCGATATACCTGATTTTCTCTCTCCAAAGTAGAACGAAAGACTGGATTTGTATTCAATGGAACAGGAGAAGAAAATGTATCAGAAGCTTGAGTGTTACAGCTAGCTGATTCAGTATTAACCTGCAAAAACTATGTAGATCAGGAAAGCTCTGTAAGTGATTAGGATAGCTATCCAGAATAATAAGTTGAAAACATCAAACAAACCGTAACGCATAAACGACAAGTTCCAACAAATCCTCTAATCTTGCCGATAAATCCTTGCAGCTGACGAGAATTGCATATGGAAATTGGTGGCAAATCTTCCACAGTAGTCTTCATGTTCAAAGAGATACCATAGCTAAGACTGATCTCTTCTTCTTTAAGACTGAAATCTTCAGTCACAATCTTCATCAAACCTTTAAACTGAAGATCTTCTTCAATGAATATCAATGATGCATTCTTCTTAACATCAACATGAAACTCCCATTGTCTCTCTTTTGAGATCCAATTTCCACAGACGAACAGAACTTCCATAGTGCTATAATGAAATAGATCTACATTATGTGAGGTAAAGGAAGGAAGACCGTAATCAAGCAATGAATATGAAATGTTTACCTTCAAAATCAGCGACGACACAGAATCAGCGACGATCGAGAAATCACAGAGAATGATCGAGAACGCGGAGGCGCAAGGAAACGTCGGCCGGCGAAGAGCAGAAGGACGGCGAAGAACGATGGATATCGAAGATCCTCTTCTCCCACATTTCAATTTCAAACAAATACCTTATTTTCTAGTTAATAAAAGAAAAGGGTAATAGGGTAAAAGACACCCTTTAATGAAACCTCTTTTTGTGAACTTGGGCCTTGAGTGCTAGATTGGGAAGAAAAACTTGGATAAGGGCTATCCAAGGCCATTTCTCATTACTTATTCTAATTTTTTGATTTTATATCAAATTGTAATATTACGATAGATGTTTAATGTAATGTTTCTATTTCTTCTATTGTATATTTACTCATTATTTATTTTTCTTATATTTATATTTACTTATTCTAATATTATAATATATATTTAATGGTATATTTTTATTTCTTATATTGTTTTTTTTACTTATTTTTATTTTTTGTTATATTGTATAATTACTTATTTTAATTGTATTGCTTTTATATCAAATTGTAATATTATAATAAATGCTTAATGTAATATTTCTATTTCTTATATTGTAAATTTACTTATTAATTTTTTTATTTTACATTTTTCAGATATATGTTATTTTTATTTTTGTTATATTGTATAATTATTTATTTTAATTGTTTTGCTTTTATATCAAATCGTAGTATTACGATAAATGTTTAGTGTAATATTCTATTTATTATATTGTAATTTTTTTATTATTTATTTTATTATACATTTTTCAGATAGATGTTTAATGTAGTTTATCTATTTTTTATATTATATATTTTCTTATGATTTTTTTCTTATATTTATATTTTTCTTATTCTAATATTATAATTGGTTTTTAATGTAATATTTTATTTCTTATATTGTATATTTACTTATTTTTTATTTTACTATAAATTTTTCAAATAGATATTATTATGGATATTTTACTATAACGCGCGTAGATTGATGTTTAAATATTTTCCATCCCCACGCGTAGCTATTATGTATATTTTACTATATATTTTAGATTGATGTTTAATATAATATTTTTATTTATTATATTGTATATTTAGTTATTTTTTATTTTTTCTTATATTGTATTTACTTATTCTAATTTTTTTTTTGCTTTTATATCAATCGATAACGTTAGATATTTAATGTATGCTATTTAATTCTTCATTTTTTGACAAAGCTATTCAAGTCTTCATGTTTTCATAATGTATGCTATTTTATCTAAAAACGGAGATTAAAAAGTATTTATATTTACAAAATAATATTTAATATCTTAATTAAATATAGTATATAAAATTTAATCGGTCACACAATATTTAAAAAATACATAGAATTATGAAAACAATTTATATTGTCAAACAAAAATAATAATTCTAAGACAGTTTATATTATAAAGCAGAGAATATTTAGAGGACATAACTATTTTTTTCTTATAAAACATACAAAAATTCGATGATAAAATATCTGAAAATTTATTTTGGCTTAATAAGTTTTACGTTTAGTTTTGATTAAAGTTTTAGATTATTGTTATTTATTTATTATTATTATTATTTTTAATGTAAATGTATATTAAATTCATCCCTGGAACGGAGCCAGTCAGAACACATAACAGACGTCGACGACTTAGAAAAACAACTAGGTTTTAGAAGTAGCCAAAAAAGACATTGACTTTATTAGATTATGGTTATATAATTAAGTCATGGTTTAGTCCGGTTTAGCTTCCTTTTACTAAACCGGTTGTATAAATACATCTTCTTGTACATTTGGAGAAACTAACTTGAGGAATAAACATTTTCTTTCACCGTAACAAACTTTCTCCATTGATCAAAAGCTCAAGTTCTAATATGGTATCAGAGCGATGATATCTTCGCTTTCTCGCTTAGTTTTCTCGAGAAAATCAGCTTGTTCTTCTTCGATTCAGCTCCCTTTTTCTCGATGAGTCTCTCAATTCGGAGCTTGATCAATATCTTCGTTGAGCTGTATTTTCACGATCTCTTTGCGATTTATCACTTCGTTTCTGTGACAATCGTTATTTTGATTCTCTTTCTTTCTTCTCATTGACCTTTGATTTGCGTTCTCTTTTCTCACGCAATCAATTTCTTGTTTTCGATTGGATCTTGCTTTCTCATGGCGGATACTCCCTCGGCATCTCTTCTTGATCCAAACTCTAATCCTCTGTATGTTCACTCGGCCGATCATGCTGGTATCTCCCTTGTTTCTGAAAAGCTTTCTGGTTTGGGGAATTTTAATACATGGCGTAGATCGATGATTATGGCTTTAGGAGCTCGGAATAAAGCTGTGTTTGTTGATGGTACTTATCCGGAACTAGCGGAGACTCATCTGGATTATGCTTCTTGGTCTAGATGTAACAATATCATCTGTACTTGGATTGTGAATGCTGTTGAGAAATCCATTGCCAAGAGTATAATGTACCTTACTACGGCGCGTCAAATGTGGCTGGATATACATGATCAGTTTAAACAGAGTGATGGACCAAGAACAACTGAAATCAAGCAACAAATCTTTGCGGAGGTACAAGGCACTCATACTGTTAGTGACTACTATACTCGCTTGAAGCAGCTGTGGGAAGAATTGAAGAATCATGAGAGTCCTTCTACTTGCTGCTGTGGACGTTTTGATTGTTTGAGTATGAAGAGAATTGCTGAGAAAGAGGAGCAAGATAAGATCTGGAAGTTTCTTACTGGTTTGAATGATACATTCACTGCTACTCATGGACAAATTCTAATGATGGATCCCAAACCAAATATGTCCCGAGTATTCAATCTGGTTTCACAAGAGGAGCGTCAGCGGTCTATGAAGAGTACAAGTGGTGTGGCATTTCAGGTCTCTCAAACGCCACCCAGTGATGAGTTGGTTGCTGCATATCAATCTGGTTACAACAAGCAGAAACAACGTCCGATATGTTCTCACTGTGGCATTGTGGGTCACACTGTCCATCGTTGCTATAAGCTCCATGGTTATCCACAGGGATACAAACCTGTGACTGGCTCTAATCGACCGTCTAATCATGCTACCTCCTCTACCTCTGTGAAAGGCCAATCAGCTGGCTCACGTCAAGAGAATGTTGCGAACGTGATTGTCAAAGATACTGGAGGCATTGATCTCTTGGACCATCAGGGTGTGCACTTGGGGACTGTCACTACAGCACAAGTCAGTCGTCTTCTAAGTGTCTTGGGTGCTCCTCCAACGGGCCTCAATGATAATATTTCTCAGGCTTCAGTAAGTACTATTCATCTTTCTGATGGAACAGTCTCTACACCCAAACCTCAACCTCATCTCACACCCCATTTACCGTTACCTCATCCTTCTTCAGGTACTACTCACTTCATAAACTCTCATTTCATATCTGCTGGAACCGAACATGGCCTTACTTTTTGCAGCGATGTATGGGTCATAGATACTGGTGCTAGTTGTCACGTTAGTTCAAACTTAGACTTGCTTCACACAACTAGAACCATTAGTGACACGTCTGTTACTCTTCCTGATGGTACTCGTATTCCTGTCACAACCTCTGGCTCTGTCATTATTTCTGAAACCTTGACGCTTTTTGATGTTTTGTACATACCTAATTTCAAATTCAATCTTTTGAGCATTAGTGCTCTCACTTGTAATAGCAACATTGCTGTTTTGTTTTCTTCACACTCGTGTTTCATTTTTCCTAACAATCCGTTTTTACTCCAGGAGCGTACTCTGGATTACACGATTGGGAAGGGTAACCTCCAAAGCAATCTGTATATCCTGGAGTCGTCTTCTCCTTCACAACAGTCGGTTTCTTCTACTTGTTCTGTGAATTCTCTCTCTGTTCCTATACCATCTTCTGTGGATTTGCCTCTTCTTCATGTCTCGCCTGATGTGTGGCATCAACGTCTTGGTCACCCTTCTCAAAACAAGATTCAAGCTCTTTCAAAGATTTTAAAGCTTCCTTCCACCAAGATTGATCATAGTCGTTTGTGTTCTGTCTGTCCTTTGGCTAAACAAAAGCGTTTGTCTTTTCCGTCTTCACAAAATCTTTCAAAGTTTCCATTTGATCTTGTTCATATCGATATATGGGGTCCTTTCTCTACTCATACTCATGATGGTTATAGATATTTTTTAACATTGGTTGATGATTGTACTCGTGCTACTTGGTTATACCTGTTAAAGGACAAGAGCTCTGTTTCAGTGATTTTTCCTGACTTTCTCACCTTTGTTCAAACTCAATATAAGATCCAAGTTAAATCAATACGTTCTGATAATGCTCCTGAACTTGCATTTACTGATCTTTTACGCGAAAAAAGAATCATGCATTATTTTTCATGTCCATATACTCCACAACAGAACTCTGTAGTCGAACGCAAACATCAACATATTCTGAATGTGGCTAGAGCTTTGTTATTCCAATCGAAAGTTCCTTTGATCTATTGGGGAGAATGTGTTCAAACTGCTGTATATCTGATAAATAGAACCCCTTCTCCGCTTCTTGATGATAAATCTCCGTTTGAATTGTTGAATAAATGCTTGCCTTCATATGATCATCTCAAGGTCTTTGGTTGTTTGTGTTACTCTTCAACTCTAGATAAGGATAAGAATAAATTCACTCCTAGAGCTGATCCTTGTGTTTTTCTTGGTTATCCAAATGGGTACAAAGGGTACAAAGTTTTAAATCTCACATCTCATTCGATTTCCATCACTCGAAATGTCATTTTTCATGAAAATGTGTTTCCTTTTCATCATTCGTCTGATTCATCTATGCATGATACTTTCTTTGCTCAGGATGTGCTACCATTACCTGTTCCAGATTCCTTGTTTCCTGCATTCTTTGATTTAGGTTCTGATGTTAACTCTTCTATGTTCCCGGAACCAGATGCAACCATGTCTTCTAACACCTCATCTACTTCTCTTCCTCCTTCTGCTCCTTCTTCCTTGTCTGTAATACCATCAGGAATTAGGAATGAAACTAGAACTCGTTGTCAGGTTAAGGCACCAGCTTATCTTGATCAATATCATTGCTATCTTTTACATCAAATGCCTACGGAACCAGTTCATCCTACCCATACCACATCCTACCCTATTTCTGCTTTCCTTTCCTATGCCGAATTTGATGAAACACTCAGAAACTTTATCCTTTCCATTACCACTACCAAACCACCTAAAACTTACCAAGAGGCTGTTCTGTCTGAAGAATTTAAAAATTCCATGAAGTCTGAAATGAATTCTCTAGAAGAGACAGGCACTTGGACTGTTTGTGAGTTGCCCTCGGGTAAGCATCCGGTTGGTTGCAAGTGGGTTAATACATATAAGTATAACGCTGATGGTACTGTTGAAAGACCGAAGTCTCGTCTAGTTGCAATGGGTTATACCCAATTAGAAGGTCTTGACTATCTCGACACTTTTTCTTCGGTTGCGAAGCTGGGTACTCTGCGTCTTATTCTCGCTGTTGCAGTGGCTAAAGGGTGGTCACTTCAGCAACTGGATATCAGTAACGCATTTCTCAACGGTGACTTAGATGAAGAGATATATATGCGACTTCCTCAGGGCTATGAGGAACTTACTGGGAAAAAGGTTCCTCCCAACTCAGTGTGTCGGCTACATAAGTCCATTTATGGTCTCAAACAAGCTTCTAGACAATGGAATCACAAGCTATCTAGTGTGATTCTAGGTGATGGTTTTGTACAGACACACTCCGATCATTCTCTATTCATCAAACGCACTGAGAATACTTTCCTTGCGGTCTTGGTGTATGTTGACGACATACTGATTGTCTCTAATAGTGACTCTGCATCGGAAGACTTCAAAGGTGTTCTAAAGTCTGCATTCAAGCTACGTGATCTTGGACAAGCTCGATATTTTCTCGGCTTTGAGATTGCCCAGAATTCTTCTGGTATTTCTTTAAATCAGCGCAAATATTTCTTGGAGTTATTGGAAGAAGCTGGGATGTTGGGTTGTAAACCTGTTTCGGTTCCTATGGAACCTAATTTGAAGCTCTCTGCTTCTACTGGAGATCCTTTACCAGACGCTTTTGTTTACAGAAGACTTGTGGGTCGCTTACTTTACTTGACTCACACACGCCCTGACATTACTTATGTTGTTCACAAGATCAGTCAATTCATGGCTTTCCCTACTTCTAATCATCTTCACGCTGCTCACAGAGTTCTACGGTATTTGAAGAATGATCCAGCTCAAGGACTTTTCTACTCTGCAACCTCCGACATCAAGCTTACAGCTTATTCTGATGCAGATTGGGCTTCCTGTCCGGATTCTCGACAGTCTATCACGGGATATTGCATGTTCTTGGGTGATTCATTGGTTTCTTGGCGTGCAAAGAAACAGCCTACTGTCTCTCGTAGTAGCTATGAGGCAGAGTACAGGGCAATGGCGGACGCTACGTGTGAACTCATTTGGTTAACTGCGTTGCTGATTGAGATGCATTGCTCTCCGGTCTCCCCTGCCACGTTATTCTGTGATAATCAATCCGCATTACACATCGCCTCGAACCCTGTCTATCATGAACGCACCAAACACGTGGAAATTGACTGTCACATTGTTCGTGAACGATTGCAGAGTGGTTTCATGAAGGCTTTACACGTCAGGTTTGAACTGCAGCTTGCTGACATCTTCATTAAGCCTGTTCAGCCGGGATTGTTCAGGAGTCTCATTAGCAAGATTGGAATTCATAGTCTATGTATTCCATCTTGAGGGGAGGGTATTAAATTATGGTTATATAATTAAGTCATGGTTTAGTCCGGTTTAGCTTCCTTTTACTAAACCGGTTGTATAAATACATTCTTGTACATTTGGAGAAACTAACTTAAGGAATAAACATTTTCTTTCACCGTAACAAACTTTCTCCATTGATCAAAAGCTCACGTTCTAATAGACTTAAACTAAATAGACTTAGGTGAGGGGAAGCTTTGATCACACCTCTGGTGAACACCGACCCTCTCAATATTATTTCATGGAGAGGTGTCCAAACGGACCAAACAAACTAAGGGTCCTTCACAGACTCCTTCAATCAAGCGCCCATGGAGGAGCCATGCGGTCTATAGAGCATCTCCAATGATGCATTAAAATGAGGAAAAACTTCAAATTATAAGGGAAAACCATCTCCAAAAGTACTTCATATTGAGGGAAAAAAATGAGGATATGAACAGTATTCTCTCAAATTTGAGACACTATTCACAACCTCATTTTGATGTCGAGCATTTTTATTTACATAATGGTCTTTTACTTTTTTACAATCTTTATTTTATGCATAAACAAAACATTAACACTAAACATAACTTTATATCAAATACGTATATACTGATTAAATTTCTTAAAATATAATTACCAATAATTAGTTATTAAAATATAATTTATAATTTATAATTTTATAAATATATTTATAGTACTGTTTATAATTTATAATTTTATAAATATAGTAATTGATTGATCATTTGTGGGAAGAATATAGTAATAGTATTGTTTAAATAAAATTATACTATTACTTTGTACGTTGTTATGTACCTTTATTAATGTAATAAATATTTACTTTTTATAAGTAAAAGTTTGGTTAAATTATAGAATATAAAAATAAGTGAATATAATCTAAAATCTTATGAAATAAAAGGTGTTATTTGCAATAAATAAAAAGTTGAAGAATGAATATAATAATATTTGAGGGAGAAAATGAGGAGAACCATTGGAGCAAATCACAATTTTATTTTGAATTTACTTTATTTTGAGGAAAACCATTGGAGATGGTGTTACACGACTCTAAGAACCCTAGCCCATCATCTGCACAAGCTTCACCACCTCGGAAGTCTAAACGCTGCGTACTCCTCCACTCTCCTAGCTTTGATATGACACAATTAGGTTTTTTCATTATTTTAGATACACAATTAGGTTTTTCGTTATTTTAGATTTAAAATTTAATTTTAAGATAATTTTAAAATATTTTTGAACACTCTCGAAAGACGGGTAGACGGGTAGGTACAAAAATTTATGGGAGTTGTGACTTGGTAATCTTCAGTGGTCATAATAATGACAATACAGACGAGAAAGATGGGTAGGTACCAAAATTTTGTTTTAGAAAAAAATACGTCGACAGAGTTAGCTAACTTATTTCGTGCGGATGATAAAAAAAGTCACGTGTGAAAAAAATGTGACGATATTATTGGGGAATTGATAGGTAAAGTATCGAAGAGTATATGGTACCTACCCTCCCCTTAAAATAAATGACATTTAAGAAATAAGAATCATCTCGTTAAAAACAAAACAGTGCTTTCCGTCCACTTTCTTATCTTTTAGTAAAAAGTTTCACATTATGGCTAAGAAGTTGCTTCTGCTTCTTTTACTTATTATCTTAAACCTACATGCATGTTCTGGCTCTATCGTCAACTTTCTTCGAGCTTGAGACCGGGTTTGTGTCTTTTTTTTTTCATAAAGTCTTAATTGTGTGTTTTCTGCTAAAAGAGTGAAATAAGTTATTTCAATTGCTTTTGAATGAAGGTATATTGGTCTTGGTGAAGAAGAGCAAGTGCAATTGTTTTACTACTTCATTAAATCTAAGAAGAATCCAAAAGAAGATCCTCTTCTTCTCTGGTTATGGATGTAGCAACAAGATGGAATTCTACTTTTTTTATGCTAGACAGAGCCATCACTTACAGAGAAGCTTTCCGCCATCTTGCTGACATTGAGGCTGCGTATAAGTTCTATCCAAGTGAATTAGAATGGGAGAGGGCAGAGTCGATTTGTAAATTCTTGGCGCCATTCGCAGAAATGACCAATCTGATTTCTGGTTCTTCTTATCCAACAGCAAACCTCTATTTTTATGCAAGTTTGGAAGATTGAATGTTGGCTGAGAGCAAATGAGTTCAGTGTGGATGAAGTAATTTGTGAGATGGTGGCTTCAATGTTGCTCAAGTTCGATAAGTATTGGGAGGATTATTCAGACATTTTGGCCATTGCGGCTGTGCTTGATCCAAGACTGAAGTTTAAATGTCTGGAATATTGCTTCACAACTCTAGATGCATCCACAAGTAAGGCAAAAATGGATCATATTAGGAAGAAGTTGAAGAAGTTGTTTGATGTTTACAAGAAGAACACAAAGAAGAACGTGGCTGGAACTTCAAAATCAATCTCTTTAGCACATACCACTCTACCAGGATATGATGTAAGCTCCTTAATTTCTTTACTTGTTTCAGATTGTTGTTGTGTTCATTAAGGTCTGATCGTTAAAGTGTGAATGTTGCAGGGGTTTTATGCATACTTCTCACAGAATGCTGGTGGTGGAAGTGCAAAATCAGCCTTGGATACATACTTAGAAGAACCGATTTTAGACATTATGGCCTTCCCTACTCTAGATGTTCTCTCCTATTGGAGAAACAATGCTAATCGGTTTAAAGAGCTCTCAGCAATGGCATGTAACGTCTTGAGCATACCCATCACCACAGTTGCTTCAGAATCATCCTTCAGCATTGGAAGCCGTGTGTTGAACAAGTATAGAAGCTCCCTTCTCCCTTCAAATGTTCGAGCACTCATTTGCGCAAGGAATTGGCTAAGGGGATTTGAGTCTTTAGACAGTATGTTCCTTGATCTGATCATTTGAATTTGGTTATCTTTAGATAAGAACCTGAAATTTTAAGCTACTTGAAACTGATAATTGCTTAGGTGATGAAGTGGATTTTAAACCCTTGGAAAAAGTTGGAGAAGAAGTAACAGGTCAAGACTGAGTTCATGTGTAAGTATGCCATCTTTACTCTTGTTACTCTTGTTTGTGCTGTTGATCGTTTATGAATGGGTCCTATTTAATATTTGTTTTTGTTTATGATATTGGTTCTTATAATAAAGCACTTGTTTTGTAGGGTTTATGGACTTGGTGGAAGATGGAGGAGAAGATTATGTGTATTGCTTTCTAATTTCTATAAACTTATGTATGCAATTATGTATGGAGATGATTTTATGAACTTATGTATGAAATTATGCTATTTATGTGGTATTTTGAACTTATATATTGATGTACTTATGGATTTATAAATGAATTTTAATCTTATGAACATGATTTTGTATTTATAGGTCTATAGATTAAAATTTAAATTTTTCATAAATGGTCATTAATGGGTCCCATGGCAGCCCATATAAATATGGGTTTTGATGGATATGGTCCTTAATGGACATGGTCCTTAATGGATATGGTCCTTAATGGATATGGTCACTCTCTGTCCACAAATTATAAATGGTCAAACGGATATGGGCTAATGGTCATGGGTTTTCCCATATGACAGCTCTATCCTCCAGTTAACCAGAGAAGAAGAGGATCTTCTTTTGGATTCTTCTCAGATTTAATGAAGTAGTAAAACAATTGCACTTGCTCTTCTTCACCAAGACCAATATACCTTCATTCAAAAGCAATTGAAATAACTTATTTCACTCTTTTAGCAGAAAACACACAATTAAGACTTTATGAAAAAAAAAAGACACAAACCCGGTCTCAAGCTCGAAAGGAAGAGGACCTTCAAAACCAGGAAGAAAGTTGACGATAGAGCCAGAACATGCATGTAGGTTTAACATAATAAGTAAAAGAAGCAGAAGCAGAAGCAACTTCTTAGCCATAATGTGAAACTTTTTACTAAAAGATAAGAAAGTGGACGGAAAGCACTGTTTTGTTTTTAACGAGATGATTCTTATTTCTTAAATGTCATTTATTTTAAGGGGAGGGTAGGTACCATATACTCTTCGATACTTTACCTATCAATTCCCCAATAATATCGTCACATTTTTTTCACACGTGACTTTTTTTATCATCCGCACGAAATAAGTTAGCTAACTCTGTCGATGTATTTTTTTCTAAAACAAAATTTTGGTACCTACCCATCTTTCTCGTCTGTATTGTCATTATTATGACCACTGAAGATTACCAAGTCACAACTCCCATAAATTTTTGTACCTACCCGTCTACCCGTCTTTCGAGAGTGTTCAGAAATATTTTAAAATTGTCTTAAAATTAAATTTTAAATCTAAAATAACGAAAAAAACTAATTGTGTATCTAAAATAATGAAAAAACCTAATTGTGTCATATCAAAGCTAGGAGAGTGGAGGAGTACGCAGCGTTTAGACTTCCGAGGTGGTGAAGCTTGTGCAGATGATGGGCTAGGGTTCTTAAAGTCGTGTAACACCATCTCCAATGGTTTCCCTCATTTTTTTCCTCAAAATAAAGTAAATTCAAAATAAAATTGTGATTTGCTCCAATGGTTCTCTTCATTTTCTCCCTCAAATATTATTATATTCATTCTTCAACTTCTTATTTATTGCAAATAACACCTTTTATTTCATAAGATTTTAGATTATATTCACTTATTTTTATATTCTATAATTTAACCAAACTTTTACTTATAAAAAGTAAATATTTATTACATTAATAAAGGTACATAACAACGTACAAAGTAATAGTATAATTTTATTTAAACAATACTATTACTATATTTTTCCCACAAATGATCAATCAATTACTATATTTATAAAATTATAAATTATAAATAGTACTATAACTATATTTATAAAATTATAAATTATAAATTATATTTTAATAACTAATGATTGGTAATTATATTTTAAGAAATTTAATCAGTATATACGTATTTGATATAAAGTTATAAAAGTTATGTTTAGTGTTAATGTTTTGTTTATGCATAAAATAAAGATTGTAAAAAAGTAAAGGACCATTATGTAAATAAAAATGCTCGACATCAAAATGAGGTTGTGAATAGTGTCTCAAATTTGAGAGAATACTGTTCATATCCTCATTTTTTTCCCTCAATATGAAGTACTTTTGGAGATGGTTTTCCCTTATAATTTGATGTTTTTCCTCATTTTAATGCATCATTGGAGATGCTCTATAGACCGCATGGCTCCTCTGGTGAACACCGACCCTCTCAATATTATTTCATGGAGAGGTGTCCAAACGGACCAAACAAACTAAGGGTCCTTCACAGACTCCTTCAATCAAGCGCCCATGGAGGAGCCATGCGGTCTATAGAGCATCTCCAATGATGCATTAAAATGAGGAAAAACATCAAAGAAGCTTAACTTATGAACACAGACAAGCATAACTTAACCCTCACATCACAAACAAGCTTAACTTCTTAAGTAGTCATACCAGAGAAACCAGACCCATCAAATTTTCTAATGCGAATAAGATCTTGATTGTAATCCTAAGCTGCCATTAAAAAAAAAAAAAAAACTAAGCTGCCATTTAACCAACTACTACTTATGATTATAGAAAGTAAACGTGAGTTTTCATACCTGGTGGGAATCTACATTTTACGAGCCTACATACATATTTAGAATATCTTTATCAAAAATATTTTTAAAAGACTTCTGACGATTAAAAGCAAAAGGAATGTTATTCTTAAAAAAAAGAAACCAGACCCATCAAACCGTAGCATAGCAGTTCTCAAACCAGCAAACTCTGTAAAATCATGTAAAAGAACCTTTGATTTGGAACAAGGACACTAGAAGTAGTAGTAGTAGATGAATCAGTCAGATGAGTACTCGCTCCTTGCTCATTACTCGTATCTGAGCCAAACACAGCAAAGTAACATTATCAGAGATAACTAACTAGCTCAGAAGCAAAACTTTGTAACTAAGGATTTTGAACACAAAAACAGAGCGCTATTACAGAGACAGACTCTGTACAAGATCAAATGCAATTTGTAGTAAAGAAACAACACATAAGAAGAATATAACTGTTCTTTAGGGTCTTTTCAGGAATAGATAATAGCTGGTGAGTGGTGACTTAAACCCAAGCAAGAAAGTATATGAACTATGTATCAATGAAACCATGAAAGCTCAGTAAACCCATCAATGAAACAAGTAAACAAGCAAGTATATGAACTATGTATCAATATAAATAGCAAAACCCATCTCAAATCTAGACTATAAGCAGATTTTATAAGTTGAATCAGAAACTCAAACAAAACCTATCGGAGATGAACGAGACGGAGAGAGACGGACACGGGGGGAGAGAGAGAGCGACGGCGACGGACGAGAGAGACGGAGAGGGACGGCGACGGACGAAGGATGGAGATCGCGACTTCGACCAGAAAATCGCCTAAGGGAGTCGGGGAAGATATCAGATATCGATGAAATGAACTTTTTTCCCAAATCAATATTTTTTTGAAACCCTAGATTTTTTTGTTTATTGGATAGCTTGTATCATAAAGCCCAAAACCAATAAAATCCACTTTTTAAATGATTTTCTGAATTGTGTCCAATCAAAACCCATGGGACAAAATGGGATTGTCCACATTAGTCCCATTTTATATATGGAAATGGCGACCATTGGATGTCCAGTCCATTTTACAGCTCTACTGGAGGACCTGGCTGTTCTTCTGTCACTGGCCTCTTTTTTGAGAACGGTAAAAAATAAAAACACTATATCAATTATGTTTCGTCAATATCAAAATTTAAAAAATAGGGATTTGCGGTTCAACTGGTTTGTAAAACAGGGCCTTTTACATTTAACGTTGATGAGGGTTACAGAGATAGAAAACCCACCTTGCAATATACAACACATTCGTGGACAAAGGTAACACTAACAAAATGCTTATTATATTGCTCATTTTTTTATTAATAATATTCGTATGTTTGTCTATAGTATAATTGCTATTTGTTTGTAGGTGGCAAACATTATTTTCTTGGACCAGCCTGTTGGTACTGGCTTCTCCTATGCAAGAACTCAAATTCTTGATACACCTAGTGACTCAAGACAAGCTAAGCAGATCCACGAATTTATTCGCAAGGTTAAGAAATAAAAGAGAAGATGAACTTAAATGTGTATGATGTAAAAAAGTGTCTAATATGAGACTATCACATACTAGCCCTGAGCTAAGTCCAAAAAAAAAAAAAAACTCTGAGCTAAGTCCGAATCTTCAAAAAGCTAGTTTATCCATATGACTTTGTAAATGCACTGGTTAAATCTCATTCCAAACCAATGATATAACAGTTTTTGAAGCATTAATCGTTTTCTGAATAGAAACTCTCTTATTTAGAGTGTGTTTTGTTGTTGATGCTGTTGTACAGTGGTTAAGTAAGCATACAGAGTTTATCTCGAACCCTTTTTATGTCGGTGGAGATTCGTATTCTGGTAAGGTTATTCCGGCATCTGTTCAAGAAATCTCCAAAGGTATGCGTGTGTTTCATCTTTTTCGTTTTTTTCGCTCTCAAGGTATGTATATATATCGTTTATTAGTTTTTTCTACACGATGATGACAGGAAATGATCTTAAGCTTAAACCCCAAATAAATCTTGAGGTTCGTACTTGGCTTCTTCTTATGTTTTACAACACAACTTGTCCAACAAACATTGACGATCCTTTTTTATTTTCTCTCAACAATAGGGTTATGTGCTAGGCAATCCTGTAACAGACGAACAATTTGACCATAACCACCGTATTCCATTTTCTCATGGAGTGGCATTGATCTCTGATGAACTCTACGAGGTAATATATCACATGCAGAAATGGAGTTAGAAAATAACAATCTATACAAAACACTTTTTTCTTTCTTTTGCAGTCGTTGAAGAAAAGTTGCAGAGGAAAGTACTATGACGATATAGATCCACATAACAAAGAGTGCTTGAAACATCTTGACGAATATGAAGAGGTATACAATGATCATAATAGTTGCATCATAGAGAATGTTTGTATATATATTCTATCTGTTCCACAAAGACAAAAGTTTTGAAAAGTTACTTCAGTTTCACAAAAATGGAAGTTTTGTGTGTTTCAGCTCAATTTTGTAGTTTGTTTACCATTTTACTCATTAAGACAATATTATATATTAAAACAGAAGTCACAACTTCATTCAAGTGTAATTTTTTTTTAAAAATGGACTTATTCCTAGAAAATTATGTTACATTTATTTTTTATTATTATTATGACTTACTATAACACTCCATATATTAATGACACCTAAGCCTACAAAATCAGTTGTGACTTCTGTTTTAATATATTACCAAAAAGTTTAAATATTTTTTATAAATAATAAATGAAATAATTTCGTGATTAGCAATATAATATTCTTATAAATTAATTTTAACTAAAATAAAATTATATGCTATATTTTATAATTTTATTATACTCTATATTGTATTAAATTAGATCTGCTATATGAAATAGAAATAACAAAGTTATATATATTAGTAAAGTAACCTAATTTCGAAAATTTTAAAAATTTAATACTCATTAAAAATATTAATAACAAATCATTTAACAAATTTATTGTTTATTTACAATTATAACATTATTTTTTGAAAATATGAAAAAATTACCAAAATTTCAAAAATTTATTTTACAAAATAATGCATCAATTTAGTAACAAAAAGATTTAAAAGTCATATAATCTTCCAAACTCAAAAATAGTTATGTAATTTTTCAAATCCGTTAACGAAATATACAATTTTAAAAATAAATATTCTAAACACTTAACTATATATATTCCAAATTTACAACAGATAAAATGATACGTCCTAAAGTATAACTTTTTGAAATGTAACACGAAAAACAAAATATACTAAAAAATTAAAATGATTAGAATTTTAAAATCATAGTCTAGTAAAAGTAAATAAAAAAACTTAATACAAAACATAAAAACATCCTTTATCGATAACAAATTATAAAAAATAATATCATAGATGCTGTGCTATGCATAAAATTTACTAAAATATTAGGACTGAACAACTTAAACACAATAGTGTATTTTCTTATAAAATTATGAAATATACTAAAATGATAGACGCTAAATTCTATTTTAAATACAATATAAAAACATAAATTATTTTAAGCAAATATTATTTCAATAGTATAACTAAAAAAATTTAAAAATGTATTTAGGCAAGCTGTCAAAATTAAAAAACGTATATTTTGTATGTGATTCTCTGTTTAATTATTTCAGAATGAATTTATTGTATTGAACTCAAAAATATATTAGTATTTAATAACTATTAATAAAAAAGTTTAATGTATATAACAAAGCATTATATATTAATAGTATCATTAAAACAATAAGAATATAAAATTATACAATATAAAGCACCAAAATATAAATTATATATTTAAATTGTTTAGTTATACATTTATAAAATGAAAACAAACATCCGCATGGTTGCACGAATCGAGATCTAGTTAGTATTGAAATAAACTGAAATTTTTAAATTATGGTATTAGAAGAGTGTTACTACTGAAATAAATTGATTTTTTTTTTAAAAAAATTATCGTATAAAAGTGTTTACTTATTCGTCAGCCAAAATATCAATCAGTATATTCCAGTTTCTTTTGTTATTGTTTGATTTACTTTTGCAGTGCCTTTCTGGATTAAACGTTGGTAATGTTCTAATTGAATGGTGCGAAATCCCGTTGGTCCAAAGAAGATCCCTTCTCCCTGGAAACGTTTCGGCGGCTCCGTTCAACCCAGATGGATGCTATGTAAGCAATCCATCTTCTTTCTATTTAATTAATTCGTTAATGCTATGCTTTTATTAAATATTTGAATCAATATTGAAAAAAACTAATGTACTTGTAAAACCGTCGTGACATATATATGTAACACAAGAATCGCTTTTGCACCAATTTGTAGTTTTACATGAACTAGAGCTTTTCCCGGGCTACGCCCGGGTTATTTTCACAAAAATTTAATTTATTTTAAAATATTATGTTATTATATTTAATATATAGTATATGTTGGAAACTATGATAAATATAAATTACTAAAATAAAATATACTTTATTAGTACGCAAAACGTAAAGTAATGATAAAATAATTTATTTAAAATATATCACAGTAAGAAAATAGGTTAAAATTTCAATAATTTAAAATGTTGATTTTATAACTCCTTTGTTCATTCTATCTTTTAATTCATATTTTATATTTAGTGGCTAAGGTTTAAGTTCTTACCAAGAAAAATAATCTTTTTAGAAGTATACATGAAAAATAAAATGGGGGTTATTGAATTTTTTTTTCCAATTACATTAGAGCATCTCGAGTAAAAATCTTCTAATTGTACTCTATTTTTCATTGTATAATAGAGTAAAAAATAGATTTACTCTATAAATAGAATAACTCATTTATTTTTCATTCATCATTTTATCTTTTATTCTAAAATATATTACTATTGGAGTAGATCCAATTTTATTATAGAACAACTCTGTTTTGATGAAAAATATAGTGAACCATTGATAATGGTCTCTGTAAACATCTCATAAAATATCTCAAGACAATAAAAAATCAAAGTATCCTAATAATTAAAAAATCAAACGAAATGAAAATGAGAAGAAATATAAAGAGAGAATGAAAGAATTCTACTATTTTGATGAAAAAAAACTCATTTGGTAGCTGTCAATTCTCAAAATATTAAAATCATATACAACTCTTACTTGGACAAATTTTTTTGGACAAATTAAAATCATATATAACCAAATTCGTATTTGGCATGTACAAAAGCTATTTTAGTGAACTCTTGAACATATTCTATTTTAATTAAATAGTTTGATATTACGGAGAACAAATATGATTCGGTACTCAAATCTAATAGCAGTATGCACAGTAATGTTGTTTATCAATCTTATGTTATTCAGAAACGACGAAGATACGATATCATGAAATTATTTATTAATTCTTAATTCCACAAACAGTTACATATGTTTATCAAATATGTTTTTTAAGTTCTCGGTCAAGAAATAGAAACAAATATAACTGTTGAAACTAATTTAATTTATACTATTATTTTGTAAGACCACCAGCAACATTCTTCAACTTGAAACTGCACATTCAGACGTTCTTTCACATCCTTTGGAGAGCGCATACGTAACTGGTTGATCTTCCAACACATAAGCTCAGCAAATACTTATATGCAATGACTTTCACCTATCTTATTTTCAAAATCATTCAACCGAAGCAGTACGTATTACGTAATACAAAATGGATAATTAAGGGAGAGTGTTAAAAGATAATGATGAGAATAATGATTATCCATTTAAAGAGCCAGATGTCCTCCTCTCTTATGAGTATGAGTCATGTATAACCTCTTCAGATTTTGTCTTAGTCATTCTACAGGTGTCAGAGTTATGTAATAGTCTTTTGACTATAAATAGAGATGAAGAGTTGTACGTGATGATATAATTTTACGAAGAAAGAAACTTGATATCTCTCTCTCGTTTTATTTCCAGCACATTCACAAAAGTCTCTCCTCTCACCTCACGTCACATCACTCATTCTTTCTTTTATTATAATAAATCAATATATATAACTTTCATCTTCTGGTATTTATATTTCACAACACTTTCAATTTTGTGTGTATGCTAAGATTAAGAACACAATCATATTTTTTTTGCCTAAATATGTTAATATCATTGTTTATTTAAGATTTTAAAAAATTATTTTGAATTGGAGCTAAAAAAAGCGAGAAGAAAATTGAAAAATTCCTAAAATTAGAAAAACCTTAGCCGGGATGTTTTAACATAAAGTTAATCTTTACAAATTTATTTGGTATGCCATCAGAAGAAATGATGAAAATTCAAAGTATCACAGTATTGATAGAATATAGTTTTCACAAACACTATTATTTAATCTTCTATATACATACACTAATTGTATTTTATATATGCATTTAAAAAGAAACTCCTACTCAGTTTTATGGATTATTTAATTTGTGATATTTAAATCTTGAGAGTCCGAAATAAGATTTCAATGCATGAGTATTAATATTTTATATGATTTACATTGTTTTGTTTATTTTAAAATCATGTTATTTTATGTAATTTATATGTATATTATGTGGATTATTTTAATTTTATAATTTAGAAAATAATTTAATAATAATGATTGTTTTGCTATTTCACTATGAGGATTTATTAGTGTTCTTGTGATTGTATTGTCATCTGATGTTTGTGTGATTGTTATGTTTGTATGAATTTTACTGGGGTGACTGTAGATGATGAATTTTAGTCATGTAATGTAACGTGCCGGTAAAACGTTGTATCATGTTAGTTTTTCTCGTTGACGGTTGCTGGTATCTTGGCGGTTTTTATTTTGTATTTTGGTGTAGGTAATATATTTAACAATAAGAAAATTTGCAAGAAAATACATTATTTTAGAAAAGAGTGAGGCTAATAGAAAAGTATAAATTTTGTCATTTTTTTGTAATAGTAACATAAATTGCAAACTAATCTATTTTGTGTTTTCAATCTTTCAAACAGGATTTTCAATACCACGTTTTACCTAAGCCAGAGAAGATGCCAGAAAATTATGTGTCAAGGATTTGATATTCAATATTGATAACATTGTTTTGTCCCAAGTGCGGAAAACTTAAAGGAGTAAAGAAAATATTGTTACATGGACCTGACAAATTGAGGTTGTTAAAAGGAAATAAGAATAATACAGGCAAATCTAGTGTTTAATTGAAACTTTATAAGAAATAATTGACATAAAGGAATAATTGACATTAAAGGAATAATTGACAAACGAAGGTTGTATAATGGGATAAATATTAACGTTTACCAAAAAAATGACTAATATTCTAAAAGATTAATTGTGGTTCAAAATGCTGCCTTGCAGCTGAGAATTAGTATAGTAAACATAAAATGATACTATTATGATAAGCTTGTGTTCGAGTGTAACAACAATCTTAAAGGCATGAGACTAAAACTCTGTGCAAATGCCATGAAGACTAACTTTTAAAAAACAAAAGATGAACAGAAACATTGCAATATAGTTCAATGACAACTTATTAAACGCTGGGAATTTAAGGTAAAATTAGAAGCAGTTGTGAAACCACAACTCCATTTTTCACTTTAATCCTCTGGAGTTCAACCATTACGTGGCTTCTTTGCTGAGTGTCCACAATCTTCAACAGGGGACTCCTCGAAAGGAACGTTGTCTCTTACAGCCGGACCCCGGACCATTATCTTTAACCTGCACTTCTGCAGTGATTCCCGTGGTATTGACAGCAACAGCAGTGTGACAGAGGCCGCTAGTAAACAGGATGGTTTTCATTACAAAGGTTTACATGCGGAGCGGAGTTGAGGACAAATTAATTCAGTTCCTAAACAGTCAATGATTCAACCTTCTTGACAACTGTAAATTTTTTGGAAGTAAAGGAAGAATCAATGTTCACCAACATGAATAAAAGGAAAAATGATGGGTCTACACATAACATGATCTTTACAAAAATGATATAAAAACTAAATTCATATACTCTTACCCCTTGACGCAACTTTCGCTGACCTCGCACTCGCCGGCAAAGTAGAAAAGTGTTACTGAGGCTGGATTTAGGAAAAGACGTCTGCAATTAGGTAAAAGATTTAGTATGCAAAAGTGCTATGTATGAGAGTGTAAATCATATCACTAATCCGAGACCTGCATACCAATCAATTTCGGATTGATATTGGTACCTGCAGTAACTCGTGGTTCCACGCCATGAATAACCAACTTATCAAGGTGTTGATCTTCCAACACATAAGCTCAGCAAACACTTATATGCAATGACCTTCACCTCTCTTGCTTTCAAAATCCTTCAACCTTGGTGCCATAGATTCATTGAAAGAGACTTCTCTAGTAATCTTGCCTATCAAATGAATTCAGAAGTCGCCTAGGCTTCTCCGCAAACTTTGCAACTGTACAGGAGCCTTTGATTTTTCCAAAGAAGCTACGTGGATCAAGAAGATGAACTATGGTGGACTCGTTCACTTCTCCATCTGTCACATTCGCATGATCCTGCTGCAAATTTTCTCACATATAACAAAAATAACCACAATAAGGGGAAGGAACCTCTGAGTTCCTGGAGAAAGAGGGGATAAAGGAGAGACTGCAACTCAGTCATGCGATACACTGGCTTATGTTCTGCTTTCTATTCGGTTCCAAATATTGCTAGCATCAATAACAGAAGAGTGTAAAAACTTCTCAATCATAACATTGAATTCTCATCTTCTCCAACACTTGAACAGCAAAACCAAATACATAACACAAACGAACCATCCACATAGATCACAGTCAATGAGCGTATTCCTAAAACCATTGGAAATCTAAAAATATATTTGTGAACTAATCTCAAGCTTATCTTAGGCTACTTAGTATTTAATTCGATGAACGGGTCCCTAAGGCTTGAAAATTGATGGTTTAATTCCAGCAATGTGATATGTTGAAGTCTAACGGCGAGGGATAGATAAAAAGCGTACTTGTCTAAGCATCTGGTTCTCGTTCTGCAAAGTAGAAAGTCTCTCTTCAAGTTTAGAGTTTCTGTTCTCCAAGTCTTTCACTGTGTTTTCCAATTCACCCAAGTAAGCTTTCTTCCTCTCTCTTGCTTGCTGTGCTGAAACTCTATTCCTCAACAACCTTTTTTATTCACACAAAATTACCAAACAATCGCCGTCACACAACCAACCTTTATTTACCACCCTCTAAACAATAATAATTGTAAAAAGTATAAAAAACTGGGTACCTCTTTAGCCGCTTGGTCTCTTTCTCAGCCGGAGTCCTCCCTCGCTTCCTTTGACCCTCTCCTCCGACTCTTATTTGTGTCTGGTCCTGACTGGTTCCCGTTCCAGATTCCCGTCCGGAAATTTCTTTTCCAGTAGCTTCTCCACCAAACTCCGGAACTCTCCGTATCTCCTCATCGCTTTCAATTCCTGAGGGATAACAAAAAGGAAAGACTTTTAAAACGGATTGAAGTTTTGCGGATCTTTCTCGGGGCAGACTAAAGATCTTCTGACCAAATTGATAAAAAAAATGAGAATTTACTTAATATCCATTGCATGAGGCTAAAAATCGATAAGATCAAGCGTTGGAGAATCAAAAGTCGAATTTTCAATTGATAATTATTTTACTTTCATTGATCTCCAAATGAGGAGCAGAGCTTGAGGATCTCTCGCTGTTGGACGGTAGAGAGCTTGCATCAAAGTCGTCTGTAGAGAGCTATTACATGTTCACGGTAGTTCCAGAGATTGATATCAACTCCTAATTCTACCAACACAAAAACCATTTGTAGATATAAACAACAAAGCCCATATTAGGATTATCATTACCATAAAGGTTAAAACTCGTTAAAATCTCTGAGATCTTACAAACTGGGTTATCTCGTGGAGTTGTTGTCTTCGATTTGATGAATGCAAAATTTAGTGGGAGGAGGAGAATTTGAATGGCGATTTACAATTGTAAGGGAAGCTGAAAGGGAATGGAGATGAAGGAGGAAGCGGAAAAGGCAGAAGTTGTAAACCTTACTGCGACGAAAACTAAAGAAAGAAAGATGTTTTAAGAGATGGGGTGGTGTGTCATTGATCGAAGGGATTCAACGACGTGTTAGGAACTTAGGGTTATTGTTTGATTGGGCTTATGGACCAACTAATTCAGATCAATACGAAAATAAGAAAGACCAGCCCACACTGGTGTGACGTGGCAAAAAAAAAGTTTCTCATTGGAGGATTTTCCAATCCCATGTGGACAGCCTAAATGATGAGATTATCCTCCTTTTAATATAGGTTAGATTCACTATCTTCCCTCTGGGCCAATGACGAGAGCGTGCGCAAAGCACTCCATGTAGTAAAGGTATATAGCGTATAACGACTTGGGTTTAAGGATGATGAATACATGCGTTTTATAAATTGATGGTAAAGAAAAAAAAATGTACTTTGAATATGATTTCAGGGAAGTATAGAAGAATGGGTACGGTGTTCTTCGGGCAAGCCTTACGATTCCGATATCAAAAGCAGCGTACCGTATCATATGAACAATAGCATAAAAGGATACAGATCTCTCATCTACAGGTTAGTTTGATTTACAACTTTCTAACCTTTTATATTACAAGTTAATTTCAAGAGTTTGTATTAAAACTCTTCTTCTGGGACATTTATTTTGTGTGAATATATAATATATATATGTATAGCGGTGATCACGACTGGATGGTGCCTTTCACTTCGACGAAAGAGTGGGTAAGATCACTTGGTTATTCCATTACTGAAAAGTGGAGACCATGGATAATAAACAATCAAGTTGCTGGATACATTCAGACTTATGCCAATAACATGACATATGCTACTGTTAAAGCAAGTCTTCTTGTCCATTGATCTTCTTAACTGTCTTGATTAGCATAGAAAATGTAACTGTCTTGATTTTAATTTACAGGGAGGTGGGCATACAGCATATTTTAAACCAAAGGAAAGTTCTATCATGTTTCAGAGGTGGATTAGTGGTCAACCTCTCTAAAATTTCCCTTTTAAAAAAATCTGTAAACCATTGTTGAATATCTCTTATTGTAAAACAAATATTTCGGTTTGTTTGATTGATAAACCCGAAAACCTAACGATAAAGATTCCGGTGAATCCTAAACCAGAGTTAGATTCATATAGAGTTTGTTGATTTTAAAAGTTGATAGATTTGTTAAATTTGGAAAAAGTTGTAGAGAGTTTTGTATATTGTGAAAATCCACAGAAATAAATTATTAGAATGATTTTAAGAATCTAAGGTAAATATGCAGTATTCTCTAAATCTTGTATCATGAGTTAAATGGTTAAGAATACAACTCCCAATAACACTAACTTTAATATATTTATAGCATCATTAAAATCTAAACATTTTGAATAATAAAAGATTTGTAGAAAATTGTAAAATCTTCATACCAATAACAAAGGATTTGTAGAGAATTATAAAATCATCATACCAATAACATTAGATTCTATAAATTCTTAAAATCATTAAAAGTCTATTTCCCACTAACACCACCTTATAGTATGGGTTCTCGAAGTCTAACAAGGTGCAAGGCTGCTGCGTGGGGTACTGGGGTTTGTATTGTAGACTCAACCTCAAAGGACTTATGCCTGATATTTGGACATACACTACAATGGGTAGTGTTAAGATGGTACAGGAAAGGCTAACGGCGTGAAGCTGAGAAAAAAAAGAAAAGAAAAGAAGATGGCATTTTAGTGTGTTCAAAAAAAAGAAGAAGAAAATATAACAAATGAATGCTATGCGTAGTGAAGCTTTAATTAGTTAACTAGGAGTTAATTAGGACAACCTCAATCAGCTTAAGTATCCGGGGAGCTTGCAAGATATTTTATTTTAGGGTCAGGCTCCTTCCTAAGAATAGATCATGGGTCTCAGTGCATAAGCTTGCATATATCAACATATGTGTGAATGTGTAAGCGTAGTACAAGACCACATATGTGTAAAAATAGAAACCAGAGACCATATGCGCTACTTGTACATCGATTCAGAAACAATACAACACCTAATTAAAGCATTTCAATATAAATGCTAATGGCTTCGCTATATGAATCTAGCTTTATACATCACAAATGTACACAACGTGTTCAAAGCCGGAGAGGCTGGGAACGTGTATGAGAATCTCGACACCATCCCAGGAAAATATGTTACACACCCGTAAAGTGTACTTGTGGATTTCTTAATATCATATTCAAAACGTGTAGTAACATTAAGAAATTCAATTGATTAAAGACATGGCATGCGAGAGACTATCATATTCACAAGTGTTGACATACGCATAAGAGAGAAAGAGTTTAGGAGATGAAGATGGTTCAAGCTATAGATAAGGTGACCGAAGAAATTTTTTTTTAAAAAGCTGTGAAATCTTAGAGAAACAAGCTCACAGAGAAGTGGTGAAGGGCCAGCTTTCCATTTTTTTAATAAAATCTGATCTTTCCTTCTCCATTGAGTGTTTAAAACCAAACACGTCCATTTGTACTAGTGGAGATCAAGTTTCTTTTAAGCTTTGGTATATATCTCATATTTGTGAGAATTTTAACAGACCCTGTAATTCACATTTAAAATGCCTATTCCTTGAACTCTACCACAGCATTGTCATCTTCTAAAAAAATTTGCCCTGAAGAGAGCTCTTGAAACTGATGAAACCAGTATCGAAGTCATATGATAAAAACAACCTGAGTCGAGAATCCACTTGTCTTTATGTCAATAATCAGATACATATAAGGCATCATCCTTTAGATCCACTACGATTGCAGCTTCGGCAGCTTCATCATCACCATACTTCTTCTTATGAGCATAGCAGTATTTCTTACATGCCACTCTTTCTTACAATACCAGCATGTGAGTCTAGAATCTGAACCAGATCTCGACCTTCGTTTACCCTTTCTGCCGTTATTACTTGACATCTCTCTTTTATCAAGTCAACCACAAGAAAAATATCCTTGACCAGAAGAAAAGTTTCTTGTTTCTTCAAGTCGTAGCTTCAACTTCTGCGTCTGTTTCAAAGCAAAATATAGTATCTTCTTTTTTTTTTTTTTTTTTGTAAAACAAAATATAGTATCTTCTCCACAAGTTGATTCACATTTTTGTAACTCATGAACTCTTATGACATAGTAATAATACAAGAAAGAGGGATTAAAAAGACTTTTGTTATTCTATAGATTTCAAAGAACAGTGTTTTTTTTTAATAATAAAAGCATTGTCTTTTTCCCCATCGCCATTATTATATACAAGCTTTTATCAGTTTTCTTCACTAACCGAAAAAAAAACAACCAAGGACACATTCATAACAAAACAATCTTACCATAACATTTATCTGGGAAGGTCTCTGAACAGAAACAACGGAGTATTCACATTGTTCCTCCTCCTCCCTCGGAAACGAGAGTGATAACGACAGAGAAGCAGAGCCCTCATCATCTTCTTCTTTCTCTTTTTCTTTATTACTACTTTGTTCCCTAGAGTTGGTTTTTCCCGCTAAGAAAGGCAATACTCCGATAGTGTCTTCTTGAGTTGTTTCTTCACCTCAACATTTGCTTCCAACAGAGCTCGATTCTGCAGAACGGTGATAGAGCTTCAGATTGCACGACTTATCCGGATGCCTTCAAAAAGACGTCTAGATTTTATGCAAAGAGTGGCCTTTGGTTCCTATGAATAGCTTCAATACATTTCCTCTGTAAGGTTACGTATACTAGCTACTATGCTCACTTGTAACACGTGTTTTTTTTTTCTCATTCTAAACAGATGTTTTTGGAGTTTTCTATTACTTTTTCTTCTGGGTTCACCTAAGATTATGAGAACCCAGTCTAGACAAGTAATCAGTTTGGCCAAGAACAAAAGCCAAGAATTTTCAAACCTGAAGATGCTTGGCTACTCTAACAATTTCCGCTTGCCATTGCTACTAAAACCTCTCTCTCTCTCTCTCTCTCTCTACTGTTATTTTGTATTGAAAATCTCACAACCACGAAACATTATCCATTATGACCGTAATCGCAACTTGTCTCTGGTTCTTCCTAGTGCCAACCTTCACAGACGCAAACAAGGCCGACGTATATTGCTCGAGGGACATATATTCCCAAGTCAATGATCCAAATGGATACTTAACGAGCTGGGTATTTGGAACTGAGACTTCAGGTTACATCTGCACCTTCAGTGGTGTGACTTGCTGGCAAGATGATGAGAACAAGGTTCTGAGCATTAAGCTTTCTGGTTTTGGTCTCAAAGGAGAATTCCCTTCTGGGATTATGTACTGTACTAGTTTGGTAGGTCTGGATCTTTCTAGAAACAACTTCTCTGGAGCTTTACCATTCAACATGGCCACTTTGGTTCCATTTCTTTCAACTCTTGACCTCTCTTACAATCAATTCTCCGGTGAAATCCCAGCCAGTTTATCAGATATTAACTTTCTAAACATGTTATGCTTCAGCATAACTAGTTCTCTGGTCAACTTCCTCCTGAGCTAGTGTCACTTCCACGGCTCTACAATTTCTTAGTGCCAGACAATCAACTGACCGGTCCTGTCCCAACTTTCAAGGAAACAACAATGAGTATTGGACCGGAGAGTTTTGCTAATAACGAGGGTTTGTGTGGTCGGTCTGTGGATGCTTGTGTTGACCCGGAAGAAGAAATGATCCGGTTAGGGAAGATGGGTGCCGCAGTTGGTGCGGCTTTATTTGCACAAGTAGACATATAAGACATCGAAGCTTGATTTTCCATTTAGGGATTGAAACACATTGTTTCATCAATGTCTTAACCATATTTATTTATGCATCTTACAAGAATAAATTAACGTATATATATGCAGGAGTGTTAATAAATGATCATATGTACGCCTACAAATTTGAGAAAACGATAATTTGTAACATTTTCTGTTAAAAAAACTATGATTTGTAACATGCTTTAATCTCAATTTCAACATGAATTTAGTTGTCCCATACACAAAACTATAGTTGTAGTATTATGTTAGAAGTTTTTTTAAAGTTCACCAGTATTACGTTAAATTTGTTATTACCATTTTTGGTTATAATTGAACACAAAGATCAATTAAACCTTGCAATATCAAAAGATGTGGTTATTTTCTTTTCTTTTTATACAATAATACAAGTGCATACACCTAATTTTTACTGTTATGCGTAACATATTAAGTGTTTTAGGTTTGGTAAAGTAATTGAAAATTTTCTAGAAATTTACAGCTCAGAATCTGTTAACATCATGATTCGTCGATTGTTATTTTCTTTTCTTACAGTTAATTGTATTGTTTTATCTCAATTGTTTTTTGGTTGAAAAAAATAACGTCTAACCATAAACACGTATATCATCTGCCAACAACCAGAAACCAAACTAATTTCTTTGCTATATAATCATATAAGTTGTAATTCAAATTCAAAATAATCAAAATCAAATAAAGAAACACATACAAACAAAATGGCGAGAACCATCAATTTGTCTCTCTTCTTATTATTCATTTCTTGGATTCCCAATCTAACCACAAGCTTTCCGCTCTCCACAAAATCTCGCTGGATCGTGGACGATAAAGGCCAAAGGGTGAAGCTAGCCTGTGTAAACTGGCCAGCTCATCTCCAGCCTGCAGTGGCTGAAGGGCTAAACAAACAACCATTAGACTCCATCTCAAAGAAGATTGTCTCGATGGGATTCAACTGCGTTAGGCTCACTTGGGCTCTTGATCTGATGACTAATGACACATTGGCTCTTAAACTCACGGTCAAACAGTCTTTTGAAAGCTTGAACTTGTTTGATGATGTTCTTGGGATTCAAACTCACAATCCCAAAATCCTTAACCTTCCCATATTCAATGCATTCCAGGTAAAATTTTAATGCTATGTCATTGCTCTAGTTTATCCAATAACAAAAACTAACCAAAATTTATAAAATAAAAAATGTACTTATTCCAAAAGAATTATCTCTCTTCATATATAAAAAAATGTTTGTTTTAACTTTATTTTGTTATCAGGAAGTGGTTTCGAACCTAGGACAAAACGGTTTGATGGTGATACTAGACAACCACTTGACATATCCAGGCTGGTGTTGCAGCGACAACGATCTCGACGCTTTCTTCGGCTACCCTAACTTTGATCCCGTCGTTTGGGCCAAGGGCTTGAGCAAGATGGCTACTCTTTTCCGCAATGTCACTAATGTCATTGGGATGAGCCTTAGGAACGAGCCACGTGGTAAAAGAGATTACCCAGACCTCTGGTTCAGGTACGCATTTCAAATCATTATCAATTAATGTGTATTTCATTTCGAATACATACATGCAAATTTAACTGTTAATGATTTACGTGAAGGTTCATGCCAAAAGGAGCAGAAGCAGTGCACGGCGCAAACCCTGAAGTACTAGTCATCGTCTCCGGCATAGACTTCGACACAAACCTCTCGTTCCTCCGTGACCGCTTCTTCAACGTTAGCTTCACCGATAAACTCGTCTTCGAGCAGCATTGGTACAGCTTCTCCCACGAGGGAGGTGCGTGGGTAAAACACAACTCCAACGATATTTGTGCCAAAATCATCGGGGAAGTCACACATAACGGAGGATTCTTGCTCGACAGAGGCTTTCCTTTGATCTTGAGTGAGTTTGGCACTGACGAGAGAGGCGTTGACGTCAGCGGGAACCGGTATATGAATTGTTTGGTGGCTTGGGCGGCCGAGAAGGATTTGGATTGGGCGGTTTGGGCCTTAACCGGTGATTATTATTTGAGAACCGGTACAAAACATATGGTTGAGACTTATGGCGTTTTGGATGCTACTTGGAAAGACGTCAGAAACGCTACTTACTTGCAGAAACTCTCCGGAATTCAACATCCGTTTAGAGGTCAGAATCTTTTTTTAATAATATAAAAAACTATACAAAAATATGTAGGATTCGATCTTATAACATTTATATATATATACAGGACCCGGTTTACAAGACAAAAAGCTTCTTTTGCACCCACATACTGGCCTATGTATCACCAATAACCACTCAGGCAATGTACCTACACTTAGACTAGAACTATGCACTAAATCAGATTCATCAACCTTTAATCCCAAGGAAGGCATTCTCTGGGTCAATAAAATGTGCGTCGAAACTCCAGATGTTGCTGGACAAAAGGTGAAGCTTGGAGTTGGCAGTAAGTGCTCTAAGTTGGGACAAATCTCAGCTACTAAGATGCATTTATCATTTAAGACAAGTAATGGCTTGTTGCTATGTCTTGATGTGGATGAACGTGACAACAGCGTTGTCGCCAATCCTTGTAAGTGTTTGACTAAGGATGCTTCGTGTGATCCAGCGAGTCAGTGGTTCAAAGTTCTTTAAAAACTATATATTTTCTATGTTTTTATTCTAAAGAAAATGTATTTGTAATAAAGACTAAGGTTGAACATGTTCATCACTTAAATTTAATAATAATATTTCAGGATTTTGGACAACCAAATCAGAAGGAAACAAAAGAAATTAAGTAAGTTTATGGGCATTTTATCTGGATTCAAAATTCTAAACCAGAACCGTTGAGAAAATATTTGACTCGAGACCGAACCCAAAATTTGTAAGTATTTAGATGGGTTTGAAATTCCTCTACACACCTGAAAAAACCAAAACCGTAAAAATCCAATCTAAAGAGATCCGGATTCGAAAAAACCAAACCAAATAGACAAGACCCAATAATAACTGATTTAAAAAAAATATATTTAAATTATGGCTTTTGCTTAATTTTCTATATTTTAGTTTATAATTTAGTTGTAATGTTTTTTTATTTAAAATCTTCATTATTATTTTTGTAACATTTTACTTATTCTGAAACTTTAAATGTCAAATTAGAGTTTACAATGTTTAATTTTAATTATTAATTATTTTTTAGTTATTTTACAACTTTTTTAGATAAATATGACAAATTCGGTTAAATTTTGACGAGTTTTGTATAAGAAGCAGAGCTAAAAATGAATTATACCCAAAAACTTTGAGTATTTATAGGTATAAATATTTGGAATCAAATGGACCCGGGACAGAGAGAAAGTCCACATGAAATCAAACCAAAAATTTGTAAATGTCTAGATAGATTTAAATTTTTAAAATCTGAAGGACGTCACCATCTAAAGTCTAAAACCTATGCCTAAGATTTATGTTGGGAAAAATGTTGTCTCCATGGGCTACAGCGATTTAACCTAAAAGGGTTCACAAACTGAAGAAACTGAGGCCTATTATGCTTGTTACGTGGTATCTTCATCCCACAACGTGTCAGTCAGTTTAGACTTAACTTAACTCATTATGCTTGTTACATGGTATCTTCATCCCACGAGTCTTAAGGTTTTAATTTTTTTTTTTTTTGTCGACTTTTAAAGTTTTAAATTTAAAACGCAGAGAAAATAAAAAATAGGAAAATAACAACAGAGAAAAGAAATATGATAAGCCTGAGGTTTCAAACATGCACCGTCCGTGTTTTAGCGGCGTCGGTCAGCCGTGCCGGGTTTACCAGACATTACGGTACGAGTAAACCGGGTGGGACTCGTCGGTCTGGAACGACCGCGACGGCGCCAAGTCCTCTGGAAATCTGCGTCAAAGCTTCCGTCACTACACCCAACAAGCTTGGAGACTGTTAGCTCTCTCCCTCGCTCTTTCTCTTGATAGGAACTTTGGTTTGAAACAAAATAGAAAATAAGACCCTGTATTTTATTTTATAATAAAATTATAAATTTGTTTTTAAAATAAAAAATATTTTACTGCTGATACATAATGAATAACTAGGTGATTTTCCCGTGCTCATGCACGGACATAAATATTTATAAAATAAATATACTATAATAATTAATTGATATTTACTGTAATTTTAAATTAATTTATAATTTGAATGTATAATTTACAATAATAATATTATATTACTTAATTATACATATGATTTTAGATATGTTATATCTAATCGGTTTTGTTGTTTTACAGGCAATTTAGTTATCATTTGGACATATTAGATTCCATCTATCTTTCTGAATTCAATTATAATATTTTTTATTATAAATATATTAAGTTTTTGATTAATTTTCTTATTTACATTTAGGTTGGTTGTTGTCTTATATATAGATTTTACAAAAGAACTAAATTGTAAGAGTGAGTTAATATTTTATTTTTTATTTGTTAATATGTATTAAGTCTTTCCATAATTTAAATTTATAAAATAAACGACTTATTATTACATAATTATATATTCTTATAAAATAAAAAAATTATGTAGTCTTATTGTTGTTAAATCTATGATTTTAGATGTAAGTTGGAGTAATCGAATCACTCATGTTGTGAGTATACTGATATATATATATACAATAATTAAAATATTTTATAAATTCTAAATAATTTTATGTCTTAGATTTATTGCATAGTAAACTGAAATTTATTGTAAATAATCTTAAGAATGAGGTTTCATATTTGCTTAATTATTCTGATTATGGTTATATAAAGTTACACAAACATAAAAGCATAAAATTAAAAAAACAAAAGAGATATTAAGAAAAAAGATAATTTTAATAATGATAAAATATAATATATCTACCTTGTTAAACTATATCGTTTTATGATATTTTAAAATATTTTGTAGTTATTTGACCAAAAGATAATTATTGTTAAAATTTATTTTAGTTTTTTTTAATATCTCTTAAAACATGCAGTAAAAATGTGATTGTTTTTGAGAAATTATATTATATAAGTAAAATATATTTTATTATTTTTGCTGTAATTATAAGATATTATAGTCAACTAAATATATGTAAAAACATTTTAATAATACTAACTATAAATTATTTTTTGTCAATTAAGCATATATGAGTTTATGTTACTTAATTATTTTACACAATCATCTAAAAAATATGTAAATAAATATATATATATATATATACAATTCTATTATTTTGAAAAATATATATATATATGTATATATTTGTATTGTTTAAAATTATGTTTTAAAAGAAAAATATTTTTGTCTAATATCAAAATTATTTGTGTGAACTTTTTTTTTATGAAATCACATTATATACAAATATTTTTTTCATCTAAGAAGATATAGATATAAGGAAAGTATTTTATTACTTCAAAAGTATATTTTATGTTATAGGAAAATATTTTATTACTTCAAAAGTATATTTTATATTATTTAAAAATATCTTTTAAATGAAATACTACTATTTTGTGAAATTTTCTTTTTTTATGAAATCATATTATATATACATATATTTCGTTTTTAAATGAATTTTTAAAAATTTACAAATGTTTCCTTTTTATTTTATATTGTTATTTAAAAAAAAAATTAAAAAGAAATAATAGTATTAAATGTAAATTTTTAATTCATTAAGGGTATCATAGTAATCAACCACCGTGAGAGTTAACGTGAGCGTGACACCTATAAAAGTGACTTCTCAAATAATATTATAGAGATTAAGCAGGAAATATAATAGCTGAAGAAAAAAACATATGTCAAAATAAAAAATGGAAAATCTTTAATCAAAAAGAAATTCTATTTCACTATTTTATGTATTTTGAAATGTTTGAATTTTGTTATATGCATTTTTTTTATGATTAACTGGGCTAGATAATTAATTAAATATATAAAATGCATGGATTGATTTCATGTGGAAGCCAGCAAAATTGGGTATGAGGCCAAGCCGCCAAGGTTTCACTAAGCTTGGTCCAGGACTGTCTCTGTTTCGTGTTAGCTCAGTTTCTGCTTACTGCTTAGATTGTTTCTTGGTTTAGAAATCTGAAACTATTCAGAACATGTATAAAAATGCAAAAACTTGATTGCTTATGTGTCTTGTTTGATGGTTCTTTTGACTTCATGAGTTTGGTTATATGCACAATGTTGTTGACAGGCCCTTTTTGCCAAAGAGTGTTGCTGACGATGGAGGAGAAGCATGTACCTTATGACATGAAATTGGTGGATTTGATTAACAAGCCAGAATGGTGAATGCTTAGGATCTCCTTTGTGTTTTTGAAGTTCACATGATTCTGGCTGTGGTTTCCTTAGCTTTTCTCAGTGTGTTGTGTTCCTGTTTAATGTTTCTAGGTTCTTGAAAATTAGTCCAAAAGGTAAAGTCCCTGTAGGTGAAGTTCGATGAGAAATGGGTTCTAGATTCGGATGTTATAACAGAATCTTTGGAAGAGAAGTACCCTGAGCCTCCTCTAACAACCCCACCGGATAAGGCTTCAGTGTTAGCATTCTTCAGTTTTTTTTCCCTCGTTTTTTAAAATGTTGTGTGCTTGTTGTTATGCAATTGACCTAATAGTGTTCTTGGTTGAAAAAGGTTTCTTGGACGTTTATTTATGTCTGCAGTGGGTCGAAGATCTTCTCCACATTTATCGTCTTTCTCAAGAGTAAAGATCAAGGAGATGGAACTGAGCAAGCTTTATTGAATGATCTTAGTACATTCAACTATTATCTCAAAGAAAATGTAAAATCCCTTTTGGGCTTGATCTCTTCCATAACTTAGTCTTTGATTATGTGTTTACATCTTGAGTACTTTTGAGGGATACATATATATATTTCTTCCTTACTCTTGAAGGGACCTTTCATAAATGGGGAGAAGATTTCAGCAGCGGATTTGTCCATAGGACCAAAGTTACACCACATGAAGATCGCATTGGGGCATTACAAGAACTGGTCTGTTCCAGATTCACTTTCTATCCTTAAATCCTACATGGAGGTAACTGTTTTTTGGAACCAAGCCAAGTCCTCAGATGATGTTCTCTGTTTTGGTTTGGTTTAACTAATAACCACACGATGATGATTTACTAGAACGTTTTCTCGATGGAATCATTCGTGAAAACACGAGCTCAAACAGAGGATGTAATTGCTGGTTGGAAACAGAAGGTGATGGCCTGATCGGTTGGAAAGTAAGAGATACGGTTGGAAAGTAAGAGATATAGATAGATGTTGGCCTCTTTTACTAAATGTAAAAAACATGTAGGTTCTATTATTTTAGTGGATTTAGAAATACATTTTGGATTTAGAAATTTTGATAAATCCATTGATTTTAAAATCAAACAAATCAATTTTAGAATCAAATATACAGATTTCAAAATCAAAATAAGTGGATTACTATAAATCAGTTAAATGGATTTGCAATAAGTTCAGATTTGTAACAAAATATAATTTTTTAAAAAAAAAACTACAAAATGTGTTTCATCATGCTTTTAGTTTAGAGTTTTAAGTGTTTGTACTTGTGTAATTTTTATTAATATGTAATAGAGATTATATATAAATTATGAAGGACACATACGATAGAAAGTGGAAAATATTAAATTGTACGAATTGGATAATTGGAAAATATTAAATTAGAAAACTTTCAAACTTTCAAACGGGATCAACCAACTAAAAAATGTATGTTGAAGTGTTGAACATAGTGGTTCTAAGTCAAACGTGTTTATGTCAGTTTTTTTCTTTTTATGTGTTCGTTTATATATATATATATATATATATTTTTTTTTTTTTTTTTTACTCACGTAGCAAGCATCTCATATCTTTTTTTAAATAGTGATTGTTTATAATTGTTAGTGGAACATGTTCAATACGTATGACTTGGGGCAAAAAAAAAGATACTGGAAACATCAATAATACAAATCCATCGAAATATCAAGACTGAACTCAATATTTGCTCCTTTGTACTTTTAACTTAAAAACACTCATAAATCCACTCAAATCTAATTTGAAATCAAATCCTTAATCAAATCATTATTATTGAATAACACATGATTTTAAAATCTATTTTAAAATCTAAGAACCAATAACAGTGAATTTGAATATAGATTTTAAAATCATAGAACCAATAACAATGAATTTGAATATGGATTTTAAAATCATATAACCAATAACACTAGATTTTAATTGTATTTTAAAATCTACTGAAATATCCAAACCAATAACACCCTCGTAATAAATAAAACCTTCTTCAAATGTTACCAATAAATATCTCTGCTAATTATTACTGTGAACTAGACCAGAAGAAAAGCAATAATTACAGTGAAAAGTGAAAACATTATTGTGATATGCAAATGAATATTAGCGTCAAGTCGCATAACCAGTTCACTGGTCAATTTCCTCCGGTGAAATCCCAGCCAGTTTATCAAATATTAACTTCCTGAACATTCTTATGCTTCAGAATAACCAGTTCACTGGTCAACTTCCTCCGGATCTAGTGTATCTTCGGCGGCTTTACAAGTTCTCAGTGACAAACAATCAACTGACCGGTCCTGTCCCACATTTCAACGAAACAACAACGATAATTGGACCGGAGAGCTTTGCTAATAACGAGGGTTTGTGTGGTTGGTTTATGGATGCTTGTGTTGAGTGTTGACCCGGAAGAAGAAATGATCCGGTTAGGGAAAATTGGTGCCGCAGTTGGTGCGGCTTTATTTGGACCACTAGCTGTATTCTTAAACTGGTTCATCTTCAGAGTCTTCCATAGTAGGAAGTAAAACAAGGAGATATAAGACACCGAAGCTAGATTCTCCACATCTATCTATTATATTAAAATAGAAATCACCAATTACTTCATGTGTGATTTTTTTTAATAGATCTTCCCTAAAAAATTGGTTATATTATTTCTGGATTTATATAACTAAATCCTATCCTAGAAAATTGCTTATATTATTTTTAGATTTATATAACTAAATCCTAACAATATATTGGATATATTTTTCATTCACCAATATTAAACAAATGTTAAAGATAAATCTAACCAGACCATTTTAAAAAAGTCACGTCCTCCTAACAATAGACCATTTGTGTACATTTTATATATGTAAATAATATCTTTACGAACATACATATGTTATCGAAAAATACAAACATAGGTCAAATATAATGGTTTCGTTCTTATTTTATAGCACATGTATTAAAAATTAACAAGTATAAATTTTTTTACATATAGAATAATATATTAGCCAAAATGAATATACATATGAAAATTACTAAAAGGTAATCTATCATTTTGAAGGATAGGTCTGAATCTAACATAAATTAAATACAAAATCATTTCAAAAATGTTGTTTTGTGTATATATTAATCCGTTTAATAACCATGCGTAAATCTAATAAGAAAAATATATAATAGAAACAACAAATACATGTGACTATTCAAAAAATTAATTAAATTACAAAATATAAATTATAAAATTATCATATTTCAAATATTAATATAAATATTTGATTAACATTACCAAACTATTGGTGTCCAATGCGGATTTCAGTTTGGTTTTGGTTCAGTTTTGGTTCGGTTTTTTTTTTGGGTTTCCAGTATTTCAGTTTATAAAGAATAGCTATTATACTAAAACTATATCTCTTTTAGTTTGGTTCGGTTTATATATTGTTGATTTTTGGTCTATTCGGTTTTATACCAAAAAATCATAAAAATATTTATTCTTTTAAAAATTTTGTGTATTTTACTTTACATCATTAAATATTGGCTTTAATAAAATATAAAGATATTTTGTTTTTTAAATAGACTATTTTTCTTTTTTCTTTTACAGTTTAAAATAATTAGTAAAGTTAATAAGTTTAGTAAAAGATATTAAGTTAATAATAAAAGGTCTTATAGAATAAAAATATAAAAAAATTATTTATCCATAATATTATTAAATAACTAAATATCAGTAGGCATATTTTACGACGCACAAGTAAAAATTATACTTTGTTTAATTTGATAAAAATGAAAAATAAAATTTTAGTTCAAAACAAAATATTAAACTACTAAACTTAACATTTTAAGTAAGAATATCATATTAATAAAATAAACTATGTATATATTACTAATTAAATTATACAGTTTACATACAATTTTACTACTATTTTTCACTGATCGATTTATTCGGTTTGATCAGTTTATATACCAAACTATTTTCATACCGGGGCTTCTTAAAAATAACATTCATTCGATATATTTAATATTACCAAATCCAGACCGATATCTCTTTATCGGTTCGGTTTAAATTGGTTTGCTTTTACCGGATTGAACTTAAGCAATATATATTATTAATGATGTAAAACAAGTTTTTATGTGCATTAAAGTGAAATAAATACTCGGGTGGTTGCCCGGATAAAAATCTAGTTAGGGATTAAAACAACTAGGGGGTTGTCCGCAAATTTGTGGTATAAATAATTTTAAAATTTTAATATAATATAATATAATATTTTATGTTTTTGACATGCAATAAAATATTTTAATGTTTTAAAACTGAATGTGAGTTTTTGGTTGATAATTTTTAATAAACAAATTTTATTTATTAATACTTTTTAAATTCTTAAATATGATTTAGTATTTAGTTAGATTTTTTACATCTTTTATAATATAATATTTCATTAAATTATTTTATAACATTCGCTAGAACACACACACACACACACACACACACACATATATATATATATAGTTTAATTGGTTTGTAGATTAATTTTTTCATCAATCTATACTATTAAAATCCAAAAATATGAATTCATATGACAAATAGACCTACACTAGCAATTAAAGTATAAAACAAAAAAATTATTAAGAAGAAACATAACTATATATATGTGAATTCTATTAATTTAATAAAAAGTTAAGAATATAAAAAGTCATAAATTTAGGAATATACTTTTATTCATGATATTATTTGGATTGTTTTATGACAAGTGTAATTTTATGGTTATTTTGCTTTTAGATAAATCAACACGATTTTATTTTTTATTTTCGAGAGTTTTGAAAAAGGTTTTAAAATGATGAAATTGGGAAGCAAATAATATTTCGTGATTTATTCTGATTTGATAACATTTTTATAACCTCTTATAAAGGAAACTATACAATTATAAATCATTTATAAAATATTTACAATTTTAATTTTCATAAATTATTTCTCAAAAGTTTTAAAACCGTTATAAATCATTTAATAAATACTAATAAATGGGTTTATAACTCAAAAAAAATAATTTGTTATCTATGATAAATAATTTATAAACTTAAAAATGATCAAATACTTTTATAAAATATTTTTATAAATACTTATCGATGATTTTTAATTTTAAATAATTTACAAACCTGTTAACCTTCATAAATATTTTTTAAATAATGTTAAATTCTTTCTTATAAATGGTTTAGAAATTTTATAACATTTTTATAGATCTTTATATATTGATTTGTAAACTATCGTTAATGATACAATGATCATTATTGAGGATTTAAAGCCTTAAAAATGATTAAAAAATATTTATATAATTATAAACTATTAATATCTTTTATAAACCATTAGAAATGAACCAATATAAATGAATTCAATTTTTTTACAAAATATATATAATCACCACAGATGATTATAAAATAATGAAAATAATTTATAAATTCGTTATATGATGCATTAATAGTTATTATAATATGTTTTAACTAAAATTATATGTTTCATATATGTATATTATGACTTATATAGGAAAATAAAGCTAGTATATTAGTTTTATTAACTACTTTTTAACAACATACTTTATATAATTTATAAATATTCTTTTAGTGAAGAATAAATGATGAATATTTCCATAATTGTTACCATTAGATACTTTAAATGATTATTCATAAGATTATATAAATTATTTGGTTACTGACATTAATTGGTTCTAGGATTGCTTTTCTAAATTTGATTAAAATTATTAAAAACTTAAAATTATTAACCAATGAAATTATAAGGATTTTTTTCAAATTGCCTGCATAAGTAACACGTCAGCAGAAGTCACTAAATATATGAGGATTCTTTCATCAATGTCTTAATCACCTTACAACGAATAATTTAAAATAGAGTAATTCTTGGGTTCACTCCATAGGGTGAACCTGTAGGTTCACCAACCAATATGATTCCGTTATTTTATATTCAATATCTTTTAAAAAAGGAAACACAATGTTGTCAAGTTATATTATATTTTTAAAATTAAAAGATAAAAAAAAATATAGTAGTTGCAAATAAAAAAATATTTTTAATACCGTCAGTAAAACTCTAAATCCTAAACCCTAAACCCTTTGATAAACCTTAAACCCTTGGATAAGTCCTATACCCCAGGATTTAGGATTTATCCAAGGGTCTAGGGTTTACCCAAGGTTTAGGGTTTAGTGTTATGCTGACTGTGTTAAAAAATATTTCTTTTAAATCAAAGATTTAGAATTTATGATTTATCCAAGAGTTTAGGGTTTACCAAGATTTTAGAGTTTAGGATTTAGAGTTTAGGGATTAGTGTTTTGCTGATAGTATTTTTTTTAAAAAAAATCTTTTTTGTAACTATTTTTATTTTTTATTTATTTTTAAAATTTTAAAAACATAAGATAACTTGACAATATTTTGTTTTCTTTTTTAAAAAATATTGAATATGAAAAAATGAATTTTTATTGATGGGTAAACCTGCAGATTCACCCTAGGGAGTGAACCCAAAAATTACTCTTTAAAGTATATATGCAGCGGTATTAATAAATGATCATATATACGCCTATACATATTTGACAAAACGATGATTTGTAACATGCTTTGATCTCAATTTTAACATTACTTTTGTTATCCCCATAAACAAAAATGTAGTTTAGTATTATGTTAAAAGTTTTTTTTATTATGTACTGCGTTAAATTTATTATTTCCTTTTTTTGTTGTTATAACAGAACAAAAAATCAATTAAAACTTGCAAGATCAAAAGATGTGATTATTTGTACAATAATACAAATACAGACACCTAATTTTACTGTTATGTGTAATATACTAAAGTCTTTTTTTTTGTTGTTGTTCAAACATACTAAAGTCTTTGTTTTGTAAAGTAATTAACAATTCTCTCGAATTTACAGCTCAGAATTTGTTAACAGCATGACCCGTCGATTGCTGTGTTTTTTTTTTCTTACAGCTAATGCTATTGTTTTATCTTAATTGTTTTCTTTGTTTGGAAAAAATAACCTCTAACCATAAACACATATAATCTGCCAACAACCCGAAACTAAACCAACTTCTTTGCTATATAAGTTGCGATCCAAATTCAAAATAATCAAAATCAAACAAAGAAACACACACTAACAAAATGGCGAGAACCATCAATTTGTCTCTCTTCCTATTATTTATTTTTTGGATTCTAAATCTAACCACTAGCTTTCCGCTCTCCACAAAATCTCGATGGATCGTGGACGAGAAAGGCCAAAGGGTGAAGCTAGCATGTGTGAACTGGCCAGCTCATCTCCAGCCTGCGGTGGCTGAAGGGCTAAGCAAACAACCATTAGACTCCATCTCCAAGAAGATTGTCTCGATGGGATTCAACTGCGTTAGGCTCACTTGGCCTCTTGATTTGATGACTAATGACACATTGGCTCTTAAACTCACGGTCAAACAGTCTTTTGAAAGCTTGAACTTGTTTGATGATGTTCTTGGGATTCAAACTCACAATCCCAAAATCCTTAACCTTCCCATATTCAATGCATTCCAGGTAAAATTTTAATGCTATGTCATTGCTCTAGTTTATCCAATAACAAAAACTAACCAAAATTTATAAAATAAAAAATGTACTTATTCCAAAAGAATTATCTCTCTTCATATATAAAAAAATGTTTGTTTTAACTTTATTTTGTTATCAGGAAGTGGTTTCGAACCTAGGACAAAACGGTTTGATGGTGATACTAGACAACCACTTGACATATCCAGGCTGGTGTTGCAGCGACAACGATCTCGACGCTTTCTTCGGCTACCCTAACTTTGATCCTGTCGTTTGGGCCAAGGGCTTGAGCAAGATGGCTACTCTTTTCCGAAATGTCACTAATGTCATTGGCATGAGCCTTAGGAACGAGCCACGTGGTAAAAGAGATTACCCTGACCTCTGGTTCAGGTACGCATTTCAAATCATTACCAATTAATGTGTATTTCATTTCGAATATAACCAACCACTTACAACTTGAAAAATATTTGAAATTACTATTTTGTGCGAATATCTTCATGATTATATATATATATAAGATTAACATATGTCCACCCGCATTTACGTGAAAATGTTTGGAGTTACCTTTTGTATTAACTTTTTTCCTTTGTTTGTATTATTGTTCAAAAGTTTTTTTTTGCTTTAAATTCTCTGTTTAGTTTGAGAACTCATAAAGTTATGTAGGTATAAACTAGGGTTCACCTTCGTTGTCAAAATTTGAAATTCATTGTCAAAATTTTCACGTATATATAAATAAGTACATACATGTAAATTAAACTGTTAATGGTCTACGTGAAGGTTCATGCCAAAAGGAGCAGAAGCAGTGCACGCTGCAAACCCTGAAGTACTAGTTATCGTCTCCGGCATAGACTTCGACACAAACCTCTCTTTCCTCCGTGACCGCTTCTTCAACGTCAGCTTCACCGATAAACTCGTCTTCGAGCAGCATTGGTACAGCTTCTCCCACGAGGGAGGCGCGTGGGTAAAACACAACTCCAACGATATTTGTGCCAAAATCATCGGGGAAGTCACACATAACGGAGGATTCTTGCTCGACAGAGGCTTTCCTTTGATCTTGAGTGAGTTTGGGACTGACGAGAGAGGCGTTGATGTCAGCGGAAACCGATATATGAATTGTTTGGTGGCTTGGGCTGCCGAGAAGGATTTGGATTGGGCGGTTTGGGCATTAACCGGTGATTATTATTTGAGAACCGGTACAAAACATATGGTTGAGACTTATGGCGTTTTGGATGCTACTTGGAAAGACGTCAAAAACGCTACTTACTTGCAGAAACTCTCCGGAATTCAACATCCATTTAGAGGTCATAATCTTTTTTTTAATAACATATAAAACTATACAGAAATGGTTAGGATTCGATCTTATAACATTTATTTATATATATATATATACATATATATATATATATATATGCAGGACCCGGTTTACAAGACAAAAAGCTTCTTTTGCACCCACATACTGGCCTATGTATCACCAATAACCACTCAGACAATGTACCTACACTTCGACTAGAACTATGCACTAAATCAGATTCATCAATCTTTAATCCCAAGGAAGGCATTCTCTGGGTCAATAAAATGTGCGTCGAAACTCCAGATGTTGCTGGACAAAAGGTGAAGCTTGGAGTTGGCAGTAAGTGCTCTAAGTTGGGACAAATCTCAGCTACTAAGATGCATTTGTCGTATAAGACAAGTAATGGCGTGTTACTATGTCTTGACGTGGATGAACGTGACAACAGCGTTGTCGCTAACCCTTGCAAGTGTTTAACTAAGGATGCTTCATGTGATCCAGCGAGTCAGTGGTTCAAAGTTCTTTAAATTATGTATTTTCTAAGTTTTTATCTTGAAAAATGTATCTGTTCAAAGGATGTTAATCATTAAAACAAAAATGTTAATCATTAAAATTTAATAAGAAAAATTAATGATTGGATAAAGATGTTCTTTCCCTGTGGTACCACTACTGCGACTAAAACAAAATGGGCGTAAAATTGAAGCAAGCAGTGTCAGTATTTTATCGGCGTTGGTCAGCCGGCCGGCTTTACCAAACGTTACGGTTCCACTAAACCGCACATAGCATAAAGCTTATTTTTAGAAGATACATATCTGTATACTCTTTTCATATCATCAGTGTTCTTTATATATGTTATCCTTGTTGGTTCTTGATTCCTTTCTTATTTTCAGTTTTAATAGCAATGTTACTCGATCTATTTTATGTAAAGGCTTGTGTTTATCTTTTATTTCGCTGTTTATAAACTATCAGCAACAACAAACCGCGGTTAATAAAAAAGGCTCAAGTTCCATGAACGCGAATGAGCTTATTCACAAGCAACTTGGACGAATCAAACGATCCCAAAACGCCAAGAACGCACCCAAAAACAACAAACGCAACATTCGCGGCTCTTGTGAACTTCGACATCCCGTCCCGGCATATCTTCACGTAGAAAGCACATGGTAATATAACGGCGATGGTGACGCTAACCAAGGAGCCCGTGAGGCTCAAGACATAACCGAAGTAAGGTACGGTTAGAGCCAACGCGAGAATGACTAGTAGCAGAGTGGATCCCACAAGACCACGAGTAATGAGCTTGGTTCGATCGGTCATGGTCAAAGGAAGGCTGCGTTCGAGCTGGATGGCTAAAGGAGCGAACTCTAGAGCGTATTTGGTCAATGGGGTTAGGACAGTAGCCCAAAGAGCGATCTTGGTTACAAGTAAATGTTTTGGAAGACTGAGGGTAACTTGTGAATTTATGTTTGGTCCGAACATCTTCGCTCCTGTGATGGCTAGTGCTGTGTAGAGAGCCGTCACCGTAGCAAAGCTTACGATCGATACCTAGGTGACATGCAAACAATATTATATCCCCAATAGACCACATGCAAATATTATTACGAGGAAATAATACATTCCAATAGTACTAAATCAAGTTCGTATTCAAAAAAATAGCAGACAAATAGGAAAATTCACAAAATAACACATTAAAGAGTTGAAAACAAATATATTTATATTGGATTTAGGATTTAATGATTATAGTTTTAAAGTTTAACATTAGAAAGTGAGATTAGAGTTCAGGGTTTCAGATGTAGAATATTTTATTGTTTTTATTAATCAATAAATGCTATTTTATGAATTTTTTTCAATGTTGTTTTTTGATAAAAACTGAAAAGCTATTTATGATACTTGTCCTAGCTAGTATAAATGTATTATTGTAATTAAATTAATTTATAAATAATTTTATACTACTAATTACGAAATTAATCAATGCATTAATTTTAAAAACATCTTATTTTTTAAAAAGATTTTGTTAAAATTTTTTCTTAACAGATTTTATTACAGTATTACTAAAATCTAAAATTTAAATTTAGAGTTAAAATATATTTTTTATTAAGATCTGTATAATTATTTAGGAATGTTATACATTAAATAAACTAATGTAAATAAACAAAAAATATAACTGAATATATGGACCCAGTATAACTATTTTATAGTAGATAAAAATGGTATTTTTCTTTTAATAAAGAAGATTAATTTAGTAATTTTTTTCTTTGAAAGTTATTTTGTGATAAAAATTTTTAAAAAATATATTATTTATGAGATTTGCCCATTATATTGTAATTAAACACAATCTTCCATTCATGTTAACGTACCTTTGTAAATTTGGAGGGATCTTTCATGGAAGTATACAGATTAGGAAATACTATGTGACCACCGAAGCCGAACAAATAAACTCCCGAAACCGTCGGAATATTCCTTAACCGGAGAACCGGTATCCTCCCATCGTCGATGACGCCTCCAAACACGGCCGTGTAAACCACAGACATAAATATAATCGCTGACATGAGAATCCCACCGGAAGAAAGGAAAGAGATGGAAGATAAGTCCCTTATCCACAGACTTGGCAAAGTGATCGCCACGGCCACTGCCGTCAGCTTCGCCGCCGGGAAAGAACCGTTGTGGAGGTTGGTGAAGGTGGCGGGAAAAGCTGCGGCGATGTTGTCGTGGAGGGAGATGGTGTAAGAGACTAAAGCCATGAAGATTGCGAGGTAGATGAAGAGTGATGCGACGAGACGGCCATGGCGGCCAAAGGCGGAGTAGCCGATGTCGGAATAGGATTTGGACTTCGGGTTGCGGCGGAGACAGTTTCCGAGGATGTGGGAAGTGTAAGTGGTGAGAACTCCGAGGATTATTAGGAGGAAAATTGAGAACCATCCGCCACTTTCCACGGCGTATGGCATTGATAGTTGGCCGAGTCCTGTATCACCGGAAAGATTACGTGAGAGCTGCTGGCTTATATATATTGTGAAATCTACATCTAACAAAAAAAACCAAATTATATTGGTTCCAGCATATTCACATCTGAGGAATTTCTGCAGCCTTCTCTTTTCTACTGCTTCACAAAAGTTTCTCTAGTTTTGATATCATATTTATTATGTATGTTTAGCTAAAATTGAATTCCGGTATGTAAAACAACTTTTGTAATGGTATCTACTTTGAGAGATAGAAATACTCTATTAAGAAATTATAATTTACATACTTTAGTGTTGTGTTTATATGTTTAAAAAATTACTACTTATTAGAGAAATACTTGCTACCACACACTCGTAACTCTCAATATCTATAGTTAAATATTCGTTCATACCATATGGTGTTAAACTACGTACGTACCAATGAGCATACCAACCATGTTGATTACCGAGTGAAGAAAGGAACTATTCTCAGACGCCTCAAGGTCCAAATCCAACTCTTGTTTTTCCTGGTGACATTCACACTCTTTGTTTTCCTCAACACACGCAACACAGACCTTCGTTCCCGACATTATTCTACTATTAGTTATTGTTTCTTAGATGTGTTAGAGAAAGAGAGGGAGTGTTGCTATAATTTATAGTAGAAGAGGATACACTATTTCATTTACACACAAAAAAATGGAGAGAGGATACACTGTACAATAAAGGTTTCTAAATTTTATAATTACAACTTTATACGTTGGGTTTAGTGTTGAATATATTCCCTGGCTCCCAATGAAATTGGAAAGTGGGTTTTGCTATTTATTTGATTCTGTAGCATATTGGTTAGGAGGAATCATGTCAGTTCGAGAGGAATGTTCATGCGGTCATAAGGCCATGATTATTGCAGGTCTCTTACGGAGGATATCTTATCGAAAATAAGAGACAATCTTTTAGTTTTTAACTAGAAAAAGCTAAGAAACGTCTCTTAATCTCTTATTTAATAGACGTCTCTTAACTTTTTCTAGTTAAAAGTTAAGAGCATATCTAATGGGGATTCTTAGGATGAAATTCTTAGCGGAATATAAGAAACCGTCTCTTAACTTTTAACTAAAAAACTAAGAGCCGGCTCTTAAATAAAAGCTTTAAGAGCCGGCTCTTAGCTTTAAGAGCCGGCTCTTAGCTTTAAGAGCCGGCTCTTAGCTTTAAGAGCCGGCTCTTAACTTTTTTAGTTAAAAGTTAAGAGATGGTTTCTTATATTCCGGTAAGAATTCCACTATAAGAATTCTCCATTAAACATGACTGTCTCTTATTTTCGCTAAAAGACTCTCCCTAAAAGACATGCACTAATCATGTCCTAACATTTTTTAAGTGAATCAGGACATCCTATATATATATTATAGCTAGGAATGTTGATTAGAATATTGATATGAAACATGCTTTCATCATAAATATTTTCATCGGTAATAGTCAACAGTAATATAAGACATTTATATGAGGAAAAAAAATATAAGACATTTATAAACTAAAGATGCTACATAATACTATGATTGGAATGTTTTGAATTATAATATTTGCTTCATTCTTCTAATGGTTAGTTTATCTCTATAATATTATTTGAGAAGTCAGTTTCCTACATGTCGCGCTCACATTAACTCTCACGTTGGTTGATTACAATGATACCCTTAATGAATTAAAATGTTATATTTAAAAACTATTATTAATTTTTTATTTAAATTAATTTTTAATATTTTCCAAAAACATATATAATAAAAAGGAAATATCATAAAGTTTATAAAGCGAATTTAAAAACGAAAATATATGTATAAATAATATGATTTTATTAAAAAAAATTCACAAAATAGTAATATTCCATTTTAAAATATTTTTAAATAACATAAAATATACTAATATACATTTTTTATATTTATATTTTCACAGATAATCTTGATATTATAAAAAAATATTATATATTTTAAAACATAATTTTAAACAGTACAACAATATATATTTTCACAGTAACAGAAATATTTTTAATATATTTATCTATTTTTTAGATAATTACATTAAAAAATTAAGTAACGTAAACTGATATATGTTTTATTTACTAAAATATTTTATAATTAGTATTATTGAAATTTTATTTGTATTTTCTTATATTTATTTGACCATGATATCTTTCAATTACAGCAAAAAATATCTATATTTTTTTTACTTATATAATAAGATTTCTCAAATACAATCACACTTTTTACTGCTTATTTTTAAGAGATATTAAAAAAACAAAAAATAAATTTTAGTAATAAACATCTTTTGATCAAATAACAAAATATTTTAAAATCACACTATACACTTTAATGAGGTAGATATATTATATTTTGCATTATTAAAATTATATGTTTTCTTAATATTAAATTTTTAAAATTTTATGTTTTTATGTTCGTGGAACTTAATATAACCATAACCAAAAGGCATAAAATCATTTATAATTTATAAAAATATTTTAGTTATTGTAAATATTGATATGTGTTCATGTGCTTCCAAAAACGTATCAATAACTTATTATGTATCTTTCTATAGATCATCGTTTTATTTTATAAATTTTTTAAATCAACATTTAATTTGATATATATATATTATGAAAATACATGCAAATCTAAACGATAAATAAAATTAATTTGACTTGACGTAATTATAATAAAAATAATTATACCTCGGTTTGAATTTGAAAGAATATATGTAACTTAAGATACTCACAACATGAGTAACTCGGCTAATCCAATTTATATCTAAATCATAGATTTATAATATAAAAAATATAATTTTATAATAATAATAATAATAATAATAATAATAATAATTTATTTTATAAATATAAATTATAAGATGACTCAAAACACCTTAACAAATGAAAATAAAATATTAAGCAATTGTTTTAATTTAGTTCTTTTGTAAAATTTATATATATGCATGAGATTGCAGAATATTACCGTTATATTAATTTACCTAAGTTGGAATCAAACACTTTAGTTTTTTTTGTTCTAAGACAATATATCTTAAGTTATAAATAATCTTCCTAAAATATATTTAAATATCTAAGCCAAAAAAAAACCTAATGCAAATAAAAAAAATAATCAAAATTTTAATATATTTTGAATAAAAAATTTTATAATTGAATTCACAGAAACAGATGCAATCTAATATATCCAAATGATAACTAAACCGATTGTAAAAACAATAAAACCGACTAGATATAACATATCTAAAACTATATTCTAATTAAAATAATATAATTTATTAATATAAATTATGCGTAAACTATAAATTAATTTAAAATTAAAAATAAATAGCAATCAATTATTATAATATATATTTACTTTATAAATATTTATATCCGTGCATGAGCACGGGAAAATCACCTAGTATAAAAATAATCAAACTGTACATAAGGTCTTGGTTAAGGTTTATTGTAACAGATGTGACTTTGAAGAGTTTACTCACGATCGTCGTTGAGACCCACCCATTAATGTAGAGGAAGAATTCTAATATACGTTAGTTCATACTTGTATACGATGAGTGGTTTTGGTATATATTTTCTATTATAATATAATATTATGACGTTATTTTCTAACCCTATAATATATTTTATTCAAGATAATGATATATACCATAAAGAGGATTAGATTGAATCTGATTGTGCTCCAACTTCATGAATTTGATCCAAGCCTGTCGACTATCAATCGAAAGACAATTATTGTGGAGATAATATATTAATATGTCCATGGGAAATGTCTCAAATGTTATTGGAGATATATTGGACTGGCATATCTTACAGACCAATATTATGAAATTTGTGAAACCTATGAAAATTCTAAAAAAATAAAAGGAAAGATTAAAAAGCAAGTTGATCACAAAATATTTGTAACGTATTTACTTTTAAGTTTTTATGATAGTTAGCATTATTTAATATTAATAATATATTAATGTTACCGCTATATAAATATATGTCTTGTATTCTCATATCAAACATAAAACAATAATATATCATATTCTATTATATTTTGTCAAAGTCTATTCTTTGGGATCAAAATTGAAACTTCTGCATTACCAGTTTTAAAGTTTGATGATGGTGTTTTTTGGTCTCGACGACGTTGAAGATGGTGGTGACGGGGATGATCCGGATGACGACATGAATCAACGTGTACTTGGACAAATGTCCACGTGATTTAGTTTTAACATAAGTTATTAAGGTCTGGTTTTATTAGTTTTATATATAGACTGTCCAAGTTAAGTATGGAGTTGCAGTTGCAGTTGGGTCTAGGGAATGCATTCAAAACCAAAGATTAGTTGAAGTTTTCATTCCTTCTTTTAAAGTTGAAATTTATATTTACCCGGAGGAATCTGCTGACCTAATTGTCCATCCTCAGACATATTGCTCACAACATATATACCATGCTTTGTGATTGCAGATTGTGCGTTGTGTTTTCCACATTTGTCATATACGGGAGTATTGGAGATACATTGAGCCATAAAATGTATATTTTACAGATTAAGATTATGAAACCCATGAAATCTATGAAAACTCTAAAGAATAAAAGAAAAGACTTAGAAATGTAAATTGGTCATAAAATATTCTTAGCATGTTTACTCTAAGTATTTAGGAAGTTAGCATTATTTAGTGTTACATTATGTTAATATTACCGTTATATATGTGTGTCTTGTATTCTCCTATCAAACACAACACAACAATACATCATATTCTATTATATTTTACAAATATTGTATCACTTACAAACTTGCATATGAATGTAAGTGAGAAAAGGGAATAATAAAGAAAATTACACTTAAACCATTTTTCACTTTCTAATTAATCATGTGTTCGTTGGTCTTGTATCAGTTCTTGAATATCTATAAATCAATCTTCGACGGGAAAAAAAAATTTCACCCTACGCCACATTATGCTCGTCACACATATATATTCTGATAGGAGAAAGACTTTGATGTCCTGTCCCCTAACTTGATAGAAACGTAGGAGCTGAACAAACCCTTAGAAACAACACGTGTTCCAACTCAAAACTCTCTTTTAGTACCAATGTATCTACACAACTAATATTTTCTTGTTCTTTCATCCTTCTTCTCTTCTCTCTTCTTTCTTATATCTATTCTTTCACCTCTGTTCTTTCTTCTTCACTTACAAAAAATTCTTAAAACGTAAGTTGATCGGTTAGATTTGCGTTTCCAAATCTTCTTTAATTCTTATAACACAAGTTCTCTTCTCTATAAAAACTCAATTCAATGTGACAGCTTTTTTCACTTTAAAATACTTATATTGAAACATTCAATGTTACAGCTTATTTTAATGTGCCTAGAAAAAGTCAAGAGCTTTAATAATACGATCGCCAGAATCCAAAGACTGAATTGTTTTCTTGACCGGGTGATTGTGGTCGAGTGGTAAGGAGACGGGGCTGAGACACCAACATGTTTCAGGTTCGATCCACCTGCTGCGCGAAACTAAGTCACAATTATCCTGGTCACCCAACACGGATATGGGCCCATGCTTTAGGGCCCATTTGAATACCCGGAGAGAGGGTCTATCCGTGGGCTGCACCTCCCCTTGGGGATTAGTCTGGGCCTCTCCATGGGCCTGGGATACCCCCAGGTTAATCAAAAAAAAAAAAAAAAAAAAAAAAAAAAAAATTGTTTTCTTCTATTCCAGATCATTTCTTTAAAATATTAATTTTTGTTCTTTTTTTTGTATAGTCAATTGGGATTCACATAATCTCGATGACTATGTGTTCTTATCGAGCAATGTGGTTCTTTCTTCTTTACGGTAGCAAGTAAATTGGTGAAAAGTTGCAAATTTTGGAAAAGTTTGCTTTGTTTTCTTCTCTAAAACAGTAAAACGTGGTCGCAGCCTTCAAGGGGTTTCAGTGAAATTTCATGTTTTGGAAGGTAATTTATCTTTTTTTTTTCTTTAGAAAGTGATTCACTTTCATGGTATTATATCTATATTTACTGGAGTTTCGGTTCTGCTGTGTCATTTGTTTGTGATTTGGTTATAATTTTTGTATTTTGTATACCGAAGGTTTTGCTTTTGGCATCTTGTTTAGAGGTTCTGTATCTACCGGTGGATAATCCTCACTTGCACAAATTTGGAAGCAAACTCATAAACACTAATCATCGTAAGCAGTTTCATTTTATCTTAGGAATTAGGATACAAACCTGTGAATGAGATATGTTTGTGTTCACAAACTCTTTGTCCAAAAAAACTCTTTTGTCCACAAAATATAATACCACAATTCGGGGATTATTTTTGTAGCCCATGAATCTCAATGACAAAAAATTATATTGCTCACAATTCCTATGTCCACAACTCCCGAACAATAACTCGTTTATTCAAAGCTAACCCACTCATAACACATTTGTGTACAGCTTATGCAAACAATTTTCACGTCTACTTATTTTCCATCTACGATTTTTCCGTCCATGTTTCTATTATCCATAATTTTTGTATTCACAAATTTTCCGTCCACAAAAAAAAAAAAAAAAAAAAAAAATTTCCGTCCACAATTCTGTATCATGACAATATTCTTTATCGTCCAACTGACTTCAAAATAATCAAAGTTAAACATGATTTTTTCTAAGAAACTCAAGACTTACTTTACAATAAATGTGGTCTATTATGAATTGGAGAGCGCATCATAAGATAAACAAGTTTTTTTTTGGTGTAAAAGATAAATAAGCTCTTACGAAAATTTACAAGTTTTTTTTTTTTGAAAAAGGGCTTTCAATTATAAATAAAAACGTTTACATGATAAGGTATGGAACCTTATAGCTAGATAAAATTTGCATGAATACAATCCATGATAAACACATCAAAACTATGAAACACTAAAGCTTTAAGCAAGTTAAAGCCAAAGAGAAGAGATGAGATCAAGCAACCAGCGAGTGTTACCACGGCCTCGACGGCCACGTTTACCCCTACCTTGTACTGTCTTCCATTCTAGCTCTTGGAATCTGATTGGAGGTCTTGTCTCCCTCCCACCCCTTGTAAACCCAAGCGAGCTCATTGGTTCATCAGGGGGAATATCCACATCATCTCGGAAAGCAAATCTAGAAGGACTCTCAAATCCACTAACCTGAACCGAAGTGTTGAAGGGATCAACAATAGAAGTTTTTTGGACCTCACTGTTGATAATATTTGATGGAGATGTTTCCATAATAAGTGCTGAAGTGGGAGTAGATACAACATCTACTAATGGTGAGAAGTTCTTGGCTAAAGCTGGCTGCTCTATTTGGTTATCCTCTTGAACCTGTGGGGTAGAGTAACTAGTGTTGTTGTTTGAAGCTTGGAATTCCTCTTGTACCTCTTGAATAACCTGGCATTCCAAAGGTGGAAGTTGAGAACCATTTGGTACCTGAGAATCCGCTACCATGTCTGTGTGCAAGTGTGTTACATCCTGTAAGTTTATGTTCAGCTCTGGTGGAGTGTCAAAATGAGGCACAGTGGCTGCATTTTTAGTAAGACTTCCTGTGACTTTTCCATCATTTTGTTCCTGCAAGATGTTGTCGATATCAACAATTGGAACGTCAGCACTCTCACCCACTGGATTTGCTGAGGAACTAGAAGTTTCTTGGGGTTTTGAAGACATAAGACACCTCTTTGCTTTATGACCTAAGCTGCCACCTCTCTCACAAGTTGAAGGGATCCATGTGTATTCAACCTTAACAAGATAAAGGTTGCCTTGCTTATCATCAAGAGCTATAAGCTTTGGAAAATCTTTATCCAACTCCATCTCAACTAGAACTTTAGCTTCACCCATGCTTGTAGGATCCAAACGAGGCTTATGTGTTAAGATAGGCTCTCCAAGACCCGAAGCAACATGACTAATTCCTAGTCTAGAAAAGCAGCAGTCAGGGACGTCTATCAAATTGACCCATACCGGAAGTGTTGAAATTTCTGGTATTTTAAAAGACCCCTCCGGAGTCCAAGGCAAAACAAATAACAAGCAATCATCAATATGCCATACTCCTCTTTGAATGATCCATTGACGAGTAGGTTGGTGTGGAATATGAAACATGTAAGATGATTCACTCAGCTTCTTACAAGAGATCTTACAGCTTCTTCCCCAAATCCTATTTGCTACAGCATGAATAAGTCCACCCGGAGGTAAGGAACACCTGTGGAACTTGCCTATGATACACTCATCCTTGTTCTCAAGTCCTAATTTAAGAACTTTAGACGGGATTGATACCTCTGGTGTTCCATCGAGTCTATAGGTAGGTGAAGCTGCCCGGAAAAGATTGCGTGACTGCGGACCCAATCTTGCAGCCCATGGGAATCGGAGACTTCCATCGGCTTTAAGCTCTGGAGGTGGCAATTTCTGTGTCGGAACCTGTAAGGAACGAGTTGGACGCTTGCCCTCAGGTTGCTTGTTCAAGATTTCATCATTAAGAGATGGCCAAAGAGCAGCAAGTTGATTTCCCACAAGCATAGGGTCGTATCCTTTTGGAGTACTCGGGTCAGGAGGAGTAGCCGGAGGCTTGAAGAATAGTGGTTTCGCCCACGAACCTAAAGAAGGCACAAACCGAGATGGAGGAGCATCTTTAGAAACAGCCTGAGGAGGAGCAGAAGCCTGGTGAACAGGTGGAGAAGCTTGTGTGCCGCTGTCTTCTACAGTTGGAGGCTGAGACGACGGAGTGATGGAGGCAGGCGGAAGAGCGGCAGAGAAAGGAAAACAATCATCCATTAAATATATATCCAACATACACTTCTTCAACTCAAAACATAATTTTACCTAAAAATAATCATCCATTATATATATATCCAACATCTACTTATCAGTAAAATGTAAAACAATCACTCATCAAATTCATTCCATCGTGCATACTTCTCCCGTCCACGGTACGTCGTCCATAAATATCAATATATATATATATATATAAAAAAAAAATTATAATGTATATATCTTATCAAAAATATATACACTATGGATATCAAAATGTAGAAAAGAAAAAGTTATAATTTTTTGTATACATAATATAAATGTTTATATACTAAAATTTACAAAAATGGCCAATAAAATATGTCGGAGGATACAAAAAAAAATTTACTAAAAACATTTAATTTTACTACATCTCAATCGTTAAATTTTGTTGCTTTGGATGTCATCTAATGGTTTAAAACCGTTAGTTAGTTACCCAAAACCATAAACTCATTATTTAGTTCAGTTCACAGAGGACAAATGCGTCCAAATAAAGCCTAGGAAATAAGAAAATTGACTCACATGTTCAATGTCTCCACCTGCAAAAGTAAAGACAAAATTGCCTTAGAAGGTAAGTCACTTATAATAAACGAGATCGTTGAAGATGTGAAATCCTCGTGAATCATAAGGTATGCTTTATGTGATGCATGACGTGCATTACACAGATTATAATTATACGTGGAAAGAATATTTAATTTGGGGTGGTAATAGGCTAACTCCCGTGGTTTATTCTACGCTGAACCATTTGACCTTTTGAATTATCTAAAAAAATATTTTCAAAAATTTTTTTTTTAATTTGGTTGATTTTACGTAAATAAAGTTTGTTCCCATGAAATGTGTATACGCTTACGTGAGACAAAGAAACAAGTCAACAACAAAACGGTGACAAGAATTTTTTTGTCAAACTTGGGAAATAGTGTTTTCCAGTTTAAGGATAACTAGAGACTGATTCTGATTCGTGTGTCCGCTAGGATTTTGATTTTTACTTTTTAATAAATTGTTTAATGATATTTTAAAATTCCATAATTATTTAAATATTTTTAGATTCATATGAACCTACCTGGATTCAGAAGAATCGACTCGAATCCCTTTCGAAAATTTATAATATTCGAATGGAGTTTAATTTTAAAATTCAAAAGACCGATTTGTACTCGAATGAGTATCTGGATACCCGTAACTGATTCCACAGATAAATTAAAAAATTTTATTAACTGGTTTGAATTCTTATCACCTCGAGCTTGTGAAATTATTATGATTAACACGTAAAATAAATTATGTTGAATTATTATAGTAAATATAATTAGTGAATAGTTAGGAAGAGTGAAAAAAAATTGTAATAAAATACCTTAAAACAAGTAAATTATGTTTTATACTTTGTAATAAATGTTGTCGAATTAATTAAAAAAGATAATAAATGAAGTGGTTATAATTAACTAAAAATGATTGAAAACCTGTAAGAATCCATCTAAAATAGGTAAGCATTATTTTGTACTTTGGTTTTAATTAGATAGATAATTTATGTACTTTACGGGGGTGCTAGTGGGAGTTAGATTCATATAGAGTTTGTTGATTTTAAAAGTTGATAGATTTGTTAAATTTAAAAAGAGTTGTAGAGAGTTTTGTATATTGTGAAAATCAATATAAATAAATTATTATAATGATTTTAAAAATCTAAAGTAAATATGTAGTATTCTATAAATCTTGTCTCATGAGTTAAATGGTAAAAAATACAACTCCCAATAACACTAACTTTAATAGATTTATGGAATCATTAAAATCTAAACATTTTGAATAACAAAAGATTTGTAGATAATTGTAAAATCATCATGCCAATAACAAAGGATTTTAGAGAATTGTAAAATCATCATACCAATAACATTAGATTCTATAAATTCTTAAAATCATTAAAAGTCTATTTCCCGCTAACACCGTTTAATATTGTTTGTTTGTTTTTTGCTAAATTGTAAATGTTCATTAATGAGAATGAAATTGACAAGTTCTTTAAGACGTAAAAAGGTAAAAAAAACTATAAAATGGTAAATGTGCTTTAAAATATATTAACTATGTCTTAAAATAGTATTCCCTCCATTTCAAAATAATACATGTATTAAAATTTTTATATTTTTTAATAGAACATATTAAAACTTAGTTATAACGCATAATTTTTTGTAATTTTATATTTTCTATATTTTTAAACCAATAAGACTTTAAAAAGTTAAATTAATGTTTTAAACTTCACAATTTTTCATTATTTGTTAACAAAAAAGGTTTTAGAAATATAAAAATGTATCTTTTTTACAAAATTTTTTTAGAACAATGTATCTTTTTGAAACGGAGGGAATACTATATGGCCATTTCTATGTGTTCATATCAGCTAAAAATCTAGCTAAAAAGTAAAAACTATATGGGACATTTCTATGTGTCCACATCGCTCAGAGTATGTTAAAGGTGCAACATCTAGAAGAATTACATTCATAAGAAAGTGTTAATGGAATTGTGCTGTCTTTTAAATATTAAGAATATATATATATATATATATATATATATATATATATATATATATATATATTTAATGCTTAAGAATGTTTCGAAGTATCAACGAGCTTTAAACATGTAGAGTATAAATTAGTCGTTAAAAACTATAAATTGTTCTTCATATGAAGAATATAAAAGAACTAACATTGTCTATGAGATTTCAAAGCTTTTTAGAGTATTATAATGTTAAAGTTAGGGAAATACATTCTACCCCAAACGTATATTTATCTCATATTTGGAAGATTCCACGTTTGTTAGAAGTGAATAAGATATTGAGGATATCATCTATAAACAATAGTTTCTAAAATGAAATCGAAATTGGAAACATATTGGGAAGAGTATAGGCTATATATAGTTGCAATAGGAGCTGTCTTGGATCGAACTTTAAACTTTTGAAGTGTTTATTACAGATTTTGATCCATTTACAAAAAGATACATTGTTCTAGAAACAAAATTTGATCTAAAAGAAATTTTGTTTTATCAAATTTTGTAAAACATTCAAATCAGCATAAGTTCTCTTATCAAATTTTGAAACTTAGTTATAATGCATAATTATTTGTAATTTTTATATTTTATAGATGTTTAAACTAATAAGATTTTAAAAAGTGAAATTAATGTTTTTAAACTTCACAATTTTTCATTATTAGTTGACAAAAACTGTTTTGAAAATATAAAAATGTATCTTTTTAAAATAATTTTTTTTTCTAAAACAATGTATCTTTTTGAAACGGAGGGGCAGCTCCTATTCGAAAACATCCTTTTATCTTAGTTTTGAGCTCTGTCAGATTCTTGTGTTATTGATCAATGAAGAAAAAATTTGGCATGTTAGATGTAAGTTTCTACTTTATAATCTAACTTTTTGTCATTTTAGATTGTAACATGATTGAATTTTAATTGATACAAGATCTCTTCGAACTAGATGATATTCTAGACTAAACAAGGAAATATGACATTGGCTATGTATTTAGAAGATCAAAAATTCGATAAGAGAACTTATGCTGATTTGAATGTTTTACAATATTGGAAAGAGAAGTGTGAGTTCACATTGTCTTTAATTCTTTATCCAAGAACCTTATAATATTACAGCGAATATTTTGACCCAATACATTTTTGGGTGCACCTACAACGAATCCATCTTTTCTTACTTTTATCTAGTCACCTCAAAAACGTTTCACATGTTTTATTTTGGGGTTGCTCACAAATGGAATCTAGTAGGAAAGAATTGATTTATCAATTAAACATTATAAATGGAATCTAGTAGAGATAATGCATTTGGCCGTCTGCTGAATAATTCTAAGAATGTGAGCTGAATCCAGGGATCCAAGAGCAGATATGTATGTGCACATTCATTAATAAAAGAGACTAAGAACAACTGTGTGATGTTTTCTTATGTAAATCAGACATCATCACATAGAATGTTTTTCAGAATAATTTTTTATCGATCAAAATTTTCTTTTTTAAGACTGTTAAATTTATTATAATAGATTTTTTACAATGAATGTAACTTTGGCACTTAAATTTAGAATTTAGTTAAAGGGTTCGTGTTTCAAAAAGAAATTAAAGCGTTGTTCTATTCTAAACTATTTTGAGCTATCTAGTTGCAAACCATGCGCACATGTCCATGGCTTTCCCATTTTTTATATAGAGGAGATACAATTTCTTGTGATTTCTACATATGGGCCATCGCTTGTATCGATTAAATGCTCCGGTGAAGTGTTCAGTTCGCGACGACATATATGGTTTGCCGACTGCAACATCGCAAAAATCCGCTAAACCTTATCATTTAAAGAAAAAAAAAAGAAATCATAACAAAGCTTTTACAATCGTTACCTTCAAACATCATTCTTAGTGTACTGGTTTCTTAGCTGATTCCGTTTGCCGATCTCGTGATTATGTAGATCGTCTCTTAGCTGGATCATGTGCATAGCTTCCAGATATCACAAAACCTGACATGAAAAATGTCAAAGAACATACAACTAAACAGCTTAGTTCAAATATCCATCAAACTTGGTTCAAAAATATGGCAGTTAACAAAAAAAAAATCAACCAGTAAAATATTTTATCCATTAAACTAGATGGATCATGGGTTACAACTCACTTGTTAAACTTGCTGGGAACAATGATGTTTTTGGTCTGTGTTTGTTCATCTTATTGGGTGGATGTTCAAAAATAAGTTACTGAACATTGACGTAGAAACTCTTTGAGAAAAAAACGAGAACCAATTACACAAAAAAAACGAGAACTACCAAAAATTAAGATTCCACCGCACCTCAAATTTCACAAAAATACTATAACCATGTCGTTGCTGCCTGCTATTGAAGCAGTGTACCAAGACTCAAACTGCGATTATATTTCCCTGATTTGGTAACGAGCCTCTTCTTGCTCGATCTATATTTGGATTCTGAGACTTCCGTTTCTTCGAAGGAGTCTTTTGGTCTGCTTCTGTGTCTTGTTCTATTAAAGACACAGAAGCAATGATCTCTTCTTCTATCTTCTTGTCCTTAGGATACTCTGTATTTTATCAGCGTCGATCGGTCAGCCGGGCCGGCTTTAACCAAACGTTGTGGTTCCACTAAGCCGGACATAAGATGAAGCTTAGTTGATGACTAAAAAAAAAGATGAAGCTTATTTATAAAAGATACATATCTGTATACTCTTTTCATATCATCCATTTTCTTTTTATATATTATCCTTTTTTGGTTCTTAATTCTTTTCTTCTTTTTAGTTTTAACAACAATGTTTCTCGATCTTTTAATGTGTGTTTATCTTTTATTCCGCTTTTTATAAACTATCAGCAACAACAAACCCCGGTTTTTAAAAAAGGCTCAAGTTCCATGAACGCGAATGAGCTTATTCACAAGCAACTTGGACGAATCAAGCGATCCCAAAACGCCAAGAACGCACCCAAAAACAACAAACCCAATATTCGCGGCTCTTGTGAACTTCGACATCCCGTCACAGCATATAATGGAGATGGTGACGCTAACCAAGGAGCCCGTGAGGCTCAAGACATAACCGAAGTAAGGTACGCTTAGAGCCAACGCGAGAATGACTAGAAGCAGAGTGGAGCCCACAAGACCACGAGTGACGAGCTTGGTTCGATCGGTCATGGTCAAAGGAAGACTGCGTTCGAGCTGGATGGCTAAAGGAGCGAACTCTAGAGCGTATTTGGTCATTGGGGTTAGTACAGTGGCCCAGAGAGCGATCTTGGTTACAAGTAAATGTTTTGGAAGACTGAGGGTAACTTGGGGATTTATGTTTGGTCCGAACATCTTCACTCCTGTGATGGCTACAGCTGTGTACAGAGCCGTCACCGTAGCAAAGCTTATGATCGATACCTACATAACATGCAAACAACATTTCATCCAAAAAACACATGCAAATAATATTATGAGAAATACCTTCAAATATTCAAATAGTAATAAATCAATTTTAATTCAGAAAATATCACATAGCTGTAAAAATCTCATCATTTTTAAAGATTAAAGACAAATATATTTATACACTTAGATTTATGGTTTTGGATTTCAGGTTGGATGATTAGAGTTTAGAGTATTGGGAGTGTGACTATCAACGGCATCCGCAGTGGCAAAACTTTCCAAAATTTCTCAGAAAATATTTTATCATTAAAATAATGTTGACCATTGAAAATGTGACACTTGAGCTCAACGTTTCTGATGACGAGACATGAATAATCGATCTTTGCCTTCTCTCCTCTTTTTCTTCCTCTTTTCTATCTTTTCTTTATTTTATTTTTAATTTTTGACAAAATCTATTGAAGATACTCATCCAGGGCGCTTGTTCTTAAAGTTCAGGATTTCAGAATAGGATCATTTAATGTCTTTATGGCTTAATAAATACCTGATCCGCACAACCGTACGGATAACTTTTCATTTTATAAATATAAAAATGTGCAGATAACTTTTCATTTACAAATACAAAATTTTTAAACTATATTTTGTATATAATCATTTTAGATAATATATTGCTATCTTTTAAAAATAAATAAATAGATAACATATAATTCTAAATATAAAAATTTAATATATGTTAACAATTTTATTTTTTTGATAAAAATTATTACATAATTTACGAATTTTAATCTTTTTAAAAGGTGAATGATATTTTAATCACTTTAAATGTTGAATGAAATTTTATTTATTTATTTAAATAAAAATATTTTTTTCAAAATATATTAGTTTACCAATTTTATATGTAATTAATTTATTACTTCTATTTTGATATAATATAGACTATATTATAAAATTATAAAATTAGCGTATAATTTTATTATATTTTTTATCATAAAATTTTAATTAAATTATTTTATAAATTATTTTATACTACTAATTACAAAATTAATCAGTGCATTAATTAGAAATATCTAATTTTTAAAAAGGTTTTATTAGATTTTTTTTCTCAACAGATTTTGTTATTACTAAAATCTAAAATTTAAATTTACAGTTAATTTTTTTATTAATATCCTTATAAATATTTAGGAATGGTATACATTAAATAAACTAATGTAAATAAACAAAAAATATAACTGAATATATGGATCCAGTATGACTATTTTATAGTAGATAAAAATGGTATTTTTCTTTTAATAAAGAAGATTAATTTAGTAATTTTTTTATTTGAAAGTTATTTTGTGATAAAAATTAAAAAAATATATTATTTATGGGATTTGCCCATTATATTGTAATTAAACACAATCTCCCATTCATGTTAACGTACCTTTGTAAATTTGGAGGGATCTTTCATGGAAGTATACAGATTAGGAAATACTATGTGTCCACCGAAGCCGAACAAATAAACTCCCGAAACCGTCGGAATATTCCTTAACCGGAGAACCGGTATCCTCCCATCGTCGATGACGCCTCCAAACACGGCCGTGTAAACCACAGACATAAATATAATCGCTGACATAAGAATCCCACCTGAAGAAAGAAACGAGATGGAAGACAAGTCCCTTATCCACAGACTTGGCAAAGCGATTGCCACCGCCACTGCCGTCAGCTTCGCCGCCGGGAAAGAACCGTTGTGGAGGTTGGTGAAGGTGGCGGGAAAAGCCGCGGCGATGTTGTCGTGGAGGGAGATGGTGTAAGAGACTAAAGCCATGAAGATTTCGAGGTAGATGAAGAGTGATGCGAGGAGACGGCCATAGTGGCCGAAGGCGGAGTAGCCGATGTCGGAGTAGGATTTGGACTTGGGGTTGCGGCGGAGACAGTTTCCAAGGATGTGGGAAGTGTAAGTGGTGAGAACTCCGAGGGATATTAGGAGGAAGATTGAGATCCATCCGCCACTTTCCACGGCGTATGGCATTGATAGTTGTCCTAGTCCTGTGTTACCGGAAAGATGACGTCAGAGTTACTGGCTTATATATATTGTGGAAACTTAACTATCTCTCTTTGGCTAACAAAAGAAAAACAAATTATATTTACATATTTTAGTATTGTGTTTAGTTATTAGTTAAAAACATAAATTTAGACAATAACACTTTATTAGAGAAATACTTGCTATCACACTCTCATAACACTCGGTATCTATAGTTAGTATTCGTTCATACCATATGCTATTAAACTACGTACGTACCAATGAGCATACCAACCATGTTGATAACCGAATGAAGAAAGGAACTATTCTCAGACGCCTCATGACTCAAACCCAACTCTCTAACCGGATTTTCGTGGGGACATTCACACACTTTATTTTCCTCAACACACGCAACACAGACCTTCATTTCCGACATTATTCTACTATTAGTTATTGTTTCTTAGATGTGTTAGAGAAAGAGAGGGAGTGCTGCTATTATTTGTAGTAGAAGATAATACACTGTTTCATTTACAAAAAAAAAGAAAGAAAGAGAGGATACACTGCACAGTGCAGGATTTTAAATTTTATTATTACAACTTGATACGTTAGTGTTGGGTATATTCCTTGGCTTCCAATGCAATTGGAAAGTGGGTTTTGTTGTTTATTTGATTCTGTAGCATATTGGTTAGGAGGAATCATGTCACACATTCGAGAAGAATGTCCATACGTCACTACATTCTTAGGTGAATCAGGACATATATAGCTAGAGGAATAAAACTCCTATTAAGTCTACTGTAAATCATAAAATAGTATGCAGCTATTTTTTAAATGAAATAGTTGCAGCTTTATTAGCTTAGAATATTGATATGAAACATGTTTTCATCATATATATTTTCATCGGTAATATAGTCAATAGTAATTAAAGACATGCATATATAATCTAAAGATACTATGATTGGAATGTTTTGAAATATATTCGCTTCATTTTTCTAATGGTTCGTCTATATAAAAACTAATGTACATAAGGTCTTGGTTAAGGTTTATTGTAACAGACGTAATTTAAAAGAGCTTAGTGACGATCGTCGTTGAGAGCCACCCATTAATTTAAAGAAGAATTCTAATATATGTTAATTCATTCTTGTATATGATAAGTGGTTTTGGCATATATTTATATTATAATATAATATAATATTCTGACGTTATTTTCTAACCCTATACTATATTTTTTTCAAAATGATGATATATACCAGAAAGAGGTTAAAATTGAATCTGATTGTGTTCCAACTTCATGAATTAGATCCAAACCTGTCGAGTATCAATCGAAAGACAAGATAGACCCCAGGAATTATATCTCTGTTTACGTCCATAAGATTTATAATAATATATACTTGCGTGATCAATTATAAGAATCAAATGTATATAATATAATAATATGTTACATGGGAAATGTCTCAACTGTATCACTTAACTTGCGTATGAGTATACTAAGTGAGAAAAGAGAATAATAAATGAGAACGTTGAGGAAGAAGTGAAAACCTCAACGTTCTCATCAAAAGCATCGACAAAACCATAAGGAATATAGATTAGACAGTAAATACAAGGAGGGATTGCAGGTGTGGTTTGGAACAAGATAACAGAGTCTCATTAAAGTTTCAAGCATATTCATTATTCTTTATTACTTAGAAACCAAGTTACATGATGTAAAAAAGGTTTTTTGAGGAATAAATTTAACATTAATCCATTCAAAAAAAAAAAGATGTGAAAACCTCGTGAATCATAAGACATGATATGTTTTTTATGACAAGATATGTTTTATGTGATGCATGACGTGTATTACATTGGATTTGCCCAGGATCAGCCCTGTTTGAGTTGGATCTTAGTATGAACTTTAAACTTTTGAGGTGTTTATTACAGATTGATCCATTTACATTTCTAGAAAAAAATACTTAAGAATCAGTTTTATACAAGTATTAAAAATATATACGAATATATCCTTTTATTTCAGTTGTGAGCTCTGTCAGATTTGTGTTATTGACCAAAGAAGAAAACTTTTGGCATGGTAGATGTAAGTTTCTACTTTATAATCTGACTTGTGTTTGTAATTTTAGATTGTAACATGATTCAGTTTTAATTGATACAAGATCTCTTCGAACTAGATGATATTAAAGAAACAAGGAAAGTTGGCATTGGCTATGTATTTAGAAGAATAAAAAAATATATATGAGAATTTATGCTAATTTGAATGTTTCACAATATTGGAAAGAGAAGTGTGAGTTCACATTGTCTTTATCCAGGCACCTTCTAATATTACAACGAATACATTGATCCAATACATTTTAGGTACACCTACAACGAATACATCTTTTCTTACTTTTATCTAATCACACCTCGAAACGTTTCACATGTTTGTTTTGGGTTTGCTTATAAATGGAATCTAGTAAGGAAAGAATTGATTTATAGATCAACCATTATAAATGGAATCTGGTAAGAGATAATGCATTTGGCCTTCTGCTGAATAATTTTAAGAATGTGAGCTGAATCCAGGGCTCCAAGAGCAGAAATGTATGTGCACATTCATTAACAAAAGAAACTAGGAACAAAGGTGCAATGTTTTCTTATGTAATCAGACATCATTAGATAGAGTTGTTTTTCAGAATAATCTTTTTATCGACCAATTTTTTTTTTAAAAATGTTAAATTTATTCTAAGAAAAAATTACAATGAATGCGACTTTGACACTTAAATTTAGAATTTAGTTAAAGTGTTGTTCTATTCTAAAACTATTTTGAGCTTATTCTAGTTGAAATCATGCGCCAATAATTCCATGGCTTTCCCATTATTTGGTTAAAGGGGATACAATTTCTTGTGATTTCTACACAAGGTCCATCACTTGTACCGATTAAATGATCCGGTGAAGTATTTGGATCGCAGCGACTTGAGATTTAGAAAAAGAAATCGTAACAAGGTTTCCACAATCATACCTTGGAAACAGAAAGATCCGAGGATGAATGAAAACATCACTCTTAGACTTAGTGGACCAGTTTGTTAGCTGATTTTGTGTATGTCGGTTTCGTGGTTATGCATATCATCCTCGACTAAGATTTCAATCTTGGTTGGATTGTGTGCATAGCTTCTAGATATCACAAAACTCAGGCACGAAATATGTTAAAGAACATGGAACTAAACAGCTTGCGTTGGCTAACCCGGAGTGTATTTGTGCGGAAGCTGAAAATATCTATCAAATTTCGATTTAAACATATGACAGGTAGGTGACAATAAGAAAATCAACCATTAAATCATTTCATCCATTAAACTAGATGGATCATGGGTTACAACTCACTTGTTAAACTGGCTGGGAACAATGATTTTTTGGTCTCTGTGTTCATCTTATTTGGGATATCGAAAATAAGTTACTAAAAATTGATGTAGAAACTCTTTTGAGGAAAAAACTCACTCTTTAAATTTAAGTCTTGTAAGCTGAGAGAAACAACAGCACTTAGGAACCAATTACACAAAAAAAAAAGCGAGAATTACCTTAAATTTCATCAGAAATAATACTATAACCATGTCATTGCTGCCTGCTATTGAAGCAGTGTATCAAGACTCAAACTGCGATTACATTTCCCTGAACTTCGGCCACGAGTCTTTTCTTGCTCGATCTATCTTTTGCCTTTTGAGACTTTCGTTTCCTTGAAGGAGTCTTTTGGTCTGCTTCTGTCTCTTGTTCTATTATAGACACAGAAGCAATGATCTCTTCTTTGTCTATCTTCTTGTCTTTACGATGCTCTGTCTCCGTCTCTGGATCAATCACAGACATCTCACCGAGTGTGTAGTCTAACAAGAAACTGCTTCTTACAAATCTGTCCATCCTATTGAAATGTCTCTGAGAATATGGGATTAGACCTTCCAGGAGTTCTCCAATTCCTTTTACCTGATCCAAAGTAAACCCCAAGATCAAGACAAACCGATAATAATCACCGTACCGAGCACTGACTGTAAACCAAACCTGAACGATTTCTGTGGGAGGAAGTATGTTGAAGGTCTGGTAAAGAACAAACTGAGCAATGTGGCATCGGTTTGGTTTTGTGTTCCATTCTCGGAGATATTCAAAAAGTAAACGGAACTCTTCTTTTTCAAGTCCTTGAAGAGCTCTCACAATCTGGTCGTCTGATTCTCTTTTCCTGTTTACAACAAATTGCAGGTAAGAAGAAGGAAGAGAATTATATCGGGAAAAAAGTAAACGTTCAGTGTTTCAAGATGGTTTTACTTGCAGAGGCCGGCAAAGAGTTCGTAAACTTTGTGAGGCCTACGAAGCTCAAATGCTAATCTTATGGCTTTAGTGTATTCAGCATCTAACACAGCGTTTTCCAGCTCTTGACCTCTCAAGATTGTTTCTTCCTGTACAAGAGAAGGGGTTCATGATGGTCAGACTAAAGATCAAGGACACATGAAAGCTCCATGGAAACCAGACTTCCTAGTCTATAAGTGATATTGACAGACCTCTTTCCGGAATTCATCTTCTTTATCAGAAGCGGTGGAATCATGCCATATATTAATAACTGCATCGCCTCCACCAGTTGCAACCATTTCTGTTTTCTTTCCAACAGCTAACGCCCATACCTATAAAAAACAGTAAAGTGTGATTTGTCTGAACAGAATAGCAAGAGGTCCGTGTGCAAGTGATGGCTATGAACATGCCAGAACAAGATATGGAGACATCAAAAACAAGTATTGCTAAGGGTACCTTGTCCTCGTGCTGATCATACGTGGCAATGCATTCGCTCGTGTTCACATTCCAAAGTTTCAATAGACCATCGGCACCTATAATAAGTACATTGTTAGAATGTTAAGACTAAAAGAAGAAGAAGAAAAGTATGACACCAAGATAGTGAAACTTACCACATGATACAAATTGGGTGCCATCAGTTATGAATGAGGCCCTAAGGACACTTGAGGTGTGACCTTCGAATGTTTTGAGGCATGAACCATCAGATATTGCCCAAATTTTTACTGTTTTATCACCTGATGCTGTCATTACGCACTGATCAACAGGTGAGAACTCAACAGAAAAAATCCGCCTTTTATGACCTTTAAGTGTAACAACATGCACCAAGTCTGGTAGCCTCCATATGCTAGCTGTCCGATCCTGCAAGACATAATTAAATACGTCAAATAAGAGCCTCGAGCATCTCTTCTAAGAGCCCAGTGCATCTTCTTCAACAGGAGAGGAAGAGATATACAAGTATTTGTATTTGAAAAATGTTCAACCGAGTGAGGTAATCACAATTAATCAGATTAAATTCGCTCATCATATCTAATTACCTCAGAGCCAGTGCAAACCAAGCTATCATTACGAGCAACAGCCACGGAATTGATGTCTTTATCATGGGCAGCGACAACACTTCTAGTTTTCAGATTAATGGGCTCTTCCGAGTCCTCTGAGATACCATCAAGGCTCCAGACCTTCAGTGTACGATCACTAATCCAGTGGAATGCGAGACATGAGATTAAATTATACCAAAATGCAAAGAACACGAAATCATTCATGTAGCACGTACCCACTGCCGCTGACAAAGAAACTGAAAGACTTCTTCGCAAAAGCAACCGCTAAGATATCGCCATTATGACCTGTACCAACTCCAATGCAAGATTGGCTTGTTGCATTCCATAGCCTTACCTGCAGTTGCAAAGTAACAAAACATAAGTTAGTCGACTCCGCAGATCACTCTTATCGAAAAAGTGGTTTCGATAGGGTATGTTTTGGGGAATGATGTGCATGATAAAAAAACATTGACATAAGCTACAAATAACCCTGTAAAATCTGAGACAAAAAATCCACCCCTAGTTATCTAGCTTTTGTTTGTCGATTGACAGCTAACTCAATGTAAAGGCTCAAGATGTACATGGATTATGAAGAACAACAAGGTAAGTAGATGGACTTACAGTTTTGTCTTTACTTCCAGTGACGACTAGAACATTCCCAGAACTAGATACGCATGTGTCAAGGGACAGAACAACTTCTTTATGGCCAGCTAATACGTAGGAACATGACATCGTTGCAACATCATAAACACGAACCTGCGTACAGATTTGCAATGAAAGTACCAAATCTTAGACTTGATCATACTCAACAGGATAATGATCAAGTCTGCAAAATGCTCAGTTACCTCCTCGAGATTTGTAGCTACTGCGAGAAACTGTTCTTCATCACCTAGGAACTTCATATCAGAAATTTCTTCATTATATCCAACAAACCTCTTGCTTAGCACTAACTCTGATTCTTCAACATTTTCCACAACGGAGTAGATAAAAAACTGCTGATCAGCAGTCACACAAAGCAGTCCACGATCAGAAGGCAGCATAGCAGCTGCAGTGAACCCTCTTTTAGATTCTTCATCATCCGAGCTGACAGTAATATCTGACGACTTCTGCTCGTAGAGGCAAACTGAACTGTCAAAGTAAACAGCTAAAGATTTCACACCAAAAAATAATCAGCGCAGCAAAAACTATAGAAGGATATAATGGCTTACCCTTCAGACTTCCAAATGCGCACTACACCACGTTCCCCAAGAGTAATAAAATGCGTTTCTTCAGAAGGAGTTTTCTTCTTCTTACTCTTCTGATCAAGAGACGCTACAAATGAAGCAAACGGCGACCCAGAAGAAACTGTCGTCACAGCTTCGAGTACCTCATACGTTGCTACGGTAGTCTTGCAGCTATAATCATGAAGGTCCCACACATTCACAACCTGTGATTAACCATTTAATAAAACACCAAGAGAAAACGATCCTATTCCTGAAGCGTGTAACTAAATTAAGGTAGAGAGCGCTTGCTGAGAACTCACTTTATCTCTTCCAGCGCTGAGTAAAGTCCATCCATCCTCTGATAGAGCAATCGAACTCACAGCTGAAAAGTGCTTATCCAAAATGGCAAGACATTTCTTCTCAGTGTTCTTTGCCATAAGATCCCACACACGAACGGTTGCATCATCACTTCCCGATATAAGCTACACCCAAACGTTAAAAAAGAAAAATCTCCCTTTATAACAGAAACTTTACTCCCAAATCAATTTGATCCATAGACAGAATTGGTACATACAATATTTTTCTTAGGATCAGGATGAAACAAGACACTTGAAACAACCCCTTTATGACCTTTGAAGTAATGAGTGCAGAAACCACCATCAACATCCCAAACAAGGACTTTCCGATCAGCTCCAGCTGTAGCTAGCAATCCACCAGACGCGTGGCAAGCCATCCCCATCACAGGTCCCTCATGTCCCTACCCATCGTTAAACAAACAAATTATCAAATTTGCCAAAGTACACACATCTTCAGAAAAGCAAGCTCCTTTCATAACTTACCTTCCAAGTGCGAATGCATTTCGAGGTTTCCAAATCCCAAACTCGAATCTGTCTACTATGCCCAGCGGAGAAGAGTAGCTTATCGTCGGGACTAAGAGCCAGAGCAGTGAGGGTATCGGACTCGCCTTCGATTGTCGATTTTACGGACGAGTCCGACGCGTCGACGATGTTAATGGCGTCGCCACAGGCGCAGACGATGAAAGAACCGTCAGAGGAAACGACGAATGGACCGCCGCCGTAGAACTGTTTCAGAGATCGAGAGCACCGGTAGTTCTTCTTTAACGACTGGGGAGCCATCACTGTGCGGCGGTGAAGAGAAAACGTCGGAAGACGTTAAGACTTTGCGGGAAGAAGAAGAAAAAGGTTGCCGGAGAAAGGATTAGGGTTTAAGACAAATCGCATTTATGTTCTGTTTCTAAGAGGTCGTTAGCTTTAACGTCCGCGTTTGCGTTTTGATTCCTAAAACGACGTCGTCACCTTCGCACCAAATATCCAAAGCCCATTAAAAGTAACTGGGCACTAATAAAAAGAAAGCATCGCAGCCGTCCATTATGAAAAAGACTATGCACTCGCCCACTTTAACACGCGTACACGTGTCCAACATTCGCCACATAGCTGCTCTGACAATTTTCATTTGGATTCTTGAATTGAACGTGTGCTTCTTTTATTATTGTTACTTGGTTCTTTCACTCTCGTTTACTTCCAAGTTTCGGACAGCCTTTGCTCAAATGCAGCATAACTGTTCAAGGTCATTTGCTCTGTTCTTAATTGTTGGTAGTGTAGTGTAGAGAGTGGTCTCTTTGTAAAAACTTTTTATGGCGCCTGTTTCTTAACAGCCTGTCAAGATTGAGATAGTTGATTGTTGAAATGGTTTACATTTTTTTGTCAATAGGAGGTTTCTCTTTGTATTGAACTTCACTAGGACATGTTGCTTTCCCTTTCTCATTAATCTGAAATTGTTATTATATAACACACCAGTGCTAAGCTTTTTGTGTCGGTCTTCTCGCATGAAAAAGTGACATGGAGATCATTTGCAAGATCTCTTGTGATTTTCTTGTTTCTGAATTGTTGGTACAGAAGTGTCTGAGTTTTTCATTTGCTTAAATTTGAGCTCTTCCGGGTACTGTTTCATCCTTTTCTCTTCCTTCATTTTTCCACGTCCCTTCCCGTGGAATTTGTGAGAGAGTAATCGAAAGGCTTCTTTTGGAGTTAACTGTTGAGAATTAAAGAATCCGATTATTTTACATACACATAAAACAAGATTGAGAATCAAAGCTTTAGGAAACAACTTACGGTTCTACCGAACTCATCAGTCCTCTCAATCCGGATATCCTTGAATCTCTCTTTTACCTTCTTCATCATCCACAATACCCACAAGCTTCTTTTTGTCCATATTTCTACCACCCCATTCGATTTTCTCCTTCAGGGTTCCTCGGTCTTTAAGAAGCTTCAATACACCAGATAATCCTCTCCCAACCGCAACCTCGTGTATGGTTTCATCTGGAGTTATATCTTTGGTATCTGGTGGAAGCTCTGCTGCATCCATATCGTGACGTAAATTGGATAGTAAGATAGTGTTTCTTTGTGTACATGACAATCATTTTTTCTATATCACTCTGATATCAATAACCTTTTTTATTTTAAAATGAGATCGAAAATGTTTGCCGATAAGTGGTGAGATCATAATCTATCAAGAAGTCCAACCCACCTAGCCTAATAATTGTATAGTTCTTGATCAGACCTCGGAGCAAATAACTCATCGATATTTCTTATATTGTGTAAGGAAATCACATAATCGAAGGGGACATCCTTGAAGTTAGGCTTTCTATGTTCAAATCTCTATGTGTTATCACACTGATCCCCTACTTATACGTGGTACAATACAAGTAACTAACATATAGGGATGTCAAATGGGCATGTCCAAATAAATATGGACACGTCCATATTCGACTGAAATTTTTTTTACAAGTGGGCAATGTCCAAATATATCCATATCCAAATGGGCAAAACTAGATGGATATTAGGCGGTCCAAATATTAAAAATACTAAGAGTTAATGTATTTGGGAAAAAATCAAAATTTTCCACCAAAATCATAAAATCATGTTTTCCCGCCAAAACCGTGAAATCATATTTTTCCGCCAAAACCGTAAAATCACGTTTTCACGCTAAAACCGTAAAATCATGTTTCCCGCCAAAATCGTAAAATCGCGTTTCCCGCTAAAACTGTGAAATCATGTTTTCCTGTCAAAACAGTAAAATCACGTTTCCCGCCAAGACCGTAAAATCATGTTTTCCCGCCAAAATTATAAAATTACGTTTTCCCGCCAAAATCGTGAAATCGTGTTTTCCTGCCAAAACTGCAAAATCACATTTTTCCGCCAAGACCGTAAAATCATGTTTTCCTGTCAAAATCGCAAAATCATGTTTTCCTGTCAAAACCGTGAAATCACGTTTCTCCGCCAAAATTACAAAATCATTTATGAACTTAGTGTATGCTTTTGGATTGTTAAATATAATGGACTCATGTTAAATATGAATTTTATATGATAAACTTGATTTTTTAATTGGACCATGCGGAAAGCCCATTTGGAATGGTTCAATTTGGTTTGGACAATTTGGATTTAAAAAATATAATGTCCAATAAACTGATTTGTCCATTTGAACATGGCCACTGGACATGGACATGGACAGCCCAATTGACATCTCTACTAACATATGGATCTTGGAAAGTAGTACTTATCAAAGAATTTTTCATTTATGTTTCTAAAGATTTTAGGTTCAATATTAGAAATAAATATTATATGATATTATATTATTTGAGAATTATTACAACATTTAACCTAGGTCATATTTCACCACTAAAATTATTTTCATAGTTCTTAAAAAAAATAAGTTGGTTCATGTTTAAACATGTACTTCTAAATAAACTAACAATAAAACTAATTCTTAATATACAAAAAAATTATTCTTGCTTTCTTTAAATAAGAACTACGAAATTACCTATTATAATTAAAAAATATATATATGACAATAATGATTTTGAATAATAAAAGGGTGATAACAATTTGTGTATTATCTATCATTTTTACTTAAATTTATATTACTAAAATAAATTAAGTAATCACATTAACCATATAATAAAAATTAGATTTTTTGTACACGTTATATTTAATAATTTTAAAAATGACTATTAATTACTAAAACGGTTAAAAGTCTCAAATTGAAAATTTTGGGATCAATATTTTAAAAGTTTTGTTATAACAAGATACATATGATCATAAAACCATATGAGAAAATATCATTTAATAGATATTCAAATTAAAATATCTATATATATATATATATCTATTTAATATTATTTAAATTAAACTGTATACCATATAAAAATTACGTAAATATTTCAGTTTTGAAATTTGCATTGAACAAGTATTCCAAGCTTAATATTTTAATTTTTCAATTTGCATTGAGTTTTTAAAAATGAATTTTATTAGTAAAACTATTAAAAGTCCTACATTGAAAATTTTGATATAAATGGTTTAAACTTTTTGTAATTTTAAAAATACAAATGATCATAAAACCATATATGTAAAAAAGAAAAAATTATTAATAAAACATATTAAATGTTTATGTTAATATTATTTAAATTTAAGTATATATCATATAAATTTATAAAAATGATTGTTTGAATTTAACTACAATGAAATGATTGTTTTAATTTATATGTTCATGCCACTTTAGTTATATAAATATATATATATATATAATAGTAACTGGCTTCTCAATTATATTTATTATTTTTTATTTTATAACACGTAAAAGTAAGTAATATTACATAAAAATAATTTATGTATATAATGTTTATCTCGTGCAAAAGCAGACTTAAAATTGTATATCTTGTTGTCAAAAAAAAAGGAGAAAATTGCCAATTGTGACTCAAAACATGATTTCAAATACAATAGTAAACCCAAACTTGAATCAATAGCAAAAGTAACCTAAAAGGGTATTGAAATTACAACTAACCCCTTGTGAACAAACAAAAAAACCGAATATTTGTTCCGCTTCTACCCCACGTAAGTCGTCTGTACAGACGACTTTAAACTAAGTCGTCCAGACGACTTAAAAATAAGTCGTCTGGCTCTGTTGAGCTTAAAAATAATTTATAAATTAAAAAAAAAATGTTTGGACAAGTGAAAAATAAAAATCATGTAATTATTAACAGTTTTAAATGATGTAAATTAACATATAATAAAAATGAATAGTTTTCAACATAGATGAGTGAAAGTAGTTAATCATGATATTCTTTGGTTTTGAGGGTTTGAAAACATATGTTGTAGTATTGTATGTATTCTTAGGGTTAGATTTTGGAAAGCTTGGATTTTTTCTAAAATATATATTTTTTACTTATATGTCTTTATTTCTGTGTATAGTTAACACTTTTTAAGTTTAATTTGATTTTTTAAAGTGTCTAGTTAGTTAATTAAGTTTAGGGGTTATGTTTAGGGGTTATGTTTTTTAAAGTGTCTAGTTTTTAATGTAGACGACTTACATTTAAGTCGTCCAAACCGTACCGAACCTCGAAATTTACAATGTCCTTTTAACCTAACCGGATTATTTACCGGTTATATATAATGTATATTTTTTTTTTTTACTCAGTTTTTGGCGGAATTCAGAAAAAAACCAACCGTCGTTTCTCTCAAAGGCGAGTTCGAAGGCGATTTCCGTCGAGTCTCTCCAATCCATCGTTCTCACCGTCGATTCTATCTAATCCGACGTTATCACCGTCGTTCTCAACACCGCTTCCTTTTTTTTTAAGTTCTGAGAGGAAACCCTAGCCGCGCATTCTCAGCCGTCTCGTTGAACTCCGCCGCCGTTAAGTTATATCTCTTACTGTTTCATTCAGGTCTGCTATAAAATGGTCTGGGACGACTTATAATTTAGGGTCTGGGACGACTTATAATTTAGGGTCTGGGACGACTTCTAATTAAGTCGTCTGGAAAGTAATCCATCTGGACGACTTTACGGACGACTTATTATTTCAGATCTGCCAGATTGTCTGTTTGAGTCGAAGTTTACGGACGTCTGTTTGTCTGTTTGACATTGGTTGTCTTTGATTGTTTTGCAGAAAAAAATGGATTTGCCGCGTAGGATACATACACTAGGTGAAGAGCCCGAACCAAAAAATAGCATTTCGATTCATCCAGCCTCGAAGTTGCATTCTGCTCTACGTGAGGCTCTTCATGATGACGAATACGAAGAGCTGAAGGAGTCGAAGTTGGGAGTTTTCATCAAGTTTGGAGAGCTGCAATTTGAATGGGCTTCAAGGCTGGTTCACTTCATGCTCGGTTTCCAGCTGGACATAAAGAAGAAGTATGAGCTTTGGTGTCTCGTTGGTGCAGAACCTGTGAGATTTTCGCTGTTAGAGTTTGAAAACCTCACTAGGCTAAACTGCGAGTACATTGACGACCTTGAGAGACCTCAATGTGTTGTTACTAATGAGATGACTTCTTTCTGGGGGTTGTTGGGAGTTCATGTCGAAGCTGGGCCAACTACTCAGGAGATAATAGAAACACTTCAGAGATGCGCAGGGTGGTCTCCGGATGATCGCAAGCGGCTCGCGTACCTTGCCATCTTCACTGGATACATTGAAGGGAGAAAGTTTTCAACCCCTACACGGGTTAGTCTGGCTAGGCTAGTGATGGACCTAGAACGGTTCGAGAATTATCCATGGGGGAGAGTCGCGTTTAAGGTGTTGATGGACTCTGTGAAGGGCAGAGATATTTCAGGTTGTTACACAATTAATGGGTTTGCGGCAGCTCTCCAGGTCTGGGTGTACACAGCTCTGCCGGAATTGGGTGCTACTTATGGTCACCCTCTCCCAAACAATCCGTCTCCACCGATACTGGCTTTCAAGGGTGGCAAGGGACGCAGAGCCTTTAAAGAGGCTATCCTCAGACAGGTATCTACTTCAAACCAGACGTAATCCAGCTGGACAACTTAATAGACGACTTATAACGTTCCAGACGACTTAATTATAAGTCGTCTAGAAAGTAATCCAGCTGGACGACTTAATAGACGACTTATAACGTTCCAGACGACTTATTTTTTTTACATCTTATCTTCTATTTACTGCAGACTAGGGTGATCAACTTTGTTCAGAAGGCCAGCGTTAAAGAAATGATTCCAAAATGGGAGTCTGATGTTGAGGATGTCGCCGCGGACAACATTATTAAAGTCATGTTTGTGAAGAAAACGTGGAAGTGGACCAAGAATTGCTGGCAAGTCACTGGTACTCAAGTCAAGAGACAGCCAGCGAGGAAGAAAGATACCGTGAAGGATGAGAGACCAAGACCTCTGAAGAAAGCTAGAATAGAGGCTATTGAAGAGGCACCTAAACAGGCGAGTGAAGAGGAACCTGCAGAGGCGAGTGATGAGGAACCTGCAGAGGCGAGTGAAGAGGAACCTGCAGAGGCTCGTTCAAAAGTGACTACGACTGTTGATGGGTTGACCAGAGAGGAAATTGAAGCCATGTTCAAGGTCATCCTTGATTCCATGAGGGAAGGGTTTGGGACGTGCATTCGAGAGATCAAGGATCTCTCGAAAAGGGTGGAAGCATTGGAGAAGAAGGTTGGTCTCACCACAAAACGGAAACGGAAAGGGACACCAACAGGGACAAAGGCACCCGGGGTTAGTAAACAAAGTTGATCACCTTATATTTAAGTCGTCTAGAAAGTAATCCAGCTGGACGACTTAATAGACGACTTATAAATAAGTCGTCTGGAAAGTTTTCCAAACGACTTACTTGTAAGTCGTCTATTAAGTCGTCCAGCTGGATTACTTTCTAGACGACTTATAATTAAGTAGTAGAACACTTATAATTTTGTACATTGCAGAGTGAAAGTCTTCCAGATGGTAGTTCCTTGCCGGAGGAGAAAGGGACTGGTGTGCATACAGATGGTAGTTCCTTGCAGAAGGAGAAAGGGACTGATGTGCCTACAGATGCTCGTACCTTGCCGGAGGAGAAAGGGCCTGCTGTGCCTGCAGTTGCTAGTACCTTGCCGGAGGAGAAAGGGCCTGCTGTGCCTACAGTTGCTAGTTCCTTGCCCGTGGAGCAAGGGACTGGTGTGCCTACAGATGGTAGTTCCTTGCCGGAGGAGAAAAGGACTGATGTGCATACAGATGGTAGTTCCTTGCAGAAGGAGAAAGCTAGACCTGAAGAAAACAGGGACGCTGCTATGATCCTTGGCCGTGCAAAGAGTGATCGAAGAAGGAAACTTGCTGCTTCACAGCAATCTCCTTATGCGGGCAACACGACGGCCAGGGCCATCATGCAGCAGTATCCAGGCTATCATCCTTTTGCACCAAATAACAAGGATAAATTGAAAGAGCTCGCTACTTGGTTGCAAGAGTGTCCGTAAGTGTTTGCTTTTCCCATAATAGCTTGCTTTAGTCTACAAAAACTGATCGCTTTTAAACATTTTGTGTTTGCAGTCAATATAGAACACCATACGAAAAAAAACCACAGAATTGTCGCACTTGGTGGTATCAGACCCTCCGGAGAGACTTAGAATGGCTGACGGACTGTGTAAGTCTTCTGCTATGACTTAGTTCAATTACTTGTAAGTCGTCTGGACAGTCGTCTACGTAGACAACTTACCAGATGACTTACCAATAAGTCGTCTGATAAGTCGTCTGTTCGTAGATGACTGTCCAGACGACTTACCTTTAAGTCGTCTGTTCGTAGATGACTGTACAGACGACTTACCCTTAAGTCGTCTGATTCGTAGATGACTTTCATCACTAACTTACAGTTACTAGCTAAGTCGTCTGATATCTTATATGCAGCATATTGATGCTTGGATGAATGTGCTGAGGAAGAGGTACACGGATAACCCACATCATTTCAGGAGCGACAAGTTATGCTTCCTTGATCATCTCTTTGCTCATCATTGGAGTTTTAACTACAAGGATTTTAAGGATTCCGAGCCCGATAGGAATGGTTTAGGAAGAAGACTACCTGGTGGGGCGTTGAATTATTATAATGGCACTATACCATCATTTTGCAGATCAAACAGGATTTGGGGCCTTGATATCACAGATGTCTATGCGCCACTGAACTACAACGACAGTCATTGGATTGCTATGTGGATCCAAATCCCTAAGAGGCACATTGTCGTCTTTGACAGCATCTGTACATGTATCTCCCCAGAAAAACTCGATGAGGTGATGGAGCCTTTTCTCCACATGATCCCTTATATGCTTGTTGAGTGTGCTCCCAATGACGTGGTACGTGCCGAATACAGCCTGGCGCCATTCACTTATGAGAGACTAGAGGATTTACCTCAGGCCAGAGCTGGTGATTGTGGTGTGTACGCTTTAAAGTACATTGAATGTCATGCTCTTGGGATGCCATTTAGTAAAAAAGAGTTTGCTAAGAACAAGGGGAAGGCTATTAGGGATAAGATGGCGGTGGATATATTTGAAGAGTTGCCTGACGTGCATCTGTGGGAAAACAGGGATGGCGATGAAAACTATGGTGCATATGGTGATGACAGATAGATCAGGCTGTAGCCAATGTATTTGTAACCTTTTGTATATAAACTTGATATTTTGTGCAGTAACCTTTTGTATTTGTAAACTTTTTGTAATCTTATGTGCAGTTCCCTTTTGTTATCATTTGTTTCATACTCTCGTCTGTTTAATCTACAACCATCTCAACTCAACTAATATAAAACACTAATAATAGATTTTTTGACACATAAGTTCATTACATGAAGACCATGAAGACCTTACGGACGACCTTCGGGACGACTTAAATGAAGGTCGTCTAGAAGACTAAACACTGGACGACTAACTTGAAGGTCTTCTTGAATAAAAACAACTCTAGACGACTAAATGGACGACCTTCGGGACGACTTAAATGAAGGTCGTCTAGAAGACTAAACACTGGACGACTAACTTGAAGGTCTTCTTGAATAAAAACAACTCTAGACGACTAAATGGACGACCTTCGGGACGACTTAAATGAAGGTCGTCTAGAAGACTAAACACTGGACGACTAACTTGAAGGTCTTCTTGAATAAAAAACTCTGGACGACTAAATGGACGACCTTCTGGACGACTTAAATGAAGGTCGTCTGGAAGACTAAACCTCGTCTTTCTTACATTGTGGTTTCGTATGGCCAGGTTCCTTGCACACAGAGCATCTATAAGCTCTGTGTTGCTTCCTGGGTTTACGTCCTCTCATCCTGGATAGCTCCAACCAGGATTGCCATCTTGATTTCTTCTGTCTTCCCCGACCACGCTTTACTTCCGGAGGAAGGCATGTGCGTTCCTCAACTTGTTGTCCATTACAAGGATATATATTCTCTGAGTATCCTGCAAACAGAAAATCCTTTGAGTACACTGGAGATACAAGTGTGTTGATATGCAAACCGACAGATTCTCCAGCAGCTATAGCATGAGAGCAAGGTATTTTCTCCACTGCATAGACACCACAATCACATTTCCCATGTTCCAAATCAACCACACAGTCCATTCTGCCACCTTTCACAAAGAATTGCCATCCGCCAATTGGTTGTACCGTCATCGTATCTGCTATCTCTGATCGAACAGCAAGCAAGTGTTCAACACCCCGACTATGTTGAGTAGTGAGACTCAAAGCATCTTCTCTCCTTTTCCAAAACCACTTTCCTAGCTTCTCCCTTATGAACTCCAACAGGAACTGAATCGGAAATCCTCTAGCTCGCTTCAGTGCGGAATTAATAGATTCAGCGATGTTGCTTGTTTTTATGTTGTACCTGTCCCCCTGGCAATGAACCCTTGACCATAGGCTGACGTCGGCATCCTCCAAATATGTTGCAAGGTCCGGATTTGCACTCCGTATCTCATCCATGTACCGGTCAAAATCTGAAACCGTATGAGCATAAGCAGCACCTTTCACCAAGTACAAGAGATGTTTCCCTTTAAATTTTTTGACAATGTTTTCTTGAAGGTGATAATAACATATTCCTCGGGTTGCCCAAGGAAACACCTTGTCACACGCATTTTTAATGGCCAAGTGCCGGTCGGAGACTATCACTAGAGGCTGGTCATCAGATACACAAATAGCCAATTTTGTGAAAAACCATTCCCAAGAAGGTGCATCTTCAGCATCTACGATCCCAAAAGCCAATGGAAATATCTGAAAATTCCCATCTTGTGCGGTTGCAACTAGCATAACACCTCCATACTTCCCACTTAGGTGAGTCCCATCCACCACAATGACCCTTCTCTGATATCTAAAACCTTTGATAGAAGCTCCAAAAGAGAGAAATAGATACTTAAATCTATTCATAGAATCAAGTTCTATAGCTGTGATAGAATCGGGATTTGCTAAGGAGATTTGCTCGAGATATGATGGCAGACGCGAATACCCATCTTCTGCTGTTCCTCTCACCAATGTTTGTGCATATAAAAGTGCTCTGTATGAAGTGGTGTAATCAAGAGTCATGCTAAACATCTTCTTCATTGCAATAGTGATATGCTGCGGATTCAACCCATCAATGATTCCAACACGATCAATGAAAAGCCTACCAACATACTTAGGAGTACAGTGTCTCCGCTGAGCGATTCGATCTCCCACTGAACATGTATGTTTTTCCACATACTTTGTTACCCAAAACGTTTCTGTCCCATGTTTCACACTTGCTCTGACCTTCCATTCACAACCACTAACCGGACATGTTGTCACAAGGAGAGTTTTCGTTGACTTGTATATTCTGAAGGTGAACTTAAGCCTCACTGCTGTCAACCTCAGTTCTGAAAGCAGTGCATCCTTGCTACCAAAACTCTGGTTGACATAGATATTGTTACCATTCGATCTTCCACCTTCCTGTTTTAATTCTTCAAAACATATATCATCTTCTTCATCCTCATCTTCAACCTTTCCATAAACACTGTAATCCTCACCATTCTTGTCCGCTTCAGTTTTAATAGAGATATCACCATCCTCCTCCCCATCATCCTCCTCCCCATCGTCATCCTGCCCATCATCCTCCCCATCATCCTCCCCATCATCCTCCTCCCCATCATGATTTTCATCTTCAACCAAATTATCATCATCCTCTTCAAAACATTCATCAGCTTCATCATCTGAAACCATTTGCACCTTGCTACGGCTTGATACACAAAGCCGTACACTATGCGTTTTGGTTATCTCGAGCAAGTTTCTAACTTGTCTATCACTTGTAACATGAATAGGAAGGGTGTCTGGAGCCATCATCATTTCTGCTGGTAATGAGTAGGTTATCTCCACAGATTCTGTACTCATGTCCAGGTTAAAATCTTCTAGAGCCATTGCAAGAAGTTCCGCATGCGTCGAACCTTCACTCAAAAAAAACATTCTCGCTCCTTTTGCATTATCAACCACAAAATCCCAACAGCAATCTTTTAACAACCATTCCCCATACACTGCATGTAACTGACGCATCATCTGCAAAAATTCAAAATAAAACACATTAGTAAACATAGAAGACGACTAAACAGTAAGTGACGACTAGACGACTAAACATTAAGGCAGACGACTAAACAGTAAGTCGTCTAGACGACTAAACAGTAAGTCGTCTAGACGACTAAAAAGTAAGTCTTCTAGACGACTAACAGTAAGTCGTCTAGACGACTAAACAGTAAGTTGTCTAGACAACTAAACAGTAAGTCGTCCAAACAGGTCATTTTTGCAATTGAATTTTAATTAGGACGACTTACCATTAAGTCGTCGTAAGTCGTCTAAACAGTAAGTCGTCCAAGGAAGTCGTCTAGGATAAACGGGTTAGGTTTGCATTTGAACTAATTGTGTCAGATATTTGACTTTTCCTGGACGACTTACGGGTAAGTCGTCTCTGGGTAAACAAAAATTACAATATTTAATTGAAGCTAGACGACTTAATTGTAGGTCTTCTACGGTTAGTTAACTTTACCCAGACGACTTTACGAAAGTCGTCCTGGCAGATGACTTAGGAGAAAGTCGTCCAAGATAACCAAGGTTTGACCAGATGACTTGGGACGACTTACCAGTAAATCTGGACGACTTTGCTTATCTTGGAAGACTTTCAACTAAGTCGTCTTCCAGGACGACTTCCCCGTAAGTCGTCTGAGATAAGTTAAATATTTAAGTTTTATTTTCCAATTGCAAAAGTAACCAAGGACGACGTACAGTTAAGTCGTCTAGATTTAATAAAATTTGAAATTTTTGTTTTCCTTGGGACGACTTACCATTAAGTCGTCCAGAAAAAGTCAAATATCTGACACAATTCGGTCAAATGCAAAATTAACCCGTTTATTCTAGACGACTTACTGGTAAGTCGTCTAGGGTATTCTCACGATTTTTTTTTAAAGAACAAAGCCGGACGACTTTAGTTAAGTCGTCCGTTGGACCAGAAGACTTACGGGTAAGTCTTCTACGCGAACAGTTCTGGAAAAAAATTCAATTTCTTACCTTAAACTAGTGAGATGACTTCCTTAGCACACAGAGTCTTCTCCAACCACCCAGAACCTCAAACGAAAGTAACCCACGTTGAATAGTATGCTTCAATAGCTCTATCAACCATAAAAAGTTTTGAATCAAAAGCTTGAGTTTTTTGGATGAATATTGAGGCAAAGTGAGAGAGAAGTTGTTTTTAGTTCATAACAATTGAGAAAGAGAGAGTGTAAATCGTACTAGGTGCATTAAGGGGGGCATTAAGAGCTCCAAATTGGTAGTTTGTTGTGGTTGGTGTATTGATGGCAATGGCAATCAAGTAAATTTGTGAAGGTGATGAGGTTGAGAGAGTAAAAGAGCCATTTTCGGAAAAAAAAAAAACATAAATTAATGGCATTTTCGTGAATAATGTGAACAAGTAGGGTTGAATATAGCTAACCATTTCCAACAAAGAAGGAGAGGTTAGTTTTGTGTTTGACTTTGAGTTGTGAGTTACTTTTGCAACAACTGTATATAAATATAATTTAAATAATACAAGAAAGAATAGGTTAACGGGATTGCAAATCACAACACATTTAAGAGAATGAAATCATAACTCATGAGAATCAAGATTTACTAAGGGTATGAATGGTGACCAGGGAATGACGGGGAATAATGCATTCCTCAACATTCTTAAAAAAATTTACCATTCACAAGGAATAAATTTTCCTTCTCATTCCCCCTCATTCCTTTTTTTGTAGAGAAATAAAGAACAAAAATATTCCTTGTAAAATTTGAGGAGGAACAACCATTCCTTTTCATTCCTGCCATTTTTTTCCTCAACGTTCCTTTTCTATTCATTCCTTTTGTTACCAGAATGATCACCAGTCGGACCCTAAGTATACGATTTCCATTTTATTAACAAGATTTATTCTATTAAATGTGATTATTTTTTATTGATTGATTGGAGATTGATATCTAAAGAAATCCTCTACTCAAATGGGATGTAACAACACGAAGGCAATAAATAAGGAAGCATTCAAGCATCATATTTGTTTTTGCTAAAGAAAGCATTCAATACATAATATTTCGTCCATCCCATATATATATATATATATATCAAATATTACTCTTTAGTTCACTGTCATTAGAAAAAAAATAGTGACAGAAATGGCTCAAACTATGCGCATTGTAATGGTTGTGATAATGTGTTTGGTAACAATGGAGTGTGGTAATGGAATGGATACCAAAGACCACCGAACGTGTTTCAAAACCTGTCTAGGTAAGTGCCGCATAGATGATTATGCGTGCCAGTTGAAGTGTGAAAGAGAGTGCCCATCCACACCATCGGCTCTTCTAGAGTATGTACATTATATCTCTTCTTTTAAACTTTTTTTCTCCATGATTAAAACGATAATGAATATTAAAACTGTATTGAATGGTTACTACTAGTGAAAAAGAAGAAGACCACCGAGTGTGTTTCAAAAATTGCCTAGAGAAGTGCCGCATAGATGATTACGCATGCCAGTTGAAGTGTGAAGGACTTTGCCCTTTCCCACCACCGTCTCTCTCAAAGTACGTACATGATATTTCTTGTTTAAAACATTCTTTTCGTGATTAAAAAGCTGCGTTAAATAATAATATTTGATACATACAAAGGGATGAAGCAGTAATGGCGCCGGAACAAGGTGACAGCGATGTGTGCTACGGAGATTGTAGCAACAAATGGGGCCTTGACTCTGCTCGTATGGAACGTTGTTTGAAGACTTGCCCCACGAGTGCTACTCTTTTTTAGTTCCCACACAAAAATTTCACTTCCATTATGCTACATGTTTTTTTTTTCACACACACAATAAGATTTCATATTAATGTATTATGAGGGTTTTGTTCTCGGTAAAATTATGCGACCATATATATGTAATAATAATAATAATAATAATTCAAGCGAGATCAATCAAATAAAAACGCAGATGTCTCAAATATATATTGAACACTGACCCGTAGTTGCGTTTTGCTATGTGTATATTGTTGAGCCGATTGTGATTGAGTTATCCACTTTATTCATAAGAAGATTAAGTCAAGTAAATTGCAAGTACTTTATTGTATTAACAAAAGGTTTAACTGTTGTCAAAGAAATTGCAACGCAGAAAAGTTTTCTAGTCAAGATATATTAGTAAATGTTCGTTAGTAGAAAAAAGCAACACAAAGAATGGAAATGAAGTAATGCTTAAATTAATGATTTTTTTACTCTGAGAGACACTTTCTTAGTTTCTATTTACTCTTTCAGACATTTTACACACATACTTTCTACTCGTTTAATGTCTACTATACCCTCACTTTAGACCAATCTCGACAAACCAAACCGTAGAGGTCATTAAACCAAACCGAATCTCATTAAACCAAACCGTAGAGGTCATTGCCATCTCTCACAAACCCTAGTTTCACTCTCGACTGCTAATCAGAGATCTCTCTGAGGCGATTTCTCAGAACCCTAGCCCCTTTCCACCTTCTTCTCTGTAACCCATCTCATCTACACCATTTGGTTTCGGAAATTAATCGCACACATCCGTCGTCTCGGTAAACTCCGCCGTCTCAGCCTATCGTCTCTGACACCTCCGAAACGGCGCCGCTCGAGGTCTTCCGACTACGATTCAAGACATGCAAGGTCTGTTTCCTACTAATCTCAGTCGTAGAAATTTGTCTTTTCATCTTATATCGTTCTCAGATCCGTATTTAAACTTTTGTTTTCGTCATAGGTGACAAACAACCGATTCAAGACATGCAAGGTCTGTTTCCTACTAATCTTTACATCTTAGCCGTATAAATTTGTCTCTTCACTATATATTGTTCTCAGAAATGTTTTTAATCCTTTTTTTTTCTTAGGTGACAAACATCCGGACCACCGTCTCCCGCCGAGGTTATTCGCCACCGACCGCTTTCCTAGCCACCGTCACAACATCTACTCGAAGCCAGACCTCCTAGCTTTCATCAGATATGTGTTGCGAGACACCGAGGAGTTTGATGTCATCAAGAGGTCCTGCTTTGGGAAGTTATTTGACCTCCCTGCTCGTCAATGTCCTGTTTCCTGCAAATTGATACACGCATTGCTGGTCAGACAACTAATTACTGAAGACAACCTCACACTCTGGTCTGTTTTTGCTCGCGACCCAATCAAGTTCGGCCTCCAAGAGTTCGGCACCATCACAGGTTTGCCTTGCGGAGATTTTCCTGTTGGATACAACACTGACAAAAAAGACCAGTCTAAAGCGCACAAAGATAGTTTTTGGATCGAGCTGTTTGGGAAAAAGAAGTTCATCACCATTGCCGATCTTCGTCACAAGCTTGAGACCGACACAGGAATGTCCGGGTTGAACAAGCTTCGCATCGCTTTGATTATAATTGTTGATGGTGTCCTCATTGCGCATCAACAGACGGCGCGACCAACTCCGAAATACGTCAGGATGGTCAAGGACGTCGACGCTTTCTGCTCTCATCCTTGGGGTAGAGAGTCTTTCTTGAAGACGATAACTTGCATGAAACCTCCTAGGTTCGACCCCGTGAAATGCAAAGATCCAGTTGGTACTCTTGTACAGCTCCTCAAACAGGAATCACTCAGGCTTAAAGGATTTCCTCTTGCACTCCAACTTCTTGCATACCAAGCGGTTCCAAAACTTCAGACAACGATTCCGATCCCGTATGATGGTCTTTCAATCATGGACCTCGTCGAGCCTCATCTCCCTGTTTACCCAGCACCCAGCATCCACGACATTCTTAGCGTGGAATGGGATCCCGATGTAAGAAGTTCTAGAACTTCACACTCCTTTTAAGATTCGTTTGTTATGTTATTTTCTTAAAATTAAATGTTTCGGGCTGTTTGCCTGGAAAACCACAGCTTGAAGTGACGTCGTTGATACCAATACATAGTCAGCCACAACCTGGATGGGGAATCTGGCCCGATGTCTCCAACGACAACAGGGTGGATTACATGGAGCAACTTATAGCTGACCATTTTCATTTCGAGAAGCACCTTTGGCGTGGGGGAGACACATCTGAGCCCATCTTCACTCCTGAACCAGTCTCAATAGAGGAAGACGAACCTGTCATTGTCTTGAAACCCCGCAAGAAGACCGTCCTACGCAAAAAACACACCACCTCGACAAATCCTCCAAAAGAAGCATGTAAACCAAGGAAGACAGCTAAGAAAACAGCAACCGTACGTAAGCAGAGACGCATAAGCAGCTACTTTCACGCCGCTGCTTCTTCCACCACCTCAAACGAACAGATATTCGAGCTCCTTAATTCAATTTCAAATCAACTCTCCAACCTCCAGAAGGATTCAAAGAAGGACGCCAAGAAGTTGCGCATATTGATTAAACGCAAAAAGTCTCGACGTTGCAACAAGGTCTCTTCCTTCCACACTCTCAGAGAACATTCCAAAAAAATCCACAAGGTTGATAGAGGTTGCCAGACTGAATCAACTCCTATCTTATCTCCCCCAACGGTAACCTATATGTTTCAGTTTTTCTTCTGTTTTTAACTTTTCTGCATGTTCTGTTCAAAATATAAGCAGATTTTCTCCATTTTATTTCTGTCGTAGTACCAAACGCCTATGGAGGTAGATCCCATTGTCAGCCAATACGAGGCTCAGCTTCACGGCTCCACATCTCTCAGCAAACCACCAAACGACCAAGAAATAGAGCTCCCTGCAGAACCTGTACAACAGGTTACTCCCGTAACCGAACCCATCCATGGTTTGTCTGTACGCAACATCGCTGAACACCCCTCGTCTGAACAAACATCTCTTGTCCACACTGAACCCGTCCACATTTCAATTCAGAACAACTCCCCTCCACAAACATCCGCCTTCGTTACTACACCAACTACTCCCACTACACAACGTCCCCCTTCTGTCATCTACGATGCTAGTGCACACCCTAACAGCCCACCATTACATCACCTCCTATTCCACGGGAAAGAGATTTTTGATCCCAGTAGCCCTGACCCACACTCTCTTGATCAACCCAGATACGACTCATCAAACAATTTAACGTCTAGGAGACAGATATTCCCGTTGTCACCCCTCCAATCCACCGCCGAGACTTCTCCCATCAAGAGTTCAGACAGTCTTCCAGGTTTCGTTGGCCACGCAATTGCAACAAATGCATTCGCCGCAACAGCTACATCATCTGCATCCCACGCTCCTGCTAGCTTTAACCCCACTGAACAAATCTCTCAGGTGCTTAACGTCTCTGCCCCTCTACGTTAATTATGAAAAATATAAATTGTTTCGAATTGGGGGAGTCTAAACTAAGTCATACATTATTGTTCCTATTGTAGGTTCATTCTTCGGACGACGGCGGTGAGATCGTGGAGCTTAGCGACGGTTCCCCTGCTAGAGAAAGGCCAAGATACATGCCAACACTAGAGGAGGGATACCTTGCAAAAGAACTCTACCGTTGCAAAGATGTTCCTGCGAGGGATCTTATCAGCCCACTACCTCAAATCCAATGGGATGTCTTCAACAAGATTGTTACCAAGTTTAAAGCTGCGTAAGTTCAGATAATCTTGAGAGTACTGTTTTGATGTTAGAAGCTTATCTGATGTTTTTATTTGTTCGGCAGGTTCCATATTACTCCATCAAAATTTGATTTCTCCAACAATTTCCTGCTCGAACTAGCAACACCACAGAAGTGGACAACAACTCTGGTACGTCTATCTTACAACGTGCCTTAACATGGATATGGTAGTATGTCAGTTACGAACATTCACAAAGCTTTTTTTATGCGCAGCACATGGATATTCTCATGCACATGTTGGGTGAAAGGCACAGTCGCCTCCTCGAAGAGCAAAAACTGGCGTTCGTTACTCCTCGGCTTACTGCTGGTATCCAGGGAATTTCCAAGTTGTTCCTCAAGTCAAGGAAGAGAGAAGCCTTCAACTGGGAGAAGCCGCTGACTGATATCGTGTTACAGTCGGGAAGAAGATGGATGGAGGATGTAACTACCGTCTACACACCCATGATATGGGCCGCAAAACACTGGGTTGGACTTGCGATCAATCTAGACCTGGGCGTTGTTGAAATTCTCGATCCCCTCCCATCTCTGTGCTCGGACAAGACCGTTGATCGCCACATGTCTGCTGTCCTGAAGGCATTGCCCTACCTTGTGAAGAAAGTTGCCAACTACCAGCTCACTCAGTTCCGAGGTCTGAAGCCTTTTACTTGGATCCGTGACACAAGCCTCTACGTCAACGAAAGAGGAGGAGACTGTGGTCCGCTATCTGTCAAGTTCTTAGAGAACCACGCTCATGGAGATCCGGAACATCACATGGCAAACATCACCGACCGCCAAGTGGATGCAATTCGTAAACAGTACGCAATGGATATATACAAGACGATTGTGATGTCTGCTTACTACAACGCAGAAAGATGGGAACATCTTTTGCAGACAGCCTGATCTCTGATACCTCAAATGCCTAGTGCACTCTTGTCTTTCTCGACTCTATTTTAGGATGCTTTGATCTACTGTTGTCACAAACGCCTAGTGCACTCTTGTCTTTCTGGACTCCTTTAGGTTTCTATGTTTTATGTTTCTATGTTTTCTAATCTAACCTGCCTAATCTGTTTAAAATCAGACGTTTTAAGGAAACATAGAACCTGACCACAATTTCAAGCTGACCACAATTTCAAGCCAACCACAATCTGTTTTACTCAGACTTTTAGTGGACACATCCACGCTGTCCACAATTTAGATCCAACCACAATCTGTTTTAGTGGACACATCCAGGCTGACCACAATTTAGATCCAACCACAATCTGTTTTACAAAGTCTGACCAAAATTTTGAGTAAACCACATAAAATCCGGTTAACAACAAACCGGATTCTCTTGCTAAATGAAATCCCTAATTAAACCAACCCACGCTGCTCTTTAAAATACTAAACCACAACAGTTCGTCTTGTTCCTTTTTCACCTCTACTCCAACTGCAGATCTGACGAAAATAAGACCTAGATTCAGCGAACCAAATAGTTAGTCATGAGCACTTCCTCCTCTTCGTCCTCCCGTCAATGTGTTCGGAGAACGTTTTACGGAGTCCCAACAAAATGTTGGTGTGGTCAAGCCCTCGATACATGGGTGTCGGAGACAAAGGAGAACCCTTACCGCAGATTCTACCGATGTAAAATTGCTCGTCAGGTTTGCAATCCCAAAACCTTCAGACTCAAATTGACCTTCTTATATCAGTAATCAATTCCACCTTTTGAATCGCAACAGAAACCCACGGAGACACATCTGTTCAAATGGGTGGACGAAGCCCTTCACGATGAAATAAAGATCGTAGATGCGAAGCGTATGGACATCCATCAAGATTTGCAAGCTCTTAGGCAGTTCACCCAGGTCCAGTTAGATTCCCTACAAAATTGGGTGTTGTCACGCGAGGAAGTCATGAGGAACGAAATGAAAGAAAATATGTACCAAGTGAAGAGAGAGATTGAAGATGCAACTACGCGGCTGAAACAACAACTTGATGAAGACCTCAACAATCATCTTAACTCGAAGCTCAACAACAACGGACGGATGAATAAGATCGCAGCAGCTGTTGTGATTTGCGGAGCTTTGTCTTACATGTATTGGAAGCTCTACTGAATTTGTTCTGAAGCTCAAGTAAGGATTTGACGTTGTTGTCTTACATGTATTGGACTGCATCTGTTCTAAAGCTCAACGTAGAATGGTGTCGTTGTTCTCTATTCGCTTTTGTTTATTTGCTTTAGTACTTACATCAGATTTAGTATGTATCTTTTCTTAAAGACATTGCATCAACCTTATCAAAATGGGTGATCATCCAACAAATATGCATAGCAGTAGGCAACCAAGACAATCAATAACAATTCCTCCCAACAATTGATCGATCACACACAAATACTCAAAATCAAGGCTTAGTTGACGAAAGTCGATCAATTTCAACCAAACACGTTCTAATCAGGACAAAATTCTGAAAAATAAAAACTAATCCGAATCACTGAGACAAAACAACAAAATCTCTGATTTGTCCAAAACTGTCTATCATTCCGTGAATTTAAAATAGTAGAATGCCCAAATAAGTTGGAGCCCTCAAATCATCCCTTCTTAAAGAGAAGCAAATCCTAAATCGGGTTTGTGCAGGTAGCACGGTTGTGTCCTTCCTGTCCGCACCTACTACACTTGTTCTTCACCAACTTTGTCTTCTTTGTCACCTGTTACAAAACAGATTTCAGAACAAACTGTGTAATTCCTTAAAAAAACGATATGGAAGTAGTTATATGTTCATTACCGGGAATTCTCCAGTTGAGGGGATTCTGTTTTTCCTGCGTCGTCCCGGTTGCCGTTTGGTCACCGGCGGCCTCAACACAATCTTCTGCACTTCCTCCGGCACATCAACATCGCGAGCGTCTCCATCAGGACTAATGACCCCAGCATACGTCTCCCTCCATGTCGATGTCTTGTACCAGTGACCAACCAATGTCTCGTAAGGAATACCCAAACTGTCAGCAGCAAGCAATGCATGTCCACACGGAATTTTGATCATATCAAAATACTTGCAATCACACTGCTTATCCGCAAGATTCACACGATCCTTAGCACCATATTTCCCTACAATTTCACACCTCCACTCTGTTGAAGAATTAACTTTGCTACCACTCATTGCCGCCATGTTTTTGGTCATCTCCTTATCCACCTCCACACTAACCATACCCCTGTGTTTCTCAGCCTTTGTTCTCCTCGCATTGAACCATCTTGTCATCATTCTTTGGATGAAAACAACTAACTCCATTATTGGAGAAGTTCGTCCCTCCACCAGCGCATGATTCAACTGCTCCGCGATGTTACTAGTCATGATGTTATAGCGGTCTCCCGGGAAGTTTGCTCTTGTCCAGTGAGCAACACCAATTTTACCAAGATAGACACCACACTCACTTCTCTGAGCCCTAACCTTGGCGTAAAGATCTTTATAATCTCGTTGACGGTAAGCCATTGCAGTTGCTGTAACCATCTGAGCCAGATTTTTGCTTGAGTAACGAGAATTGACATTCCTTGCAAGATGGACAATGCAACAACCGTGTTTAGCTAATGGATACACACGTTTCACTGCGGTTGCAATGCAGGACGCACGATCCGAAATGATAGCCAATCTAGGAGAATCACCTAGTATCCTCTCCAACTTCATTAAGAACCAAGTCCAAGATTCTTCATCTTCGCTGTCCACAATTGCATAAGCTAGGGGAAAGATCTGGAAATTTGCATCTTGTCCGCTAGCGGTGAGCAACACGCCCTTGTATTTGCCTCCTAAGTGTGTCCCATCCACAACTAAAACCAGCCTGAGCTTCTTAAAGCCACTGATGGATGCACCGAAAGCCAGAAAGAGATAAAGGAACCGCTCATCACCATCATCATCTATCTCAGTCTCAATATCAGCAACCGTTCCTGGATTTGCAAGCTTTAACATGTGTAGATACTGAGGCAGTTTCAAATATGAATCCTCCTCAGTCCCCAGAATGTCGATTACTGCCTTCTCACTTGCTCTGTAACATTTCATGTATGAGACAGAGACCCTAAGATCCTCAAGTACTAGTTTCTGCAGCTCTCGCGGCACTGGTCCCTTCCCAGGCACACCAAATTTGGATTTGTATACAGATGCAATCACCTTTGACGTTGCTCTACTCTTGTAACCCTGTCTGAAATCGATGGGACAACTATGATCTAGTTGTGCTTTCCGGATCTCGTAATACCCACATCCTCTCATTTCATGCGCTGTAACCCGCCAATCACACCTTGGATCAGGACACTCCACCACAAAAGAATCAATCTTGGTCCTGGTCTGTTTGAAGCGGAACTGATTCCTTATAGCGTATATAGCAAGGGATATCTGACAATCTTCTTTGCTACCAAACACCTTCCCTACATAGATCCTTCCATCACCATCTTCCAGGTCCATATCTGGTATTTCAGCAGCCGCATAGCTTGTATCATCGAAGAGTGGTGGGATATCAAATTCCTCATCATCTACCTCCTCTAGATTTCTTGACTGAACAGGTGCTGACCTTTCCACACTTGGGATACGGCTCCCATGGCTCATCCACGGATTGCTTGCACTCATCCATGGGTGCTTGTCCACACATTCATCTTTCTTAACATTGCTTGGCCCACCAACTTCGACAACATGATCGAATGCGTCGTTCGTCGTGCAAGTGTAGCGGTATCGACCAGTCTTCTTGATAAGGTCAGCAAGAATTTCGTCTTCATTGTAAACAGCCTTCACAGCGTTAGAACCACCATAGTCGCCGCCCAAGAGTGGAGTCCAAAACTCTTTGTCATAACCTCGAGGTCTCACGTCCCTCTCGTCCACCTCGGCTACTTGTGGAGCCCCATCATCATCACCCACACTGCTACCGCTTAAAGTTTCTTCCTTTCGAGTTGAACGCCCTTGATTGAGTTCCTCCTCAGCTCTTTCAACCTCGCGTACAAACTCAACATCCTCAAGATTGACAACGGGCGCTTTCTGAGTCTTTCTCAACAGATGACCACTACTCAACGAACCAGAACCAACAGAAGAAAGAAACCCAGGCCTCAGGGAACCATATACAGATCTTGAACTCGTGGTCGTCCTAAGGCTCGCCGGTGTGACAAACCCCATACCAGAATCATCGATTATCTCATCGTCCCTTGTCTTCCTCTCAAACCTTACGAAGAGATTCATTGTTCCTTTCGCTCTCAGATGCTGCAGGAAGAAACTTAGGGCTCCGTCACTCGTTAATAACACCGGAGGTGTCCTTATTCCAGTCGCTAGCTCGGAAGTTGTCGGCGGCCAGTAGCTTAACCACGCCGTAAATAGACACTCCTCCACGCCAAACTCCCGCAAGACGCTACCTTGTAGCTCCCTCAAAGCGATGCCGTCTGTCAGACAAACAACCCTCGCCATCTTCTGTTTGTCAACAACAAAATCCCACTTTCCGCCGTCGCCACACACCCACTCACCGCACATAACCATGCACTGCTCGTCCATTGCACACATCTGCAAAATAAAAAGACATAAGCTTTCCTCAGGGTTTATCGATTGATTCATGTACAAGCAAGAAAATAAGAAACTTACAGATTCTGCTACGCAAACCTCCGTCACAAAAACCAAAACAAGACCGCTCGTTGTCACTCCTTACATAACCAAAGCAATGAAACAACGTCGTTGTCGAGATGAGCTGCCAACCTACTTTCAACGTGGACTGTCCGATTAAATTTGTACTATCTCAATCTAACGGTCAAAACAGCATCACCTTTATCCATAAGCCTAACTCATTAATGCATCCCACGAAACAAAACCAGACCGGTTTTCCATCTTGAAACATACCAAACCGAAGTCTTCTCTTCCCAAATAAGGGTAACGCTGTCATCTCACACGCTAAAAGACAAGCAAAAGTGCTCTACATGCTGATTGTGCCTCTCAATGTAAACAAATCTCAGAATGTGTCCCTCACCGTAACCAACTCTAAATTAATATACAAACATGCATCCATTACATATACATGTTAAATAAAACCAACCAACAAACAACAATCTTGCTTTGTGAGAAATTTTTTTTTGCCTTATCTGTTGAGATAAAAAAAGTTGCAACGGAAAATGACAGGAAAAATGTGTCTGATGATGGTATTGGTGATAATGAACTGTGGTCTAAACCATGTAATGGAATGGATACTAACGTTCCCACACCAGTCTCTCGTAGGGTATGTATTGCCTGCATGTCAAAGCGTTCTTTTAAAATTATTTTCTATTAGAAGTATTGATATATGTATGGTGTAATGCCAGCAGTGCAAGACATTGCTCTCTGCTACCAACATTGTAGCATCAAATGCGGCTCTGACGGAGATTGCTTGGCCTCTTGTTTGAAGAAATGCCGCAAAACCTCTACTCTTTTTTAATTTCTCATACAAAGAATGATTCATGTTTTGTCTGTAAATTTATGCGATCAAGGCATTAAAAAACAAAAACAAAAAACTGATCATTGATATAGAAGAACCGAAGATATATTTGCAGAAAATGAACCAATAATTGATAATAGTATAGATAACTACTTGAATACATAAGCTCTCTTTCTCTCTTATCATTTAACAATGCCGTTCAAGAATCGGTGACTAAGAACAGCTTGCGCCATTGGCCGTTTCCTGTGGTCAGCGTTCAACATTGCCTACCAAAACACCACGCACACACACGAGAGTTTAGTCTTGTTTCTGAAATATGAAACATTTTTTTATTTTTGATTTTCAGCTTAAGAGAGAAACATTGACCACTTAAGAGGGACTGGATACCTGGAGTAATTCCCAACCAGCTCTATCACCAAAATCCAGAAACTTAACAGCTTCTTCCAGGCGTTCATCAGCTAAACAGTACCTGTATAAGAAGTTTAGTGAGATTTTTGAAACACAGGCTATACTTAACACAGACACTAGGAGGAAGAATCGATTAATTGAAAATACAACGGCTCTTTAACTAAATAAACTGTTATCGAAGAGGCTTACTCTCTTACTGCCTCAATATCCAGCCGGAATGTGTTTTCCAGTAGTCTCTGCAGTTCATCAGATTAAGCTACGTACGGTTAACCAGACACTATGCGGAGATATGATAGACGCCAAAAGATGCGAGCTTATATATAAATGAGCAAAACAAAGCTGTTAAAAACATTCGCATGGAATCCAGTCATATGGTAATCTTGCCTGAAGAGAAAGAGAATCCATTACGCCTGCTTCACAGAACGGAACAAAGGCCAAGTATGCAAAGAGAAGACCGGCTTCATATCTGTAAACAATAAAATGTACTATAACTTTATTAAAACTCGCAACTTAGAAAATGAACTACATAGAAAGTATAAGCAATACATGTCATCTGCAATCCCAAAAGCTCTCTTCTCAAAAACTGTGAAGGCGCCAGAAGCAGTTGCCCTTCGCCAAAGTTGCTCTGATAGTGCACCAGAGGTCGCTCCTTCTTCCAAGCATGATGGCCTGTAAGGTAAGTTCAGTCTATTAACAATGAGTTCATAAAAGGCACTAGCGATTCTTGTGGACAGTTATAAACAACAAGACCAAAATGACCGAAGAATATCAGAAAGCTACAATTGCTGAGGATAAACAACCAATCAGGGAGAGGAAAGGAGAAAGCGATGGAACCTTATATCAACAGAAAAAGCAAGATCTCGCAACCTCGGGATTAAATAGATGGCTTCTCTCTCTGCTGGTGTACTTCAGATAATTTTAACAGAAGAAAAAAACAATCAACTAAATTAGCAGAGAATGATCCACTTATATTGAGAGAGAATGTGTGCTAGCACTTTTAGATACTCGAAGGGAGGCATACTTGAGAACAATTGAGGATGGCCCGAGGCTTTGGTGTAACCTATCATTGGCATGCATAAAGGCTAGACCTTTCATTGCACCTTGTAGGATCGCAATGACAAAATTTCTCCTTCGTTTCATCGTCACCTCTTTTTCATAAGGATTCCATACTCCTTGGGAGAGAGCTCTTGATGTTTTTTCACTCGCAATTCGTGCGTAATCAGCTACACTATCTTTGCCACCATCACGAAAAGCCAGCCACTACATAATGTGAATCAATTCAACATATGCTCCATAAGTCATGCCAAAATATCCACATACTTGCACAGCTTAGACTCAACAAACAAAACTCAACACTTCAAACAGTAAAGCCTAACCTGTTCCCCAAATTGTGTCTCAAAGCCACCAACAAGTATAAGCAGATTAGCAGGTAGGTTTTTATTGCTCTGTGTAGACAAGCAGAACAAAAGGATGTTACACTATTATTTGTCGATGAAATAAAATTGTAACAAATCCGTTTCACAATTTTTGCCTAGCTATTTATCCAACCTGGAGAAAAGAATGTGCATTCAACTCGTTTGCGGCCATCATGTCAGCCTCAATGCCACCAGCACGCTGTCCGGGATAGACCTTTACAAAGACAAGTATATGAGACAAAAGTACACACGGAAAGCAATCCAAAACGATTTTTTCATGTACACCCTTCTAATACGGTAAGGTGGTCAGAACAAAATATGCCCTAATGATATAGACACATATATGAAAATAGAAAATGCCCACAGAAAAACAATCTTTGCTGAGAAAAAGAAAGAAGGTGCAAAATCACCTTAAAGGTGATAGGTGTTCCTCGAAACGGACCCTGTGATATTCTTCCTTCGTATAGTCTGCAGACAAACTGCCGTGGCTAATACATTTTTTTAACCTTACCAACTATATCGGCCATCTATTACATTGTCTACATGAAGCCAAAAGTGCACCTGATCTTAACGCCGCCTTCTCCAATATCTTGAGCTTTTAATCTCCCAATATCATCAGATGCAGATTCAAATTCAGCTCCTGACTGCAACCCTGAATAACTAGAGGTGCAAAGAAATGCTAAACACCTTTGAAAAACGAAGTAGAACACGACGCTAGATAACCAAAAGCAAGATGCACAATAATCATAAGGCAAGTCAATGTAACACACTTCACAGCAAATGAAACCATATACACAGAAAGCCAATTCGATTAAAGGAATCGAAGTTCATGAGATCTAGACTCCTCAAGCTACAGCTACAGACTCACCACATACATCTTTCAATACACTGTTCTCAGATTAACATGCTCGTACCTATACACTTAAGTAAAACAGATCATCTTCCACCTAATATCCTCCACTATTTCGATATTTGAGATTCATGAATCCAGTGAGGAGGGAGGTACCTAGTTACATTCATAAACCCGTAGCTTCCGATAAGCCTTCCTACCTCGAACGAGTCAGGGCTGGTGATCAAACTCGCCGTAACCGCATGCAGCCGCTGAGCCGGCCGATTCCTTCCACGCGAAATCATAATCCGATCACCGGAGAATCTGCCGCCCGATTCTCGACGGATCGAAGAGAATCGCGAAACGCAGTCGAAGGAAACGCGATGAACAGCGACCGGATTCATCACCTTCAATTCGTGAGTGATTCAACGACTGTGTGTCAGCCAGTATGAGAGAGAGATAAGGGCCACAAAAAGTTTTCTCCGAGTCCTACGTGGCTTTTTATAAAACAATTAAATATTATTATAATCGTACGCCGTTAGATTAAAGAACAAACTTTTATTTGACGGTCAGTCATTTGCCAAGTAATGAGATGCAGATAAAGCTTCTACCGAATTAAAAAAATTAAATCCGCGGTTTGATTCGGTCTTGGCATAACCGAGCTAAATCAAACCGAACCATGACTGCTTCCTCAAGAAGTCTTCTTTCTCTCTCCCTCAGCTTGAAAAGATCAAAAGGTTGAGTCTTTGAGAGTCTCTCTCTGTATGTGTGTTAACTTTCAGAGTCAACCAATCGATCGCCTGCTTAAGTGTGTAGCTCTTGCTTTTTTCCTTAGGAGTCATGGAACCGGTTCAATCCGCACCGTCTGCGAACTCAACATCGCCGTCTATACCGCCGCCGGTGAACTCAGTGCCACCTTTTCTGAGCAAAACCTACGACATGGTTGATGATCCTTCGACCAATGAGGTCGTGTCCTGGAGCAGCGGGAACAACAGCTTCGTCGTCTGGAACGTGCCCGAGTTCTCCAAAGTGCTATTGCCTAAGTATTTTAAGCACAATAATTTCTCCAGCTTCGTTAGACAATTAAATACATACGTAAGCATCACTCTTTCTTGTATCTAAATGTGTGTTTGGTTGTTGCCTTTAATGGATAGATCTTTATTCTTGTGTCTAGGGATTCAGAAAAGTTGATCCAGATCAATGGGAATTCGCAAATGAAGGATTTTTAAGAGGCCAAAAACAACTACTAAAGGGTATTGTAAGAAGAAAACCTCAGAATCAGCAACAAACTCAAGTTCAGAACGCATCTGTTGTTGGTGCTTGTGTTGTGGAGGTGGGGAAGTTTGGGATAGAAGAAGAAGTGGAAAGACTTAAGCGTGACAAGAATGTTCTTATGCAAGAGCTTGTGAGGTTGAGGCAGCAACAGCAAGCAACCGAACACCAGCTGCAGAATGTGGGTCAGAAAGTTCAGGTGATGGAGCAGAGGCAACAACAAACGATGTCGTTTCTGGCAAAGGCGGTTCAGAGTCCAGGTTTCTTAAACCAGCTAGTGCAACAGAATAATAATGATGGAAGCAACAAAAAGAGGAGGCTTCCTGGAGATGAACAGGAGAATCGTTGTAAAGGGCATGATGAGGCTAATGGTCTTAACCGTCAGATTGTTAAATACGAAGCAGCACAAACTGTGCTTCGACAGATCTTAAACAGGAGTAGCTCACCTCGGTGTGAATCGGTTTCAAACAATCCTGACAGTTTTCTGTTGGATGATCCTCAAGCTGGTCAAAGTCCAAGCCAAGGAGTAGCAGGTGCAGCTTCTAGGAGCCCTGAATCTGATTTAGTTGGGTTCGAGACAGGTGACGGAGTGTGTTTTGATCCAATAATGGCTGCTTTAGGTGGGTCGCTGGAAATAGAAAGCGATGAGATCTCTCCTGTAGGAGAGGGAGAGATGACTGAGGTACAGAACGAGGTCCCTAAGCTGCCAGGAGTCCAAGATTCATTCTGGGAACAGTTCTTTGCTGATGAAACCCCATTGATCGGAGATGGAGACGACATTGTTTCAGGAGCAGTGGAGAATAGTGACGTGGTAATGGAGCAAGAACCGAACGAGTGGAAGCAACAAGAAATGAATCATCTTACTGAACAGATGGAACTTCTTTCTTCAGAAAGTGAGAGGAAATGAAGATAAGAACATGGGTAAAAATATCTGCATTGTTGTTCTGTCTTGAGAGGTATCATTTGTTTCTCATAGATGTAGATCTTCAGGGGAGACTGTGAAGGAGGAGATATATATATTAAAAAATATTTACCACTATGCTTGTGAATAATCAAAATCTTTGAGTAGTGATTTTGCTGTCTTGTTCCTAATACATGTTACTTTTGCGTGAAAACATCCCCCGTATCACTAATGGTAAGATGGATTGCTGAATAAAGGATTCACACGATGAGAATTCGATTACATGTGAAGGACGATGGAGTAAAAGGAATCTGTACAATAGATATTCCTTTAAGATGTAATTTGTATAGCTTCCTTGACTCATTCTTCGTTTCATGCTTGGAGTTTGATGCTCAGACCAATACAACGATGATGACAATGAGTAGAACAATCCCAAAAATGAGAATAAGAAGACATGTCTGCAACAAAAGTAAAACATAGGAAACTTAGCTCTAGCTGCTAAAACTACAGAATCATAGAACTGAAAAGTTAAGAGAGACACACTTGTTAGAATATACCAAAGATGAGTTTGCTCTTTGAGTTTTAGATGCTTTTCTGAGTTTAATTGTGGCCTGTGCAGTTGTAGCTTTTGAGTTATCAATGTTAGAGCTGATGTCATCTGCCAAAACAGACATTATAGTGCTTCTTAGATTTTTAAAGAGGCAAAATCTAGAAACACTACTTCTTGCCTGAAACGAGAATAATAGGAAGTTACTAGCACGTCGCAGCAAAATATGGTTTGGTTAAGACAAATGCTCAAAGAGAGAGAGAAGATGGATCTAATGGAATTTTCGGAAACTATGTTAACCCAATTTTAAGCTTACATCCACAGTTTAAGGATACAGTGAATACTCAGTTGAAGAAAAGAAAAGTGAGAGACTCAAACAGCATGCTTGACTGACTCACAATTGGGTTTTGTATATGCCAAAATAATATGCTACAGCACACATTCAGATCATGCTCCTCAGTCCTCACCTTGACTGTAGAAGGCGAGTTTGTTTCTGGGAGGTCCTTAAAGATTCAGTATCCAGTTCCTTGTGCATCATAGCTGCGTGGAGCGGCATAACAATGAAGCATGTGTAAAGTAAGATTCAAATTCCACAAACAGTAAGTTTATTCTACATTAATCAAGGTCCTCCTCCTTTATACAAAACAACAACAATAATAATAGAGAGATTTACATTCTAAGTCATATTTTGATTTTGTGTTACACTATAGGTCACATCTTACTACTTGGACACTTTCTTTAACCTTTTCAATTTATTTCTAACCAAAACATAACTAAAATATATATCAGTAGGACCCATTCATTTATTTTATCTTCTTCACCATTTTTTTAACTGAAACAACAATATCTCAGCGTTGTAAAAATGGTGAATGAGTTTCTGATCGTCGGTGAACCTCAGATGATCTCGAGCTGAGTTCGATCACAAAACTGTGGTAGTACTTCTCCTCTGCCATGAAATCAACACAAACAGATTCTTCCTCCACGTCGTACTGAGTAATTCATCTCCCTTGTCACAGCAAAAGTAGCTTTTGGTGGTTGTGATATATGAAATCTGCTGCATTGGCTGTCGTTTTAGCCGCTCAATGAAGCTTAAACAACAATGGCCAAACATCACAAAAACTTACTATTTTTGAAATCTGAAGTTGAAAATCAAATTATAAATGATAAAGTTATGATCTTGGAGTGTAACCTATAATTAATAAATGGAATAATAAAAGATTATGTGAAAGAAATTAATGGTGGACGCAAAAATGGTTGCAGAAAACCCTTAAAATCTGGGGAAGACGATGACACATTTACTAAAATACCACTTATTAAAAAAATTGAAAATAATAAAGATATTGTGCAGATAGTTGTGATGTACACTTTCATGCCAGTACACATGGATAATAATATGTATGTACACTATCATATTATGGTATTGTGCAGCTAGTTGTGATGGTGTGTACAGACATGTAATTGAATGTTTTGAAATGTAAATGTTGTGTTGAATTGTACCTCATCAAGGAAAAAAAAGGCAGCGATGCAGGATGCAGTATAGTGTGTGTTTACTAATTGGTGTGTACACCTTTTTGATGTCCATATGTACACCAATCTCACCGTGTAAAAGCACCTGATCGTTCTGTCATGGAATATATGTACATATTGTTATCATGGATAAACCCAAGTTTATTACGTAAAAACAAATGTATACACTAACACGTGATATGGAATAAATGTGATAATTGAGAAGAGTTACGGCGGACCAAATATCACATGTGCACACTAACACATTCAAATTTAAGATTATGGTGTTTTGGAAAGTTTTGTTAGGGTGTACACTAACACATGTGTACATGTGACTTGGATTGTGTACATGTGTACAATCATGTATATAATTAGGAATGTGTACATATGTGATGTATACACAATACTAGATGAATGTTTTGACATGTACATGTTGTGTTTGTTGATGTAGGAGGCATGGGTTGGTAATGCAGGAATGTCAAACGAAGAAGTTGTGTGTTTCTAGCTTGAATTGAAATTATTTTAAATGTAAGCGACTTATCTCTAGTGTATGACACTAAAATGTTTTTGGATGTTTTTTGGGTATGTAACATGAAGTAGTAGCAATGATTATTGGCTGTAAATAAAATTAATAGTGTTTGAAATATGTTTTTCTTTGTGTGTTATAAGGAAACGGTGACATATGTATAGTTGTACACGAGATCGGGTGTACACATGGATGTGTTCGATTTTGTTGTACACATTTTATTAATGATGGAAAATTACAAAAATAACCCTGTGTTTTTCCTTGGTCACTATCGACCAGAAACCCTAATCACTGCCTCTCTCGCCTATTTTCACGATTCTTTACATTCTACACTTGTTTTTTTGATATATTTTGTCCAGATCTGATAGATTTCAATCTTAATTCATGGTTTACATTTTATTCGAAGAAAAGCTTTTTCTGATTTGTTGAACATTTTGTTCCAAATCGCCATGGCTGAGTTCCACCTTCTTGATGACGCCGTCCGACTCATGTGTATCACGACGTCAACCGACGAAACATCATATCGATCTATTGAAAAAGAGAATCGATGAAAACCTCAAAACCCTCTTGAAAAAATTATGTAGAAGTTGGGCCTTTGAGTGGCGATTAAGAGACACGCGCCCGTCCCTTTTTTCTCTCAAATTTCAGATCTAGATCTGGGAGGAGAATCTCCGGCACGGCGTTTCACGTCGTCTTCGTGAGGATTCTCCCTCCCCCCCTCTGTTTCTCGGCATCTGAGCTTCATTGATAGCGTCATCGTTGTTCCGGCGGAGGCACTAACCTTTCTCTCTCCGCGGCGATAAGGTCTCTGATGGGTGGACCTCTATGTAGAAGTCATGGTCTTGGTGGTTCGTCGGAAACCGGTTCCCTCTCTCTGCTAGAGGACGGTGGAGGCAAACCGGAGCTTTCGCAAGCTAGCCATTGGGGTTACGGTCTTCTTTCGCGCCGTCGCTGTGAAGGCTTTTGTTATCGATGAGTGTGTCTTGGGGATGGCGGTTCTTTGAGACTCTCCCTCTTAGAAGCGGAAGCTATTCTTGGCCGGAGGAGTTAGGGTTTGTGCGCAGTGCTCAAGGAGACGTGCGACGGCGAGGCAGCGACAGAGCTTGGCGGAGGAAGGTTGAGAGTCGGGTCTCATGTAGACTCCGGCGTACGGGGCCGCGGGACACCTCTGAGGATGGCTCTTTCAGTAAGGACTAACCGTAGATGGATCTACGGCCGGTTACGAACACGCCGGTCCTTGTGAAGTTGCGGTGACATTCGAGCTGCTATCCGTCTGTGTTCGTCGGAGTGAGGACTTTTGGGTCCTTCGTCTTTTCACCCTCGCTCTTGTTATTCTCTCTTTACATCTTTGATTTCGGTCTCGATCTTGCTGTGCTTTGATTTCGTTTTGCTCTTTGTCTGTTTCATCGTTTTTCTAAGTCCGACGTTTCTCCGTTCCCGGAATTGTACGGTACCATTCCCCTATTAAAAGGGTTGAAATTAATATATATATATTATTTAAAAAAAAAAAAAATTATGTAGAAGTAATCAATAAAAAAATTAAAAAGAGAGCTCAGAATGAAGAAGATAAGAGAGAGGTGATAGTGGGCTCCACTGCTTCCTGTCTAGTTCTGTTTTAACTTGAAAAGCTAAACGAAATGTGAAAAAGTGTGTGTAGAAGAAAGTGATTTATTGTGTTATTATAAAGATGAAAGTGACCCACAATGTAAATTTTTCATAATAATACCGTGATCTTCTGTTTCCTAACAGGTATAGAAACCAAATTAGTCAAAGTAGAATTAAGATGGTCACCTGGTAGGTAATATCTATAGTGACGAGAGGACTATATATTATTTCTCTTTCAGATGCAGGTCTCGAGCTTTCTGAAACTTTTTGAGCACTGACTGGAAATCTTTTGCCAGTATCCGCAAAAGAGGCCTTGTTGTGGACTTGTGGTGGAGGGAAATTTATTAATAGTCAAAAATTTATTTGGCGGGCTGCCATTTCATTCAATTTAATTAATACATTTAACATAAAGCCCAATGTGATGAAGAAGATAAGGCCCGTTTTGTTTTTCTGTAAGGTCTTTTTTAGTGAAGAAAAGGCCAATTGTGAGGGTTAGAATTACCAAAATAGGTTTAATTGGCGTAACGCAAAAATCCCACACGTGAACTGTGATAGAGAAAAAAACAAAGACACTCTTCCTCTATAGTAGACGCATCAATCTCGAAGTGCGTTTCTCTTGAATCTGCGTTTTACAACAGCCTCTCTTTCCCGGCTACGAAGATCAATATCCATGGCGGTTTGTTCTTCCATCTTTTTTCTTCCTCTTATTGCGGGAATGATTTTGCCGTAGTTCTTCCGCTTGCATACGAGTTTGATTGCTGCTATTTGCTAATTCGTTGTTTTTTTTTTCTTTCTGGAATCGAATTGATTTGTGTGTCTATCGCTGTTGATCTGTATACGCAAATCTAGATTGTTTTCAGAAATCCTGTAACTATCTCTATCTATACGTGATCAGTTTCTAATCTCAGCATCTAAGATTTTCATCTCCTGTGATTTTTCTAGGTTCGGTCCATTGATTCTATTAGGTGATTTGATTCCCCTTTGTGAATTTGTTTGACGATATCAGTTAAAGATTAGAGTGGGACAATGTTGAGATAAGCAGCTAGCTTCATTCTAATTTTGTGCTTGTCAATCAGTTGGTTCTGGAAATAAATCATCTGATTTAGAATGTTTAGCTTCTTCTGTATCATGTTTATTTCCTGGGTGATTTAAACTGCCATTATGTTGTTGTTCTCTGCTTTTTATGCTGCTTAATTAATGCAAATATCACAGTTAATCTCTAGCCAACCTGTCTTGGTACCTAGATTAGTGTGTGTTTACTTACTATAATTGTACAATCTTGTGAGAATCTAGTCTTTTTGTCAATAATATGGAACCTTTACTTGGATGCAAAAATTAGTTAGTTTCAGCAAAAAGTTTAATTAAACGCATGTTTTATTGGCTTTCAGTAATGATTTTAACTCTTGCTGATGACAGATGAGATCAGTAAAAGTTAGCAATCTCTCCTCAGGAGCAACAGAGCATGATATCAAAGAGTTCTTCTCTTTTTCCGGTGAAGTTGAAAGCATTGACATCCAAGGGTTAGTCATTGACCGACTGCCATTAGCTTTTTTTTTGTTAATATTTCTGCTTTGAGATAAGTGATGGTGAAATCAAAAGCCATTTGAAAGGAATGGAGCGTTTTCTCAGCTAATTATATAATTTTGTCTCTTAAACGTTAATATTTGACTCTTAGCTTCTTTTGTTTTGATTTCATGTTTTAAATAGCAGTAACGAGCATACTGCCTATGTCACATTCAAAGATCCTCAAGGAGCAGAGACCGCTGTGCTCTTATCAGTGGGTTCACTATTATTCCCCTTAACCTCCTTATTCTTATCATATTATTATATACCTTCAACTAGTACATATATGCTAAGTTCAGTGTCACTGTTGGTTTAATATGGTAAGAACACTCAAAGAGTTACTTTCACTTTTTTTGTCCTGTCTCTGGAGTAAGTAAATTAGTTTGCTTATAACTTGCAAAAATTGGAACATTTGTAATTGCAGTCATCATACTAACAACTAGGATGCGTTTTCAGGGTGCGAGTATTGCCGATCAATCTGTCATCATTGAGATGGCTCCTAACTACACTCCACCTGCTGCCCCTCATGCTGTAAGGTTTTCCATCTTGAGAGATACGATTATATTTTTTCCATTTATTAGGAACCAGAAATCATTTCCGTTGATGTGGATTATTTGTAATAACTTGCATAGATGTAAACCTCTCTAGATTTGATCTTCAACATTCTTTAGTAAAAATAGTGTGTAAACAGCAATCTGTAGAGGTTTTAATATATGTTCATTTCGCAGGAAACACAGAGCGGTAGCGGAGGCGTGGCAGAATCGGTTGTCCAGAAGGCAGAAGATGTTGTGAGCAGCATGTTAGCAAAGGGTTTCATCCTCGGTAAAGATGCTGTCGGCAAAGCAAAAGCTTTTGATGAGAAACTCGGTTTCACTTCAACCGCAACCGCAGGAGTTGCTTCCATAGACCAAAAGATCGGTCTAAGCCAAAAAATCACAGCTGGTACAAGCTTGGTGACCGAAAAGATCAAAGGGGTGGACCAGAGCTTCCAGGTCACAGAGAGGACCAAGTCTGCCTTTGCGACTGCGGAACAGACGGTGAGCAGCGCGGGAACGGCCGTGATGAAAAACCGTTTTGTGTTGACAGGTGTGAGCTGGGCGGCAGGAGCGTTCAACAGAGTTGCTAAAGCGGCTGGAGAGGTGGGACAGAAAACAAAAGAAAAGGTTGAAGCTGAGCAACCACCACAACCGTCAGAGTCACAACAGCAACCACCAGAAGGGTATACTCCGATTCATTCGTCTGAATCGAGGCACTAAATCTCATTACATTGAAAAGGTTGTTTTTAATGTTGTTTTCTTTGATATGAAAAAGTTGGATTTTTTTTGTCTTGCGGATGAAAAACCTAATGCTTGGATCTTCTCTATTCCTAGTTGGGGTTTCTTTATAAGATATCATTATAGTAGCAGTACATTATTTACTAATCTCTTTCGGGTCGTTGAGGAGCAGCTTTATTCACCTCATATCATGTCTCTGCTTCTTGTCTTTGCCTTTGACTGAGGGATAATTTTCAAAAGCAAAAGCTTGTATTGTGAAGTTAAAAAGCCTTATGATCGCTTACTTAAACCATTATTTGCAAGGATACGATTGTCTAAAACGTTGCTGATTCTGAGCTTCTTCTGTTTGGTCTCATGTTCTTACTAGTAGCATAGTAGTTAGTTATGTCACATTCAAAGATCTTCAAGGAGCAGAGACCTATGCATTGAACTACATATAAAAAATAGTCTCGACTCTCGAGTTAAGAAAAGTCAAAAAGCCCTAGAAAAAAATTCTGCCCTTTTATTGAGTAAGCATTAGAAGCAATGGCATAAGGCCCAAGCATTTTTCAAAAGAGAGACGGTATTGGTTTAAAGACAAAGTCAATGGTTGTGGGAGTGACTGAACCTTATGGTATGGTTGTGTGGTCGACAGGATTTGGTTCACGTCCTGTCATCAAGGACTTTATGCATCAGATTGGTCAGGGTTAGGTTTCATATCAAGTTTGACTATAATGATTTCATTTCCACCTAACTAGATTGCTGAGTATATATGTTTACAGGGGCATAGGCGTGTATTGGCAACTGATGAATGGCTTAGAGTGGATGGATGTGAATAATCATGTGATAGTGTCTATGCTTTAGGTGGCACTGCAACCATCAATCAACGCAGAATAATGTTTCAACACTTATACATAGTATTCTAAAAATCGGGTATAGATGTAACAATTTTTTTAGAATGATTTTTTTTGAAAAATTGCTTAGAGGTGTACAAGCGCCTGAGTAAACAATAATCCTCTATAAGTGCCCTAACCACCGACTCGTGATTTTTTTTGCATATTGCTTATATATGTCTTCCCTTGTGTCATGTATCAGATGATATGAGTGACCTTTTCAGAGTTTAATGTGTTAGTTATGTTTGTCAGGAAGATAAAGCTGAAATATTCAGTAAAGCAGACAAGGGAGAGACAGGAACATTGAACAAGAAAGAGTTAAAAGGTGTGGTGAAAGACATTTGCCAGAGGTACCCTCAAGTGCAGCTTTACTTGAAGAAGAAGAAACTAAGAAACATTGCAAACTTGCTCAAAAGTGCTAATGATGATGAGACAGAGGTCAACATCGAAACGTTTAACCAAGCTCTCTCTGAAGTAGATACTCAGATGAAGAATCTTCCAGCAACTGCACAGGTGAGAGAGCTTTTTCTTCTAGGCACAGTATTGCAATCAAATGTTGAAATCTCTCGTTCTGATTCTTGATGATATTAACAGGTTGCATCAGAACAAGGGAAGTACCTAGCAAAGTGCTTCAACAAAATGGAGAAATGTGAGAAGAAGCCAGAGGGTCCACTGAGGTTTAGAGGAGAGGGTCGACACCGGTTCCAGCCGTTCAGGTATAGACATTTAGGATCGTTTGCTCCGCTTGGAGGGGAGCAGACAGCAGCAGAACTGCCAGGGGATTGGGTCTCCATTGGTCGCAGCAAGCCAGTGGGTGTGGTACTCTGTCTACGCAAGGAAGCTGGTGAGCTGGCGCACAAGGTCGCTCGTAGTCTCTGACTGGGTTCGACGCTTTATCTTTGGCCGTGACTCCAGCAGCATCTAAGCTTTTTTTTTATATTGTTTTTTTTTATTACCAAGACAAAGAACTAAAATGGAGGAATCCATGTCCTCTCAGTTCTTGATGTTATGATGTATCATATATAGACCCAGCCACAATCGATGTGTTCAAACCGGAAAAACCCGATTCAATCTATTATCTTAAACCAAACCAAACCAAAATTAGAAATAATCGAATTAAACACATCGTCTTCTTCATCTTCCTTCTCCTTCGATCGTCTGTGATTGATTTCACTTCCAAGTATCAGATCTAGCAATGGTTGGAAAACATCATCACACTTCCCACAGACCCAGATCGAAACTCCTAATCTTCATGCTTATCCTGTTCTCCTTGTCTCTACTCGTCATCCTATACACCTTCTCTTCCTCCGCCCGCCCCTCCGTCCCCCAGCCGGAGACGTCCTTCGTTGCCTCCCTTGAGCAATTTTTGATCCATAAAGCGCCGAAGCTTACCTTTAGAGATGACACGGTACGTGGAGAGAGTGATGATGATCTGAGGAAGAAGCTCGATGAGATGGTGTTCGAAAGAGAGAATCGATTGTTGAACGAAGATCCAGTCGGGTTCCCGGTAAAGGTGTACGTGTACGAGATGCCAAAGAAGTTTACTTTGGATCTTCTCTGGTTGTTTCACAATACTTACAAAGAGACCTCGAATGCTACTTCTAATGGTAGCCCTGTGCATCGCCTTATCGAACAGGTACTTTAGATCATTAAAGTCTGAGACTAAACAAGCACGAGAGAGAGATAAAGAAGAAAGCTTTAATGATTTTGATTATTTTGGTTTCATTGTTAGATTGATTGAACTAGAGACCATCATTGTATTTGTGGGCCATTTTAGAGCTACTTGATTGGTTCTCTTCAGCTGCACTTATGATCATGCTTTGTGTTTCTTAACTGTTTGTCCTTCGCTTGTATTGCAGCACTCTGTTGATTATTGGCTCTGGGCTGATCTGATCTCCCCTGAATCCGTAAGGCGTTTGAAAAGTGTCGTGAGGGTCCATCAGCAGCATGAAGCCGACTTTTTCTATGTTCCGTTTTTCACTACGATCAGCTTCTTCTTGTTGGAGAAGCAGCAATGCAAAGCACTCTATAGGGTGTGAGTGAGCTTCAGTTATATGTTTCTTTCATTAGAACGAGTCTTCCGTTTTAGGTAGTTCCTCTGTAGTTTTCATCTTCATGTGCATTTTTAAAAAATTCTTTTGGGAGTGTAGGAAGCTTTGAAGTGGGTCACAGATCAGCCTGCTTGGAAAAGATCTGAGGGAAGGGATCATATCTTTCCTATTCACCATCCCTGGTCTTTCAAGTCTGTCCGCAAAAATGTAAAAAACGCAATCTGGCTTTTACCAGATATGGACTCCACTGGGAACTGGTGACTCTATATTTTCCTTCTTTAACTGATTCCGAGTCATGTAGTCTACTCTCCTAGCTATACTTTGTTGATTCTGTTTGAATTTGACTTTGTAGGTATAAACCTGGGCAAGTCTCACTGGAGAAAGACCTGATTCTGCCTTATGTTCCCAATGTGGATACATGTGATGCCAAATGCTTGTCAAAGAGTGCACCAAAGAGGACCACTCTTCTTTTTTTCCGAGGGCGGCTTAAGAGGAATGCTGTAAGTCTCATGCCAGACCTAAAAAATACGGACTTTGCATTAAATCTAAAGTGTTTTTACCTTTTCTTTGAGGGCGACTTGTTTAGTGTTCCTTTGATAATTTTAGTATTTCATCATACTGGAAGCTCCCATTCGTCTGCCTTGTCCTATAGTTTGTCTCTCATGATGTGGCTACTGAAATGTTCGCTTAGGGAGGTAAAATACGTGCCAAGCTTGGTGCAGAGCTAAGTGGTGTCAAGGATGTAATAATCACTGAGGGTACTGCCGGAGAGGGAGGAAAATTAGCAGCTCAAGGGGGCATGCGTAGGTAAATAATAGGTTGCTTCCAAACCGTTTGGTTGCAACACAGTGTTTTCTAACTATGTCTGCCTTCTGGCAGATCTTTATTCTGTTTGTGTCCTGCTGGTGACACACCATCCTCGGCGAGATTGTTTGATGCCATAGTCAGTGGCTGTGTACCTGTTATAGTCAGTGACGAGTTGGAACTTCCGTTTGAAGGAATACTTGATTACAAGAAGGTATATGTCAAAGAAAGAAAAAAAAACAATTACATTGGTCCTATATTCCTGAATTTGTCTATATATGTAGCAAGGTCTTTATAACTACTATCTTCTTTGTTCGCCCTTATTTCGGTTCATTTATTTTCCCTCTCAGGTTGCTGTGATCGTTTCTTCTAGTGATGCTATACAACCAGGGTGGCTTATCAATCATCTAAGAAGCCTTACACCTTCCCGAGTCAAAGAATTCCAGAACAGCCTTGCTGAAGTAAGTACTTCCTTTTTATTATCTTCACAAGCACCGGTTTTCAAAGTGACATGAACATACTCTCATAGTTTACCTTACACGAAAGGGGCATAGCCATTCCAATCGAATTAGTGGATCTTTATATCTTCTGAGCAGTATGGTTATTTTAATCTTTTTGTAGTACTCGCGGCATTTCCTATATTCCAGCCCTGCTCAGCCATTAGGTCCAGAAGACTTGACATGGAGAATGGTATGTACCTACCAAAACTTACACATCTTAATATATATTACCAATAAGCATTAATAATATCTTACAGCATGTTTTGTAACAAATTGACGTTGCACAAAACGAGAACACGGTAGATAACAAATTCATGATATACTTCTGTCTTTGTTGTCTACATCCGTTGCCTTTTAATCACCCTTTCAATCTCAGTAGAAACTTACGGCAATATCAAAGTACAAAAAGTTGGAAAAATTTGATGTTCTTGTTGCGACGACAGATAGCTGGAAAGCTGGTGAACATCGAGCTTCACACAAGGAGGTCACAAAGGGTTGTGAAAGGATCTAGGAGTATTTGCAGATGTGATTGCTGGAGACCCAATTCTACAGCCTCCAATCCATTGAGTCCTCTCTTGTCTTAAGACCCATCATCACTCTTCTTTACTTTTTCAGTGGTAAAGTCAACTGGATATGTATACAGTATACTCAAGGTCAAAGCTTTTGAAATTACTATACAATTGAAGTTTTGCTTATCTATTACCGTTCCTCAGCCCTCCACATCAGCATTGCCTATCCCAAATCGTGACACATGTTTTTCTCTAAAAAAGTTTTGTTTGATTCTATTTGGGCCATATTCTAAGCCCAAAACGTACTATTGGCTCTTATCTCAATTTTTACCATGACAAAACCAACAAAACTATTGAGCCACTCTTACAAATTTCATTGGAAGATGAAATTTGGGAAAAAAAATAGATTCTCAGATTTTCACAAATTTTATGTGCAATACTACCTGTAACAAATATGATGACCAAACAATATATATATATATATATACAAATCACAAAAGTTAACTTATACAATATAGAAATTATAATCAAACGAATATGAAATAGCGTTAAACATATTGATTAAAAATGTAAAGATATGTCGGGAAAAAGTATATTGTATATTTTTGATAAAAATTCCAGTCACATAGATGATTACGAATCTAAATAAAAACTAAATTAGTAAGTATAAAATGATGTGTATCAAATAGTTATATAATTTATATAACTTTAATTTGAAATTCTATTAAACTACAAATGCTTTCATTGCTTTTTCTCTTCAACCCAAAAACGGAAAAAGCTATATGAATACATAAATATATTCCGAATCTAAATCTTTTAATTTACAATGAAAATGGTCATTCTAAAAAATAAAATATTAAGACAGTAAAAAAAATTAATAAAATAAATATAAATTAAAAGCAAAAATTAAGTAAAATAAATCAGGAGAATAATTTAGATTTTTAATTACTATTAAAAATATAAATCAACCCGTGCGCATGTTCAAAACCTTTCATTCCACAAGTTTTTTCATGTTTTCCTATTGGAACCTTTGGTTTTAATTGACGTCGCTAATTTAACATTTAAACCAACTGATCGAGCTGACAAATCGGTTTAGCATTGTCATTGTCCTATGGCTAAATCTAGACTTTACCACCTTTCTAAATCCGACTTGTTATGCCTTAGATCATCATTCAAATGACGTAATTCAGATTGCCATTAAGGTTCCTTAAACCAATCATCCCACTATGAAAAAGAGAAAAATACACTAAATGATTGTAATAATGATTGAACAAAGTACACATTACTCCTATTCAACTTTCATGTAGGATAAATGTCACCCACATTAAACTATGAGAATTGTTTTTATAAAACAAATAACTCAGCACTATGAGATTGAAATAACTAAAATAGACATTGTGAGGCCAATGTTTAACCATAAATTTATTACGAATCACTTGGTATAAGAATAAATCTCAACCATTTTGCAAAAATAATACCCCACAAAAAACAACGAGGACAACCTCCTAAGCGCAAAAAAACAGTTACTCAATGGACTATGTGTTCCAGACTTAAACGACCAACAATACAAAGATCCTTGAAAGCCCACATAGTTTTTGAAATAGATTAGCCAAACACTTCTTCTCCTATTCAAAGTGTTCATATAAATCAAATTTATCAGTATTGTATACTATAGATCAGTCTCAGAAGCATACAAACTCACTCACATCACATTAAATTCCTCCTCCAGATGACCTCATGCAATCATTTCCTGGCGCACAACATTTTTAAAAAGCTAAGATCATTATCACACATATCAGTTCCAAATGCAAACCTAATGCACTATCATCTGTCAACTTACAATTTTTTAGAAACTCAAATAACAAACAAGGTATGATCTTAGAAAATAAAGTATAAAAATTGTTCAAGGTTAAATGTTAACAAAAAAAATTACAATATATGATCTTAGAAAACAAACTAGATTTATTATATTCAATTAAAAGTAATTTTTAAATGTTTATAAAATTAAAATACATTTTAATATAAAGAATTTTATTATAAACTTACCCGTCCGTAGGGTGGGCCAACTTTAGTCATGTGAAAATGTTATGAATCTTAATGGTTTATAAGACTCAGTATGTCCTCTCTACGAAGTTTTTATTCTCTCATTGGACTTGGAAGAGTTTTACACCACCAGCCTGTCGAAATGTCTTCTAATATAAAAGTTCTCTAAGTTGAACAAAAATATTTGTTTAGGCTTAGATATCTTCTTGAGTTGCTGACATTTTCATTGTTGACCTTACAAAACTGTTTTTTTTTAGTCTCAATCAAAAGAGTTGCTCATAGGTACTTCTTAATGTGCAAGAACAGTGCGGTAATTTGGTTTTCTTCAAGGTCGCAGAAAAATGGAGGGATGTTATTTTGTTTTCATATTTTCCATTATACACGTTGTTCAGGCTCAGCAAGGTAACCACATTTTAGGCATTGTTATCTTTTGTCTGTTTTCTGATTAACCAAAGAGCATACATGTTCATTGAATGCTATGATGTTGATCATTCTTTTAACCACATGCCTCTTACCAGGATTCATCAGTTTGGATTGTGGGTTGCCAACCAATGACTCTCCTTATATTGAACCGGTAACCGGATTAGTTTTCACATCAGATGTAGATCACATCCAGAGTGGAAAAAGCGGCAGAATTCAGAAGAATCTGGAAACATCTCACATAAAGCCGTATTTGTTTCTTAGATACTTTCCAGATGGGGTACGGAATTGCTATACTCTAGGCGTCCTTCAGAACATAAAATAACTGATCAAAGCTGTGTTTGTGTATGGAAATTACGATGGATTCAGTGATTATCCGAGCTTTGATCTATATCTAGGCCCAAATAAGTGGGCAAGAGTTGACTTGGAAGGAAAAGTTAATGGCACTGTTGAAGAGATTATTCACGTACCGAGGTCGAACTCTCTGCAGATTTGTCTTGTCAAGACAGGTAATTCTTTGCATTCATATCAGCTCTGGAACTGAGAGCTGTTGAGAAACGATACTTACGTTGTTCAAGACGTTTCCTTGAAGCACTTATTTCGGAGGTACCATAGACAGTCAGATCGGTTAATACGGTAAGTGTTGGACTTTCACTAATTTGGTGTAATATATAACTTTTCCTGAACTTAGCCGCAATATATTATTAGAAGCGGCAAAAATCAAATTCTAAAGTATCTATGTCTGACCAATATCAGGAACTTTCCTATCAAAGCACTTATCATGTTACTTTGGCAATGTAACAAACTTATTGAAATTTGTTGTTTATGGTTGCTTTGTAGTTTTTCATAGACTAGTATTTGTGAACTGGTGAATATATTAGTAGTGATACATGGTTTATTAATCAATGTAGATGTGTTTTCTGATGTCTGCAGGTATCCTGATGATGTTTTTGATCGTATTTGGTCTCCATTCTTTTTACCGGAGTGGAGCCAGATAACCACCAGTCTTGATGTGAATAATTCTAACAATTTTGAGCCACCTAAAGCGGCATTAAAATTAGCTGCCATACCTAGAGACGATAATGAAACGCAATGGATAATTAACTGGACTTTGGATAGCCCTACTGAGCAAGTTCACCTGTATTTTCACTTCGCTGAGCTTGAACCTCTAGAAATAGAAGGCAACAGTACCGAATTTCCCGCCAACTTCATGAGATTACTCTATACAAGGGATATGTCCATTGTGGTAAATCGTAACGTTGCTGTTGATTCTATTGTCCCTTTAGAGTTGGCTGTAAGTACGGTAGACACCGTGGTGAAGAAATGCGATGGCGGTAAGTGCAGTTTGCAGCTGGTAAACAGGGAGGGGTCTCCAACAAGACGTCCACCTCTGGTTAATGCTATGGAGGCTTTCACAGCAATCAAGTTTCCAAACTCAGAAACAAATTACTGATGATGGTATGTACATATCTCAAATACTTTTATTAGGATGAATAAGTGCCCTCCAACTATTCCTCCTAGAAGGAATCAAGTCAGCCACAAGAAAGCATTTTTTTGTAGTGGTAATTGCTGAGAAAACAACTTGGCGTAGTTCTGAACATTTTCGTTAATTCCCGTTCCTTGATTTTTAACGTATGGTATATCTTTAACTTTGTGACAGTCGTTTCTATCAAGATTGTTCAAGATACGTATGGATTGGACAAAACTGACTGTCAAGGAGATCCATGTAGTCCCCAGCAGTATTTGTGGAGTGGGCTAAACTGCAGCTACATGAACATGTCTCCTTCACCCAGAATCATTTCTCTGTAAGTGTACATACAAATTTTTGTCATATCGCAGTTATAATTTATATACGTTCTAAAGTTCTTACTCCTGAACTGTGTCCTTGATCTTATATGTAACTAGAAACCTATCTTCACACGGATTAACTGGAAAAATAGTGCCGCATATCCAAAATCTTACACAGCTGCAAATATTGTAAGTACTGCCTCAGTTAAATGTGCTGTTTGAGCATTAATGGCTTTGCCAAGGTTATTATGGTTCTATTCTTTTATTTTAAGATAGTTGACTTTTTAATTTCCTTAATTCTTTTCTCTGTATGAAAAGTTCCACAAGTGACTATATGCATCTGGTTTGCTGTTTTTGAAGAAACTATTTGGTTGTTTAAACTTGTCAGTATGCACTGCCTTTGTGAGTTGGGTTCTTCGACACATTTATGAGTTATGACAATGATTAGCACATCTTGATACATGAGGGTAAAACTATATATTTAGTCAGTATACACAAAGTAGTTACCTTATTGTTCGTGTTTAATATGCTTAATGCTAGGGACTTGTCAAATAACAAGTTGACCGGAGGTATGCCTGAATTTCTAGCCAACATGAAGTCACTATTGTTTATGTAAGCTCCTGACAGAAGTAGAACTCGTATATTTTGTCTTCTGAAATTTGAATTCGTTGCGTTTGCACGATATAACAGGTTTTTTTTTTCTTTGACAGAAACTTAAGCAATAACGATCTTGAAGGTTCCATTCCGCGAGCCCTTCTTGACAGAGACAAGCTGAAATTATAGTAAGATCTAACAGATGTAGCATTCTTTTAACGATTACTTATACCCTTGGATCACACGTATTTTCTTATGTAGCGTTGAAGGAAATCCAAAGCTTTGTGCATTAGAGAAATGCAAAAGTTCAGGCGGAAATAAAGAAATCAAAATCATAGTACCTGTTGCAAGTGCGGTAGCTGTTTTTATAGTTGTTTTGGTTGTCATTGTCGTATTCATAAAGAAAAGGCCATCAAGTATAAGAGGTATGTATTGTTGGTGGTTACATGTGTAATATTACAAAACAGTAATACAATATTAAGAAAATTAATCAGCAATTATGTGTTGATTTTTTATTTTGGAAGCTCTACATTCGGGACCGACAAATTTGTCGCTTGAAGGTAAAATGAGAAGGATATCTTACTCCGAGATACAGTTGATGACAAATAACTTCGAAAGGGTTATTGGTGAAGGAGGGTTTGGAGTTGTCTATCATGCTTATTTGGATGGTAGACAACAAGTGGCTGTTAAAGTGCTCTCTCCCTCATCAGCTCAAGGCTATAAGCAATTCAAAGCAGAGGTAACTGTGCCACAATATTCACAGTAAATCACTACAAAAGTAGAATTTGTCTTTCATATTCAATCATTACTTGATGTATGATTTCAATACTGTGTATATGGTTTGTAGGTTGAGCTTCTTCTCAGAGTTCACCACACAAATTTGGTAAGCCTTGTTGGATATTGTGATGAACAAACACACTTGGCCCTCATCTACGAGTACATGTCTAACGGAGACTTAAAAGCGCATCTCTCAGGTACTGTGATGTTTATATTTTTATGTTTAATTGTTTCACAGGTAACTATATCACAAGGTCTTAACTATCATTAATCATTTATCTCCTGGTTAATACAGGGAAGTACATGGAGTGTGTTTTAAACTGGGCAAACAGATTAAGAATAGCCGTGGAGACTGCACTAGGTCAGTGCTAGTTCCTCCTTTTCCTTAAAAATAGTCCGTTCTTTCATTACTATGAATGCCTTTGTTTTCTTATAACTAGGACTGGAGTACCTGCATAGTGGATGCAAACCACCAATGGTTCACAGAGATGTTAAAAGCGTGAACATATTGTTGGATGAACATCTTCAAGCTAAACTAGCTGATTTCGGTCTTTCTAGATCTTTTTCTATTGGAGATGAAACTCATGTGTCGACTGGTGTCGTTGGCACTCCTGGATACTTAGATCCTGAGTAAGCATTAGTATACATAATTCGATTTTAGTTTCTTAGTGGTTAAAAAAACGTAATTTGTTTTGTATCTTTGTCTTTGCAGGTATTACAAAACACATCGCTTGACTGAGAAGAGTGATGTCTACAGTTTTGGGATTGTGCTATTGGAGATCATCACAAATCAACCAGTGATCGAGCAAGCTAATGAATACCCTCATATCGCTGAACGTGTAGGAAATATGCTTACAAGAGGCGATATTAAAACCATCGTGGATCCCGACCTCCATGAGGAGTATGATTCTGGCTCTTTGTGGAAAGCTCTTGAACTCGCGATGTCGTGTGTGAATCCTTCTCCGGCTGCAAGACCAGACATGTCTCATGTCGTTCAAGAACTTAAAGAGTGCATGAAATCTGAAAACTTGAGGGCAGGATTAAGCCAAGTCATGGAGTCTGTGGGAACCGAAATTCACACCGTCAATTTCTGATAAAGATTTGTGGAGGAAAACCAAGTTAACCCGATCTTCCTTGAAGGTCCCGGATATCTGCTGGGCCGCACACGAAACAATCAATAAAAATAGAAGTTGCGAAAATAGAAATCGTAAAAGATGAGCGGAAGAAAGATCTTATTTCTGAATTCGCGTTTTGAGCGTGAACAACAGGTTAGAAGTAAACTACAAGAGCTGTCGCTAGTCCGGTCGCCTAAGTCTATCCTAGTTGAGTCGCAGCTCGCTAGTGAAAACAGAAAAGAATGCTTAAATCGCTCTAAGTGCTAAGTGCTCGAAAATTTGTGATCTGGTTTGCTTCTTGCTCAAAGCTCTCCTTATATACTCCTCCTATGACGGTCTATCTTCTCGCGGGCTGAGTTGGGCTTTTTCCATTTTCGTCCATCTTTGTGTTTATCGGGAAACTTGACATTTATCTTCGGAAATCTTGACATTTATCTTCTGGAAACTTGACATTTATCTCTTATGTGAGGATAAGGATAAACCGTCATAGTTATCCTTCCTTTTCGGAAAATCGTACGTGGGCCGTTTAGGCGTTTTTACGGTTTTTCGAAAGGACCGTCTTTGAAGGTCTCGGTGTTTCCGAAGGAACCTCAATTCCTTGTTTAGTCGAGGAAGTGGTGTTCTAGAGTAACCGTGATCATGCCAAACTTGCGTAGATTGATCCGAACAAGCTAAGATGGGATCGAACCGGACACGATAGGAACAAGACCGGGACGAGGGCCGTGGACCGACGCCAGGCCGACCCGTGCGACGGGTGCCGCCGGCGCCAGGCCGGCCCGCGTGACGGGTGCCGCCGGCGCCAGGCCGGGTGCCGCCGGCGCCAGGCCGACCCGTGCGACGGGTGCCGCCGGCGCCAGGCCAACCCGCGTCCCGCGTGCCGCCGGCGCCAGGCCGGGTGCCGCCGGCGCCAGGCCGGCCCGCGTCCCGGGTGCCGCCGGCGCCAGGCCGGCCCGCGTGACGGGTGCCGCCGGCGCCAGGCCAACCCGCGTCCCGGGTGCCGCCGGCGCCAGGCCGACCCGCGTCCCGCGTGCCGCCGGCGCCAGGCCGGGTGCCGCCGGCCGCCAGCCAGCCCGCGTCCCGGGTGCCGCCGGCGCCAGGGACCGGCCCGCGTCTCGGTGCCGCCGGCGCCAGGCCGGGGTGCCGCCTGCGCCAGGCCGGCCACGCGTCTCGGGTGCCGCGGCGCCAGGCCGGGTGCCGCCGGCGCCAGGCCAGCCCGCGTCCCGCGTGCCGCCGGCGCCAGGCCGGGTGCCGCCGGCGCCAGGCCAGCCCGCGTCCCGCGTGCCGCCGGCGCCAGGCCGGGGTGCCGCCGGCGCCAATGCCAGCCCGCGTCCCGCGTGGCGCCGGCGCCAGGCCGGGGTGCCGCCGGCGCCAGGGCCAGCCCGCGGTCCCGCGTGCCGCCCGGCGCCAGGCCGGGGTGCCACCGGCGCCAGGCCAGCCCGCGTCCCCGCGTGCCGCCGGGCGCCAGGCCGGGGTGCCGCCGGCGCCAGCCCGCGTCCCGCGTGCTGCTGGTGCCAGCCGTCTTGCCGTCTGTTGGTTCGTTCGATCTTTCCCTCGTCAGTCGTTTGCGGGAAATCTCTCGAGTTTTGGGAGGGTCTCTAGTCGTAGATCTCGAGATAATTGTTCCAACGAGATTCTGCGAGTATCGGGATTTTGGATGGACTTAGATCTTCAGACTTTCCGTCTTCGAGGATGAGAGCAATGTGGCTCCGAGTTTTTAGATATGTTTAAAGATGAATCTTTAAAACAATCGGGAAGGTTTTACGGAAGACTCATTGTAGATCTCGGAGAATCCAGACATGGATTTCAAGGGACCAGGATGCTGTCATTGCCCGAGATCGCGAGACGATCGCATTGATGGGCGCCAGGACCCTCGCCGTTGGCGCCAGATGGGAGTGGACGAGCCTTTCGTGAGTTTTATCGAGCGACGACCCGTTTCTTGGATTTGATCGTCGCTTGGCTTTTCTTTCGAGGACTTTCGGGTGACGATTTCGTCATTGACCGATTTTGACCCCAACAGTTAGCCCCCCAGCTAGCTAGGAACCGTAGAGCCTGTCGGGTCCTAGCTTGCGGTATAGCCGTGTGGAAAAGTGTTGAGATGTAATCGTCTGCCGAAAATCGGGGTAAATAGTGATTTTACCTCCTTTATATGGAGTAAGAAATCTCTTTCTTACTTCATCACAAGGTTTTTACTCTCTCTCTCTCAAGAATCCTTTCTCTCTCTTTAAGAACAATGTCTTCAAGATCCTCAAAGAGAAACTCTTCTTCCCATTCATCCTCGGATGACTCTCCTGCTCATGTATCGGTAAAGCAGGAGGAGTCGGTCGAGGAGGAAAAGAGGAATGCGTATTACCGAGCCCTTGTAGGTTCGCCCCCTATACTGCCAGAGATCCCTGTTCCGAAGAGGCCTCTGAGGCAGCCTGGTGCTCCTTTTGCGCCGAGCTCGGTTTCTCGTAAATATCTCAAGGTTCTTCGAGATTTTTACCAGGTTCCTGAAGGAGTCAAATTTCGGATTCCCGTTGGTAACGAGAGTGCAAGGAATCCTCCGCAAGATTTCTTTACATGTTACGAAGCTTTCTTTACGTACTGCCGTATGTGGTTCCCAATTCCTGGTGCCATTGTTCGTGCGCTTCACCGCTTCGAACTTTCGATCAGCCAACTCAGCGTTCCTGCCTTGGAGAGTTGGCTTGGCGTACTAATTGCTAGCTACGAACTCGGGATTGATCTTGGTCCCGATGATTTTGAAGGTCTTTGGGGTACTCGGCCGACGGGGAGTGATGGTTACTATTCCATGCTGCCTAAGAAGGATATGGCCGTGATTCAGGGGACTACTTCGAATCCCAAATCGTGGCAGGAGCGTTTTTTCTTTGTTCAAATAGATGGCGAGTCTGTCGAGGAGAGCTGCCTCCATCTATTTCCGCGGGCATGGAATTTTAACCGAGGTAATATGACGAAAATTCTGTTATCTATCTCACTTTTTCGGAAGTGCGTGTCTTTGACAAAATTTTCGTTTTGTAGGGAACAACCCTACCGCGCATTTGCCTGGTAATGTTTTCGTCAAGAGAGATCTTCTTCGTCAAAGGCCGTTTTTCTGGAAATCCTTCACCCTCGAACGAATCCGAGATGCGGTTAACCTTTATCGGTCCCGGGGTTCTGTTCCGTCGTACGACGCCGAACCTGTTACCGTGGTTCCTTCTCGGAGGCGCAGACAGAGGTCTCGTAAGGGGAAGGAAATCGACGATGGGGAAGGCTCGGAAAACCCTTCACCGTTGGGAGAAAAACCTAGTTTTGTTACAACGGAAAAAGATGGAGCCAGCGGTTTTCCACCTATCAACTTCTTTGATGGCCTTCCTCCGGAGTTTACTACTGATGAGTCGCTGGAGGATGAGGAGAAACAACGGGTTTTTGCCGAGGGCTCCCAACGTGTCAACGAGGTTTGGCCCTTCGAACTTCTTTAACCTTGCGTTTGAATCCGTATATGAGCATGCTTGCTGATCTTGAGTTTCATGCAGGGACTAAGAGTGTTTAGCGAGGCGCTTGACTCGAGTTTCCGCAAATCCAGGGTTGCTAACTTCAAGACCACAGAAGCGGAGCGAGAGCTTTTCCGGTTCCGTCAAGAGGTGAAGGCACAGAACGCGAAGCAAGCTGAGCTTCACGCTCGGGCTCTCGTACGGGCGGAAAGGAGAGGAAGAAGGATGGTCGCAGCGGAGGTGGCAAGACGGGCGGAATCGTTTGCCGCTGAGTTTCAATGCTTTAAAGAAGCTCAGGAGTTTGTTGGTGATTTCCGCGAGTGCCGAGGTTCGGTCGTAAATCTTTACAAGTCTCAGAACCCAGATTTCTCTTTCGATTCCGAGATCGCTGAAATGAAGGATTTCATGGCCGAGTGTGCTCATGCTGAGTCCTTGGTTCCTCCGGTAGAAGAAAGAGTCCGGAGACTATGGGAACCAATCGAGGTTTCCGAGGATACGGTGGAGGTCGGAGCTGATGAGAATACCGAGAATGGTGGGAATGCTCGAGGTGTGAATGAAGAAGTGGACCAGCCTGCTAGTTCATTTGGGATTTCTGCATCCGGATTTCTCAACGTTGACTTCCTTTTGTGAATTGAATTTTCTGGCCGTATGTGGCCGTTTTTAGTAATTTTATCCTGCGACCGTTGGAGGTTGCATTCTTATGTTTTCGGGACTGGCCGTTGGTGGCTTTGAATCCCGCCGTCTTTTGCGGTTTTTATGAATATGAAAATTTGCGAGATTTCGTCTTTTGTTTCGATTTATACTTTCGTCAAGTGTAGAGGGAAGGATGCGAGTAGTCACTTCGTATCCTAACTCTTTTTTTGTCGCTTGGTCCGTATGCTACTTTTTAGCGAGCGTTTTTAGGTGTAAGCGATAAGAGACATGTTTTGGGATCTCGTATACGATACTATGTCTGTGAGATGTCAAGATCCAGCAAGACTGGGTTTAGGGCAAGACCTAGGTTTACTCTCAGCTTTGAGGCTGTGCGATGACTGATCGGCTTTCGTTTTGCCTGTTAGTGATTTCTTCCTGATTCTTTTTGTTTAAAGTCCGCGACTAGTCGCCGGCTTATATGACTTGTGTTAAAAGAATCGAGCTATCTTCGGAATATATCCGAGACGCTAAACCAAAATTTTGGGTTTCTTGTATAGCGCGCTATGATATCCTTGTCGGATGTAAGAGGACCTTTGTAGGTCTGACTACGATTTTGTATTGAGTGAAACGTTTCTTATGAGCGTCCGTCGGGGCCAATCGACGGGCGTGAGTTTATTTTTAAGTCGCTGGTGGACTGTCTTTTGCGGATAATACGAGTTTAGTTATCTTTTTAAGAAGTTGCGACGTCTCGCGTTTCTTTTGAAGATATGATTTTCGTTTTTCCGAAGCGTTGATGCGTTTAAGTAAGTATAAAAGATAGAAAGAATTTTATTAAAAAATTTCGAGAAGTTTAAAGTACATATGCGGATTCTCGCGTTTTTGTGGGAGTATAGGAGTATACGCACCCAGTCCCCCCCCTTTTTGGTGAGGGGGATAGCTGAACTCGTCGGGTTTCGACGAGCTGCCTACGTACCTCTTTCGAGGATCAAGCCATCTCGTAGTTCTGATAGTTGCTGCGGACGTTTTTACTCCCCGTGCGTCGCCGTTCCGATCGTGCTGGTCGGATCAGCGGTGTGTGCGGGGGTCGAGCTGTCCGGTCCTACGGCGGTGGATTCAGAGGCTTTGTCGTCTTCTTGAATCGTTGCCTGTTCGGACGATTTTGGATCATCTTTCCTCGAGTCTTCGGGAATGTTGTGTGATTCCTTTGCTCGTTTCGGGTTGGCCGCAGGGGCGTTCCGATCTTTTCGCAGTTTAAACTCGGCTAGGTAACAGAGTCTCGACTGTTTCTGACTACCCCAGATGGCTGCGGTTCCGGTCGGAGTCGGGAACTTGATACCTAGGTGATATGTGGACGGTACTGCCTTCATGGAGTTGATCCAAGGGGTTCCCATGATGGCGTTGTAGATGGCCGGGTTGTCGACTACTGCAAACTCGACGATCTTTGTAACTTCCTTTGCCATGACTGGGAGTTTTATTTTTCCGAGGGTCATGGTAGTGACGCCCGAAAACCCCGTCAAAGGTTTTGGCTCAGGGATGACTTCCCCAAGTGGGATCTTCATCCTGTATAGGGTGTCGCGGAAGATGACGTTGACCGTGCTTCCAGTATCGACGAGAATGCGGCCGACTTCGAGATCCTGGATGACCAGGTCGATTACCAAAGGGTCGCAGTGAGGTTTGTCGATTCCGACGGTCTCGTGTTCCTCGAAAGCGATTGTGTGGTTAGGAACATCGCTGTCCGGGAACCAGTTGGAACTGGTCTCGGCTTTTCGCCCGTAGGCTTTTATCGACGAGACAGAGTCCTGGTAGAACTGTGATCCTCCGATGATCATGTTTACCCTCTGGCGACTGCTGTTGTTTCCTTGGTCGTCCTGTCTTCTTCCGCGCTTTTCCCCTGATTGGTTTTCGGTCGCGCGGTCTTCGGAGGTAGTTTTGTTAGTCTTTGGGCGGTCGGAATCCAGGAGCAAGTCCTTTATACTCTTGACTTTTGATAGTTCGCCGGTGAGGAGTTTTGCGGCGAGCCGGGCGCCGAGAACCTTGCAGTTCGCAGTGGAGTGGCCTCTGGTCTCGTGGAACTCGCAGTAGGAGTTATCCTTGTACTGGTTCCTGGTCCAGGTGTTTCCGGAGGTTTTGCCCTGCTCCGAGTTGATGGCGTAGTTATGCTCGCCTTGGACGTCTTCCCCTTCGTGATGGACGTATTTGTCGTTACGAGAGGGTTTCTTCTTGGACGCGGTTTTCTGCGGTCCGTGCTTCTGCGATAGAAGCTTCATCTCTTCTTCCATGATGATGAAGTCTGTTGCCTTGTGGAGAGTGTCCTGGATTGTCCGCGGCTTTTCCAGTAGTATCCACTTTCGGAACTTTGACTTGTACCAGAGAGTTTTTCTCAGGGCGTCGATTGCGACATTGTCGCTGATGCCCGTTACTCTGGCCATCACCAGTTTGAACCTTCGCATGAAGTCGCGGAGTGACTCGTCTTCCTTCTGAGCTAGACTCCATAGATCCACGTCGGACGTTTCTCTATCCATGAACATGGAGTACTGTTTGAGAAACGCCGAGGCCAGTTGGCGGAAGCTTCCGATGGAGTTCCGTTTGAGCCGGGAGAACCACTCGAGTGCAGCACCTTTGAGATGCTCGACGAAGAGAAGACAATGACCTGCGTCCCGTTCGCGCTCCGGTAGTTTGCACCTACCCATTGCGATCTGGAAGGACTGCAGGTGCGACTTGGGATCCGTCGTACCGTCATAGATCGGGATTTTGATCTTCCCTGGGTCTGAGATGCGTGTTTCCGTGATCCGAGTGGTGAACGGTGTTTTCCGTGCTTCCTCGAGAAGTCTATCGATCTCGGGGGCGGAACTGGTCGCCTGATGGATCTGCGATTTTACCGCTTTCACTTCAGCCACGGTCTTTTTGAGAGATTCACGGAGATCACGGATCTCGCTACTGCCGCCGGCGTTCCTCCGAACCTGTCGACGCTGGTCGCGATAGATCCGAGTTTGATCTTCCGCGAGTTCTTCCTGCTCCATCCAGTAGAGTTCTTCTTCCTCTTCTGTCATGGGCCTATCGAAGGATACCGTCTGCCGAGCGGACTGGCTTCGGGTTCTCCTGGGGTGGATGTCAGCGTCTTCATCGGAAGGATCCGATCGATCGCTGACATCTAGATCGATGCGCTCGACGTCGCTTTCCTTGTTTCCCGCAGCCGGGAGTGGAAGGTCCTGCGAGGTCGTTTGCTGTCCTCTCGGAGCCGTTTCCTCGGGAGTGGGCTCTTTCGGGGCATCTTTCTCTCGTACTTCGGGAGATCCGAAGTCGAGTCTCCTGCCGCGGCGTGCCTTGGTGGATCCGCGCGGCAACTTGCTCCTCGCAGTTAAGGTATCGACCTGTTTTGCGAGCGAGGTTATCAGCTTGTCCTGTTGTTCTGCCCGCGCCTGGGCGGAAGTAAACAGTTCCTTCATCTGTTTGAGCGCCTCAGTGTTTGCATCAGCAGTGACTGTGGACGCGTCTCCGGCTGGAGTCTTCTCAGCGTTGGCATCGACGGGTGTGCCGTCTAGCGCTGGCTGATCCTTGGTGGTGTCGGCTGACATGATCGAGCGTGTGCAGTTGCGAGATAGATAGATCCGTAACCCCCCCTCCTTCTAGCGCCAAACTGTGGGAACCGAAATTCACACCGTCAATTTCTGATAAAGATTTGTGGAGGAAAACCAAGTTAACCCGATCTTCCTTGAAGGTCCCGGATATCTGCTGGGCCGCACACGAAACAATCAATAAAAATAGAAGTTGCGAAAATAGAAATCGTAAAAGATGAGCGGAAGAAAGATCTTATTTCTGAATTCGCGTTTTGAGCGTGAACAACAGGTTAGAAGTAAACTACAAGAGCTGTCGCTAGTCCGGTCGCCTAAGTCTATCCTAGTTGAGTCGCAGCTCGCTAGTGAAAACAGAAAAGAATGCTTAAATCGCTCTAAGTGCTAAGTGCTCGAAAATTTGTGATCTGGTTTGCTTCTTGCTCAAAGCTCTCCTTATATACTCCTCCTATGACGGTCTATCTTCTCGCGGGCTGAGTTGGGCTTTTTCCATTTTCGTCCATCTTTGTGTTTATCGGGAAACTTGACATTTATCTTCGGAAATCTTGACATTTATCTTCTGGAAACTTGACATTTATCTCTTATGTGAGGATAAGGATAAACCGTCATAGTTATCCTTCCTTTTCGGAAAATCGTACGTGGGCCGTTTAGGCGTTTTTACGGTTTTTCGAAAGGACCGTCTTTGAAGGTCTCGGTGTTTCCGAAGGAACCTCAATTCCTTGTTTAGTCGAGGAAGTGGTGTTCTAGAGTAACCGTGATCATGCCAAACTTGCGTAGATTGATCCGAACAAGCTAAGATGGGATCGAACCGGACACGATAGGAACAAGACCGGGACGAGGGCCGTGGACCGACGCCAGGCCGACCCGTGCGACGGGTGCCGCCGGCGCCAGGCCGGGTGCCGCCGGCGCCAGGCCGGCCCGCGTGACGGGTGCCGCCGGCGCCAGGCCGGGTGCCGCCGGCGCCAGGCCGACCCGTGCGACGGGTGCCGCCGGCGCCAGGCCAACCCGCGTCCCGTGCCGCCGGCGCCAGGCCGGGTGCCGCCGGCGCCAGGCCGGGTGCCGCCGGCGCCAGGCCGGGTGCCGCCGGCGCCAGGCCGGGTGCCGCCGGCGCCAGGCCGGCCCGCGTCCCGGGTGCCGCCGGCGCCAGGCCGGGTGCCGCCGGCGCCAGGCCGGCCGCGTGACGGGTGCCGCCGCCCAGGCCGGGTGCCGCCGGCGCCAGGCCGACCCGTGCGACGGGTGCCGCCGGCGCAGGCCAACCCGCGTCCCGCGTGCCGCCGGCGCCAGGCCGGGTGCCCCGGCGCCAGGCCGGCCCGCGTCCCGGGTTGCCGCCGGCGCCAGGGGGGTGCCGCCGGCGCCAGGCCGGGTGCCGCCGGCGCCAGGCCGGCCCGCGTGACGGGTGCCGCCGGCGCCAGGCCAACCCGCGTCCCGGGTGCCGCCGGCGCCAGGCCGACCCGTGTCCCGCGTGCCGCCGCGCCAGGCCGGTGCCGCCGGCGCCAGGCCAGCCCGCGTCCCGGGTGCCGCCGGCGCCAGGCCGGCCCGCGTCTCGGGTGCCGCCGGCGCCAGGCCGGGTGCCGCCGGCGCCAGGCCAGCCCGCGTCCCGCGTGCCGCCGGCGCCAGGCCAGCCCGCGTCCCGCGTGCCGCCGGCGCCAGGCCGGGGTGCCGCCGGCGCCAGGCCAGCCCGCGTCCCGCGTGCCGCCGGCGCCAGGCCGGGGTGCCGCCGGCGCCAGCCCGCGTCCCGCGTGCTGCTGGTGCCAGGCCGTCTTGCCGTCTGTTGGTTCGTTCGATCTTTCCCTCGTCAGTCGTTTGCGGGAAATCTCTCGAGTTTTGGGAGGGTCTCTAGTCGTAGATCTCGAGATAATTGTTCCAACGAGATTCTGCGAGTATCGGGATTTTGAGATGGACTTAGATCTTCAGACTTTCCGTCTTCGAGGATGAGAGCAATGTGGCTCCGAGTTTTTAGATATGTTTAAAGATGAATCTTTAAAACAATCGGGAAGGTTTTACGGAAGACTCATTGTAGATCTCGGACAATCCAGACATGGATTTCAAGGGACCAGGATGCTGTCATTGCCCGAGATCGCGAGACGATCGCATTGATGGGCGCCAGGACCCTCGCCGTTGGCGCCAGATGGGAGTGGACGAGCCTTTCGTGAGTTTTATCGAGCGACGACCCGTTTCTTGGATTTGATCGTCGCTTGGCTTTTCTTTCGAGGACTTTCGGGTGACGATTTCGTCATTGACCGATTTTGACCCCAACAGAGTCGAAGAGTTCTGTGGACCAAGACATGAGTTCTGATTCGGGAATGACTCCAAACGCACGGTAGTGATCTGATATGTGTCCAAAGCGATCATTGTGATGTGTCCTCAAATCCGACCCGCCTGGAGTGATTCTGAATTTCTGATACTCATTGATTTGTTCACATTAATATAAAAATAAAAACAAATTTCAACTGTATTCATTTTTTTGGAAAGCCGTGAGAACCTGCAACTAAACCATTAACATTTTAGTATTCAATGTGTATTATATATAGCAAATAAAATCATGTACGTGTATGTATGTAATGTATTAGACATTACGTGTGTGTGTTCTTTTTTGTCTTGTGTTTATGTTAAATAACTATAATGAGATTGGTACTTTACTCCCTTAAATATTATTGACATTTTGGACCAAAGCTACGTACGCACGTAGATAGAGGATGCTTGAAATACTGCCGAGGAGACCGTGTATTATTATTGACATCGTCTCATATCTTATTGTGCTTACACGTTTTTTTGAGTCCCCATTAGCAACGCGCACACTATTACCTACGAGTACGACATTCTGTTTTTTTTTTTCTTATTTTACCGGAGAAAAAATACAATATATAATATATTTTAGTTTAATCTTACATCTCCTATTTAAACTATCTAGCGAATAATAATTAGAAGAAAAATATATTCATTTCCTTTCAAAAATATATATAATATATTCTCTCTATTCTATTAAATATATAATAGAGAGAGTAAATATTCAATTTTCATTCAAAAAAAAAAAGAAAAGAGGAAATATTCAATAACAAAAAAAAATGGAAATAAATAAAAACTTCAAATGCGGTAAGAAAAATACGGTGTTTCTTAAGTTCTTACTGTACTACTTTCTACCTTTCTACCTTGTCCGAGCCCGCTGTAAAAAAAAAAGTCTGCTCCGTCCACTTGTTTCTCGGCGGTGTTCCACCTTCGTGTCCGCTGTCTCCGCGTTAAAAGCTTTTTTAACTTGAGTAATAAAATTGAAATCGGGCAGAAAGATCTTCTTCCCTCTCGATTTCTCGTGTCTATTAAACAAAGTTTAAGCAATTTCTTTTATTTTATTTTCTTTGTTTCACATAATTTTAAGATCTTTGAATATATATTATATAAATATTTGATTAGCAAGAGAGGAGTGCTTGACAAGACATTTTCCTTACGGTTGCTTGCCACCAAACCCTAGAGAGAAGAACTTCGCCGCTTGCTCAGCTGCTGCTCCGGCGGTCGGTGCTTCTCACCACCGTCGGGAGCGGTCCTGTGTCATCATTTGCTATAGTTCTACGGTTTTAATTTCGGGAATTGGTCATCCTTTTTGTTCGTGGTTTCAGATCTGGGTTAAAGAGGGGAATCGAGGATCTGGTCTCGTTTCATTATTGCTTTGGCTCGGTGGGAGATTCGCTAGGTGGTGGGCTCGTCGGCTTTTGTTTAGTAGTGGTGTTATGTTCAACCCGGTTCCAGAGCCATTGAAGGTTAGCGGTCAAGCTCGAGCCTATGTCTCTTCTGTTTGTGACCACGCCGAGGTTGATGTGTAGCTTGTGTCCTTTAAGTCTCTGGGCGTTGATTGAGTCTTTGTAGAGGAGACAGATTTGGTGGTTGCTGGTGCTTAGTCGATTGGATTCTCTGTGCTCCCTTTGTGTCTTCTGCTTGTCTGAGTTCCTTTTGTGTGGAGTGGCTCCTGGTCTTTGCTTAGTTTCAGGTGAGGTTTTGGTTTGGAGAGTTGGGTTCAGAGTCGAGTCTGGCGCCATATGTCAGGTCGAGGACCTGTTGACGGTGCGGCATAGCTGCTGGGGCATTGTAGGTGCTTTCACGTCGTTTCTGGACTTTCTTCAACTCTAGCTCCTTGTTGCTCACCGTTGCTTCAGAGATTTTAATTCTCGGTTGGGTCGTTGTTTCGACTGGGTGTTTGTGTGGGCATGTTCTAGTGCTTCTATTCCGAGTCTTGATTCTCTCCTCCATTGTTGAATTCTCAGGTAGTGTTTTCAAGGTTATGGCTTTCTCTTCGTGGTTCTAGTTTTGCTTGGAGATGCTTGGTTCGATGGCCTTTTTCTTCAACGGTGAAGCGTTACGAAGTCTCTTGTTATGCTTTCGGCTTCTTCTCGGTGAAAAGGTTTGGTTATGAGGCGTGTTTCCTCGCTCTGCTGTGAAATTTGGCAGATGGACCTTTGCTGTCTTTCGGGTTGGTTGTCTAGCTTTCCAAGCGTTGCTGGTCTGTCCTGAATGGAGGCCTGTCTTCGTTTCGTTTGGCTGTCTCTTTGAAGCCTCCGGAAGTCTAAGGCTCTTGGTCTTTTTCCTCTCCTGCTTTGTCTTTGAACTTTCAGTATCTTAGGACGTCAAGTTTAGAATTTGAATGGTTTTCTTAAGCTGCCCGGGTGTGTGGGCTATAGTCTCCCTTCTTTGGGTTTTAGCTGCTGATGATATTCCCTTGTTCATTCAGCTTATGTAATAGTCTTTGTACTCCATCCTTTGAATGAATTTCAATTTGGGAAAAAAAAAAAGAGAGGAGTGCTTGAGTATTTGCTCACGACTAAGTCCCTTTCTTCTTCTTCTCTTTCTTATTCAAGTCTTTCTTCCTTTCACTATCATCATCTCTTCTCAGATTCTCAAAATGCTTCTCATCACAAGTTGGCTGGCACGACTTGACCGCGTTGAATCGTTCAGACAGATTTGTTAATTACAAAGTGTTTTTTTTCATCTTGTCTGTTCTTATTAATACGAAGATCTGAGTTTCTTCTTCTCTCTTCCCCTGTCACCGTACTTAAAGGTATTGTAACCTACCGTTGGTTTTAATGTTTTTTTAATTACTTTCCTATAAGTTCATGGTGCGATCGTCTCTTCTTGTCTGAATGTCATCCCATCTCATCTCCTCTCTTTCTTTTCACTTCTTGTTCCCAAGAAATCTGTATAGGATTTTCGATATTTCTTCTGATTTGAAAGCTTGAAAACTTCATAAAAGCTCTTCCTTCTTTTTAAGGTAAAGGTGATTCCTTTTTGTGTTGCACTTTAGTTTTCTAATTTGAATTTTTATGTAAACAATGATTGCACTGTTCCCCTGTTTTCATTAATGAAGATTATGATGAGCTTGTTGTTTGACTGAAGCGTTTTAGATCCATTGATTGATCTGTTTCTTTGTAATGAAATTAATGTTCTAGACTATGAGCATTACGATGTCTTTGTTTTTTCTTCTTTGCTAAGCATCTGTTTTCTTCACTTTGCTTCCTCAGGGATCTGCCAAGAATGGCATCCAATAAACATTTCAATAATAGTCAATCAGACCTATCAAACAACTCTGATGCCACCGATCCAGCAAGGCCTTTTGTTCCCAACACAGTCACATTCGCTAGAAGAACCAACTCCGGCCGCTATGTCAACTACTCCAGAGACGACCTCGACAGCGAGATTGGCAGCGTTGACTTCACAAACTACACCGTTCACATGCCTCCAACACCGGATAACCAGACGACGGACCCTTCCATTTCCCAAAAAGTCGAAGAGCAATACGTCTCCAGCTCCATGTTCACCGGAGGATTCAACAGCACCACCAAGGCTCACCTCATGGACAAAGTGATCGAGAGAGAGGCTAACCATCCGCAGATGGCTGGTGCTAAAGGATCCTCCTGCGCCATCCCTGGCTGTGATGCTAAGGTTATGACAGACGGGAGAGGTCAGGATCTACTCCCTTGTGAATGTGACTTCAAAATCTGTAGGGACTGCTTCGTAGATGCGGTCAAGACCGGTGGTGGGATCTGTCCCGGGTGTAAATTACCTTACAAGAACACGGATTTGACTGACCAGGCTGATCAGCAGAGGCCTAACGGTGGCGGAGGCGGGTCGAAGATGGAGAGGAGATTGTCGCTGATGAAGTCGAATAATAAGTCAGCTATGGTGAGGAGTCAAACCGGAGATTTTGATCAGAACCAGTGGTTGTATGAGACAAGTGGGACTTATGGTTATGGGAATGCGTTTTGGACAAAGGATGGGAACTTTGGGAGCGGTAAGGATGGAGATGGTGAAGGTATGGAGACGCAAGATTTGATGAGCAGACCTTGGAGACCACTTACTAGGAAGCTGAGCATTCCTGCTGCTGTTCTTAGTCCATACAGGTAAGAGACAAAAGTATTTTAGATCATTAGTTGCCAACACGTTTCCAGTTCGATCCACTTATTGTACGAAACTACAATGTGCACATTGCTCTTAGACAAATTTACCTAATATGCATGCTTTTACTTGCCCCATTTGCATATCCGGAGATAGGTTTATTAATGGGATTTACACCTGAGTCATTTAGAAAGAAAATCTTAATTGAAATGTTTTTTTTTTCTTTTCTTGCAGGCTTTTGATATTGATCCGTGTGGTGGTTCTTGCATTGTTCTTGACTTGGAGGGTTAAGCATCAAAACCAAGATGCTGTATGGTTATGGGGAATGTCTGTGGTTTGTGAGCTTTGGTTTGCCTTCTCTTGGCTTCTTGATCAGCTCCCTAAGCTATGTCCGGTTAACCGTTCCACTGATCTCCAAGTCCTGAAGGAGAAGTTCGAAACGCCAACACCGAGCAACCCGACAGGAAAGTCAGACCTTCCTGGACTAGATGTGTTTGTCTCTACAGCAGATCCGGAGAAAGAACCTCCTCTTGTCACTGCCAACACCATTTTATCGATTCTAGCCGCGGAATATCCTTGTGAGAAGCTTGCTTGCTACGTATCAGATGATGGAGGGGCGCTTCTCACGTTCGAAGCTATGGCTGAAGCTGCGAGCTTTGCAAACATATGGGTTCCTTTTTGTCGTAAGCATGTGATCGAGCCGAGAAATCCTGACTCCTACTTTAGCTTAAAGAGAGATCCTTACAAGAACAAAGTGAAGTCTGACTTCGTCAAGGATAGGAGACGTGTTAAGCGTGAGTATGATGAGTTCAAAGTCAGGATCAACAGCTTGCCTGACTCCATCAGGAGACGTTCTGATGCTTATCACGCTAGAGAAGAGATTAAAGCCATGAAGATGCAGAGGCAGAACAGAGACGATGAGCTTATGGAGCCTGTTAAGATTAAGAAAGCTACGTGGATGGCTGATGGTACTCACTGGCCTGGAACTTGGTTGACTTCTGCTAGTGACCATGCCAAAGGTGACCACGCCGGTATCATTCAGGTATAACGTTGATTCCTTAACCATTTTAACTTTCTTGGATGTCAAGTTCCAGACTAGTCCTGAACATATAAACCTAGAACTGAATCGAAAAAACAAATTCTAAACCAAATCGATATTCACAAATAAGAGCATAGTTATTTCTTATATCTCTAAAACAAAAAAAAAAACAAAATCAAAACAAACCAGAACTGCATGACTACCAAAAAATCTAAACTATAGTTTATATACCTAAAATTTGATTATATTTAATTTTAAAATTAACAAATATTTTTTAACTACTTATAAACCGAAATACATCGATATTTTTTACCTGGAATATTTTTAAATTATCTAAATTATCAGAAAGAGCCGAATTAGTTGAATAATTTTATCTGAAATATTTGAAATTACCCAAAAACCGAAACCAAAATGACCAAATTTTTCCGGGTATTAGCAGGTTTCTACTATTATTATTGCCCAAACCAAACGAAAACCAAACAGAATTTCATAGATAACCTAAACGGTTTTAATATCTTTAGAACCAAAAAAAAACGAAAAAAACAAACAAACCGGAATTGACCAACAACTCATCTTTGTCTGGATTGATGCCAGGTGATGTTGAAGCCACCTAGTGATGAGCCACTACATGGAGACTCCGAAGGGTTCATGGATCTAACCGATGTGGATATTCGACTCCCTCTCCTTGTTTATGTCTCCCGTGAGAAGCGACCTGGTTATGACCACAACAAGAAGGCAGGAGCCATGAACGCACTAGTAAGAGCTTCTGCCATCATGTCAAACGGAGCATTCATACTCAATCTCGACTGTGACCATTACATATACAACTCCGAGGCGATGAGAGAAGGTATGTGCTTCATGATGGACCGAGGAGGCGACAGGCTTTGCTACGTTCAGTTCCCGCAACGGTTCGAAGGTATTGACCCGTCTGATCGATACGCTAACCACAACACCGTCTTCTTTGATGTCAACATGAGAGCTCTTGATGGACTCATGGGTCCGGTTTACGTCGGAACCGGTTGTCTCTTCCGGAGAATAGCTCTTTACGGGTTTGACCCGCCTAAGTCCAGAGACCGTTCCTCTGGTTGTTGCGGTTGCTGTTTCCCTCGTGGTAAGAAGAAGAATCATATCCCCGAGGAGAACAGAGCTCTGAGGATGGGTGAGTACGATGACGAGGAGATGAGTCTTTCTATAATCCCCAAGAAGTTTGGTAACTCCACGTTCCTTCTCGACTCTATACCCGTCGCTGAGTTCCAAGGCAGGCCTTTGGCGGACCACCCGTCCGTTAAAAACGGGCGCCCGCCCGGTGCGCTCACCATTCCACGTGAGCTTCTGGATGCCACCACCGTAGCCGAAGCTATTGCTGTCATCTCTTGCTGGTACGAGGATAAGACCGAGTGGGGATCCCGTATCGGTTGGATCTACGGTTCGGTCACCGAAGACGTCGTGACGGGTTACAGAATGCATAACCGTGGGTGGAAGTCGGTTTACTGCGTGACGAAACGCGATGCCTTCAGAGGCACGGCACCTATTAACTTGACGGATAGGCTTCACCAGGTTCTCCGTTGGGCTACTGGCTCTGTCGAGATCTTCTTCTCGCGTAACAACGCGCTTCTCGCTAGCCCGAAGATGAAGATCCTCCAGAGAATCGCTTACCTAAACGTCGGTATCTACCCGTTCACCTCCATCTTCCTTATTGTATACTGTTTCCTTCCTGCCCTCTCGCTCTTCTCTGGTCAGTTCATCGTCCAGACGCTTAACGTCACGTTCCTCGTCTACCTTCTCATCATCTCCATCACTCTCTGCTTGCTCGCCTTGCTGGAGATCAAATGGTCAGGGATCTCGCTGGAAGAGTGGTGGAGAAACGAACAGTTTTGGCTCATCGGAGGAACCAGCGCTCATCTCGCGGCCGTGCTTCAGGGCTTGCTTAAGGTCGTAGCTGGTGTTGAGATCTCATTCACGCTCACTACCAAGTCAGGAGGAGATGATGTGGACGATGAGTTTGCGGATTTGTACATGGTGAAGTGGACTTCGCTTATGATCCCTCCTATAACGATCATGATGGTGAATCTGATCGCTATTGCGGTTGGATTCAGCAGGACGATTTACGCTGTGGTTCCTCAGTGGAGTAAGTTGATAGGAGGAGTGTTCTTTAGCTTCTGGGTGTTGGCTCATCTTTATCCTTTTGCTAAAGGGTTGATGGGGAGAAGAGGAAGAACGCCGACGATTGTGTATGTCTGGTCTGGTCTTGTGGCTATTACGATCTCTCTTCTTTGGGTTGCTATTAATCCACCGGCTGGTAATACTGAGATCGGAGGATCTTTCAGTTTTCCATGATAGGTTTTGGTTGGTTGGTTGGTTCGTTGAGTGCGTCTCAAGAAACATAACTCGTCCTTGGACCTTTTTTTTTTTTATAAAACTCACATTCGTTTATTATATTTTTTTGTTATTTCTGTCTGATTAGACAGAGATCGGCTAAATATAGTTTGAACGAGACGAGTGAATGTATACTTATTACTTAGTTTCTGTGGCTGTCTTTACTTTTTCTGGTTCTCTCGTTGTATCATTTATAACATATGTTTTTTTTTCTTCTCTTTTTCTATTGAAAAATAATGTATTCTCGATTGAAACTAAACATCAAAATAAGAACAAAAGCACGATCAAGAGATTGCATCTCTACGGTGAATATTGCAAAATAAAGCTAGTCTTTGTGTTCAAGATGTGGGAGATAATAAATTTAATTATATAGTTCTGACAGTTTGTAGACGTGTATCCAATCTTCATGACTCTACGTGACAACCATGTGAGAAAGCAATGCATTATTGTGATTACTTTTCAAACAAGAATCTAATGTATTGGACATTTAGAAGCATGATGTTTAGTAGATCTCAGAAGAAATTTCGTCAAAATTAACCAAATTCGAAACTAGTGTTATTTGTTTTGGATATTTATTTTATTTTGAACTTATATTTGTTAGTGATATTTATTTCATTTTTATTTTCTCTTTTCTTCAAATACTAACAAAAGTAACATCTACGTATGAAAGAGGAACTCTTACATACAAAATTATAATTTGTCATACATCTGTTATTTATGTTTGAAAGTGTAAGTCTAGAATATTAATTACTTCTAAAATTTCTTATTGTCTTTTTTTTTTCTGAAACTAGTCGTGTAATAATCTAAACTCATAACCTAACTGGGTTCAATGTAATATACATGTCAGCATTCAACAAATAAATAAAAAGATATTAATAACTACTATTATTTATTGATATAGTTTCAGCTTTTACTTGAACTCGAGTATGCACTTGCAATTTATAGTATTAGATTTAACACTTTAAATCGTACACATCATATTAGTTGAACAAACTCTCTGCAAACTCGCTCACCATGCGGTTACCATGATCAGTCAATTTGGTGGAAAACAACACACGCATGTCCTTGGCTAAACCTTATCTATATATCACTTAACCAAAACTCATCGGATAATATCTGAGAGATTATATCTAAGTATCCCATCCCATCATTACATTCTCCCAAAATAAACCCCCAAAACGAACGAAAAATGACATTAGAAGACATGAGAGCTATTCAAACTCATGTGAAAATCTTTTTCATTTTAGTCATAATCGTAACAGCGTCAACAAGAGCACAAAAGAGTCCTCATCATGGAAACAACCATGACCTCTCTATCGCCATAGAAGAAATGGAGAAAGCAAACTACTTCTCTTTCGTGATGCTCATCAACATGTTACACTCCACAGACCCTAGATTCTTAGCCAATATAACATTCTTGATGCCAAAGGACAAAACCCTTTCAAGATCAAACATCATCCAACAAGATTCTATCTCCGAGTTCTTGCTTCGCCACTCGATCCCTTCTCCTCTTCTTTTCGAGCATCTCAACCTCTTCCCCAACGGCTCCATTGTTCCGTCCTCTTTACCACATTACACCCTCAAGATCTCCAACGGTGGAAAATTAAACTACTTTGTCAACAGCGTCAAAATCATAAGCCGTAACATTTGTAGCTTAGGTTCTATCAAGTGCCATGGCATCGACGGTATATTACCATCTCCAAGTGTTATCAACGATGATTCTCCTCGTGATAATGATCACACTTCACCATTCATTTCTTGCCCTAGCAGTCACAACAATAGTGAACACGATAATCCTCATAACAATAGTGATCACAATAGTTCTCGTCCTGATGATCATACTCATACTTACAATAGTGATCACAATAGTTCTCGTCCTGATGATCATACTCATACTCATCACGTTGCTCCTCCTCCGACCAGTAGTCCGACTCTTGTGCCAAAATCAGATTCTTCTACGCTTCGTGAGGGCTATACAGGTTTTATCGTTCTTCTCGGATTACTATCGTGCGTGATGGGCATAGGAATGGCCATGTAAAGTTTAACTCCGCGGACAGCACGGATAACACCTACTAATGTGTAATTTTATTATTCACTTGTTATTATAGTTTTTACATATATGTAACAACAAGAAAATATGATCTTTTTATATATTGTAGCCAATTCAAATATGTTTATAATCCTGAAATTTCCATCAAAATATATTTTTATAAAATGCTTGTATTATTTGATTCAAATGTATGACCGACTAAGAATTATAGTCTTGCAGAAATTGATCTAAATAAATACGTAGGTGCAAGAGCGTTTCAAAAAAAAAAAAAAAAAATTAACTAGGCTTACAAATTTTTCATCAGTTAATAATAATATTGTATTTATTTCATGGTATTAATGCAAGAAATTAATGTGTAATAGTATTCACATGTTAAAAGAAATTTTCTATTATGGTACTAATATAGTAATATATATGTATATATAACTGGACTATATATGTTACTAATATTATTTCAGAAGTAGATTTATAAAAAGAATTATATAAAATAAGATTTAGAAATTTTCTTTGTAAAATTTTATATTAAAATAACAAAGTTAAAATAAAATGACAATATATTCATCAAAACACATATAAATGGACCGAACGAGTTGGTTTATCGGGTCAAATAACGGGTAAAAACCGACCCGAGATCTAAACCCTACCAAAACCCTGGCAAAAATCTCTCTGCTTCCATTTCTATGGCTGCTGTAAAAAAAAAAAAAAATTCTTGTTCATCAAGTCAATTTCTTCCTCATAAAAATCCTTAAGAACCTAATCTAGTCTCCTTTTAATCCATTGGAGAGATTCGAGAAGCAAAAAAAAAAAAACAAAATGGCTCAGAAGTGTGCGATTGGTTTGATCTCAGCTCTAGCAGCTTCCGCTTCTCTCTCGAAATCGAGTATCGCTTCTGCAGATGGACCTCTCAACTTCTCTGGCTTCTCCACTTCTCCGTCTCCTCAGCAGCAGCAGCAGGGTGGTTCCACTACTCCGTCGGGATCTGGAAAAGAATCTTCTTCTGTGTCTGGCGAAGAATCCGATGCTCCTCCTCCGCGGATTCGGAACGATAATCCGAGAACGACCTCAGCTGGGTTCGATCCCGAGGCGTTGGAGCGAGGTGCAAAGACTGTGGAAGGGATTAACAACTCCGCTCATGCCAAAAAGGTTCTGAATTTTTTTTATGTTTGTTTGTTTCTTTAGATTTTGAGATTGTAAATTTGTAGAGGGCTATACATAGGTCTGAGAAGAATCTCAATTTTGTACGATGAAAATCTAATGGAAGATAGATAGGTTTTGAATTAGAAAGCTTTTCATGTTAGGATTCTTGAGGTAAAAAAAAAGTGTTTGTTTTGTGTTATGAGTTATGCTTTTGGCCTCACAGTTGGTTTCTGGTAGGTATTTGAAAGAATTAAGACACAAGAAGAGACGAGGCAAGCTGAGTTTACTGCTAAGGCTCAAGAGTTTAAAGTTCTCCAGGCCCAAGCTGAAGCTGTGAGATTAATTTACTCTTAATCCTCATTTCCTATATGTTATTTGATTACATGGTCTAATTGTGTAGTACCTCTGGTGACCTTTTTTTTTGCCTTTGGTTGTTTAAATAATGTGCTCTTACAACTCTCTGGTTACCTACTTGAATTGACTTTGCAATTGCGGTGTGTAACCATATATCAATTGCTGCTACGTGCCTGACAATTTCCATTTTACCAGGAAAGGCAAAGGGTGATATACGAGGAACAAAAGAAACTTGCTCAGCACCAAGCACAAACAAAAGCACAGATGGCTCGCTATGAAGATGAATTAGCAAGAAAAAGGATGCAGGCATGCGCGATTTTTTACATATACTCTTCTTTATTATTTAACATAACGTTGAGGTCTTTCTAACAAGTTAGGCTGTATATATCTTGTTAACAGGCTGAGAATGAAGCCCAGAGAACAAGAAATCAAGAACTTGTGAGGATGCAAGAAGAATCAGAAATTAGGCGGGAAGGAGCTCGACGAGCTACTGAGGAAGAGATTCAAGCGCAGAGACGACAAACCGAGAGGGAGAAAGCTGAGATTGAACGTGAGACGATCAGGGTCAAAGCTATGGCAGAAGCTGAAGGGAGGGCCCGTGAGTCGAAGCTCTCTGAAGACGTCAACAGGAGAATGCTTGTCGATCGTGCAAATGCAGAAAGAGAAAAATGGGTTTCTGCCATCAATACTACCTTCGATCAGATTGGAGGTAGTGTGACACAGTATCTCTCTATCGTTTTACTTCATTCATTCTGGAAGCTTCTCTCTGTCAATTTCACCAGAGCAGTAATAAGAGTCTAATAAGTAACTTTGTGAGGCGTGTGTTTCCTTCTCCATATAAAGAAGGCTAATATTTGGGTGTCTTAATCAAACACATGTATGATTGATTACCTTTTCAATAGGTGATTGACTCGTTTTTCCGTTTTCCTAGGGGGATTGCGTATGATTCTAACTGATCAGAACAAGCTGGTTGTTGCTGTTGGAGGTATCACTGCTCTTGCAGCTGGGATCTACACAACGAGGTAGAGAGACTAAACATGGTTGGAAAAAAAACCACTCATTTAGTTCTTGTTGTTTGGAGGTTGAGGAACTTAGCTTAGCTTATAAAATTGCTTGTTGCAGAGAAGGTGCCAAGGTTATCTGGAGCTACGTGGATAGAGTCTTGGGGCAACCTTCTCTAATTAGAGAATCATCGAGAGGAAAGTACCCTTGGTCTGGCTCGGTTTCTCGTGCCTTGTCCACATTGCGTGGTGGGTCTGCATCGACAAATGGGAAAGGGTTTGGCGACGTTATTTTACATCCTGCTCTTCAAAAGAGAATCGAACAGCTAGCTAGTGCAACTGCCAACACAAAATCGCACCAAGCACCTTTTCGAAATATGCTGTTCTACGGTCCCCCAGGAACCGGGAAGACAATGGCTGCCCGAGAGCTGGCTCGTAAATCTGTATGTATCCGAGCTTTAGACTTAGATCTAAGTTTTTAGTTGTGTATTTCAGAATCTCAAGCTTTGATTTGTTAACCATTCAGGGCCTGGACTATGCGTTGATGACGGGTGGAGATGTTGCTCCCCTTGGAGCTCAGGCTGTTACGAAGATACACCAACTGTTTGACTGGTCCAAAAAATCCAAGAGGGGTTTGTTGCTCTTCATCGATGAAGCCGATGCATTTCTTTGCGAGTAAGTTGCAAATCCGCTAGCTGATGATGATAATCTTTAACTGAGTGGTTTTAGTTTTTTTTCTATGCTCTAATTTGATTTGCAAATTCAACAGGCGGAACAAAACATACATGAGTGAAGCCCAAAGGAGTGCACTAAACGCACTCCTCTTCCGCACTGGTGACCAGTCCAAAGACATAGTCCTAGCGCTCGCCACAAACCGACCCGGTGATCTAGACTCAGCAGTGGCTGACCGTGTAGACGAAACTCTCGAGTTCCCCTTGCCTGGAGAAGATGAGCGCTTCAAGCTTCTAAAACTCTACCTAGACAAGTACATTACTAAGACTACTCTTAAAAAGCCTGGTTTGCTCCAAAGCCTTTTCAAAAAAGACCAGCTGAAGATCGAGGTAAAAGGAGTCACAGAGGATCTCCTGAAAGAAGCTGCCGCGAAAACAAAAGGGTTTTCAGGTAGAGAGATAGCGAAACTGATGGCGAGCGTTCAAGCGGCTGTGTATGGAAGCTCGGACTGCTTGTTGGATGCAAACCTTTTCAGAGAGGTGATTGATTACAAAGTCGCGGAGCATCAACAGAGAAAGAAACTAGCAGGAACCGATTCAGGTAAGAAGAAATGAAAATTATACATCAACATAGGTTCTATCTGCAGGTTGTAGATTTGAACAACTACTCCAAAACTCAAAAACCCTGAGCATTGTTTATGAAAGGGTTTAGGCAGAAAAAGAGGTTTTGATTTTTCCAAATTGTTGATTCTAATGGTGAGATATAGTTTGAAAGATTCAAATCTTGTTTGGTTATTAGTCATTTCATTCAATCCTAGCATATGACTCTTTTGGCAATTGTTTTCTTTATATTGTTGAAGCAACACAAATACAGTGTATTTTATTTATTAATAAAGATAAAGATTTAAAACCCTCACTTGTTATAGAACTAACAGTGATTTGCTTAGTTTCAAAGACATTATTTAAGAGTTTTAGACTATTTCTTACGTATTACACAAGAAAACAAGACCATATAGTTCAACAGTTCGGTACTTCTTCTCAGTCAAGGTCACGAGATACCACGACAAGCTGTTTCCCAACGTTCTTACCATGAAAGAGTCCAACGAGCGCAGCAGGAGCGCTCTCGAGCCCATCAGCAACATCTTCCACGTACGTTATCTTCCCTTGACGTAAATAGGGAAGCACAAACTCCAAGAACTCAGAGTATTTGTGCAAGTAATCGATGGTGTTAAACCCTTGAATACGTATACGTTTGTAAGTAATGAGCCAGAGGTTGTATACTGCTTCCGGAACCTGCAGATTGTACTGTGAGATCATACCGCATGCTGCGATACGCCCGTGTGGTCTCATGTTTAGGATCACTGCGTCTAGCATTGGGCCTCCGACGTTCTCAAAGTATATGTCAATGCCTACAGGGAAACACCTTGCAAAAGAGAGAGAGCATATCTTTGTTTAGTCTTTCATTTGATTGTGAATATACATAGAAGACATGTTATACTTACCTCTTTAAGGCAGCGTTGAGATCGTTTTCTTCCTTGTAGTTGAATGCATCATCGAATCCAAACTTGTTCTTGAGAAGATCAACCTGAAAACATCAAAAGGGACTTAGATTCGTTAACACGATCAAGAAACCGTCCTGGTTGAAGCTTTAAGAGAGTTTACCACCTTTTCTTTGCTTCCAGCGCTTCCAACGACATAGCAACCCATCAACTTAGCAAACTGTCCAACAAGCTGACCAACAGCACCAGATGCAGCTGACACAAACACAGTCTCTCCTTTTTTTGGTGAACAGATTTCATAAAACCCAGCATATGCGGTCATACCAGGCATACCTGCCAAGAACAGAGGATAGTTAGTTTATAAAGAGAATGATGATGAACTACTAGAAAACACACATCGAACTGAGTAAATGTACCAAGAAGACCAGTGTAATGGGATAAGGGAACATCTGTATGATGGATCTTGAAGTGAAGATTAGGGATAGGAGTGATAACACTATACTCCTCCCATCCAACAGCTCCCCAAAGCAAGTCACCTTCTTTGTAATCTGGGTGTCCTGAATCCATCACTTTAGACACTCCAAACCCTGAGATAGGCTGCACAAAACAACACAACCAAACGCTTCCAAGCTAAACCAACTGTTTCTTGAAACCAAACAGGGGAACAAAAAATGTTTGGTTAGATAAAATATAGAGTTACTCCACTAGTACCTTGCCGGGAATGAAAGACAGAGCAGTAGCAGGACTAGAGGGATCAGGCTGTCTCATACGGTTGCGCATGTAAGGATCGCAAGACAGGTAGAGATTCTTCACCAACGCTGTCATTGATCCCGCCGGTACCTTGAGATTTACGGTGGTAGAGTTGATCAAAAGGTCGGATTCACTGAGGAATCCGGTTACGTAGTCTCGGAAGATCACTTGCTTGTTGCTCATTACCATCGTCTCCATTTCTCCAAGATGTTTGGTTTTTATTGTAAGTTCCCAAACGTTTATATTTCTAAACTTATATAAGCCACAGGTTTAGGAGATAATCAAGAAGTCTTGTATCTTCGTATTACTGTTAACCTTAATTTTCCATAAATTATTTTTACTTAGACAAGTGTACAGTGATTTAATTCAATAGTTCTGGGGTGAACAAACCGGTTTACGCTTCAGCAGCTCAGCTTTCCGTTTTGTTTATTTTATAAATTTCAGTATTTTACCGCTAAAACCAAATATAAACCATTTGTAACTCGGGTAAATTAAGGTTTGGTGTGATAAATTTTCAGTGGTTCGGTTTGAGTTTGGTCTATATCACAAGTAGTAATTGTTTAACCTTTTATTTAATGTGATTATATATCTACTTTTAATATGAATAAAAATATTATAAACGGTTTTGATATATGGACAATGCAAAACCAATGAAGCTAAAATTAGTTGCCTAAGCATTTTTTATTGCGCCATATTAGGTGTGATGCAAACAATGTGTTTACTATGTGGTTTTGTCAAAAAACTATACCAAATCAGTTCACGTACTACAGTACTATTAATGTGGTTTATAGTCTTTGCAAAAATAAATAGAAGAAGAGAAGGTTATCTTTCTATGGATGTTGACCAAAAAAAAAAAAAATCTTTCTATGGATAAATATTCTAGTTACTAGAAGGCAGAAACACAGGACAATTAATCATCCAACATTATTGATATTTCTTTCACTCACGACAAGCCACAAAAACTTGCATCCCAATGTTCTTACCATGGAAGAGTCCCACAAGAGCTTCAGGACCTTTCTCAGTCATCTTCAAACCTACGCTAAAACTTTCGAGTATTATTCGTAGAAATGAAAGACTGCAAAGCCTTGAATACAGATTCGTTTGTAGATTATGGTAGATTAATTGTGTACACCTACTTGGTCATCAAGATTATACTAAAACAGAACACTGTGACAAACAAAACAGACGCCCGCGACACATAAGTGCATAATAAACTCTTTAAACTTTATTTTATGACATAACTGTTGTGATAATGATAATTATTACAGTGATTTTTGAACACTGGTGATTTGTAAATGTGATGATAATTGTCTCGAGCGTCTGAACCAAAACATTGCTCAGGGTCACACAAAGGAAGTAAGAATATCTATTTAGCTTGAAGTGCAGAAAGTTTAGAGACATTTGGCTTCAATTTCTTCAAGAGTGAGACCCTTCGTTTCTGGCACAATGAAGTATATGAAGAGCATAGACAAGACACATATCACTCCAAACCCCATAAACAGTATCCCAGCTCCAAACAATTCCTGCAAACAAGAAACAGAGCCATGTGAGCCAAACAACATGTCCCAGTTCCGAATCAGATAAAAGAAAATACAAAAGAGACTACAGAGTTACAGAAGGTCTCAAAAAACAAATAACTACTAACCCATGAATTAACATATTATATATATCTAGCCAATCATTTACGAAGGGTTTTGCTACCAACTTTACAGAATTAGCTATTCAGAAAAGGTATAAACAAGTGATGATTTTTGTTTCTGAAGGGAATGGTAGATGATTTACCTTAAGGGGCGAAAAAGCAAATGTCACGAGCGCGTTTGCACCGAAATTCACAAGAACGGCTAGACTGAGCCCTCGACCTCTTAATTTAAGGGGAAATATCTCTGAGATCATCAGCCACCCAATCGGACCAAAGGATAGCTGCATGATTAATCACAAAAGAAATATTCTGTATAGAACTTCCAGCTTTAGCTGTCCTGAGTTTCATGAGAAAGTCCATGCTACTTCTAGGACAAACATTAACGTCTTGGAATACAAGTTTGATCAGCAAAACTTCAGTTCATTATTTGTTTACCTGGTAGCAGCCCACATAGAGGAGCAGTGCAACAACAGCAACAACTGGTGCGGCACTAAAAAAGATGTAGTATGACCCCAGCAGGAATAATGAGACAACCTGTTTGACAATAAAAGTTACAGGTCAAAAAATTGGGAGCACTGAATCCTCTTCATCATTGAGCCCAATATTTACGGAGCTTGCCGTATATCTACAGTACTTTTCTTGCAGTAGATTTAGAGCAAGCTCACTAAATCTTATGAGAAAAGACAAGGGGTGGAAAAAAAACAGAGGACATACCATGCCACCAACACCACCAAGAAGTAAAGGTCTCCTTCCAAGTCTGTCGATAACTACAACAGCTACTCCTGTCATAATTAACTGCAGCAACATAGGCGAGTGTTATTTCCTATAAAGCAAAGTAACTTTGCAGCCAAGGGTTCCATTAAAATTTTTCTTCGGTTCAAACAATTGAGTGGGAAAACAGAATCTTAAGATCTGGCTCTAAACTCCTTCAACGACGCAACTGTCACTCTTTAAATTCACCAGTAAAGTCTCTTACAATGTTTCCAACCAAAAAAGCTTACTCAAAAACCTAACACAGTTATAACTGCCAATCTGTAATGACACTACTTCAAACACTGATAACAGGTCAAGAAAACTGAATACCTTCAATAGACCAAGTAGAATTGAGACCCTTGTTGCATCACCTGCGGCAGAGAATCCAGCGGTCTAACAGGACAAGTTGGAGAGGGAGAACAGAAGTTAAAAATCCTCTCGTGAAGTACAAAGTGCAAATTACACTCTACAGAAAGTTTATTTAAATAAGAAAGAAAAACCTGCAGTATTGATGGTGCATAATAAAGAACACTTGGTTGCCCAGTTATCTGCCATTTGACAAGGATACTATTAGTTATTATTCTTCTAAGAAAACGAAATGATTAAGTTTGACTGTACCTGCTGAAACAAGACTAGACCTCCTCCTATGATGAGAGCTTTCTTGCACTTCCCTTGAAATAGTTCACTAAATGTGGCTTCTTTGTCTTCTCCCACAAAAGAAAGTTCAGCCAAAATCTCGTTTACTTGTTCAACAGCTGAATCAACAAAAGCAGGACCTCGAAGGCGGCAAAGAGATTTGATTGCAGCCTCTTTTTGGTTCTCGACATTCCCTTTTCCCTGTATGACACGCAACAAGAGCCACCTAGGCGATGCTGGGAGCCACCACATCCCGATTCCCATAATAACTGCCAAAGGAACACTTGTTGCATACATGTAGCGCCAACCCGAAAGAGTATTGACTGCAAGACTACCGATTCCATAACCTCCCTGCATAAAATTGTCAGGATATGTGAGAATAATTTGTTGAAGAAACAGATTTCAATAACGAGAGGAGCAACTCAACTGCTTCACATAGAGCAATAAACGTCCAATACTTCAAGAACTTACAACCATCCCAAGGACTATGAAGAATTCCTTTAGTGATACCAGCTGCCCACGTATCTGACTTGGAGCAGTCTCTGCAATGTACATTGGAGCCGCATGCATTGCCTAAAATACATAACATGCCTGCTTAAACAAGTTTCAGAAGCCAAACAACAAAGAAACTGATCAGTCTTACCAGTCCAACTCCAACCCCATAAGTTACTCGTCCAATTATCAGAACGGAATAGATTGGTGCTAGTGTAGTCGCAAGGGCACCAATGAGGAAAAAGAGTGCAGCCAGAACCAACTCCTTTCTTCTTCCTTCCAAATTCAAAATCCAACACGTGAATTTCTTTTACACGTAGACAGTGCTAAATATTTATGCCTACCGGATGAAGAAAGTGGAAAAGAAACCAACCTATAACATCAGCAATAGTAAAAGCCACAGCAGAGCCAACTAATGCACCATAAAGTGAGCCACTGGTCTGCAGAATATTGAACAATAGCTGGTAAGCAAAATTGTCTTTGTTTAAGGAGACAGCCCCAGGAGGGGAAGGATAATAAAAGATTTGCAATTACAAGCATGAAGAAGCAGGAAAGATAGGTCGGAGACTTACAACTAGACCAACATCCAATGAGGACAAGTTGTACCATGAAATCCCACTTAATGAAGGCGACTGAAAGAGAGGAAAAGCGCAGTGAGAAATCAAAGCCACAGGCTTCTAAAAGAATGTAAACAATGTACTTGCATGTGACGAGAAAAAACGGACTGGAAAGTGCAAAATACCATGATATCTCAGTACTATGTCCATAGCTCTATAACAATTAGGCATTGAAAAGGGTGACAAAGGACTTCTTTAAACCAGTTTAGCTAGACCGTGACAAAACTGTAGGACTACATAGTTTCAGAGAAGTTTAAGCTGTACCTGAAGTGAAATGGTTGCACACGAAGTTGCACCGATTTCATAACCATAAAGGAGTCCTCCCAGAGCTGGAAAGAGAAACCTAACAAGGAAACAAAAACCTCTTAACATGAAGGACAAATGCAAACATGTGCGCTGCCATTATAAGTTAACATACTTAACAATAAGTTGGTAATAAATAAATAGAATCAAAAGGTCGTTCAATCAATCTGTCAATATAGACAAACAAAGAAAAAAAATCATTGGAGAGTGTATCTGTAGATGCAGAAATACGAAATGGGCAAAGAGATCAATGAACTAGCTAGAAAAAGAAAACAGGCAAAGAGACATAGGTCCAAGCTAGCTCCAGATCATAAGTTGTGTTTCCACATGAAAGCTGTGCACAGAACCAGACACAGAGTCCTAGCCAGCTTGCAAATTACGTTAAATAATTAAAAAGAAAAAAAATAACCAAGCACAAGAGTCTGCGAAATTCATTTTCGCTCCAGTTATTTTCAAAGACACGTATGGTGAGATGAACAATGGTAAGGCTCAAGCTGATTCTATTTTAGTTTTAGGAACAAACAAACAACCAAAACAAAAAACTTGGAGAAGAGATAGAGAGATGAACTCACGGGAAGATGGCTGCGACGACAGAGTAGTTTTCTGGGGTATGATTGTCTTTAATAAGAGGCTCCCTTTCTGAGCTGATGATCTCACCAGATGATTTACCAACCTACAAAGCATACAATACATAGTTTCACAAACTTGTCAATGAAACACATGATGATACAAAAAGCATCGAAAGCTCTAATCTCAAGCTAATAATGATAATTGCGATGTTGATGGCTAAAACATGTCTAGAAAGCTCTCAAAAGTTTTCAGAAAGTCTAACTTTTAAAAAATTCAAGAGATTTTAAAAACTGGTGACTGAAGAATCACGAATGGGTTTAACTCAGAAGACCAAGTAAAAATCAGAGGTGAGACTCGTACCTCTACGAACGCGGAAGAGGTGGGTACTTGCTGCTCGGGATCAAACGCCATAGCTGCGTTTTTTTTGCGATTGGATTAATGAATTGGGGGTTGTGCAACGATATAATTAACTCGAAGCTGTTGAATAATTCACTTTTTTCTCTCTCTCTGTTCACACGCGAACAAAAAAAAAAAGGGGGGGGGGGGGGATACGCGTGGAGGTTGGTCGCGATGACGATCCTTAGAGATTGTAGTGGTATATCTCAACCGTTGGATTGACTCGAGAACAATGGAGATACATACGATCAATAAATTTAATTTCGATAGCCCCAATTTTAAAATTAAAAAAAAAAAGACTTTGATTGGTTTTCAATAGCAAAAATAATAATTCAGTTAGACCAAAAAAATAATAATTTATGAGCATACTCTACTATAATAAGAAAAGAAGAAAATAAATATGGTTAAGGATGATCAGTAAATGCATCTATCAAATCAACGTCAAAGACGTATGATTTGTGGTGCGTCGTCGTTGATTAGTTTAAAACCACGGAGAAATGAGTGTTTCAGGTTGAACATGACACGTGCCAGATCACCTGATTAACTTGCTAGTCTCTTTAGTCTTTACTTTTATCTTTTTGTCGTCCTTCTCTCTATGCCGAAACTTGAATGTGATCTTACGGCGTTGTTGGTGAGTGATTGTAGGTAGCATCAACGTCTCATGAGAATCGCTTTCTTTTTTCTCTTCATAACACAGATGTGCCGCAAAAGGTTGACTTGTCAGGTTTAACAGCCCGGAATCAAATCTGACTGTTACGCACAAGCCTTAACTCAGCTTGTTTGATTTGTGTTCAACTAGTCAATAAAAAAGATCTTGTTTCCACTGATCACGACCGGTCCTGGATAAAGCTAAATGAGATATTCGTCTATGGTTTACAAAAAAATTTAAGAGTTTGGGGCAAAACCGAATCAAATATTTGTCTATAGCCTTCAAAAAGTTTAAAGAAAATTATATAGATATAGTCCATAAATTTGAAAAAAAATTTGTTGAAATCTTTTACTAAATCATTTACAATCCCTAAATTTTCATGCCGACTATTAACAAAGAGCACTAAATCCAACCACTAAGAACCCAAAAAAATGATTTCGTTTTTTTTTAAATATAATTTAAAACTAATTGATAATTAATTGAATTAACCTTAATTACCACACAACGATTCTATTACAATGTTAAATTTGAGTTTTTCATTGGTTTTCAACTTAAAACTTATTGATGATCAATAGCTGAGGTCCGATTGGAGATTAAGCTTTCAAAGTTTCGAAGACTTTAGAATTATTCAAAGTTTCTAAAGCCAGTAATTTTACCAATCATATCTTGGTTTTCCTAAAAAATTTCAAAGTCCCTAAAAAACACTCAAAGTCTAATTTTTTCTCTTTTGTTCACATTCCCTTGTTTTAAAAAAAAAAATAGAAATTGATGAGGCTTTAGAACATATATATATATTTTTTTTAAGTTACAGTCACTAAAACAACAGCCAAATTTTTCTAAAACCAATATTTCAAAAGTCTTAACAGCCAAAGTCCTAAACAATCGAAGCCTTAAATCTTATATTTTTTGCTTAAATCTAATATTTCACAGTTTCTACTTGAGTTTTATTTTTGATTCATTTCTACTTTTACTTATTTTAGCTATCTTTGTTTTCTCTTGTAATAAAGTAGTTTTCACAAACTATGTAAAATTCAGAAAATTGATATTAATCTTAAAATTTACGCACAAAACATATAAACCGTGAATCTAAAAAATATAAAAACATTGCAATAAAACACTTTTGTCCATAAAGAGAGTTAGTGTCTGACACAAATGGTCTTAGAAGTAAAGTTTCAAATTCAAATCAATTAATTACAAAACTAAAAAAAAATAGTTTAAGAGACGAAAATAAATAATTTAATTAATAAATGGGTTAGAAAAGAAGATGAAACCAAAATTCAAAGTCGCTCCTCTTTTCTCCCCGTCCCCTGCGTCAATTCTAAGCTGTCCTCCAGAACTCTCTCTCTCTCTCTTTATATACTCCTTCCTTTTCGCACTGTTAAACAATCTCTCCTTCTCTCTCTAGATTTTGTCTCCTTCCTTCCTTTCTCTCTCCTAGGGTTTCCGCATCCTCCGCTCTCGATAGTCCATCGGAGAGTCCTAACCATCCTTCGATAAACATTCTCTACTGCGACTTTTCACATGGCGGCCGAGAAGCTAAGAGACTTGAGCCAGCCGATTGACGTCGTCGTGCTCGATGCCACCGTTGCAGCCTTCTTCGTTACCGGATCTAAGGAGGAGGTTGTTTCAATTTCTCTGGGCTTTTTCCTTTGTTTCTCCGGGAATGAGACGAATTGTAGCTAGCATCTTCTCGATCGGGCATAAACGAGTAGGGTTTAGTATACTGGGTCCGTTCGTTGTTAGGGTTTAGCAGTATGATTGATGATACGTTTGGGACTAATTGAGCCGTGGATTCGAGTTTCTTATCTCGATTTAGGGTTTAGTACTTATTAAACTACACTGGATTAGTTGTTTACTAGGTGTGGCTTCACTGTATTAGGGTGCATTTGAGGTATTCACTTTTGAATTAATCGACATTGCTCCCAAACCATGCGCAGAGAGCTGCTGCGGACCAGATTCTGCGGGACTTGCAAGCTAATCCGGATATGTGGCTTCAAGTTGTTCACATTCTACAGAACACAAAGAGCATGGATACCAAGTTCTTTGCCCTTCAGGTTAGTTTCTTCACCATCCTTGTATGCTGCTACCCCTTTCTGGCAATGTCATCTCGTTCAGTAGTTGTTCGTGTTCATCTGCTGATATATCCTTGGCATTATGCAATAATTCGACATATGTAATGCATGTCAATGTTGATATTGTATTTCGAAACAATGAAATTGCTAACAATCTAGTCGTGAGGCTCTGGCGTCTGTTGGTTATACGCATTGCTTTCGGCATATTCTCATTGGATATTTGTGTTCTATGCATTTATCCAAGTTGTTGTCTCATTTCTGTTAGAGATAGTTTGGCGTAGCGCATATGCTTATTTAGAATGGTTATTGCTTGTAAAATGTTTAGCATATTTCTTTGCTCTTTTTAATCACCAATGCTTCCTGAAGTGGTTCCGTTCTTATCCAAGTGTCAATTAAAACTGTTCGTTGTAATACTTTACAAACAAACACCATTTTGGGATCCGATGCCAGGTTCTAGAAGGTGTTATAAAGTACAGGTGGAATGCACTGCCTGTTGAACAACGGGATGGAATGAAAAATTACATATCAGAGGTCATTGTACAGGTATATACTTTTGGATACGTTGTGTTGTTCTCTGGGTATAACTACGGAGTTATGCTAACTGATTTGTCAATGATTTTTTCTTGCAGCTCTCGGGTAATGAAGCGTCTTTCAGATCGGAAAGGCTCTATGTCAACAAACTAAATGTTATATTGGTTCAGGTATCTACAGCACAGCACTGCCTGATAATATGCATTGCATTTGCTTAGTTGCAGTTAGTCTATTTGGTTTTTGAACTAATGTTTACGGATTTGGTTTCAATCCATAGTTCATTCCGCCCTGTTGGTCTTTTGATCTTCCGGCATAACATATATTCTGATATTGCACAGATAGTGAAGCATGATTGGCCGGCAAAGTGGACAAGCTTCATTCCTGATCTAGTTGCCGCTGCTAAAACTAGCGAAACTATCTGCGAAAATTGCATGATCATTTTGAAAGTAAGTGTATTTACATGATTCTGTAATCAGTTCTCACTGGAAGCAATAACATCTATTCCCATGTTAGCTCCTAAGCGAAGAGGTTTTTGATTTCTCAAGAGGAGAAATGACTCAGCAGAAGATTAAAGAGCTGAAACAATCTCTAAACAGGCATGTTAGACTTTCTGAAAATCTTGTACTTTAGTTTGTGAAGTACTAAATCTTTATACTGTACATGTTGGCTAAGTAATCTCGTGTCTATTATTTACCTCTTTGTGCTTTTTCTATGTGCAGCGAGTTTAAACTCATTCACGAGTTATGCCTATATGTCCTCTCAGCATCTCAAAGACAGGATCTTATACGTTCAACACTTTCTGCGTTGCATGCCTATCTATCCTGGATTCCGTTGGGCTATATTTTTGAGTCTCCTTTGGTAATATACTCAAAATAAGATGGACTTTGATGTCAATATACTTAAAATAAAATCGAATTGATGTAAATGTACTTAAAATAAGTTAGAGATCGATGTTAATTGTCCCCACACTTATGTTGTTCTGATATCTGTTCTGCTTGTTTACAGCTCGAGACCCTCATTAAATTCTTTCCTGTGCCAGCATATAGGAATCTCGCACTTCAATGTCTAACTGAGGTATTTCAGTTTCTGTGTTCAGCTTTCTTATTGTCAACTGAATGTGTTACTGAATTTTTAAAGGCTTGAATTTTGTCTGCCAGGTTGCAGCTCTCAATTTCGGAGACTTCTACAATCTCCAATATGTCAAGATGTACACAATATTCATAGGCCAGCTGCAGGTATATCTTCTTGTGTTATCATTTTTCTGTTCATTGACATTTCGACTCTTCTAGTTAGATTTCTAGTCAGTAAATGTATTAAATAGATCTATTCATGCTTGCTTGTATTGGCTTCTTGCCTGATGTCTGCACTTGTTCTCATGTTTGCAGACAATTCTCCCACCGAGTACAAATATCCCAGAGGCATATTCAAGTGGAAGTGATGAAGAACAAGTAAGTATTTTCTGTGCACTTTGTTTCGATGCAGCCCGCTGATTTGAATAACTTATGAAGGTTTTGATTCTGTGCGTCTTATGTCACCTTTAGGCATTTATCCAGAATCTGGCACTATTTTTCACTTCGTTTTTCAAGGTAAATCGTACACTTTGTTGAGTTACATATCTAGTGTTGGGTTATGAAATTATGTTCACGGTTTGTGTTTTAATGCTTCCAGCACTCCACATCTATTTCTTAATTATTTTGTTATCTCTGCATTTTATATGCAGTTTCATATACAAGTCCTGGAATCAGCTCCAGAAATTGTGGCCTTATTACTTGCGGGTCTCGAATATCTCATCAATATATCATACGTTGATGACACTGAAGTTTTTAAGGTATGTAAATTGTTGTTACCAATATTATTGCTGCTAGTACAGTTGCATGTCGCATTTTCCCCTTACAGTACTCTTATGCGGCTTTGTCCGCCATCTGAAAAATGACGTTTTCTGCTTGCCTCTGGATTAGGTTTGTTTAGACTACTGGAACTCGTTGGTTCTGGAGCTGTTTAATGCACATCATAATTCGGATAACCCTGCAGCAAGTGCAAATCTGATGGGATTGCAGGTAGGACGGATCCTTTGACTAACGGATTATTTTTGATTCTTGCATAAGGTTGATACTAGTTGTATATTGTATTAGTTAAAATTTCCTTGCTTTATTTTGTTTACTAACTTTAGACGTTGTCTTGCATATTCCTAGATGCCTTTCATTCCTGGTATGGTTGATGGCCTTGGTTCCCAAGTCATGCAGCGGCGTCAACTTTATTCTAACCCTATGTCCAAACTAAGAGGGTTAATGATCAACCGCATGGCGAAGCCTGAAGAAGTGCTTATTGTAGAAGATGAAAATGGGAACATCGTCCGTGAAACTATGAAGGACAATGATGTTCTTGTTCAGTATAAGGTACTAATTTATTGTCCAGTTCATATTGTGACTCTTCACCTAGGTTTAGACATATACCAGCATTGCCATGATGAATTCAGAGAAATTTTCTAATTCGTACTAAATTGCAGATAATGCGGGAGACATTAATCTACCTCTCACACCTTGATCATGATGACACTGAGAAGCAGGTACCGTGTGAACTGATACTGGTCTCTGCTTATTGATTTGTGAAATATAAAAAGATTAACATCTGGGAAGGTGTATGATCAATTATAGTGTTCATCCGATGAGTTTTTCTTTTTCGTGGGTAAACGATCAGTAGTACCCTAAATTTAGCAATTTAATCGTGGACATGTTATTAGGTTTTAGTTTTTCTGGTAGTTGTCTTTAGTTGATTTCATGCTATTTTGCTGATGTGAACTTCTGATTGTCTCTTTAAAAGATGTTGAGAAAGCTAAACAAACAATTAAGCGGGGAGGAATGGGCATGGAACAATTTGAATACATTGTGCTGGGCTATTGGGTCTATTTCTGGATCCATGGCAGAAGATCAGGTAATTTTTTTTGTTAGCGCTCAGCCTGATTCCTATTAACAGAAATGGAAGTTCTTGTTGATACAGTTCCTTTCTACTAGTCGTTATTATACCTTATTTGCTTTGAAGATAACTTATTCAGTACGATTGGCAGTGTCAAATTTAATGTAATTTTTTTCTCTCGTTAGCCTCACACATTTCATGATACTCCTTATGATTTATCAGTATCAGCTTGATTGCTTCTTACTGTGTTCTGAAATGGACTGTTCAACCCTGTTAATTGTTTTTTTCCAGGAAAATAGATTTTTGGTGATGGTCATTCGTGATTTGTTGAATTTATGTGAGATTACCAAGGGAAAAGACAATAAAGCTGTCATTGCTAGCAACATTATGTAAGTTTGGTCCTTCATATTCTGCTGAATTTATTCCTGAGGATGTTGTTTATCCTATTTTTCTCAATAATGCACCAGATTTATGCATACTTAACCAAAAGATATGGCCTCTCTGTTGTGATATGGCATTGTTATAGGTATGTCGTTGGCCAGTATCCAAGGTTCTTAAGGGCCCATTGGAAGTTTTTGAAGACAGTTGTGAATAAGCTGTTTGAATTCATGCATGAGACACATCCTGGTGTTCAGGTAACACTCCCAACTTTGCATGTTCTGAGATACAGTTATCCAGGTGTAAATTCTTTAAAAAAGATGCTGTATTCTTGTCCGGGATTAAGATTTATATAAGTTATTGAGTATTATCATACTGGTAGGAAATGAATGCTCATCTGTTCTAGCTAGCATCCGATTCTTTTTTGGTCCAAGATGCCTAATAGTTGTGTTTCCATTTCAGGACATGGCCTGTGATACATTTTTGAAAATAGTTCAGAAGTGCAAGCGTAAATTTGTCATTGTCCAGGTTTGTATCGCTATGTTCAATTCACTGTTCTTATCCTTCCATTGTCTTCTGAATGAGCGCTTAGTTATATAGTTCATTGTGCTTCCAGGTTGGAGAGCATGAACCATTTGTATCTGAACTTCTGTCTGGCCTTGCAACAACTGTTCAAGATCTTGAGCCTCATCAAATTCACTCATTTTATGAATCTGTAAGTTTTCCAGATGCGTTTCCAGTTTTGCAGTCAGAGCTATTTCTCTGTGGGGATTTCATGGTTTCTCTGTCTTCAGGTTGGTAATATGATCCAAGCAGAATCAGATCCTCAGAAGAGAGATGAATATCTACAGAGGTTGATGGCACTCCCAAACCAGGTATGTTAACTAATCATGTGGCTTCTTAAGTTTTGCTTACATAGCTGGCTAAAATTGTTTGGTTTTGTGATGTAGAAATGGGCAGAAATCATTGGACAAGCACGCCAGAGTGTAGAATTCCTTAAGGATCCAGGTGTGATACGTACAGTGCTCAATATCCTGCAGGTCTGATTTCTTACCTATACCTCATCACGTTAAATAATGTCATTTGTGCGTCTACTGGTGTTTAGATAAATGATTTTATTGCAAGGTGTGACTATTACCATGTTTTTTTCATGCAGACCAACACTAGTGCTGCAACTTCACTAGGAACGTACTTCTTATCCCAAATTTCCTTGATATTCTTGGATATGTTGAATGTGTACAGGTAAATCCATTATACATTGTTTTAGCTTTTAGTAGTTATAGTACTCTTTCTTGTGTTATTATAGTTGGGCTCTCAATATATTTTTCTCCATGTCTGCTCCAGAATGTACAGTGAGCTTGTGTCAACCAGCATTACTAGTGGGGGACCATATGCTTCCAAGACATCTTTTGTAAAACTCTTAAGGTTTGTTTTGTTGTATTCATTACATACAGACGGTTCTTGATGCTACAGTTTTGTAAACTGGAATAAATATATGTTGGTAATGCTTTGCTGTACAGATCTGTCAAGAGGGAAACCCTTAAGCTGATTGAAACCTTTTTAGACAAAGCTGAAGACCAACCACACATAGGGAAACAGTTTGTGCCTCCAATGATGGAATCTGTACTTTGTGACTACGCGAGGAATGTGCCTGATGCTAGGGAATCAGAAGTTCTTTCACTTTTTGCAACGATTATAAACAAGTACGTCTGTATACCAACTGTCGAATTATGGATTGTTTTCTTCCCAATCATCATATGATATGTGCATAAATTCAAAAGTATTGCTACAAGATTTGATTTGGAACTTTACTTCCCCTAAAGCTGGCATGATTTGAACTTTCAGGTACAAGGCAACAATGTTAGATGACGTGCCAAACATATTTGAAGCTGTTTTCCAGTGTACGTTGGAGGTAATAGAACTTATGGACCGTTTCTTTGTTACTCGCACTACATATGTTAACATAAACGAGGATGTGGAGGTGATGTATGCTTTATATACTATATTGATACTTTCCATTTTTCATCCTTTTGCAGATGATAACTAAGAACTTCGAAGATTATCCAGAACACCGCCTCAAGTTTTTCTCATTACTCCGTGCTATTGCTACATTTTGCTTCCCTGCCTTGATAAAGTTGTCAAGTCAGGTTGGTGAATATGTTTTTCTTGCCTTAGTTTTAAGCCTTACTCATCATTTGGATATCTTCCTTACTGCCTTATCATTTTGCATCAGCAACTGAAGCTAGTGATGGATTCAATCATCTGGGCATTTAGACATACTGAGAGAAATATCGCTGAAACTGGGCTTAATCTTTTGCTTGAGATGCTGAAGAATTTTCAGGTTTGGTGTTTGGGTTCCCTTGTTTTAGCTTTTTGGTTGTGGCTTATATTATATCTGTATCTAACAATTTACCTCTGATTGTGACAGCAATCTGCGTTTTGTAATCAATTCTTCCGGTCATACTTCATACAAATCGAGCAAGAAATATTTGCTGTTTTGACTGATACCTTCCATAAGCCTGGCTTCAAGCTGCATGTGTTGGTTCTGCAGCATCTGTTTTGCCTGGTAAACCTGTCTTTTCTCTGCTATCTTATCTTATCGCTGGCTTGGGAAATGTGAGTAGGTTCTATACGCTTAGACATTTACTGATTATAAATGTCAGGTTGAGAGCGGTGCTTTGACGGAACCTTTGTGGGATTCTGCAACCGTACCTTACCCGTATCCGAACAACGCTGCTTTTGTTCGTGAATACACAATCAAGCTGTTGAGCTCTTCATTCCCCAACATGACTGCAGCAGAGGTAAGTAAATGCTTAAAATTAGTAGATTTGCTTTCACAGTTTTCATGTTGATTCTTCCTCGTCTTATTTGATGTGTTCAAGATTATTCTTCTTTCTCATGCCTAATGTTGAATATCAATTAAACAGGTCACACAGTTTGTGAATGGACTTTACGAGTCCAGAAATGATCCGTCTGAATTTAAGAAAAACATCCGTGACTTCCTTGTACAGTCCAAGGAATTCTCCGCTCAGGTATAGCAATTTTTCTTTGACAAAAGCTAATGATTCAATTGCTTTTAAGCACTCAAGCCAATTTGTTATTGAACATTCTTAAATTTTCAGGATAACAAAGACCTCTACGCCGAGGAAGCAGCTGCGCAGAGAGAGCAAGAGCGTCAAAGAATGCTTTCGATTCCTGGTCTTGTTGCTCCTAATGAGATTCAAGACGAGATGGTAGACTCCTAAACAAGACAACAAGATAGAGCTTTCCCGATTCATAGGTTTTGGACACAGTGAAGAATTGAGGAGAAGACATTAGTTTCCCCCGACTCTATTTATCTTTGCTTCGTAATTTGACTTTGAGAACTGGAAAAGCCAAAGAAAACAGAGATCTTTAGGGGTAACATTAGTGTATTGTTTGGTTGATGTAGATTTGAATCTTAAGGCTCTTCTCTAGTTGGTTTGACCTTTTTGAGTGTTTTTGTTAAAGAGATTCGTGGTTTAGGTGCAAAGACATTGTTTTAAACTCTGTTTATTGAGAAAAATCACGTACAACGTCGGTTCTCCTTTCTCTCTAAAGACCTAGACCCAGACCAACAAATTTTCTGCTCCGGTGCTGCTTCTCGGCGCCGGAAGCATCTCCCCCTCCTCTTAACTTGTTTTGTTTTGCTCTCTCCTCTTCCGTTTCTTCCCTTGGCCGATATGCTTGAAACTCTGTTCTGTTGCGGTTAACCTCCGATCTGCCTTCAAGGTTATGGAGGCTGACCATGACTTCTTATGGAGGGATGGCGAGACTTATAGGAGACAGATTGTGAGAGTCGGCTTTTAGGACTGAAGGTTTTGGCTAGATCCAGTTTTCAATTTTTTGAGATCTAGGTTGGAACCTTCTTGACGGTGGCGCGTGAATGGAGTAGACGACTTCTCCACACCAGATCTATCTACCTTAGCGGCGGTGTAATGGCTGGAGGAGCGAGGTGAACTGTCGGTGAAGTGAGGCTCGATCTTTGGTTTCTGGAGACGACGCGCGGCGAAACCTTCAACAACGGACTTGTCTTCCGAAGGTGAGGTCTTTGGTGGCAAAGCGTGGCGGAGTATTGTACTTCCCAGAACCGGTATGTCCAGTGGTACGAACTCCACACCTCATGTAGCTGAGACTTAGTGTTCTTGACTCGTAGTCGCTATCAAGGTCCGCTTTTTCATTCCGGACGGTGTGTTCGGTTTCAGTACGGAGCGCTTCCGTTTTTCGGCTTAGGAGCGGAGCATTTGGGCCGGCGATGACGGTTCTGGTCAAGAGACGTATCGAAAGATATTAAGGTGTTGGTCTGGTGTTTCATTCTGATCAGTAGGAGACTAATGCCATGCATTTGATTTTGATATCTTGGCTTGTGATTATCATCAACTGTCTATAATGCTTTCGTCTCAAGTGGTCCAATTTGTAGGCAATAAAAGAGTGGCATGGGTCCTGTCGGAGCTAAAGCTAGTCACGTAAAGCCACCATCTGGTGTTGATGTTTTTGTCTGTGAGCTGAATGCCTATTTTAGAGACAGACTGGAGCTTTTTGATCTGAAGTCGTGATTAGTTTAAGTATCTTAGGTCTCATTGTTCTGCTCATTGTGGTCAAGTAGTGTGGTCTAAGAGACAACTTTTCTGGGTCTTAGGAAGAGTTTGTTCTCATGGGTGAAATTACAGTAAAGTTTTGATTTCGGGTAGTTTAGGATCCAATCTAGTGATGCTAAATGATACTAGAATATTTTGTCTGTAAGTGTGGTTAAATCCATTATGGTGTAATCATATAATCCCAAATTGGTTAATATGAAGTTGATGTTGAGTTAAAAAAAAAAAAAAAACTCTGTTTATTGTTACCCATTAATACAAACGTGTTTTTCTTTTTTTCCAAAGTTTAATCTAAAACCCTCACAACTGCTTCCATCAATCCTTTGAAATTCTCAACGGAGCTTCCTTTCGCAGAGACAGTTTGGTGGGCTTGTTTTCTGAGCTTCTCAGCATTGCTCTTCATCTTCTTACCATCATCTTGAACCAAAACTCGATCCAAACACTTCTCGAATCCATCTCTCGTGAAGACTCCATCGATGATCGTCATTCCAATCCCCCACACAGCCTCCACTGCTCTTCCGTTGAGTCTCTGGTCCCCAAAAAACGGCCTGCAAATCATCGGCACACCGCCGGAAACACTCTCCAACACGGAGTTCCATCCACAATGCGTCACAAACACACCCGTTGCTTCGTGTTTCAGCAGTTCAACTTGTGGCGCCCATGGAACCACTATCCCTTGCTCTCTTGTCCGTTCCAGAAACCCTTTAGGTAACTGAACCATGTTCTTCTCCTTAAGCGACCAAACAAACGGCACTTTGCTCGACTCCAATCCTTCCGCTATCGCCACAAGCTCTCCAGGAGGCGGCGTCATGACTGTACCAAAGCTAATGTAAGCTACAGAAGCAGTCCCCTGCTTCTTGATCCAAGCCAAGCAACCGTGGGGATCGTCCACTAGTGTATCTGATTGTGATACAGATGATAACAACGCGAGAGGACCAATATTCAGGTAACGTTTGAACTCCGACTTGAGGTTATTAGTCAACGTAGGATCCAACTCTTCAAATGAATTAATGAAAACCGCATCGGCACGAGGTAAAGCGAGACCCATTTTATGCAAGGTGGTTGAGAAAACAGAGTCTAAGTTCCCAAACACAACTCCTTCTGGTGTGTCTTTGACTCTGATCTTCTCCATCCCTGAGATAAACCCTAGCGTCTCCTCCATACTCCCATCTGTAGATCATGAATGAATCAAAATCATTGCCACAACTATATATAATCACTGCACATCCTTCACTTCACAATTTTAGTAACCATTCCTCTTTTAACAAAATAACTAATTTTCTTTTAGTGGCTAAGGACAAAAAAAAACAAGTGTAGTTTAGTTTTGTTTTTTTTTTTAATTAGTAGTACCTTTCACACGTACGGATTCTCTGATGAGATCTGTGTAGAGATGGACATATAGCGAGTTTGGTCCGGCTGTCCAAAACGCAACCCAAGTCGCCTTCATCTCCGCCGCCATATCCGACGCGAACCAGAAGAACGCATCCGTTAACATGCACGTCACTTTCTTACCAACGCCACTCTCCGCCGACGCGATCTCTTTCCGGAAATTCTCAGACGCCGCTGCGAGAAACAGCTCGATCGCCTCCTGTGGTCGCCCGGAGAAGACGTATCCCTCCGGAACGCCGTCGGCGACGTCGTGGACTCGGATGTTCGACGGAAGAAGATCCGAGGGGAACAGAGAGGAGTTGGATTGGGAGGTGTTGAAGAAGGAGAAGAGTGTGGTGGGAGAGGCGGAGGCGAGACGGCGCGTGACGGAGAGGAGAGGAGCGGCGTGAGTGCCGAAGGGGAAAGCGAGAACGGCTACGTGGGAGTCTGTGATTGGCTGGTCGGTGTTGGCCATGTTTGTGAGAGTACAATGCAGGAGACAGAGAGAGATGATGAGATGGTAATAAATAGGAGAATGGAATGGATGAGGATGAACCACCGAGCAAGTACAAAGCTCGTGGTGGTGGTTGGTTGTTACCCCTCTCTCTCTCTCTCGTTGAACTTTCTTATATGTTTGACTTAACAAAAATAATATCATATTATATATAGTTTATTCATTTCCATGTTAGTGTAATGATTTGGTTACAAGGACATGTTTCTACGTATGTACATACCCTACATTTTTTTTCATATTAGACAGTTTTCTTTTAACATGAGATTTGTTATCTATTTTGAGTAGTAAATGGAAGAGTGATTTAACAGGAGATTTGTTATCCATTTTCGAATTGGAACATTTGTAAACCAAAAAGATAACTATCATTTTCAAAAATGGAAATGAAATGTCGGTAGTACTAGGGGTGGGCATATCGGTTTAGTTTCGGGTTTGGTTTGGGTTCGGTTTGGTTTGGTTAATTTAGGTTTTATAAAATTCAACCCAATTAAAACCAAAGTAGCTTTGGTTTGGGTTTGGTGGGTTTAGTTTGGTTCGGTTTAGTTCGGTTTGGTTTTGATTTAATTCGGTTTGGTTTTGATTTAGTTCGGTTTACTTTATTATGGTTTAGTTTGGTGTGGTGTAGTTCGGGTTGGTTATAAAATATGATGGCATCAGTTTTATTAAAAAATAATCAACTTATAAAAAATAGAGTGGAAATATAAAGTTATAAACTTTGATAGCTAAAAAATCCATATAATAACTTTGTTACATAATTTTATCTTTAGACAACGGAAATTGGTGAAGATGAACAAGACGAGACGGCTACGATTTAGATGCTTATAGTTTTTAGGTTTTATTTTTAGTATAATTTTTAGGTATTAGGATTAGAGAATATATATATATAATAGTATTATTTGAATCATATCTGGATTTTTAAAAAAAATATATGGAAGTTAAGAAAAAATGGAAAACAAATCATTAACTAAAATTTACAATATGTTAATATATATATATTTATAGAAAAAAAAATATTGGATTATCGGTTTGGTTCGGTTTAAACCCAAACCAAACCAAACCAAACCATTCAGGTTGAGTAAAACATAAACCAATTGGGTTATGTAAAGAACATGGTTTGGTTTGGATCGGTTTAACTTCGGTTCGGTTCGGTTCGGTTCGGTTCAGTTCGGTTTGGATTTTTTGCCCACTCCTAGGTAGTACGAAAAGAAGCATGGGTACGTAGTTAATATTTGAGTTTCTCGATGAAATGTTACTGTGTTTGGTATGGCCCTTCCGTGATAAAATAATGGTAAAAATAAATAGGAGTACGTAACTAGAATTATGTTGTTGTGGTAGGTAAAATTTATGGTTCATAATAATGGCCGATCTAGGAGAACTTTTAACCGAGGGCACAACTACAAACTTTTAAACTAAACCGGGGCATTATCATAGAATCTGGGCTTATTACTTAAAAAACTCAAGATTTGAACTGAATGCTTAAGCAAAATGAAAAATTATTTAGGGCATGTGACTCCGTACGCCGTAAGCTACATCTGCCCCTGGATTTCACATGAACTTCTTGCTAATGATATGTGTGTGTGTGTGTTTTTTTTAACTCAAACTTCTACTTTGCATTAACCAAATTGTTTAAACACATACTAGATCATTCTCCACATAAGATTTTAACCATATTGGCATGACAGTGTACAATTTAGGAGCACTAATCTCAAGAGAAATGGCTTCCTTTGCAATCCTATCTGCCACTCTATTTATTTACCTGCATTGAAAGATCACCTTATTACTTGTCACCCCTTTCCTCATATGCGTGATGTCCTGAAGATAGATATGGAGGCTTGGCCTGAAAACTTCCTCTCTCAAGGCTTCTATCAAACTTTTGGAATCTGAGACAAAGATCACATTCTTAAAGTTGAGACGTATCATTGATCTCATAGTCCGGCATAGTGCCTCTGCTTCCACTTCAATAGGGGCTCTAAGCTTAGGTATCCTACTCAATCCCATCCAGCAAACCTCCTCGTGATGGTTTCTTAAAACCCAGCCAGTGACACACTGATCCTTACTTCCATCCCAAGCTCCATCAACATTACATTTGAACCAATTTGGTGGTGAGGGTTCCCATTTCGCTCCTGTTCCTACCATAGGGAGTTGGGGTTGCTCTCTTTGATCCAATTTGATCCTCCTGTTCCACTCTTGCATGTTCTCCACTGCTTAGTTTTTTTTTGATGATAAGTATATGAATTTCATTGAAAAAAAAGAGCTTGTTTGCATTATACAAAAGGTTTAAATCATTCTAACTATCCTTTGCCAAAAAAAAAAAACAAAGAATGGCCAACGAGAAGAACTCCGGTGACTGCATAGATTAGTCAAACTTCAGCCATAGTAACATCAGGTTGCGAAATTTCTTGTGCTCCCTTCGTGCTAGTATGGCATTTCTAACAAGTCGGTCTATCTTCTTGTAGGTAACTGCTGCAGGAGCAGATATGGTCCATATCATATGGAGTTATGGAGTCTGTTGTTTCTCTCCCACCATAAGGAATAGATTGTTACTTGGGCGACCAAGCGGCGGAGAGTCGACGGAGAGACACTGTCGCTTAACCCCAACCAGTCCATGAATGTTGTCTATGTGTGAAAGAGAAATGGCTTATACCCCAGCCTCTTAGTGATACAAAGCCATACCTGTTCAGCATAACCACACCTGAGAAAAAGATGATCACATGATTCCATATATGTATTGCATACAAAACATTTGTCCAGTGACTGGACATTCCAACGAGCAATACGTTGACGAGTCGGAAGTCGATCAAGGTGTGTCATCCACAACATAAAAGCATGGTTTGGTATGCAGCCCTTGTACCAAACAGAATTAGTCCATGTTTGCGGTGTACCTCGGTCTCGGATACTTTCCCAAGAGTCCTTTGCCGAAAATGCTTTCAGGGACAGATCATCAATTTCCCAAAAAAAAAGACTCAGGTGCAAGAGTAAGTGATGGGAGAGGTACCGAACAGAGGTGGATTTGCAGAGCTTCAGCTTCAGGAGATCGGGCAGGCCGTAGATTCCAGCCTATTAAGGAACAAGCTTCTAAGACGAGGGAGTTCAAAGGGATGCCTAGTTGCGAAGGTCCAGAGTGGCCAAAGAGCTTAATGAGCGGTCCCATGGGGGTCCAGTAGTCAAACCAAAAGCTAGCTCTTCTCCCATTACCAACCTGACATCTTAAGAATTGTTCTGCTAGGGATCTTAGTTTAAGCAAAGCCTTCCAAATCCAAGATGCCTGAGATAAAATATCCGGACTCCATAAGCAATCACGCTTTATTCATTCAATTTGCACCATGAGACCCATAGAGATTCGTTATCTGAGAATAGAAGCCAGATGAACTTTACACATAAGGTTCTGTTCCATAAATAGAAATCCCTCAAGCCTAAGTCTCCTTCAGATTTTGGCAGACAACACGTTGACCATGAAACTCTAGCTGCTGCTCTTTTGTTTATATCACCATTCCACATAAACCGCGAACACAAAGACTCCACTTGTTTGATACATCCCTTAGGAAGTATAAAGCTGGTGAACCAGAAATTTAGAGCTCTTGAGGACCAGGATGTGAAACAGGATTTCAGTTGATCTAGAAGTGGCATGTAGTCACTGATCCTGATCTTTCTATGCTGAGAGGGAGACCCAAATACCGTACCGGAAGCGAACCAGTGGAGAAACCGAGACTCGCCATATCTGTGGTTTCCTCATGATTCAATCATGCTGTGAAAAGTTATGTTTTGCTTCGGTTCATCATCAATCCTGACCAAGCTGCAAATTGATCCATTATTATCAAAATTTGCTGAAGAGAACTGAAGTGGCCATCAAAGAAGATCATGATGTCATCTGCGAAAGCAAGATGTGTCACAGAAGGGTTTGAAGCTACAGGATGGTAGCCAATTGCCCCTAAATCAAACTCTTTGTTCATCATTTGCGAGAAAACTTCTATGGCAAGAACGAAAAGATATGGAGACAATGGATCCCCCTGTCTCAATCCCCTAGCTCCTTTAGAGTATCCACAAAACTTCCCATTTATGGCCACAGAGAATCTAATCGTTGAGATGCACTGATAGATAAGGTTAACAAACTGATCTGGGAAACCAAGGGCGCGAAGTATTAGCATAATGAAAGACTAGTTAATGGAGTCAAAAGCCTTCTTCAAGTCAACTTTAAACATTGATCTCTTAGTGATCTTTTTCCAATTGTAGCCAACTTTAAACATTGATCTCTTAGTGATCTTTTTCCAATTGTAGCCTTGGATCAGTTCTGTGGCCATAAGAACATTCTCCACCAGCAGTCTGTTGATCATACTCATTCCATTGTAATCTACTACTTTAAAAAGAAAGTCATTTCTACTATTCCATAGCCTCCATAGAAGCCACGGTCCCACTTTCATTCTTGAATCACTCTCTTCCACAGAGAGGGATAATTGCATAATTATGTTAATGATGATATGTGTGTGTTTACGTTTAGAAACCCAATTGCTAAATAAAAAAAGAACGTTAGAAACCCAAACCCTACATAAAAATAAAAAAGAATGTGTGTGTTTAAGTTTGACAAAGAAAAAAAAACAAACTCTAATCTCAAAATTTGTCGGAAAGTCAAATTAAATAAGAAATAAATTATATGGTTTGGGCCGAAAGCTCACATAAGCATCCCAGTAATAAATCTATTACTAGAATATTGGTCCACGCGTGTTTTTTATTTTTTGTAGAAATTTTTACAAACAAATGATTTATTTCCCGAGTAAAATCTGTTAATGTATTGATGACATAAAGATTTGTCTACATAGAGTAGTTTTCGTCCGCGTTCCATATTAATTAGACCAAATTCTTGTCAAATGAAGAGTTATTCCGAAAAAAAACTTTTGTCTGATCATATGATTGGTCTAGATGGTAAAATACAATGCATTTAGCTTCACTACTTTTACTAGAGAATCCGCACGGAGATTTCTGTTACTCATCTTAGACATCTTAGAGTAGTCATCTACCTTGATTCTCAATTCACGTTGTAACTAAAGCAAGAGATGAAATAACTTAAAAAGGAATATTCAGTCCTCAAAACAAAGAAAGTGACAACTATTCCCTCTTAAAATAAAATTGTTTAAAAAAATAATCAATTTCATATGTATTCTATAAATTTTTAGTTAGTTAATAAAAATTTTATTGAGTTAAATTTATTGGAAACCGATAAATATAAAAAAATCAGTGTATTTATGATAAGTTTTAATATATTTTGTTAATATGTGTAAGAACATCAAAAAGAATTTTCTTTTTTTTTTCTAACAAAAAAGGAGGTAAAATATGATTTGGAAGACAAGTTTTTATTCTATTTGATCATAGTAATATTTTTTTTCTAGAAATAATGTAATAATTTCAGTAGCTCAATTTTATTGCTGAATGCATAACTGAATCTGATATTTAAGAGGTTATTAAGAATTTTTAATATTTTTATAATTTAAAGGTTATGTGGCATAAAAATTCAATAAAATTTGGACAATACAAATATTTAATCCGGCTATGGAAATTAGTTTTGGGCGAATATCTTTTGTTCATTAAACTTTTGAAATGGGTTCTGGTACAATTTGGCTTAAGGATGTCAAAGCTGCTGGATTCACTTCCGTTGGACCATTGTTTTAACTCTTTCAGGTATTATATAAAGACCTGGTTCATTGTTTTAATTCTTTCAGATATGGCGAGTCTCGGTTTCTCCATTGGTTCACTTCTAGATAAATCACTGATCCAATCAACTGTCTTTTACCTGCAAATGAGAGAGCTCTTGAGAACCTATGAAACGGGATTTCAGTTGATCTAGAAGTGGCCTGTAGTCACTGATCCTGAGCTTTCTATGCATCAGAGGGAGACCCAAATACCGTACCGGAAGCGAACCAATGGAGAAACCGAGACTCGCCATATCTGTGGTTTCCTCATGATTCAATCCTGCTGTGAAAAGTTCTGTTTTGCTTCGGTTCATCATCAATCATGACCAAGCTGCAAATTGATTCATTATTATCAAAATTTGCTGAAGAAAACTGAAGTGGCCATCAAAAAAGATCATGATGTCATCTGCGAAAGCAAGATGTGTCACAGAAGGGTTTGAAGCCGCATGATGGTAGCCAATTGCCCCTGAATCAAACTCTTTGTTCATCATTTGCGAAAAAACTTCCATGGCAAGAACGAAAAGATATGGAGACAATGGATCCCCCTGTCTTAGTCCCCTAGCTCCTTTAAGGTATCCACAAAGCTCCCCATTTATGGCCACAGAGAATCTAGTCGTTGAGATGCACTGATAGATAAAGTTAACAAACTGATCTGGGTAATCAAGGGCACGAAGTATCAGCACAATGAAAGACCAGTTAATGGAGTCAAAAGCCTTCTTCAAGTCAACTTTAAACATTAATCTCTTAATGATCTTTTTTCAATTGTAGCTTTGGATCAGTTCTGTGGCCATAAGAACATTCTCCACCAGTTGTCTCCACTGCTTAGTTGATCATACTCTTTCCATTGTAATCTACTCCCTTAAAAAGAAAGTCATTTCTACTCTTCCATAGCCTCTATAGGAACCACTGTCCCACTTTCATTCTTGAATCACTCTCTTCCACATAGAGAGATAATTGCATAATTCTGTTAATAATATGTGTGTGTGTTTACGTTTAGTTAGGTAAAACAAGTAAATTTGAAAAATATATAAGATTTTATTAGTAATTAATAATGAATTGGAGATGAGATATATTTGGAATATTCATTTTTACAAGAAATAAATGAAGCAAATCATTAGAGTGAATGTTGTTTTATTTTTTTTTTAAAAAAAATTGAACTTTTAAAGATAAAAATGAATCAACCATCAGAGATGCTCTAAGGCGGTAATTATGCAAAATCAGAATCTCTAAATCACACAGGCGATTCATTTTAAAATATATTTCGTCTTTGAATTTGAAAATCAATCAACCTTATAATCCAAAAATCTACACACAAAAAAAAAACAGAAACCTTCATAACACTAATACCAGTGAAAGAAGATCCATGAATAATCTCCTCGTAAAACAAACATCATATTCGAGGTCAGTTTTTCAAAGCTGATCATGTTCGCACTCTTGTCTCTCAGAGCATAACGTTCATGTCAACCGTGAATCTCCCTCCTCGGCAGCCATTGAATCCGACGATGGTTCTGCAGCATCTAGAGAAGACAAAAAAAAATTAACAACTCAAGACAAGAAAGAAAACATGCCTAATAAAAAATTGATAAAAACGAATAATACGCAACTGGTTTCACTTGGCTTCTCACACTCACTAGTCGTCGTCATTGTCTCTGATGGTTCGTCGATCGTTTCCATGTCAATCGTCATTGCGTCATCAACATCTGCTTCTTCTACCTCTGTCATTATCTCATCCTTGTCTCCTCCCACCACTGCTTCAATTCCATTTTGTGCCCAATTTGCTGCAGCCGTTTCTGTGTTTTCCGTTGCTGCGCTTGCATCTTCGGTGGGTTGCAATTGTGGATCCGTACTGATGGATAACATCGAAGTAACCAACAGATTCTGCAAAGAATCGGAATTTTTTTCTTTCAAAATAACAATCGAGGAGATGTTTATATATCAAGTATAAAATCTCAAAGGTAATGATTTCATATATGTACCTTTTCCAAAGCAAGAGCAAGCTTTGAGAGCTTTGGGTAGATACTCCGTGCAGCCAAAAGAATCTGTCGAACACAAATAAACCAATAAGTTTGTGTGTTAGTTTTTTAAACAAATACGAGAGGGACTGATCTATTTTTGGACTATACGAATCTATGAGGATAGCGAACAACAAAATGAAGTTTTGGAGTCGACTGATATTTGTTTTTTTCGCAAGTGACTTTTTTCTATTAAATTATTATTGCGAGCTAAATAAGAACATGATATATCCACCATTGACGTAAATCACGATTAGCAAACGTATCTACTTACCTCACAGAGTCTCTGCAGTGTAAATGGAGGACCTTCGTCGAAACTAAGGAGGGCTGCAAAACAAGACAAAAATTAAACATACTTTAAACAGAGTTCTAAAAGCATATATAAAACTCGAAAGGGTCAGAAAAAAAAACAAAAGCTGGATTGCAAATGCCCTGACACAAGTCTCAGCATATGTTTCTCATACTATACGATGACACGCCACTTCATTTCATTTACACACGCTACTTTCTTGAATCTTTGCAGAGCGCTTATTGATAGCAACTTTGAGGAAAAAAGAGGATGAGTCAAGTTATAGCTCGTCTATTGGGAAATAGATCGATAATGAATGACCCCTACGCAAACCCTCTTCCCCTAGTTTCAAACTCTCATCTACAATATATTTTCTTTTTTGCAACCAAAGTAACATTACTAATAAATGAGTAGATATTGACCTTGGTCCAATCGAGTAACAAGCTGTGAATATGTTTCTCCTAGGGCTTCCTTTTGTTGGTCGTCCGTCATCTTTGCCTCAGGATATTCTGACAGAACCTTTACAACGCAACGTATAGATAGTTAGATACTGTAGTTCATCGGGATGAAGAACGTGGAATGATAATAATATGTATTCTAAGCACACAGCTAGTATACCTGAACATACCTTCTTCAACCACCAGGAAAGCATTCCCTTTAGTTTCTCCCAGTCCTGCCTGTAGTAGTAGCATCACAAGGTAGTCAACTAGATGTAGGTAGCATTCAATACAGAGAGATGAGACCCTAAAACCTAGAATTACTCAGAAAATAAAGCCACTTGTGAATTCACTTAACTCTCTACAGCGATACAAAACCGGTAAGGAAGGATAAGATTAAGACGCCAGCTCATAGATATTAGAAAAAAGAGTGGCATTTACCAGAACTTTCCGGTAGATGCTACGGCTTCTAATGTGCCCTTTACTACTTCTTCCTCGGGCATTTCTGCTTCCTGCTGCACAGCCACTCTGCACAAAAAACAAGAATCGACCTGTTTTAGCACAGAAACGAGGTACTATGAAATTATGGTGCTCACACACACAGAGACACAAATGGAATCATAACATGCTGAACATGTAGTATGAAGCTAGAACTTGTGACCTCAAGCAGCCTACGGTGAACCAAATATAAACCTGAGTGTTGTTCTTGCATTTATAGGTCACGATATCATGCAACCAACCAGCATATACAGAGCTTGAAATCAGATCTAAACCTAGATCAAAGACGTAGCGGTGACTCGTCGATTCGAAACGAAACATTTTTTTTTCAGATACACATCCTCGAGTACATTATATTAACTAATTAACATATATACACTTTGGTTGAGAGTAATCAAGAGCACGAGCAAGCGAGTGTGATGGAAGCTTCGATTACGAGAGTACTAAAGAAGGAAAGCAGACGTACGGATGCTCGGGACTTTGTGGAAGTACGGCGTGATCCTGCCGTGGAGCACCGTCACTGGGAGGAGTAGGAGGAGGGACGGAGGAAGTGTCGGGAGTTTCATGATCCGATGATTGAATCTCCATTTTTAGCTTCAAGAGCAATCTCCGAATAATTACCCTTCAAATCCGGTACGCCGATTGATGAGGAAGAGTTTTCAATTTTGCCCCGACCCGATCCGACCCGACCTGACACGGCCGGAAAATTAATTTTCGTTAAAGCTGCCAGCCACTAGAGAGTACTCTTGTTCCATTCTTAACAATCTCTTTTTGTCAACTGTGGATAACGAAGCCCATATACAACAAGGCCCCGCAGGCAGAAAAACCAATACAAAGAGAGGTCCAACTGAGTCCATAAACAAAAACAAAAAAAAATCTAAAGATAATCTTAAATTAATCTATTAACTATAGAATAATATATTTAGATATATTTTATTAATTAATATTAATATTTTTGAACAAATATTATAGATTGAAAAGTGTCTAATAATTCTGAAAAATATCTTACTAGTTCTCGTTGAAAATATGGTTCTCACCTTTTCTCTATCTTTTCATCTTTTTTCAAAAAAAAAAATCCTGAGATGTTCAATAATAATTTATGTAATCGAAACAATCTTAGAATATCTTCAGTAGGGTTAACTCTTACTTCAATTGTATTCTATTTTGGAAAAAAAAATGATAACAAAAATAGTTAAATTACTTCACTTTTGAGTAAGCTCACTTTTGAGCATGTCCATCAATAAGAACCCCTTATGGACTCTAATCAATAAACTAGGAATAAATATAGTGATTTGAAAGGTTTAGAACCTTTGTTAATCTAATTTAATTTTTGCTGGTCCAATGGTAGAACCTCAACGAGGTTCTTAATTTTTTTTTTTTTTTTAGAGTAGAATGATTGGAAGTAACACAATAAGTTCAGATCACAAATAATAAAAGACACACAATACGTTCAGATCAGACACACAATCAATATACACACAGGCAATGTACACACAAGCAATGTGTTCTCTGTTTCGTCTAACTCAATACACAATACACACAAGACCATATTACAATGACAAGAAGACACAATTCTTTCTATTTTATATCGATCATGAATGGTGGAACACAAGCAGACACAACTCTAACAAGACAGTGATCTCGGGTTTGTCTGCATTGGTACACAATCAGACATGTAAATAAACATTTAACAACATTAAAACTGATCAGTACAACTTCAGTTACTAATAAAAATCCAGAGAAACCACAAAGAACAAACCGAATCACAGAAAAAGTTCTTTCTTTTCACACACAAGCAAAAAAAAAAAAAAAGAGAAGGAAAGGAAGAGAGGAAGTACCGTGAGAGAGGCAGCCATAGGTATGTCCAGAGATAGAAAGCATTGAAGTCATTAGCACTGAAGCTGCAGCATTATAATATGGTTACAAGGATTTGAAGTTGGAAACAAATAAAGATCTTCAGTGTTTGGTTTACCTTCCAGATAAGTATGGTAATGTCATACTGAGAGTTTCCAAAGCTTGATAAAGGAGAGATTGATCCACCCATTGCAATCTCACATAGATTTGAACAAATCCTGAGCACAGAAGATTATAGCAGCCTGTGCCTTGGTATGCATCACTCTGTTTTTTTCACAGGGGATACAAATGAATGATTATTCAATAAACAAAAACACACAGAAATAAACTAAACACATACAAAGAGATAGAAATTTACAGTCCAATAAGTGAAGAGTCTTGTGTGATTATCACCATACTGTTGTAGACTCACCTGAAAACACACACAAATCTTTGAATCAGAAACACACAAATCTTTGAATCAGAAACACAAAAATCTAACTTCTATTACAAAAATCTAACTCAAGATCGACCCAACAATGGCGGACAGAGAAGACCTAGAGGCAAACAGATCCCCTCTCGTTACTTATCTCCTTCTCCCTCTCACTCCCGCCAAGTAGACGACGGATAGGCTGGAGACGACGAGTCGAAGAGCTGGCGGACGAGAAGCTCCGGGGTGAAGCTTCGGGAAGGAAGAGAAGCTTTCGGGGAGGAAGACCCAGCGACAGAGAAAGCGGAGATTTGTTTTGCTTTGGTCGGTACCCCGATGAAAAGAGAGAGAGAGATAATTTGTTTGCGGTGCAATCAGTGGCCACGTATGCGCTTCTTACCAGCTCTACAAAGCCCAAATGAAGCAGCGGTTCTCCTATTTTTGGGCCTTTTTGATTTAATTTTTTTTCACTTTTGGGTTAAGAACCTTTGAACAACCCATGGATGGAGATGGTCTTAGGGCTTCTCTTACATGGTTTGACCTTTTTGCGTGTTTTTTCTTAAAGCGGTTCTTGTTTTTTTTTTTTTTTTTTTTTTTTTTAGCGGTTCTTGTTTTAGGTTCAAGACATTGTTTTAACTCTGTTATTGAGTGTTTTAACTTAAAGTGCTCACAACTGCATCCAACAATCTTTTGAAATTCTCAACGGAGCTTCCTTTCTCAGAGACAGCTTTGTGGGCTTGTTCTCTTAGCTTCTTAGCATTGCTCTTCATCTTTTTACCATCATCTTGAACCAAAACTTGATCCAAACACTTCTCGAATCCATCTCTCGTGAAGACTCCATCGATAAGCGTCACTCCAATCTCCCACACAGCCTCAACTGCTCTTCCGTTGAGTCTCTGATCCCCAAAAAACGGCCTGCAAATCATCGGCACACCTCCAGACACACTCTCCAACACGGAGTTCCATCCAGCATGTGACACAAACACACCCGTTGCTTCGTGTTTCAGCAGTTCAACTTGTGGAGCCCATGGAACCACTATCCCTTGCTCTCTTGTCCGTTCCAAAAAACCTTTTGGTAACTGAACCATGTTCTTCTCCTTAAGCGACCAAACAAACGGCACTTTCCTCGATTCCAATCCTTCTGCTATCGCCACAAGCTCTCCGGGAGGCGGTGTCGCTACTGTACCAAAGCCAATGTACGCTACCGAAGCAGTCCCCTGCTTCTTGATCCAAGCCAAGCAGCCGTGAGGATCCTGCACTAGTGTATCCGTTTGAGATGTAGATGATAATAACGCGAGAGGACCAATATTCAGATAACGTTTCAACTCCGACTTGAGGTTATTCGTCAGTGTATTCTCTAGCTCTTCAAATGAATTGAGGAAAACCGCATCGGCACGAGGTAAAGCGAGACCCATTCGATGCAACGTGGTTGAGAAAACAGAGTCTAAGTTCCCAAACACAACTCCTTCTGGTGTATCCTTGACTCTGATCTTCTCCATCCCTGAGATAAACCCTAGTGTCTCCTCCATACACCCATCTTCTTCTGTAGAAGGAACTAAAATCATTTATATATATAATCACTGCACAATCTTCATATCAAATTTTTAGTCAGGGGTGGGCAAAAAAAAAAAAAAAACAGAATTAAAAATATATGTGTAAAATCATTTGGCTCACGATTTCTCAACCCAAATGATTTGATTTGGTTTGGTTTTAAACCGATATATTCTTAACTAGTTTAATTAAATAGACTGATAATATTAAGAATTAATATATTTAGCCACTTAACCTTAGCATAACTTTATTCATTTTATTTCTAGTTGAATAAAATAAACATTTTAAAAATAAAATAAAAAATATGAATCTCATACATCAGATTATATTTTCTATATTTTAATTATGATATTTTTCTTTATATTTAAATATGGAGAATGAAGATTTAGCGTCAGATGATTATTTATCTATGTTTCTATAAATTATATTTTTGTAATTGAACTAGAACGAGACTAAAAAAATCGACTGAACTGAACAAACACAAACAAAACTATATTAAACCAAACCTAACACAAACCAAACCAAACTAATTTGGACTGATTTTTGGTTAAGATTTTCTAATATCCAAATAAACAGAACCGAACCGAACCCAAACGGTACTCTCTTTTAACTAAATAACTATTTTTTTTTTAATTGCTGAGGACAAAAAAGACACGAGTGGTAGTTTGGTCTCTTTTATTATTTACCATTCACACATACAGTATCTCTGATGAGATCTGTATATATATGAGCAGACAGAGAGTTTGCTCCGCATGCCCAAAACGCAACCCATGTCGCCTTCATCTCTGCCGCCATATCCGACGCAAACCAGAAGAACGCATCCGTTAACATGCACGTTACTTTCTTACCAACGTCACTCTCCGCCGACGCGATCGCTTTTCGGAAAATTTCTGGCGCCGCTACGAGAAACAGCTCGAGCGGCTCATGTGGGCTTTCGGAGAAGACGTATCCCTCCGGAACGCCGTCGGCGACGTCATGGACTCGAATGTTCGATGGAAGATCTGAGGGGAATAAGGACGAGTTGGATTGGGAGGTGCTGAAGAAGGAGAAGAGTGTGGTGGGAGAGGCGGAGGCGAGACGGCGTGTTACGGCGAGGAGAATACCGGCGTGAGAGCCGAAGGGGAAAGCGAGAATGGCTACGTGGGAGTCTGTGGTTGGCTGGTCGGTGTTGGCCATGTTTGTGAGTACAGTGAAGGAGTCAAGAGAGATGAGAGACAGCAATAAATGGGAGAAAGGAATGGAAGCTCGTGATGGTCGTTGGTTGGTAACAACACTCTCTCTCGTTGTACTTTCTTATACGTTTGACGTAACAAACATATATATAACATATTATATATAGATTATTTGACATTTTGTTATTTCAAATTGGTTAAGAAACAAGATATTTATTTTCTTGGTAGTCTAACGGTTTTTTTGAAAAGGACATGTTTTTCGTTTGTGCATATATTTTTTCATAAAAACTATTATACGATTTTCTTTTAACAGGAGATTTGTTATCTGTTTTTAGTAACAAATCGAGTATTTCAAACAAAAAATTATCATTTTAGAAGTGCAATTGAAATGTCGGTAGTAGGAAAAGTAGCATGAGCAGTTGAGTGGGAAATCGACCAATTCATACCTTAATAGAGGACTGCGGTCCTGATCAATATATACATTCGAACTCTGTGTTAAAACATACAGCACGTTAGTCAGAAAAAACAGAGTTTGAGCTATCCGTTATATTTTAAATAATTAATAATTAATAAAAACTCTATCTATAAGGGAGGAGAGGAGGATTCAAACCTGGGTCTGAACAATATTTCAACAGGTCCATTGACCACTCTGACAGACACAGTTTGTTGATTGTATTCTCTATAGTATTCTATTTATACCTAATAAATATTTCATTCATATATGGTAATTCTCTCAAATAATTATTTAAATAATGAAAATAAATTTTTTATTCTCTCAGATAATAGTTTTTGAAATATACTTTTTCGAATTCAAACTTTTTATAAAAAAATATTTCCAATTTTTTTTTCAATCTTTTGAAAGTTTCAAGCTATTTATTTTCAAACTTTTGATGCTCTAAAAAGTTTGAATTTGAAAAAAAAATATTTCGAAAACAATTATTTGATAGAATATAAATTTTATTTTCATTATTTATTTAAATAATTATTTGAGAGAATTTACATATATGAATGAAATATTTATAAGGTATAAATAGAAAACTGTAAAAAATATAATGAACAAATTGTGTCTGTCACAATGTTTAATGGACACGTGGAACATTTTTCAGACCCAGGTTTAAATAATTATTTGAGAGAATTTATATATATGAATGAAATATTTATAAGGTATAAATAGAAAACTATAGAAAATACAATCAACAAATTGTGTCTATCACAGTGTTTAATGGACCCGTAGAACATTTTTCAGACCCAGGTTTGAATCCCTCACTCCTCTCTCATAGATAGAGTTTTTTTATTAATTATTAAAATAGAAAAACCACGAAATCAATATTTAACGGATAATTCAGACTCTGTTTTTTTACTAACTAGTAAATGATCAAATGTATGTAGAAACATTAGTTGATATACGAAATTTAAATATATTATGTGTTGATATATGTTTTAGCACATGGTTCAAGTATATGTACTTATCGGAACCGCAACCCACTGTTGAGGTATGAATTGGCGGATTTTCCGTAGTTGAGTACGTAGTTGATGTTGTGTTCTCGATGAAATGTTACATGTGTTTGGTATGGCCCCTCCATTATAAAATAATAATAAAATAAATAGAGTACGTAACTAGTACAATGTTGTAGTGGTTGGTAAAATATGGCCTCTCCATGATAAAATAATAATAAATAGAGTATGTACTTAGTACTATGTTGTTGTGGTAGCTAATATCTTTTTTTTTCTAAGTATAAAAAGATAAAATATTATATAATAAATACTCTTATAACACTATCCTTAAACTAAATGTATTTATATTTATAACATAGTTATCCTAAATTCTCACCTTACTTATACTAATAATTGATATAAAAAGTTTATGATCAAAATTTAAATGGATGATTATTAATGATTTATTTTATAAATTATGTTATTTATAAGAACAAACATTAATATCTATAGATCTTAACTTTTTAACCAAATAATTTTTTTAACTAGGATCTTAACAATCTTAATTTCTCTCCAACGATTTAAATTTATATATTCACAATAGTAATAACTAATTATTTAAAAATATTTCTTATACGATCTTACAACTTTAAACTTATTTCTCAAACAAATTTGGTTTTCTATAATACTGTATTTTTTTCTTCATTTTTTAATAGTCAAAAATTCATCAAAGTACAAAAATTAAAAATTTAATAGCTTTTTCAATTTTATGTACAACTTAAAAGTATAAAATTTAATTTTAGAAATATTATTAGTTCAATTGTTAATTTTATATTTTTACAATGTTTATCTGATTTTTAACTAATGAAATTTTAATTATATTTAAACCGGATTATATACGAATCATCAGGTTTACCGGTTCAACCGCGAATCTGGGTCGAATATAAAAATACTGAATATCTATTTTTAACATACATATGTAGATCATAATTAAAAAAAATAGTTAATACCAACTAAATTTTTTACCAAAAAATCAAATCCGCTCTACGAAAACGCGGATCAAAATCTAATATCTCGTAAAGGATCTGAGTAGGATTGAAACGCGGATTATGTTTTATTACAAAGTCAAAAAATCTTATTAACCTATCCTTTTATCGATAATTGTATATAGATTATGCAAATAAAATGTATGAACTTGCATTTTTGAACATACTTTAAATGATTTTATCCGTGTGAGAAAGACTTTTTCAAAAAGAAACTGAATTCTGACCCGCCCTTAAAAGGACAGGTATATTTTTGTTTTACATTTTTTTATAAATTTAATTTTTTATATTTGTGTTTTTATTCATGTTTGTGTTTTTTGTATAATATTTTTTCTTAAATGATTAATAATTTTTTAATAATTGTATTAAAATAGTTGGACCACACCTATGTCAATATGTCATGTTCATGTTTTATAGAATAGATGACTATAAAGTTCTTATGATTTATCTAGATTTAATATTTTAAGAACATTAAAAAGTTATAATGTTTTGGATTGATAATTTAAACATATTTATATTTTCGAGATTATGTTAAAATCTAGGTTTTACATAATTTAAATGATGAGAATTAATTTATAATCTTGTTACTATAATAAATTTATAGAGAATATTCTATAAACTTAATTTCGAGAGTTTGAAACTTTTCAAATATAAAATAGAATATAGTAGTTTTATTATTTATGTAACAATATATAACAACAAACAATTATTACTTGCAATTTTTATTTTAGATTAGATGATATACATCGTTACATGTAAAAAAATTTAAATGGTTTAGGAAATCTGATTTCTTCATTACATAAACAATAAATATATGATAAATATCTATATATTTCTAAATCTGATTTCTTGTTTTAGAGATATTATGATTTTACCAAAATTGAGAAACTTATAATATTTAAATATATAATACATATATATTTAATATTTTTTTAGAAATATGATTTATTTATTATAAAACTGGTAATTAGATAAGATATTTATATAAATTGATAGTTGATTTTTAAATGTATACTTTTAAAATATGTTTATTTTAATATATAAATATTATTATCTTATTAGAATTGTGAAAATCCAAGATAGTTTAATAACAGTGTTTAGTTTAAAAATTAAAGTTTTTAATAGGTTATCATTCATAGATTAGAAATTATCTAACCAACATTTTCGATAATCTACAATAAATAAATAGTGAAAATTGATTAATAGTACAGTGTGAAAATGAGTATTGTATTACCGCATGAGACAAATAAATATATATCGTATATATTAATGTACGATATAATAAAATAAAAAATAATATTTTATTATTATACATTAGGGAGTCTAGGGAACTATATGAATTGGACTAATTCATTTGAAAACCACAAAAAGTAACCAATATATTTGAAAGATTAGAAAATTACAATAATTATATGAATGCAGATTACCAAAAAAAAAAATTATATGAATGCAAAAGTTACATACCTATATTGACATATATACAAAATCTCTCTGCAAATGGTATTAGGTATTTAGTAAGTATCTCGAGGCCGGACATGTTTTTAATAGACCAGCTATGTCATACAAAGATAAGCAAATCCTATATACATATATTTTCATAAAACCTATTATACGATTTTCTTTTAACATGAGATTTGTTATCTATTTTAGGGAGGGGGGGGGGGGGGGGGGGGGGGGGGGGGGGGTTTATTGGGACCAAAATTTATGTGGAGTTTGATAAGTCTTAAAGTTGACAGATTTTTAAAAGCCAAATAGATTTAACAAAAATTTAATGAATTTTATCAAATATTTCTATTGTTTCTCATTGATTGTTATTAACTATCATAGATCTACTGAAAGCACGGGATTAGTTTTGTTGATAAAATTATTAATCTGTTTGTTAATTCATAATAGAAATTAAAAAAAAATCTGAATGTTCAACCCATTTCTACTTGATAAATATTTTGTATATTCAATAGATTAACCTTGAAAACAGTAATTGTAAAAATATCAACTCATTATTATAGGTTGGTTGCGGAAATTTTTTTTTTAGGTTGGTTTCGAAAATCAACTTTATTTTAAGTTTTTAAATATAAATTTAAAAATAATTAGAAATTGTTAATTAGGATTTATGTAAAATTATAGTTTTGTAAACACATACATTTAGGAAATTTACATAATATCAATTTAGAAAAGAATTACATTTAATTTTAAAAAGTAGAAGATACAACTTATTCTAGTATAAGCAATGGTTCGAGTTTTAAATGTTTAAATTAAATAGAAAGTATAGATTGCTTAGAAATTAGAACTATTATCATTCACAAAATATGGAAAAATTAGTTACCTTAAATATATGAAATATTCAGTTGTTTATTTTAAATAAATAATATTTATATTGAAATTAAATATCACCGGTAAGTTTTGTAATTAACTGAAAATTTCATGGACATAATCCTAAGAAGGATTCTGTTTTAATAGTATAGATATATATTTTTTGTTTCTCAAAAAAATATTCTAAAGTTATATATAACACAAGAACCTCGCCAGAATTATCTTCTTTCGTTCTGCATATCTAACACACATTCAAAAACTAGCGAAGTTAGAAAAGAAAAACAATTTCATAATATACAAAATATTTTTACTACACGTATTTTCAAAATATTGTGAGGAAATATGATATTTTCAAAATCTACTTTTACTAATAAAATATAGAGAATTTACAATCCAATCACAACAGATTCTAATAGAATTACGAAATCAACATAAACTAATATTTTTGAATAATAAAAGAACTGAATGGAATTTGAAAATTCTCAAACCAATAACAGTAGATTTTACTTAGGTTTTAAAAATCTATAAGCCCATAATCATAGAATATCAAAATTATATAACTCAACTACAGTTTGTGTACCAATACCCCCCTTTAGTAACAAATCAAGTATTTCAAACCTAAAAGATAAATCTCAGAAGAGGAAATGTATGAGTACTTAGACATTATGTCGGTAGTAGGAAAAGTAGCATGAGCACGTAGATAATGTTGAGTTTCTCGATAAAATTTTCTAGACACTATTTGCAAAATAATGTTGAAACATATTATCTCTACAATCACTTCACTAAATAAATATGGCATAACATATTAGAAATGATAGCATAATTTATGCTTAATGTAACATGGACAATTATATTTAATGTTAATTTATAATTTTGGTAAATGTTTAGAATACAGTAAGTAAATCATACATCACCATAAAAATAAATTTATTCAAATATAACACTAAATAATATAATAATAAAATATAATATTTTACAAATTTTGAATCATTATTTATTTCTATTTTTATAATTATAGAATTGTATTACTAATTTTTTTCTTCAAATTTTCTTACTATTTAAAAAAAAATAAAAATTTTAATCATAATATTATTTGTTTTTATATATCTACAAATTTTAGAAATCCTGTTTAGTTTTTGTTTTTGATAATTATACAACTTTTATATCAATTTTCTATTAATTTTATACAAGTTTATTTTATACAAGTTTATTTTATCTATTTTATCCAAAAGAAATAGACTAAAATCTATCTAAAAATATAACTTTAAATATATACATATATATTCTTAAATATAACTACAAATAAACAAAATTGTTTATTTTATTCAGTTTTATGTTCAGTTAAATCAAAATTTAGATTAAAATATTAGTAAGAAGATAATAAAATCTAAAATAGTTATAAATTTTATTTTTAAATATAAATTGAATTAAAAAGTTTATTACTGCACATGGTGTATAAAAGCACCTAATGTTGTGTGTTTGGTATAAACAGGAGTACGTAACTAGAATTTTGTTATGGTAGGTAAAATTTGTGGTTCACATGAACTTCTCGCTAATAATTTATCGGAAAGCCAAATTAAATTAGAAATAAATCAAGGTAATTATCAATTCAGAAGTGGAAATGAAATGTCGATAATAGGAAAAGTAGCATGAGTGATTGAGTACGTAGTTAATGGTGAGTTTCTCCCGATGAAATGTTCATGTGTTTGGTAATTTCGTATGGCCCCTCCATGATAAATAATACTCCATGTTTGGTAATTTCGTATGGAGTAATAAAATAAAGAGGATTACGTAACGTAACTATACTATGTTGTTGGGGATATGTTGTTGTGGTAGGTAAAATTCGTGGTTCACATATCGTGTAAAGGCTCTGATGATGACATACAAGCGTTTACGCTAGATGCCCAAACCCTAACCTCCTAATTTGTCGGAAAGTCGGAGAAATAAACGATTATGATTCTATTAAAATATGGTCCACGCGTATTTTTTGTTTCTTTTTTCTTTAACTCATAAAACTCATTTCATTAGGCAAACATGTTCAGCTTACAAGGAATTATCAGCCTCTACAAATGAAACTAAACACAATATAACTTAGGGACATTAGACAATTTTGCAAACATAACGGATATTCTTTTTTTTTTTTTTGACGAAACAGATCTATTATTGTATTGATGACATTCAGCAATCGTCTTAGAGTACTCATCTATCTTGATTCTCAATACCCTTGTGTAGTTAGAATAACAAGAGAACAAAAGCAGTGTAAGGTTTCATTTATGCAAAGAGTCTCTAGCTATAAACAATAACATACAAATAAATAGTAGGTGAAAGAAATTAAAAAGCTAATACCATTTCTGTTTTCAGGACTGGCATTTTTACAGAAAAACTGTAAAGCCATATGTTATTTTTCCAGTGATACAATTCTTTTATATTTCAAATTTTAATCGTTTAACTATTGGGATCTAGAAAATCAACCTAAATCCAAAATTAAAATATACATCAATATATTATCATAAGAAACTTATAGGTTGAGTGTTCTCTATATAATTATAAGCATATGCATATTGTAATATATTTTCCACGAGAATCAATAATATTTTTTCCAATTCTATACTATCATCAATCTATCATGATATCAATCTATTAAAGTAGTGCGGAAGACGGCCTTGTTGTCGTGAATGAAAAATGGCGGTTTTAAAGAAGAAGCGACTGCTTGATTAAGCTTGATTGCTTAAGTAGAAGTAGAATTTGAACGCCCCTTGATCAAGCGGCTGTAGTAGATGTAGTAGTGGTGGCGGCTTGATGAAGCGCAGCAGTAGAAGTAGTAAACTCGAAGAGAAAACAACACTGGTTTGTGAGACAATGACGATTGTTCATGTTGCGGAAGCCACACGGCTTGTTTAGCAGCGGAGGCTTGGTACAAAAAAAAAAAAAAAGTGAGATCTTCATGCATGTCCACGGTTCTCTAACGTAAAAGTAAATTCATGGCCAGCTGACTTAATTTTCACGTTAGGAAAAAGATTTTTCTTCATTCTTTTTTTTTCTTTTTTTTTTTGAATTAAGAAGAAAAATAAACATAGATTAACAAGCTTTTGATCTTATTTCTGATACCATGAGAGATTGATGAGGATATAGGATTGGAAAAAATATTATTGATTCTCGTGAAAAATAGATTACAATATACATATATTTATAATAAGATGACTAAATCTAATTCCTAAACTAATATTGAATATTACATTATAGATAATGATAAGTTTTCTACTCTAATATACTGATGTATTGATGTATATTTGCTTTGGGTCGCTTCTTAATCTTCCAATATAAACCAAATAATTAATACTGCAACATTTACTTTTTCAAAAAAAAAAGAACGCTGATGACGCTCTTAAAAAATAGAATAGTATTAATTAAAAATAAGAAATTGACAACCAGAAGCAGTACAAGGTTGCATCTTTAAAAAAGTTAGACACTGTTTTTAATCAATTTTCAGTTTGTTTCGCTCTTATTGGCTTTTGTTACATCCTCCTTTGGTAGAGTTAAACTCTTTTAAATTTTATTTGATGGTTGTTTGGATAGTTTTTTTATTTTGGTTTTTAGTTTTTGCATATGGTGATTTTGGTCTTTAACTTTTGTTTTTTAAAAAAAAAAAATTAGTAAAATATTTATTTCAATTTTTGATTTTTCTGTAGTTTTACTTTATAAAAAACTTGAATAGTGATTTTTTAGTTTTTAATTTTACTATATTTTTAAGATGAAATAAAAATAATAATAAAATATGATTTACTATGAAACAATACAAAATATTGCCACTTCAAATACATTTATTTATTAAATAAAATCATTTCAAAATAGAAAATAATGCAAACTAAACAGAAAAACACAATTCATTTATATAAACACAGTTCATATACATATATGACAATGCATAATTAATGCAGTTTAGAAAAAAGACAATACATAATTAAAAATTAATCAAAATAAAAATTAGTTATATTTTAAGAACCTTATATAATTCAAATATTATAAACAAAAATATCAATAGTTAGATTTTTAAATACTATTCACTTCCACACATATTAAGCAATACAATATTGATAGTTAGTTTATTATTAAAACATACTTAATAAAATTTAAATATATTTTTATAAGTTTGGTAAACTATATATAATTATTCAAATATATTTTGAGTTCTGAACTTAATTTTTTTTTATCATTTTGGTTTTTGAAAATTTTGGTTGATGATTTTTTGGCCTGATATTTTAAAAAATTTAACGTAGTAGTTAATAACTTATTATTAAAATAAAATAAAATTATTAAAAGAATGTATCACGAATTTTCATAAATGGTACCGATAGTAATCTTTTGTTTTTTGTAACAACCAATAGTAACCATATTATTCTTATTAAACCTTATTAGTTTATAGTAATTATCATTTTTTTCTTATATTAATACATAAATATAATAAAGAATTTTTTTTATAAAAATGAAAAACCATCATAAGTAAAGAAGAAATCATGAAAACTGGACGTTTGGTTTTTAGTTTTTATGTTAAAAAGAACAGTTATTTGCAAAAACCAGGTTTCCTATAGTCTAGAGAATCTATATTTTCAAAATCATGATTGGAAGCAAAATAGTTTTTGGAAAAACAAGAAAAATAAAAACTAATCCAAAACCTGCATAATAAAAGTATGGTTTGAACAATAACAAAAATTTAGGTTGTTACTTATGTGGTTTGGGATCGAAGCACTTAAAATCTCTACTTGGAATAACTTCAGATTGAGATTCAAAAGACAAACATGATTAGGTGGTAAAGGCGTGCCAGGAGGTGGAGTTTATCCTTGAGGTAAATTCATGTAAATCTCCTCATCAAGATCACTATGGAGAAATGCATTTGATACATCCATCTGGCTGAGTTTCAGACCTTTAATCGCCGCAAGACCAAGAAGAAGCTTCACAGAAGCCAACTTACCAACAGGAGAAAACGTATTTGTGTAATCAACACCTTCCTGCTGCGTATAACCCTTGGCAACCAATCGAGACCTTCTTCGCTCAACATTACCATCAGCTCGATATTTAGTAGTGAAGACACATTTGCATCCTACCACATTCTTGCCATAAGGAAGAGATACAACATCCCAAGTATGGTAATCTTCCATAGCATGCAGTTCATCATTAGTGGCTTTGCGAAATTCAGGAGATAACATGGTCTGCTTGAAGGTTGTAGGTTCAGGGTCAATGGAGTAAGAAAGAAGAAATTGTTGATATAAGGGTTTAATGTTGGAGTAGGTATGTACTGAATCAAGCGGGTAAAGAGAAGTAGTGGGTGGAAGAGGGGTATGATTAAGAAAGGAACAATGGTACTCATAAAGGTAACCTGGAACTCTAGCATTCCGTTGCGGCCTTGTGCGTAATAGCTTGCTCTTTCCAGCCACTGAGGGAACAGTTTCTCTAGGAACAGTCACAGTAGGTAATGAAGATGAAGGTGAAGATGCAGGAGATGCAATTAGATTCATTTGAATGACATAATCTAAAGCAACATGAGTAGAAAGAGGTAACACAGGTGCAGGAAACATGACATTAGGAGAAACTGAATCATGTAATGCATGAAAGGGAAATATATGTTCTTTGAATGTGACATTATGAGAGACAGAGATAGATTGAGTTTCAATGTTCAAAACTTTGTAACCCTTATAGCCAGGAGAATAACCCATGAAACACACAAGAATCAGCACGAGGTGAGAACTTATGTCGATCTTTGTTATGAGTAGACATGTAGCAAAGACAACCAAATGAACGCAAGAAAGAGTAATCAGGTTGTTTATGCATCAGTTTCTCATATGGTGAATGCTTATCAAGAAGAATAGATGGTAGCCTATTGATAAGAAACACAACAGTAGAAATACAATCAGTCTAATATATCAAGGGAACTCGTGACTGAAACAAAAGGGCTCTAGCAACATTTAAGACATGCTGATGTTTACGCTCAACCACAGAGTTTTTTGTGGTGTGTAGGCACACGAAAACTGATGAATCATGCCAGATTGACGAATGAGATCAGTAAAAGCAAGTTCAGGAGCATTGTCAGTTCGAATTGATTTGATTTTGGAGTTGTATTGTGTATGAACATGTTGAATGAAGGCAGGAAAAACAGTGGCAACATCACTCTTATTCTTTAAAAAATATATCCATGTTACACGGGTACAATCATCAACAAGAGTAAGAAAATATCGATATCCCTCAATAGATTCCACTGAAAAAGGACCCCATAGATCCATGTGAACTAACTCAAACGGCAAAGAAAAATGATTATGAAAGATATACGGTAAACGCCGTTGCTTCGCTAATGGACAGACAGGACAGTTCTCAACAGCAGACAAAGAAGACTTGACAATCGTTTTAATACCCGGAACATGAATTAACTTGACCACAAAGGATGCCCAAGACGTTGATGTCAAAGATGACCATCATCCAACACAGAACCACACAAAGCAGAAGAAGAAGATGCAACAATACTTGTATCTAGAATGTAAAGATTGTTGTAAATGGATCCTCTACCAATCGTCAATCCCTGAGTAGATTCCTGAATCAAACAATGATCAACATAAAAGTGAGCAGAAGAGTTGTTATCAACAAGCAAACAACGTACACTAATCAAGTTGAAACGAAAAGAAGGAACATAGAGCACATTATGCAATGTGATAGTAGGTGAAATGATGATAGTGCCTATATGATTGATGGGTTCCTTGTGACAATTAGGTAGAGAAACCGTAACACCAGTGACCGTAGAGAGATCACTAAACTTAGCAAGGTCAGAACAGACATGTGTCGTAGCTCCACTGTCAACAATCCAAGAACCACTAGGCAAGGAGTTATAATGAGTGGAAAGACATTGATGGTGATAGGTAAGGGTGTGATTCTCATATCGAAGATTAGAGGAAAGAGAAAGGATTATACCAGAAGAGGATTGAGCAGCCATGTGACCTTGTTCAGTTATAGTAGCACGCTGATGTGAAACCACATGCTCAGAAGAAACCGCATTGGCCTGAAGATGTTGAAGAATATACTGGATCTGATCTCGAGAAAGACGATTAATATCCAAAGTAGGAGCAGGAGGGAGAGAAGGACCCAACGGTGTTGCATTAGTGACATGAGCAACCGTATTAGTCGGAGGATAAGAAGAAGCCTGATGCTGACTCTGAGGACGAGGAAATCCACTCTGATGTTGTTGTCCTTGAGGATTCTGAGAAGATGATTGTCCTCGCGGTGCTTGACCATGAAAGCGATGACCCGGAGGATAACCATAGAGCTTGAAACACTTCTGAAGGATGTGACCATATTGACCACAGTAAGTGCACAAAGGACATTGTTTAGGACGATAGCCTTGTTGATACTGAGCCGCAAGAACTGGATTTTCAGCTGAGGAATTGAGCTCTGGTGTAGAACCAGTCGTCTGAAAAATCACAGCATCATTCTTCGCAGGTGGCTTAATATTCTTCTGTCGCTCATCCTGAGTTATCATGTTAACAACATCCTCAAGAATAGGAATCGGTTTAAGCAACAATATCTGTCTTCGACTAGCATCATAGGATTCATTAAGCCCCATCAAAAACTTCATCACACGACTTCTCTCCTGCAATTTCTCCCATAAACCAGCAGCATTGCATTCACATTTGCCACATGTACATACAGGAAGATCAACAAAGTTCTTGTACTCCTCCCACAACGTAACGAGCTCAGTATAATAGGTGGTTACATCCAGAGAACCTTGTTGAATCATTCCCAATCATTGCTCAATCTCATAGACACGAGGGGCATCATCCTGCTTAAATCGAGCCAACAGATTCTTCCAAATCGATTCAGCAGTAGACATGTAAAGAAGACTTTGAGCAATTTTCTTTGAAACCGAATTCATAAGCCACGTCGCAACCATATCGTTACATCTTGACCAAGAACCAGCATCACGATGATCATCAGGAGGTTTAGTAATCGTACCATCAACGAAACCGAGCTTGTTACGAACATTCAAGGCCATACGAACAGAGCGCTTCCAAGAATGAAACTCCACGCCGGAAGAAAGACGATCAGTAACAAGAACCAAGCCAGCATGATCGAAGTTATGGAGGAAGTAAGGATTCGCGTATTGGTCCATGAACTGAGAATTCGCAGGATCGGAACTCATGACGAAAGAAAATCAGACGAAGATCGAAAACAAGAATCGCGAAATCGCAGAAACAAATCGAATCACCATGAAAACAATGAGATGAACGAAGAGAAATTGAGATTGGATCTTCGAGAAGCTCAAAGCCATGAATCGAAAAACAGAATCAGCTCACAAAATCGAAAACGAAGAAGAAGCCATAGATGGCTCTGATACCATATTAAATGTTCTCGATTAAAACTTTCTTAGTAAAGTTTGTTACAAGAGATAGCTTATATATGAGATTGGTTTAGTGAAAGGAAGCTAAACCAACCGGTACAATCGGTATAATACATAACCAATATATGATTTAATAATCAATGAGATCAAATCACATAATAATCTCTGTCACTTTGACATATCTAAATGACACATGAATCCTATTAGACCCGATCGTGAACGATATCAATCAAATCAGACAGTGATGGACCATAAAAATCAAAAACTGAGATCCAGAATTATCGAGAGAAAATATAAAAGCAGTTATCGTTCTTCTTCGATTTCGACAAAGTAAACTATCAAATCACGATCTCAATTAAGCTCAGACTAATTCTCCAAATGTTGGAGCATAGGTTTTTTGAATGTTGAATGAAAAATCGAATAGTTGTTTATTTGGTTTTACACTCTTTTGCTTTGTGTCTTGTACTTTGGGCCATAAGAACCATAAAACACATTTATAGTAAAAAAAACTCCGATGCCGGGAATCGAACCCGGGTCTCCTGGGTGAAAGCCAGATATCCTAACCGCTGGACGACATCGGATATTGCAAACATCATGAGCAAAGTAGTATCTCTTCTATTAATGTAAATATGCTTTGAATAAGTTAACCCTTAACAAATCATACTTTTGAGGAAAGATTAGAAGAGTGTGGTCAGAGTGGACCGTGTATAGCACACGAAAATGGTGCGATCACCACGAAAAGGTTATCCCTTCGCAGGCCTTGACACATCCACTAAAAATAAAAATAAAAAAGCTTCTCTTTTCTCATTGCTTCATCTCAAAAAACGCATGCAATACACACCATCGAAGTTCATCCATCTCCACGTATTGATTAGAATCAAAACAAGCTTCTTTTTCTTCGTTTGAGATGGCATCCTCTGGTGCGGTTTCAGGAGCTACTGTGTCTTCCTTCTTCGCCAAAACCTCTTCAACTTCAAACCCATCTCCCAGACTCCACTCCTCGTCTCCTCTCTTTCCCCAGGTTTTTATCTCTTTCCTTAACCTCTTGAATGTGATTTTGAACTTAGATTTATCTGAAAGTTTGAATCTTTTGGTGTTTAGAGAACTGGGTTTCATGGAGTTTCGTTGGAAGATTCGAAAAAGAGTGTATCAGAGATCTTCGCTGTATCCGACCGAAAGATCGGAGTGTTAAACGGGTCGAGAAGATTCGAAGTCAAAGCGAGGACAGCAGCTTCGAAAACCATAGAGGTTGAAGTGGACAAGCCTTTGGGCCTGACTCTTGGACAGAAGCAAGGTGGTGGAGTTGTCATCACTGTGAGTTTTATTTTCTACTACCTCTGCAGTGAAGTGTCATTCTTGTATATATGCTGTTTGATAACAATTGAGTGTTTTTTTTTTTTAATTTCATTTTTCAGGGTGTGGAGGGAGGTGGAAACGCAGCAAAAGCTGGGCTTAAATCTGGAGATCAAGTTCTGTACACAAGCAGCTTCTTTGGAGATGAGCTTTGGCCTGCTGATAAGTTGGGGTTCACTAAAACCGCTATTCAGGCCAAACCTGATTCTGTCTACTTTGTTGTCAGCAGGTGAGTGTGTGTTTGTGTACGTGTTTTTGCCTCTACTGATTTGATTTAGGTGGTGATCTTGCTAGAAATGTTGCCTCTTTGTTCTTAGGATTGAAACTATCAAATATTATAGCAGAAGGGTTTTGTGTCTATCTTTTTCATATGCTTCATTGAGTAGTACCTGAGGTGTTCTTCTCTGATGCTTTGTGCGGTTCTTGATTGGTTTTACGATGCAATTTGTTATCTATGATCAAACACAGAGGTGCAGATGTCGATGTCAAGAAACTAAATAAGCGTCCGGCTCCTCCTCGGTTTGGAAGAAAGTTAACCGAGACTCAGAAGGCTAGAATATTACTCTCTGTTGTTTTCTAAGATTGAGATGTTTTATCATAAAATACTTTTCAATGTTTAGATTATTCTAAAGATTTTTTCTTTCTATTTGCAGACAAGAGCTACTCACATTTGTCTTGATTGTGGATTCATATACACTTTACCAAAACCTTTTGATGAACAGGTGAGTCAGAAACCTTCACTTTTGTCCCAAACATCTCGTAGGTCTGATAGTTTCTGAGTATGTGTTTTCTGGTGTTTTTTTGCAGCCGGATACATACGTATGTCCACAATGTATAGCACCAAAGAAAAGGTTTGCAAGGTATGACGTGAACACGGGGAAGGCCATCGGAGGAGGACTGCCTCCGATCGGTGTTATTGTTGGCTTACTGGCCGGTCTTGGAGCTGTTGGTGCTCTGCTTGTGTATGGTCTTCAGTGACATTTTATAAAACTTGTATAAATTGTCTATCACCAAACAAGTCCTTAATTAAGTTTTGTGATTGTAAACCAAGAATGAATGTATGTTGATGACATCAACTTGAGAATTTAATTCAGTTATTTTCTGTTAGTTCATGGCTTAGGGGAATAGTTCTCAAATTATCAAAAAACAAACTTTATTAAATTAATCAAAAAATTATGTTCCTATAGATCTCACATTCAACTAGACATGGGGTTTCAAGATACATGAAAAAGCTATAAACCAAGAGTTTTTAACTCTTTTTGCTCCAGAGTTTATTAAGCAACAATAACCGAATCGAAATATTTATTCAACCCATAATAATTTTCTAAACCGATTGGTTTACTCATAATTATCATCTATTCAGAACTAATGAATAAGAAAACCAATAAAGCTAGATTTCGTTTAATATGGGCTGAAACTAGGCCCAGTCCATTAAAACCTCGACGTGTGGGACGCGTACACCACACAAGCGCCACGTGCTTCACTCTCCGTACACCTTCCTCCTTTTTGTACCGAATCACACAAAGCAAAGACCTAAACTTGTTCACTAAGAAAAAAAAAAATCCCCAATCGAAATTCTTCGCCGAGTCAGATCCAAATTCATCTCCAACCTCTTCGATCCAGATCGTAAATCTTCCTCAATGGCTCTCGAATGGGTTGTCCTTGGCTACGCGGCGGCCGCCGAAGCGATCATGGTCATCCTCTTGACCATGCCCGGCCTCGACGCCCTCCGCAAAGGATTGATCGCCGTCACGCGTAATCTCCTGAAACCTTTCCTCTCCATCATACCTTTCTGCCTCTTCCTCCTCATGGATATCTACTGGAAGTACGAGACACGGCCTTCCTGCGACGGCGACTCCTGCACTCCCTCCGAGCACCTCCGACACCAGAAGTCGATCATGAAGTCCCAGCGTAACGCGCTCCTGATCGCGTCGGCGCTGGTTTTCTACTGGATTCTCTACTCCGTCACGAATCTTGTGGTTAGGATCGAGCAGCTTAACCAGAGGGTTGAGAGGCTTAGGAAGAGGGAGTAAGCCGAGCTTCGTGGTTCTCCTTCAATGCAAGTGCTTTGGTGTTTCTTTCTGCGTTTTTTTTTGTTTTTTCCATGTATGCTTTTTATCTTCTGGAGATTGCAACTTGCAAGGATCTATGCTATCTCTTGTGTTTGTTCTCTGCTCTTTGTCACTTGATGATACTTTACGGTTTAAGGTGCTCTCTGTTATCTTGGTTAGTATGATGAATCTGTTTACAACCCATGAAATGCAAAATCACGTACATGTTCTTATACTATACTTCAATTGATCTCTGATCTTTGCACAATCTTATCTCTTGATGATACTTTCTATCAAAAAATTCCAACTTGGATGCCTTGCTTGATTGTGCTAGATTATCTTGGTTGATATGATGCATCTGATTGATTTGTGAAGTAATCTCATGAACTATAAGATTAGTTTTAAGTTAGATTAGCGCCATAGCTTCCTGAGATTTGCAGCTAATTTAACTAGTTGCCCCATGGATCTTAACTTTCTTTTTCGAGACCTTTTGGTATTTTTAGCCCTTTAAAACGTCTTTCGAAAGTTCTATGTTACACTTTGATTATCTTTTTCCCTCCTTCATAAGCTCAGGTCCTTCAGTGACTATAGTTTGATCTTCTTAGTTTCTAAGTGTTCCTTTGTGTGCGTAGATGCAAAGTTTCAGTCTTTGTTTAACGCCTAAACACACTTGCATTTGCAGGATTCAGCCCATAATCTCGATTGGTTTTTTCTCGTAATTATAATCAAACTCTGATTAACCAGGTTCTTTCAAGTTCCAAATAATATTAGATTACACAGAGAGAAAAAGGCAAATATTAATGCTTTTTCTGACAGCTAATAAGTGAATCAAAGTACTTCCCATGAACGTTCTTGCAAGAAGCAGACACCTTGTGACCTGATTTCGCTGAAACAATATCCACATGCTCCATCACAATATCCACACATCCCAAGTCCGCATCACAGTTCATTGTGATGGCTTCACTACTCGCAGATGAACCGTGTATGTTAGCGTAACGCACATCACTCACTTTCACGCCTCTGCCATTACCAGAACCACCAGACAGAGTCTGGTAAAAGCGATTTACATGACAGCTTTGGGAGTTACTATATTCAAAGCTTACTTCTCCGTTCTTGCCTCGGTTGTGGTAGTTCTGTTCGATGATAATAGGGTTCTCTGAAGCCACCATCTTAATATCCTCAAATGAGATTTTCCGAGCGAATCCTAATCCATTCTACAATGCATTCCCACACACAAGTTTAATTAAGGAACATGCTGAATAAGATTTTTTTATGAAATAGACAAACCTGAAATGTCTTGATTCGGACACCGTTCGCTGTGTTTGACAAAGTACAGTTTTTTACTCTCACTTCTTCAACGGCTGAAAAATATCCATTTTCTCCAAGGCTTCCTACGCTATAATATACCAGAGATTCATATAATCTATAATTTAGTAACGTACACAATCAGAGTTATATCATATGATATTATTGTTTGTTAATCGTGTATCTAGGAATCACCTGATACCATGACCGGGGCCGCAAAAAATGCCGGTTATGTTTATAAAAGAAGAACCTCTGTTAATGGCAATGCAGTCATCCCCAGTGGAAATCACAGAGTCACGTATGTCGACTCCTCTACAGTTCGATATGTCTATGCCATCCGTATTGGGACTATCACCAGGTGCAGTCATGTTTAGACCCGAGATGCTGATGTTCTCTGAGCAGCTTAGACTTATGTGGTTCCGAGGACTGTTCAAGTGTTGGAGATTAGAGATGCGAAGACCATTACAGTTGTTGAAATGCATTGCCTAAGAAGAAATAAACCAAAGCAACGTCTATAACTTATATAAATGGTTCGCTTGCAGTCTGTTTACATTTTATATATGAGTGCAAGGATCTTGCAATGCTTACGGTGGGACGATGCTGAACGTTTCTCCACCACACAGAACCACGACCGTCGACAGTGCCGCCTCCGGTGATAACTAGACCGTTGATGCTGTCGAAACTTATCCATGCAGGGTAATTTCCCGCATGCCAAGTGTAACCAGGCGCCACAAGATTGCCTCTTATCTTAATGTAAATAAATAAATCACCAAATAAATATATGTTTGAGTTATGGTCTGGTAAGCTATACCTCGATCATAATTCATGACTATTAAAATCAGTTTCGGTTTGATTTTCTAACTTAAAAAGTTAAAACTAAGAAAGGGTAAAAGTTTATATATATATGTATATACCAAAAAGGCGATGGAGGAAGACTTGCATGGACCTTCGAATGTAAGAGGCTTAAGCATGAACGTTTTTCCTAGAGGCACTAGAAGATTTGTCTTGCCTCTACTTCCTCCGTTACATACAGCTTTCCATGCCTTAAGAAATGCCTGTAATATATTTATACAGATACAAATATATATTTAAGTATGATCACGTATATATATGCATATACATCAATGCAAAAATTGTAGTTTTTGATAAACAAAAAAAAGATGTTATATATATATACCTTAGTATCATCGGTCTTCCCATCGCCAACAGCTCCGAAGCTAGTGACACTTATGAACCCATGGCGATTCAATCCATTGTTACCCTTATGAGCTTTTGCTTTTAAGCATAAACCTAATTTGCTTACTTGAAGCAAGCATAACAAGACTAAGAACAACAAAGAGTACTTGTTCATCTTGATTCGCACGACCTGAATACTTGATGATGGATGATGATGATGATTATGATGATGATATCAAGGAGAATAGCGTGCAGATATATTTGTATAAAGAAAGGTGGTTAATTGATAGATATTGTGTCTGATTATTGTGTTTTTCATTTTATGGCAAGAGATTAGTCATCACTTTTCTGTGTTGTGAAAATTGAAACTGATCATTCGGTATATAAAGGAGATATTATCGAAATCTTTATTTAACTATATGGAAATAGTCCTGTGTAGCAAAATTTGAAAGAGATCAAATTCACAGTAAATTGTGTACTTTGATTCATTATTGGAGAGAAATTAATTTGCTAGCGTCAAATTTTTGTGTGGGTTTGTTAGAGTTCCTGGCGTAGGTTTACTCTCTATGCCCAAGAATAATTGCTGATGAAAGCTTACTAATCCATGTATACTTGTGTATCACTAATTGTTGATCAAACAGTAGGCCCATCTAAATATATATGTTTGAGTTAGGCCCATATAAATCTCACGTAACCTTGTAACTCTGCCGAAACCAAGACGTTGGTGCTGAGAAGGAAAGGAGGCGAAGAAGTGAAAATACCGGAAGTAGCCCTTATTACGCGTGCATAAGGAGAGGCCAAAACAAAGAAAGTGAGTGCGGCGTTGTGTTTAGTGGGTTTGTCACCGACTTTATTCTTTCTTACAAAAGAACATTCCTTATAATATTATTGGAAGAAAGAAAGAAAGAAGCTTGCTTGTGAGTGAGACAGAGAGATGGAGAAGAGGAAAGTAGTGATGTGTGGTGTGTTATCTCTGGGTTTATTATCAGCTCTTACTGCCTTTGCTGCTGAAGCTACCAAAATCAAGGTTTATCTATCTCTGCTCTTCTTCTTGTTGAATCAATACTTGTAGGGCTTCTGTTTTATTGTTATTCTGCTTTGTAGTGAAATTTGGTATTTTTTCTCAGGATTTTGGGTATATATTAATCAATCGATGGTTGCTGAAAAATTGATTTCTTTTTTAAGAAAAACAATAGTCCCAATTTCTATGGAACAGATTTTCTATAAAAGTTACTTTAGTTGTGCGGTTTTTTATTTTATTTTGGAATGAGTGTGATTCAACTGCGTTTGAAGATGAAAACTTCAATCTCTGAGATTTTTTTTTTGAGTTATGAGTTCATTGGAAACTCTTTGATTTGGGATTTTTCCAGAGAACTTTGTTCTGTCCTCTTGGTATATATATAGTAATAGAATAAGTATATCTATCTGGTAATAGCATAGGTATACATATTTTTTAGGGTCATGTATGTACATCTGGTAATAGCATAAGTATTCATATCTCTAATGTCATGTTTGTACACCTGGTAAAAAAAAGGTAATAGTATAAGTATTCATATCTCTAATGTCCTGTGGATATATCTTGTAATAGCATCAGTACTCATATCTCTCTAATTTACAGTACTCTCCAACTTAAATCACATTTCTCTTGAACTAATTTGTCTGCATTTTTATAGGTTGTGGATGTTAAACTTTTTGCAATTTTCTTGTGTAGCTCATTGTTTTCTGTGCTATTGCAAGCTTTCAAACTTGTGTCTAAAATATTTTACCCCTCTTATATCAACACAGAAATCTCAGGTCAACGTTACCACCTCTGATTCACTCACAAGATGCTCTTATCACAGAAGCCCTGCTTACAATCTTGGCTTCGCTTCAGCTGTCTTTCTAATGATGGCTCAGATCATCGTAAGCGTTGGAAGCGGTTGTTTCTGCTGTAGAAAAGGTCCTGCTCCTTCAAGATCCAAGTGGATCATCTCCTTAATCTGCTTCATTGTTTCCTGGTAATTCTCACTCAAAATCTTTTTAATGCACTTAACTTTCATACTTATAATGTGTGCTTACAAATGATGTTCTTCGTGTTATACGTTAGGTTCACTTTTGTTATAGCATTCCTCGTGCTGCTATCTGGAGCTACACTCAACGATGAACACACCGAGGAGGCAACGTATCCGGATACCTACTTCTGCTACATTGTCACTACAGGCGTTTTCTCCACCGGTTCTGTGCTTTCGCTTGTTACCATTGCGCTTGGGATTGTCTACTTTCTATGTTTGAATTCGAGTAACCAAAATGTTGGTGACGCAAGGACGGCGGCTAACCAAGGAGGAGGGATAGCGATGGGGCAGCCTCGGGTTCCAGAGAGAGTAGAAGATCCTGTCTTTGTTCATGAAGATACTTACATGAGAAGACAGTTCACTTAAAGAAAAAATACAGAACAAGGCTTTCTTGGTCAACAAGTTAGGTTAGGAAGATATATGTAGATAAAAAGAAGAGTGACTTTGTCTGATTTTTACCCCCATTTTTGTATCTTTCTGATTTTTGTTCTTGTATGTGAAGGTATTAGATCATCTCCAACTTTATTTGTATATTTGTCGTTATACTAGTCTTTAGAAGTAAAACTACTATATTCCACCTAGAAACATGCTGAATAAGATTTTTATCAAATGGACAAACCTGAAATGTCTTCATTCGGACACCGTTCGTTGTGTTTGACAAAGTACAGTTCTTTACTCTCACTTCTTCAACGGCTGTTCTCCAAGGCTTCCTACGCTATAATATACCAGAGATTCTTATTATCTATGATTTAGTAACATACAAAATCAGAGTTATATTATATGTAATATCATTTCTGAATTGTGCGTCTAGGAATCACCTTATACCATGACCGGGGCCACAAAAAATGCCTGTTATGTTGATAAAAGTGGAACCTCTGTTAATGGCAATGCAGTGGAAATCACAGAGTTACGTATGTCGACTCCTCTACAGTTCGATATGTCTATGTCATCTGTATTGGGACTATCACTAGGTGCAGTCATGTTTAGACCCGAGAGGCTGATGTTCTCTGAACAGCTTAGACTTATGTGGTTCCGAGGACTGTTCAAGTGTTGGAGATTAGAGATGCGAAGACCATTACAGTTGTTGAAATGCATTGCATAATTAAGAAGACAGAAACGAAACGAAACGAAACGAAACGAAACGAAACGAAACGTGGATATAACTTATATATATGATGGTTCGATTGTAGTTTACATTAGTGTAAGGACCTTGAAAATGCTTACGGTGGGACGATGCTGAACGTTTCTCCACCATACGGAACCACGACCGTTGACGGTGCCGCCTCCGGTGATAACTAGACCGTTGATACTGTCGAAACTTATCCATGCAGGGTAGTTTCCCGCATGCCAAGTGTAACCCGGCGCAACAAGATTGCCTCTTATCTAGTGTTTAATAAATCACCAAATAAATATCGATTTCAGTTATAGTCTGATTAGCTATAACTCGATTTACACTAAAATCATTTTTGTCTGGTTAGGACTATTGAAATCAACTTCCGTTGGATTTTCTACATGTAAATTGAAACTAAAAATGAGTAAGACTAAAAGTGTATGTGTATACCAAAAAGGCGATGGAGGAAGACTTGCATGGACCTTCAATGTAAGAGGCTTAAGCATGAACGTTTTTCCTAGAGGCACTAGAAGCTGTGTCTTGCCTCTACTTGCTCCCTTACATACAGCTTTCCATGCATTAAGAAATGCCTGAAATACATTTATACAGATTCAATTATATAATATTTACTGTTATATATATGGATACATCAGTGCAAAGATTACAGTTTATGATTAACAAAAAGATACTATATAATATACCTTAGTATCATCGGTCGTCTTTCCATCGCCAACAGCTCCGAAACTAGTGACACTTATGAATCCATGACGTTTGTTGTTAGCCTTATGAACACTTCCTTCTACGCAGAAACTTAATCTTCTTATTTGAAACAAACATAACAAGACGAAGAACAACGAAAACTTATTCATCTTCATTTGCACGACCTGAATAGTACTTGATGAATGACATATATATTTCAAGGAGAATAGCGTGAAGATATATTTGTATAAATAAAGGTGGTTAATTGATAGATATTGCGTCTGATTATTGTGTTTTTCAATTTATGGCAAGAGATTGTATAGCTTGTCATCAATTTTCTGTGTTGTAAAAACTGAAACTGATCATTCGGAATATAAAAGGGATGTTTGTCGAAATCTTTTTTTAACCATGGAATAGTCTTAAAAGCTTGTGTAACAAAATGTGAAAGAGATCAACTTTACAGTATATTACTATATTGTGTATATTTACTGAAGGTGGTGTTTTACTTATATGAGTTGATCCTTTTACCGTTTTACGTTTCGATATAACTACATGATTGATCATGGGAAGGAATTATTTATGGATCATCTATAAATAGAAATAGATTCATTGTTGGGGAGAAATTAATGTGCCTAAGACGTCATATGTTATTGGGTTTGTTAGCTATTGATTAAGCTTCACTACGCCCAAGAATAAATGTTGATCAAACAGTACGACCATCTAAATATATATGCTTGAGTTAAGCCCACAAAATCACACGTAACCTCACCTTGTAAGAATAAACAAGGGGTTGTTGCAAAAGTAACTCACAACTCAAAGTCAAACACAAAACTAACCTCTCCTTCTTTGTTGGAAATGGTTAGCTATATTCAACCCTACTTGTTCACATTATTCACGAAAATGCCATTAATTTATGTTTTTTTTTCTTTTCGAAAATGGCTCTTTTACTCTCTCAACCTCATCACCTTCACAAATTTACTTGATTGCCATTGCCATCAATACACCAACCACAACAAACTACCAATTTGGAGCTCTTAATGCCCCCCTTAATGCACCTAGTACGATTTACACTCTCTCTTTCTCAATTGTTATGAACTAAAAACAACTTCTCTCTCACTTTGCCTCAATATTCATCCAAAAAACTCAAGCTTTTGATTCAAAACTTTTTATGGTTGATAGAGCTATTGAAGCATACTATTCAACGTGGGTTACTTTCGTTTGAGGTTCTGGGTGGTTGGAGAAGACTCTGTGTGCTAAGGAAGTCATCTCACTAGTTTAAGGTAAGAAATTGAATTTTTTTCCAGAACTGTTCGCGTAGAAGACTTACCCGTAAGTCTTCTGGTCCAACGGACGACTTAACTAAAGTCGTCCGGCTTTGTTCTTTAAAAAAAAATCGTGAGAATACCCTAGACGACTTACCAGTAAGTCGTCTAGAATAAACGGGTTAATTTTGCATTTGACCGAATTGTGTCAGATATTTGACTTTTTCTGGACGACTTAATGGTAAGTCGTCCCAAGGAAAACAAAAATTTCAAATTTTATTAAATCTAGACGACTTAACTGTACGTCGTCCTTGGTTACTTTTGCAATTGGAAAATAAAACTTAAATATTTAACTTATCTCAGACGACTTACGGGGAAGTCGTCCTGGAAGACGACTTAGTTGAAAGTCTTCCAAGATAAGCAAAGTCGTCCAGATTTACTGGTAAGTCGTCCCAAGTCATCTGGTCAAACCTTGGTTATCTTGGACGACTTTCTCCTAAGTCATCTGCCAGGACGACTTTCGTAAAGTCGTCTGGGTAAAGTTAAATAATTAAGTTTTGTTTTTCGAATTGCAAACTAACCGTAGAAGACCTACAATTAAGTCGTCTAGCTTCAATTAAATATTGTAATTTTTGTTTACCCAGAGACGACTTACCCGTAAGTCGTCCAGGAAAAGTCAAATATCTGACACAATTAGTTCAAATGCAAACCTAACCCGTTTATCCTAGACGACTTCCTTGGACGACTTACTGTTTAGACGACTTACGACGACTTAATGGTAAGTCGTCCTAATTAAAATTCAATTGCAAAAATGACCTGTTTCGACGACTTACTGTTTAGTTGTCTAGACAACTTACTGTTTAGTCGTCTAGACGACTTACTGTTAGTCGTCTAGAAGACTTACTTTTTAGTCGACTTTGTTTAGTCGTCTAGACGACTTACTGTTTAGTCGTCTGCCTTAATGTTTAGTCGTCTAGTCGTCACTTACTGTTTAGTCGTCTTCTATGTTTACTAATGTGTTTTATTTTGAATTTTTGCAGATGATGCGTCAGTTACATGCAGTGTATGGGGAATGGTTGTTAAAAGATTGCTGTTGGGATTTTGTGGTTGATAATGCAAAAGGAGCGAGAATGTTTTTTTTGAGTGAAGGTTCGACGCATGCGGAACTTCTTGCAATGGCTCTAGAAGATTTTAACCTGGACATGAGTACAGAATCTGTGGAGATAACCTACTCATTAGCAGCAGAAATGATGATGGCTCCAGACACCCTTCCTATTCATGTTACAAGTGATAGACAAGTTAGAAACTTGCTCGAGATAACCAAAACGCATAGTGTACGGCTTTGTGTATCAAGCCGTAGCAAGGTGCAAATGGTTTCAGATGATGAAGCTGATGAATGTTTTGAAGAGGATGATGATAATTTGGTTGAAGATGAAAATCATGATGGGGAGGAGGATGATGGGGAGGATGATGGGGAGGATGATGGGCAGGATGACGATGGGGAGGAGGATGATGGGGAGGAGGATGGTGATATCTCTATTAAAACTGAAGCGGACAAGAATGGTGAGGATTACAGTGTTTATGGAAAGGTTGAAGATGAGGATGAAGAAGATGATATATGTTTTGAAGAATTAAAACAGGAAGGTGGAAGATCGAATGGTAACAATATCTATGTCAACCAGAGTTTTGGTAGCAAGGATGCACTGCTTTCAGAACTGAGGTTGACAGCAGTGAGGCTTAAGTTCACCTTCAGAATATACAAGTCAACGAAAACTCTCCTTGTGACAACATGTCCGGTTAGTGGTTGTGAATGGAAGGTCAGAGCAAGTGTGAAACATGGGACAGAAACGTTTTGGGTAACAAAGTATGTGGAAAAACATACATGTTCAGTGGGAGATCGAATCGCTCAGCGGAGACACTGTACTCCTAAGTATGTTGGTAGGCTTTTCATTGATCGTGTTGGAATCATTGATGGGTTGAATCCGCAGCATATCACTATTGCAATGAAGAAGATGTTTAGCATGAATCTTGATTACACCACTTCATACAGAGCACTTTTATATGCACAAACATTGGTGAGAGGAACAGCAGAAGATGGGTATTCGCGTCTGCCATCATATCTCGAGCAAATCTCCTTAGCAAATCCCGATTCTATCACGGCTATAGAACTTGATTCTATGAATAGATTTAAGTATCTATTTCTCTCTTTTGGAGCTTCTATCAAAGGTTTTAGATATCAGAGAAGGGTCATTGTGGTGGATGGGACTCACCTAAGTGGGAAGTATGGAGGTGTTATGCTAGTTGCAACCGCACAAGATGGGAATTTTCAGATATTTCCATTGGCTTTTGGGATCGTAGATGCTGAAGATGCACCTTCTTGGGAATGGTTTTTCACCAAATTGGCTATTTGTGTATCTGATGACCAGCTTCTAGTGATAGTCTCCGACCGGCACTTGGCCATTAAAAATGCGTGTGACAAGGTGTTTCCTTGGGCAACCCGAGGAATATGTTATTATCACCTTCAAGAAAACATTGTCAAAAAATTTAAAGGGAAACATCTCTTGTACTTGGTGAAAGGTGCTGCTTATGCTCATACGGTTTCAGATTTTGACCGGTACATGGATGAGATACGGAGTGCAAATCCGGACCTTGCAACATATTTGGAGGATGCCGACGTCAGCCTATGGTCAAGGGTTCATTGCCAGGGGGACAGGTACAACATAAAAACAAGCAACATCGCTGAATCTATTAATTCCGCACTGAAGCGAGCTAGAGGATTTCCGATTCAGTTCCTGTTGGAGTTCATAAGGGAGAAGTTAGGAAAGTGGTTTTGGAAAAGGAGAGAAGATGCTTTGAGTCTCACTACTCAACATAGTCGGGGTGTTGAACACTTGCTTGCTGTTCGATCGGAGATAGCAGATACGATGACGGTACAACCAATTGGCGGATGGCAATTCTTTGTGAAAGGTGGCAGAATGGACTGTGTGGTTGATTTGGAACATGGGAAATGTGATTGTGGTGTCTATGCAGTGGAGAAAATACCTTGCTCTCATGCTATAGCTGCTGGAGAATCTGTCGGTTTGCATATCAACACACTTGTATCTCCAGTGTACTCAAAGGATTTTCTGTTTGCAGGATACTCAGAGAATATATATCCTTGTAATGGACAACAAGTTGAGGAACGCACATGCCTTCCTCCGGAAGTAAAGCGTGGTCGGGGAAGACAGAAGAAATCAAGATGACAATCCTGGTTGGAGCTATCTAGGATGAGAGGACGTAAACCCAGGAAGCAACACAGAGCTTATAGATGCTCTGTGTGCAAGGAACCTGGCCATACGAAACCACAATGTAAGAATGACGAGGTTTAGTCTTCCAGACGACCTTCATTTAAGTCGTCCAGAAGGTCGTCCATTTAGTCGTCCAGAGTTTTTTATTCAAGAAGACCTTCAAGTTAGTCGTCCAGTGTTTAGTCTTCTAGACGACCTTCATTTAAGTCGTCCCGAAGGTCGTCCATTTAGTCGTCTAGAGTTGTTTTTATTCAAGAAGACCTTCAAGTTAGTCGTCCAGTGTTTAGTCTTCTAGACGACCTTCATTTAAGTCGTCCCGAAGGTCGTCCGTAAGGTCTTCATGGTCTTCATGTAATGAACTTATGTGTCAAAAAATCTATTATTAGTGTTTTATATTAGTTGAGTTGAGATGGTTGTAGATTAAACAGACGAGAGTATGAAACAAATGATAACAAAAGGGAACTGCACATAAGATTACAAAAAGTTTACAAATACAAAAGGTTACTGCACAAAATATCAAGTTTATATACAAAAGGTTACAAATACATTGGCTACAGCCTGATCTATCTGTCATCACCATATGCACCATAGTTTTCATCGCCATCCCTGTTTTCCCACAGATGCACGTCAGGCAACTCTTCAAATATATCCACCGTCATCTTATCCCTAATAGCCTTCCCCTTGTTCTTAGCAAACTCTTTTTTACTAAATGGCATCCCAAGAGCATGACATTCAATGTACTTTACAGCGTACACACCACAATCACCAGCTCTGGCCTGAGGTAAATCCTCTAGTCTCTCATAAGTGAATGGCGCCAGGCTGTATTCGGCACGTACCACGTCATTGGGAGCACACTCAACAAGCATATAAGGGATCATGTGGAGAAAAGGCTCCATCACCTCATCGAGTTTTTCTGGGGAGATACATGTACAGATGCTGTCAAAGACGACAATGTGCCTCTTAGGGATTTGGATCCACATAGCAATCCAATGACTGTCGTTGTGGTTCAGTGGCGCATAGACATCTGTGATATCAAGGCCCCAAATCCTGTTTGATCTGCAAAATGATGGTATAGTGCCATTATAATAATTCAACGCCCCACCAGGTAGTCTTCTTCCTAAACCATTCCTATCGGGCTCGGAATCCTTAAACTCCTTGTAGTTAAAACTCCAATGATGAGCAAAGAGATGATCAAGGAAGCATAACTTGTCGCTCCTGAAATGATGTGGGTTATCCGTGTACCTCTTCCTCAGCACATTCATCCAAGCATCAATATGCTGCATATAAGATATCAGACGACTTAGCTAGTAACTGTAAGTTAGTGATGAAAGTCATCTACGAATCAGACGACTTAAGGGTAAGTCGTCTGTACAGTCATCTACGAACAGACGACTTAAAGGTAAGTCGTCTGGACAGTCATCTACGAACAGACGACTTATCAGACGACTTATTGGTAAGTCATCTGGTAAGTTGTCTACGTAGACGACTGTCCAGACGACTTACAAGTAATTGAACTAAGTCATAGCAGAAGACTTACACAGTCCGTCAGCCATTCTAAGTCTCTCCGGAGGGTCTGATACCACCAAGTGCGACAATTCTGTGGTTTTTTTTCGTATGGTGTTCTATATTGACTGCAAACACAAAATGTTTAAAAGCGATCAGTTTTTGTAGACTAAAGCAAGCTATTATGGGAAAAGCAAACACTTACGGACACTCTTGCAACCAAGTAGCGAGCTCTTTCAATTTATCCTTGTTATTTGGTGCAAAAGGATGATAGCCTGGATACTGCTGAATGATGGCCCTGGCCGTCGTGTTGCCCGCATAAGGAGATTGCTGTGAAGCAGCAAGTTTCCTTCTTCGATCACTATTTGCACGGCCAAGGATCATAGCAGCGTCCCTGTTTTCTTCAGGTCTAGCTTTCTCCTTCTGCAAGGAACTACCATCTGTATGCACATCAGTCCCTTTCTCCTCCGGCAAGGAACTACCATCTGTAGGCACACCAGTCCCTTGCTCCACGGGCAAGGAACTAGCAACTGTAGGCACAGCAGGCCCTTTCTCCTCCGGCAAGGTACTAGCAACTGCAGGCACAGCAGGCCCTTTCTCCTCCGGCAAGGTACGAGCATCTGTAGGCACATCAGTCCCTTTCTCCTTCTGCAAGGAACTACCATCTGTATGCACACCAGTCCCTTTCTCCTCCGGCAAGGAACTACCATCTGGAAGACTTTCACTCTGCAATGTACAAAATTATAAGTGTTCTACTACTTAATTATAAGTCGTCTAGAAAGTAATCCAGCTGGACGACTTAATAGACGACTTACAAGTAAGTCGTTTGGAAAACTTTCCAGACGACTTATTTATAAGTCGTTTATTAAGTCGTCCAGCTGGATTACTTTCTAGACGACTTAAATATAAGGTGATCAACTTTGTTTACTAACCCCGGGTGCCTTTGTCCCTGTTGGTGTCCCTTTCCGTTTCCGTTTTGTGGTGAGACCAACCTTCTTCTCCAATGCTTCCACCCTTTTCGAGAGATCCTTGATCTCTCGAATGCACGTCCCAAACCCTTCCCTCATGGAATCAAGGATGACCTTGAACATGGCTTCAATTTCCTCTCTGGTCAACCCATCAACAGTCGTAGTCACTTTTGAACGAACCTCTGCAGGTTCCTCTTCACTCGCCTCTGCAGGTTCCTCATCACTCGCCTCTGCAGGTTCCTCTTCACTCGCCTGTTTAGGTGCCTCTTCAATAGCCTCTATTCTAGCTTTCTTCAGAGGTCTTGGTCTCTCATCCTTCACGGTATCTTTCTTCCTCGCTGGCTGTCTCTTGACTTGAGTACCAGTGACTTGCCAGCAATTCTTGGTCCACTTCCACGTTTTCTTCACAAACATGACTTTAATAATGTTGTCCGCGGCGACATCCTCAACATCAGACTCCCATTTTGGAATCATTTCTTTAACGGTGGCCTTCTGAACAAAGTTGATCACCCTAGTCTGCAGTAAATAGAAGATAAGATGTAAAAAAAATAAGTCGTCTGGAACGTTATAAGTCGTATATTAAGTCGTCCAGCTGGATTACTTTCTAGACGACTTATAAATAAGTCGTCTGGAACGTTATAAGTCGTATATTAAGTCGTCCAGCTGGATTACTTTCTAGACGACTTATAATTAAGTCGTCTGGAACGTTATAAGTCGTCTATTAAGTCGTCCAGCTGGATTACTTTCTAGACGACTTATAATTAAGTCGTCTGGAACGTTATAAGTCGTCTATTAAGTCGTCCAGCTGGATTACGTCTGGTTTGAAATAGATACCTGTCTGAGGATAGCCTCTTTAAAGGCTCTGCGTCCCTTGCCACCCTTGAAAGCCAGTATCGGTGGAGACGGATTGTTTGGGAGAGGGTGACCATAAGTAGCACCCAATTCCGGCAGAGCTGTGTACACCCAGACCTGGAGAGCTGCCGCAAACCCATTAATTGTGTAACAACCTGAAATATCTCTGCCCTTCACAGAGTCCATCAACACCTTAAATGCGACTCTCCCCCATGGATAATTCTCGAACCGTTCTAGGTCCATCACTAGCCTTGCCAGACTAACCCGTGTAGGGGTTGAAAACTTTCTCCCTTCAATGTATCCAGTGAAGATGGCAAGGTACGCGAGCCGCTTGCGATCATCCGGAGACCACCCTGCGCATCTCTGAAGTGTTTCTATTATCTCCTGAGTAGTTGGCCCAGCTTCGACATGAACTCCCAACAACCCCCAGAAAGAAGTCATCTCATTAGTAACAACACATTGAGGTCTCTCAAGGTCGTCAATGTACTCGCAGTTTAGCCTAGTGAGGTTTTCAAACTCTAACAGTGAAAATCTCACAGGTTCTGCACCAACGAGACACCAAAGCTCATACTTCTTCTTTATGTCCAGCTGGAAACCGAGCATGAAGTGAACCAGCCTTGAAGCCCATTCAAATTGCAGCTCTCCAAACTTGATGAAAACTCCCAACTTCGACTCCTTCAGCTCTTCGTATTCGTCATCATGAAGAGCCTCACGTAGAGCAGAATGCAACTTCGAGGCTGGATGAATCGAAATGCTATTTTTTGGTTCGGGCTCTTCACCTAGTGTATGTATCCTACGCGGCAAATCCATTTTTTTCTGCAAAACAATCAAAGACAACCAATGTCAAACAGACAAACAGACGTCCGTAAACTTCGACTCAAACATACAATCTGGCAGATCTGAAATAATAAGTCGTCCGTAAAGTCGTCCAGATGGATTACTTTCCAGACGACTTAATTAGAAGTCGTCCCAGACCCTAAATTATAAGTCGTCCCAGACCCTAAATTATAAGTCGTCCCAGACCATTTTATAGCAGACCTGAATGAAACAGTAAGAGATATAACTTAACGGCGGCGGAGTTCAACGAGACGGCTGAGAATGCGCGGCTAGGGTTTCCTCTCAGAACTTAAAAAAAAGGAAGCGGTGTTGAGAACGACGGTGATAACGTCGGATTAGAGAGAATCGACGGTGAGAACGATGGATTGGAGAGACTCGACGGAAATCGCCTTCGAACTCGCCTTTGAGAGAAACGACGGTTGGTTTTTTTCTGAATTCCGCCAAAAACTGAGTAAAAAAAAAAAATATACATTATATATAACCGGTAAATAATCCGGTTAGGTTAAAAGGACATTGTAAATTTCGAGGTTCGGTACGGTTTGGACGACTTAAATGTAAGTCGTCTACATTAAAAACTAGACACTTTAAAAAACATAACCCCTAAACATAACCCCTAAACTTAATTAACTAACTAGACACTTTAAAAAATCAAATTAAACTTAAAAAGTGTTAACTATACACAGAAATAAAGACATATAAGTAAAAAATATATATTTTAGAAAAAATCCAAGCTTTCCAAAATCTAACCCTAAGAATACATACAATACTACAACATATGTTTTCAAACCCTCAAAACCAAAGAATATCATGATTAACTACTTTCACTCATCTATGTTGAAAACTATTCATTTTTATTATATGTTAATTTACATGATTTTTATTACATGATTTTTATTTTTCACTCACTCATCTATTAATAATTACATGATTTTTATTTTTCACTTGTCCAAACATTTTTTTTTAAATTTATAAATTATTTTTAAGCTGCACAGAACCAGACGACTTATTTTTAAGTCGTCCAGAAGTCCAGACGACCTTTTGTTAAGTCGTCCAGAAGTCCAAACGACCTTCTGTTAAGTCTTCAAGTTACATGATTTTTATTTTATTTTTCACTTGTCCAAACATTTTTTTTTTAATTTATAAATTATTTTTAAGCTGCACAGAACCAGACGATTTATTTTTAAGTCGTCCAGAAGTCCAGACGACCTTTTGTTAAGTCGTCCAGAAGTCCAGACGACCTTCTGTTAAGTCTTCAAGTTACATGATTTTTATTTTATTTTTCACTTGTCCAAACATTTTTTTTTAATTTATAAATTATTTTTAAGCTGCACAGAAACAGACGACTTAGTATAAAGTCGTCTCTCCAGACGACCTTCTGTTAAGTCGTCCAGAAGTCCAGACGACCTTCTGTTAAATCGTCCAGAACTCCATTCAGACCTTCTGTTAAGTCTTCAAGTTAGTAGTTAAACATAGGAATAACATTATTAAAATTATTTCCTTAAAACCAGAAATTCATTGTTCAAATTTAAAAAAAAAAAATTACAAATAACATAATTAAAATTATATTTTATTTGGAGAAGGCCGCTCAAGGCTGAGACCAAAACCAGCCCTCGCCAAGCTTCTCCCAATCAACGAAAGGGACCTTGATAGCCTTCACCTCCTCTTTCGCACGTCTGAGTTCGGCTTTGAGTCTGGTTTTCTCCGCCCGGATGTCAAACTGGTCCCCCTTGTGGAGCATCTCCTCGAGCAAAGCGATCTGATCGGAGAGAGAGTTGCGTTCGACTTCGGCAGAGTTCTTTTTGGCCGTCGCGGTTTGCTCATCCCTAACCAAGCGGAGGATCGCCCGGTACCGTTCCGTTGCAGCAGCCTCTCCTTGAGCGTAACCCTCTTCCGGGGTTTTGCCGTAGTCTTCCTCCATCGGACGCTTCCTCTTGAGGTCGATCGATCCAGACATTTTAAACCTAGCAGCATAAATCACATCAGAACAAGTATGGCGTAATGATGATAACTAAAGTCGTATAATAGGTCGAGATTTCTTACTTTCGGAGTTTGAGAGGAATTTCTTCTTCTTCTTCTTCAGCCTTTAGTCTTCCTTACTGTATTGAGGCGAGGGTTGATGGTTATTTATAGATAGTATCGCAACCGTCCCAAGAAGTTGTCAGAGAATGATTGCGACCTTACGCGTGAGATCAGTTTCCAACGAAGGCAACTCTTCGCGTGTGTGGTGCAATTAAATGTGATTGGTTAAGAAAGAGGTGCTAACATTGGTAACTGTTTTAAGTCGTCCACTGTTTAGACTTCCAGACGACCTTCATTTAAGTCGTCCCGAAGGTCGTCCATTTAGTCGTCCAGAGTTTTTGCTTTAAGAAGACTCAAAACTATAAGTCGTCCAGAAGTCCAGACGACCTTCAAGTTAAGTCGTCCAGAAGTCCAGACGACCTTCTGTTAAGTCGTCCAGAAGTCCAGATAGTATGGTATGAAAAGGACAAGCATGAAAAAGGCAAGTTACGTTTCCTTATACAAAAGCATAATTGTTTGGTAGGAGGATAGGTTACAAAAAATACTACCTCCTATCCTGACCCTGTTACGTTTCCTTATACAAAAATACTACATTCTATCCTGAGTCAAGTACATCATCATCAAAGGTGGAAAATGTCTTCGTTCTCTGTAGAATGGAAATTAGGAAGCTCCTTAGATATCTCCACCGCCATCTTCTCCCTGATCGCCTTTGAGTTCTTATGACACAACAAATCTGGACGAAATTGAAACCCAAGAGCATGACATTCAATGTACTTGAGAGTGAACAAACCACAATCACCACCTCGGCACTGAGGTACTCCAACGGTTGGACTCTCATATGTGTATGGCTCCAGAGACAACTTGAAACGTTCTTCATCCGAGGCAGCGTACTTAACAAGCAGGTAAGGGATCATGTTGACAAAAGGCTCCACTAACACTTCGAGTTCTCGATCTCTGATATGTCCGACAATGCTGTCCCACACGACTATGTGCCTCTTTGGGATCGATATCCACATAGCAACCCAATGGTTGTTTTTGTAGTTGAGTGGCGCATAAATATCATCCACATCAGTCCCCCAAACCTTCCCAGATTTGCACCATGATGGTAAGTTGCCTCCATAATAATCCAACGCCCCACCAGGAAGCTTTCTTCCTAAACCATTGACATTGGGCTTGCCTGCCTTAAATTCCGGGTACTTGTACGTCCAATGCTGAGCAAAAGTATGGTCAAGAAAGCACATTCTGTCGCTCCTGAAATGCGATGGATTTTTTTGGTACCGTTGCCTCAGTAAATAAATAAAAGCATCCATATGCTGCATATAAAACAAGACAAGTCAGTGATAGAAGACATTACGGACGAGTTAAAGATAAGTCGTCTGTTAGGTAGATGACCTATAGGACGACTTATCATTAAGTCGTCTGTTAGGTCATCTAAACAGATGACTTATAGGACGACTTATAATTAAGTCGTCTGTTAGGTCATCTAAACAGATGACTTAAAGACGACTAAAACATAAGTCGTCTGTTAGGTCGTCTGTATAGATGACCTAACAGACGACTTATAATTAAGTCGTCTGTTAAGTTGTCCATTAGCTCTCTAAAGTAAATAGCAGAAAACTTACTCTGTCGTCCAACCATGCTAAGGAGGTTCGGAGTGTGGAATAGAACACACTCAACAAGCATATAAGGGATCATGTGGAGAAAAGGCTCCATCACCTCATCGAGTTTTTCTGGGGAGATACATGTACAGATGCTGTCAAAGACGACAATGTGCCTCTTAGGGATTTGGATCCACATAGCAATCCAATGACTGTCGTTGTGGTTCAGTGGCGCATAGACATCTGTGATATCAAGGCCCCAAATCCTGTTTGATCTGCAAAATGATGGTATAGTGCCATTATAATAATTCAACGCCCCACCAGGTAGTCTTCTTCCTAAACCATTCCTATCGGGCTCGGAATCCTTAAACTCCTTGTAGTTAAAACTCCAATGATGAGCAAAGAGATGATCAAGGAAGCATAACTTGTCGCTCCTGAAATGATGTGGGTTATCCGTGTACCTCTTCCTCAGCACATTCATCCAAGCATCAATATGCTGCATATAAGATATCAGACGACTTAGCTAGTAACTGTAAGTTAGTGATGAAAGTCATCTACGAATCAGACGACTTAAGGGTAAGTCGTCTGTACAGTCATCTACGAACAGACGACTTAAAGGTAAGTCGTCTGGACAGTCATCTACGAACAGACGACTTATCAGACGACTTATTGGTAAGTCATCTGGTAAGTTGTCTACGTAGACGACTGTCCAGACGACTTACAAGTAATTGAACTAAGTCATAGCAGAAGACTTACACAGTCCGTCAGCCATTCTAAGTCTCTCCGGAGGGTCTGATACCACCAAGTGCGACAATTCTGTGGTTTTTTTTCGTATGGTGTTCTATATTGACTGCAAACACAAAATGTTTAAAAGCGATCAGTTTTTGTAGACTAAAGCAAGCTATTATGGGAAAAGCAAACACTTACGGACACTCTTGCAACCAAGTAGCGAGCTCTTTCAATTTATCCTTGTTATTTGGTGCAAAAGGATGATAGCCTGGATACTGCTGAATGATGGCCCTGGCCGTCGTGTTGCCCGCATAAGGAGATTGCTGTGAAGCAGCAAGTTTCCTTCTTCGATCACTATTTGCACGGCCAAGGATCATAGCAGCGTCCCTGTTTTCTTCAGGTCTAGCTTTCTCCTTCTGCAAGGAACTACCATCTGTATGCACATCAGTCCCTTTCTCCTCCGGCAAGGAACTACCATCTGTAGGCACACCAGTCCCTTGCTCCACGGGCAAGGAACTAGCAACTGTAGGCACAGCAGGCCCTTTCTCCTCCGGCAAGGTACTAGCAACTGCAGGCACAGCAGGCCCTTTCTCCTCCGGCAAGGTACGAGCATCTGTAGGCACATCAGTCCCTTTCTCCTTCTGCAAGGAACTACCATCTGTATGCACACCAGTCCCTTTCTCCTCCGGCAAGGAACTACCATCTGGAAGACTTTCACTCTGCAATGTACAAAATTATAAGTGTTCTACTACTTAATTATAAGTCGTCTAGAAAGTAATCCAGCTGGACGACTTAATAGACGACTTACAAGTAAGTCGTTTGGAAAACTTTCCAGACGACTTATTTATAAGTCGTTTATTAAGTCGTCCAGCTGGATTACTTTCTAGACGACTTAAATATAAGGTGATCAACTTTGTTTACTAACCCCGGGTGCCTTTGTCCCTGTTGGTGTCCCTTTCCGTTTCCGTTTTGTGGTGAGACCAACCTTCTTCTCCAATGCTTCCACCCTTTTCGAGAGATCCTTGATCTCTCGAATGCACGTCCCAAACCCTTCCCTCATGGAATCAAGGATGACCTTGAACATGGCTTCAATTTCCTCTCTGGTCAACCCATCAACAGTCGTAGTCACTTTTGAACGAACCTCTGCAGGTTTCTCTTCACTCGCCTCTGCAGGTTCCTCATCACTCGCCTCTGCAGGTTCCTCTTCACTCGCCTGTTTAGGTGCCTCTTCAATAGCCTCTATTCTAGCTTTCTTCAGAGGTCTTGGTCTCTCATCCTTCACGGTATCTTTCTTCCTCGCTGGCTGTCTCTTGACTTGAGTACCAGTGACTTGCCAGCAATTCTTGGTCCACTTCCACGTTTTCTTCACAAACATGACTTTAATAATGTTGTCCGCGGCGACATCCTCAACATCAGACTCCCATTTTGGAATCATTTCTTTAACGGTGGCCTTCTGAACAAAGTTGATCACCCTAGTCTGCAGTAAATAGAAGATAAGATGTAAAAAAAATAAGTCGTCTGGAACGTTATAAGTCGTATATTAAGTCGTCCAGCTGGATTACTTTCTAGACGACTTATAAATAAGTCGTCTGGAACGTTATAAGTCGTATATTAAGTCGTCCAGCTGGATTACTTTCTAGACGACTTATAATTAAGTCGTCTGGAACGTTATAAGTCGTCTATTAAGTCGTCCAGCTGGATTACTTTCTAGACGACTTATAATTAAGTCGTCTGGAACGTTATAAGTCGTCTATTAAGTCGTCCAGCTGGATTACGTCTGGTTTGAAGTAGATACCTGTCTGAGGATAGCCTCTTTAAAGGCTCTGCGTCCCTTGCCACCCTTGAAAGCCAGTATCGGTGGAGACGGATTGTTTGGGAGAGGGTGACCATAAGTAGCACCCAATTCCGGCAGAGCTGTGTACACCCAGACCTGGAGAGCTGCCGCAAACCCATTAATTGTGTAACAACCTGAAATATCTCTGCCCTTCACAGAGTCCATCAACACCTTAAATGCGACTCTCCCCCATGGATAATTCTCGAACCGTTCTAGGTCCATCACTAGCCTTGCCAGACTAACCCGTGTAGGGGTTGAAAACTTTCTCCCTTCAATGTATCCAGTGAAGATGGCAAGGTACGCGAGCCGCTTGCGATCATCCGGAGACCACCCTGCGCATCTCTGAAGTGTTTCTATTATCTCCTGAGTAGTTGGCCCAGCTTCGACATGAACTCCCAACAACCCCCAGAAAGAAGTCATCATTAGTAACAACACATTGAGGTCTCTCAAGGTCGTCAATGTACTCGCAGTTTAGCCTAGTGAGGTTTTCAAACTCTAACAGTGAAAATCTCACAGGTTCTGCACCAACGAGACACCAAAGCTCATACTTCTTCTTTATGTCCAGCTGGAAACCGAGCATGAAGTGAACCAGCCTTGAAGCCCATTCAAATTGCAGCTCTCCAAACTTGATGAAAACTCCCAACTTCGACTCCTTCAGCTCTTCGTATTCGTCATCATGAAGAGCCTCACGTAGAGCAGAATGCAACTTCGAGGCTGGATGAATCGAAATGCTATTTTTTGGTTCGGGCTCTTCACCTAGTGTATGTATCCTACGCGGCAAATCCATTTTTTTCTGCAAAACAATCAAAGACAACCAATGTCAAACAGACAAACAGACGTCCGTAAACTTCGACTCAAACATACAATCTGGCAGATCTGAAATAATAAGTCGTCCGTAAAGTCGTCCAGATGGATTACTTTCCAGACGACTTAATTAGAAGTCGTCCCAGACCCTAAATTATAAGTCGTCCCAGACCCTAAATTATAAGTCGTCCCAGACCATTTTATAGCAGACCTGAATGAAACAGTAAGAGATATAACTTAACGGCGGCGGAGTTCAACGAGACGGCTGAGAATGCGCGGCTAGGGTTTCCTCTCAGAACTTAAAAAAAAGGAAGCGGTGTTGAGAACGACGGTGATAACGTCGGATTAGAGAGAATCGACGGTGAGAACGATGGATTGGAGAGACTCGACGGAAATCGCCTTCGAACTCGCCTTTGAGAGAAACGACGGTTGGTTTTTTTCTGAATTCCGCCAAAAACTGAGTAAAAAAAAAAATATACATTATATATAACCGGTAAATAATCCGGTTAGGTTAAAAGGACATTGTAAATTTCGAGGTTCGGTACGGTTTGGACGACTTAAATGTAAGTCGTCTACATTAAAAACTAGACACTTTAAAAAACATAACCCCTAAACATAACCCCTAAACTTAATTAACTAACTAGACACTTTAAAAAATCAAATTAAACTTAAAAAGTGTTAACTATACACAGAAATAAAGACATATAAGTAAAAAATATATATTTTAGAAAAAATCCAAGCTTTCCAAAATCTAACCCTAAGAATACATACAATACTACAACATATGTTTTCAAACCCTCAAAACCAAAGAATATCATGATTAACTACTTTCACTCATCTATGTTGAAAACTATTCATTTTTATTATATGTTAATTTACATGATTTTTATTACATGATTTTTATTTTTCACTCACTCATCTATTAATAATTACATGACTTTAATTTTTCACTTGTCCAAACATTTTTTTTTAAATTTATAAATTATTTTTAAGCTGCACAGAACCAGACGACTTATTTTTAAGTCGTCCAGAAGTCCAGACGACCTTTTGTTAAGTCGTCCAGAAGTCCAAACGACCTTCTGTTAAGTCTTCAAGTTACATGATTTTTATTTTATTTTTCACTTGTCCAAACATTTTTTTTTTAATTTATAAATTATTTTTAAGCTGCACAGAACCAGACGATTTATTTTTAAGTCGTCCAGAAGTCCAGACGACCTTTTGTTAAGTCGTCCAGAAGTCCAGACGACCTTCTGTTAAGTCTTCAAGTTACATGATTTTTATTTTATTTTTCACTTGTCCAAACATTTTTTTTTAATTTATAAATTATTTTTAAGCTGCACAGAAACAGACGACTTAGTATAAAGTCGTCTCTCCAGACGACCTTCTGTTAAGTCGTCCAGAAGTCCAGACGACCTTCTGTTAAATCGTCCAGAACTCCATTCAGACCTTCTGTTAAGTCTTCAAGTTAGTAGTTAAACATAGGAATAACATTATTAAAATTATTTCCTTAAAACCAGAAATTCATTGTTCAAATTTAAAAAAAAAAAATTACAAATAACATAATTAAAATTATATTTTATTTGGAGAAGGCCGCTCAAGGCTGAGACCAAAACCAGCCCTCGCCAAGCTTCTCCCAATCAACGAAAGGGACCTTGATAGCCTTCACCTCCTCTTTCGCACGTCTGAGTTCGGCTTTGAGTCTGGTTTTCTCCGCCCGGATGTCAAACTGGTCCCCCTTGTGGAGCATCTCCTCGAGCAAAGCGATCTGATCGGAGAGAGAGTTGCGTTCGACTTCGGCAGAGTTCTTTTTGGCCGTCGCGGTTTGCTCATCCCTAACCAAGCGGAGGATCGCCCGGTACCGTTCCGTTGCAGCAGCCTCTCCTTGAGCGTAACCCTCTTCCGGGGTTTTGCCGTAGTCTTCCTCCATCGGACGCTTCCTCTTGAGGTCGATCGATCCAGACATTTTAAACCTAGCAGCATAAATCACATCAGAACAAGTATGGCGTAATGATGATAACTAAAGTCGTATAATAGGTCGAGATTTCTTACTTTCGGAGTTTGAGAGGAATTTCTTCTTCTTCTTCTTCAGCCTTTAGTCTTCCTTACTGTATTGAGGCGAGGGTTGATGGTTATTTATAGATAGTATCGCAACCGTCCCAAGAAGTTGTCAGAGAATGATTGCGACCTTACGCGTGAGATCAGTTTCCAACGAAGGCAACTCTTCGCGTGTGTGGTGCAATTAAATGTGATTGGTTAAGAAAGAGGTGCTAACATTGGTAACTGTTTTAAGTCGTCCACTGTTTAGACTTCCAGACGACCTTCATTTAAGTCGTCCCGAAGGTCGTCCATTTAGTCGTCCAGAGTTTTTTCTTTAAGAAGACTCAAAACTATAAGTCGTCCAGAAGTCCAGACGACCTTCAAGTTAAGTCGTCCAGAAGTCCAGACGACCTTCTGTTAAGTCGTCCAGAAGTCCAGATAGTATGGTATGAAAAGGACAAGCATGAAAAAGGCAAGTTACGTTTCCTTATACAAAAGCATAATTGTTTGGTAGGAGGATAGGTTACAAAAAATACTACCTCCTATCCTGACCCTGTTACGTTTCCTTATACAAAAATACTACATTCTATCCTGAGTCAAGTACATCATCATCAAAGGTGGAAAATGTCTTCGTTCTCTGTAGAATGGAAATTAGGAAGCTCCTTAGATATCTCCACCGCCATCTTCTCCCTGATCGCCTTTGAGTTCTTATGACACAACAAATCTGGACGAAATTGAAACCCAAGAGCATGACATTCAATGTACTTGAGAGTGAACAAACCACAATCACCACCTCGGCACTGAGGTACTCCAACGGTTGGACTCTCATATGTGTATGGCTCCAGAGACAACTTGAAACGTTCTTCATCCGAGGCAGCGTACTTAACAAGCAGGTAAGGGATCATGTTGACAAAAGGCTCCACTAACACTTCGAGTTCTCGATCTCTGATATGTCCGACAATGCTGTCCCACACGACTATGTGCCTCTTTGGGATCGATATCCACATAGCAACCCAATGGTTGTTTTTGTAGTTGAGTGGCGCATAAATATCATCCACATCAGTCCCCCAAACCTTCCCAGATTTGCACCATGATGGTAAGTTGCCTCCATAATAATCCAACGCCCCACCAGGAAGCTTTCTTCCTAAACCATTGACATTGGGCTTGCCTGCCTTAAATTCCGGGTACTTGTACGTCCAATGCTGAGCAAAAGTATGGTCAAGAAAGCACATTCTGTCGCTCCTGAAATGCGATGGATTTTTTTGGTACCGTTGCCTCAGTAAATAAATAAAAGCATCCATATGCTGCATATAAAACAAGACAAGTCAGTGATAGAAGACATTACGGACGAGTTAAAGATAAGTCGTCTGTTAGGTAGATGACCTATAGGACGACTTATCATTAAGTCGTCTGTTAGGTCATCTAAACAGATGACTTATAGGACGACTTATAATTAAGTCGTCTGTTAGGTCATCTAAACAGATGACTTAAAGACGACTAAAACATAAGTCGTCTGTTAGGTCGTCTGTATAGATGACCTAACAGACGACTTATAATTAAGTCGTCTGTTAAGTTGTCCATTAGCTCTCTAAAGTAAATAGCAGAAAACTTACTCTGTCGTCCAACCATGCTAAGGAGGTTCGGAGTGTGGAATAGAACCGACTTGGACATAGACGTGGTTTCTTATCCAAACGTGTTTTGAAATAACTGCACACACATAATGTAGATAAGCGCAATCATTTTATAGCACAAAGCAAGCTATTATGGGACATTTTCTCACTTACGGATCAAGTTTCAACCAGGCTGTGAGCACCTCCGACATCTTCTTGTTAGCGAAGGCAAAAGGATCATATGCTTGTCCAACCTTTTTGTTTCGAATGATATGTTTGACAGTGCTGTTTCCCTTAAAAGGAGTTTGCTGTGAAGGAGCAAGTTTCCTCTCTCGGTCAATCTTTTCATGGACCTGTGCAATCATTTTATCCTTCTTTGTCTGCCTTCTGAGATTCTGCCTTATGTCTGAAGCAGTGGGTACTCGTTTGTCCAATACAAGAACGCTAAGTTCACTCGTTGCTGGAGAATCATGCAGCTGTGGAATCGCATACTTCTGTGGAGCTTTCGCCTTTGGAGCCTCAAGACGGGTTGACTCGTTCGCTCCATTCACACTTTCACTCTGAAATTTGGATGTACAAGACGGGTTTAAAAATCATTGACCAAATCCATACATACAAATCAAACAAATCAAACAAATCAAACAAAATCCATACATACATAAAAAAAGAAACAAATCAACAAAGGTTCAACCAAGCACACACAACAAACAAAGCACATCAGTTCTTATTCATATCACTTTGCCTAGTGACTCTCTGCTCTGTGATTTTGGAAGAGGTTATGGTACTAACCCCTTGTTCGTGCAAAGGTGGTTTCGGCGAGCCAGAAGTTCGGTTTTTGGTGATTCCAACCATCTTCTCTACAGCTTCCAACCTATCACTCAGCAACTTAATCTCCTTAAGGCACATCCCAGAACAGCTTTTTTCAGTCTCATCTTTAGGTGCCTCTACAGGAGCCTCCTTGCAAGCCTCCTTGAGACCCCCTTTACAAGCTTTTTTCCGAGGCCTTCCACTATCTTCCTTCAAACCACTCAAAGTCTCCGCTGCAATCACTTCATTCATCTGATTGACTTCCCAGCAATCCATGGTCCACTTCCATTTAGGATTCGAATTAAACATAACTTTGATTATGTTATCCGCGGCCGAGTCCTCTGCATCAAACTCCCAACGTGGAAACATTTCACCAAAGTCCTTCTTAATAAAGTTGATCACCTTAGTCTGCAAAAATGCATAAACTTCAGTCCCTACTACTTCACAGACGACTTTAATTTAAGTCGGCTGGAAAGTCGTCCAGAAAATGCTTCACAGACGACTTAAATTTAAGTCGTCCAGAAAAGTCGTCTAGAAAAGACTTCACAGACGACTTTTCTGGACGACTTAAATTTTAGTTGTCTGTGATTTTCTGGACGACTTTCCAGCCGACTTAAATTAAAGTCGTCTGTGAAGCATTTTCTGGATAACCGACTTAAATTAAAGTAAGCATTTTCTGGACGACTTTCCAGCCGACTTAAATTTAAGTCGTCTGCGAAGTTTTAGGGACTGAAGTTTATATACCTGCCTCAAGATGGCCTCTTTAAAACATCGGCGTCCTTTGCCACCCTTGTAAGCCAGCAACGGTGGAGTCGGCCTGTTTGGTTGGGGATTCCCAAAATTTGCACCTAAATCTGGCAGGAAGTTGTACACCCACACCTGAAGAACTTGAATAAAGCCATCAACAGTGTATGAATTTGCTTCCAAATTTGCTGCCTTCACAGAAGCTATCAGCACCTTGAACGCCACTCTCCCCCAAGGATAATTCTCAAATTTTTCTAAATCCATCACTAGCTTTGCAAGACTAGCACGTATAGGGGTTGAGAACTTTCTCCCTTCAATGAATCCGGCTAAGATAGCAAGGTATCCGAGCCGTATGCGATCTTCCCGCGACCACTCTTGGCATCTCTTAAATGCTCCTATTATCTGATCAACATTTGGCCCAGCCTCGATATCAACACCCATCTTGTCCCAGAAAGCAGCCATCTCCTTCGTAACCTCACACCTTGGATTTTCGAGGTCCTTCATGTCCGCGCAGTTCAGACCAGTGAGGTGTTCAAACTCTATCAGTGAAAACCTCATCGGTTCTACACCAACGAGAGACCAGAGCTCATATTTCTTCTTGATCTTAAGCTGGAAACCGAGTATATAATGCACCAGCCTTGAAGCCCAATTAAAATTCAGCTCCTTGAACTTGATGAACACTCCCAACTTCGACTCCTTCAGCTCCTCGTATTCGTCAGCTCTTAGACCTTCACTTAGAGCAGCAAACGACTTCGAGTTATCAGTATGATACGAAATGCTCTTCATTGCAGTGGGTTCTTTCCCAAACGTATATATCCTCCGCGGGAGTTCTGGTAAATCCATTTTTCCTTGCAAAACAATCAAATACAATCAAATACAAGCATCAGAACAAGCAAACTATTCTAAATACAAATACTGCATGTAAAATATAGTGAGAAGACTGCTCAGACGACTTCCAAGACGACTTCCAAGAAGTCTTAAGTCGTCACGACTTCCAGTAAGTCTTCTAAGGACTCTTATTACAAGATGGATGGATGAATGACTTACGGTAGGAGAAGATAACGACACCAGCGGTTACAGATCTGCAAATATCGACGAGAAAAGAAGAAGGAAAGAATCAGAGAAGATGAATTTCGCCTTCGTTGTCGCCTAAGGAGAGAAACGGCGCTAGGGTTTCCAAAATTTGTGAAAAAGGGAAAAAAAATGTATTTATATGTCCGGTAAATTATTCGGTTAGGCTTAAATTACTTTGTTAAATTATAGGTTCGGTACGGTTTGGACGACTTAAATGTAAGTCGTCTACATTAATTATTCAACAGACGACTTATAGTTAAGTCGTCTTTTCCCTAAACATAACCCCTAAACTTAATTAACTAACTAGACACTTTAAAAAATCAAATTAAACTTAAAAAGTGTTAACTATACACAGAAATAAAGACATATAAGTAAAAAATATATATTTTAGAAAAAATCCAAGCTTTCCAAAATCTAACCCTAAGAATACATACAATACTACAACATATGTTTTCAAACCCTCAAAACCAAAGAATATCATGATTAACTACTTTCACTCATCTATGTTGAAAACTATTCATTTTTATTATATGTTAATTTACATCATTTAAAACTGTTAATAATTACATGATTTTTATTTTTCACTTGTCCAAACATTTTTTTTTTAATTTATAAATTATTTTTAAGCTCAACAGAGCCAGACGACTTAGTTTTAAGTCGTCTGGACGACTTAGTTTAAAGTCGTCTGTACAGACGACTTACGTGGGGTAGAAGCGTAACAAATATTCGGTTTTTTTGTTTGTTCACAAGGGGTTAGTTGTAATTTCAATACCCTTTTAGGTTACTTTTGCTATTGATTCAAGTTTGGGTTTACTATTGTATTTGAAATCATGTTTTGAGTCACAATTGGCAATTTTCTCAATAAACAATGGTTTCAAAATTTGCTTTTAAAATTTTGTAAATTTAATAAAATAATTAAAATATTAAAAGCAAGAAATAAAGAAAGTCATCATTAAAATAAATAAAATTACAAAAAAAAAATAGATGAATTTTTAAAACACAAGAATTTTATTGTAGGTTAATAAGAAAAAATTATAATAGAAATAGATCAATTTTTTTCTGTATCCAAATCAAATGAAACAATTGATCTCAAATTATTATTTTTTACAGAGCATGAAAATTATAAATGTTGATATAAAAATAATTTTTTGAAAATTAAAATTTGTGAAATAACCGATCTCAAATTTTCTTTTCTTTTTTGTAAATGTTGATCTCAAATAATTGAAAAGAAAATCAAAAATTTTATTGACCAATGATTTAATAATAAATGGTTTCTACGAGCTCCACTTTGGCTCATCTTTGACTATTCAACATTGTTGAACTTTTTAACATGTTTAATTCCATATGTTTTTTAACAACTCATTGTAACCTTTCAACTATTGAACCAAAAAATTCAATAAGTCATTGTCGATATAAGACGTCGGTGCATCAAAACGAAAGGTGTAAGAAGAGAGAAGAAAAGATACCAAAAATAGCCCTTATCCAGCGTGGATAAGGAGAGGCCAAAACAAAGAAAGAGAATGCGGTTGTGTTTGATGGGTTTGATATCCTTTCTGACATAACGAACATTCCTTAAAATATTACTACTGGAAGAAAAAGAGAGAGGAGAGTGAGAGAGATGGAGACGAGTAAGGTGGTGATGTGTGTAGTGGTATCTCTTTTGGGTTTAATATCAGCTCTTACCGGCTTTGCTGGTGAATCTAACAAAATCGAGGTCTTTTTCTCTTCTTCTTCGTATTACTTGTAATCAAATTTGTGATTCCCACCCCCCCCCCCCCCCCCCCCCCCCCACCCCATGATATTTTGGGTATACCGTATATATTAATGAATTCAAAGGGTCTGAAACAACTGATTTCTTTTTAAACAATAATTCCAGTTTCTTTGGAATAGATTCTTTTTTAAAAAAAAGTTGACTCTAGTTGTGCGGTTTGTTGAAAACTTTAATGTTGGGATTTTTTTTTTTTGAGTTATGAGCTGCTTGGAAACTTTTTTGGTTGAGATTTTTCCAAAGAACATTGTTGATAAGCTCTGTGTTTTAAGTTTTCTTTTCTTGTGTCCTTCTTGGTAATATCTAGTAAGTAGTAGCATAAGTATTCATATCTCCAAATGTCATGTTAGTATATCTGGTAATAGCATAAGTATTCATATCTATAGTGTCCTGTTAGTATATCTTGTAGTAGCATAAGTATTCATATCTTTAGTTTCCTGTTGGTACATCTTGTAATAGCAGTAGTCCAACTTAAATCACATTCCTCTGCTTCCTCATAGGTCATACCAAGTTGCGGAAACTTTTTGCAGTCTTCTTGTGTAGCTAATTGTTTTCTTTGCTATTGTAAGCTTTTTTTTTCTCTTAAATTTGGTGCATTAAAATATAAAAGTGGCAAAAGTATACAATAAGGACCTATTACATAGCTTTAGTTAATTTTTAGAAATCGAAACTGGCCTTAGAGCTTGTCCATCGGGCGTTTCTTACTAGGATTACTATAGAAAAAATATATTAAAATAAAGAAAAAATAACTGTGAAGTAAAAACACGATCCTTAAATAAGCTATGCAAGGACCGGTTCTATTACTAAACTGTCATATGTCAATTTCTAATTGATTTTCTTTTTCTCAGAAATAAATTTTGACTACAAAATTATACATGATTAAATTATTATTACTTTTGCAATTGAAACCTGCTTTTGAGATGTTCACCAATGGACATGCTCTTAGAAGCCCAAGGGACCTAATTGTTAATTGTTTCCTCTGCTATTGTAAGCTTTTAAACTCGTCTTTAAAAGTTTTTTTTTCTTTCTTATTTTTCCTCTAAACCAACGCAGGAATATGAGGTCAACGTTACCACCTCTGGTTCACTCACACGATGCTCTTATCCGAGAAGCATGGCTTACACTCTCGGCCTCAATTCAGCTGTCTTTCTAGTGTTGGCTCAGATCGTCGTGAGCGTTGGAAGCGGTTGTTTCTGTTGTAGAAAAGGTCCTTCTCCTTCAAGATCCAAGTGGATCATCTCCTTAACCTGCTTCATCGTTTCTTGGTAATTCGCACTCGTTATCTTTGTATAATAGCTTTCCTAGTTATAATGTACTTACAAAATGATGATTCTCGTGTGTTACGTTAGGTTCACTTTTGCTATAGCTCTCCTCCTGCTGCTATCTGGAGCTGTACTCAACGGTGAACGCACCGAGGACTCAGCGTCTCCCGACATCTACTTCTGCTACATTGTCAGAACGGGCGTTTTCTCTACCGCTTCTGTGCTCTCGATTGTTACTATTGCGCTTGGGATTGTCTACTATCTATGTTTGAATTCGAGTAACCAAAATGTTGGTGACACAAGGACGGTGGCTAACCAAGGAGGAGGGATAGCAATGGGACAGCCTCAGATTCCACAGAGAGTAGAAGATCATTATTGTTCATGAAGATACTTACATGAGAAGACAGTTCACTTAAAGAAAAAATACAGAACAAGGCTTGCTTGGTAGACAAGTTAGGTTAGGAAGATATATGTAGATAAAAAGAAGAGTGACTGATACGTGATTCTGGTTAGATAGATTAAGATATTTTATATTTAGAGTTTTGCTAATTTTCTATTTAATAATTGGTTTTGAAGTTTTCTTTTTAATATTAGGTTAAGGGTTTTCCATATTCTACAAAGTTGTATCCCCCTATATAAGGGTTTTTATAATATTAGGTTAAGGGTTTTCCATATTCTACAAAGTTGTATCCCCCTATATAAGGGTTTTTATGATTAATAATAGACAAGCTTCCAAGAATTAACTTAATCTCTAAGAGAGATTAGGTTAAGAGGAAGTAAGCTTTTTGGTTTATATGAGTGACTTTGTCTGATTTTTACCCCCATTTTTGTATCTTTCTGATTTTTGTTCTTGTATGTGAAGGTATTAGATCATCTCCAACTTTATTTGTATATTTGTCGTTATACTAGTCTTTAGAAGTAAAACTACTTTATTCCACCTAGAAACATGCTGAATAAGATTTTTATCAAATGGACAAACCTGAAATGTCTTCATTCGGACACCGTTCATTGTGTTTGACAAAGTACAGTTCTTTACTCTCACTTCTTCAACGGCTCTTCTCCAAGGCTTCCTACGCTATAATATACCAGAGATTCTTATTATCTATGATTTAGTAACATACAAAATCAGAGTTATATTATATGTAATATCATTTCTGAACTGTGCGTCTAGGAATCACCTTATACCATGACCGGGGCCACAAAAAATGCCTGTTATGTTGATAAAAGTGGAACCTCTGTTAATGGCAATGCAGTGGAAATCACAGAGTTACGTATGTCGACTCCTCTACAGTTCGATATGTCTATGTCATCTGTATTGGGACTATCACTAGGTGCAGTCATGTTTAGACCCGAGAGGCTGATGTTCTCTGAACAGCTTAGACTTATGTGGTTCCGATGACTGTTCAAGTGTTGGAGATTAGAGATGTGAAGACCATTACAGTTGTTGAAATGCATTGCCTAATTAAGAAGACAGAAACGAAACGAAACGAAACGAAACGAAACGTGGATAACTTATATATATGATGGTTCGATTGTAGTTTACATTTTATGAGTGTAAGGATCTTGAAAATGCTTACGGTGGGACGATGCTGAACGTTTCTCCACCATACGGAACCACGACCGTTGACGGTGCCGCCTCCGGTGATAATTAGACCGTTGATACTGTCGAATCTTATCCATGCAGGGTAGTTTCCCGCATGCCAAGTGTAACCCGGCGCAACAAGATTGCCTCTTATCTTGTGTTTAATAAATCACCAAATAAATATCGATTTCAGTTATAGTCTGATTTGCTATAACTCGATTTATACTAAAATCATTTTTGTCTGGTTAGGACTATTGAAATCAACTTCCGTTGGATTTTCTACATGTAAATTGAAACTAAAAATGAGTAAGACTAAAAGTGTATGTGTATACCAAAAAGGCGATGGAGGAAGACTTGCATGGACCTTCAAATGTAAGAGGCTTAAGCATGAACGTTTTTCCTAGAGGCACTAGAAGCTGTGTCTTGCCTCTACTTGCTCCCTTACATACAGCTTTCCATGCATTAAGAAATGCCTGAAGTACATTTATACAGATTCAGTTATATAATATATACTGTTATATATATGGATACATCAACGTGCAAAGATTACAGTTTATGATTAACAAAAAGATACTATATAATATACCTTAGTATCATCGGTCTTTCCATCGCCAACAGCTCCGAAACTAGTGACACTTATGAATCCATGACGTTTGTTGTTAGCCTTATGAACACTTCCTTCTACGCAGAAACCTAATCTGCTTATTTGAAACAAACATAACAAGACGAAGAACAACGAAAACTTTATCATCTTCATTTGCACGACCTGAATAGTACTTGATGAATGACATATATATTTCAAGGAGAATAGCCTGAAGATATCTATTATTATAAAAAGGGTTTACTCCCTCCTGTTCTATGCCACGTAAGATTACATGTCACAAATTTGTTTGTTCTGGAGCCGACACATGTCAATCTGAACCAAAATTCACCGTATCATTTAACTCTGTCGTCCTGGGCTTGATCGCGTTTTTTGGGATTGGGATGAAACTGTAAGGTTTATCCTGCCTGCAAAGAAGAATTAACGAATTGTCTGCCCTAACACGGCTGAAGCAAAAAATGACGTTCGTCTCTTCTCGATCAGACCAAGCGTTCTCTCTCTTTGCAGTTTTATGGAAGCGATCTCCCCCTCTCTCTCTCTCTCTCTCTCTCTCTCTGGCAATGGTATGTCAACACCCACCCTGGTACTGTTTCTGCAACCACCGTGGAGATTTCGAAGCCTGCTTCTGTTTATGTAAAGAAAGTGCCGACTAAATCTCCAACGAAAAGGGCCTTTGTGTCTGATAGTGGAGGAGACGAGACTGATTTGCCAATCACCACAACAGAAATCATTGTTTCAAGATGCTAAGTGAGTTAATGTAAATTGGGATCTGAAACAATTCGAAAAAGAAGGCAAAACAGAGTGGGATTCGGTAATAGTTGCTGGTTAGATCCTCTAAAGCTCGAATCTTTATTTCAGTTCTGCATTCATGTTATGTAAGCTTCTTTCTTTGGTTTTGTAATAAGGTGTAAGGAGATGAGTGATTGATTGTTGTTTAATGTGTGCCATTGCTTTACTTATATAGGCAAAGAGGAAAAAGTGGCTTGAAAAAAAAGAGGAAACAGAGTACAGTTGGCGTCGTCACAGGTATGGATGAAGAACCTTTTCCTCTCTCTTTTTCTAGGAAAATGAATTGAATCGATGTTTTTTTTTATGTTGGGATAATGAAGAGAAAAAGAGTAGGTGGATGGAGCATGTGCCGGGATCGTTTGGCACCAGCGCCAGCTTCGCTCTTCGTTCCGGCCAAATCATATTCTCTTCCGCTTCTCTCATCTTCATGTGCTTGGATTACGACTTCTATGACTTCACTACCTTCTGGTAATACCCCCTTAATGTGCTTCCCTAAATTATTGTTCGATTATTTTATATGATTAGCGACTTTCTGAGTTCCGTCTGGAAGTTTGAACTGATGGAAAAAGGATTCTGACAAATAAAATATGTAAAATCTCAAATAGTTTTTTTTTGATATAAAGTTTTGAATAGGGTTCTTTTTTGTTTGTATAATTTACTCATAATTGTTGAGAATTCTGGATTTTGATCAAACAGTTGGTCTCTGTTCGTGGTTTTGATCAAAACATTTGAGGATATGGTTTGGTCTCTGTTCGTGACAATTGAATATAGGTTGTTGTCTCTGTTGTTTTGATAGAAAAACTGAGGATAGGGTTTGGTCTCTGTTTGTGGTTTTGAGGATAGGAAATTCCATGATCTCTGATGTTTTGTTTAGTGGTTGAACTTGCTTTAGTGAATGTTTTTAGGAACAACTGAATCAAACAAACTATTGTTACCTATGCCATTTTGATTCAAAGTTCTGTGCAGATCCAGTAAAGTTTACTTCTTGCTTTTTCTTCATGTAGTTTGCATAAAACCTGTTATTAACGACATACCGTTTTCAATTTAAAGAGTAGCAGGGAGGTTGAAGTATGACTTTCATTAGGAGAAAACTATTACGTTTTAATTAAAACATACACAGACCGAGCTACTCATGCTAACAAAACGTTGTTTTGGCTTATATAATATAAGTTTTTCCTTAACATATTTCTCTGGCATGATCATTGCATAATTATATGCACATGAAATGCATCATTAATCCTATTATATTAAATTGTTCTTCGATAGAATATAAAGGTTACTGTCATTTTAATTCAGTCCAAAAATATTTATTAAAAGTAACAACATGATCTATGAATTTTATTTATTTTTTGTATGTTTATAATACCGTTTCCAATCTACAATTTTTTTAAATTCTTCATAAAATTAATATAAATTCATAGGAAAAATCCCTAAAAATAATCCAACTAAATTTGGTTGAGCCTTTTAATACTCAAACTTTTTTACTTTCCGGTTTAATACTCCAACTAATTTTTTTGCTCATTTTAATATACAAAAATTTTAAAATGTGTATTTAATATCCAAACTTTATTTATTTTGATAAAAAATACTACTAAATTTGAAACTAAATTTTTTTAGAAAACACTGAAATTTACAAAAAAAACTCAGAAAATTATAATTTTATTTTGTGTTTGAGGAATAAAATTAACTAAATTGTGTATAATTTTAAATTTTGTAGAAAAATTTTTAAGTTTAAATATTGAATTTAGGTTGTTTTCTGAAAAAAATAAGTTTTTCCTTCATAATTAAATTTTTTAAAAATCTTAAATTTTATCCATAGTTTACTTACCTTCTTTCCTTTTTTTTGGTAACACACTTACCTTCTTTCCTAAAACTTAAAATAAAATCTGAAATTTTTAATTTTTTTCTTAGATTTTGAAGATATTGAAGATTTCAACTTATTAGAATATTTAATTGAAATAAACAAATTTTGGGTATTAAGAGGGGCACAATTTTAAAAGTTTACATATTAATGTGAGGAAAATAGTTAGTTGAGATTGGAAACAAAAAAGTTTGGGTATTAAAAAGCTTACAAAATTTAGTTAAATTATTTTTATAGAATTTACTCTAAATTTATATAAAATTGTTTTTTTATAACTTCCCGTCTGCAGGGCGGGCCAACCCTAGTATTTGTATAAAGAAAGGTGGTTAATTGATAGATATTGCGTCTGATTATTGTGTTTTTCAATTTATGGCAAGAGATTAGATAGCTTGTCATCAATTTTCTGTGTTGTAAAAACTGAAACTGATCATTCGGAATATAAAAGGGATGTTTGTCGAAATCTTTTTTTAACCAGTCTTAAAAGCTTGTGTAACAAAATGTGAAAGAGATCAACTGTACAGTATATATATTGTGTATATTTACTGAAGGTGGTGTTTTACTTATATGAGTTGATCCTTTTACCGTTTTACGTTTCGATATAACTACGTGATTGATTATGGGAAGGAATGATTTATGGATCATCTATAAATAGAAATAGATTCATTGTTGGGGAGAAATTAATGTCCCTAAGCCGTCATATGTTATTGGGTTTGTTAGCTATTAAGTGTCACTACGCCCAAGAATAAATGTTGATCAAACAGTATGACTATCTAAATATATATGTTTTTTTTTTTGAACTTTAAATATATATGTTTGAGTTAAGTCCACAAAATCACACGTAACCTCACCTTGTAAGAATAAGCAATGGTTTCAAAATTTGATTTTAAAATTTTGTAAATTTAATAAAATAATTAAAATATTAAAAGCAAGAAATAAAGAAAGTCATCATTAAAATATATAAAATTACAAAAAAATGTAAAAAAATAGATGAATTTTTAAAACACAAGAATTTATTGTAGGTTAATAAGAAAAAATTATAATAGAAATAGATTAATTTTTTCTGTATCCAAATCAAATGAAACAATTGATCTCAAATTATTATTTTTTATAGAGCATGAAAATTATAAATTTTGATATAAAAATATTTTTTAAAAAATTAAAATTTGTGAAATAATTGATCTCAAATTTTCTTTTCTTTTTTTTTTGTAAATGTTGATCTCAAATAATTGAAAAGAAAATCAAAAATTTTATTGACCAATGATTTAATAATAAATGGTTACTACGAGCTCCACTTTGGCTCATCTTTGACTATTCAACATTGTTGAACTTTTTAACATGTTTAATTCCATATGTTTTTTAACAACTCATTGTAACCTTTCAACTATTGAACTAAAAAATTCAATGTCATTGTCGATATAAGACGTCGGTGCATCAAAACGAAAGAAGGTGAAGAAGAGAGAAGAAAAGATACCAAAAATAGCCCTTATGATAAGGAGAAGCCAAAACAAAGAAAGAGAATGCGGTTGTGTTTGATGGGTTTGATATCCTTTCTGACATAACGAACATTCCTTAAAATATTACTACTGGAAGAAAAAGAGAGAGGAGAGTGAGAGAGATGGAGACGAGTAAGGTGGTGATGTGTGTAGTGGTATCTCTTTTGGGTTTAATATCAGCTCTTACCGGCTTTGCTGCTGAATCTAGCAAAATCGAGGTCTTTTTCTCTTCTTCTTCGTATTACTTGTAATCAAATTTGTGATCCCCCCCCCTGATTTTGGGTATACCGTATATATTAATCAATTCAAAGGGTCTGAAACAACTGATTTCTTTTTAAACAATAATTCCAGTTTCTCTGGAATAGTTTTTTTTTTTTTTTAAGTGAGTCTAGTTGTGCGGTTTGTTGAAAACTTTAATGTTGGGATATTTTTTTTTGAGTTATGAGCTGCTTGGAAACTTTTTGGGTTGAGATTTTTCCAAAGAACATTGTTGATAAGCTCTGTGTTTTAAGTTTTCTTTTCTTGTGTCCTTCTTGGTAATATCTAGTAAGTAATAGCATAAGTATTCATATCTCTAAATGTCATGTTAGTATATCTGGTAATAGCATAAGTATTCATATCTATAGTGTCCTGTTAGTATATCTTGTAGTAGCATAAGTATTCATATCTTTAGTTTCCTGTTGGTACATCTTGTAATAGCAGTAGTCCAACTTAAATCACATTCCTCTGCTTTCTCATAGGTCATACCAAGTTGCGGAAACTTTTTTGCAGTCTTCTTGTGTAGCTAATTGTTTTCTTTGCTATTGTAAGCTTCTTCTTTTTTTTTTTTGCTTAAATTTGGTGCATTAAAATATAAAAGTGGCAAAAGTATACAATAGGAACATATTACATAGCTTTAGTTAATTTTTAGAAATCGAAACTGGCCTTAGAAGCCCAAGGGACCTAATTGTTAATTGTTTCCTCTGCTATTGTAAGCTTTTAAACTCGTGTTTAAAAGTTTTTTTTTTCTTTCTTATTTTTCCTCTAAACCAACGCAGAAATATGAGGTCAACCTTAACACCTCTGGTTCACTCACACTATGCTCTTATTCGAGAAACATGGCTTACACTCTCGGACTCAATTCAGCTGTCTTTCTAGTGTTGGCTCAGATCGTCGTGAGCGTTGGAAGCGGTTGTTTCTGTTGTAGAAAAGGTCCTTCTCCTTCAAGATCCAAGTGGATCATCTCCTTAACCTGCTTCATCGTTTCTTGGTAATTCGCACTCGTTATCTTTGTATAATAGCTTTCCTAGTTATAACGTACTTACAAAATGATGATTCTCGTGTGTTACGTTAGGTTCACTTTTGCTATAGCTCTCCTCCTGCTGCTATCTGCAGCTGTACTCAACGGTGAACGCACCGAGGAGTCAGCGTCTCCCGACATCTACTCCTGCTACATTGTCAGAACGGGCGTTTTCTCTACCGCTTCTGTGCTCTCGATTGTTACTATTGCGCTTGGGATTGTCTACTATCTATGTTTGAATTCGAGTAACCAAAATGTTGGTGACACAAGGACGGTGCCTAACCAAGGAGGAGGGATAGCAATGGGACAGCCTCAGATTCCACAGAGTAGAAGATCATGTCTTTGTTCATGAAGATACTTACATGAGAAGACAGTTCACTTAAATAAAAATACAGAACAAGGCTTGCTTGGTAGACAAGTTAGGTTAGGAAGATATATTTAGATAAAAAGAAGGCTTTGTCTGATTTTTACCCCCATTTTTGTATCTTTCTGATTTTTTCTTGTATGCAAAGGTATACTATCATCTCCAACTTATTTGTATATTTGTTATTATAATAGTATTTAAAAGTAAAACTATTTTATTCCACCTCTATTTTTTATTTAAAATAGAAATTGCAAATTTTCTTTTACAAACAAATTTTTATTTTAGAATTTCTATATTTTAAGGAAAAAATGAAAAAATACATTGAAGATAGCATGCTTACAACACTTGGTAGCTGGTAATATAACCACCGGTCCGATCAAATACTGTATTTGTTATTGGAATTTTTATTTTATTTAAAATTTTATAGAGAGATTTGAATGATTTCCACGGTTAGTGGAACACCCACCACATGCTCTACCAACCAACCAGTCACAACAACAACCAGCTCTTATAAATGTCTTGAGTCTAATACACATCTACTCTCACTTCTCATATATGTTACATTAAAAAAATTATAATGGTTGTGAAACTATACGGACAGGTAACTGCAGTTTGTCCACAAAGAGTCTTGCTTTGTTTTCTGGAGAAAGAAATTGAGTTTGAGATTGTTCATGTCGACCTCGATACACTAGAGCAGAAGAAACCAGAACATCTTCTTCGTCAGGTAGACTGTTTAGTATCTTCCTAACTATTGAAACAAACCATGTGATGAATATATTTAGTATAATTATTGTTTATTTTTTGGTAGCCATTTGGTCAAGTCCCAGCCATAGAAGATGGAGATTTAAGCTTTTTGGTAACGATTCTAAGTTTAAAAACTTTTTTTTTCAAGACTTGTTCTCTAATCATTTATGCATTGTGTTTTGAAGAATCTAGAGCCATTGCGAGATATTACGCGACCAAGTACGCGGACCAAGGCACGAACCTTTTGGGCAAGTCTCTAGAGCACCGCCGAGCCATCGTAGACCAGTGGACCGATGTGGAGACCCATTACTTTAACGTTCTGGTCTTCCCCATTGTGCTTAACCTAGTCATTAAGCCCAGGTTAGGCGAAGAATGTGACGTCGTTTTGGTCGAGGAGCTGAAGGTCAAGCTCGAGGTGGTCTTGGACATATACGAGAACCGGCTTGCTTCGAACCGGTTTTTGGCTGGTGATGAATTCACTATGGCTGATTTGACGCACATGCCGGCGATGGGGCAACATCAAAGTATGTGAGGAACCTTGACCGGATGTGTCGATCAAGGGGAAGTGTTAAAGATAACTTGGTGATCGATCCATGAACAGGTCCCTACCGCGCAGACCCATCTGGCCCAGTCCATAGGCGGCCGTTCTTTATCCATCCGGCCCATTCGCCTAAGTCGTTAGCGAATGAAAACTTTCCATTTATCTATATACTTGATGTTTTCCTATTTCCATATGTATTAGGATATGTATTATTTCCTATTTCTATTAGGAATAGGATTTCTTTTTTCCTTATGACAGTCTAATGTATGCATAAATATAGACCTCTGATCATGGAAATAATAAACCTTCAGAGCATTTTATTCAAAAGATATATTTGTATAAAGAAAGGTGGTTAATTGATAGATGTTGCGTCTGATTATTGTGTTTTCCATTTATGGCAAGAGATTATATAGCTTGTCATCAATTTTCTGTGTTGTAAAAACTGAAACTGATCATTCGGAATATAAAAGGGATGTTTGTTGAAATCTTTTTTTAACCATGGAATAGTCTTAAAAGCTTGTGTAACAAAATGTGAAAGAGATCAACTTTACAGTATATTGTGTATATTTGCTGAAGGTGGTGTTTTACTTATATGAGTTGATCCTTTTACCCTTTACGTTTCGATATAACTACATGATTGATTATGGGAAGGAATGATTTATGGATCATCTATAAGTAGAAATAGATTTATTGTTGGGGAGAAATTAATGTACTTATATGCTATTGGGTTTGTTAGAGCATGTTTATCAGTGACACTCTTAAATGGGTTCTTAGACCAAGATTATCACGACTCTTCGGTGGGTTTTTAAAGGGAATAACCCATTTAATTAAATCAAAACAAAATAAAAAAAGAGATTACCGATCCTTAACTTGGGATTTTGGAGACGGTTTTTAAGTGGGTTTTTCAACCACGTGTCAGCATACAAAGCTTCTTAATTTTTTTTTTTCTTTTTAGTTTTCTTTCTTTCTTTTCTTTTCGGTTTCTCGTCTTCTCCGTCCCAAAAGGCTATCGAAACCACGAACCTACCGTGGCCGTGCTGTTTGGTGTTGTGATGTCTCAAGTAAGCCTCCTCTCCTTGACAATTTTTGTTTTATGAGTTGATTCATATAAATGCCTATTAGATTTTTGTATTTCCAATTTTTTAAAAAGCTGATCTTTTTGGTTGTTGATTTGTTTGTGAATTTTAGGAGACTCGTCGAGACTGATAACTCGTCGAGATTGAAAATTTAGGAGACTCGTCGAGATTGAGATTTCCGTTGGTGATAAGCTTGCTGTGATCACTACTGATCCCTTCATGGAGCGTACTTCTGCTATCCATGTCAAACGCATCGCTGAAGATCCCCAAGACCGTAAGTTTCTGTATCTATTCTATGTGGATTTTTTTTTTTAGTTTTATGTGTAGGAAGAAAACTGTTTTGTGAAAATGTTGCAGAGGTTAGTGATTTTGTGCTTATCCTTGAGAATCCTGAGGGAAGAAAGAGGATAAACAGAGCTGTTTGGCCCTTGAACCAAATCATTGTTAGTGGTGGTGAAGATGCTGTTCTCAGGATCTGGGATGCTGAGGTGATTCAAAAGTTTCGGTGGTGTACCAATATCATTATAATTATTGACTTAAAACATTTATAGTACTGCCATTGTTTGTTACTAGACTGGAAAACTGCTCAAGGAAACAGATAAGGAAGTGGGTCACAAGCAGACAATTACATCGCTCTGTAAATCAGCTGATGATTCTCACTTCCTTATAGGTTCACTTGGCAAAACAGCAAAGGCATGTGTTCCTCCTCTCTTTTCCTTCTCTCTTGTTTCAAAAGTTGTCCGGTTGTATATATATATATATATGTCCTGATAAGAGTGTTTTTTCTGTGTGTTAATTTTTCAGCTGTGTGACATGAGAACTTATCAGAGTTGAGTATATTAGATTACAAAGCTGTGAAGTTTGTGAACATTTTCATGCACCTTCTGAGATTTGTTATTGCAAGCTAAGATCTTTTTTTGAGTTGAACTAGGGTTGCTCTATCTCATCTATATTCACTTCTATACTGTTAATTTTTTTTTTAAGAAACCCTACTTTAGAAACTACCATTGGAGCAACAAAATTTATGTGACTCTTAATTAAGTTTCTTAACTAAAATTAAATACTAAAATAGTCATTAAAAAAACCTTAAAGGATCATAGGGATAAACATTCTCTTAGTTAATATAGATTTAAAAACAAAACATTAAAAAAAAAAAGAGGAAATAAAGAGAGAGAGAGAAAAAAAAAGAAACGAGTGGTTAACAAAAAAAAAGAAAAAAAAAAGAAACAAAAGCAACCACACACTTCTCTTGTAGCCAATTAATTTGGACACGTCACCATAAGATATGTAGCTTGACTCCCTTAATTAAGTCACGTCACGCTTCTTGTGTTTTTTTCTTTTTTCCTTTTCTTTTTAATCATAATCAGTCTAAGAGACCTAGTTAAGAATCATTGATAAACATGCTCTTAGCTATTAAGTTTCACTACGTCCAAGAATAATGTTGATCAAACAGTACTACCATCTAAATATATATGTTTGAGTTAAACCCACAAAATCACACGTAACCTCACCTTGTAAGAATAAACAATGGTTTCAAAATTTGATTTTAAATTTTGTAAATTTAATAAAATAATTAAAATATTAAAAGCAAGAAATAAAGAAAGTCATCACTAAAATAAATAAAATTACAAAAAATGTAAAAAAAAAAGATGAATTTTTAAAACACAAGAATTTTTATAGGTTAATAAGAAAAAATTATAATAGAAATAGATAAATTTTTTCTGTATCCAAATCAAATGAAACAATTGATCTCAAATTATTATTTTTTATAGAGCATGAATTTTTTTTTATAAATTTTGATATAAAAATAATTTTTTGAAAATTAAAATTTGTGAAATAATTGATCTCAAATTTTCTTTTCTTTTTTTTTGTAAATGTTGATCTCAAATAATTGAAAAGAAAATCAAAAATTTTATTGACCAATGATTTAATAATAAATGGTTACTACGAGATCCACTTTGGCTCATCTTTGACTATTCAAAATTGTTGAACTTTTTAACATCTTTAATTTCATATGTTTTAACAACTCATTGTAACCTTTCAACTATTGAACTAAAAAATTCAATAAGTCATTGTCGATATAAGACGTCGGTGCATCAAAACGAAAGGTGTAAGAAGAGAGAAGAAAAGATACCAGAAATAGCCCTTATCCAGCGTGGATAAGGAGAGGCCAAAACAAAGAAAGAGAATGCGGTTGTGTTTGATATCCTTTCTGACATAACGAACATTCCTTAAAATATTACTACTGGAAGAAAAAGAGAGAGGAGAGTGAGAGAGATGGAGACGAGTAAGGTGGTGATGTGTGTAGTGGTATCTCTTTTGGGTTTAATGTCAGCTCTTACCGGCTTTTGGGCTAACAAACTCGAGGTCTTTTTCTCTTCTTCTTCCTATTACTTGTAATCAAATTTGTGATTCCCCCCCCCCCCTGACTTTGGGAGATGGATTTTTAAGGATTTGAAGAATTTAAAGATTCTATTGTTATTGATAACATGATTCTTAGATTCCTAAAAAGTCTTGTGTTATTGCTTTAGTGATTTTAAAATTCCATATAAATCTTTTGTTATTCAAAAAGTTGTGTATTTTCTGATTTTGTAATTCTATTAAATTGTGTTATTGGAACAATGATTCATTACATTTTAACTCATTACTCATAACTTTCAAAATACTATAGTTAATTCATATATTCTCAAAGTTGAGATGACAAAATCAATATCTCTTTTATCATACGTGATTGTTTATATGTGAGGCACCACCACATTTTGTTTTTTCTATGAATAACAATTTCTCAATGACCAAAAATATAATCATACCAACAAACCTTAGCGTAACTTTTTTTTTTTGAAACTCAACCTCAACGTAACTTGTTTCTCTATTTTGTTCTTGGTCAATTGTTCAGGTTCTATTTTGGCTACAGAGAATTCTTGTAATTCTGCTGGCTTTTGACTCCAGAGAACTATGGTTCTGCTGACTCTGTGTATCAGATACGTATCACATCCCTGAATTTCCTTAATGATGAATGAACTTTCAGTGTTAAAAAAAGAATAACAATCATACCTTATTATATTCATATGTGAGAGGCACTACCAATGACCCAGAATTTTGTTACGAAAAAAATTCTGCAGTTACACATCATATTAAAATGATAAATCCAGAAAATAACACCATCGCAAATGAAAAAATAAGTTATAAATCATTGAGAAACATAAAAGTAACCATTAACGCTGACTTCCAGCTTCTACAGCATCATTCCACATACTTAAAGCTATTGAGTCTCTCCAGTTGTTAGCATATTCTCTTTGTTGAAATTTGAGAGCACCCACATGTACAACTTCTTCAAAGTTTGCTTGGTCATTGTTTGGAGTGATCAATTCCTCTGGAAAAGCATCAGACAGACAATGCTTCCGTACAAAGTTATGTAATCCAGCACAAGCTAAAACCAATTCTGCTTGTGTTGTAAAAGGAAAAGGAGGCGCCGACTTAAAAATTAAAAAACGAGATTTGAAAATACCGAAGATTCGCTCAATCACGTTTCTCAAAGATGCATGCCGCAAATTGAACAACTCGTTTTGGTTTTTAGGATCACGGCCTTCACCTCTAAATTCTTGTAAATGATAGCGAATACGTCTGAATGGAGCTAAAAACTTTTGACGATTTGCAAATCCACAGTCTACCAGATAAAATTTCCCTGAAATTCAATTTGTAAATAAATTAAAATTCTGTACATATATAAATTGTGTACTACAATTTAAGTACATACCTTCTGGAACGATTAATCTGCTACCATGCCTTGTCAAAGCATTACTTAAAATTTTTGAATTATGAGCTGATCCTTCCCATCCACTAAAAACATACATGAACTCCAAGTCAAAGTTGCAAGCAGCAAAGACATTTTGTGATATAAATCCTTTGCGATTACGATAGCTTGGAACATCAGAAGTTGGTATCACTGCAAAAATATGTGTACCATCAATAGCGCTCCAATACAGTCCTATAAAGATTAAAATAGTGATTTTCAAAGAAACAATTGAACAAAAAAGCTGAGCTTAACTTAGTTAAATTTTATATGTACCTTGAAGTAGGGATAAAATCTTGTGCTCTCACTTATCTTTGCAGCTGTTGTAACTCCAGGCTTTACCATCAAATCAGGTGCTAAGGTATTTAATGCACGCAAGACTTTGTGAAAATTTTCAAAGCATTTTGAATGTAATCATAACCAATGTTAGTGATTTGCCGACGAACGGGGCGTTGTATCCGATTGTCACTCCTCACATACGCTGTTGCTACGTTATTTAACAGCACAAAATGTCTAAATCTGACTCATCTTCTTCCATTTGGTTTGCTTTTATCTCATCATACGTTTGTTCTTCTTCTTCAAAGGGGCTCTCCATGATAAAACACCTACAAAAAGAGATTACTATTAATAACTGAAATACACAAAGTATCTTTAAAAAATAATAAAAAATAAGCAATTCTCTAACAATAAAGTTACTTAGGGGGATGTGGGTTACCGACACAACAATAAAATAAGCTACGTGCTATAACAACAGCATGACATTTTGTATTGCTAAATACAACAAAAAATATTTAAAAGCCCATCATATATATTAAACGAAAACCAGTTTAGTATCTATAAATAATAAAAAAGCAGTCTAGAATGATTGTAAAGAAATAACAAAACAGTCTAAAACAGAGATAATAAAACAGAGATCAATCGTAGTTGACATTGCTTTGGATGATCATTCTTAGTTGACATTGCTCTGGATCCAACCATAACGTTCTTCTATGGACATATCAGTGAAGACATCTTTCATTCCTAAGGAGTAGATAAGGGTCACCGTTTTAAATTTGATACGATCATCCAAATTAGGAACCTCTTTCATAGCATCCCAAACACTATTTTTCTTCTTTTCAGCTTCTCTTTTCTCAACTTCTTTTTGTTGTCTTTCTTCTCTCTGCTGTATGAAAGTGAGGATCTTGCTGGACATCATTACCATAGCATCACTTTGATCAGTGTTTATCTCAACTGAACTGCTAGATGCGTTGGTTCGAGATCGTTTTCTCGAGATAAGTTTTTCCACACGCCTTTTAACAACATTTTCTGGGGATGGTTGCTGAACATAAACATCATCATTGATATTCTCAAAATTCAAGTTTTCTTGTGCTTGACTGTCACCAACCTGTAGACGCGAGCATTTGTGGTATCACCCAAGCCAATTGAAGAACTACCATTAGCAGTTGCACAATCAAATATGATTTTCAAATCATCAAACTGTTCACTAGAATCATAGCGTAAAAACTTGTGATTTGGATGCCCCTACAAAAAAAATTATACTTAAAATATAATAGAAATAATTTTTTAAAAAAATACTTTACTTTAAGAAACTTACGTAAGCCTATAGCAGTAAGTGATCCTTGTTCACGTAAACTATATCATGTGCATATATTATTTAACTCATAAACTTTATCTAACAAAAACCTTGCAATTCAGGAACATATCTAATAAAAATGATACAAAATAAAGACATACCTTTAAATAGTCATTCCATACTTCGTTAGAAGCCACAAATCTTTTCATAATAGGATCCCATCCAAAGTCTGAACTGTTGTTTAAAAGATCAACATAGCATTGATATTGACCCTTCAAGAACTTGATTCTGCTTTGGTAATGCTTGTGGGTTTTTTTGGCATCTAAGTCTTTCATTCAAGACTGGTAGTATTTTATGTTCCACCGTTGCTTTGTTCATTATACCGTTACTGTCCCGCCATCCACGTTGGATCTCCTCCACAAATAATTCTATCAAAACCTTGGTTTCCTCTGAATTCCATAGGCTATACTGATTTTTTTCTTTATTACCCATTGCAATCTTATATGGAGTTAATCATTATTAGTAAAAACATACACATAAAAATATTTATCACAAACAAACAGTTAAACATCAAATCTTATGCTTCTAGTCTAAACAAATAAAATACTGAAACCAAACGTAACTTGAAAGCAACACAAATAACCATCAAACATTTTATGCAACTTATATATATGAGAAACAGAGAAATGGATCATAAAAAGAGATAGAAAAAGGGAGAACCAGAGACTTGTATTACCTTGACAGCGATGGACAAAAAGAAAAGAACAATTATGGACGTTACTTTTCTTTATACAGAATTCAACATACCATATTTGCATATATTATATGGAAAATTAGTAGAAAAAAGTTAACATAAATCCCAATAAATCATCACCAATCAAGCCAAAAGAATATATGGATTCTACAAATATGGGAAGACATATTGTTAGAATCAATATAAATCTTTACAGAATTAAAATCCTATTGTTTTTTGAAATCAGTGTGAATCAGCTTCCCACTTTTGAGAAAAAAAAAAGTGACTCTAGTTGTGCGGTTTGTTGAAAACTTTAATGTTGGGATATTTTTTTTTGAGTTATGAGCTGCTTGGAAACTTTTTGGGTTGAGATTTTTCTAAAGAACATTGTTGATAAGCTCTGTGTTTTAAGTTTTCTGTTCTTGTGTCCTTCTTGGTAATATCTAGTAAGTAATAGCATAAGTATTCATATCTCTAAATGTCATGTTAGTATATCTGGTAATAGCACAAGTATTCATATCTATAGTGTCCTGTTAGTATATCTTGTAGTAGCATAAGTATTCATATCTTTAGTTTCCTGTTGGTACATCTTGTAATAGCAGTAGTCCAACTTAAATCACATTCCTCTGCTTTCTCATAGGTCATACCAAGTTGCGGAAACTTTTTTGCAGTCTTCTTGTGTAGCTAATTGTTTTCTTTGCTATTGTAAGCTTCTTTTTTTTTTTCTTAAATTTGATGCGTTGAAATATAAAAGTGGCAAAAGTATACAATAGGGACCTATTACATAGCTTTAGTTAATTTTTAGAAATCGAAACTGGCCTTAGAAGCCCAAGGGACCTAATTGTTAATTGTTTCCTCTGCTATTGTAAGCTTTTAAACTCGTGTTTAAAAGTTTTTTTTTTCTTTCTTATTTTTCCTCTAAACCAACGCAGAAAAATGAGGTCAACGTTACCACCTCTGGTTCACTCACACTATGCTCTTATTCGAGAAACATGGCTTACACTCTCGGCCTCAATTCAGCTGTCTTTCTAGTGTTGGCTCAGATCGTCGTGAGCGTTGGAAGCGGTTGTTTCTGTTGTAGAAAAGGTCCTTCTCCTTCAAGATCCAAGTGGATCATCTCCTTAACCTGCTTCATCGTTTCTTGGTAATTCGCACTCGTTATCTTTGTATAATAGCTTTCCTAGTTATAATGTACTTACAAAATGATGATTCTCGTGTGTTACGTTAGGTTCACTTTTGCTATAGCTCTCCTCCTCCTGCTATCTGGAGCTGCACTCAACGATGACCACACAGAGGAGTCAGCGTCTCCCGACATCTACTTCTGCTACATTGTCAGAACGGGCGTTTACTCTACCGCTTCTGTGCTCTCGATTGTTACTATTGCGCTTGGGATTGTCTACTATCTATGTTTGAATTCGAGTAACCAAAATGCTGGTGATCCAAGGACGGTGGCTAACCAAGGAGGAGGGATAGCAATGGGACAGCCTCAGATTTCAGAGAGAGTAGAAGATCCTGTCTTTGTATATGAAGATACTTACACGAGAAGACATCTCACTTAAAAAAAAAAATACAGAACAAGGCTTTGCTTGGTAAACAAGTTAGGTTGAGGAAGTTATTTAGATGAAAAAGAAGGCTTTGTCTGATTTTTACCCCATTTTGTCTCTTTCTCATTTTTTCTTGTATGTGAAGGTATATGATCATCTCCAACTTAATTGTATATTTGTCCTTGTAATAATATTTAAAAGTAAAACTACTTTATTCCACCTCTATTTTTTCTCTAAAATAGAAATTGCTATCTTTCTTCTATAAACAAATTTCTATAGTAGAATTCTGTATTTTTGAGAAAAAAAATGAAAAGAAAAAAAAACACATTGGAGATACTATGCTTACAACACTTGGTAGTTGGTAAATAACCACCGGTTAGATCAAATACTGTATTTTTTATTTTATTTAAAATTTTGTAGAGAGATTTGAATGATTTCCACGGTTAGTGGAACACCCACCACATGCTCTACCAACCAACCAGTCACAACAACAACCAGCTCTTATAAATGTCTTGAGTCTAATACACATCTACTCTCACTTCTTCTCATATATGTTATCCAGATTAATAAAAATACTGTTACAAAGTTATTGTACAAAAATATTATAATAGTTGTGAAACTATACGGACAGGTAACTGCAGCTTGTCCACAAAGAGTGTTGCTTTGTTTTTTGGAGAAAGAAATTGAGTTTGAGATTGTTCATGTCGACCTCGATACGTTAGAGCAGAAGAAACCAGAACATCTTCTTCGTCAGGTAGACTGTTTAATATCTTCCTAAGTATTGAAACGAGCCACGTGATGAATATATTTAGTATAATTATTGTTTATTTTTTTGGTAGCCATTTGGTCAAGTCCCAGCCATAGAAGATGGAGATTTCAAGCTTTTTGGTAACGATTCTAATTTTATAAACTTTTTTTTAAGACTTGTTTTCTAATCATGTTATGCATTGTGTTTTAAAGAGTCTAGAGCCATTGCGAGATATTACGCGACCAAGTACGCGGACCAAGGCACGAACCTTTTGGGCAAGTCTCTAGAGCACCGAGCCATCGTAGACCAGTGGGCCGACGTGGAGACCCATTACTTTAACGTTCTGGCGTTCCCCATTGTGCTTAACCTAGTCATTAAGCCCAGGTTAGGCGAAGAATGTGACGTCGTTTTGGTCGAGGAGACCAAGGTGAAGCTCGAGGTGGTCTTGGACATATACGAGAACCGGCTTGCTTCGAACCGGTTTTTGGCTGGTGATGAATTCACTATGGCTGATTTGACACACATGCCAGCGATGGGGCACTTGATGGGTACCGATGTAAACCGGATGGTTAAGGCTCGAGTTAATATGAACCGGTGGTGGGAGGAGATTACGGCTAGACCGGCTTGGAAGAAGCTTATGAAGATGGCTGGTTTTGGATTAGCTTGAGTTTATTACGATCCAAACCAAATAAACGTTTCGTACTTTCTGTTTAATCTGTTTGAGTTTTATACATTCCAAATTTCCAATAATTGAATCAATTTACTTTTGAAGATTTTAATTCATCAATTTGATTATAAGAAAAGAAACACAGTATCTTTTGACCAAAAAGAAAAAAAAAAGAAACGTAGTGTTCAAGAAAGTTGTACTCCATCTGTTTCTTAATATAAGTCGTTTTAGAACTATGCACATAGATTAAGAAAAACATTGATTTCTTATATTTTCTAAACAAAAACATCATTAATTATTTATCTAACCACAAATTAACCAATGAAAAAATAGAAGATATACTATGATTATGATTGATCATACTATATTAACTGTTAATAAATTTTACATAAAAAACCGAAAACGTCATATAATTTGAAACAAAAAATTTCTTCTAAAATGACTTATATTAAAAAATGGAGGGAAGACATGCTATGCGGACGGTGACTCAACCCCCCTATCGAACGTTAAGTTACGACTGTTTAAAAAATATTAAACATGTATAACTAGGTGATTTTCCCGTGCTCATGCACGGATATAAATATTTATAAAGTAAATATATATTATAGCAATTTATTGCTATTTAATTTTGATTTTTAAATTAATTTATAATTTTTATGCATAATATATATTAATAATATTATATTACTTTAAATAGATATATGATTTTAGATATGTTAGATTAAGTCTAGTCGATTTAACTATCACTTGGGTACACTGAATTGTATCTATTTATCTGAATTCAACTATAATATTTTTTTATTCTAAATCTATTAAAATTTTGATTAATTTTCTTATTTGCATTTAGGTTGGTTGTTTTCTTAGATATGTAAATATATAGTAGGAAGATTATGTATAACTTAAAATATATTATGCTTAGAATGAAATAAAAATTAAACTAAAATATTTGATTTCAAATTACGTAAATTAGTATAATGATATTATTTTGAAGTTTCATGCATATATATAAATTTTACCAAAGAACTAAATTTTAACTATTGGTTAATATTTTATTTTCATTTGTTAATGTGTTTTGAGTCTTCCTATAATTTAAAATATTATTATTACAAAATTATATTTTTAATGTAGTTAAATCTATGATTTTAGATCTAATTTGGATTAGTCGAGTCATTCATATTATGAGTATATTGAATTACATATATTCTTTTAAATTCAAATGGAAGTATCATTATTTCATTATAATTAAGCCAAGTCAAATTAATTTTATTTATCATTAAATGTGCATGTATTTTCATAATATATATCAAATTAAATGATATTTTTTAAAGATATTAGAAAATAAAGCGATGATCTATAGGAAGTTACATACATAAGTAACTAATACTTTTTTGGAAGCTCATGAAGACATATCAATATTTACAATAATTAAAATATTTTTATAATTTCTAAATAATTTTATGAATATTTATTAAATTATATTTTTTGTAAATGAAATATATTACAATCAACTAAATATAAGAAAAAATAACATTTCAATAATACTAATTATAAACTATTTTTAGTCAACTAAACATATATCAATTTTTGTTACTTAATTATTTTATGTAATCATCTAAAACAATCAATAGATATAAAAAATATTTCTATTACTTTGAAAATATATTAATGTACTGTTTAAAATTGTGTTTTATAAGAAATATTATTTCTTTTTATAATATCAAGATTATCTGTGAAAATATAATTATAAATAAAGTATTTTTATTAGTATATTTTATGTTATCATTTTTTAAAAAAAATGGAATATTACTATTTTGTGAACTTTCCTTTTTAATGAAATCTTATTATTTATACATATAATTTCGTTTTTAAATTCATTTTTTTAACTTTATAAATGTTTCCTTTTTTATTATATATATTATTTGAAATTTTTTATAAAGGAAACTAAATAAAAATTCAATAATAGTATTTAAATATAATATTTTTAATTCATTAAGGGTATCAGTGTAAACAACCATCATGAGAATTAACGTGAACGCGACACATAAGAAACTGACTTATCGAATAATATTATAGAGATGTTTTATATTAGATATTATTATTTACATATAAATTCTTTATATTATTATAATTTATGAATATTTGATTATGTATTATTATTATTTAAATATTAAATAATAATATATAGTTTAAGCGTTGTCTAATGGGAAATTTGATACGCTTTTTAAAACATTGAAAAACATGAGGCCAAACCCCATTTTAATTCACCTTTTTATATATCACAAAACTACATATCCAACCAACCAAAATATTGCTACTTCATTAGCCAAGATAAATAAGAATTTATTTCCCCCATTATATGTAAATATTAGTTAACATCATAAATTCGACCCTATGTCTTTACTTTTTTTTTTTTTTTTTTTTTTCACAAAAGCCCTCTTATATTGTTTCTTCTTTCTTCTCTCATTCATCTTGAACTTGAGGCCTTGAGTACTGATTTAGCATAAGCTAATGGCAGAGCTGCAATCTTCTTGGCTTTCCCCACATAAGCTCTCTTTGTAAAGTTGTTGTAATCATTCGCTTCAATCTCGTCCAATATCCTCCTGTACAATAGGAGCGATGCCCATACCTAAAAAAAAGAGCAAACAGCAAAGTCCTTCAGGGTTAAATCGACCGAAAACAAAGTTCCGGGGTAAACATGAAACAAAATAAAGAAAAAAAACAGTAAACGGGGGACTTGGTGACACTTACAGGCCATCTGCTAGCTGAGTCAAGCTCGGTAACACCTTTCTCAGCTTCATCAAAAAACATTCTTGCTCGCTTAAGCTGCATTTTCATGAAGCTTCTCCATTTATCAGTGACTTTTCCAGCGAATATGTCTTCATCTGAGAGACCAGCTTGAGCTAGTTCATCTTGTGGCAGATAAACTCTTCCTCTTCTCGCACTGAGAGAGACCAGTTCAAGAATGAGACACGAATAAAGGAAACAGGGGTTGACGAGAGTCATGTGAGTTTAGAAAAAGGAAGACACTCACTCTTCACCAACGTCTCTGAGTATGTTGGTAAGTTGATTGGCTATACCGAGGGCCAAGGCAGCGTTGTAAACACTCTCGGTCGTTGCTTTGGACTTAGGATCGATCCCCATAACCGGAACGCTCATCAACCCGACGGTTCCAGCTACATAGTAGCAGTAAAGGTAGAGATCATCAAAGCTCTTGTATCTAGACTTCCTCAAATCCATTCTCATTCCTTCTATCATGTCTCTAAATGGCTGCAAAAACACAAATAAAAACATTAAAACAAAAATCTTTGTGACCCGTGAAATGATGAAGAGAAAGAGAGAGAGAGAGAGGCTGACCTGAATATCGACAGGGTATCTAGCAACAGTATCAGAGAGGGCAGCGTCAAGCATATCAAAAGGACGGCCACGGTAAAGATCTTCTAACCTTGTTTCCCATCTATCTAACGCCATGGGAGTTATATGTGATGCATTAGGCCCGTCTACCAGTTCATCAGTTCTTCTACACCAAACTGCACAGAGAAAGAGGGACTAAAATTATCAAACCAATAACCAAAAAATAAAAGAACACAACCTTTTTGATAAATAGTAGTATCATCACCAAAGGGTCATGAGCTACCATTGTTCAGCATGAGTAATCTCCAGTGTTTTAAGATAATTGGGCCCCAAAGGCCCATTGAAAATCCATATTAGTAACTAAGCTAATTCATTATAATTGGATGCTTGGTGCTTCATGTACTTGTCTTGGACAAAAGCTGACACACAGACGTAACTAGAGAGAAGTCCTATGTTTTACATGAGTGCAAGTTTCAAGAAGTCTAATTATGTCTTGGGATTAGAAATAAACTCATTTTCAACGTACTTTGAGCATCAACTTCAATCTAGAATTCAAATCCATGATGACAATGCAGATGTATTCTAAAACAGTAGTAGTAACTCACCATAGATAGCCCAAATGGCCTTTCGTCTCTCAGGTGTCATAAGCAAAGTTCCTACAGCCAAAAACATAAGAAGTGCACTCAGAAAAACAAACGAAAGCCATTACATTACATCAAAGAAAGAGAGAAGAAGGTAAGATGCCTCTAACCGAGATAAAACGTTTTAGCATATTCAGCGCAAACTTCACCGCATCGATCATAAGCTTCACCCAACAAACTCAAACTCCCAGGGAGAACAATATCCTGTGGTTTCTTCAAATCATCAAGGTCAGGGGAAGTAGACCGAAGCTGTTTGTTCACCAGAGCTGCTTGTTTCAGCACAACATTGTAAACCTTCTCTTCAGATGAGAGGGTTATCTCTCCTGCAGGACTTGCTACTAAGCTTGAAGAGACAACACTGCTTAATCTTTTTCTGCAGCTCATTACAGAAGAAGAAGAAGAACTCCTCCTACCATTGTTGACTCTCTGATTCAGACAAGGAGAAAGCAATCTAGAAGATTCTAGAACCCTTACCAACCCATAAGTGTTCATTGGGTCTGGATTAGGAGAAGAAGGAGCAACCCATAACACTGCTACAGAAGACATAGGAGAAGATGGAAAAAATCTCAACTTTTTTTTCTTTCTCTAAGAGGTATTTGCCTACTCTGTTTCTTCACTTAGAAGAATCAAAAACCCAAACTTTGCGGAGAAACCCAGATTTTTGATATGGATCAAACTTGTAAAGATGAATGCTTTCCTGCAAAATGGATGAATCCAAAAAAAAAAACGAGTTGATGAGAATTCGAGATCTCTGATTCTCTATATTAAAACACAAGAGAACTCAATCTCTTCAAGCAAGTGAGAACCCAATTTCATAGCAAATAGACAAAATGGTAACGGGAAGATCTTCAAAACTAAAATGAAGAACGTTAAACGAGAGACAAACAAGCAAATCTCCCGGGCTAAATACTCAACTGGGTTCAATTCATATAACTTTCACTCTAGATCAGATTCGAGTATCGTTGTGATTCTCAAATATTTTTTGAAGTTATAAAAACTTAACAAGAACAAGAGCCAAACAGTAACATAGTACCACAGAGTAAAGCTTAACCAAAACATGAGTGATGGAAGCAAAATCCTACCTTTATGAACAGACAACTTGATACGGAGAAGAAGAAAGAGGAGGAAGAGAAAAGACCCCAGACGTTTGTTTAGCAACGCTTACTGTAATATATTCACACTACTATTACACAAGTAGAAGATATGTGTCTTCTCTCTATCTCACAAACAATCTCACCCACTCAAATCTCTTCTTCTTCTTTTCCCTCTCTGTCTTTTTTTTTTTCTCTCTCTTTGTGGATTTAGTGAGAAGCCAGAATGAATACAATAAGTCGTTAGTTTCTGTGTATGTGTATATTTTAATTTAATTTTTGACTGGTTAAGTGACCAGGAGCCTATCGAGTGACTCGTGTCATGTGTATCAAACATTTATAGTTTTTCATAGAAAGATCCCAATTTAAATCTTCCCTAACCTTTTTTCTCCCTTTTGACCAGATTTGTTTCCATTAGTTGAATAGTTTTTTTTCTAAAGAAACTGCTACTATTCCATATTTTACTTAATGAATTCACTAATCCAGTGCCAGATTGTGTATATATTGAAGCTATTCATAAAAAAATTACATTATATTTTAATTGTTTAATTTAAACCAAAATTTGAAGTGATTTGAACACTCAAAAAAGTTCTAAACTGAGACTCCTTAGAACACTTTTTCTAGAATTTTTATGGACTAGTACACAAAATATATACTTTTAATAAAATGTTAGCGTGGTTTTGTACAAAATAATTATGAGCCTAGTGTAACATATATATAGGCTACAAATAGTAATATATAAAAGTGAAATGTAGTTTTAATAATAACAAAAATAAATAGATACACAAATATATTTGAAGATTTTTAATTACTGTTTACGTGTGGATTCATGTGTTACCATTAGAAATCATGGTCAAACAAACCAAAAAGCAAGAGATTTCATTACGGAGATTGAGATCACCGATCGCTATTAATTAGAGATTATAAAATGAAAATCTAATTAAAAGAAAAAATATTATACGTATTTGTTGGTAGAAAGGACAATCGACTTTGGGTGGGGGCCATGCCAGTTTGGGTAAAAACTAAAAAGGATTATGTCAAAGAAGAAAGAGAGATCGCTGGGACGCCACGTGGACAGCAGAGCCAATGAGAGAGCGATAAGCTTATCAAGTGGGGAGGAGCACCGAAGGGTAAAGTGAGCGACATTGCTCTTCCACGTGTCCGTATATCATTGGTAAGAAGTGTAAAATGCTAGATTTCCTCTTAGTCGGCATTTGGGTCCCGCCTTCACTCTCTCCCTTACCCTCGTTGGCAACTTGCTCTCTCTCTCTCTCTCTCTCTCTCTCTCTCTCTCTCTCTTTCTCTCTCCTCTCCTAGACAACCTCTCTTTTGTCTTTTCTGATTTTTTAATAGTTTTTTCTTCCTCTGTCCCTTTCTTATTTTTTACCTTGGTCCGTATTTTTTTTTGGTGTAATTTTCCTCCGTATTTTGTGTGAAATACTCAAATGCATGCTTTTTATTTTGTAAACGTTCAATGCATGTTCTTGTAAGTTATACGTTGCTGAGAAACGTGTTTGGTTTAACATTGGGACATTGGTGAATAACTCTATAAGCTAAAAAATATAGTAACTCTGATTGTTGACCCAAACGTATTTTGTTTCAGTCACTGACTCACTCACGTAATCATATTGATTGATCTTTTTTTTTGCAGTGATATGGTTCTTTTAATAATTGTAATATCTGTATACATATTGACATCATGATCAATTACATCAATCTTTTTTTTTTTGCTTAAACAACTACATCAATCTTTTTATTCGGATATGTAAAACGCAGAAGCAGCTTTGTTTCGTCATCACACAAATTCGTAGAAAAGGGTTATATCATTATCGCTGAAAACTCGCGAGGAAATCACTAAGATTCGATGCAACTTGTCATAAAACTGCTTGGCAAGTGATGGAGACATATGGTTGTAACTGGAAACTTGTGCTCGTAACTTGCGTTATTTTCCATGCCCCATAAAATTGTAGTCTTAGATTAGAAATTTATCGTTTTATACTATTATTCAATAATATAATTGAATGAATAAAATAGGTTTTATCAAAAAAGTACCAAAGAAATGGACCGTAGTCATCATTTAAACGGTTACGTGACTCGACACGTAGTGCAACTTATTGCTGCAAGTTTTTTTCTTTCTACGCCTCCCACTAATATATTAAAACTGTCGTTGTAATAAAATACTTTCGATGACGAGTTGAATTGAATACTCAGTTTCTAACATGGTCTAGAAAAAGTGTATAAAATATAAAGGGGATATTATTAAAATTCGTTAATGGCTACATAAAGAGTGAGTCGACCACGTAAACACTAAACGAACGTGTCAACTCATGTGGTACGTACGCTTCCATAGTTGATAGTTCATTATACACGAATCCATTCATCCATTGTGTGTTATTGTACAAATAAACATAATATTTCTTAACCTATCATATATCAGCTTTTGAAATGAAATAGCTAAGTAAAACCTAATGGTTAGTGGACACATAAAATAAATATGACATGTCAGGAAGTGATTTAGAAACTAAGTAAAACACACACACGTATATATATATATATATATATATTAAAACACACACGTATATATATATATATATATATCATACAGTTTAATCTAATAGATATAAATACATAATTGCTTGTTCTACTTAAAGACTTGCAAACGTGATATGTTAAACTACATTAATTTTTTTTACATGGATGCTACGCACCTAAAAAGATGAATTGCAAAAACAAAACAAAACAAAAAGTTATTCGGCCATTATAATCTGCCATGGTATTTCTGTCTAAAAGTTATTTCTTGCATCTTCTGCTTATTGTATCCTTTGTATCTCTGTCTAAAACTTGCAAACTGTAATAAAGCTCTAACATTGTTACCAAAAAAATCTGATATGGTATTAACATTTTTAATGGTTGTTGAAAAAACATGATAAGTTAACATACACCACAGAGATTTGCTACGTTACCACTTTATTTCGTTTAGCCGTGCGAAACTGAATATTCCTTCCTCTGATTTCGCAAATCCTTTGTACTTATTTTGTTTTGTCTATTGTCACGTACTTATGTTGTCTAGTCCACGCATATATATACACCACTCATGTCATTTTTATTAAGCTTTTTCTTTTGGTCAAACTTTTATCAAGCTTTTGTATCCACCGAAAACCACACGTATTAATTACTGAATATATTTTTTTTGAAACTTAATTAATGTATTGTGACCAAAAGCGTATTTAAGTTTTTTTTTTTTTTTTTATCTCGTTTGCTACAGACTAGCTACCAATTTCTTCTTGCCAACAAGGGTTACAAGTCACAATGGTCAATAAGAATTGCACGACTCTAAAATGAAGATTGATGTATATTCGAATTTATAAAGTCTACGTTTAGTAAAGGTATACAAATCAGAGGTCTGAATTTGTTCAACTTCCTCCTCATTCCCCCATCCCCAAAAGAATCCGAGTTTTTTTGGATCAAGCCTATATAGATCCAAAAACCAACATAATGGCCCATTAAAGATGCATAGACTCGAACCAAACCGGATTAATACACTGCGGGTGAAACCGGTTTGGGAATTTTCACAATTGACTGAAGAATCAGGGTTTAAGGAGAAGTCACAGACCCAGGAAGAAGAAGAAGAAGAAGAAGAAGAAGAAGAAGAAGAAGCAGAAGAATGGAGTCAGAGCACCAAACGATGGAACAGTTCCTACGATGGGCAGCAGAGCTTGGCGTATCAGATTCCATCGATCCTTCTCGATCTCAAGATTCATGTCTCGGCCATTCCCTTTCCGTCGCCGACTTCCCTCTCGCCGGCGGGTGCGTAGAAACAAAAATCACATCTTTTTATCATTCAAATTCCTAAACTTTTTCGACCATTGATGGGAAACTAGGAGAGGGTTGGGGGCTGTTCGTGAGCTCAGAAAGGGAGAATTGGTTCTGAAAGTCCCGAGAAGCGCTTTGTTGACTACAGAGTCCATGGTCGCCAAAGATGACAACTTGAGGGATTCAATCAATCTCCACGGATCGCTTTCTTCGACCCAGGTTCTCTTTTTGTCTCTCTTCAGTGATGATGTCCTTCTGTTTCGCATCTCTCATAATAACCAGAAGAATCTTTGTAATTTGCAGATACTGAGTGTTTGCTTATTGTATGAAATGAGCAAATGGAAGAGCTCTTTCTGGTACCCTTACTTGGTTCATTTGCCTCGTGACTACGATCTCTTGGCCACATTCGGGGAATTCGAGAAGCAAGCTTTACAAGTTCTGTGTCTCTTTCTTTACTTATTCTATGGTGATTTTGACTCTAACAATGGGTTTTTGTGATATCATGTCTTTAGGTTGAAGATGCTGTTTGGGCTGCAGAGAAATCCATAGCAAAGTCTAAGTCTGAGTGGAAAGAAGCTGTTTCGTTGATGAAGGAGTTAGATCTCAAGCCCAAGTTTCAGAGTCTTCATGCATGGAACTGGGCTTCTGCAACTGTAAGATTGCTTCATCTATCACTTGTTCGTTAATATTATTGGTCAGAACTCTCTAGGCTTCATGACTGGATTCTGTAAACTTACTACAGCTGTCAAAACTCTTTTTCTCTGTTTGAAGATATCTTCACGGACGCTGCATGTTCCATGGGATAGTGCTGGGTGTTTGTGTCCTGTGGGGGACTTGTTTAACTATGATGCTCCTGGAGATGTTTTGAATACCTCGGAAGGTCCTGAAACTGCGCCTCAAGCATTTTCTACTACTAATCAAGAGTGTTGGAATGGTGCAGAGGAAGCAGGACATGTTGCTGAGGCTCAGTCTGAAAGGCTCACAGATGGTGGATTCGATGGAGATGCCAATGCTTATTGTCTTTATGCAAGAAGGAATTATCAGCTAGGAGAACAGGTACAATTTCTTAACTAGCTTTGTTACCTAGTGACCCGGAAGCATAAAACTAAGTGGCTGAGGATTGTGTTTGTGAGTGTAGGTTCTTCTATGTTACGGGACTTACACGAATCTGGAGCTTCTTGAGCACTATGGGTTTATCTTAGAAGAAAACTCAAATGACAAGGTCTTTATTCCTCTAGAAACCACCCTTTATGCTCTAGCTTCTTCATGGCCTAAAGATTCTTTATACATTCATCAAGACGGCAAGCCGTCTTTTGCACTTGTATCCACGTTGAGACTGTGGCTGATCCCGCAGAGTCAGCGTGACAAGTCGGTTATGCGCCTCGTCTACGCTGGATCTCAGATATCTGTAAAGAACGAGATTCTAGTCTTGAAGTGGGTGTCAGAGAAATGCCGAAGTGTTTTAAGGGATCTGCCAACATCTCTCTTAGAGGATACGGTGATTCTTCAGGACATTGACAAGCTCCAAGACCCTGAATTGCGTCCGGAGCAGAGAGAAGTTGAAGCTTTTAGCAGTGAAGTACGTGCTTTTCTGGATGTGAACCATTTGATAAATGGGGATGTCGCTGGATTTTCTGGGAAAATTAATAGGAGAATGAGTAAATGGAGATTGTCAGTGCAGTGGAGGCTAAGGTACAAGAGAACTCTTACAGATTGCATCTCTTATTGTAATGAGATAATTAATCATCTCTCAGGTTGCCTAATATAGGAGCTGATGCAAATCTGCTTCCCATCCCTAACATTAGGATGAACCCAATATAATCACATTTATAAGATATCTCAAATTCAGTTTCTATGATCACCACCACCAATAAATGTGTTTCCATGGTTACAATTACCGAGTTTTGTTTACAAGATGCGGTATCAAACTCGGGAGGAACTGAAGTTGTATGCTTATTCGTACTCGTGGCAAAAAACGATGTCTCTTACCTGAAAAGGGAATTAAAAACGTGAAGACGTCCTTTTACTGAGTATAGTAATCGAGTTTCTTGGCGTTTGCCACTCGATTAGTTGATTTTATAAACAGCTCAGACGCGTTTCAGTTTTAAAAATCATGTCGATTATCCGATTCTGTTCAAGTATTTGGCTGGTTTGTGAAGAGTTTAACTTAAAGAGATAATATTAAATCACACACTTTAATCACTTTTTGTTCACTAGAATCAGGTTCTCAATTCTCAGTCTCAGATATTTGTTTGAAATAGTCCTGCTGCTATTGTGGTAGCTTCTCTACCCTATTAGATTCTGGTTTAGTACTGATATGAATTGTTCATCTGGCATCTTCATCGCTTCACATAGTTTAAGCAATGTGCCTCTAATACAAACAGAGAACAAAAACTGAAATCTGCTACGAAAATCTATTTTTTTTAATTAAAAGTTTTCGAATAAAAATCAATTAAGGAGAAAGGATCAGAACATTGGCTTGATTCACTCTTGATGAAGAGGAACTAATTATCGCTTAGTATAATCAGATTCGATCATTTGGGGAAATTGTCATCAATTCCATTCTCCACTACTAACAACAACTCTACAAAAGAAGCCGATATGGGACACAAATTAATGATGATAAATAAATAAATTTTGTCAATAAATCAAAGGAAGAAGGATCAGAAAATAGGCTTGACTTCCTCTTGATGAAGAGGAAATATAAAATCGCTCAGTATAATCAAATTCGATCATCTGGGGAAATTGTCATCACCTCCAACTCTCCATTAATCATATATAAAAAGAAAAACGGATCGACAAATCAATAGAAATTCAAAAACAAATGAAAAGGAGAAAGGATCAGAATAATTGGCTTGACTTTCCTCTGATGAAAGGAAAATTCTATTCGCTCAGTATAATCAGTTTCGATCATCTGGGGAAATTGTCATCACCTCCATGTTCTCCCTTTTTAAACTTTTTTATCCAAAAATAAAAATTTACCGTTTAGTTGTGCGTCCAGAAAAACTTCAGAGAAAACCAGTGAAAACTACTTTCAGACAAAGATAACACGTGGTCTTAGGATGTCCTAAACTGCAAATTCGAGCTGATTGATAAAATATCGAGAGGGGTTTTCATAAAAAAAGAACCTTAAGAACTCAAGAAATTCGATTTGAAAACTAAAGAGCAGCGAGAGGATATAGATTTAGGTGTGGCGGAAGAAGACAAGTCGACGGCTGGCTTTTCTGAGATTTGAGGTTTAGGCGAAGGTTATTTATAGGTGCCAATGCGATGAGGTTAAATGCCCAAAAACCCTAATGCGCGTGTTATTCACGTGACTCGTTATTTTTTAAGTAAATGGGCCCTCGTATTTTAGTGGGTTTATGGGTAAGTAGCTAAGACTTGTAACTATTGATCCATTCGTTTGTTTTTTTATTAATGTTTTTTAAAAATTGATTCATACTAGATAGCAGAATAGGTTATGAGAAAACTCACAAACAACATAGTGTAAACTTATCTATAAAACTGCATTCTCATTTCCATCTCTGGTGACATATTTGATGAATGATATCTCTCTCAAGGATCAGAGACGGGGACGGTCCTGAGGGAAGCGGGATGAAACAACTAATTAAAAAAAAATTAGCAAAAAAAATTATTAAAAAATATTTTTTCGATTTTTTCATTTATTATAACTAGGTCTCCAATTTTTATATCCCTTCACAGATAAGTCTTTCTGGGTTTTAGGCCCCCAAGATATTTCTAAAGGATCAGAGAGGTGTGGAAAGAGAAAGAGCCTTTTCAAATTGTCTGCAAGAGCGTCAATGGAACTACTCAGAGTCTACATAGGAGTCTCAGTGTCCACAAGAAGCAGGCGAGAGCTCTTTAGTGTTTAGATGCATATCTGAAGAAGAACACAATCAAACAAGTATAAATTTATAAAAGTTATTATTAGTTAATTCCCGCGATGCTTAATACGCTTTACTATGATCAGACTGAATAAATGGTAACATATGTGTGTAGGCCATAGTAAGCTTCTCGTAGACTGAAAGAACTGAAGGAGCTTGAAAGTTGCCTTGATGAGGAGGTGAGAAAGGTTATGCAGAAGAGAGAGGAGACTACTACAAATACATTAAAAAAAAAAACATGAAAGAAGAAAATGTTTTGTCACACCTATTGATATGATAAGGTTAGTCTCTGGTTTCAGAGTGCTGTAACATTGATCATTTTTGTCGTCGAGGTCATAACATAATGGTTCTGACTCCAAGTTGCTCGCTTAATAACCGTTGAGATAAATATATGTCGTCCATGTCGTTGGTCGTGGATTGGCTTTCTTCCTACCAATTGTAGCATGACACATGTAATATATTTACCGTCATCCGTCAAAGAGAGATCAATTCTGACTTTGAAAAAGTAAATTAGAAAAAGAGAAGCCAAAAAGTCTTCGATATATTCGTATGGTCTTGTTGCATCACCACCGTCTTCCTGGAATCTCGATCGCCACATCGCCGGATTACAATCGCCTACGTAAAAGCCTTCGCGATGTGCTTTTGAGCATGAGATTTGGATTAAAGCGGAATCTCCCTCTGAAACGATCATCATTCGCCTACTATTCCGGATCTCGAGAACAGCAGCCCAACATCACCATGGCGACCAATACCGACAAGACTTCGACGGAGGTGAAAGATAAGGTAGTGGAGGAGAAGAAAGATAAGGATAAGAAGGAGGAGGTACCGCTCCCAGAGCCGCCGGAGAAACCAGAGCCTGGCGATTGTTGCGGTAGCGGCTGCGTCCGATGCGTTTGGGATGTGTATTACGATGAGCTCGAAGAATACAACAAGCAGCTTTCTGCTTCCACTCCTGGAGATACTAAATCCAATTGATTGAATTGCTTTGTTTCTGATTGTTAAGTTAAACAATTGCTCTGTTCTAATAATAAAGATTGGTTACAAGTACTGATCGACCATATTAAACGATTTCAATCAAAAAATTTTGATTTTTCTTTTCCACTGTACTTGTAGTAGCATTGTATATAAACAAATCGTTGATTCTTTTGTCTTCTAAGACAAACGAGAAAGCAATCTCATCAATTAGAGAGCCTTACCTTTGAGGTTCCTTCACAAGAACAGAGATATGGAGATAGAATTCTGGGTTCATCAAGTTATTTACCACCCACGAAAACGGTATCTCTAGTTTCATCTCAATCCCTTGGATCCTTACCATTTTGATCTCTACCTGCGAGACGTCTGATACATCCTTGGTTCTTTCTTCACCCTCTTCTCCACTCGCTTGAGCTGTCTCCAAAGTATTCCGGGAGGAGTCTTTCAATGCCGTCGCGTAAAGTAAAGCATTTCCCTGTAATTAGATACTGGAACTAATCAGTTATCTCATGTGAGATTAAAGAACAGTTGAATTCATTCTTTACATAAATTATGGGTCTTCATAAGGCCAAGTGAAGATCATAAGAACAATGCAGCGCAGCGCAGCGCATCTTTAAGATGATGAAATTACTACCTTCTTCTCTGAGGAAATCAACAGGGCGATTTAGGTACGAGATCTCATCCCATGTATCTATCTCAGGTACATCTTCAAGATTCTCGAAATCTTTACTTACACTTCGAACATACAACCGAACGGGAATCCTTGCTGACAAAAGGATTATCAAGAGTCAGGAAAAAAAAAAGAGTGTGTAAATTTGAAGCTGAGGTTATAGTTGGCAAACCTGTCGTCTTTAATTGTCCAGCAACATCTATCTCAGTTTCACCTTGTCGAGATTGTGGAGATGACAAACTTGCTTTTCTTGAGACCTCATCTTCCATGTTTCCCATCTTAAGCTTGGGTGATACTCTTGTGTAGGCATCAAGATCACCTGCCAAACCATCGGGTTTTCAGACTCCTTAGTCCTTACCAACCCAGTCATTAATATCCAGAGTTATACACCAACCATGATTGACGATGAGACAATGCTGCCTGGACGCAAAAGCTTCATCTAGTGCGATTAGAGTAATAGCCAGAAGTACCGAATGACACTAGCTAGCTATGCGATTGATATTATCTTTTATATGCCTAACATGGACGGACCACTCGTACCGTTCATGACAGAGGTCCACATATCCTCTTGATCACTCTGAGACATATTCATCACATTCTTGCAGTTTCCATTGATAATGTATGCCGCCTGCAGTAGTAAAGCATTGTCAAAATAGCACACATGAGAAGTCTATGGTTGATCCACTATGGAATGACCAATTGATTTCAGCAAAATTTGGTCACTATATCATTCACTTTCATTACCAGTTACACCCTACAACAGCCTATGAAACTATGATCATGGTAGCAGACAGAGATGTAAACGGGATTGTCCAAAGTTTTAGTAATACATCAAAATGTGGAAGAACACTTGTACCAAAAAAAAAAAAAGCAGAGCACTTGCGCAAGGTAACAAAATCTTTAATTTAGGGGAACAGCATGCAGCGTTTTCACTTTAGAGTGACAAAGAAAAATAGGACAAGTATCGAGAAAATTTCCACAAACCTCTTTCAAAGAATTCACAAAGTTCCACTTGACAGAATCTTCTCCTTCACATGGGATCAGTACGTTGCTAGGATATCCTCTAAGGTGTATCTGAAAATTAGGTTTTGTGCATATCTCCTCAATTTGCAGCTTAATACATATCCACTAAGCCCATCTCAGAAGCTGATGAACTTGAGAGAGAAAGAAAAGTTACCGTGAAATTCCATGGTCTCTCAGGTTCTGCACATAGGAGATCGAAAAGAACACCTGTTGGTATATAACTGCAAGTACCAAACAAGATTTTGACCTCTCTCTCCACGTAAGAAAATAAAAAGAGTTGTTACCATAGTAAACTAACTAACAGATGAACAATGGCTATACCATTTCAAAGGAAGTCCTTTATATTCAAACCAGATGGAATCTTCTCCAGGAGGAAGTGAATCCTTGAAGTAAGGCTTTATAAGTGAAATTAACAGAGGAAAATACCCTATTCTTGGTGCTAACACCTGATAATGTCAAACAGACAATTTAGATACTACTCCTACTGCTCTCTGATATAATCCTTCCTCGATTTTTCATGCAAATTGATAATCAAAATCGGATGGTTCAAAGCCAAACACGGTGCAAAACACTAAGAATTTGAATTCGATCGTGATCCAACCTAACCAACAACTAGAGAATTCAACCATGGATTCCGAAGAAGAAGAAGAACAAAAAAGTTGAACGAGAGAATGGTTTACTAGAGAAGGAGGAGGAGCAGGGTGAGAAGCAACTTCAGGTTTGTGGAGATGAATCTGCAGAGGAATTGCTCCTTCCCATACAATACTTCACCGCTTCTTCTTCATTCGCCGCCATTCTCTTCTTCTTCTCCTGCGCTTCCCTTCCGTCCGATTTGAAAATTATAAATTTCCTCCGCTTTCAAAACGACGCTGTTTTTACTTTCTTTATGATGTCATCCTATATAGTATAGTGTGATACTGGACAAGTTACGGTAGTACCAAGTGCGAGATACGGATATCTGTGTGTATCGGTTTTAGTCTGGTTTAGCAAGTGAGCATCTCAATTTTCCTGGATCCAAACCAATTTGAACCAATAAAACCAGCTTCAATAAACTCTTATAACTTTCTAAACCAAACTGTAATAAACAGAATTAAAAGTTGTTTTGATTTTCAAAGCGGTTCTATTATCCGGTTAAACACCGCTCTTACTATTTTGTTCAAGTATTGCTTTCACTTGTTGCTTATAAACCTCACCAATATCATCTGAAGGAAACTCTTCACCAAACCAATTTGCAACTTTTTGCAAATGAACTTAATTTATGTTAGAGAACATTAATAACAAAACAAATGGAGAGTAAGGAATGGAAGCAAAATCAATGTTTGGAAGGACAATTGGCTTTAATCTGATCCTACAAGACCAGCTGGGGGGCCTGGTATGGAAGTAAATTCCCATATAAAGGTATCAGATCTAATTACTCATGGTACAAGTTGTTGGAACCAAAATATTCCTAACCTTAATTTTTCAGAAGTGGTTGTAAGGATGATACAGCGAATCAGACCTTCATCTACTAATTCCACTGGTATAGTATCATAGAAACACACAAAAAGTGGTGATACACAGTTAAATCTGGTTATTCAGCATACTCGATTGAATGAATATGTTCGTATGTTATAGTTTCCCTTTCTTCTTCTATATACGCTCTTTCTTTTAAGTATGTTAGTAGAACAATAGTTACTGAAATAGAGAAAATAGCTCGTCAACATAATCTTTCTAATAATGTATGATGGGACTCTATGTAATGTTTTATGTCTAATAAATAGAGAAATTGGGCTGAATAACTAAAAAAGAAACTATAATTAAGAATCTAAGTAAAAAATAATTAAACTGCCTACAACATAAGCTTTGTCAAGCATTACGGCTTGGAGTTTGGAGTTGGAAACCTCGACATCAAATAGAGAAGCTGGTCTCATCACACATATTGTATACATTTTTTAATCTATACTATTAAAAGAGAATGAGTCTTAAGAAATCTACTTATGCAAAGTTATTACACCTTTCATTAGATTTTTATTGGTCTTATATTTGTAACAATATATTACTCAATATCATATATTTACTCGAATTTTATTCCTTCCTCTAACAATATGTGCAATATTATTAATTAGTTTGTTACCGAGTTGAGGGAATCAAAATATGGGAACTTTCCTAAACGTACGTTAGAGTCAGAGGGACTCAAATTATGGGAGTCAAATTAATATCATTAGTTTGTTGCACCCTCTTCTACATTCCCATCTATGCAGCCTGTCCACATATGATATTTTATTGTTTATACTTCTTGATTAAAATGAACTACATATTTAATTTAGTACAATATATAGATATAATCTTTCTATGATGGACATTTAATAGAACAAACATCCAACTAAAAACATGGTTCAAAATCTTATTTTAATTTATTATTATTATTATTATTACTCTTTATTTTATATGATATACATATTCTATAAATTAACTTTATCTTTCATCGTAGTGATTGTTAATCAATAATATCAAACACTATATTTTCTGCTCAGAATCTACAATATTTATAAATGAGTTAGTATATACTGTATCATTAAACATATTATACTATGTCAATTTACATTATATAGTTTCAAATATATACAAAATCAAAATTTAATAAAAATAGTTTTGAAAATCATATGTTAAAACAAAAATATATATATATATATTACATCAACTTAATTTTTGGAAAAAGTATTATAATAAAAAAAATTATTAAGAAATTTTAAAAACTATTAAAAACCTACAAATATGCTCTATTGAATTAGCTAAAAATCTACCAAATAAATCTTAAAATATATGAATTTAACATATGTAACTATTATAAAATACACACAAATATAATGAGAGAGTAGATCTGGGTATTCAGATATTCAGGTCGATTTCTTTTTATCTGGATCCTTTGGGTCTTAAGCATTTTGACTCAAATAGATATATATATTTTTTTATAAATTTGGATTAGGTCGGTTCTTTTGATGTCCGGAGTTTGGAATAATAATTCAAATACATGAAAAATACATGTAATATTTGGGTACGTAGCAAATCTAGGTAGGTTCAGATATTAAGATATGAAAAAGATTAGAACTACTTGAAAACCTGAAAATGATCTAAAACTTGAAAAATAACCAAAACCCCAACAAATACCCAAAATAAATTCAAATACCTGAAAAGATCTGAAATGCTTCCCGAAATATAATACGGGAAATCAAAAATATCCAAATTTTTATCTGAATACCCGAAATATATTTTTAAAATTTTGAAATTTTACATGAAACCTGAAAATATAACTGAAACTTACCAAAAAATAATATCTGTAATATCAAAAACATATCCAAAGTACCCAAATATACTTAATATACACGAAACATTTAATGTATTTTGGGTATCTGATCGTGTTTTGGATAATATCCATCCGAACCAAGATCCGCTGGTCCAAAAAATACCCCATATGTACATTTTCCTCGACCCGGACCCAATCGTTTTTTTTTGGATTCAAGTAAATGTGTAGGCTTGAGAGAGAGAATTATATAAAAATGTACATACAAATCTCAAATAAACTAATCCATAAATTATATAATTTTAAACAAATTCTCTTCTTCGATATAATACAATTTTGTAACATAATAATGTACAAAAATCACAAAATACTTATTCATGTCAAATTTTATCTATAATCCAAAAAAATCCGCGCGCGGATCAAAATCTAGTAAAGAGTTACATCTAGAGTATGTAATATTTGTTATAATATATATATATATATATATATATATATACAGAAATATTGGAGGAGAAAATAGAAGAGGTTAAAAAGAACTATACCAAAAAATTTATATTATTGTCTGGTATCATACATAGTTTGAATACATTCCTTATATGGAATAAAATTGACAAAATTTTCTGTGAAATATATTAGTTTGAGCTCCATCATTATTTACATACGCAATTTTTTTTTTGATTTTTGCAACACCTTTTCGTGGAATCCACTGTCATTTGTGTTTTGTGTGATGAGTAATTTTTTTTTTCTTGTAACTTAAGTGTGATGAGTAAATTACGGGCAATACCAACCTGAATTTGCAGGAACTAGCGTTCAGAAATATATAATTTCTCTTTCTAAATCCCATTTCAAAATGTAAAAAACGTTGGTTCACAAATGCAAGAGGCGATAGCTAGTCACACACCTTTAAAATCTCTGGCAGTTCCACTTGAAAATAAAACCTCTACATAAATGATAAGGCATCCCAATAACGACTAACACCCTGGTCGTTTCATTATTATCTTTTTTTTGTAACTAATTAGGGTTTTGGCTGGTAGTAATTATGATTAGTGGTTACCTTGTATCTCTCTCAAATGACATGCAATTGCATGCATATCCGAAAACCATTTTATATGAATGTAAAATATTCAAATATTCATTTTAATTTGAACGAGGTCTTTTATATTAATAAACAAGAGAAAATCATAAACTCTAAAAAAGGGAAAAATTTAAAGAAAGAAAGACTGATGCAAAACAACAAAAAGGTAAAGAGTACGCAGCTATTATTCCTCCTATTAGGTCGAACCAACCGGGCTTTTTTATAATACTTGTGAAGACTAATTGTTGCACCAAACTAAGTCCAAAACTACAATTTAGTTAACCCACATATGACTTTCTCGTTTGGTCTTTTTATAACAAAGGAAATTACTGTATATATTTTTTTAACGAAGAAACCATGTGGTCTTTATAAACTAATTACGAGCCACATTCGACTTGATTTGATTGTTAACTGTATTTAGTTTCCAAATTGCTTTTAATTAAAGCATAAATTGTGAATATACTTCATATCGTTGACGCTGTTTTGGTATAAAAGAAGCATATAGCTTATCCCAAACCAGATATTAGATTAAACAGACAAAGAGTAGCAGCACTACTTTAAGAAACCGATTGAAAGAGTTTTCTCCATATCATGTCTTCTTCAGTGTAAAACATTTATTTATTTTTATGTTCTGTAATTTTATGTGTGTGTGTGTGTGTGTGTGTGTGTTTTTGACATTCTTTAATTTTGTGTGTATACTAGTTAGTTGAATAGGTACACACCTTAATTTAGTCATAACAATTACCTTTTTGTATCATTTGTGTTATTGTATTTGTGGTTCCAATCTTGGTTTGGTATAACCTTTGTATCTATATAATAGGAACCCTTTGACGAATGTTGTTAGTATGAAAGGAGGCGACGGAGAACATAGCTATGCTAACAATTCTGGTCATCAGGTTTATTCCTAATCATCTAGCTATATAAATCAACTAGAATAGTACTAGAGCATCTGCATAAATATAACTAGATTCTCATCCGAACTTTGAAAATGAGATATTATATTTTCTACATAATTTAATTTAATGAAACTAAAAATTTTAATTCTTTAATTTTTGTTTATGTATGTAAACCGGTTTGATTTTTTTTGCTGATAATTTTATTTTACTTTAAAGTAATTAATGATTTTTAAAAATATAATACCTGGAATTTGTATTTTTATTTATAAGACTAAAACAGAGTTATTATTTATGTTATATTTTTTATTAATGATTATAAAATTGACTATTTATTTAAAAAATAAAGTTAAAAGGAATCTATAAAATTTATTATTCTAAAAATTCGAAATACTCAAAATTTCAAGAAATATATTTAGTGGCAAATAATCTCATATATGATGGTATATTCTATTAAAGTGGTCTAATATATAAGCAATGATCAAAAGAATTTTATAGAAATATTTAGGAAAGCTAAAACTTGAATGTTGTTGTAGATCACGGATAAGAGTAAGTTTATTTCTATATGATTTTCTGTTATAATAAAATATATTTAACCAGTAATTGTATATTTAACTGCAGAAAACAGTTTTCTCTAAAGCACAACCGATCTTGGTAGAGAATGTTAGAGAAACTTTACAGGATTTGGGTTTCCCTGAATCCATTAAAGTAGCTGACTTGGGCTGTTCTTCTGGACAAAACACTTTCTTAGCCATGTCTGGAATCGTCAACACGATCTTAGCTTCGTACCAAGAAACCAGTCGAAACGCACCAGAAATTGATTGTTGTCTAAACGATCTTCCAAACAATGATTTCAATATGACCTTTAAGTGGGCCTCTTCCTTCGATAAGGATCTAAAAATGGATGTTAAAGGAAGGTGCTTCCTCTCAGGAGTCCCTGGTTCTTTTTATTCGAGGCTCTTCCCAAGCAAATCACTTAATTTTGTTCATTCAGCTTGTAGTATCCATTGGCTCTCTAAGGTTCCCGAAGGGCTTGAAGATAACAAGAAGAATGTGTATATTAGAAACCCTTGCCCACTAAGTGTATCCAAAAGTTACTTGGATCAGTTTCAAAAGGACTTTTCTTTATTCTTAAAAATGCGTTCTGAAGAAGTGGTGTCTAATGGACGGATGGTTCTCATATTCAAAGGCAGAAATGCTTCTGATCCTCTTTATAGAGAGAGCTGTCATTACTGGTCGTTGTTGACTGATTCCCTCCTCGACTTGGTCTCCGAGGTAATCACTAAGAACATTTCCAATTCATCTATATGTTTGTCTTCACATTTGAGGTAAATTAATCAACACTTATTTCTTTCTCTAATATAGAGATTACTATTTTTTATAATAGCATTTAGAAGTAAATTGATCAACATCTAATTTTCTTCTAAAATACAGATTAGTATTTTTCTATATATATATATATATATATAGGAAAAATAATATTTCTCTATTTTTATTCTAATTGTAGAAAATCATATTTTAGAAATTACATTGGAGTAAATTTTATCTCTATTATTAAAAAAAACTTTATTTCTATCATAGAATTTCTTTATTTTAAATGAAAAATAGCAAAATACATTTTTGTGCTAAAAAACAGGTTTTGCTTACTTTATAAACTTACTTTATAAATAGAGATATCTCTTATTTGAGAAAGGAAATCTTTTTAGAGAGAATTACTTTATAAACTTACTTTATAAAATATGTTGGATGTTCTGATAATAGCTTTATTTTTAAAAAGAAAATAGTAAGAGTACATATATATATATATATATATATATATATAATTGAGGTTCATAGTTCAATATCATTTGAAGTTCATAGTTCAATATCATTTGATAATAAGTGGAGAGTACCATGCATCGGATATAGAAAATCATACCTTATTGTAAGATTTCTTTATATGTTTTGTCACTTGCGAGCGTAGGGAATTGTCAAGGAATCGGATGTTGATTCATTCAACTTGCCGTTTTATGATGCGGGTGAAGAAGAGGTCAGGGAAGTTGTCCAAAGAGAAGGATCGTTTGAGATTAATGACATCGAGACACATGAACATCTAATTCCATACAAAGATAGTGAGGAAGATCATGACGATGAAACATGTCGATTAAAGTTTGGGGAAATGATGGCAAGCAGAAAAAGATCCATCACTGAACCAATGTTGGTTGCTCATTTCGGAGATGCTATCATCGATCGTCTGTTTGAGAAGTACGCACAGAACGCAGCCAGGTACTACATTGTTTCACGAAGCTGCAACAAAACGACCGTCAACTTTGTCATATCGTTGACTAGAAAGTAAAAGGTTATGAATTGCTGTGTTGATATATTACCAGTAAGTTTAAGTTTCATGCTTTCTTTCGACCACATTCTATTCCGTCCTGTTTTACATGCTTTGTGTTCCTAATATAATTTATAAAATCAAACTCGGTTACATTCTTGCTATATTATATTATGAAATTTTTGTTACCCTACTGAATTTATATAAATCAGAAAAATTTGAGAGTCAAAATTTGTTAATGAAACTTATTCCTTTTTTGTGCACTGTTCTTCCTTTTCTTTGATCTCTATTTTACTTCAGTTTCTTTACCTCTTTTGTGTTATTTCCTTTTATGTGTCAATTCCTTTTTTTGTCTTTCTTTACTCTTTTTTGTCGACTAGTACATGTTTTTGAAGTTGTTCTGTTAAATTAATAAACAGAGGAGCTCTTTGCTTGTAAAGAGACTCACGACTTCTTCGATTATATAAGGAGATTTTAAAAGTTCCTCATCTACCTTGATACCAGGCACGAGAGCTACATAGCTGAGAACACGTTCTAGTTCAGAGGTGCGGAGAAGAAACTTTTCTTCTCGCCCAAGCAACTAAACAACCCTAGAGAAACCAAACTCGTTCATCAAGTCTTTCTCAGATCCGATCGCAATGGCACTAACATCCAGTTCTTATTCGGTTCGTTTTCCAACGGATACCGGTAGATACACGACACTTGCAAGACCAAAACAACCTCGGATTGTTTCAGTTCGCCGTGCTTCAAAATATCCAAGCATATTTGCAAAAATCCTAGAAAAAACCGAGTCCATGGGAGTTCCAACAGTTGTAACCACTGCAGCTTCGGTGGCTGAAACTGCAATGCTGGCTCGATCGTTAGCCCAAAGCTACTTGCCTCTCGAAGTGCGACAATACATCTCCTATGAAGTCCGCAGCTTCGTCAAACGCTCCATGGTTCATTACTTTAATTCCTCTCAAATGACAATAACCATCGAAGAGTTTGAAGGGTATTATCACAATGAAGTCTTTGATGCTGCAAAGGCCTATGTAGCCACCAAGATCTCTCCATCTAACAAAAGAATCAAAGTGAGTAAACACGAGAATGATTCCAATTACGACGTCGCCGTGGAACGTGACGAACAAGTTGTGGACGTTTTCAATGGCGTCCAGTTCCAATGGGTCCTACGTAGCCACCGTGTCGAGAAAAACTCCAAATCCAGGTCCGATGTCAGAATATTCGAGCTCAGCTTCGACAAAAGATTCAAGGACATAGCTCTTGAATCTTATTTGCCATTCATAGTGAAAAGATCCACGTCAATGAAGCACCAGAAGAAGAAACTCGAGCTCTTTACCCTCGACGAAAGTTATTGGTCCTCGTGGACCTCTGTTACTCTTGCCCATCCTTCTACGTTCAAGACACTAGCAATGGATGCAGATCTCAAGAGAAGTGTGATGGAAGATCTTGACAAGTTTGTGAAACGGAGCGAGTACTATAAGAGAGTTGGTAAAGCTTGGAAGAGAGGGTACTTGTTGTACGGTCCACCAGGGACAGGCAAGTCAAGCTTGATTGCAGCCATGGCTAACCATCTCAACTTTGATATCTATGACTTAGATTTGACTGCTGTTAAAGACAATTCTGAGCTCAGACGCGTGCTGATTGACACTGGTAATCGTTCAATTCTTGTGGTGGAGGATATTGATTGTTCCATCGCATTGGATAACAGGACAACTGATGAGCCTGAAAAATCAAGAAACCAGAAAGTGACACTCTCTGGACTACTAAACTTCACAGATGGTTTATGGTCAAGCTGCGGCGACCAACGGATCATAATATTCACAACCAATTACAAAGACAAACTAGACCCTGCGTTGTTGAGGCCAGGACGTATGGATGTGCACATTCACATGTCATACTGCACGCCGAGTACTTTCGAGGCTCTTGCATGGAACTATCTAGAGATCAAAGAGCACCCTCTTTTCAGCAAGATCGAGGAAGGTATCAAAGAGACAGAGGTTACTCCAGCAGATGTAGCTGAACAACTTATGAGGAATGAGTCTGTTGATAGTATTCTTGAGGGGTTGGTTGAGTTCTTGAAAGTCAAGAAGATCAAGAACCAACAAGAGAAGGACAAAACCGAGGACAAAACCGAGGAGACTAAATTGAAGAACAAGAAAAAGACCACTAAGGGGAAAGAGTCAAAGGTCAAGAAAAATGGATGAGGTTGATGAAGAAATTATATATGAGGAATGATCTTTTCACATGTTGTGCTGTCTATTAGTTTATATTGAACAAGATATTTTCTACCATAACGTGTTCAAAAAAAATATGTTAACTAAACCTCTGCATTGATCTTATCTCTAAGATATATCCTTTGGATTCAATTACATCTGTTTTCTAGATTTTTCTTAAAACCAAAAACAAGTCAATGTTTATGTATCAGCAACAAGAAGGTGGTGTATTACCCATAGCAACATACAGTGTCATGCAAGCATTTGACGGTTTACAGGTAGATACGAAGCTTCCTTACCTAATAAACATATAAGAAAAGAGCACAAGGCAAAACAGAGACATATCTGTGATGTAAGGTGGTTGATCAGTCAGAGTCAGAGTCCAGATTCTCTGAAGACCTAACCGACCGTCTTATGCTCTCTTGGTACTCAGCATCTTCATCATCTTCCTCTTTCTTCTTCTTGCTGAGCATTCCTGTTTAATGGTTTGCGCATTTTAAGCAACAATTCTCCTAAACTTAGTTGTAATACTGAAAAACCTGGATGCAAGGTCCTCCTTACCTTTTTTAACCAGAACGTTCTCCAATTTGGTAGTGCTGAAATCGTCCTTTGTCCCCAAATCCTGGAACCCAACTAGCCTATCTATTGCGATTCCCTTGCTGAGAATGATAAAAAAAAAAAATAGTCATATTCTATCAGTAAAAAACATAGCAACAAACCATGTACGTAAGAATTTATCGAGAGAGATGGAAACCTGAAAAGCAAAACGCAAGGCAATGTCTTTATTGCTAGCTTCGTGACAAAGAAAGGAGCATTCTGCATGTGTGTTAGCCAAGCATTAGGATTCTTGAAACCCCCATTTTGCTATCTTTAATCAAGTGGTTGGACTGACCTCTGCGTCGACTTTGATGAACTTAGTGTCGACATGTCTAGGCGCAAGAGTCTTCAGATGCTTGTCCATAATCCTATATAATGATGCAGTGGATAGGTTATAGATGAGCTCAAATCTCAGAAGTTGATGGTTAGATATTACTTGCAGCGGTAAAACTCCTTGTGGTAGAAATGGCATATAACTTTCTCACTCCTGGTGACTTCCCCCAAGAAATCTCCCTCGCTCACCTCTCGATACTCACCATGCCCTTGTCTCTTGAACGCTTCCCTCTTCTCAACTTCTCTCTATCGAGATCAAAACTAGAAGGTTTGATTCAGAGTAAACAAGAAATACTGAACAACTTGATAACTAGAGAGAGAAGGAAGGGTGTGGCAGAGTTGTTATACCTTGAGTGCTGCAATCCTATCAGCGTGCAATTTTTCTAGCTCTGGATCCTACAGAACATGAGCAAGTCTACCATTAGAGACAGTAGTATAAGTCTCAAATAAGATAATGAACAGTCCAACAAAAAAACATGGAACTTACATCCATTAGTTCATCAAGATCAACCTCCTCATTAACATGATTTGATGATTTTGCCTTCTCATTTGCAAGAACTTCCTGCATATCACCAGAAACATACAAATAAGCCAAACACCTAAAAAAACATCATAAACTCCTAAAGTCTAGCACTTTTACAGAAATCAAAACAAGAATGATAAAAAAAAGAAACCAACCAACCACGAGCATGTGTTACAACACACGAAATCCTACTCAATATAGCATTTGAAGGGATGAACCAATACTCGATGATATACCTTCTTATAATCCCTAGCAGCTGCTGCCAATACATTCCCGAAAGCTAGATTCGAGAGGGTCGACTTGACTGCGTCCGGATCCATCTTTACAAACCGAATATGATCTGATTATACGAAAACGCGAAAGCATTAGCCACACAGTTCACGGATTTAGAATTGTAAAATGTCGAAATCATACCTTACTCAATTGCTTCCTGGAGACAAGAGAACACACACAGCTTGAGGAATCGAGATCAGAGCTTATTGATTTCAATTTCAAAATCTGGAGAGCGGAAAAATAAAAATCCTAAGATCGGAAGATGAACATCAAGGGGTCGAAACGACAGCGTTTCTTGGAGAAATATGCGTAGGGCTTTCGTTTCAGGCCCTTGTGTTTATGGGCTGTGGCAAAAGGCCCAATTTACGAAATACTCAAACTTGAAATAGGTATGGATTTTTTTTTACAAAGTACGGTTCAGTCTCATCATTCAGATTTTTGCAGCTTCCAGTTTAGGTTACATGTGGCGACTCGCTCGACATTGTCATGATTCAGACAAAGAGAATGTGGATAGAAACTTATGAAACAAGAAAGAAATGAATGAATATAAAGACCATGATAATTCCTTTTGGATTTCTTTTATGTGTAAACCTTCCAAGTTTCTTACATACATAGAGAACATAAGATCTTTATTTTACTTTATTAACCATTATTTTTCACTCTGGCTTTATTCCTGGACATACATCTACCACCATAATTCTTTTTTATAAGGCCATAAGAATGGCATGATCATTACTCTGCTGTGTTTCTTAACTTGTTAAAGAAGGAAAGAATCTCCTCCGAGACTCGTTCAGGCTTCTCCTGCTGGATAAAATGATGACCATCCTCAATCACAACAACCTCAAGATTAGGTACAATGCTCTTGAACACCTCTCCCTTCACATACTTTATCGTTCCATGAGCTCCTTCGTTTCCAATATCTTTGTCTCCCGCGATAAACTTTGTCGGAACAACGATCTTGTAGCCTTGCCACGGCGCCAATATCTCCCAGTTCCTGTAATTACCTCACACTTTCAATACTTTGCTGTAAAGTAAAAAAGCAAGTAACTATGAAACTTACAAATCCATGGCTCTGTAGTAATTCAATGGGCCTGTGAATCCAGACTTTTCAAACTTTTCTGCATAAACCTGAATCTCTTCTTCGGTTATCCAATCTGGAAGCGTCGATGGAACCTCGAGGTCATCGATGATCTCTGTATCAGGAGGAGCCACCAAGAAATCTGTTCTCGTTGTTAGTAAGAACTTCTTCATAACTGTCAAGCAACCATGCTTGGCAAATGCAGCCTCAGCTCTTCCAGGTTCCTTGTAAAGACAGAACCAAGGAACTGAATCAAACGATGACAATAGAAACACAACAAATCTTGAAAGTACTTTTCTTTTTAAAATATACCTGAAACTGAGTGATGTATAACCCATCTCCAAAGCTTTTGAATAAGTCGGAAGGTTTGAGATTTGGATCTCGCGGAGAATATGGAACAGAGAGACTTATGAAACCTTTGACTCTATCTGGTCTAAACAAGCATAGAGACCAACCTATGATGGCTCCCCAGTCATGTCCAGCCACAAAAGCCTATAGCAGTGAGAAACGAAACCTTTTTTTCATATATTGATCTAAATCTAACAGTTGGGTTCTTGATGAGAAGAGATCAGTTTCACCTGAGCAGTCCCGTAGTGATCGAGCAAACCGATGACATCAGCTACGAGGTGGCTCACAGTGTAAGACTCGTGGCTCGGAGGAGAATCGGAGTCAGCGTAGCCTCTGAGATCTGGAGCAACCACGTGGTAGCCGTGGCTCGACAAGAAATCGATCTGGTGACGCCAGGAGAACCATGTCTCAGGGAAGCCATGGAGTAACAGAACTAAGGGGCCTCCGTCGTCTCCTTTCTCAGCCACGTTTAAGCAAATCCCATTGGTCTTGATCTTCTTCTCTCTGACCTCGCTTGTCATGATTCTTGATTTGATGAGAGAGAGGAAAAATCAGCGACCAAGTGAGACTTTTATTACAAGAGTTGAGCTTTTGAGAGGCATGGATACTAGTGGATGTACACGTGGAGTAGAAAGAGACAGTCCAAGCCTCTAGTTAGGTTACGCGTGTTGGCCGCCTGACTTGATTCAGAAATCATGTAGTATGGTTTCAGTCTATTTGAGTTGCCGTGAATAGAGAAAAGAAGACTGTTGACAAAGTTCATGAAACAAAAATAAGAAACACATGACTAGGTACCTCTCGGTCCTTACAGAGGCAACCAAGGAGGAGCAAAATCCTAACTGAAAACAAAAAAGAGTTTTACTTGTATGCCTTTTTTTGGTTGAGTGAAAACAATTCAAGAAGACATTGATTTCTTCTTCTCTTCTTCGAGCCGATGAAGCTCAACCAGTCTTTCATCCCAAGCACGCTCCCTTGCGACTTTAGCCATCTTACGTTCCACTTCCTTGATTCTCTTCTTCCTCTTCGCCTCTTGCACAAGTGCTTGCCTCTTCTTTTTCTCAGACTGTCAATTCAGGAAGACACCATCTCATCAGAAATCGACATTACTCATATGTAACTAAATCTACAGCAAATTACATGGCAAAATATGTTTAGATGGGGCAAAACAAACACACTCTAATAATATATAAATATAAGCTTCTTCAAGAAATAAAACAAAACCGAGAAGCAAGTGAGACAACTAATGGATTTCACACATGCTTTCTCATTTGTACAATTTAATGGATTCAATTCAACATTCCAAGATCTCTCATCAGGAGTTTGTTTCTAACAATCAGCAGAAATGACACCCTGATTTTAATGTAGAGATAAACAAAACATCAAAAAGGGCTTCAAACTTCTTATAAAAAAAAATCCAAAAAAAGGAAATCAAACAAACCAGTATAAAGGCACGTCGCTGCCAAATGCGCTTCTTAGCATTCCTTCTTTTCACACTGCCCTTGTTAGGATTGTTTGAAGATATTGGCTCGCCAGGTGTATACTGAACATATGCATAAGGCCCTGCATTTTCCTCAAATTGGTTATTAATCATCCACACCAAAGAATTATCTGTCTATTTCAAGTTTTTTAGCTTTAACACAATCACGTTCCACTTAAGAGTACTCAAAGATACATTACTAAGGCTAACGAAGAATACACTAACTCGATTTCAATCACACACAAACAAAAGCATCAATCTTTCATTGATTCTTAAATGAAAATGGGCAAAACCTGGAGGTTTAAGTTTGAAACGTTTCTTCTTGGGATGAGTCATGGGGTCGTCTCTTCGGGAGACGAGTATCAGTTAGGCTTAAGCTGTGAAAATGGTTAACAAAAGGGAGCCATGGCAACTTCGATCCACCGGAGAAGGAGCATAACTCGGGTTTCGCCGCGGGGAATGGCGTAGACAAGCAGCTAGCGGCGACACGCGAAACTAAGGTTCTCGACAGTGGTCGCAGAATTGATCTAATCGCACCGAAACCCATTTCGCAAAAGCATCAGCATAAGCGATTGCGATCCAAAAGCTGCTTGCTTGACTATCCGATATAGCTTCCGGATTTTACTTCGCCGATACCGACGTTGAAACCTGAGACGAAGACTCTCGCTAAACCTTGAATAACAGTCAGTACTAATGGGCCTATAAAGTATAATTGGGCTCGTAGCTAGATGTTTTAACACTTTAAAATTGGGTCCGAGAAAAGTTCATTAATTAAATTTTAAAATGATTATAGTTTTCATGAGTTTAGATGAATTTAAGTGAACCAGAGAAGATATCATTTTAATTAAAATTATAAAATATATGATTTGATTTTTTTAATTTTTTGTGAAGAAATTTTGTCAAATAATCGTACAAGTTTACTGAATTTCAAAAAATTCACTATTTAAGAAATTTGTAATAATAATAATAGATTTTGAAATGAACATTTATAATTACAAATTCAGTAACAATATATATATATATATATATATATATATTTTAATAACATATTTGTCATTTTACCATAATTAATTAACTCATACTCCATACTCTGCAACATTTGATTTGTCATTCTTTAGAATTTAGGACTTTTGAATGTGACTTTAATTATTTAAATTGCTAAACCTTAAAACAACAGAAATTTTGATTTTTAAAAGGTAAACATGATTAATTCAGATTCAAGTAAGAACAAGGCTTTAAATGCTTATGGGCATATGCGTGTCAAGCATGTCTTCAAAATCGGAAAGAATCGACGCACTGTATTGTGAGACGATAAGACAGATCAACGTTATGAAAAGCAAACCAAAGAATACACAGTACACACAAAGACCTTGCAGTCAAAACAAGCGAGATTATGTAATGTTTTTATATTACAACAGTCTTGGTCTGTCCCATTACGACAAGAAAGTTCCCAGCCATATCAACCATCTTGGTCTACATAACCTTCATAACCAGATCCTTGGATCAAAAACATAATGACTACAGCTGGATCAATTTCTTGAAACAATACGTTCCCACGATGAACCAACCCGTAAGCAAAAACGCTAGAACACAGCAGGAAGCTATGAATGTCCAGCCACCTAGTAACATTCCGATAGCGTAGATTATAACTGTAGGCAGAAAAGACTTAACCATCGCCGTTTTACTCACCCAACGTCCCTTGAGGAACACTAGCGCCGCGAGATTCACCACGTTCCATCCACCTGATCTTATCGCCAGACGGTTCAGGTTGTTGGCTACAAAGGAATGACAGTTGCATGTCAATATGTTATACGAATAGTGTTGGTACTCCTGTGTTCCTTTCCTCAGTGCATCATCCCATGTTGGCTCTTTCTCGTGAGTGTCTTCTTCCTCATTGAACATACATGAGCCTGAATAAAGAGATGATTCCTGATCAAACCCAATCCCAAGTAGTTAGCTTGCAGCAAAGGAAGGAAACAAAAACGAAAGGCAAAGAAACAACTTGCAAACGTTACCTTAGCCTTGTTTATCTGGATGTAACGAGACACAGCTCCAAAAGCAAAATTGTCAACACAGACGAAGTTAGGTCCAGCGAAGTCGAGAATGACACCGTCCTCTCTGCAAATACCAACGTGGCCGATGAAGGGAACCAGCCATGAAATGAAGGGGAGAGATGTCCAGACGATGCAGCACGGGAAACGATCTCTACTGGGATCAATCCTCATGGGATCTTCAAAACCGAGCATGATGCCATGTTCTGAATCCGTTGTTGTCTTCTCTCCCATTTTCCAAGTCCAAATGCGCTTCGTTATTCGATTCTCTGTTATGAAGATTGATATTCAACTTGAGCAAAATCAAAATGCATTGATTCTTTTGATGTCTGTATAAATCTGAGACTCTGAAGTCTGAACATCCTAAAGTTTATCTTATCAACAGATTGCTAAACACCAACACCACAGAGATTAGCTAAGAAAACGTTATCGTGGTCCTATGAATTTTTCCAGTGTTCAAATTACAGTACGATGAACCCTAGAAAACGGTGGATGAGTAATCAAGAAGATCCATTACAGATTCACTTCCAAATAGAAACACGAGTCAACATCTAAGCATCTCAAAGACTGGAATTCTGATACTAATAGATCAGAGCGTACCGAGACGACGATGATAGCTCCGATTACGGTAAAAGATTCTCCTTCGTGGAGGAGAGAAACGGCGACCAGTGATTCGTCACTTGCCTTTTTCCTGGGAAAGTTTATTTTTCTCTTGGCTAATGGCCATGTTTGGCTCCTTGGTTTAAAGTAATCTTCTCCGGGAATTACCCATCCCTACCCGAGAAAATAGACGACATAGCGTTCGGTCTAGTATGATGAAAACAGCAGGCTGTTTACTTGTTAAAAACGTCGAATTATATTAATACGGCGTCGTTTTCGGACGAATACCGACTTGTAGATTCTGCTCATCCACTTTCTCTCTCGCTCTGGGAAAATCGTTACCAATTGATGCAAATTTGCCACTGATTGACACAAAGATGAGGAAACGCGATTTGTTGATTTTGATGTTTATCTGGATTCTCTATCTTCTTCACTCATCAGGTGATTTTTTACCTGCTATAGTATAGAAATTCTAGAACCCTTTAGAGTAGGAAAGCTTTGAATTTTTTGCACGTTGAGGGTGATTTTGCATTCAAAAAGCTCTTGAATTTAATTAGTTTGTTGATATACACTAAACATGAACATAATTTATTAATGGAGAATTGGAGAAACAAGACATTTTTTACTTAGATTTGTCACAATAGGATTTGTTGAAGATTTTTTAGGTAAGTAGGATTTATTTTTCGTTTAATACCATATTACCCTTAGATTTATATAATTAACATTGATATTTTGTTATTTATTAGTTTTCTTAAAAATTAATAAAGTCAAATCCAGTAAAAACAGAAAGTAAAAAAAAAGGGAAAAATAATAAAAAAAGAAACAAAAGTCGATTTACCCTAATCTCGTTTAACCTCTCCTCATCTTTTCCGCCGAAAGCTTGAAGCTCTTCCAATGGCGATTTTGGGTAAGAACAAATCGAAATCGTTTCTTCACCTCTTTAACTTTAATTTTTCGTCTCTAATCTTGTTATTTCCGTCTTTGTATTTGTTATCAGCCATAGACTGAAGAATTGGAGATTTATTCTTACTCTACGATTCCGTCGGACGCTCTTCTTCTTCTTCTACCATCAACTTCATCAACATCTCACGTTTCTAAACACCGGGTTTGCGATTACTCGTCTTGATTCCATCAACCCTAGATTTGTTAACGAAACGCATCACTTAAACCCGATTCGTCTTATTTCTTAATCTAAAATTAGTTGAATGGGTTGATTAATCTTCTTATACATTACGAAATTCATGCATGTTATTGTTTGGGTGTTTTTGATTTTAGTTTGTAAACTATCAATTTTGGGTTTTTTTGAAAGAGGGAAAATTGACAAACAGCAAATATTCGTTTGGAACAACTCCATATGTCAGTGAGAGCTTCGTTTTTGTTGTTGTCCGATTCAAATGTTTGGTTTTTTGTGTAATCTTAGACATAGGTTGAACATGTGTTCTAGTTTACATAGGTTGTAGAACTCAAAAGTACATTTTAAACTCGATGAATTGTGGAACTAAAAGTCATTTATCTTCTTTCTTTGTTTGTGCTCTGATTATAAACTTCTTTTCTGTGATTGTAGGTATGTCTGAGGAGTTACCAAAGCGGCTGTTTAAGCCGGGTGAAGAGACCCAAGTGCATCAGATCAATAATAACTGCAAGATGGTACGCTATTTCAAAAGATTGAAGGCGTGGGTGCCAAAGGAGTTGAACACAGTGAAGAAAGATCCGGTTTTTGCTCAGATTTTTAAGTTGTTCGACAATGGTTTGGGTTTCTCGGCGAGAGTGATACACAGCTTCTTGTGTAGGGAGCTGGTGACTTACAAAGACCATGAGCTCTGGTTTGTCTTTGCGAGAAGACCTCTCCGATTTTTATTGCTTGAGTTCCATGCAGTTACCGGGATTCAGTGCGATACTAGTCTCTCACTTAAGGAGTTGGTTGACTGGGATGATGATGGTGGTTTCTGGAGCTTAGTTATCAAGACAAATAAGGGAGTTTCTATTTTGGAGCTGTGGGAAAATCACAGGGCAGCTGTTAAGAAGTGGAGCAATGCTGATCGAATTAGGCTGGTGTATCTTTGCATCATTGTTTGTATCGTTTGCGGGAGAGATGAGAAGGCACCTATCCCCATCAAGTACGTCAAGTTGGTGATGGACCTTGAGCAGGTTCGAAATTACCCTTGGGGAGTTGCTTCTTTTGACCTTCTATGCGAGTCAATAGCTAAAACACGAGACAAACTGAAGGAGAATCCTAAGAGTTACGTGTTAGATGACTTCACCTACGGTCTTCAGATTTGGGCTATGGAAGCAGTACCAAAGCTTGGAAAGCTTTGTGGAAGAAAATTGAACAAAAGTTTTAAGGACGGTCCCAGATGCGTAAACTAGATGGGAGCTGCAAAGGTTTCTTACATGGAGCTCAACAAGTTGGAGAACATCTTCACACCCAAGGTAAATATTTTTTTTTTTAGATTACTTCATCCGGTTTGAAAGGAGTGTTAAGTCACTCTTCTTCACCTTTCTTGTGTAGGATGATATCTATCCTTACATCTCGTGGACAGGGAATTATGATGTAGTTGAAAATGTTCAATTTAGCAGACGAGATGAGGTGGAGGATGATAGAATCAAGCTTCTCATGAAGATAATAATGAGTCACTTTGACTTCAGTGGTCATAATTGGGAGTACGAAGAGACACCGGTCTTTTCTTTTGGGCTTGATGAAGTAGCTACGAATGAGGGAGAAAGTGGGAATGATGAAGTGTCTAACGACAAGGATGGTGAAGGTGGGAGCGATGAAGCAGCTGGGAGCAATGAAGCAAGTGGGAGCGATGAAGAGTTTCAAACTCCAAAAGGATCAGCAACCATAGGGGCGAGAGATAGTAAGGGAAAGAAGAGGCTCCCGGATCGTGGAATGGAAAAAAGGAAGCATAAGGTCCTATATAGTAGAGCACAACAGGCGCCGTTTGATGAAGATATGAAGACTTTTGAGACGCAGTTGTTTCAGCAGAATTTTGCTGCGATGGAAGAGAGGATAGAGAAAAAGATGGGTGAAAGATTTGAGGAATTGCAGTCCCAACTTAAAACTTCACGTGGGGATTCAAGCGTCGAAGTTGAGTATGGAGATCCATCTGCGAGCAAGCCAGCGGCTAGCAACCCATCGCCTAACAACCCAGCGCCTAGCAAGCCATCGCCTAGCAAACCATCGCCTAGCAAGCCATCTCCGAGGAGGTCTAAACGCTTGGTAAAGAACCACTAGTCTTCATAACTCTCTCAAATGTGTCTTAACTTGTTTTATTGTTAGTTCCATGTGTTTATCGGCCTTGTGATGTGTTTTGCATTGTCTCGTTTTGGAAGTGTGATTGGTTTGTAAGTGTCTTGTTCAAAATCAGGGTTAATTATGTATCGGCATTATGACGTGTATTTTGTTATGTGAACTATGTGTAAGATATTTATATAATGGATGTTATTAGTTTATAAATCAGTTTTGTTATTAATTGCTTGTTCATTGCTTGAATTAACAGGATGTGAATTTCAGTCAAGCGGATGATATGGACGAAGCAATAGGTACGCAAGGCCTTGAAGGACTTTCTCAAGCCTCGTACGTACCCGATTTTGATCCATCACAGACCAATAACGACAAGGATGCAAGTGATTGGTGGACTCCACTGACTACTGTCCGGAAACTACGAAAAGGTGGATCAAAGCAAGCAACTGCAGCTCCAACATCGGCAAAGTGGGATAGATGGTCTAGAGGACCAAGCAAGAAGCTTCAGCTTAGTGACTCGCCAATGGCAGATGACGGTTCTCCACAGGCGTCACTGTATTATTTCACCGAAGAATCGTGGGATAGATTCACGGAATGGTCTATGAATCCAACAGCTTTGAGGATTGGTCCCTCTGTCTTTAATTTGACCCTCGCTCAGAGAATAGTTTGTGCTGGAAAATGGCTTGGAAACGAGGTATTACTTTGTTATACATGTTTGAATGGTCGTATATTTGTAACATATATTTGTTTGTGCATTGGATAATTGTCCTTGTGAATATTCAGGAAATGGATGCGATGATGTATATATGGCGAGAGAAGACATCTTTGAGGCGTTGGAATATAGACCGTGTTGCTTTCATGAACTCCATGTTCTGCCTCCAGATCGAGAATGAATACCAGAAGTGTAAAGCCGACAAAAGAGGCTATGTAGTACCCAATCTTCTTCTTGCTTACGGGAGAGGAGAGCTTCCATCTCATGGGCGGACTAATAAAGTCTGGGGTATCGATGTTGATCGTCTCTACTTTCCTCTGTTTGTAAATGGTAATTATCCATGTTTCCTCTACACATCTCAGTTATTCAAGGCTTTTTTTTTACAAAATAAGTGATGTCTGTCGCAGGTAATCATTGGGTTTCTGTATGCGTCAACATGATGAGAAGAAAGTGGAAGTCTATGATTGCAGTCGGAGAAGGAATAGGCAATACGTAGAGAAGTTTGCTGCTATGATTCCTAGAATTGTGAAGGCCGTTGGTCCACCTAAGAGCAAGCTACTCCTGACATCCTATTCGATTGCAGATATGCCTATGCCGTCAAGGTTGAACAAGTCTTGTGCTGATTGCGGGGCATATGCACTCAAACACTTGGAGTGCATCCTTCTTGGTCTTGACCTCAGTTTAGTGGAAGACGAAATAATGCCTGGTTGCCGACAGAAGATTGCTTATGATATATGGGAGGCTGCCCATGATCCCATTTTAATCCAGCTAATGGCGCAACATATGCTCTCGGATTTTGAGAGTTCTGCTGTTTATGACCTTGAAGAAGACTGATTTTGTGTGTTTGTTTTGGTTTTACTAGCAATGTTGTGACAATACTCTATTTTAGAGTTTTCTAGGAATTATGTGACATGACACTATTTTAGTTGCTATTTATTTGAGGTTTGCTTTTGCTATTTAGTTGTGACAATACTCTATTTTAGAGTTTTCTAGGGATTATTTTGAGAGTTCTCCACATACCCTAAACCACTAAACTTGATTATAGTACATAGTAGACCCTAAATCTTTACCCTAAACCCAACGAACCCTAAACCACGAATCTTATCACTCTTTACCCTAAACCACCAAATTGCAAACATATTTGACTTAACCCTTAATGAACCCAATCTTTACAATAAACCCTAAACGAACCCTAAATGAACCCTATACAAAAGAAGTTTTTAATCTAAACTCTTATCATTTGTGTTGAGAATGACATGTATTTGTTTGATAATTCCATTTGTAGTTGTTATAGCCACTCATAAAATATATTTTTGTTTCATGTATAAACACTACTTTAGAGGATATATGGTGAAAGTACATACCCTAACTAATCCCTAAACGAACCCCTAAATCGTTTTTTCATGATATTTAATAGATCTGCCTCAGGTATAAAACACTTTTTCTACCTAGTGAAACGACGTCGTTTTGTATTATTTTTTGACCTAATCCCTTTTCTTCCTCATTCTTTCACGACAGAGAGAAACCAAGGGGTGAAAACTTGGGAGATCAACTCAATCATGTCTTCGATCGGTTCTTCTGTCGAATCAAGATATCGACACACCAAACAAAGAGGAATTCCGACAAGATGCAATTGCGGCAAGGCAGTGGATCGTTTCACTTCAAAAACTGTCAAAAATCTGGGAAGGTTGTTCCATTGTTGTCCGATGGGATCTGAGAAGGTTAGTCTCTATTCATATAACCATGTCTTTGCTCCAATCTAACTGTTTGTTGATGTTAATCATGAAGGACAAAACTCACTTGTTCAAATGGACTGATAAAGCAGTTGTTGAAGAAATTGAAGATTTTCAGGATCTGTTTGACGTGCTGCTCGTGGACAATTCCGAGTTTCATAAATCAATGAGAGCTTCTGAGACCATGCTGAAACGCCATACGAGTAGACTTGAAGAAATGGAAGATGCAATTGCTCGTTGTGAAGAAAAGTCCATGGAATGCATAAGAGAGTTAAGGATCATCAAAGCTGTGTTTGTGTGTTGTTTTGCTATGGTCTTCATGTACCTTATCTATGCATGATGTTCAATTTGTTGTTCTGTTTTTTCCAAATAAATGTAAGACTATGTTCTTTTGTGTTTCTTGGTGATTTGCATTTTTCTAACAAAAAAAGTTGCAAAAATCAAACTGTCAATAGGAAGATCGATTTGTCTCAACAATGTTGTAAAACAAAAAGCAAATAACAGAGAACACACACAACAAACTAGATAGATATATCACATGTTCCTCTCTTGTGTCCTTCCATACCACACCGGCTGCACTTGTGCTTTTTATTCTTTGTTGATCCTTGAGAAGATCTAATCTTGTCCTCTACTGTTTCATACCTTCTCTTTACTGGTCTACCAGCACTCTTTCTTGTCTCTGGTGGTAAGACCTTCGCAAGTTTAACCTCATCCGGAACATTCCATTCAGCCTCTGGAACTGGTATGGGATTAATGGATTCCGCATAGGCAGATCTCCACGTTGCAGTGCTATAGACGCCATCAGTAAATCGGTGTACTTCCATACCTGTGTCAAAAAAGAGACCGAGCAATGTCTAAATGCTGCAAAAAACCGGAAATATATAGGCTTAATTTATAATGTTTATATACTTCCATACCTCGAGAATAAATTGCAGGAATGGCGTGTCTGCATGGAATTTTTCCTAAATCAAACTTCCCACATGTGCATCTTCTGGTTTCTAGATCAACATGACAATCATATATGTCTCCTTTAACAAGTGATCTGAAGTTGTCAACCTTGAGAACCTGAAACCCTCGAGCCTTCACAATTCTCCTATCAATCTTTTTCTCCACCTTAACGGTTAAAGGATCAATATGTTTGGAGCTTAACGTGCGACGCTCGTAGAACCATCGGGTCAACAGTTCTCTTATACTATCTAGCAAAGGAATTACTGGAAATTGTCTAGGTGATCTCAGAACTGAATTAATCGACTCGGCAGGGTTATTGGTCCCGATGTCATACCTGGATCCAGGGAAGAGAGAACGAGCCCATTTTCTCACATCAGCCTCCTGTAGATATCTTCCAAGCGTCGGACTGATATCAACAATTTCGGTGAAACGTTCCTGAAATTCACTATACCTATACGCCTTTGAAGCCTTTTCGACCAAGGCAGTGAACCCCTTTGTCCTGAAGAATTTAACCACATTGGTCAACAAGTGGTGAATGCAAATTCCGTGTTTTGATCGTGGGTAGACAGTCACAATCGATTTAGCAATTGATGCATTTCTATCTGACACAAAAGCTAAGTCTTTACTATCAGCAATAACCACATTCAACTGTCTGAAGAACCACTCCCATGATTCGTCATTCTCTGAATCAACAACTCCAAATGCAACTGGATACAAGTTGGAGTTACCATCTACAGCTGTAGCAACAAGTAGAACTCCTTTGTATTTATTTTTCAGAAAAGTTCCATCAACAACAATCACCCTACGCATTGAACTGTGAAATCCTCTAACCGATTGCCCAAACGACATAAATAGATACATGAATCTACCATCCTTGTTAGTTTCATAGTGAGTGTGTGTACCAGGATTAGCTTCTTTAAGCATATGCAAATATGAGGGTATCTTTGCATAGCTTTCGTCTGGTATACCTCTAACAGCTGCAATTGCATACTCACGAGCTTCCCAAGCGTGCCAATAACTAATCTCGCAGCTGTGCTCCAGCCTCATAAACTGAATGATGTCGTTTGCTTTGGGGCCATCATTGGCATCATCAAATCGATGTTGTATCAGCTTCCCAATTGTTCTTGCCGACGCCATTTTTCCGAATTTGCTTTTCTTTGAAGGAGCACATGAGTGGTTCTCAACACACTTATTGATCATGAAATATGTAGAACCATCAAGACATTCCGCACGCACAGTCCAGTTGCACGTTTTATCTTTACATCGTATAGACCACCATTTTTTCGTTGATTTGGTAACAATGAAATCGTAATTATTCTTCATCGCCCAAATTTCCATTGTTGCCTTTAGAACACGTTTACTCCGGAAAAGTTGATCTTTCTTCACGAAATCTGTGTACCCAGCTCGGCATTCCTTTTCACTATCTCCATAGTTTTCACTCTTTAAACCAGCATCACCGGAACCCTCCTCACCGACATGATTCTTCCTTTTATCACAACACTTTGTTGATGGTTCTGCAAAATCTGCCAGATTTATGTCAGGAACTTCACCGTCCTCAACATTACTTGAATCACACGGCATCTTATTCAAATCGATATTGACTCGTTCCTTTTCCTTTGCACCAGTACCAGAACAAGAGAACGTGACACACAAGGTTGTAGAGGAACCCTTCTTTGCGTAGCCCACAAAGTTACTCACTTATCGATCATTGCTGATACTAATGGGAGGATTTCCTCTTTGATTCACCATCTCATAACTGAACTCGACATTAACCACATTAGGGTTGACCCCATAATCTTCACACACCATGATCTTGAGTTCCTCCAATAAAGTACTAGTTTCTAATGTCACCATTCGACCACGTCTTTGTTTGTCTGCCAAGAAACTCCACTCGTCACTGAAACTTGACATCCATACACCACATTTAACATAGATTAGAACCATCTTGTGTTGGTTGATAGAAGAGATGTTTGTCGATGAAGAATAGAGAGGAACAAGGAACGATGGAGATAGAGATCGTGTGAAGAGAAAAGAGAGAAAATCGTGGGGAGAATATACTTAGAGATATTTAGGATAGATTTAGGAAACATATGACCACGAAATTTGGAAGTTTCCATTTTTACTTTATTTGGCTAGAATATACATCATACGTAAGGCAGAAAGATGTAGAGAGAGTGGAAACTACATTCTGCCATAGGCTATTATATAGTACAAGGCAGACCAAGGTATGACGTGTAAAAAAAAGAAGGTATTTCACTGACTATTGGATAGAACTTGTATAAAAGTCCTATGTAGACCGAAGATATCTAGCTAGAATAATACGACACAAAATCTAGCAAGGGTAAATTACTGAAGAAAGCGTATTTTATATTTTCTATTCAAGGTAAACCTATGTATAATACTTTGTATTCGATTTGTACACTACGTAGATGGCTAGAATAAGTATACTATCCTAGCTTTGACATTAAATAAAACATAGTTTCATAATTTTTAAAAAATAAATTTAAACATAAAAATAGATATACTTTGTTTTGTAATAATATCTATATTTTTTATATTTTTTACCTTAGTTAACTATTTTTTCCATAAGACAAGGGTAAAACTTGTCCGAAATGACCAAAAGTATCAAAAGTCTTATTTGGACAAACAAACATCGAAAGTGTCTTTATTTTCCAATTTTTTCATTTATTAATTAGCCTACTACAGTAGTATATATTTGTGTATGATTGACTGTATGTTGTAGTTTTAACTTTTAACCCCAACCATATATGCAAGGTTTGCTTAAAATTAAAGAAATTCCATGTCGAATATCTCATTTACTTTATATATAGTCTCAAGCCCAGGTTTAAAAGTATATTTCTTGCGCAAGTCTCTTTCTTTTGGTAAATCGAAAAAAATGTCATTGTTTGGATAGCTATAAACACACTAGTTATCAAAGAATGTGAATGCAAATACATATATGTAATGAGGAACATAGAAGGTGACGGAAAAAGCATATTTCTAATAAAGGCATGCAAAGGGGTTCACGAGATATAGGTTAATATGGGCACTACTCTATTTCCATTTTCTCCTTTTTTAGCCTTTCGTACCCCTTCAGTTATTTATGAACTTTATCATGTTTATTAAACTGATCAATTGTCGAGAAAGCAAAGAAAGAAAACTGTAGTTGTCGAGACAAACAAACATCAACTGTCATATAGATGGTGAGTATAATGAAATTATATCCAATCCACCCTACCCCTGAAACTTATCAGTATTAATTACAAGCTTCTATTTATCAACGTTTGTATGCATATGTATAATGTATTATAAAACCAATGGCTAAAAATTAAGTGAAGAAGACAACAACCGTAGAGTTTATGGTCAGGAAAACATTTAAGTAAATAACAGGCATGTGTTTGATTTATATATGTCCTAATAATTGATCTAGCTAGGGTTTTATAAATTACATAGATGGAACAATAAGAACAATAACATAATAATGAAGAAAACTAGTGGTCCTTTTATTGCACCCTCTATGTGTGTTTTCAACTTTGATCCACACCCTTGGTTTCTAGCGTGGGGACTTGTTATCAGCCACCATCAGATTGGATCGTCCACCTTTGCCATATTTTTCCACATTGTATGGTCCAGCCCCTTCAGGGCAATCTTACCTGTTGGTTTAACTTTGTTGGCCAAATTGATTTCGCTTGGTTTGGCTCGGTATTTTCTATTATTGACGAAAACTCATCACTATTAAGCCGTATGTATACAACATGTACCCATCCTCGATCGAGATACTTAAACAACAAGATGCAAACAAACAGCCGTAAATGCTCTACAAATATATAGTCAAAGAAGAAAATTTATGTTTCAATTTCAATCATGACTATATTAGGATATGGTATCTATACTCATTTTGCTACTTTGATCGTTTAAAATAACGGTAGATGTATATAGATCAAGACATGCATCCTAACATTTTATACAAGTGTCAAAAATATTGTGTCAGTACTTAAGAGTTATATTATAATTTGAGAAATGTGATCATAAAGACAAGTGTCAAAAATATTGTGTCAGTACTTATGTTTGCATAGAATTCTTTTCTTTTTGTTTATAGTAAAATTATAATTAACATTAATTTAGAATAATATTATAATACTAATTACGAAATTAATTAATGTATTATTTATAAAAAATATCTAAACTTTTATTGAATTTTTTTAGTTTTTTTTTTCTCAACAGATTATACCTAAAAATAAAGTTTAAATTTATAGTTTAATTTGATTTATTATTAGTATCTTTATAGATTATTAATTTTTTATAAATTTTAAATATTTAATTAATTAAAAATAATCAAATATACCATGTTAATTAATTGATTAAATTTTCCTATGATTTGTCAACGTTGATTAAAATAGTGATTCTATTTAAATAGAATAGATTTTTAAAATCACAAAGTTAATTACAATATAAATTTATTTATATGATCGTCGTCGTATGTGTACGTAGTGAAAGCGAAGTGGGACCAAATGAGAACTCAGTCCATGTGAAGAAGTTCCATCAAGCTTCTGGTTAGATATGGAACTGAAACGAAAGCGAGAAGACAGAAGAACAGAACATGACAGAAACTAAACCAAGTTTGTAACTCAATGTTCTTCTTCCACCCCCCCCCCCCCCCCCCCCCCCTCTCTCTCTCTCTCTCTCTCTCTCGACAATAACTACTCTTGCACCAAATAGAATGTAAGGAACTAAAAGCTCATCTTTATGTATTGGCTTTTGCCATAAAAACAAAACATAAAAATAATGTAACCCCCCAAATCGTTTCTTCTTTTGCTTCTTTTGTTCTAAATTTATATACATATAGAGTTGATAATTGATATTAAAGAAAAGGAACAGAAAATGAATATGAGGGAGTGTTGAACAAAAAAAAAAGGATATGAGGGAGCAATAAATGATATGACAGTGAAAGCATGGCTCATTGTAGAAACACTGTTCTCTCCCTGTCTCTGTAAGAAAGATCTGTTAAGTAGCAGTGATGAGAAGCCAACAAGCACTATACTCCAAAATCTCTCTACACACATAAATGCTTGGTATAAAATAACTATGATAAAAATATCATACATTATTATTTCATTAATTTGAATAATAGGTTAAGTTATATATCCTCCACACTAAACCCTAATTTATATTCACAAACATCTCATAATTAACGAACTCTGGCGAGTAGCAGCATATTGTGGTTGAAGTCTCTTGGATGGTTTATATGTCGTATGAATCTCATCGTATTTAATGCGTATGTAGGGCTGGACATTTTATTCGTTAAATTTGATTCGATTCGTTATTCGTTTTGATTCGATCCAAAAATTTCGAATATCCGTAAACTTTCGAAGCAAAGCAAATACTAAAACTCAATATCCGTTAAGATCGAAGCAAATCACAAATACTAAAATTTTGGAAACCGAATATCCTATCCGGCAATATATAAATACATATATATCTTGCTTATATTTAAAGTTTTAAATGTATAAATTTTATAATTATTATTCTGACATATGATTTGACAAATTCTATTTATATTATTACTTATATAAAAGTATTACATAAAAAGAAGAGAAAAAAAAAATTATGACAATTATAATTTTTTCTTAAGTTTTGTGTTATTATAATTGTTGACTAAGTTTAAAAAATTTAGTAGATTCGCTACTTTTTTTAATTTTTATCTTTTATATCATGCAAAAAATATTTTACAAAACAAATTTGTATCAAAATTTTAAGATTATTTGTAGTAATCCAAACAGATGAGATATGCGTAAGTATTCGTAAATATTCACAAATATCTATTTTTCTCGGATATCCGTTTATCCGAATATCCTTATTTTACCAGAGCAAAGCAAATCGAAAAATTAGATATCTATGGTATACGAAGTAAATCACAAATATTTTTAAAACCGCAGATATCCGATCCGTGTCCAGGCCGGCGTATACATAAGTATACTTGTAAAAATTAAAAGTTAAAAAATTAAGAATTAAAATAACAAAAAAAAAGGTAGACAAGTTACACACAACACAAGGCTCGAGAAGAGACAAGACTCTGCGGCTTATACCCTTTTGGGGGGACTCACTCTTCATATCATTCACTCCCTCTCCTTTTTCTCCTCCACGTCAAATCTGGTTCCCATCCTTCTCTATTAAAAAAGTTCATATATTCACTATTTTTTTTCTGATGTAGTCGTTTTATGCAGAAACAAGTTAGTTTGTTATAACTTAGTTTTTTTTTATAAAATTACTATAACTTAGTTTACAGTAACAATTTTAACAGATTCTGATTCTAACCCTTTTCTTGTGAAAAGAGCTTTATAGAATTATAATTTTTCCATTTTTAAATAATTGTTAATTTGACAGTTTCATACAGATTTAGAAAATTGTTGAAATATATGTAATTACACCTCTTTAACCAATAATATTTCAGATAAATAAAATTATTTATAAAATTAATATAATTTACAATTAATTTTCAGCTGAAATAAAGTATAATCTGCATTGAAATTGTAAAGTAATACTATTTTTATGTAACAGAAAAAAATTAAAGTGACAACTATTATGAAATAGAGGGAATATGTTCATACATGCTGTAACATGTGAATGTGCATCAACTAAGTCTTTAATTTTCTGTCTAGTAATTAAACTAGACGTATGCAATTGGTATTATTCTAACAAATTCCGCATTAAAACCAACACAACCAACTCAATAATTTAGTGGTTTAGTATTCATTTTATAGACTAGAGTTTGAATCTTTATAATACGACTTCAGTTAGGTTTGCGATCTTTAACAAAACAAAAAGGTTTGATTACCCAAAAAAAAGTTTGTCAGTTTAATTGTTTAAACGCATTATTATGATAGTATGAATATCTGCAAATCACACGCATTAAAACATGAATTTGGTCCGGAAGCGCCCAATTATATAACAGAAAAATTGTCACAACAATGCTTCTATTATAAATTACTTTTTTTTTGATAAGAGCTTTTTTAAAGATACGTTGTATTTAAATGCTCCATGCATTAAAAAATTGTCTGAGAGAAGGAGAAACTTTTGCTGAAATTTTAGTAGTAGTACTAGGTGATAACCAACATCGAAATAAATTTATAAAAATAATTATATTTAGTGATTATAAACTTTATTATACACTTTTTCCATTTTAATAATAGTTAACAAATATATACATGCTGAATATTATGCAGGATAAATTATTATATATAAAAATTATTTTATGTATTATTACTAATTTTACATTCTTTTACATTATGTAATAACAAATATATTGAATGATTTAGAAACATTAATAATTAAGTATCTAATTAAATTGGTACAAACACATAAATCTGACAAATGACCCTTGTTTAATTAAGTTAATCTAAATAACCTTATTTATCTATTTTGTATATAATTAACTTTAAATGATACTAACATAGATATATACTATATTTTAATATGTACATCTATTAAATAAGACTTTATAATCACGGTTTTATGATCATTCATATCTTTTTATAATTATTTTAAAATTATTGATAACAAAATTTTTAGTGTGAAAATTTTAATAAGTTATAATTTATAAATGTTCTTAAAAATTCATTGAAAATTTTGAAAATAAAATATTAATGTGCTCTTATATGGTATATAATTAATATATATATATTATTTTAAATATCTATTAAATGAGACTTTTATACATATGGTTTCAAGATCATGTGTAAATAAAAATTCTAAAACATTGATCATAAAGTTTTAACATAATTTTTTTAACAATTTTAGTAATTTATAGTCATTTTTAAAATTCAAAATATAACATATACGAAAAAATTTAAATTTAAATTTTATAGTTAATTTGATTGTTTCATTTACTTTAATAATATAAATTAAACAAAAAATGATGGAGGAGACACAAATTGTTATCAAATCTTTATTATTAAAATCATTCATTGTCATATATTTGGTAATTTCGTAGATTTTATTTAAGGAAAGAAAAGAAAAGAGTAATTGTATACTTTTAATTAATTTTATGATTAATTTAATGAAAAATATAGTATATATTTTTTATGGGTCAACATATTTTTCTAAAGATTCCGAAAATTATTTTGGTAATGACATATAGCTAAACTCAAAGTTTGTAATGCTACTCAATTAATATATATATATATACAAATATATATATATATATATATATATATATATATATATATATTTGTACCATAGGAAATAAATAAAATAAGTAATAACAGGCTTTTGATTAAAAATAATAATAGCGGGATTAGGATAGATCTTCACAAATAAAATAATATATATATAAAATATATATTTATTTTTAGAACCTAAATGCTAGAACCCCCGAGAGAGAGAGAGAGTTAGAGCGAGAGAGTAAGAGAGAGATCCCAGAGTGCCGCTGGTCCGGTCCGACGTTTGACGCTGTGTCGACGTCGGACCTTTCCTCCTTTTCCCTGCACCTTTTTTTCCTTTGCCTCCGACATAACCTTCTCCCCTCTTCGAGATGTCTCTGGTCTCTGGCCCCTCCGGTTCTTTCGCTCTCAGATCTGGCGGTGAAACGTTAGATTCAAGTGAATCACGGGTGTCTGGAGTCAAGACGAGTTGAGTAAGGCTGGTGGTTCTTGTCGGTGGTCGGCTTTTAGGGTCGGATCTAGGTCGAAGCAATTTTCTCCTTGTCGCCTCACCTAGACTCCGAAGATGCTAGATCTGTTCGGAATAGCTCTTCCCCGAGTTTTTCATGTTCTATTGCAGGTTGACGGAAGTTCTCTGGCGGATCTGCCTCCTTCACCCGACTTTCTTCAATCCGGGGAATGAAGCTTATCCTTTTGAAGGAGGAGCCCATTTTCTTCCCGGCGGATTTTTGATGGTTGCAAGCCTTTGAAACTTGTGATGGAGAAGACCTTGGAGGCAGTTTAAGCACCAGTCTGGGGGGGAATCCTCTTCTGTGTGGAAATCGAACTGATGTACAAGGTTCAGACACATCCGTGTCGTTTCAGGGGCAAAAGCATCCTCCGAATAAGGCTGGGGACTTTGGCTACCTCTGAAAGGGTCCTCAGCGAGGAATATGTGCTTCGGTGTTGAGTCGGGGATCCATGGCCTTCACTCCAATCAAGTGGCGATATTTGACTGTGGGTATATTGGCTTTTCTTTGATTAGGTCTCTGTTTCCGGGTTGGTCGAACCCCTGTAATAGTGTGGTTTAAGAGACAATTTGTTTTTACTTGGTAGAGTAAGATGAATTTGTTCTCATTGTGGTCAAAGTGATCGGATCGATGATAGAGTAGTGTGGGAACTAAATGAGTGTTCTCAGGTAATACTATATCTCCATCCATTAAGATCGCAAGTGGTTAAAGTACTGAGGCACTGTGGTTACAATTCTATTGTACTTACCATTTGGTTAATGATGAAGTTGATGTTGAGAAAAAAAAAAATGCTAGAACCCCCGATTGCTTTAACCCACCAAGAGCTTACACTATTATACGAGGGACATATACAAATCCATAACGCATGAGGTAAAACAACCATAGTATCAGATTGTAAAAACAATAAATCTATTGATTATTAGCTCTGAATTATTGAGAAAACTTAAATGGACTTGAAAATAAACCAAGAAGCGGTCCTAGGGCGGCGAGGCGATGCTTTTAGCCTGTAATTATACTATTCACTCACTAGTCAATACCCAAATTGAACCTAATTTTTTGAAATGACTAGTTTCCCCTTCTAAATTAGTCAACTCTTTGCATCCTTTTGGCGAAAAATCCTTTAAATGTCCCCATCATCTCTAATTTACTTTTATTTTATGTCTTACAACTTCTATTTACATGACTCTCAAACATACTAGCGTCTCTAGATTTTGATATAACACCACATGATTGCTCGTGCCGTTTCTCTCAGGCAATTCAAGGTTATGATAATTTATAATCACTAGTTAATTAATTAGGATCCATGATGCTCACGGCACGGGCATAGAGGTGTGTGTTTGTCTATATATATGATTGTTTAAACATTTATATTTATACAAAAACAATACGGAACGTAGGGCACCGCAATAGAATCGTACGTTTGTCTCTCTACAAGAGAGGGTGTGTTTATGTGCATTTTTATTTTGCAAGATAAATATTTTTTTCTGAGACAAAATTTAAATAATTTTTTTTCAGAAAAGTATAAATATTTTAGCATATAGTATAATACATATATGCACAAATGTGTATATCATAGTAATTTTCTTTCCTCGGAAACAACAAACATGGACAAAAGCATCTGCTTTCCAGCTACAAATAACTTTATACACTAAATTTAACCCACTGAGTGAATCTGAACCTAAATTGAGTATAATGATAATTAATGCGGATAATCCTTGCAAATTTTAAATATGTAATGACTTGCTTAATCCACATGTTTATCTTTTTTTCTATCTCATCCACACATAAAAAAGGACTGATTTGAAGGGTCTGATACAATTAATCTCACAAATACCAAAAAGACCTATGGACTTTTGACAAGGTTTTGGCGTCAGTTCTAAAACATGATTAGGAGGTGTATAGGTCCTGAAATATAGGACTATCTTAGGATAATCAAAAATAGAATTGTTCTACCGTAATGAATTATATCAAGTATTATTTACTCCTTGGTTTTGGTTATATATATATATATTTTTTTTTTTTTTTGAAAAAAAGATTAAATCTAAATCTACTAAAAAACCATATTTAATCCCTGTGTTGGAAGTACATACCACGGAAAAATCTCTTCCAGATATTTAAATAGATCAAAAGCAATAATCTATATCTGTGTGACCAAGGGTCGAGGTGCGAATTCACCGTATAGAGGTTATCCTTTAAAGTTCACTATATATTCTGCAAAATGTAAGAGAAAAGGTGGAAAAACAGAAACCATCCGATTATAAATTGAATGACGAGAGTCTCTCGAGTGTGGCCAGTTGGTAGTGAGAGAGACAATTGAAAACAAATAAAATAAAAGAAGAAATAAAAAAATTGTTTTTTCTTTTTGCAAAATCTGGAAACAAAGAAAGCACGAAGAATTTTTTTTTGATATAAGTAAAGAAAGAGGAAGACGAGAGAAAAGGAGACAGAAAATTAAATTAGAGGAGCATAGGGGAGAGAGACTGAGAGAGAAAGAGAGATTATTAAGGTTATGGCGGCGTTGCAGAGCGCGAGAAAGGTGATTAAACATCTCTCTGATCTCTCTTCTTTCTCTCTCTGCGTTTCTTAAATACTCTCTCTTCTCTCGTACCGACAAACGAGTTCTGCCTTTACCAGACCATTAAAAGCTACTCAACATACACTACAAACTCAGAGAATGAATTCTTCTACCTAAACCCTAGAAACCCTCTTACTCTCAAATCAATAGTCTCGAAGATCTAGAGAGAGAGAAACTTTGTTTCTATTTTTTAACTTCTTTTCGAAAAGCTGATTTGGAGAGTGGTGGTATATATGGGTAGTGGTTGTCTTGCCGGTGAATGGCGGGGTTTTTCTCGTTAGACGGCGGAGGAAGAGGCGGAGGGGGAGGAAACAGCCAAGAAGAACACCACACCAACACGAATCCTCCTCCTCCTCCTGTATCAGAGGCTTGGCTTTGGTACAGAAACCCTAGCGTCAACGCAAACGCAAATGCTCCTTCCTCTTCAAACGCTGCTGCTTTAGCCACACTCGAGCTATGGCAAAACCACAGTCAGCAAGAAATCATGTTTCAGCATCAACATCATCAGCAGAGGTTGGATCTTTACTCCTCAGCCGCTGGCTTAGGAGTCGGTCCAAGCAACCATAGCCAATTCGATATCTCCGGCGAAACCTCGAACGCCGCCGCCGGGAGAGCAGCAGCCCTCATGATGATGCGGAGTGGAGGAGGAGGAGGAAACGGTGCGAGCTGTCAAGACTGTGGGAATCAGGCGAAGAAAGACTGTGCTCACGTTAGGTGTCGAACTTGCTGCAAGAGCCGTGGCTTCGACTGTCCTACTCACGTGAGGAGCACGTGGGTTCCTGCCGCCAAACGCCGTGAGAGACAGCATCAGCTATCCACGGTTCAGCCTCAAACGCACCAGCTACGCGGTGATAGCGGTGTACCGAAACGCCAACGTGAGAACTTACCAGCAGCAACTTCTTCTGCTCTAGCCTGCACTCGCATACCTACTCACAACGCTTCAGGTATCAGTGTAATGTTAATTATCTAAGATCTTGAAATAATGAAAGCAAGAATCATTTTTATAGATTTAAGTGAAAATTGGGATTATCCTAAAAGTTCCAAATAAAACCCTATTTTGTTTTTCAGTTTTTATATACGTGTATATATATATACTTGTGATTTAGTTTATTGATTTATGAAACTACTGTTTTGGAGTAAACGCTGACTATTTTAGATTGTCAGGAACAAGCTGCTCTCATCATTCTTGAAATCTGTGTTCTTTCTCTAATTCTCTGCACCTTCTTTTCCGTGGCCTGTATATTCGAAGAATAAATGATTATTAACGTTTTATTCTATACTATATATATTATATATAATCAAACATGTGATTAATCTCTGAAAATAACTGTTACTTTGTCTCTATAAAAACCTAGGTTTAGAGGTTGGAGATTTCCCCGCGGAGGTGAGCTCACCGGCAGTGTTTAGGTGCGTTCGAGTAAGTTCGGTGGAAGATGGAGAAGAAGAGCTTGCTTACCAAACAGCCGTAAGCATCGGTGGTCACATCTTTAAAGGCGTTCTCTACGACAAGGGTCCTGGAAGTAGCGGTGGCTACAACGTAATCGCCACCGGTGAGAGCTCTTCTGGTGGCGGAGGACACCAGCTGAACCTCATAACAGCTGGATCTGTGACGGTTGCAACCGCCTCTTCCTCCACTCCGAACGCCGGTGGTATTGGCAGCTCCTCCGTGGCGGCTTACAATGATCCAGCCGCTCTTTATCCAACTCCGATTAACACTTTCATGGCCGGTACACAGTTCTTTCCTAACCCAAGGTCTTGATGTTAATCTGACATAATGCAGAATAACTCTTAAAAATTCTTAGAATAGAGTTAGGGTTTTAAAATGGTTAATTGTTGGATCCATATTACCTAAAGATGTAGAAGTGGGGAAAATTAGGAGGAAAGTGGATCTGTTTATGCTTCTTCTGGACACTCAGAGTTGTCGCAAATTTAGGGTTTTAAAAGGGAAATTTAATTCAAATAAAATCATCTTCTTATTATAATAATTTTGTAACAATATAGTGTTATTTAAATGTTGCCTGAATGGCTGAATCTCTGTTTCATTAATGTGTATGTTTCTTGTTTGTGTAACACGTAACCTTAGAATCCGGAGATAATGTTTCTCATCTTTGTGTAACCTTTGTCTTCTTCTCACCAATAGAAAATTTCGTTATATTTGTTTCGTATACTATATCATTTAATTTCCTCGACCATGGTTTCAGTTATGGCGACTATGCATGGTCTGCTTTGCCCATCCCATGCATTTAATGATTTAGTAAATGATATAACAATAATTGACATGTGATAGAATCAGAGAAGATGACTGGGTGACTATTTGTATGTTAGAACGGCGACTTGTAGAGATGCGACATGAGGGTGCTTCTTAGAGCATGCCACTCTATTTAGACACTACAAGAATTTCTCAAACAAAAATATTGGTATTTAAGTGTAGCTTAGCTATTTAGGTTATGAATGTTTCAGACTACACCTGCACCACACCACGGTTAATATTAACCAAAATCTCTGTATATAACTATGTATTTATTTTCCCAAAAAAAAAACTATGTATTTATATATTTTGTTATTATTAGCACTGCAACATAATTATTTCGTAGTTGTCCTTCACATTGTTTCAATATATAAATGAGATTAGTTTTAAGTGAAAAGAGATTGGTTTCAATATATAAATGACAAGCGTACTTTGAGGTTCTCAGATTCTCAAAAATTCTCATTTGAATACGCATCTCACTCTTTCTCTTCTTGTTTCGTTTTTTTTTTTTTATACTATCACATGCTTAAGATGCTTACATAAAAACCTTCCCAATGAAATTACTTTTAATGTACCTTGTCTAAGAGCATTTATGATCTTACTCCATATTTGAAGTGAAAATGGAATAATTATTTTTTGTTTGTTCATTAATCTATTTCCAAATTTATTTTATAGTAATACAATGTGAGATTGGAGATGTGTTCACTTTGCGATTCCTCAATTGTGTCCATTAAGTCCTTTGATTACTTAAATATCTAAGTTTTAATTTTTTTTGTCAACATTTAAGTTGAGTTATACGATTAGTTTTCTTTATTTTTCACATTTAATGTGTTGACTTAGAAATACCACTAGTAATAAAATACTTTTGTTTCAAAAAGTGTTGTTCAATGATCCGAGTGTATTTTTTCACACAATAAAAATAAATACCGGAATTTTTATTAGAAATATATTATTCATTTCTAATTAAATGAATAAAATTCTACAATGTAATAGAATTTCATGAGTTAATGCATTTTATAAGAGTATAAATGTATATAAATTTTACATTTTTGTTCTTGAAAAGTAACTACTTCATTATTTACTTTTCACGTTAACTACTTTGTTCCCATAAACCATTTCGATTCGCGAGAAAAATGATTGAAATTGAGAAGGTATTAAATTAAAAGTAATTAATCAATGCATTACTCATAGATTAACTCACAGAGACTCACGGATTTGAACAATCAAAGAAAATGAAGCAACAAAACCAACTGGACTCACTAACCGTCGAACCTTTCTATTTGAACCTGTAGATTTGCGAGAAAAAAAAATCTTATACCTCATACCCTAGCCCCTAACACGTTATACCACAATTTTAACATTCCATTTATATATTAACCGAGTATTCCAGACCTTAAAATCATTCCCTATAAGGAAAGGTGCATCCCAACGGATATACACTTTTTCCGAATGTAAAACAAATACTCTGTGATTTTCTTTTAAAAAATAGTTCAAATATTTTGACCATAATAACTAAACAGAAACAAGTAATCGCAAGTAGATATAGTCTAAATTGAAACACACCCATATAGAACTTATGTATAGTAGTTACTACAATTCTAAAACTAAAACCAAACTTCAAAAGTAAACGTCGGCCACTACAAATTTATCAACTTAAATGTCTCACAAATTATAGTTAACAAGTATTTCAAAAGACTATGAAGTCATACAAAAATACTTTTAAAAAAATTATGCGTTTTAAATTCAATAACAATATAGTTGACCAAAAGTAAAAAAACTAGTTAAATATTAATAATATTTATATTCACATTTTAAAAGGTTAGATTTAAGAATCTCTCAATAATTGAATGCCTAATATTATGCCAAAAAAAAAAAAGTAAAAACAAATCTTGTCAAGTTTAACATTTACATGGGATGTTATTCTTTAATGGACAAAACATGAGACACACAGACCATAAACTAAAATTAGACAGAAAAACAATACTGAAAGTCCCATGCATATCCGACTCTGTTGGATCTTTGATTCAGTCTTCTCTCTTCACAACCTCTCTTTTCTTCTCCTTTTTTCTTCTATTTTTACTTCCTTCAACTTCCATTTCACTCCTTCATTTTTTTTGTCTCTTCTCCATATTTTCTTTTTCTTTCTTTCACCACACAAACAAGAAGAAAAAAAATGGCGTTTGGAAAGGGACGTGCAAACAAACGCTCTTCTTCGACGTCTTATGGGTCGACCATTACAATGGTTGTCTTTGTGGCTCTGTGTGTCATCGGTGTCTGGATGCTTTCTTCCAACTCCATTATTCCACCACAGATCTCACAAGCCAACACAAGAACGGCAATTTCCGAGACGGAGAGGGCCGATGTGTCTGCCTCTTCAAACGGTAACGATGAACCCGAACCAACAAGACAAGAAGAGCCTGATGAGCATCCAACGTTTGAGGACAATCCGGGAAAGCTTCCAGACGACGCCATAAAGTCTGAATACGAACAGCAAAAGTCAGCTAAAGAGAAGAGTGAAAAGACGAGCTCAAAGCCAGGAGACGAGGGAAGGAGACAGACTCAAAACCAAGAGACACAACAGGAGAATGAAAAGATTCCTGAGGAGAAAGAAACAGATAATGCCAAGGACAACAAGACGATGCAAGAGAGTGATGAAGGTCAGGTAAAGCAAGTGGTCAAGGAGTTTGAGAAGGAACAGAAGGAACAACGCGACGAGGACTCTGGTGCTCAATCAGGTAACAACAAAGGGACACAAGAGCAAGAGCAAGAGCAAGAGCAAGGACAAGGGAAAGAGTTGCAGGACGTGGAACAAGGAAAGAAAGATCAAGATTCGAACGCGGAAGTGACATACACGGATAAGACCAAAGAAGAACAACCAATGGAGGTGGAGCAGGGCGGTACATCGGAGAACTCAAAGAATGAAGAAAACGGACAGCAGCAACAACAACAACAACAACAAGACGATCAAAACTCAGGTAAGGAGGAGAACATGGAGAACAACACAGCTAGTGAAGAAAACGAAAAGGACCAGAAGGGCACAAAGGATGAGAATGGACAGCAAGAAGAACAAAGCACAACAGAAGACGAAAGCGGAAGCAAAGAAGAACAAAACACAACAAAGGAAGACAATGCGGAGCAACAACAAGAAGAGCAAAAAGATGAGAAAAGACAAGAGAGTTCAGAAGCAAATGGGTTTGGTTCTGGCATACCAAAAGAATCTGCAGAATCACAAAAATCATGGAAGAGTCAAGCAACAGAATCTAAAGACGAGAAACAAAGACAGACATCTGAATCAAATACCATAGAGAGTATAATGGTTGGAAAGGCATGGGAGTTGTGCAATGAAACTGCAGGTTATGATTATATACCATGCCTAGACAATGAAGCAGCTATAAAGAAACTAACAAGTAGAAGACATTTTGAGCACAGAGAGAGGCATTGCCCTGAAGACCCACCAACGTGTCTTGTCTCCCTCCCAGATGGGTATAAGGAGTCCATCAAGTGGCCAGAAAGCAGGGATAAGGTTAAAAAGATTTAATCCAAATTAAATAAGTTTTTCTCTTGAGGTGAAAATGATGGATAAAAGTTGACTTACATGTGATTTAGTAGATATGGTACCACAATGTCCCACACACAAAGCTAGCAGAAGTGAAAGGACATCAGAACTGGGTGAAGGTCACTGGGGAGTTCTTAACGTTTCCTGGAGGTGGAACACAGTTCATCCATGGAGCTCTACATTATATTGATTTCCTTCAACAGGTGAACGTCTCATTTAAAACTCCACCAAATATAAACTTTTTTTGTAAATCTAATGCGTTTTTTTTTTTCCTCTCCTATGGCAGGCTTTGAAAAACATTGCATGGGGTAAACGTACTAGAGTTGTACTAGATGTTGGATGTGGAGTGGCCAGCTTTGGTGGGTTCCTCTTTGAAAGAGATGTTATAGCCATGTCACTTGCACCAAAAGATGAACATGAGGCTCAGGTTCAGTTTGCTCTCGAAAGGAAGATCCCAGCAATCTCTGCGGTGATGGGCTCTAAAAGATTACCATTCCCGAGTAGAGTGTTTGACCTTATCCACTGTGCACGTTGTAGAGTCCCTTGGCATAATGAAGGTGGTATGCTTCTTCTGGAACTGAATCGGATGCTTCGTCCAGGAGGTTATTTTGTCTGGTCAGCAACACCAGTCTACCAGAAGCTCGAAGAAGATGTTCAAATCTGGAAAGGTAAGGTTTGAACTACAAACCGTTCTTTTTATGTTTGTTTCAATGAAGCTGACATGTTTTTGAGTTATATTTAGAGATGTCTGCGCTGACAAAATCCATGTGTTGGGAACTTGTGACAATCAACAAGGATAAACTCAATGGTATTGGTGCTGCTATCTACCAGAAACCTATCACGAATGAATGTTATGAGAAACGAAAGCGAAACAGGCCTCCCATGTGCAAAAGTAACGATGATGCAAATGCAGCCTGGTATGACTATTTCCATATAGTATACATAAATAATGGATTTTTTTTTTTTGACCCTTTAATCGAACAAAGAAAGTTTAAAACTCACATGATAATTTCAGGTACGTACCGCTACAAGCATGCATGCATAAAGTGCCCACGAATGTGGTCGAGAGAGGGAGCAAATGGCCTGTGAACTGGCCACGTCGGCTTCAAACACCTCCTTACTGGCTAAACAGCTCTCAAATGGGGATCTATGGAAAACCAGCTCCTCGAGACTTCACTACAGATTATGAACATTGGAAGCACGTTGTTAGCAAAGTATACATGAACGAGATAGGAATCAGCTGGTCTAATGTGAGGAATGTAATGGATATGCGAGCTGTCTATGGAGGGTAAGCATTAGAGATGAAACAAGATACAACTCAATCACCAAAACTAAAGCTTTGTTTCCAATTTTTGTTAAAAATACAACAGGTTTGCAGCAGCTCTAAAGGACTTGCAAGTGTGGGTAATGAATGTAGTAAACATTAACGCACCAGATACATTACCGATAATCTACGAGAGAGGCTTGTTCGGAATATATCACGACTGGTGTGAGTCTTTTAGCACATACCCTCGGAGTTATGATCTCTTGCATGCAGATCATCTCTTCTCCAAGTTGAGACCAAGGTACAAGCTTAAGTCTTTTCCACCTCTTTTGGCTATTATCATCAGAAATCCTGAATATATTGAAAAATTCTCTCATTTTTTTTATGAATTTGAAGGTGCAACCTTGTTCCAGTAATGGCAGAAGTGGATAGAATAGTAAGACCAGGAGGTAAATTAATAGTACGTGATGAAGCCAATGTGATAAGAGAAATAGAGAATATGTTGAAGTCACTGCACTGGGATGTTCATCTTACCTTCTCCAAGCACCAAGAAGGAATATTAAGTGCTCAAAAAGGATTCTGGAGACCAGATACTTCTCCCTGAAATATTAACAAGATAGTATATAATGGAATTTGCAACTGAAGTAGCATTATATAATATACATTTATTTGTAAGGCCAAAACTTATTTCATGTTTCTAGAATTAATTTGATATTAAAAAAAATTGTCAACTATAAGCAAAAGCAATAGTTGTTTGTCTTATTGAACAATAGACTAATTAGAACATTTTTTTTTAAATTCATACTTGATATATATATAACATAGTTATGCTCTTCTCATGTCAATGCTGTGACTATAAATCATTCACTAGTATCATAACCTTTTCTGGCAACTCTTAAAGAGGTAAACATCAATAAGTTAGAGATTTGTTCATACAAGCATAACTTTGACAAAAAAAAAAATACAAGCATAACTATATAATTGCATTATATTATTAGAACATAAATGTCTGATAAAGAGATTTTTGAATTTTTTGGAATGATAATTTATTTCTGCTTTACAATTTAACCATTTTATTGTCCTATTTGGTAGAACGGAAAATAATCCTTTATATACTAAATCACAAGTCCTACCAATCAAATTATGCCACATAATAAATGTTAACAATTTTAAAGAAAAATTAGTTAAACAAGATAATGCTTAAAAGAAGAAGTTAAAACGTAGAACAGTGTTTCAAAACAATATATAACCCACGATCCTTCTTCTTTGCCACCACTATCTTTTACCTTTTCATATTTTTATACATTTTCAGATTGGATACACATATATTAGAGGAACTCCTCATCGATCAAAAACAGAAATTGTTTTGTAAGAAACAGATCCCCAACAAAGCAAATTTGATATTTCCCAGTGAAGCTATCTCTTTTTTTTTGTACTGTTTCCTTGGCTTTTGCAAAAACCTTCGCCTAGATCATGACTTTAGACATTTCCTTAACCTCTTAACACGTTTCCATAGTTTTCAAACTGCCATTGGAAGAGATACCATTGACATTACTCTGATCGCTAGGAGGTGTACCAGAAGAAAAGGTAATGCATTTCTCTCTAGATTGTTTTTCTACCTGGTGCTCTATACATAGGTCGTGATTGTGTCTTGCATTGCAAGGTACACGCATGTGGCGAAGAGAAGCTGACCCTGATGGTTATGTTGCTAATTTTGTGGAGACTGAGCAAATTGTTCACATGAACGGATACACATCATCATTTGTTCAGGTGATATTATGATTCCCTTACGTACCCCTACAAAATCTTTTAGTCATTTAATTCTCCTATAGTTTTACATTTCCGCAGATTACAGGATCCATGCCTTTTATGTGGGAGCAAATTGTCGATCTGACCTACAAGCCCAAGTTTGAGATTGTCCAACCTGAAGAAGCTGTGAGTGTAATCTCTATATCAATTAGTATGTTTACCACTTTTAAGTAAGGGATTCTTCTTGCAGGCGTTCACCGAACCGGTTTAGAGTTAGAAATGTTTGAGAAAAAAGTGGATGCAGTGGATCTGAATTGGTGGAGACTCGACTCGATCAAAAACTTATACGAGAAAAAGGAAAGAAGAGAAAAACAAAAAGCAGACACAAATGCTGATGAAGATCGTGGTTGAACTAGAAGAACGACTTTGATAAAAGGTAACTGTGCATCTATTAATTCATCAATCGAAAGGATCATATTATTGAATTGTTTTCCTACTATACAATAGGTTTTACATCAAATGTAGATTGAAAACATCCTTTAATATATTATGTTGAGCACTTGGATACTCTTGTTTATAGTTTTAATGTTCCAGATATTGATTAAGTAATCAAACTTGGTAAACGTATGGTCGTAGCGAGAGGAACATAAAGAAGATGACAATGCCAAAGTTGATTAAACAGTAGGACTAACACAAATATATATTAGCAGGTACATGACTATATTACATTTACTGCAATACACAATGTTTCTTTTAGCTGTTCGATATATTAATACACAATGATCAAAATATAGTAGGAAGATCAATGATTTTATATTTTCTCTACGGCAATGTTCTGAAGATTGTAATTCAATGTATAAATGAGTTTTCACTCAAAAAAATATGTTCGGAAGATTTTGTTTTCGATACACATTTATTTCTTATAAATAGAAGTTATTTTATACAAAAACAAATTTAGTCATATAAAACAATTTTTTAATGGAAAAATATTCCCATGGATCAATACTAGTTTTTGAATAAATGTGAACGGGCTTAATGAGGTGTCCAAAGTCGTGATAATTCAGATAGCCCGGCCCAACTAAAAACTTATGCTTCCCGTACCGCAAAACGACACCGTATCATTTTGGATCATCTCTAGTTCTCTACCATCCCCCCAGTAACGCTTTGAAATTTACAAAAGTATCTTAACGCTGCACATATGTATTATATGCATACTTTTTATGAGTAGAGAGGGCCCTGGGGCACTAGTATCATGATATCATCATATTCAATGCTTTTACCAAACTCAAACCTCTTCTTGTAGTTCACACCACCACCACCACCACTTCATCTCTTTCTCTCTTCCTTACACCGACATCTCTCCAAACTTCTTCCTCCCTCTCAGGTACTCCCATTTCTTCTCGAATTCTTAGAGGGTTTTACTCCTCGTCACATTGTTTTCTACAATTTGTGGGTTTTTTGTTAGGAAATGGAAAGTGTTGGACTTTCGTTGAAGAACATTAACGGGAAGGAGAAACCCGTCGTCACCGACGATTTCTCAGTCGACGACTTGCTCGACTTCTCAAACGACGACGTTTTCGTTGAGGATGAAACTAAACTGAAGGCAGGAGTCTCTGTTTCCTTGAATGACGATATTACCCTTAACCGGACCAACGGTTTATCCACCGCCTGTGAAGATTATGGCAGCGAGCTCGCCGTACCGGTAATTATTTATTCCGTTGTGTCTCCCTGCTCAGATATTACAGCGAGATTGCATCTAATTTCCAGTTAAATTAATTTCTCTGTTAGACGGATGATTTAGCGGAACTCGAATGGTTATCCAATTTCGTAGAGGACTCGTATTCGGCTCCGGCGAAGAAACCGGTTTGGTTAACCGGGGACCGGAGACACCCCGTAGCACCGGTTAACGAGGGGTTGTGTTTCAAAGCCCCTCTTCCGGTTAAAATCAGAACCAAACGACCCAGAACCGGAGTCAGTGTTTGGTCTCTCGGTTCGCCGTCGTTAACCGACTCGTCTTCGAGTTCGTCCTCCTCGTCCAACCCTTCAAGTCCTCCGCTATGGCTCTCCGGAGCCGAGTTTCTTGATGAGGAGGCGGTCAAAAGACGGAAGAAGGCGAAGAAGAGTGTCAGGGAAAACGGTGGTCAGACGCAGACGCGGCGGTGTAGCCACTGTGGCGTTCAGAAAACGCCGCAGTGGAGAGCGGGACCGTTGGGAGCGAAGACGCTGTGCAATGCGTGTGGGGTGCGTTTCAAGTCGGGTCGGTTATTACCCGAGTATAGACCCGCTTGTAGCCCAACTTTCTCGAGTGAGTTGCATTCGAACCACCACCGTAAAGTCATTGAGATGCGTCAGAAAAAGGAGATGTCCACCGATGTTGATGAATCCGGTATGAACCGGACGGTTCAGGCTGTGCAGAGTTTTTGAAGAAGCCGAAGTAGAGAAGATGTATGATCCGACCCGGTTAAGTTTTAGCATTAACTGCTCTGAAATACTGTTATTTTCATTTTTATTTTTACCTTTTGCCTGTCGTAGTCGCAGTAACTGGCCAGGTTTTAAAACTTCAAAACTCATATCCCTATATATTCTTCGTTTGGCGTTAAATTTCAGTTTTTTTTTTTGGCTTCGTTCAACGTTAAAATCTACTTTAACCTTACTTTTGAAAATGTGAATGTGAGTACGAAACCGTTCGGAGTTTCAACCCTCAGTCATGGGGATATTCCAAGCCCATTATCTCCTGCATCATTTAATTTGGATACAACATCATGATCGTTGTTGGATGTGGTTCCTTATAAAGATATAAATGTATGGACGCTAATATTGAAAATGCGGATACAAATACAATTTCTTCTTGTAATTATCAAAGTCTATAAATAGAAGATAAATGTTTGAAAGTAGAATGAGGAAAGCCAAAATGCGGGGAGGCTTTAATTTTAGTAGGGTTGGCAAGGATTTGGTATAAGTAACAGATGATTAATTAATTAGTTTGTTATTATTTAAAAATATTAAAGTTGATTTTATGATGGATTATATAAACTGATCAAAGTCCTTGGTGGAAATAAGAAATTAAACTCGTTAATATAAAAGCTTGTGCTATTTTGTCACAGACTCACAGTCGTTGTGCTCAACACCTCTGATTACAGCATCTTGTGTAGTCAACGTCATGCCAGGAAAATGTTTAAAACCTCTAATTTATTTGAATCCTTTTCGTATTAATACAATTTACTTTTATAAGTTTGTTTGCAGTTGAAAAAAATACACGTGTTGGTATGCCCAAAAAAATCTATGACTATAAGTTTAAGTTCCTAGCTAACATTTTGAAAACTCTTTAGCTATGCATTTCACAAATTGTTGTTGTTGAATGTGAATAGCCATCACTTTCTTGACGTAGCATAAACTTAAATTAAAAACTGAAACTGCCAAATTAACGTACTGGACACACTCTCTGATTGACCAATTTATTACTCTGCATATCTTGGGAGATTAATGAATGCGACTTTATGACGTGCAATATTATAGCCAATGTTATGTTCAAAAAAAAAAAAAAATATTATAGCCAATGTTTGGACCCTATAGTATATAATAATATTCGTTGAACATATCTCTTGAGATTAATTAGCACGAATTACCACCGCTCGCATCACTAAAATTGTAATATGTTTAATGTTTACTAAAGTTCTAATAAACTCATTTGGAATTTCTCGCAGATTGGTTTTATTTGATTAAACCTTTTAATGTTGGCCAAATAATCAAAATAGTTTCACGAAGAAAACTATACCAATTAAAAATGTAAATATACAAACTACTAAACAGTTATTGGAAAATCAAATTAGTAAAAAGAATGTCACATTTTCCAGGCATGGAAGTAAATGCGTGAATGTGCAGCATGCAACACATTTGAAACCATTTGAAACTACAGGAACATGTTACACGGAAATACAAATTTCCTAGTGGTATCTCTTCCACTCTCAATAAAATTAACTTTAGTTTTTAACATTTAACCGGCTCATAGGCACCGAATTGCTTTAGTAATTGGTTTTGCTCTTCTTGGTGATCAGGACTAACATTGCTTTAGTTCTAAAGTTGATAAACTAATTAGTAAAGCTAAGAGATAATCATTCCTTGAAACTAAAAAAGAATGGAAAACCAAAAAGAGAGGCGTGGGGAGTCACGTGATGAGCATTTCCCCACCCTACTCAACTACTTTCACACACTCCACTTCTAGCTTTTACGTTGTTATGGTTCATTGGTTGAGTTCCATTACCATTAAGTTCCGTAAAAGAAAAGTTAGTCCTAACAGTTTTCACATAAAAGTTGTATATTCTTGTTGAGTATGGTTGTAAAAGTTACAAAAATAATAGATATATTTGTTTCCGCGACGTTCTTCTTCTCGAGTCGTGTGCCAAAAGATTGTAAGGAGATCCCTTGACCCAACAATACATGTGAGATTGCCATTATTTCCTTCGGTTTAGCTTTACGCTTCTTCTATTGAATAGAAGACATATATTGCGAGAATCTTGCATGGTGTTTATTAAGTCCTTTACAAAATAAAAAGAAAATTGTAGTAGTAGTAGTCAACACAACACCCAAACTCACATAATTTGTGGACTTTCGGTTTTTTTTTTTGAATGTTTTTGAACTTCACACACGGTTCACCTTTGAACCGCACATTGGCGTTATCCATTCGGTTCGTACACGGTGCCGGTTAATTAATTCCACGGTTCCACCTCTCTCCATTCAACACCTTTACATAGAAAAGGCAGTAGTAACTAGTAACTATTACAAACCGTAACACCACATGCATTTCATGCTTGAATCATGTCTTTCTCTTGAGGGTACTTTCAACATCGCATCTCTAGCCGTTGGATTTGATCTAAAACTAGTTTCTTTCCAAGGGTTAGTTATTATTGTCTTCCTATGCTATGTCATGTCGTCAGGTAAGGATATACACAATACAGACTAGTAGCCACACTATATCTTATGAGCCTAAATCTGGGCCTAAACTTAAGCATAATCTATGATTATGGGTTAGACAAAATATGAAGTAGAGCCCTCTTACTAAGGAGGGAAGTGGCTATGGATATATCTATTGATTGGCGTCTGGTCCGTAATCTTAAGAACACTTTTCACATACAAAATAACAATGTATGTATACTATATACTAAACTATTCTTATAGGTGGAAAGAATATAACCATTGACTTTGATCGCAAGTTTCATAGATTGGTTATACTTTTATCTTTTGTCATATACTGTAATAAGGAAATCAAGTTACATTAAAACATAGGAATAATTCACAATATGGAGAGATCAGAGACCAATATTTCATCCTAGACTTGAAAAAAACAGCAAAGATGATTGGGAGTTGGTCAGCTATGGAGTTACATAACGATACGGAGGACGGCAAGACCAACGGCTGAGATGGAGACAAGTGTACCGATACAATACTTGATCACCTCGTACTTGGCCGCTTCCAGTTGCGCTCTCAAAGTGTGAATCTCCTGAAAGATTAGAAACATTAACACTTTTTTTTTTTGCTGCAAAAGAAAAAAAATAAAGGAATAGTGGTTTAAAACTAGAGATGAGATACTGACACGATCAAGCTTGTTTGTAAGGTTAGAGGTTTCGGCATTTTGATCTGTTAGCTCATCTCTTATCCTCCTGCACCATCATGGAACCATATAAATAGATCATATAGCCAAGAAAGGTGCTCTAATGAAGAGAGAAAGAAGTTTCTCAGACCCTTTTTCAAGATTCAGGTCCAACCGTTGTCCTGCAGTGACTTTGTCTATCTCATGCCTGCAATTTGTACTTGTGTTGGTCACTGCACTAAGTCTATTAACAAAACCAAGCCTTAGAGGTTCATTACCAGACCTTATATCAGTGCGGATTCGCTCAATATCATTGCGGAGTTTCTCATTCTCGTGTTGCAGCAACGAGAAATGGTGGTCCTATTCAAGAAATCAGCATTTTTTTCAACAATCTTTAGGAATCAAGGCATCACTGTAACAAGTACTTATTGGCTCTATCAAGGTCTTTCCAAGCATTCCACCACGTCTAATGTATCTCATAAAGTGCAATTTTTACAAAACAAAGCTTACCAGTGAGCTGTTGATTTCACTTTTGAACTTGGATAAGTTTGATTCCTGTGTCATTTCAGCCTACCATAATAAGCAAGAAGATTAAAGTTAGACCGGAACTTACTTTAATCGAAGTGATCAATCAAGTAACAGAGGCTGTTTAGTCTTAAGATTGAAACTTATACCTTCAGCATCTCACCCTTGCAAACAACCAACTGAGAAACAACACCTAAGCTATCATTCAAAACTTCAGTAATAGCACCAGTTATTGCCTCTGCTTGCTTTGAAGGCAGTCCTTGTGCTTCTAAGCTCCTAACCTGACAAATCAAATAACCATACATCTCCTTAAAGACAATATCTAAAAACATCGACCAGACGAATGTGCATTCCTAAGACTCCAGTGGGGAATATATATATAACCAATCTATTGTCTCATCTCCAAAAGCAACAAAGTTAGACAAATTGTGATGAAGAATCATACAAACAAAGACAACTGAAAACAATGAGACAGAGTAAAACAGTAATCAATCAATCATCTTCAAAGATTCAGCAACTAAAAAAAAAAGGACAGAGAGCAAGAAAGAGGGTTCGTGATTAATATTTACCAAGGCGAGTGTATCGACGAGATGCAAACGTTTGCCATTGGTGGTTTTGACAAGTTGAGAAATGAGTCTGGCGTGTGGTTGTCTGTACGATGAGCGAATGTCGCGGTGGTGATCGAACAGAGTACTCCTGTCAAATGTCGGGTTTGGAGAAGTGATTGATCTGAAAGTCGACAGATTTACACCTGAACTCGTACCACCAAGTCGTGCTAACCGGAGATAACTCGCGTAAGCAGCCATGAATTGACGAAAAAAACTCCAAAAAGTGATAAGCAAATTGGAACTTTAAGATTAAATCGAATTCAAGATTAGATCCGTAAGAATGCGTGAAGAGGGGAAAAAACAAGAAACTTCCCAATCGGGTAAGGCATGCAAATGAAAAGGGAAAGAGATGGTCAAAAGAAAGAAGAAAACTTTGAAGATGGGTCTAGTGGGCAAGGTTCTTATGGATATTCTCTGTTTTTTTTTTAATAATAATAAATCTCTGGTTATTCTTCTTCCCGTTGAAAATCGCTAAGACGTCTCCGCACCATCAAAAGAAACTGACGGACGACGATAGAATGTAGATAGAGAAAGCGTCAACCTTTTTCTCTTTCTTTCCATAACTGGCACGTTTCCCTAACTCAAATCATGCTTAGTTATTCCGTGTATCCCCATGTGCTAATAATCTCTATATTCTCCAACTTGACCATGTTAATCATCAATCATTAATTTTTATTTTTTTTAAAATAATAATATGAAACTCTGTTAACTTTGACTGTAAAGAGGGACTAGTTTGTCGGAAGAACAGAAAAGATTAGAAGAGAACATATGAGTAACGTTGGTACAGTTTTAACCATCAAGGAGAAAAGTATATACACAGTCTTAGCAATCAACTCTGTCTGGACCCGCACTGATTAATTAAGCAAATCAAAACTAAGGGTCACCACATTACAGTTCTCTTTAGTTACAAAAGATTATCAATACAAAGCATTTTCTTTTTGTTGCTTTTATTTTATTTTTTTTAGAATCCAAAAAATGTCAACTTAATTTCATATCCTGTTGTAAATTGTCTTTTTTTTTTGCTAAAATCCTGTTGTGAATTGTCACCTGTGCTTTTTCTTTCCTCCACATTTCCTGTTACATCCCCCCCCCCCCCCCCCCCCCCCCCCACGGAACAAAAAATAATAATCATGAGTACTGTGTCATATAAGCAATGCCCATTTGGTTGACTTTCAATCATGGCTTTCTATGGTAGGAAAGACTGATTGTTTAGTCTAACTACTGCAGATATAATCGCTATCTAGCCACAACAAGTCAAATCGTAACTCGTTACAAAGCCGTTTCATCAGTGTTTGTGGCAGTAGCTGGGGTTGGAGTTCGGTTCAGAGTTGGTCTATGGTTCTGGTGCTGAGGCACCTCCCGAGAATCTAGAGTATTTAAAAAATTAAAAAAACGTGAGCATAAAACAAGCAGGAAGCGTTTTTTTAGCAAGTTATATAATAAGCTGGTGAACGAGAGAGAGAGAGAGAGAATTTGGTGTGTACCATTTCTGTTTTGGATGCGGGTAGGAACAGATGAAGTGTTGCTGGAAGCTGCTCTTCTATCTTGCTAGTATCTGCATCAACACTAGAAACTTTGAGGGGGATGATAGGGAAACTGAAAAAAAACACCAAGCAGACAAGTAAAGGACCAGATAAAGACTGATAAAAGGATCAACAACTAACAAAATTGATGGAAAGTTGAAGTAACTATGGAGGGTCAAACCAAAAGGTAACAAGATTATGGCCCAGTGAGTGACCAAGCAAGGATAAGGCGGAGCACTTGTCTCGCAACGAAGATAGGACAAAACGCATAACATGCAAAGGAGGCCAAGTGAGACCATCATGCAATATAGCTGAACGCTGCTTGCCATCCTTGTAGAATAATAGCCAGCTTTAGTAAGTTATCGCGGTGAGCTGAGGGCAACCATTGCAATGCTTCCAACCAATTCGGAAGGCAAGATGAGGTATGAAATATGGCCTTTAATTTAATGAGTTCCGAATGAGTGACGAGTAAGGACAACTAAAAAATAGATGGTCCCTGCTCTCATTGCTTATGCCAAAGAAGAGGAGCCCAAGACTTACTTTTTGCCTGTGAGTCCGAATAGAGTGAAAGACTGATTTAGGAGAAGAATGCCAACGGAGCATATCGGTATATCAGGTGCATTAACCAACTGAATGGATGAGATGCTAAAAGTGATGACCTACCCGTAGCCAAAAAAATCGATTAACAGCCCAGAGAGAACCTAAAGGGAACAAGTTTCATTCCAATGGGCAATATTTCTTGAAATCAGTAAAACAAATTATTGTTTTGGTGCAACAAAAACAGACACATAAAGTTTTTTTTTGTTTGCAATCTATCTTGTTTACTTTCTAAAGAAGAAACCATTTGAATGGCAATGCTATGTTTTTAAAAATCTTGATCTCATTATGTTTGTTTTAATATCCATTAATTTGATTGATAGATAAGTGATGTAATGTGCACCTTTATTTTTATTTTAGTTTATTTTTGGTTTAAGATTTTAGGTTTTTAAATGTTAAGATATTAACTGAATATCACAAAATAGGTTGAGTATTAAAAATGAAGAAAAAATAGTTTGAATATTTTTATTGCAAACAAAATAATGTCAGGCATTTTTCGTGAATTGTTTATAACCAGTGTTTTTAAACCCGGACCGAACCGACGGTCGGACCGGGTTAAACTATGAACCAAAAATAATCCGGGTTGGTTTAATGTCAAAACCCAACTAAAGTTGAACCGGCTAAAAACCCATATCGAACCATCAAAAATCCGGAAACCGTTGACCCATTGAACCGGCCAAACCCCGGTTCGTATATAAACCAAATTTTTATTCATAAAACAATTAACTTTTCTTCTTTTAAACTAAAAATAAGAACATTTTATTTATGGTCACTTGTGTTGAAGAATTTAATAACTGAAACATTTATGTTTTTGAAATTTGTATAATTTATAAAAGAATAAAACACTTGTTTTATTTCAAAATATACATTTTTAACTAATTTATATAATTTTTTTAAAAGGTGACGAAGATTTAAATTGATAAAGATCTGTAGAATAAAGTTTAAATATGCTTTTCGTATTGATTTTAGATTTAACTAATAAATTTTATTACATTTGTTACATTTTAGTTGTTATTTTTTTAAGGTTTTCTAAACATTATGACTATTGAAACATTTTATTTGATATGATATATCTCTGTAAGAATATGCATATTATTTACAAAATATCATTAATTCAATCAAACCAGATCAAACCTGGTTAAAACCCGGTCGAACCACAATGACCCATGACTCAAAATATTTCCGGTTCCCTAGCCAGTCTGATTTTAAAAACACTGTTTATAACTAAAAAGAAACAATGTTCTTAATGATTTTGCTTAATAGATTATTACTGTTGGTTTTGTGGTGTAAAACTTTGGGTTTCTAACTATTAGAACATTGTTAGATATAAAAATAGATTGTATAGTAAACTAATAGTGAATTGCCGTCCCCGTGCTTCATAGCTTTATATATTGATGAAAAATATAGTTTTCAGTTGGAAAAAGTGAAAAGAAACAAAAATTATCTCCGTCGCCGGGACTCGAACCCGGGTCTCTCGGGTGAGAGCCGAGTATCCTAACCAGCTAGACTACGACGGAATTGTTGAATGCTACTTGACTTGCAAATTACTAGTACAGAACGAGTAACTACATAACTCTGAGCTATGAGGCATAATTCTAGTTTAAGCTTTCTAGTAGCGGGCACAGACTTATTACTCATAATCTACGGGTTATACACTTGTAGATGGTTCTTCTATGTTCCTCAGTGGAAGCTTTTTGAGTGAATTTCGTATTTGAAATTAAATCTTTCACAAGGATGATGATTCAAGTACAATGGCTAATGTTCCCTGCTTACTTCCCATAGGTTCAGCTATTTTCCCTCGGATCAATGTCAGAGACCCATACAAACGGTTTGTTCAGCAGAGAAAGAAAAATTAATTATTCAACGTTATAACTTTAACATAAAGAACGTTATAACTTATAAAATTGGATCTATCATTAAAAACTTCAAATTGAACTATTAATTCAGCATAATTAACCTCTATTTCAAGGAATTATTTCATCGGACATATGTAACCAGCAACATTTGCAAAGGGAAATAATGTAATATGCAAAGGGAAACAGTTGAAGCGAAGTGCAACAAATATAGTATGTTTTTTAGCAAAAAAAAAAAAACAAATATAGTATGTCAATCTCAAAAAGGATATTCCTTTCTATGACCTTTCTCACTAGCCCGATCGCGGATATGCTTGAACTTTAATATCTCAGTTTCCAGAGCCTACATCAGCAAACAGAGTCCAATATTTATACGAAGCAAACAACTCGAGTGAGTGACAAGAAAGTTGGTGTGGGAAAACTGATGGATAGAGCTTCTGGCAGCCTGTATATGGAAGAGGTTTAAGTCAAGGTGTGGCTTGAATTACTCCCATACTCCTTTGTGTGCTTTAACATATTTTAGTCTATCTTAATCATCAGTTTACTCGTCTCATGACTTCATTATTATGTTCATGAAACAGAGTTAATATGTTCCCTCCCTTGACCTGTTTGTATGTATCGTTAACTCCATCTTATCTACAGACTCATAAAGCAAAAAAGTTTGTTCTTCACACCAACTACGTTACCCTGGTCATTCTGATTTCTAATCAAACAAAAAGTGGAACTTTGTAATCTCCGGTAAGCAGTGCAAATGATAGAAGCTTCATGTCAATTAATTGGCCTTTATTCAGAATTTAAGATGTGTGTTATCGCTTACTTATATAAAATGATTTCCTGCTGCTTTTCAGTTTGGAAAGGATGAGGAAGAAGCAAACAGAGGTGGAAACAAGATCACCCCAAGAACGAACTTGGAGCAGGTTACTTGTTTAGTTGATTTCAAGTTTTATAATAACAGTTGGTCACTCGTACTTTATATTGATGAAAAATATAGTTTTCAGTTGGAAAATTGTAAAGAAACAAAAAAAAAAAAAGTCTCCGTCGCCGGGACTCGAACCCGGGTCTCTCGGGTGAGAGCCGAGTATCCTAACCAGCTAGACTACGACGGAATTGTTGACTGCAATTGACTTGAAATTTACTAGTAAAGAACTAAATCAAAGGTAGTTTCTTTGTGCTTGTTCGGTTCAGCATATGCTACTATTTTCTCATTATGGTTGTTTTGCATAGGGGTTGTTTGGCACAAAGAAGCAATGCTATGATCGTCCGTGCTACGAGTGCTTTCTTTGATGATATGGCACACAATTCAACCGGTGACTACATAATTGTAGTTTATGAGCACGGGCTGATTAGGCATAGTAACCTCTGGGTTTATTATACTTGTGGTACCTTTTGTGTCTTTAGTGGTGGTGATATGTATATTCGACTGGTAACTACATAACTCTGAGCTATGCATAAGAAGCTCTGGTCTTTCCTTTACGGGTAATAAGCAAACCTCTGGTACTTTTTGTATTTTGAATTTGGCACCTGATCATGTTGAACATTGTGATAAAACAGGACTGGATCTTTTATCTTCTCGTGGCTGATTGGGACCTTCTTGATGGTATCTGTGATCCCACCGTTCATCGAAGGACCAAGAGGTTTCGAAGTCATGTCTTCGCTCATAAGCTACGTTTTGCTCTGGATGGCCTCGAGCTACCTTAGGTAGTAGCATTGTAGCTCTCTTCTTTCCTCCCTTTTTTGGGTCGCATATTCTCGCAAGTATTATCTTTGATATATGAAGAGAAATAACATTTTTAGAGAAATTGCATCATCTTCATGTGGTGGCATAGATATTTGTTTGTTCAGCAGAAAAAAAAAATTATTTAACTATTGAACGTTATAACTTATAAAATTTGATCTATCATAAAAAAAGACTTCAAATTGAACTATTAATTCAGCATAAATAACCCCTATTCATTCGTTTTCTTTATACATAGAGCTGAACCCGTTAAGTTTTTTTTTGTATGATTCTAATTTAGAACTAGTTGGTAAGTAAGTACGGAGTAAACATATCTATTTTCCTCATGTACTATCATACTTGAATCATTTTGTACTATAGATACTATTTTAACTTTTATAGGTTCATGTCCATCTCAATTTCAAAAAGGGGTCAGAAATTAAAGAGTACAAAAAGAGGTCAGAAAATCCAAGTGATTCAATGCTAACTATAAACTGTGTGGCTTCTGTGATCAGTACTACACTACTACTATATTCGCAAACGTAAGTTTTGATTTGTGTCCGAGACAGAGAGTCCAGATGTAACTTTAAAATGTCAACTGATATCTCTGAGTTATGTAATGTGTTGAGAGCTAATTCGAGTGGGAAAGTAAAAGAGTCAACTTTGTTTGATGTAACTTTGGGAGATACAAAGACTTACAAGAACCGAGGATGTGCTTCCTTTTGTCGTTTTCATACAAAATCCCACTATGCTTTATATAAAAACGACAAGAAACTAGAAACAAAAACAACAAGAAAACAATCATCAAATCAAAAATATTTTTTAAAAAAGACAGAAACTTTCAAACTCTATAGAACCAGATTCGATCTCAATTCAATCAAGGTTGTTGCTGAGCATCCATGTGACCAGCATCCACAAGCAACTTCTCCCTCTTAGCAATCTCAAGATCTTCATCAACCATCATCTTCACCAGCTTCTCAAACCCCACTTTCGGCTTCCACCCCAACACCTCCTTAGCCTTGCTAGCATCTCCTTTGAGGTTATCAACTTCAGCCGGCCTGAAGTACCTCTCATCAATCTCCACGTGCTCCTTCCAGTCCAGCCCCAAGTACCCAAACGAAACCTCGAGAAACTCCTCCACCGTATGCGACTCCTCCGTCGCCACGACGTAATCATCCGCCTTCTCCTGCTGCAGCATCAGCCACATCGCCTCCACGTAATCCCCAGCGAACCCCCAGTCCCTCGACGCCTGGAGGTTCCCGAGGAAGAGCTTCCTCTGCAGACCGACCTTGATCCTCCCCAGGGCTCTCGTGATCTTCCTCGTCACGAAGTTCTCCCCGCGCCGCGGCGACTCGTGGTTGAACAAGATCCCGTTGCACGCGAAGAGACCGTACGCCTCGCGGTAGTTCACAGTGTACCAATGCGCGGCGACTTTAGAGGCCGCGTAAGGAGACCTCGGATGAAACGGCGTCGTCTCGGACTGCGGCGGCGGAGTCGCGCCGAACATCTCGGAGGATCCCGCCTGGTAGTACTTCACGGCGCGGCCGCTGTCCGCGGTGTGGGACCTGACGGCCTCGAGGAGGCGGAGAGCGCCGGTGGCGACGACGTCGGCGGTGTAGTCGGGGATCTCGAAGGAGACGGCGACGTGGGACTGCGCGGCGAGGTTGTAGACCTCGTCGGGCTTGATCACGTCGAGCCAGCGGCGGAGGGAGGAGGCGTCGGAGAGGTCGGCGTAGTGGAGCTTCATGAGGGCTTTGTTGGCGTTGTGCGGGTCGATGTAGATGTGGTTGATCCGCTGGGTGTTGAAGTTCGACGACCGGCGGATCAGGCCGTGGACCTCGTAGCCTTTTGAGAGGAGGAGCTCTGTCAGGTACGATCCGTCTTGGCCGGTGATGCCGGTGACGAGTGCTACCTTCCTCGGCGTTTGCACGTTGGAGGATCTGGATCCGTTGTTTTCTGACGCCATTGGTGGTTTTTGTTTTGGATCTGTGTGGACTCTCAGTTTAATTTGTTTATATAGGACATTGTCGGAGACCAGAGGCTCGAGATGGAGAGGGTATATTGGTCATTCACTGTATTATTATGGGTCAGTTCATCGTCGTGTCTTTTTAAAATTAAATCTCATTGCTGTCTGATGCGATTTGTTTCCATGTTTACGGCTTAGCACGTTTAATTGGTTAACTTATTTTTCTGGTCAAACAATCATGGATTTTAACTTATCTTTGCATATATTTACTACGTGCAATCCAAATCATTTGCAAGTATATATAAGAAATATTCAAAAACAGTATATAGTGACATAATCTATAGTCAAATTAGTACACTAATTTCCAAAATTTGGTTAGTTTGCAATATGGTATTGGTACAACTGATCAGAGCAATAGAAAAACGTATCAAGAATTTGAGGGGAAGAAAGATAGCAACTATCTTGTGGAAAAGTAATGAAAAGGAAATTTCTTGGGTTATACAAAAAAATGTGAAAGAGAGCAATATATATAACGATAGAAATGTACTTAAATAAATTTGCTGGATATGATTGCGTAGGATTACGTTGAAAAGTCATCAGGGCTGATTAAATGTGACTGGAAATCAAGTAATAAAACACGTAAACTTTTCGGTTTTGAATTCGATTTCTAGTGGAAATAAAGTTATTGCAACTTGGCTAGATAACATAGAGCTACGTTTCAAGATTCATTTGAAAATTTGGGATCGGATTATTCATCGCTACAGTCTTTTTGGAGAATTAGTTGCGACTCGACACAAATATCTCTGATTAATTAAAAAAATGTTTGTAATGTGTGCAATTTGAATTTGGTATGAAAACCACACTAATATGAAGGTTGTTGATTATAGCTTCTTCGGCCCAACGAAGCTTGAAACAACGTGCCATATTCTTAATTGAGTGTCGTGTGTTGGAGTGCGAGACACATAGTTTCCACGTTCTTCCATATCAGCTATTTGTTTTTGTTTTCACTTGTTTTGGGTGAAGGTTGTTGTATGAACGCCATTCATAAATTAAGAGCATCATCAATGGTTATGCTCTCAATATTTATCCTTACCATAATATAATATTAATTTAGTTTGTTTTCTTAATAAAATTTTAATTAAAATAAATAGACTAATGAAAAGCTAAATTTAAGAAAAAGTTATTCTTTTTATCAAAAGAAAAAGCTCTAGAACATAATGTTTGTGTTCTTATACGAGAGCATAGCGCTCTCACCTCTCTCCTTCTTTTGCTATTCTATTTCACAGTTTTGCATTATCTTATTATATTTATGGGAAGAGCTTTGATTGAGAACACAACCATTACTAATGCTCTAAGAGCACCCTCAACCCGAGATGCAAGGAGGATTTTTAGGGGAAAAAGGCAGTATGGGGCCCATCAAAAAAGAAGAGACAGTTGTCTCCTGTCGCGGAAAAAACGACATATTTTGCACTGTTTCGCGGGCTTCACTGACACGTGGCAACCTGCAATATGTATTCTAAAGATGTTGTAGTTGTTGGGTGTTTATCTGTTTCTGACAAAAAAAATTTAAAATTTGACTATAGATATGAGCTACGGACTGATGTCATTTTTGCAAACACCTATAGATGATAATAGATAGCTAGCTAGCGACCATATCTAACAAAAAAAATTCTTATTCATTCATATTTGATCCCAAAATAGCTAACATGCTTACAGCACGAAGTCTCTAGGCACAATCGATTTAGAGACTAATAAAACAAAAGAAGCAGAAATCAATGGAATAAATTAAATCACGTGGACGGTAAGATAATCGTTGTAGGAAAGTTGCGTTGAGCTCTGGACAGGGAGTCCAGCTTGCTCCTAATGGTTAGACTAATCTCTACAATAAGAGTGTTATAAGGTCTCCTCGAGACAGCAGTGTGGAGTCGAGCATCGCACTCCCTCCAAATCGAGTAGCAAGATGCTTGGAAAGCAAGCTTTAGTATGAAGCAAACATTCTTGTTTCTGGTTGGGTTTTTAATCCATCTGATTGCATCCTCAAACTGAGAAGGTGGAACTAGATGGGCTTTGGAAGAAAAAAAAGACCAGATCTCTTTAGAATACTCAGAGTCAAACAACAAGTGTTGTCGGGGTTCATCATCAGTGGAGCAAAGAAGGCAAGCTGATGGGACTTGGAAATTGGAATCCCCAATTGCAAAGCTTGTCTCGAGTAGGAAGCCTGTTAAGAACAATAAGCCAGGTCATGAATGCATGTTTGGGTATGGTACCAGAGAACCACACTGATTCGACAACCAAAGGAGACACATAAATCGCTGACCAGCAGTATTAAAGGAAGTGAAAGGGGCATTATTCCCTATTTTCCAAATCAGATTATAAGATGCTCTCCATTGGAGGGAGGTTTTGGCGCAGAAGAACAACAGTAGCATTCCTGGTTCGCAGTCTACCAACCCAAAATCTTCCACTAGTTATACCATCAGAGACAGTTACACCAGATAGTAATGGACCACGTTCACTAGTTAGGTCTAGCAGCGAGTTATGACATGTCCAGTTATCGTGCCATAGGCTGGCAGTGATACCTGAGCCCACTTGACAAACTAGGAATCGTTTAACTAGTTGTCGAGGTTATATGCCGTCATAAAAAGAAAATTTTAGAGATTATATATAACTAGAACATTCTTTATTTGTTTTTCTCCATTGTTAAGAATGAATCTTTTATGTGTATAACACATGGTCTTTTTAAAAAAAAGGAAGATAGAACGTGTCTCGTGTTGTGTAACACATGGTCGAAATATGTGAAAGCAACATATATAATGCGATCTTCAACAAAATAAACTTGTTAAATTTTGGTTTAAAAAAAACCTTGTAATTATATGATCAAACTAGGCCTGGGCACAATATCCGGACCCGCGGACCCGAACCGGAACCGAACCAAAAAATCAGGGTCCCGAACCTGATCAGACCCGGGGTAAATAACCAAATGGATCCTAAACTGCTGTATCCGAAGAACCGGTATCCAACCCGACCCGATCCGAACCGCGAACCGATTGAGTATCCGAAGATATCCAAAATATAAATATATATTTAAAAATATTATTTATACTTATATGTATAATTACTTTAATAATTTTAATTTTAATTATAAATTTAATATATTAGTTATTTTCAATACTTTTGTGTATTTTCGGATAAAATATGGTAGTTTGGATAGAAATACTTAAACAAAACCGTGTCAAATGAGTATTTTTGATTATTTTTTGGTACATTTGGGTAGTTTGGATACAAAATACCCAAACCGAATCGGGTAATATGGTTATTTTGGGTATTAATATCCGAACTCGTTTCAGATATATTGGTTATTCGGTTATTTTCAAGTTCCTTTACATCAGAACCGAACCCACCCGGACTCGGGAAGACCCGACTCGAACCCGACCCGAAATTTTATAATACCCGAATGGGTTTTGATTTTCAAATCCGAAAAACCCGATACCCGAAAGAACCTACCCGTACCCGAACGCCCAGGCCTAGATCATGTGTGATCTGCTAAAACACGAAAATAAATGAAAAAGAAAAACTTAAATGAGACCTTCAATTGGCAAAAAATGAAAGAATTTTAAGGACGGGCCTGGCAAAAAAATCAATAAACGTTGATAACACAAATCCAAACGCAGCGTTTCATAACTTCCTCATGAGCACTCTTTCTTCTTGAAGTTCCCATCAGTTAAAAGGATACAGCAAAGAATCGCTTTCTTTCTCTCGTCACTCTCCCTCTCAAGGTTTCTCGAATGAAGCATCATCAATCTATTCATCCTTACCTATTTCATCTTCATCTTCGTCTTGTTTGAAGCACCCAACGGAACGCATTGGTGCAAGAAGATGGACCGAATGAGTGGTCTATCAGATGAAACGCTGAGCGTAATCATGGGCTTTAATGGTGCAACGGAAGCTGCTCGTGTGTTGACTCTTGCAAAAAGATTCAGGAACCTACATACCGTTGTAGGATCACTCGACTTCGACGACGTAAATGACTTCAGTGGTACGTTCTCCGAGTTTGTAAGTGAGAGTCTGAGAGATTGGGTTTGCTGGAAGATAATGAATTCGTAAGGAGGTTCTCGTTGAAGTCAAGAGGTATTCTTGATCCAGCTGATATCGCACAGTGGTTACGTGATGTCTTGAAGCATGGGGTGGTGGATGTTAGTTTAGACATTCATCGGAATAATGGTGATGCCCTTCCCTTAGAGCTGTTCAGTAGCAATACTGTTGGTACGCTTAGACTACGGGGTGGCTTCGTGATCAATGAAGTCCCTGCAACTGATGCTCTACCTGCCCTTGAAACTCTTTGTGACGACCTGTTCCGTGGACCTACCCGTCCGTCTACCCAGTCTCACAGCGCTGCAGCGCATCGATCCCAACCCTTCCATTATGAGTTCTTACTAACTTCATAATTAGGTTGTTGGTGAGTCTCGAATCCAGGACTTCGACCTTTAACAATCTTTCCACAGGACAAACTGTCACCAATTGAGCTGCAGTGCTACGAGACTGGGTTGATTGGACGGGTAGGTCCACGGGACAGATCGTCACACTCTTGTTCTCGACTCTGTTCGCTTCCATGCTTTTGGTGATTGTGCGTTTTGGGTCTTTCTGTCAGCTTGTCCTATACTTAAAGATCTGACCATCAATGGTTGGTTTTGGGAAACGTGGAGATGGGGAGGGATGTTGTCTAATAATTCTCTTCAACGACTTACTATTACTCACGTGGGTTTGATGGCCTTGATTATAAGGGGATTAGTTTCCAAACTCCAAGTCTCAAATACCTAGACTACACCAACTTTGTTCCTGATGCCTATCTAATGGTGAACTTGGAGTCACTCGAAGAAGCCAAACTATATCTTCAGGTGGTGGAAGATAGGGAATGGTTTGGAGAACTTGTAGAGGATCCTGACAGTTTATCAAGTAATCCCACAAACCTCATAGAGGGGATAAGAATGTAAAGTCCCTAACGTCGTCATCTTCGCAGTGCCGGTCTAATGGTTTATACAATCCCAAACCAAAATTAAAATTTATGCCCTTATAAATATTTAATCAAGAAGGAAAAATAATATCAAGCAACAAAGAAAATCAAATTTCATAAACTGTTTATATACTATTGATTTAGGATGTTTTTGTTGAAATTAGATTTTATTGCATTTATTTATTGTAAAATCATCCACCAAATCTATATAGTTAAGTCTTTCAATTATATATGTCTCAATTGATAACATATAAAGTCCCACTTAAACTCCTTTGTGATATGGTACAACACAAATAATTTCTATCAGCTTTAACTTTGGAATACTTTTTCCATCTATGGTGTTTGATAGCATAATGATTAATAGTATATGATTAGCAATTTGTGTGTATTATAACAATCTTCCATTTTTTTTCAAAACTCAAACACTTCAATAAACTTTGGAACTCCACAGATCTTGATTTTTGAAAAATCTTTAATTCTATAAATAAATCATCACCATATGTGAATGCGTACCATTCCGTAAATAATTTGTACAAATTTTTTTATAAGGATCATACTTAATATTTTTATAATTAATTCAATATTAACTCTAATTGCATGAAAATAATCATTTTAAAATTTGCTAGAGTAATCCTCCAAAAGTAATATTTACCTAGAAACCTTATAAATTTTATTTTTAATAGATACTAATAATAATTTCTTAAGAAAAATATACCCTCATAATTCAGATGTCCAAATCGATGGCTTGTGTGACTTACCTTCAGGACCGACCCTGCATCTTCGTCTACTTTTCAGGTATGTTTTTGATAATGGAATTGCATCTTAAGATTCGTAGGGTGTTACATATACGAATGATGGGGAATGTTTGATGAACTTACTAGTTGATTTTCATTGATTACAGACGCTTTACTTCTTCCGCGAATCTATTCTCTTGTTTGAAAACCTGCATCACTTAACTATGAGACATTTTGACACGCGTGTTTGCTGGCGATTTCTTCCCTTTTTGCTAAGCAAGACTCCAAATCTCAAGACCCTCCACATCGAGGTAAGTTCCTTGAATTTTACCAAAAACTATTGAGATATTTACTTTCAAAATCTTCAATTTATAGTCTTCCCTTGTGATGCAGTTTGGTTTGCATTACTCTGAGTCACCTGATTATGTTTGCGAATGTGTTTAAGAGTATTCTTGTCTATCGTCGTGTGTTGTGGAGTTCATGGACATAGACCTGTGAGACGATGGAACTGAAGGAGAACTGGAGCAGATAAAACACTTCTTAGGCAAATTAGCACATCTTAAGCTGCTCAAAGTTCGCTCTTGCGGAATAAGTGACGAGGACAAGTTAAGAATCACCAATCACCTGCTGATGCTTCCAAGAGCTTCTCCCAAGTGCAAGGTCGAGATCATCTCTTTTAGTTGATACAATACTGCCAACTCAAACATGAAGGCTGAACTCTGATTCTACTACTTCAACAAGTCATTATCGGTTCACTATTAACTCTAGTTACTCTCTGGTTTCTGTTATTGGACTCTCCTCCTTATATTTTAGTCTGATATTGGCTACATTCTAGTCATTTTTGTAACGAAATTGGGGTTGTTTTGAACTGATCATATGAACTTCAATCCAATGTAGATTTTACTTACTGATAGACCCGTTGAGAAAGATTTTATTAAATTATCAAACCTAAAAAGTAGCAACACGAAAGGGACAAGGTATTATCGGCTACAGAAGAATTCAAACCAGAACTACTAATAGTTAACGACTTCCAACTTGCAGTTTGGTGAAGCTCTCGGGGCCATCCACAGATCCTCGAAGACTTGAGAGAGATGCAAGTCCTCCTCTAAGGAGGAATCCAAGTCCAATAAGATGGCCAGTTGTTCAAGCAAAGGCATTTTCTTTAGGAAGTGCTTGACTAATGACATCTCTCCACAAGTTGCACCAAAGTTTAATATCTTCAAGATCTTCACAGGACAAGATGATAGACAAGAAGAAGAAGACCGAGGAGAGATACAGTCACAAGCATCTCCGCATCCATCCGTAACACAGTGGTACAGACCCTAAGGAAGGAAGGTGCATATAAAGACACGGTAACATACAAAGTTAAAACAGAGTTTGTGTGTTCTGCATGTGACTTATATGGAAGACGAGAGTTTGTAGAATGGGGCAGTTGATGAGCAAGAGAGGCAAAGCATGCCATCCTCGTTCATCGTCACTTTCAATAGATAAATGGTTCAAATTGTGGAATACCGGAACCATCTTGCAAAAGTCTCCAATCACCTGAAAGAAACATACATGAATAAGACTTGTTGGACCATGCATGCATGGGTGGTACTACTACTAATTAATAATTAATTAAACCATATATAGATAAAGGGAAGAATGAAAACCTCAAGTGTATCGGAAGTTAAGTGAAGGGTTTGGACATTATATATGTACTCCCATGATAAGATTGGTGGCATCCCAAGGAGCTTGAAAATCGTCTGAATCTCTTGCACGCATCTGACTTTGGTTCGGTCCAACATCGAGCCTAGCTTCGACGAGTGAATCCAATTTGACAAGGGGATAGTTCAACGCAACAAAATCTGCGTAGTTTAAGTAGATGAGGTTTGGAGTATCAAATGAAACATAACGAGGCTTCTTGGTACCAAAGTGAGCGGGTATGACCAGGGACTCTCCAGGGTTATCACTGCGCACGATTAAAAAAAAAATTGTGTAAAAGTTCCCAACAGCATGGACGTTTACAGAAAATGTAAATAGGCGATTATGACTTCATCACTTACCTATCCTCCTCATCTGGACCGTGGCTTAACATATAATCCGATTCATGGTAATAATGTTCACAATCAATAGTTAGTCTCTTGAGGGCCGAGGAAGACACTGATGCATCCGATATCCAACCGTGCCATTTTATACAATTTACAATCAACTCCTTAAGCATGGGACATTTAGATAGAAGCCGAGCAAATAGGACATCTCCATAATGACGACTGATATCAATGGAATGGAGATGCAACGTTCTAAGCTTTGTAAAGATAACGTCTTCACGAAACAAACTGTGTTGGAATGGACCAAGTCCCCCACATCCTACTTTTAGCTTAATCAAGTTCTGGCCATGGGAGAAGATATTAGGATGAGTGCGTATGTTTAGTGGGCGTGAAGGGAAGAGCAACATTAAGGTAACATCTGTTGCTCCACGCCTCAGAGCTTTCACAACCCAGTCCCCGACAAGATAGCTGTCTACACCTTTATGGCATCTGACAGAGAATTTCTTAATGGGAGAATCGGAGTGAAGAGCAAGAACTCTGTTCACAAACTCCATGAAACTAGTCCGTTCGCTTTCTTCGGGTCTTTCATCAGGCATAAAGGTGGTGTCATCAAGATCAAGACTAGGTATTAATGTAAACAAATCTCGCCAGCTCTTGGACAGAACCGATGTTAAAGCTGCCTCTTTTGTCGAGAGGAAAGACAAGATGTGACAACGTAGATCCTCTGGTAATTTGTTAATTGCACCTCCAACTTCGTTTTCCTTTCCATTATTCCTCCTTTTGAGATCCATATTTGTTGATTTAAATCTCTAATTGAATAGGTAGGTACTTATTTGTAACAAGCACGCCAATTCCTACACGAATTAGGATTGCACAATCCTAAACTAAAGCCAATCAAGGATATTAATGATATTACATTTAATAATCATTGTAATCAATTATATTCATAATTATATCTATATTATTAAAACTAAAATATCTTTCTAATATTAAAATTACTAGGTAGTTGCCCGCAAATTTTGCGGGTACATATAATATTAAAATTTTAATATAATATAATATATGTCTTTGATCTGTAATAATATATATTAATACTTTAAAACTGAAAGTAAAATTTTGGTTGGTGATTTTTTAATAAACATATTTTATTAATTAATATTTTTTAGAATTTTTAAATATGATTTATGCAGTATTTAGTTAGATTTTTATATCTTTTACAAACAATATTTCATTAAATTATTTTATAACATTATCGTTAGAACATATATATATATATAGTTTAATTGGTTTGTAGATCAAATTTTTCTTCCATAAAAATTATTAAAATCCGAAAACATGAATTTATGTGACAAATAGACTCACACTTGCAAGTAAAGTATAAAAAACAAAAATTATTAAAAAAGAAACATAACTATATATATATATATGTGAATCCTATTAATTTAATAAAAAATTAAGAAGTTGTCAAAAACTTAATTAAAAATTAAGAATATAAAAAGTTTCAAAAATTTAGGAATATACTTTTATTCATAGTATTCTTTGGATTGTTTTATGACTGATATAATTTTGTGGTTATTTTACTTTTAGATGAAATCAAAACGATTTTTTTATAAGATTTTTCAAAAATGTTTTGAAAATAATGAACTTGTGAACAAAATAGTATTTTGCGATTGATTCTGATTTGATAAAGTGTTTATAACCTCTTATAAAGGAAACTATACAATTATAAATAATCTATAAAATATTTACAAATTTTAAATTTTATGGATTATATTTCAGAAGTTTTAAAATCATGATAAATAGTTTCATAAATTTTAATAAATGGTTTTATAACTCAAGAAAATAATTTGTTATCTATTAATTTATAAACTTAAAACTGATTTAAGAATTTTATAAATTATTTTTATGATTACTTGATATTTAATTTTAAATAAGTTACAAATCTGTTAACCTTCATAAATGTTTTCTAAACTCCTATTAATGATGAGAAATTCTTCATGATAAATGGTTTTATAAATCTTTGTAACATTTTTAATAGATATTTCTATATTGATTTGTAAACTCTCGTTAATGATACTAATCATTATTGATAATTTAAAACCTTAAAATGATTACCATTTTTTATATAATTATAAATTATTATATATCTTTTATAGACCATTAGAAATGAATCAATATAAATGACTTTAATTTTTTTCAAAATATATATCAATCACGTAGATGATTTTAAACTAATGTAAATAATTTATAAGCTCGTTATATGATGGATAAATAGTTATTATAATATTTTTTATTAAAATTATATGTTTTATATATGTATATTATGACTTATATAGGAAATAAAACTTTTTACGCGTGTCTATAATAGAAAAGTAAAGCTAGTATATTAGTTTTATTAACTTTTTTTAACGACATGCTTCATATAATTTATAAATAAATTATTAGTAAAAAATAAATGATGAGGTATTATATAGAATTTCTATAATTGCTACCATTCGTTACTATAAATAACTATTCATAAGATTATAAAAATTGTTTGGCAACTAACATTAATTGGTTTAGGATTGCCTTTTTAGATTTGATTAAAATAAATAGAAACAAAAAATCATTGACCAATGAAATTATAAGGATTCTTTTCAAACTCTCTATATAAGTGACACGTCAGCATAAATCACTAAATTGACTTCTCAATTAATATATAGGAGGATCAATTGACTTCTCAATTATATATAGGAGGATTAATTAATTAACTAACTATAAATTTATTTTATTAGATTATTCTCTAACTAAATTTACCACTATTCTCTAACCAAAATTAACTTTATTCTCTGATTGAAATATTTTCTAACTAATTTTTACAATAAAATTAAACAGATTTATTTATAATCTGACATACAAACATTAAATATTATATATTCATATGTATTATTATTTCATTTAACATACAAAATATAAACTATAAATGTTTTATTAAAATATATAAAGTTATTTTACAAATATATATTAAATAATTTGATGATTAATATTATTCAAATATATATATATTTGAATTATAAGGATACAATAATTAAGTTTTAATTTAATATTTTCCTCAAAAATAAACGAAACATAGAAGAAAATTTATTTTACTTATAAAAACTTAGAGACACTTCTGAGTTCTGAGTTTGCCTTCGGTTGTGCATGGAATTTTACGTAGGGGATTAATATCGTCGGTTTGTATTAGTTTATTTTAGAACCGGTCTGACCAAACCAATAATACAGGAATCGAACCGCTTTGCTTTCCTAAACCCTATTTTTCGCCTTCTTGAGCTATGTTCACGAAATACAAGTTCTGCTTCTAATTTCGTGATCCGTTGATTTGGTTTCTGTTCCAAGATATGTAGCGGAAGTTGAACTCATTTTGCTTGTTTAATTAGTTTTGGTTTAAAATTTTCAGATTTTAAGCATCAAAACCTGGTTTGAGTTGCTTCTTAGCTTTTCATATACATGAGTAAATGCAAGACAAGGATTGCTAATAGTGGTTAACTTGACCAAACAGCCAACGGAGCCAGTGGCCTGCTTCTTCACCATAACTTTTTTTTCTCTTCACCATAACTTGGTTCTTCTTCTCTGCCCTCAATGACCTTTGAACAACGGTGGATTGTAAACTTTACCGAACGCCTCCTCTCCAAACGACCCTCATCGTGAACTTCATTTTGATCAACCCGGTTCATCTTGATACCGGTTATGCTATCCGGTTCAATAACCGAGGCTTGCTCTATGAATTTGAGGTTATCCATGGCTTAGCTTTTCCTTAGCTAGGTTTGAAGCTGTCGTGTTAATTTTTTGAGAAGCTGAGACAAAACCTTGTTTTCTTCTTCGGCTTTCTTCAGACATTCTCCTTTGATTCATCCAGCTTCTATTTTTTTGTTTCTAATGACGCCGGCCCATTACTACCTCCGCTCTCTCCATTGTTTATCTAAGCACACGGTCGAGAATCATTGCAACAGCTTTAATAATTGTTACGCATAACTGTTATATGCAAAAAAATGTATGCATATACAGTATATAACCTCTCCTGAGTCCTGACTTGTTGATGTAATTATCTCCGAGAAGAATTCTCTCGAGAGTGACAGCCAGCCTCTTTTCTTTCTTTGTAGATGTTTTTTTGTTTCTCTAGTTGTCAATGCCATGATATAAACCATATATCAAACTTCTTAAAAGAAAAATCATCACCCAACTGTTGTTGTCAAAATGGATGGTGGCAACTGATAAATTTAGTATAATTGACTACGTTATGATCCGAGATTATGTGATGGTTTCATTTTAGAAAAATAATCTGAAGTTGTTAACTTTTTCATTGTGCGTGTCAGAACCACAAAACAAAAAAAAGAACTTTTCATTGTACTCTATTAGAAAAGCAGAAGACAGTTCTGAAAATGTATGTGTTTTAGATCACTCTTTCGTGACCAAAATACAAAGCAGCTCAATACAATACAATATTGGGGGAAATTATTGATTAGAATACTTTTTCTTCAGTAGCAAACTTTTTTGGGCTCTATGATCTCATCATCATCTTCACTGTTGTACACAAATCTACTATGTTTCCCTGCAAATCCAGCTTGAGTCTTCTCCACCACCTCTTCTTTTTCGTCTTCCTCCTCCCATAATGCTGCTGACTTATCCGTGAAATCAAGAAGCAAAGAACGACTTATGCTCATACTCATTTCTACCTTCTCTCCAGATATCTCACTTCCCTTCAAAGTTACTTGTGATGTTCTCGAGTGGCCCGCAACAACAGGAGATGCGATCTTAATCTGCACTTTATCATCTGAAAAAGTTGGGAAATGAGGAGTGTTTGCAGGAGTTGGGGCGAGAAGTCTCATTGGGGAAGTGACGAGATGGATGAAAGGGAGAGACTTTATCGAATGGGCGGCAAGCTCTGTTCCTTCTTCAACTTTTTCCAAAAGTGTTTTGACTTGTCCTCTCAGAAGAGCTTCACCAGAACCAGGCGTGCTCTTGATGATTCTGCTGTTCTGTCTCTTGCAGACGAACCCTGAAGGAGGAGTCTGCATCGCTAGACCCACGATGGGTGAGTCGTTGGTTATGTCGATTAGTGCCGATCTGTGTTCTTGTGCGTTGATGTTCTTCCTTTGAAAGAAGCTCGAGTCCTCTGTTTTGCCTGAACCAAAAAAAATTGAAGGAAAAGGTTAGAGTCTATCTACTTTGGAACAAGAAGATGCGATGCTATAACGAAACTACAAGAAGCGTAACGTGGAAAGATAAACATACTCAATGAATCAGAGTTGTTGGTGGAAAAGATAGCCTGCGATCCAGCGAATCTTGTTGTTGATAATGGAGTCTCCATTTTGATTTTGATCTTTCTTTGTAAGATGACAACAACGAAAGCTGTGTTGAGAGTGAGACCAAGAAATCAAATCTCAGTTTGAGGAGAGGGGAAAGAAATAATAAAAAGGCTGACCAGACAGAGAGAAACAAGTGTGAGGCTCTTAGGCGCATCTTCCCAGTATTAAAAGGCTTGTGGGGAAAAAGGTTGCCGTTAGAAAGTTCTTCAGAAAAAGAAAGTAGCCGTTGCGTCTGAACGGAAAGGAAGGAGCCGTAAACATCCGGAAACTAGCCGTTAGGTTTAAATGGGCTTTGACTAATTAAGACGGCTTGTGCATTCAAGCCCAGCCCGTTTATTGATCATGTTATATACCAAAGTCAAACTCAAGTCATCTTTGAAGCTTGCATTTAATTTGCCAAGAAAAGCCACTCAAAGAAAATCTTGACTGCGTGACCTCGTTTTGTTGGATCATTAGCCTGTTTGAAATTCTTGCTTTACATCTTAACTGAAAATTTTAAGCTGTTTCATGGTACAACTTGTTGTACGAAGTATAACCTTTCTTTTTTTTTTTATGGTTACTTATGCAAAAATGTGGACTGTTTCATGATTTTTTTGTCATCTTATACTCGTCATCAGTCTTTAAGTTGATATCAACTTTCACAACCAAAAGATGAATAGGATTGCAATAGTTTTCGACACAAAGAAATTCGGTAAACAAACGGCAAACGAAGTGGTTTCGTGGTGTAGTTGGTTATCACGTCAGTCTAACACACTGAAGGTCTCCGGTTCGAACCCGGGCGAAGCCAAAATTTTTTACTTTTAAAAAAGTTTAAACGTAAATTTTGTGAAAAAAAATATTTCGCCGTTGCCGGGGATCGAAGGGTCACCCGCGTGACAGGCGGGAATACTTACCACTATACTACAACGACTTTGGTGTTAAATTTAGAGATATTGTTTATACTGTTTATTATTTAATCAAACTAATTTAATCAGATTAATTATTGTTGGTCTTGAGAATTGGAAGTTCACACGAAAAAAAACTTCTTCTTCCTTTTGCGCCGCGCTCTGTCTCTCTCTCGAAGTTTTTGGTAAAGAAAGCTTCTTCAGCTTTTCTCTTACATAAACTACTTTGTCTCGCATCGCTCCTGGGCGTTTCGTTTCTAGACATAAGCTTTCTCCGTCAGGTTTGTATCAATCGACAGACCTAACTGTCTCCGTTCTTGTCGGAACCTTTACCTAGAATAGTCTCAGTTTAAATCGTATCTAGTCAGCGTCTAATTGTTTCGTCGAAAGCCTTGTTGATTGCTTTATTTTGTTAAAGTTCAAACATTTTTGTAGCGTTATCCTCACTTGGCAGCTCTAGGGTTTCATTCACTAGCACATCAATTTGATTAAAAAATTTAATCTTTTTTATCAGGGTAGAAAGGGGTTTTACAGTGAAGGATGAAGCTTGATGTGAATGTGTTGCGATATCTATCGAAAGATGATTTTCGAGTCCTCACTGCTGTGGAGATGGGCATGCGAAACGTCAGTCTTCTCCTCTTTCTCCTTTCCTTTCTATCCTGGAATTGAATTGTAGGGTTTATTGACTCTGGTATACTGAAAATACTTTCTTTTTGGTATATTTGCAGCATGAGATTGTTCCTTCTGAGCTCGTAGATCGCATTGCTGGTCTCAAGTACGCTCTATCTTGATGTTTTGAATGCTTGCTTTGTTTGTTTTGATTGAAACATATTTGTGTAATTCACTTACCTATTATATTATATTGGACAGACATGGAGGCACTTACAAGGTCCTGAAGAACTTGCTCAAGTATAAGCTTTTGCATCACGACAGATCTAAATGTGAGTGGAGTTAGTCTCTAAATGCATAGTTTGTCTTGGAAACTCGCATCATCTAATTCCTATTTATTTATTTTTATCTTTGGTTCAGATGATGGATTCCGACTCACTTATCTGGGTTACGACTTTCTTGCCATTAAAACTTTGGTTAACCGTGGTGTGTTTACCGGTGTTGGTCGTCAGATTGGTGTTGGTAAAGAGTCTGGTAAGTCTTTTATTTTAGATCCATTGTTAGTGTTGAAGTGATACTTGTCGGTTGCTGATAGTTATGGGTTTGTTTGCATATGTAATAGACATATTTGAGGTGGCTCAGGAAGATGGAACTATTCTGGCAATGAAGTTGCATAGACTAGGGAGAACCTCCTTTAGGGCTGTCAAATCTAAGCGTGACTACCTGAGGCATCGCAGTAGTTTCAGCTGGTTGTATCTCTCCCGTCTTGCTGCTCTCAAGGAGTTTGCTTTTATGAAGGTTGTTGCCTCGTTCCATTGATGTAGGCGTAGCACTATTCTTCTGGGCGTATCATCTTTTAATGTTTGTTTCGCTTCCGAATGAGCAGGCTTTGCAAGAGCATGACTTTCCCGTTCCAAAAGCTATTGACTGCAATAGGCACTGTGTTATCATGTCTCTTGTCCAAGGCTACCCCATGTAAGTACTTACTCTCATATTTATTAGTGGTGCTAGTCACCATCTACACTTACGTTAATGAATTTATGCAATGGATTCTAATTCCCAATAATGTTGATCCATTTGCTTCTCTCACCCTCTAAGAAACAATTATACACCATTGGTGCTGTGAATCACATCTTTCACATTATCATTTATGACAGGGTTCAGGTGAAGCAATTACAGAACCCTGAGACAGTTTTCGAGAAGATTATAGGCATTGTTGTTCGTTTGGCTGAGCATGGTCTAATTCATTGTGACTTCAATGAATTCAACATCATGGTGAGATACTTCATTTATGCATCTATTTGAAGCAGCCTCCTTATATGAGCTATTTAATACTTCTGTAATCATACTAGCTTTTTCCTCTGCTGACTAATAATTTTGATTGACACCATTTGTTTATAGATTGATGATGAAGAAAAGATTACGATGATTGACTTTCCACAAATGGTATCTGTTTCACACCAAAATGCACAGATGTATGTGATGTCTCATCTGTGAATCATGCCTCACTCCTCTCTTTTCATTTTCCATGTTGTGTTCTTGTTTTGTTTATAGATTATTTTTTTTGTCTTTCAGGTACTTTGACCGTGATATCGAATGCATATTCAAGTTTTTCAGAAAAAGGTAAGTCACCAATTGGTTTATTTATTTATATATCATCTGTTCACAGCACCTGGTAGGAAATAACCTCATCCGTACACCCTCCATTTCTGTGAACTCTGGTCCTTTTCTTCCAGGTTTAATATGACTTTCCAAGAAGATAGAGATGAGTCAGATGAGACAGAGGTGGAAGTGGATGAGAACAGCAGACCATCTTTCTATGATATAACAAAAGATGCAAATGCTCTGGACAGAGAACTAGAAGCTAGTGGTTTCACGAAAAAGGAGCAGAGTGACCTCGATAAAGTATGTGAACCTATAATCTCAGTAATAACACTGCTTATCGATCTGGGGGTGTATATACTTAAGAATCATATATAATGATTAATTGCTTCTAGGTTTGCGATAGGCGGCGTAATGTGTCGGTTGTCTTCTAATATGCAGCATTGATCAGTTTCTGCATTGTTTGTGAATTGAATATAGAATGAACATGTGGTTTCTGGCTTGGCTTGTGTAGTTTATTGAAGGTGGGCTTGATAAGAGTAAAGATTCTGACGAGGATGAGGAGTCTGATGATGAAGAGGACACTTGCGAGTCAAATGAAGAAGAAAACCTAAATGAAATGGAATCACTACAGCTGCAAGAGGAGGTATAAAAGAAGTTATTCTCCACTTTTGCCCTTCCTCCTCGTGCTAACACTGTATGCTTGGTATGATGTTGTAGGAGCAGAAAATTCCAGATGGAGTTGAGGCGGAAGCTGAATTGGATGATAATGAGAAAGGCGAAAGCAGTGGAGATGAAAATGAAGCTGGAAGAGATGAGGTTAGTGTTGTCTGTGTAGTATTATACTAACTCAGAGAGTATTGAGTTAACTTAACAAATATGCACCTTCCTTTGCTTCAGGAGCTGGACAAAAAACTGGGCAAGCAAAGACGCAGAGCAATGGCAGCAGCCAGGGGAGGTAGAAAGTCGCAGTCTTCAAGAAACACATACAAGGACAAAGGAGGCCGTTCCCAAAACTCCAAGATCCACAACAACACGAGCGGCTGGTGATGATGATACAACTTTTTACAGCAATTTTGGATACACAAAACTAAAGTAAACAATGCTTAATGGGCCTTTCAATGTTGTAAACGGGCTTATTTTCAATCTTCCAAATGAGACACGAACCAATGTACGAATAGAAAGAGACCTAAATGATATGGGATAAATTTTTTTTTTTTTGGCAACTAATATGGGATAATTTTCTATACAAAACATCTCAATGGATATGGTATTGTAGGGGCAAATCAGAAAATATATGGAAGTCAAGGGAGTAGATGAGAAACGCTCCCTCACTAAGCGGAGATAGAAAATACATTGCAACGGCCAGTGAACTCAACGGTCGGAATTTTAAAACCTATTATATAAAATCTCAACATCTTCTCTCCACATCACTCATCCTCTGAGATTCATTTGTCTTCTTCTCCATTGACTAAGATGATGAAAGACGTATTCAGACCAACCAAATCCGCTCCCTGTTCTCCTGCAAAGCCACTTGGTATCTCCCGAACTCGGTCTGAATCATTTCATGCTATCCACAAAGTTCCTGTCGGAGACAGTCCTTATGTCCGAGCCAAAAATGTTCAGGTGATTACGTCGAAGATAGCACTTGTGTTATGTGTGTGATTTTTTTCCATTTTGTATTATTTATCTGATTGATTATGGATTCAGTTAGTAGAGAAGGATCCGGAGAGAGCAATTCCTCTGTTCTGGTCCGCCATAAACGCCGGAGACAGAGTGGATAGTGCTCTTAAAGATATGGCCATTGTGATGAAACAGCAAGACCGTGCGGAAGAAGCCATCGAAGCCATTAAATCTCTCAGAGTCAGGTGTTCAGATCAAGCACAGGAATCTCTTGACAACATCCTCTTAGATCTCTACAAGGTCCTTCCTTTTCCTCTGTTTTCTTGTGCAACTGCTTTGGGTTTTGTGTATTGAAACGTTGTGTGTTGTTTGCAGAGATGTGGGAGATTAGATGACCAGATTGCACTTTTGAAACACAAACTCTTGTTGATACATAAAGGACTCGCCTTTAACGGTAAACGAACCAAAACCGCTAGGTCTCAGGGGAAGAAGTTCCAAGTCTCTGTGGAGCAAGAAGCCACTCGGCTACTGGGGAACTTAGGATGGGCTTTGATGCAAAGAGACAACTTTGTGGAAGCTGAGGATGCGTACAGGAGAGCTTTGTCTATGGCACCGGACAGCAACAAGATGTGTAATCTCGGTATCTGTCTTATGAAGCAAGGCAGGATTGATGAAGCCAAAGAGACATTGCGACTTGTGAAACCAGCGGTTGTGGATGGTCCTAGAGGAGTGGATTCTCACCTTAAAGCTTACGAGAGAGCGCAACAGATGCTCAGTGATCTTGGTTCTGAGATGATGAGAAGGGGAGGGGATGATAGAGTTGAGCAGAGGAGGCTTTTTGATGCAATGTTTGGGTCTTCCTCTATTTGGCAGCCTCAGCCTTGTAGAGAACAGAGCATGAAGCCAAAGGTGAAGCCGGATTTGAGCAAGGATGGATATGGTGACGAGAACGTGAAGACGAATGTAGTAGTAAACAACCCATCAAGGGTGGATGCAAAACCGTTTGGGTCTTCCTCTACATGGCAGCAGCCTCAGCCTTTTAGAGAACATAACGTGATTCCCAAGGCAAAGCCGGGTGTGAGCAAGGATGGATACGGTGACGAGAACGTGAAGACTAATGTGAATGTGAATGTAAACAACCCATTGCGGGTTGATGCAAAACCGTTCATCTCTTCGAAGATGATCAGCAATAACGAGAAGCTCAAGAGAACGAGATCCTCGAGCCAAACAATGGGAATGTTGAGTTGTGGTGGTGGTGGTGGTGAGGGAGAGACAAACACGAAGAGAAGATTGTCAATGGAGAAGAGAGCGATAGAGTGTGGATTACCAGACAACAAGGAGTTTGAAGAAGCTATGATAATGGCTGTCTTGGGGACAGAGACGAAAGTAGACAAGAGGAGGCTCAAGGTTTTTCAGGATATCACTTTCTCATGTCTAAGCCCAAGAGCCTGATGAGTTCTCTCATCTCTAGCCTATCTATTTTTATATCGTTCTAATTTTATTAGTTTTCTACGTAAAGTTGGGGGTGTGGGTACTTCGTGCTGCCAAAAGGAGATGAGCTCTTAATCTCCTTGTTAATTTTTTGAAAAAAAATGTTTTTGTCAGCTTAAAGTTGCTACATTTTTTTGTTTATTGTTCTTAATTAATGCCATTGACCAGTAATGAAGGTTGAAAGTTATGTTTTTTGCTAATTTACAAGAAGAGGATTAACGAGTCATATCAATGAGACAGGGAACCCTAAGGATCGATTTTTTGTGAAACCCAAACAATGTAATCCTCAGGAGTCAACTCCTTGATAAATACATAAACACACAATCATCAAATTTGTAATCATAATATAAGTTTGGTGTGGTTTCGTTGGAAATCCACAATAGTAGGAAAATATACCGAGAACGTTTCAACGCCATTTTTCCCGGGCAAAAGCTAACTAACCAACTAACTAACTAACTAACTCTTTGTTCTCGTTTCTGTCACTTTTTTTTGTTGTTGTTGTTACTTTCCCTCTTTCTTTGGGCTAATTGGGTTTCTAATTTTCGGGACAAAGTTTGCTTCTTTCGTATCGTATCCCCGCAAGAATGCTCAGATGGTCGATTGAGGTTGAGCATCCAGAAGAATAAGAAGAAAATTAACAGAGGATCTCCAATTCAAGGGCCTCTTTTTTGAAGATCTAAAAGGCTCAAAATCTCTGAGCTTTTTTTGTTTTTGTTTTGGTTTTTTTTTTTTTTCACTGAAATTTTTACAAATAATCTACGAGTAGAGAAAAAAAATGAGCGCTTCGAGATTTGTAAAGTGTGTGACGGTTGGTGATGGAGCTGTCGGAAAAACATGTTTGTTGATTTCTTACACTAGCAACACTTTCCCTACGGTTCTTTCCAACTTTTACCCTCTTTCATGCTCTTGTGTTCTTTCTTTAAATAGATTTTCATCTCAACAAACAACATCTCATCATGGTTCTTTCTTTTCTAAACATCTACAGGATTATGTGCCCACCGTTTTTGATAATTTCAGTGCAAATGTGGTGGTTAATGGAGCCACCGTCAATCTTGGATTGTGGGATACTGCAGGTTCTTCATATAAACTTTTCTTGTTTTCTGACATTTTGATTTTTGAATCTGAGTTTTTATGATTTAAAAACAGGGCAAGAGGATTACAACAGATTAAGACCACTAAGCTACCGTGGAGCAGATGTTTTCATATTGGCTTTCTCCCTTATCAGTAAAGCCAGTTATGAAAACGTCTCCAAAAAGGTAACTTAATCCATCCATCAAAGATCTTGGTGATATTAGTGTTGTTAACTCTCTCTTTCTCACACAGTTCACAATTGTGTGTGTTGCAGTGGATCCCGGAGTTGAAACATTATGCACCTGGTGTCCCCATTATCCTTGTTGGATCAAAGCTTGGTGAGATTTCATTATTTTGCTCATCTTTTAATGGCTAGTTTGTGACACAAGGTGGGTATGTGTGTGTGTGTTGCTGCTCATATCTCTCACAGATCTTCGAGATGATAAGCAGTTCTTCGTCGACCATCCTGGTGCTGTCCCAATCTCTACTGCTCAGGGAGAGGAGCTGAAGAAGCAAATAGAAGCACCTTCTTACATCGAATGCAGTTCCAAATCTCAAGAGGTATTCTTTTTTTTTTTTTTTTGGTTAGTGCATTACCAGTGTTGATCACTCTTAACGTTAATCTTATAAATGGTCTGAGTGCAGAATGTGAAGGCAGTGTTTGACGCGGCCATACGAGTGGTGTTGCAACCTCCGAAGCAGAAGAAGAAAAAGAGCAAAGCGCAGAAGGCATGCTCCATCCTATGAAGATGATTTGGACATCTCTGTTTTTATTTGTGGTTTTTGGTATTATTAATCTTCTAACACTGCATCAATGTGTTAATGACACTGCATCAATGTGTTAATGGATGATAAACACCCCAAGTTTGGTTTGGTCTTTTTTATGTTCTTAATACTAATGGAGTTTTGTTCGAACCTAACATCTTTTGCTTCTGCAAATTCAGTCATATGCACAATTAGCACAGGAACCATGTTATGATCGGCTTAACTGCTTTCTTGTTTGTACATGTACAATTTTAGCTTCATTTTAGTGATAATTCAAATACTTATTAAAAAAAAAAAGGAAAGAGAGAGTTGAACTGAACAAGAAACTAATTTACAAGTTAAACAGGCATGGTAATGCAATACTATAGATGATGACTTAAACTTAAACAAGTGCGTTCAAATACGGACAGAGAATAATAACTTACTTTCCTAAAGTTAAACCATCATCATCGGCACCTAATATGTCTTTGCTAAGATGTCTCTGCTTATGTATTGAGAGTTATCGCAGGACAAACATGTCTCCAATCCATATTACGGTGAGGAAACACGACTAGTTAGTACCTTGGCCATAGCTTTGCCTGTTTCCATCAAAACCTTCCTGTTTGCAGACTTGCAGTTCCAGAACCATAAGAGCAACCTTATAGGTTAGGATTCTCTGATCATATGTTCTGCTTTTCAAGGAACAACTTTTAAAGTTTTCCATCTTCTTGGCTCAAGCTCTCGAAGTAATTAACCGTACTCCATAGAACAAGATCCTCTTATGGGCACATGACATAGATCGTTGCGATTCAATTCACATCACCTCAAATTTTTCTTCTTGTAGATTTGCAAAGTTTAAAGGTTTGTGAAGTTGTCGTATTGTTTGGTTAAATACAACTAAAGAGGCTATTTCTAAAGTCCCACATCGGTCAGGTAAAGCAAGTTAGTCATAAGCTTAGCACTATAAAAAGGCAGCCAAGCCTTGCTAACAAATCATACCTTTCTCGGCCTTTTGGCTAAGATCAAGTGTAGTATCTGTTCTTATCAGTTTAATATCTGATATGTGGGTCATCGGCCCACACGATATTAACTCTATTTTTTTAGGGAGGATGCCTGACAATATAGCTTGCTATATGGGCTTTCAAGAGTCGCCCATGCGTTGCACTACTCCACGGACTGGCTCAACCCACCAAAACATTAGTTTAAACTAACAATCTTTAACTATGTCCTAACCACTTGCTCTCGCACTCGTGCAACCACCTCTTTAGTTCTGCTCACTAAAGAAGATTCTTATAATATGAACTTTAGAAGTACAAATAAGAAAAAAGCCAATGTGCATCACATATTAGGTTAGAGGATCTCATTCCGCTTCTTGCTCTCTTGATATCTACTTTTAGTCTGTCTTAGTTCTGTAGATCTGGTTACCTTCCGCTCCAGCTGGACAAGGGCTGTACATGCGTGTATCCCTGAGATCACAACGTTATATATATACTTGTTCCAATCACCTAGCCTCCTTATAGATTCATCCTGCAATATAAACACATAGAACCTGCACTTTAAGATTCACCTGCTTCAGGGAGGTTCTATAAGTCAAAACAGTTGGAGTCACAGGATGCGTTTTCTGATTAACCCATCAATCATCTAATGTAGACATGTGTACCTAAACTTCCCAGACATCTGAATTTCTCACCGTGTACTGTAAGTTCTGTTAGCTCCAGCACACATAAACAATTGACTATAGTTAGATCTTCCACTTCACGAAAAAGTACTTCCAAAACTCAGAGTCATCGCTCATATGTATTATGTAATATGAAAGAGAGAGTAGAACTGAACTAGGCAAGAAACTAATTTACAAGTTAACCTGGAATTATAATGCAAGACTCAGAGATGATGACTTAAAACTTAAACTTAAGCCAGTGCCGTCGAAGTCAGACAGAGAATAAAGCTAACAGGAACCTAACCATCATCATGCATGTGCTGTCAGTGGCCTCTTTGCTAATGTCTTGACTCTTGAGTGCTACTGGCAGGAAAATACGATGTACCCATCAGCAGGTGAGATCTCGCAAGCCTTAAAGCCTGTTGTGGCAGCATGTGCACATCTCTCCAATTCATATTACGGTGAGGAAAACCAGACTGGTTATTACTTTTGCCATAGCTCTGCCTGTTTCCATGGTTATGATCCTCAAGATGATCAAAACCTTCTGTTTGCAGTTTCAGAACCAAAAGAGCAACCTCTTTGGTTAGGATTCTGATCTTACGTACACTGCACACGACATAGATCGCTGAGATTAAATTAACACCGCCTCAAATTTACTTTTCTTGATTTGCAAAGATTCGCGAAGTTATAGTAGTTCGTTTAAAGATTACTAAGAAGGCTATTTTTAGTGTCCCACATCGTAAGATAAAGAGAGTTTGGTCATGACCTTAGCACTATAAAAAGAAAGCCGAGTAGTAGTTTCAATTCATACCTTTCTCGGCCTTTTGGCTAAGATCAAGTGTAGTATCTGTTCTTATCAGTTTAATATCTGATATGTGGGCCATCGGCTCGCTTGATATTAACTTTATTTTTTAAGGGAGGGAGCCTATCAAGATAGCTTGCTATCTGGGTTTCCATGAGTCGCCCATGCCTTGCACTATAGCAAGGGCCTGGCTCAACCCACCAAGCATTAAGTTCAACTCTTTAACCTGGTCTTATTACTTGTAGTAGGCATGCAGCCTATCACGAAACCAAGCAAGGAAACAAAACGCCCTTACCAAGCAAGGAAACAAAACGCCCTTTTGTTATCTCTTTAGCTGTTTCCATCTCTCACGGGACCACATCTCTCCAAAATATGTTTGAGACAGTGTATGTCCTCCTTCCTGCATTGGCTGCAAGCACTTGACATATACTGAACATTTATATAAAAACGTACATTCTTGAAATACGAAAACAAAGATTCTTATTAATGAAACATTAAATGGTCAAACCAATCACACAACGTGAATATTGTGAATCAGAAGAAGGCCACAAGAGGTAGGAGAAGCAGGAGTTGAGATGCGAGAGAGATGAGATTGGCTGCACCGCATGTTCAAGGACTTCTGGTGGAGTCGAGAAGGTCAACTAGGGGCGGTGTATCACTAAAAAAAAACAGAGGATGAGGAGAACGAAGTAGTGAGGCTCGATACTCTTGGTGATAAAGGAGCTTCAATCTTTGGTGGTGGAGGGATCGTAGATATTATGCTTTCATCTTCAAAACCTGGCAGTCCAATGTAGTTTTAAGCCGGCACTGTCCCTAAACCCAGCAATTAAGCTAACAGGAACCCACCCATCATCATCATCACCTAAGATGTCTTTTCTAAGATGTCCTATCAGCAGATGAGATCTCGTAAACATTAAAGCCCGTTATTGCTGCATGCGCACATCTCTTGAATTCTATTAAGGTAAGGAAAACCAGACAGACTGGTTACTGTATTACTTTTGTCATAGCTTTGCCTGTTTCAAAGGTTATGATCCCCAAGATGATCTTATGTTTGCAGTCCCGGAACCATAATAGCAACCTCTTCGGTTAGGATTCTGATCTTACGTAAAATAAACATGATATTAAAGCAAACCGTTTTGGTTGAAGAAAACTAAGAGCACCTTTATCGCAGGTCTCTTGATTTTGGTGTTTTTTAATTTTTTTTTTCTTTTTTGTTCGATTTTAAAAAAAAATTAAAAAAAAAACTAATCGCAGACCGTCACATGTCAGTGGAGTCCGCGAAAAACTCGGAAACCCCAACCAAAACGTATCTTGCTCTGGCGACTTTTCTCTTCCTTTTCTCTTTGGTTCCCACCACCCTTAGAAACCCTCCAAATAACCGCGATAAATGTGCTCTAAAAAGGCTATTTCTCAAGTCTCACATCAATGAACTAAACAAAATTGGAAATAAGCTTAACAATATAAAAAGGATCGCCGAGCTGAACTAACAAATCATACCTTTCTCGGCCTTTTGGCTAAGATCAAGTGTAGTATCTGTTCTTATCAGTTTAGTATCTGATATGTGGGTCATCTGTCTGCTTGATATTAACTTTATTTTTAAAGGGAGAAAGTCCATCAAGATAGCTTGCTATTTGAACTTCCACGAGTCGCTCATGCGTTGCACTATAGCAAGAACCTGGCTCAACCCACTAAAGCAAAGTAAACCTTCTACTATGACCACTGTAGGCCATACGCATCCTAACATGTTGCGTTTCAAACATCAATATCTTTATCCACTTACTGGACCCAGTATCTCTCTAACTCATGCTTGAGATATTGTATCTCTTCATTTCTGCATTTTCCGCAGGCAATTGACATATCTCAAACATACGTTCTTGTAGCAGGGAGATAAGATACGATTACTCGCTCTAATCTCCTTAAAACGACCATGGTCACTTATTTGTCTTTTGAGAAACGAATCTCTATTCAAGTATGGCTGTATGGGAATGTCTCAAATACTTGCTCTAATAAGATCACCATACAAGGCATAACAAACTAAAAAGAGAATCACAAGAAGTTTATAAAATTAAGGAAACACAAGGCAAATACAAAACAAGTCATACAAACTAAAAAGAGAAATGCTATATATCATAGTGAAAACATCCAGGCTCTAATACATTTATATATATTTAACCATTCTATTGGTGTTTCAAAACAAAACAAAACAAAAAATAAGCGTTCTATTGAAGTCTCTGCGTTCAGTGTGTTGCTGATTGAGTAAGTAGTATTAATCGTGTTGACCTCAGTGTATATACTCTTGGAAATCAAAAATATCTAAGTACTTACAAAGAATAAACTCCAAACTTGTTGGTGCATATCCGTGTAAAAAAACCGTTTAGTTGATGAGGTTAACGTTTTGTAGCCCGAGATCGATCGATATGGCGATTTGTGTGAAAGAGGAGTTGTTTTTGCTGTTGTTGTTGTACGGCTATGTATGCATAAATCGTCTATGAAGATGTGAAGATCAAGCCTTGGTGCTTGGGAAATTGGGGAGAAGGTCAAGGCAGTGTATGAAATGAAGGTCGTGGACAAGAGGATTCCCGGTTCTCTTAGGTGGAGACCCTGCGTACCACTCTATTGTTCCACCTTCTATCGGCTGCACCTACCACAGTATAATTTATATTTAATTAATTAACACTCATGCATGCATTGCAAGCTTGGATCCCGTTTAATACCAGTGTCATTATGCCATTCTTTTGTTTTGTTATAATCATTTATATTGGAATCCGTATATTAAAATGGTATTTAATTGCTGAGAAAGCAAGTATGGATGTATGACCTTATCGATTATGTTGAGAAGACCGCTTTTTCCCTCCGAACTTTGTTGACTGATTGAGGCAGAAACATGTAGGGCATATATATCATGATGAAATTCCAAGAAATATAAAGAAAGTATGCATGGGAGAATTATATATAGGCTAATATTTGCTTTCGATTAACTAAAAACGAAGCTACGTTTATTTCTTCTGCCTATCTATTAGAGAAAAATAAAAACCTTTAAAGCATTTTCTAGTTTTCCATCAAATATTTTTTTGTTTGTCAAATGGAAACGTTGCCGTTCAAAAACAAAAAGTGAAATGGGAACGCAAGATACCAAACGTAATTAAAAGCAAACATATACAAACAATCTAGACCACATAATTGAAAACAAATATATACAGACAATCTAGACCATATAACTGAAAACATATATATATACAAACAATCTATACCATATAAATGTAATTGAAAACAGATATATAAAAACAATGTAGACCATATATAGTGTTACCAGTTGGAAGAGTGTAGTGAACATGAGAGAGGCTTGAGGAAATCAGGAAGAGAAGGACACACACGACGTGGCTTAGGACAAAGTGGTTGATTCCTTGTCGTCGTCGTCGTCTCCGAATGATGTTGCATATTTTCTCGTTTTTTACTCTCTAAATCCAAAGAGCAGCTAGTAATTATTTAAAATTGATCGTTTGTTATACTGGAGTCTGAAAATTAGTGCGACTCTATATATATACACAAGACAGAAAAACACAACAATGTAATTCGTTAAATTTGTAGTGATGAAGCCAAATTTGGTTATTCTCAGACAAAACACTAAAAAGAAAACGTGACAAATTTACACGTGTGGAGTTTCTGTGACTCCTCTACGTCTTGGTAAAGAGTGAAAGTAGGGCTGATCTTCTTGACCACTCCCCCTCGTTTTTCTTTGCTTACTCCTTTCACTTGTATAGATTTACTGGTTATACGGCCCATCATGCTCTCTGAGGCCCATTACTATTTATTTTTAAAATGATATATGGAGGGAGAGAAGAAGAAGAGGGGAAACTGGGAAGCACATGGGAGAAGTGAAGAGGAAACGGGAAAAGAAGTGCAGCTGGTCAGGTGCAGGTGGAGATGGAGGTGGAAGTTGATGTGCACACGTATGTCCTTAATGAGACAGCTAACGTTAAATGATGTCACTAAATCACGTGTCTCTCCTCAATCACTCACAGATATTCCACCTTTTTTTAACTATCAATCTTCTTCGACCAACACAACAACACACGCTTCTCTTTCCTTTTACTTCATGGAACTTCTCTTCTCTAATAACCCCTCAAATTTTCGTTTTGAGTTATTACGTGTTTGGTATTTATTCAGTAAGGACAGACAAAATATAGATGAAATTAAAAAAAAAGATGAAATTTGATTCATCTCATTCGTAATTTTATAAATCATGACAATATTAATATTTAGTATTTGTTATCATGATTATGTTATCATAAATATTAAAAAAATTGGTGTTATCATGACTATGCTATCACAGCTAGAGAAACAACAACACTCATTTTAAGATTCTAAGAAAATTATCGACTATAGTCTAACACATATGAAAATTTCATAAAAATTTTTGTTTTAAAAGATTATTTTTAAATAATGTTTTTCTTTATTATAAAATATTATTGTTTTATATTGAATTTTAAAATTTTATTTTATTTTTGTTAATAAAATATTTTATGACAGACATATTTTTGTAAAATATTGGAAGACCGGATACCTGAGTAATAATGGAATAGTAGATACAAATAAAAGAAAGTACTAATAATAATAAAAAGACAAAACGGGACTAATCATGAATATGTTCAAAATTTCGAAAGTATTAGAAAGATAGAGGACCCGTTCTGCAAAAGAAAAAAGGACAGAAAAAGTCAATATGAGGAAAAAGAAGGGTCAGGTATAGAAAATCTGATCTCAGTGATCAGGATTGGATTGTCTGGTTACAAGCACTGGAGCCCTTCTCCTTCTCCTTCTCCTTCTCTTTCGTGGAGAGAGGCACGACTCCAAACTCCTTCTTAACTTCATTTCTCTGGATCTGATTCGGATCTATCATTCTCTCTCTCTCTTTCAGATCTCAATCGTCGTCTGTTAATTCTTCTCTCTTGATCGTACTTGTTGACTCCCAAGTCTGCAGCTTTACTTCTGCAGGTAACCACCCACTTCTCGAGTATTGATTTTTAATTCTAGTTGGTTATAGTATATACCCTTTTGCTCTATTGAATCGCAGATTCATAAAGCTGAATCCTTTACCACTTGGTTTGATACGTATGTGGAGGAAGAGAAAGAGGGTTTCTTTGATGACATGAGGGATGTTAGCAACGTTAATGAAACTACTGAGTGCTTGTCTGTGGCCTTCCTCGGGCAAGTCCTCCTCTGATTCAACAGGGAGACAAGATGGGTTGCTCTGGTACAAAGACTCTGGTCAACACCTGCTCGGCGAGTTCTCAATGGCTGTTGTTCAGGCCAACAATCTGCTCGAGGATCAGAGCCAAGTTGAGTCTGGCCCTTTGAGTACACTTGATTCTTCTGGTCCTTATGGAACTTTTGTTGGAGTATATGACGGTCACGGCGGCCCTGAGACCTCACGCTTTGTTAATGATCATCTCTTTCAGCATTTAAAGAGTGAGCATAAAACTGAATGATATTTTGTATTTTGCTTTATTGGACCGACCGTATTGAAACTGAAAGTCTTGTTTGAATCTTGTAGGATTTGCAGCAGAGGAAGCCTCTATGTCGATGGATGTGATTAGAAAGGCTTATGAGGCGACGGAAGAAGGGTTCCTAGGGGTTGTGACAAAGCAGTGGCCGGTGAAGCCGCAGATTGCAGCGGTTGGGTCTTGCTGCTTGGTGGGTGTTATCTGCGGAGGGATGCTCTACATCGCTAACGTTGGGGATTCCCGTGCAGTTCTTGGAAGGGCTGTGAGGGCCACAGGTGAGGTTATCGCGCTTCAGCTCTCAGCGGAACATAACGTGAGCATAGAGAGTGTTAGACAGGAAATGCACTCCTTGCATCCGGATGACTCGCATATTGTTGTTTTGAAACACAACGTGTGGCGCGTTAAGGGACTTATTCAGGTACATTTCTCATTTTAAATTATGTTTGTTCCTTTTCCACGCATGATAAACTCTGGAGATGGAATTGGGCAAGGCTTAAGATATGTTTGTTATCCTTTGCAGATATCTAGATCCATAGGCGACGTGTATCTGAAAAAGGCGGAGTTCAACAGGGAACCATTGTACACAAAGTATAGACTCCGCGAGCCGATGAAAAGACCAATCTTGAGTGGGGAACCGTCGATAACAGAGCATGAGCTCCAACCACATGATCAGTTTCTGATATTTGCTTCAGACGGTCTATGGGAGCAGCTTAGCAACCAAGAAGCTGTTGACATCGTTCAGAACCACCCACGAAACGTGCGTTAGGCTCATTTCCCCCCCCCCCCCCCCCCCCCCCCAAGTAAAAAAAAACTTTATTACAAAACCAAATATTGACTCTGACATATGGCTGTGTGAATCATAAACGCAGGGGATCGCACGTAGACTGGTGAAGATGGCACTGCAAGCTGCAGCGAAGAAGAGAGAAATGAGGTATACTGATCTGAAGAAGATAGAGAGAGGCGTGAGGAGGCATTTCCATGATGACATCACTGTGGTGGTCATCTTCCTTGATACCAATGTGGTGAGCTCTTCCAAAGGACCTTCTCTTTCTATCCGAGGCGGCGGTATGACTTTCCCCAAGAAACTCTAAAAGCTGCTTCCTCCCTCTTTTTTAGATTCTCATCTTTTGTAGCTGCGTATAAAAATGTGTTACTCTTTGTTGGTATAAGAATGTATAATTTGTAACGTGAAAGTCGCACACTACTGACGTTTGGAGCTCGATTCCAGCAATCATTAATTTTTATTTATTCAGCAAACTTTGTGTGTAATGATGATGTAATTGTTGTTGATGGTGAATGAATGTAGCAGGCGTCTCTTATGTCGTATGTTTTGTAGTGCAATAATTCTCTATACTGAGGAGTTTTTAATAATGATTTACTTTAAACTGTTGAATGTTTACGACAGGAGATCATTCATGTCCTCGTTGCAGGTCCATTTTTTGCACTCCGTTTCTCTCCTTTTCTCAGTGTTTAAAACAAGTGTCTCATCACTTAGCTTTCAAGTGTTAACAGGCTAAGTTCATTTGATAATTAACGATTTATAATGCAATCCACGCCATCTTTAATGTAAACCTAGCTGGATACTGAAGTTTCTGCTGCTGTTGAGAATTAGTTCACATTCCACGCCATTATATGACTACCATAAGGCGCCATACATGTTGCAAGTTTTTGCCAGTTTTACTCTAAAAAGTACATACTCAAACTCGATCTTTAATTGTTTCTGAATCTTTTTCTTCATCCAGTGTACAAAGGAGGCTGACCCTGTTCTACTTGTTTTGGTTCTAAGTTGAAGCTTATATCTGAACTCGAAATAAACTAGTGAGGAATTTGAGAATAGTTTGCAGAAACCTAGTCAACACAGTAGATCCTATTTTGCAGCCATGTAGAGAGAGAGAGAGATAAAGATTGAACTCAAGCGTGAGTACTGAGTATTATTGGCATTTTCTTTACATATTATTTTTCGTATTTAGTTGCTTAGTGTTATTTTAGTAAGACATTGATATTAAAGAAGAATGAAGCATGTTGATAATGAGTAGACCAAGAGCTGGTACAGTAGAGAGTTTTGATATATCTTTTCAAGTCATAAGTAAAAATATTTGGGTAGAGAGAGAGGTAACGTGTGTTGTGCATGAATTTATGGCAATGGTGGTGGACCGGAGAGGTTAATGTAGCTAAAAGAAGTAAATACATATGGGTGTGCAATAGTTCTTACTTCCCACCCATACTAACCAGACAAAAAAAAAGAGAATCTGGTTTTTACGAAGCTCTGGTGGTACAATGTGGCATTAAAAGGTTTCGCTTGAGAATCTTCAATGGGAAGAGAGAGAGAGAGAGAGAAGGGTCATTAGGGTTCATAACTGGCTTGAGGTTGTCAAAAGCAGAAAGACAGAGAGAGAGAAAGAGAGGGCCTACTAAAAAAAGAAGCAGTAAGACCATTAATGATTTGCAGGCAGCCAGTGTCCCCATGTCCTTCTGCGAGATTCCCTCATATTTATTATAGAGAGCAAGAGCATCTTCGATGTTGTTTTAACTTCTTCTTCCAATCTATTTTGGTCATATATATTTTTTAAAGAAATTGTTACGAACCTCAAGAAGGAAAGTTAGAGGAGCTGACAAAGGAGAATAGGTTCTCATTGCATAGCCAGTTTAGTTTGGATCGATGGATACATCATACATGTGTAATGGAAGTTGAAATAAGGAAGGAGAGAGAGAGAGAGAGTAAAGTGGGTGATCTAGCTTTTGAGCATTGGTAGTAGATATGGTTTTAATGCTCCATACCTTCCATTGCCTTCTCTCATCATACCCTAATTTAATTCCCTCTCCTTTATAACTCCCACCACAGACATTCCCACTTTCTCCTCACACTTCCCCTCACGCTGTCTATCTTTTTTTTTTATTATTATTTACTGGTTTCCTCTGAATCAGCACGAAAGAGTCCCCTTTGATATTGGCCTGGTTCATTCAGATCTTCTTGAACCACAATATGTATTCCTCTTAGATATCTGATTGAGCCGCGCCAATATCTCAGTGCTCTCTCGTCTCTATGTTTCTGTTTCTTTTAGATCTACCTTATATAATTATATCAATTGACTTTTGCTTATAGTCTCCAGATTCTTAAAGTTCAAGTCATTCACCAGACAATATAGTGTGTCTCCATGGAAGCCTTACTCTTTCTTCCCATCCAAGGTACCACTAGCTTCCGTCCCAAGTATAAAGCTCTTCCACTGCTTGTGATTAGGATAATCTATGGATCCTTTCAGAATGTATATTGCTTACTACTTTTCATGAAAAAAATTCGAGAGAATGTCAGCCAGACTGATGTTGTTTATGAGTAAAGTTGCAGGGTGTTATGGTTAACAAGTTACATATACAGAAGTCACAAACCCGTAAGTTTGTTTGAATGGGCAATGATGTTATGTATACATGTCACAATCACAAGAGAGGTAGAAGAAACAATGGCAAACTTTAGGATTAGGTCATGAAATTAATGGGAGAGAATCTAACGAGCACGAGCAAGCATACAATGTAAGGCTATTCTAGCTTGTCTCCTCACAAGCACTCCTCTCGCCACCCTCTAGAAGCTTCACAAGACTCTTGAGTGCTCTAAACGCTCTCCTTCCCTACATCATTTGTAATGGTCAACTTTAAACAAGGTTTTGAATTTAAATGTGTTTATCTCTTACTGGGATATTGGCTAAGAAGTTTCCTCCTTACGACACCAAACAATCTTTTTGGAGTTAGCCATATTGGGGAAAGCACTTGTTTCTGCTTTGGTTTTGTTTTAATAAACAGAAACGTGGAGAAGGAAACGTAAACAGTAAATAAAAGTGAAGACGTTGGCTTTTAAGGGAACGAGATGATTTGCTCTCCATTTTTATTTGTTTATCTTTAAGATTCTTAACGAAGGAACGTGCTCGCATGCTCGTTTCTTTCTAGTTTCTACTTGATTATGTTTGCCTTTTTTTCATTACTTTTGAAGACAAGAAAAGTGTTTGGTCTTCTTTACATTTAGTTAATACTTTCCTGCCAACAAAATAAAGGAACGAAGCTTCTTTAGATTTTTGACTTGAACCAGAGTTGAACGTTAGAACATCATCATTTTATACCTTATTTATTATTTTGTTTTTAATTACTTTAAAGTTTTTTTTTTAATGTTTTCAAGTAAAGTTTTACGTATCAAATAATAATATGCTTCGCCACTGAACTTAACCATGCATCAGAACATAATAGGACACCCTCATATCGTTAATCGTTCTGAAAAGTTTGGCTATCTTATTTAACATTTACACCCAAAGAAAAACAAAAGTTTTGGCTATCTTTGGATTTGAAGTCTGCTCATCCTCCCAATCAGCATCTTGGACCCACGAAACTTAAATCGTGGGCGCATCCAAAATTTGCGCCTATTTATATATAATCTGATAAAAAAAAACTGATACCCCAAAATTTGGGCCTCTTAAAGCCCGTAGCTTTATAAATTTTCTTAATGGGCCTAGTTTCGCAAAAGAAGCCCACCTAAAGTAGGCCTCGCCATTCGGGTCTTCGGATCGGGTTCGGGCTGGATCTTGTCGGGTCCGAGTTCTTCAACTCCTGGAAATTTAGACCTATTTGGATAACTATGATTTTTCGGATCGGTTCTGGGTCGGGTCTTGTTGGATCCGGGTCGGTTCGGATCTATAATTAAAATACCTATAATTTTCGGATTCAAGTCGGATCCGGATCGGGTTCGGGTATTTAAAATATAAAAAGAAAATGAAATACTCAAATTCCATCGAATTTAGTCAAAATTTATCATATATATCTAAAATTTTACAAAATAACTTAAAATAAACAATTAATAATTAAAATAGAACATTTTTAATTATGTATTTTACATGTTAAACTTCATGTCACTTGAAAATATTACAAAATAATAACAAATATTGTAATAAAAAGATATTTTAAAATTTTTAAGTCGAGTTTGAATTGGTTTTAATTGGGTTGGGTCTATTCGGATTTGATTCTTTTCGGATTCGGATTTATTCGGGTCGGTTCTTTTTGGATCCGGATCTATGCAGATAGAAGAATTTTAGACTCAATCGATACTGATAAATTTTCGATTCAATTTCTGGTCGGGTATTTTCGGGTTGGTTCCCGGTATTTGGATCCAGTTAAAATGCCCAGGCCTTGTCTTCCCCAAGCTCGAACACATCTTGTTCTCATCTCCATTTTGTCTTGTTTGCGGTTCAAGAGAAAATCAGGCAATGGCCAACTAATAATCTAATCTCAACTCTCTCTCTCGCTCTGTCGATTTTGGACAACTACAACAAAGTCTTCAAGATTGCATCTTATTCTGTCTTCGTGCGGGATTCTCCCTGCCTCTGTCTCCCTCCCAATGTTTGCCTAAGAGAGAGTCAACCATGGGCGTTTGGTGCCCTGTTCTTGGAACCAGGGACGGTCTTCTCCTCAACCTTCCTTGCCTCTCTGATCCTGGTAACACCTAATAATATTAATGTCTCCTTCTTTGGATCCACTAACTCAAATTGGTTTTTTAGTTCGAAGATCTTCTCTGTTTCTAAAATTGGCACTAGTAGCTCTACACCTCTTCTTCATCGGCTTTCTTCTCGTTTTCGATGCTGAATTCATTGACAAAACTAACCTACATCCATGGTACTTTCCTCATCTCTTTTAGCTTAATTCAATCACCTCTCACCTTTTTCTTTTTTAAAAAATTCTGTTAACAGGTACATGTCCTCTTACTTCTTCTTGTTCTCTGTCACACTTCTCCAGTACTTCCTCACTTCTGGCTCTTCACCTGGGTAATCTAAACTATATGCTTTGGTTCTGCAATTGAGACAACACACCATACGGTTACTAAAGCTTCTTCCTTTTGTTTTTTGTCTATTAGGTATGTTATTGATGCAATGAGGGATGTTGACGAGACCAATGCAATGTACAGAAACGCACCTACTACATCTTCTTTGTAAGACTTGTTACTATCCTTGTTGAACACTTCACAAACTTTTATTCAAGTTGGATGGTACAAGGGATAGAAGTGGATTCTACTTTACTTGTGTCCGTCACAACTCAACAAGTGATGGAACTGAATTCTACTTAGCTTCTGTCTGTCACACTGTTGTGTTAATACTTTTCCTTGTGTCGTTATTTAAGCGAAGGCAACAACATGCTTCCAGAAAAAGTGGGAGTGTAGTTATTACTGTGGAAGGCAGAAGGACTCCAACTTCCTGGCAGAAGATGGTTATGGACTTGTACCCTCCACGAACATCCTTAAGGTACATTTTCAACTTCAATCGAGGCTTCCTACTGCATGAAACAACTCAGCTTTTGAGTTGTAACTATTATTAGTAGGAAGGTGTGTTACTAATACTGTAATAATGTTTCTATTATAACCTGCAGAAATTTGACATGCGGCTATTGTCATGTGGAGCAGGTAATGTTTCAGTCTCCTATGTCTCATTTGGCCAATGTAGACTATGTAGTTGCTCAACTTTTTTTTTTTACCGTATTCGTTCAAGTGTTTCCTCTCTACATATTTCACAGCCCCCGCGAGCCAAACATTGTCATGATTGTGATCGATGTGTTCTTCAGTTTGATCATCACTGCGTTTGGTTGGGAACTTGTGTAGGCCAGAAAAACCATTGTAAATTCTGGTAAAGCCTAAGTTGCACTCTGTTACAATTGTCCAATCATGTTAGAGATACCACAATTTTAGGTTTGATGTTTTGTTTTGTTTCCATGACATCAGGTGGTACATCTGTGAAGAGAGTGCTCTATGCATCTGGACACTTATCATGTACATTGACTACCTGACTAACGTAACCAAGCCTTGGTATAACACTTTTTTTCATCTCCTTCGCTTGTTTTGGCCAAGTTCTAAGCAGATCCTAATGCGTTGAAACATGAATTAATGTGAACAGGTGGAAGAATGCAATTATCATACTACTGCTTGTCATATTGGTGATCTCCTTGATATTTGTGCTGCTTCTTTTGCTTTTTCACAGGTGTGTGTGTATTCACATCTTGATACTTTCCGCAATCTCATAGGTGTTGTCTAACTGCTTACGTTGGTTGTCCTGCAGCTACCTCATTCTTACGAATCAAAGCACTTATGAACTTGTGAGACGAAAACGTATTCCCTACATGAGGTATTCGAACCTAGTTTCTTTGTATAAATGTTTTAAAATGTTTCTGTTGATGGGTTGTTTACATTGGTTATGTGATAACAGAGCATATGTGTTTTGTTAGGAATTTTCCGGAGCGAGTGCATCCTTTTAGCAGAGGAATCAAGAGGAATCTATACAACGTCTGTTGCGGCAACGATACTCTAGACTCATTGCCCACTGCCTACGAACTTGAGGATAGATCAAGATCATCCTCCTACACTTGCTTAGATATCTTGAAATGTCGTTGTTGCTAAGTTCTTTTTCTTTTGTGGGTTTAAACAGTGAAGGTAACATGTTTTGTCTAAAATACGAGTGAAGTTGTATACACATGCACATGGAATCCAGTGAATAAAGATCAAATCATATATGCAAAGAGACTATGTTCAAAAGAGAGACTCTAGCTTGGATCATACGCCTGTACAAGCTTTCAAGCGTCTCCTCCAGATCCTCAACTACAATATCTACGTTATCTAAGCTGGTGCTCAAAGACTTGATTCGTTCCTTCTTTACCTCTTTCGCCATGCAGAATCTCTGTAGTTCTTCGTCCATCAACTGGTACTCGTTTCTGTGTCCTCTCTCAACTTGATCGCCTGTATTGGTAACGTTCTTGATCACCAGTTTGGTAACTAAAGCCCACTTAGAAGGTCTAGGCTTTGGTACTGATGTGGATAAGGACAACAAGACTGTCCTAAAGGAAAGACATGTTTGGGAACAAACTTGTCGGAGCAGTGTGATCAAATGATGAGTTGGCCCTGAGTAGGAGTGATCGGCTTGTTTGAGCAACAGAAGCAGCTTAGCGAGATCCTTGTGAACAGCTTTCCTGGATCGGATAAAGGAATTAACGTGGCGGCGGATGGCAGAATCTCCACCGTGTCTCCTCCGTCTGAAAGCAGAACGGAGGTCACGGAGACAGTCCTTGATGCGGCAAGTGATGTCTCTTAGCTTGGAACACAAGTCAAGGTGTACAAGGGAGAGATCAAGAAGATGAGCGAAGAAAGAGTGATGAGGGAGTAGTAATGAAGAAGGTGATTCGTTGAAGAGATGAGAGACAGAGTCATAGAGCTGTGAGAGAAGTGAGAGGCTGTTGTTATTATTATTATTATCTGTAGGTAGCTTGTTGAGGAGGAGTTGGATATGGTTGAGACCATTTGAGTGTAGCCGAGCTGGTAAGCTAGAAGATCGAACGTGGTAGGAGGCAGACATTGATAATGGGTTTTGATAATAGAGAAAGCTTTAGCTAGAAAGAGGCTGAACTTGAATATAAATAGAGCTAGGGATAGAGAGAGAGATAGATAGGTCAAATGAAATAGTAAATAGACTTGTGATGTAAAAGCCACGTGAAGGGGTTGATTTGTTCAATCAAAGCCTACTTAAATGTTCTTTCTTTTTATGTCTCTCTCAGTTACATATAAAGTTAGCTCCACATCTGCCTAATTTGCTAATTTCATGTTTAAGTAGGTTCATAGCTAATATTATCTCTATTTTATATGTAAAAAAAGATAGTTGAGGTACCCAACTTAGATCTTTGATTAGGCAAGAAGAATCAAAACTAAGATATTGAGGTCAAGCATCTCCTACAACTTTGGGTGTTGATAAACATGTCCGGTCATATGTATTTAGACACCTAAAGCACGATTTTTTTTTTTTGCCTATAAATCATTATACCAAATTAAGTTTTATCTCAGAGCCGGTCATGTTGATAAACACCATCGTGCATGAATTATAGATTGTATGTTACTTAATTAGTGAGCATATATTTTCTCATATTTGTGTGATCAGAGGAATATAGCATAATCTAAACACCAAAATAATTAAACTGATGATGATCTTTAGAAAAGCTGGTGGTTGGATAATACTATATACGGGCCCGTGTGCACGAGTGTCTTGTTCAAACTTCCAGAGGAAACGTTACTAGCTGGTTGTAATAATAATAATCAACCAATCACAATCACACCGCCTTCCTTTCCTTACCTAGTTTGAATTCATGACCGTGACTTGTTACTATCAAAGTACAGCCTGCAACTGATTCTCTCATCTCGTATTTATTCAAATATCTATCATAACTATTAAGCTTTTCATCTTTATCAAAAAGGCTTCTCATTGTAAATATCTTCCCGTGCCTTTGGATATGTTACTTTTTTTTTCTTTTCAGGTTTGCATAATAGATATTTTCATGTTGAGATATTTCCTCTGAGATATTTCATTTTGAGATATTTCTATCCCATACATGGATCATGTATGAACACAGCCAACTTCAGTTGGTTCTACGTACAAAATACCCCCTACACACGATTTTCCAATCAATCTTTCTTTTTCTTTACATATTTAATCTATAGTAGTAATAAACTAATAACCAATCCAAACAAACACGCCACATGTATGCAAGAAATTTTTGTTGTTGTTAACATAATAGAAGAAGTTGGTTATGTGAAGCTTAGATATACATTGCGATGATAAACATGGAAAGATTTGGCCCATGCCATGTGAAGTTACGTTACTCTTGGATGGACCCTCCGTTACATAATAATAGCAACTACTGTTTCTTTCTTTGGTATTATTATTTTGTTGGGTTAGTTTGCCATATACACATAATGAGTCAAAAATTTAAGAAAGTAACCATGTAAGATTTTATGGGGGGGATGTGTCTATTTGTCACAAAAGTAGGCAAACAGTTCTTTATAAGCGCATGATCATCTTTTTGACGCATTGTGCATGTTGACGAATTTTTTAAAAATAGTATAAAAAATTGATCCATATCAATAGCCTTAAATAAACATTATATATATATATATATGTTGACAAAAAAAACATTATATATATACAATTACTGTATACTTACATTTCTATTATATGGTTCTACAATAGAATGGAACACACTAAAATAATACATAACAATGTAAATTATTTTTATGGTTAGAAATGATCTGGGAGAGCACAGAGTTAAAGTTCTTGATAATGATGATCTTCCGCTACACCGGAAGCGCATGAGAAAGAAAATGATAAACAAGAAGAGGATAGTGAGAGAGAGAGAGAGACTATTTCATATACTATTTTATATTTAGTGATCATATAATATAGTACATAATTAAAAATTCATTTAAAACATTTTATATCTAGTGTTAAAAATATGTTTTCGAAAAACATTTAATTTATATCATGTATAACGTTGATATACCATGGTTTAACTTTAAAAATACATAATTTATCATTATTTTATAAAATATATAAATATATGTAATTCTAAAAGATTGATATAGAATAATACTTAACAATCGTCTTAAATTTTGTTTTATTGCTTTTATGAAAAATATATGTCGGTTCGAAATTTTTAAACTATGGTATATGTAGAAAATATCTATGTTTTCAATATAATTTTTTAATTTAATTATATAAATACAAAAAGTATAGATCAAATTAAATTAATTAGATGGAAAAAAGAAAACAAAGAAAAAAGAAACATTTGGAGAGAAAAAGAAGGATTTGTAAACTTCGATTACTCTGATAATTCTCTAGCTTCGTTTTTAGAATAGACAAAAACACTTAAACGGTGATAAATGGTTAATTTATGCTTGTGATTTCTAATGATCTTTTCCATCCGATACTTCAGATCATTTTCATGCTTCAACCTGGATTAGGATGTGTTGCATGTGTTTCATTATTTTATGAAGAGTTTATTGCTTTTATCAAGAAATGCCTTTAAAGATTTAGGAGGAAGGTTCAGTGTTTTGTCCCCTGATTCACCCAAAGCAAAGACAAATTATTTTCAAGGTTTAACTCGATCAAGTGCTTCAAGAAGTCAAGGCTGTCCTTGTTGATTTATGATCAATCAGAAGCATCGTTGATAGAGAGACAAGACTGTCAGTTAAGATAATGGCGTCTCCGTTAAAAGAGATATGACTATACATGATAGAACTTGTTCATACACGACGAGAAAAAGACCGTATGTGGGACTATTGTCATGTACGAGGAATCTTGCAAACCGGTACGTTTCAGACTAGAGATGATCATGAAGTTTGATACCTTGAACCTAGTCTCCAAGTCATTTCATGCTTCTTCTCTGTATTTGAGGATATTAGAGATTTTGAAAATATGTGTGATTGATTTGTTTTGTCTCGTCAGGATCATTTTTATGATTTATATACAAAATTAATATTTTTAATTGGATATCAAATGCATTATCCAATATAAAATAAAATTAGAAATTAAAAAATCAAAAATTAATATAAATAATAATATTTTATCAGAAAATAATAAAGTATTATTTTATCAGAAAATAATAAAGTATTTTAGTTTTTAAATTTAGTAGCCAAATAATTACTTTATCTAAATGTTGTTAAATTTTCAAAGAGAAATAATAATTATTTAATTTACATATATTTTTTATACACATACCAGATTAACGTAGATATTTTTTTTTTTGGAATTATAATGTTTGTCATTTAATTCGGTTTTGAAGAATACACGATATCATTGTTTGAGTTAACCCGTAAATTATGGATTTTGGATCATCTGGAAAAAGGATAAGAAAACAAATCAAAATTTAAAGATATTTTGTATGCCTCTCAACTGTAACCGTTTCCTTAGCGACTGACACAACCTTCAGATTTCTTGTGTTTTCCGGTCGGCATCCAGCGTCGACGGCGACTCCGGCGTCGACTCCGACATCGACGGTACTCTTCTTCTAGTTTTTTGTTCTTAATTTAGTTTCCATTAAGCGATGAACATATTGTTTCCTTTTTCAATTATCATTATTCTCGCTTCTGTCCGACCTTAATCCAAAGACAAACATTGAATTTTTGTGTCGGTTTAATTCCACGATCATTCTCTGTATGCGGCTTTCATCATTACACTCTTGAAATTTTTCGATTTCAATAGATATTTTTTTCACCAATGGATTTGAGATCCATGAATAAATGATTCCGACTTTGCGAATTCTCTGATGGAATTTTGGAAAGATCCCAGTGATTTTAGAGTGGAAGAGATGAAGGTTCATCTCAGTGGAATCCATGGTGAAGATATAGAGGTTTGTTTCTTGTTGGCTGCACAAAATCAACACAAATGGAGGACTGCAAGTGTCAGATTTTCAGACAACAATACAATTTGTTTGAATACGATGGAGGAAGGCTATAGCTATGAAGCTCTATTGAATAAATTCACGAATGTTATGGTTTGGCTTTCACAACAAGCAAATAAGAAATATCAAGCAGAGGAGATTTTGGTTTGTTGAAGTATAATGAATTTCTTCGGTGTGTATGTGGGGATTTCGATCCAACTTGCTTTTATTTTTCTTGGGGATATATGAATATAAACTCAAGAAGGAAATTAAGGTATTCATTATTAAGCCACATGAAAAGATTCTTTCGAGGTTCCTTAGTTGTGGGGATGGTCTCCTGATTATCAATATGCACCATGTTCATTTGGATGGTTTCATGGTGATGATTTTGGAAATAAATGTCGGGAAGGATGATAAAAAAGAGTGGGTTTCAGTGTTCTTAATACCATTCAAGAATCAGAAATTGATAAAGAATCATTTTTTGAAAAGGAACATAGAATTGCTGAGACGCTTACATTTTGATGATATGTTGAAGGTTTGGCTTTATGGGCTTCAAAGCAAAAGAATTTCAATGCCATGGATAGTTACAACGGAGTATGTTATCTTCTGCAGTGGGAGTGTTTGGACTGAATTATGATGTAACAGATGAATCGTATTTAATGATCTATTTCAAGATAAAAGGCGTTTACTCACAAGAACTAAGAGTCACAAGAAAAATCTTGAAAGACCAAGAACAACATAGAGAAAATCTAGCGAATCAGCCTTTTCTACGAATGTGAGAGGAAGTTTGTGTTAGTGCTATCTTTATTAAAAGTTCTTGTTAACAACATTTTTGTTGTAATTTATATTTTATGTAAACTATTACATTAATTTAAAATCAATAAAGTAAAGATGTTATAAAAAAAAAGTATTTTGCATGTCCTATCTGGATGTACTGATTCAAATAACAGACTAGTAATAAAGGCCCACCAAATTGTACTATGTGAAAATTTGACCATGAACATCTTGGGCCTTATGATTATCGTATGCACGGTGTAAGGAGGATTGAAGATTCGAAAATTCTTTTATTGTCATTGCCACATCAACCAAAACGTGTACTTCTTATACTCCTTTTATAGTCGAAGTTGGTCACAATTTTCCACGAAACCCAATCCATTCTCATAATGCCTGTCTTCTTCTTCTCCTTCTCCCTTCGTTTTCTCTTCTTCTCCGCCATCACCCCCCTCCTAGCCTCCATCGTCCTCTACCGGTCCGACAAGTTTGACCCAGCTCCTCTTCCTTCCGATGCATTAGTCTACTCCACTGACTCTATCCCACCGCTTATCAACGACAGGTTTCTAACCGGAGCTGAGTTTATCGGTGCTGGCCTTCTCAACAGCCCCGAGGATATCGCCTACCACAGAGTCTCGGGCCTCATCTATACTGGCTGTGTTGATGGATGGGTGAAACGAGTCAAGGCTTTCGAGTCAGCTAATGACTCTGTAGTAGAGGACTGGGTCAACACCGGCGGTAGACCACTCGGCATAGCTTTTGGACTACACGGTGAAGTCATTGTAGCAGACGCATACAAGGTTTAGTGGTCTTGTTTATTTTTAATGTCCGAACATTGGTGAATCTAGACCATTTAATTAATGAGTACACTATTGATAATAAAAATGTCTTATGAAAAGGATAGAACATGGGAAAATATTGATGCACGAGCTGATTTTTACCATACTAACTAACAAAATTTTGATGCTTTTACATACATAATTTTGAATTTTAATATAAACTAGATCTTGATCCGCACAACCGTGTGGATAATTATTTTATTTTTGCATATATAATTATTTGTTTTAAATGATTAATTGTAATATTTACCTTATTACTAATTGCTTAATATAACATTTTAAAACACAACATTTTTATAGTTCACATACAATAATTTAATTTATTTATTTTAAATTTTCAGTGATAATATATTTTAAATCATGTGATACAAAATTCTAAATTGAAAAATCTTATTGTTTAAGGATCAAGAATTTATGGAAAGTATTATATTAAATTATTATCGCAAATCGATACAAAATTGTACATGAGTCTAGTTATAATTAATAAATTAATTAGATATTTAAAAAGTTTGTTTTGGTTAAAATGAAATATATATGTAATTTTAAAATAAACATGACATTAAGTAAACATTTAAAAGTTTTTTAAGTGAAAAATGAAATATACATTTATTTTAAATAAATACAAAATTACTTAAATATTTAAAGGCTTTTAATGAAAAAAATGAAGTAGATATTTATATTATAAATAAAAGATACAAAAATATTTTATCAGATATAATTTCAGAGTAAATATAGGATTGTTTTAGAATAATTCAAATAATTTAAATATATTTATATAAAAATTAAATAAAACAATTTTCTAAGAATTGTTTCAGATAAAACAATCACACATGAATTAAGTCATGACTTCTGTTTTAATATAATAGATTTGGGTGCACGTGCCCCTATCCGACTTAGCCACTTTCTCTATATGAGGTGATGAGTTTTGTGCGTGTAGGGGCTGTTGAATATAAGCGATGACGGGAAGAAGACGGAGTTGTTGACGGATGAAGCGGAAGGAGTGAAGTTCAAGCTCACCGATGCAGTAGCCGTTAGAGATAACGGCGTTCTGTATTTCACAGATGCTTCTTACAAATACAACCTCCATCACTTTGCGTTTGATATATGGGAAGGCAAACCACATGGTCGACTCATGAGCTTTGACCCCATTACACGAACCACGCGTGTCCTAATTAGAGACCGTTACTTCTCTAATGGTGTCTCTATGTCTCCTGACCAAACCCATCTCGTCTTCTGCGAAACTCCCTTGTCCTGTCTCTCTCTCTCTCAACTCTGTAATCTCCTCTCTATGAGATAAATACTCATGTCAACTTGTTTTCTTGTTGTTCACAGAAGAAGATGCAGCAAGTATTACATCAATGAGGAGCGTGTGGAGGTGTTTATTCAAAGCTTACCCGGTTATCCGGATAACATCCGGTACGATGGAGATGGACATTACTGGATTGCAATGCCTTCGGTACTATACACAATTTGAAATTACTAACTTTATGATTTGTTCAATCAAGATTTTCCGGTCCTACAAGATATTAAGCTTTGATATCATCTTTTTATTTCTTCTAATTAACAGGGAGTAACAACGTTGTGGAAGCTCTCGTTTAGATACCCTTTCATAAGAAAACTCCAAGCCTTGGCGGCTAAGTACGGCTTCGACACCATGATTATGGAGAATGCTGGCGTTTTACAGGTGGATCTGGATGGGAAGCCCATCGCGTTGTACCATGATCCTAAACACTCTCACGTGACCAGTGGAGTAAAGGTTGGGAAATATCTCTATTGTGGGAGTCTTTTGGATTCACACATATTCCGACTTGATCTCCTCAAGTATCCTGCACAAAATAGGCTATGAAATCCTCCGTTTATTACCATGTCACTACCACGCAATGTAAACCCATCGTCCATGAGAACGATGATGATATGATCTTTCTTTCTCGAATATTAGTAACGTGAAACAGTGATTCCAAAATATTCAATGTGTAGGACATAGTAATTCATACATAAATATAATGGTATGGACCAGGCTAGTATAGTTGTAACATAAATTACAAAAGGGATTTTCGGGTTTCTAGTGTGTTGCTAATCAGTTCACAGGCAATGACAGAAAACCTCTGTTCAGTTCAGTTCGAAAACCTGGACCCGGTTTATATTTGCATGCCTAATGTAGATGACGACTTTATGGATCATGGATCTGGAACCAATTCCATTTTTTCATCGATTTCAAATCAACTGCTAGATTGATGATTTTGTATAATTATATAATTTATTGTTAGCAAGAGAGGAAGTGATTGGACTAACTTCTCCTTTCCTTTTACCAAAAAAAACTTCTCCTTTCTACTACTAATCCCATGATTTTCATTAACGAACATGATTTGTGAAATATCAAAACCAATCAGGAAATATTGGTTTAAAGGTCGGAGGTATGATTTGGTAATATTAAGTGTATAATAAATCGGGTTGGTATTATGTGTAGGAAGTGTTTGTTATGGGAACTGGGAAGTGTTTGTTTTCATTACCTATTGCAGTAATTTTTTTAGTCCATGCATATCCAAAAAAAACATTACAGAAAAATTGATAATTGGGAGAATGCTTTAAGATGGTAAAAGCGTTTTAAAACAAAACTTTGCTTTTAAAAAGAATCAAACTTAAAATACACTTAAACGGTAATACGTAAAGAGGTTAATTTAAACGTTTCGTAATCTCATTTCTTATCTTTTAACACTTTGTGCACTGAAATGGTATACAGTTGTTTCGTTACGAAACAACTAATCTCGTGGCTGAGGAAGGTTCAATGCTTCTAACTATATCAAAACAGAGCCAGCTGATGTAGACCTAGATCCTACTTTGACAAAAAATCAACTTATTGGGCCTAATGGAAGAATAGTCAAAGCCCATTAAATATAAAACTAATGATTTAAAGATTCTCCGAGTCAACGGTTGACATCTGCATACCAAACATGGTTCAAAACTTCAAAACGTGGTACGTCATTCATAACTAAAATTTGGAGTTTTTCACCATCTTCCACAAACCCTTTTCTCGATGCCTCTTCTCTTCTTCTCACGTCGTTTTCTCATCTTCTCCACCGTCATCCCCTTCTTAATATCCATCGCTCTTTACCGGCTAGACAACTTCGACCCATCTCATCTTCCCGACGATGCACTCGTCTACTCTACTACTTCCATCCCTCCGCTTGTCAACGACAAACTTCTCACCGGCGCTGAGTTTATCGGCGTCGGTCTTCTCGATAAACCCGAGGATATCGCCTACGACCGAGACTCAGGTCTTATCTATACTGGCTGTGTTGATGGATGGGTGAAACGGGTCAAGGTTATGGAGTCAGCTAATGACTCGGTTGTAGAGGACTGGGTCAATACTGGCGGTAGACCACTTGGCCTCGCTTTTGGACTACATGGAGAAGTCATTGTCGCAGACGCATACAAGGTTTGCTGGTCAAGATTGTTTTGGATCTCCGAATGTTTTGAAAATATATATTTATTTATTTGTGCCTGTGTGTGTGTGTTAGGGGCTGTTGAACATAAGCGATGACGGAAAGAAGACGGAGTTGTTGACTGACGAAGCGGAAGGAGTGAGATTTAAACTCACCGATGCTGTCGCCGTAGGAGATAACGGCGTTTTGTATTTCACGGATGCTTCTTACAAGTACGATTACAGTCAATCAAGCTTTGACTTCTTGGAAGGCAAACCGCATGGTCGACTCATGAGCTTCGACCCGACAACGGGAACAACTCGTGTCCTTTTAAAAGACCTTTACTTCGCTAATGGCGTCTCTATGTCTCCCGACCAAACCCATCTCGTCTTCTGCGAAACTCCAGTGTCCTCTTTCTCATCTCTATAATCTCCTCTTTATGTGCATTGAAATCATCATTTTCAAAGATATTTAATTTCTTGTTGTTATCAGAAGAAGATGCAGCAAGTATTACATCATCGAAGAGCGAGTGGAGGTGTTTATTCAAAGCTTACCGGGTTATCCAGATAACATTCGGTATGACGGAGATGGACATTACTGGATCGCATTGCCTACGGTATTGATGTTTATAACATGAGCTCGTGTCACCTTTATGTGTATGTGTGCTTACTGTTGAAAAGGAGGTGTTGTGAATTAATACAGGGAGTTACAACGTTGAGGAAGCTGTCGATGAGGTATCCACTCTTGAGGAAAGTCACAGCCATGGTGGCTAAGTGGGGCATCAATCTTATGTTTGCGGAGGATGCTGGCGTTTTACAGGTGGATTTGGAAGGGAAGCCCATCGCCTTATACCACGATCGTAAAATTACTCATTTAACTACAGGAATCAAGATTGGGAAATATCTCTATTGTGGGAGTCTCTTGCATTCAAGCATACTCCGACTCCACCTCCTGAAATATCCTGCACAAAAGAGCCTTTAAAACAGCACGTTTATGCAAAATAAACAACTTTCATTAAAGCTGTCATATTTTAAAAACTTACTTTGTCCTGATAATAATGAAATAATGGCGTCTTTCTCTTCCGAATAATCGTAGCTTGAAACTAAAAAAAACAAAGAAACCCAATCCTTAGTAAGGTGGAAAATAAACAAAAATGTGATTTAAAAAAAAGAATTAAGAAGAGTTAAATCCTCAACAAACTAATTCACGAAAATATTCCAATGATATTGCTTCATCCAATTCAGAGAAAGAAAAGAAAAAAAAAGCCCCCAAGAAATTGAATTCAAGCAACCAAAAATTGCTATCCGGCCTGCATACACCTACAAAATGATAAAAGACCACACTAGCAAAGTAGTTTAGTAAGTTTTCAAATCAAAACCAATTGCTAATTGGTATTTTGTCAAGAAGAGACAAAGTGACTGGATCAAATTTAAACAAGTGCCCACTAATCCCATGAATTTAATTAAAGGAATAACATGAAATTAAATTAAATTAAATTAAAGGAATAAACATGAAATTAATATCAAAAAGTTGGAATCGAATCCATGGCCTCTAAGAAGAAGCTACCTAGCTTCTAAAAAATACGAGGTGGTGGTGGTCCCCCACTAAAAATACACAGAGACTTGATCGAAAGATAAACGCAGAATCATTTGCACGTTCTTACGCATACATATATTCCATAATTCAATCCCTCTCTTCTCCGACGTCACGTTCCCCGTCGAAAGCTCCAGATCTCAGGTGATTATTCCATTTCCTCCTCCGATCATCTTCCTTCGCTTTTAGTAGGTTTGTGAATCTCTTTGTCCAATCTCTGTCGTTGATTTTTTAGTATGGAGGCATCCGAATCTCGGAACAAATTGCATTCTCGTTTACGTCTATGGGAGTTCCCCGATCAGTACGTGATCGAGCCAGCTGATGGCTCACGCGCTCCGTGTTTGGATATCAGCCGTGTTGATGCTTCCATGAAGCTCATCGGTTCGTTCTTCCTCTTTTCCGGACGTTTCTTGAAATCAATGGTTTGCTTTTCTAATCCTCTTTTCATTTGCTCAGATCAAGTCTCGGAATGCGATTCCTTGCGTGTTCCTAAAATCCATTCCATATCTGGTGTGGTTGGGATGTTGAAGCTTCTTGCAGGTTTTATATATATAAAACAATTTTATCATATTGGATCAATAGATCTTGAGTTTGATTAGATTGCGATGGTTCTTTCGATTCAGGATCGTACTTGGTGGTTGTGACTGAGAGTGAGCGTGTTGGCTCGTTTCAAGGCCATCCTATTTTTAAAATAACATCGTTGAAGGTTCTTCCTTGTGATCATTCACTTAAGAACTCGCCTGAAGAACAGAAAAAGATGGAGACTGAGTTCTCCAGGCTGCTTAGTGTCGCAGAAAAGACAACTGGTCTCTATTTCTCATATGAAGTTAACTTGACGCTGAGGTAAAAAATGGTTTCTAACTTCTTCCTTGTGATGTTGATGTTGGCATAGGTTTGTAGGTTATACTACTGTTCTAAGGCTTGCACGAAACAGTTTTATATGTTACTATTCTAACATGCTACCTTTTGAGAAGATTACGTTTTGATCATTCGTTTTGTGATTTCAGTTCACAACGCTTGCATGATTTGGGTGCTGAGTCTAAGTCGCTACCTCTGTGGAGACAGGTGATCTGTTGCTACTTTTGTGAAATTGATCAATCTTCCTTGTAAACATTATTAACTAGTCATTGCTTGTTGCTAGTTTGTGACAGAAGGTAACTTCTTTTGGTGATGTGTCCTTTTTTACAGGCTGAGCCGAGGTTTCTTTGGAACAATTACATGTTGGAAGTTCTCATCGATAATAAGGTGAGTGTACTTCCGAGCTTCTTTAATATTTTTTACTTGTTTCTCGTACTTGCAGAATATCTTACCTTTTTTGTCTTACGTTTGCAGCTTGATCAGTTCTTGCTTCCAGTAATTCAAGGGAATATCCTTTTTTATTAGTTGTTTCTTTCCCTTGTCTTCTATTTACTCTCCGTGGCTACGTTTTAATTGTGAATGAATCTTTCCTTAACCCTTAGTCACGTTTTAATAGTTTTGAAACAGCTATTGGAAAAGATATTGTTGACATTACTCTGATTGCAAGAAGATGCACTCGGAGAAACGGTACATATTTCTCCCTGCTATTTTTACCTGTACTTCTTCGATTTTAAGTTGTTGGAGGGTAACAATCCAAAAGAGTGGGAAAGTTTCAATAGGTTTTATTGTATCGATATCTAGCGTGATTGTGTAAGACTATAAGTACGTCTATATAACTTGATGGGACTTGTTTTTAGATTGGGAAAGCACGATGGTTGTCACCTTAACATCAGTCTGAGCTTATATCATTTAGATAGATAGGAGACGTATATGCCCTTGCCTGTAGGAAATTTAGATGACACGCATTGCGTTGTGATTGTGTCTTCCCTCTTGCCTTTGATCATTTACAAGGTACGCGTATGTGGCGAAGAGGAGCTGATCCTGATGGCTACGTTGCTAATTTTGTGGAGACTGAGCAAATTGTACAGATGAACGGATATTCGTCATCATTTGTTCAGGTGTTGTTTTTAACATGCTCTCATATTGGGAATTCCGTTATGCTGCAAATTTTTAATCCTTTTATGTAATACCATTCACATTCTCTCTTTTTTTTTTTTTTTGCATACTACTCTTCTCAACCATGATTGAATTCTTGAGGTTATTCTACCTCCTCCATTTTCAGGTCAGAGGATCCATGCCTTTTATGTGGGAGCAAATTGTAGATCTGACTTACAAGCCCAAGTTTGAGATTGTCCAACCTGAAGAAGCAGTGAGTACTAATTTCCAATTAAAAATGTGCTTTTTAGTTCTTTACTTCTGTTTGTTAACTTTCATTGGGTGCTTCACTTGCAGACGCGGATAGCTGAGCGCCACTTTTTGGACCTAAGGAAAAAATATGGATCAGTTTTGGCAGTTGATCTTGTTAATAAGGTACATATTCAAATTGACAAGAACATTTCTGGATTTATGTGACTCAAGATGCACCACACATCTTGTCTGCGAGCTCTTCTTGATCTTTATATTCCTCAATTGCTTCTTCTCTAATCAGCATGGAGGTGAGGGGCGCTTGAGTGAGAAGTTTGCTAGTATTATGCAGCACATTACTGGGGATGAAATAAGGTTAGTTAATGTGATGTCTAATCTGCTTCTTAGATCGTTTATATCATAATGTCTTGAACTCGTTAAAAAGAGATGCTTTCTCTGTAGATACCTGCACTTCGATTTCCACCGCATCTGTGGGCATATTCATTTTGAGCGCTTATCAATTCTGTACGAGCAGATTGAGGGTTTTCTTGAACAAAATGGGTATGTACTTCTTTAAACATATCTAGTTATACAATTTTGAAATACAAAATAGGTATAAAAAATTGGCATGTTATCTATCAGGTACTTTCTGGTAAATGAAAAGGGTGATAAAATGAAGGAACAGCTTGGTGTTATCCGAACAAACTGCATAGATTGCTTAGACCGTACAAATGTCACCCAGGTTAGTCATAAAATTTGATGATCCTGGTCTTACCTCGTTGGTCATTGCTCAACCATGCTGCATACTTCCTGCCATGTGCAGAGCATGATCGGTCGAAAGATGTTAGAACTTCAACTCAAAAGGATAGGTGTTTTTGGCGCTGAAGAAACCATAAGCTCGCTTCCGAATTTTGACGAACGCTATAAAATATGTCAGTCTCTTATCTTTGTAGGAAATCTAATACTGCAGTACATAGATGTAAATTTAGAAATTTTGCTTATGCGCTTTTTTTTTTTTTTTTTTTGCTTATGCGCTTTCGCCATTCAGTATGGGCTAATCACGGTGATGACGTTAGCATTCAGTACTCTGGTACCCCTGCACTTAAAGGAGATTTCGTCAGGTAAAATGTTTAGTCTCACGTCTGAAAATGCCGTACCTTAAAGGAAATATGCAGTCAAATTTAAGAAGGCAGTGTTTTGTACATTTATGCTACAAGCCATCTAATGTGTCTCAAACTGGCTTAACTCTAGGTATGGGCATAGGACTACCCAAGGTGTTCTTAAAGATGGTTGGAGCTCCCTCGTACGCTATTACCTGAATAACTTTGCTGATGGAACTAAGCAGGTCAATAGCTTTTCATACTTAGTAACTACACTTGTCCCTGAAACTGGAATGTGTCCTGACTCTGGTTTGTTTTTGGCTGTGTGCAAAAGGATGCGATTGATCTCCTGCAAGGGCACTACATAGTTGCTGTGAGCCGAGACATGGCTCCTGTGCCTCAAAAGGGAGGCCTCGAGGCTGTAGCCGTAAGCATTCATCAATTAAGATTAAAAATGCCCAACCCCACTTTCTCAGCATATAAAGAATCCTAGTCTAACAACAAAAGTATATTGATTTTCTCAGAACTTCCCAGTGGCACTGGCGGTGGTTCTGATCAGTTTCTGGTTTGCAACAATGTCTCTGAAACAAGGTAAGGCTGATCTATCTTTTGCTGAATTGTTAGATTTTCTTTCAAGTTTACTCTAAATCTGTGTACAACGCTGACCAGCTGGGAGTGATTATAAGCATAAGCACTTGTTCTTCTCGCTCCTGTGGACGGGCATCTGTGTAGGCGTCGCAGCACTGGTTAGGGCTAATGGACGGATCTTCTGCAACCGGCCTCGTCTCCACAAGCCCAGAGGCTGATTCATCTTCTTCTCCATTCGGGGCGACTATTGTGATAATTAACTAAGACATGGGGCTCAAGTCAGAGCCAAAAGTTTTCTCCGCTTGTTTTTTTTTTTTTTGTATCAATGTTGGACCTTGTGACGCCATCTAGAGGCAATTGTCTCAGTCAGATGGTGACACCTTACTATTTTTACTCCCACAGCCAAAAATTACACGATACAATAACAATTACACATGTTTCTTCACTTTCATTCTATGTTTACTCAAGCTTACAATTTGGTCTCGAACGAGTAGTTGTTGTACACACAAGTCTCCCAAATTCAACTTCACCAACATGAATAGGAGCAAGAAGAGTACCTGTATTAGTATCAAGTATCTCAAACATAATGGCTTGATTCTTTGTCGAGTAGTCTTAATAATAGCACATAGAATCGACACACATTTTCTGGATTTAGCCACAAATCCACTAAAAACTAGAGGGGGTGTGGGGGAGAAGGAAAGATTCCAGTCAAACCAGTCAAACCAAAGAGCATTCTTCTTCTTCTTCATGAAGCAGTACAATGAAGCAAATCCATGCAAGAAACATGTTGCTGTCTGCTGTGGGAGTAAGAGGTGAGAGTTGCTTCAATTGTCATTTTATTCATGCGCAAGACTAATTTGATATTTTGTGACAGTTATGTAGAGTGAGGAGTGGAAACTGATAGTTTGTTTGATCTCACCAAGCAACGGTTTTTAACTGTCAAAGACTGATCCTTTTCCAAATCAAATATTAAAATCATTTAGATATGTTAAGTAAGATCTACAGTACAAAATTGGTTAAAATTCCTTACAAAAAGAATCAAAACTTGGAAACAAAACCAGAGAAAAAAAGCATACAAGTTGAGATCTCTGACCTTGTTGTCGAAACAGAGGAACAAAAACAAAGCAATTCTCTTCTTACTTTTCATCTTGATCAGTTCCTTCAAAAATCATTCAAAACGCCTTTGAGGAGATCCAACCCCTCGGCAGAGATGCTCCTCCTCTTTTGCGACTTAGTTATCTCGATCCTAGGAGGCGGTTCCTTAGAGAAACACACAACCACTACAGTAAGATTATCACAGCTGTTGCGTTGTAACGCTTCCTTGACCAGAGCTTGAGAGCATTTTTCAGGGTCGTTATGCTGCATCAGCTCCCTCCTCACCATCGTCACCGCACACTGGCTACTCATGACATCCCACAGTCCATCGCACCCCATTATAAGAAACTCATCTTCTTCCGTAAGCACAACCTCCTCCAGCTCAGGCTCGCAGCTGAGAGGACAGAGCGACCCTTTAGTTCCCTTAATATGCCAATCTCCTAAAGCTCGAGCCACGGAAAGCTGCCCGTTAAGGTAGCCGTCGTAGATAACACCTCCAAGTTTCTCAATGCGTAGCTTCTCGGAAGTACAGTTAGGTTTGTGGTCCTTTGATAGCTCAATGGCTCTGCCTCGTTTCCCTAGCACGGCTCTGGAGTCACCTGCGTTTGCGATGAGCATGGTTTTGTCCAAGATGAGGGCGGTGAGTGCGGTTGTTCCCGAGGATCTGTCTAGAGAAGGAGCATCGGCTAAAGCGTGATCCGTCTTGACGAAGGCACTCCTTGTCGCCTTCTTGGTGTTGCTTGGGAAGTGTTTGTCTTGCGTTACAAGCTTCAGAAGGTTCTTCTTTGCGAATGTTGCAGCGTCAATACCTCCATGTCCATCAAACACCTTCATTACGAGACATTGATCAGATCTCAAACAACGTTTAAACTAGTTTGACTTTGTGTGTGTTTTACCCCATAGAAAGCTCCAGTGGATGATGATCCGATATGTTCTCTAAGATCATCCACGCAGATGAACTCGTCTTCCATGGACCGTTTCGGTCCTTTATCCGACCAGCTTCCAGATCTGAACACAGGTTTGAATGTTGAGTTGTCTCTTTCCGGATAATATCTCTCGTCTCCTTCCTGCAACATTTCATGTCATGTCGGATCAAAGCTACATTTTAGGTGGGAAAAGGAAAGATAAAGAAGAGATGAACCAACGGAATCGATCAACCAGGCAGTGCTGTTGCAATGGCGGATTGCAGAGAGGTCCCTTGGAGGCTTGCCGGAGGAGCTAAGGTGCGCCGTTTTGTTATCTCCGACGTTCAAGTTGTTAATCCTCGGCGAAACTTCCGTCAACGATGCCATTTCCAGTTTTATTTATTTTTTCTTTCTCAGAATCATAATCTATTTTAGTTTAAATATAGAAATAGCTTTCTCCTTCCTTTTTTTTACCAACCAATTAGCTCTCTTGCTGCCACATGCGCTCTCCATTTTCAACTTTATTTATTTGTATATTAATATATCGAATCTTGCCAAATAGCTACCTTGGTACACAAGTTAGCTGAGAAGCGTTGCAGAATCTCATACAAAACAGCTTTGGCCCCCGTACCTACCAGAGAGAACATCACTAACTTGCTGATTAAGGTAGGTTTGAGTGAGTCAACTCCTAGATCATTGCTTTTTACATCAACTCGTAGCACATTCACTGCGCGCTTGCACACTCCTAATAGCTAAGTTAACGGCTGAAGTCCTTGCAGCTTAGGTGTTTCCAGCAAATTAAATGCACCAGATAGGTATCGTAAATGGCTCTAGTATGTACTAATTGTCTTTGTGACTGGAGATCAGAATTTTTATATAATGTAGTAAACTCATTGTAATTTTTGAACTAACATCTCTGAAGATCGATGTACAACAGAAAAATAATAACTCTGCTTCTCAATCTCATGATTACAAAAGGAAGATCTCCCAATTTCCAGATAGAGAATCACGAATCTAATAAATCCTAACCCTCTGAGTAGCCTAGGGAAGCATGATCGAAGCTCAAGCTAGCGGACTGGTTTGTTATTACGTTAATTAACTTGTTCAAAATACAGCAAGAAAAGTTTTGAAAGGCAACAGAGAAAAGAAAAAGTCAGTCATCATCATCATCATCAGAGAGAAACGAAGCTGAAGCGTCTTGATGTTTTGCACCGACAGAGAAGAACTCAGAGATAACTTCAAGTGGCATTCCCTTTGTCTCCGGTACCTTGAGGTACACGAAAACCCAAGCCAAAGCACAAACAAATGCATAGATCCCAAAAACTCCCGCAAGGCCTAGAGATTTAAGCATGACAGGAAGAGTGTAAGTGACAATGATGTCACATATCCAGAAAGCGAGTGCACAGATGGTGATGCAGAGACCACGCACAGAGGTAGGGAAAATCTCTGAGCAGAGAATGTTTGGGATGGCTCCAAAACCCATCACGAAACAGCTTAGGTACACCATAACACTAGCTGTTGATATCAATGCGTTTGCTGTGCCTCCAAGTTTGACTAAGCTTCCTATCACCAGTGTCATCAGTGACAGTATTAGAATGGGGATCGTGGAGAGCATCAGAGACCTGCAAAGACACTTTGGTACTGTTACACTTTGATACCATTCAGGTGAAAACGGAGAAACAAAGCAGAGAGAACTCGCCTTCTTCCAGCTACATCAATTAACCTCATGGAAACAAGAATGCAGGGAAGCATGAAAAGTGTAGTTAAGGAGCTTATGAGGAGAGATGCAGACTCTGCACTTATTCCAAGGTTTGTCAGAAGACTAGACACACCTGTTTCTTCCAGTATTTGTGGTGTATAATACATTACTCCATTTATTCCTGAAAACTGCAAACATACTTCCTCTTTCTTCATTTGTTATCATTTTTCTTTAGTTTCTAAAAATAGAAAGCATTACCTGTTGCAGTATCTGAATACCAGCTCCAACTATCAAAGCTCTCTTCACACCAGGTTCCTTCAGCTCCCTCCAGCCAGGACCAGCTTTAATCTCTTGTGGCAACATTGCAGTCTCTCCTTTAATTCCAGGAATCATTGAAGCTTGGCTTACAAGTGCAGAAGCCTGAACGTATCCACTCTCCTGATCAGGAACGTCAGCTTCTGTCTGGAAGGAGAGAAGCGATGCACGTCTTGAAAAACCCATGTTGTTAGCGTTGTTGTTAGCAGTCTCCTCGTGAATATACATTCTCTGCAAGCCTCCATTGACCCTCTTACCATCTGCACCAACCTTGTCATTGTACTTCCATGCCAACTGCCATCCACCACCTATGCTTGTAGCTGTTGCCGTCTCACCCACGTTAGCCATAAACAGGCTGCTCTGTCGCCTGTGCATGGTCCCAGTGGGATGCTGGTTGAACTCATCCGTCTCAGCGGCCTGTGGAGAAAGCAGAGGACTGTTCAGGCTTTCATCTTGGTCAGAGCTGTCATCATTGTTCCTCTCTGGATCCCACTGAGACTCCTGCCTTCCCATCAACCCCAGTATACTTCCCATGTTAGGAAAGACCATGCTGCGGGATGAAGCGTTCATGTTATCATAAGGAAGTTTCTCATGAATGCTACCAAAGAGAGTGACAACTGGGTCCATCATGGATCCTCCACGCGTTAACATGCTTCCATGTCGTGACGCTAATGCTAGAGAGCTCTGTCCTTTCACTGGCTTAGCCATCCATGACTGTCCATCTTCTGGACCGTATAGTTTTATCTGGTCTTTTCTTGGCAGTTCCTGTCCGGTCTCGGTTTCCTCGTTGTCCGGACCGATCACATATTCTTCTATCAACGTGTCTTTTCCTACCCCAAGCCCTTCAACCAGCAGAGCAAGCTCACCTAGCTCACACACACACACACACACCCTGCGTTAGTCCAACTTCAAAAGTAGATCTTTTAGTGTTGGTAAAGGAACAAACCTGAAACATCTTCTCTGTCACGGAGTCTCTGGAGAACCTGTCTAGCTTCTTCCATGCGACCTTTGCTGACAAGCCACCTTGGAGATTCAGGCAAGAAGAAAGCCGCAAGTACAAAGTACATAACCGATGGAATAGACAGAACACCAAGCATCAGCCTCCAGCTCGGAGATTCTTGAAGAGACATTCCAAAGACGAGGCAGTACGAAAGAAACATTCCACCAGCTCCACAGAACTGAGGGAAAGTGTTGAGTAAACCTCTGATCTCAGAAGGTGCGGTCTCAGAGATGTAAACAGGGACGAGAGTGACAGCTAGACCGATACCAAAACCGTCAAGAAGCCTTGCGAAAAGGAGAACGTATACGTTGGGAGACCAAAACATGACGATGCTGCTTAGGAAATAGAGAAGTGAGGAGAGTATGAGCATGGAACGGCGTCCTACTCTGTCGGAGACAGGACCAGAGAAAGTTGTGATCAAAGTGGCTCCGATGAGAGATGTGGCTACGATCAGTCCTTCGATCTTTGGTTCTTTCTCTAAATGAAATTCTTTCTTTATGTAAATCACAGCTCCTGCCACCATATACAACCAACATCAGTTATTACTTTTCGTATAAATGTAAAGGAGAAAAGAGAAGAAATAGACCTGCAATGGTGGCATTGTCCCAGCCCTGCAACATGTTCCCTATAGCAGCGGCCAAAGCAATAAGCACTACGCTCCTCATCCTTTTAAATGTGATATTACTTTCTATGATCAATAATCCAGTTGAATAAACATCATATGTTTCTTTCTTAATCGTTCAAGAATCATTTCTTTTCAGAAACCAAGAGAGAGAGAGGAGGAAAGTAACGAGAGTTGTTAATGTGATGGTTAATCAGAAGCATGCATGCAACATTTGAGAGGCGGTAATAACGGTGAGAGAGAGAGTTAGTTTGGTCAAGAGGAGAAATAAAAGGGGAAGGTGATGCAACAAACAAACTTCTCCTTTGATCGGTTCTTCTGTGTGCGAAAGTTACGACGTACTCTTTTATATTTTCTGTAACATCCCCACATGTTTAAGATAAATTTTCTGTGCGAAAGGTCACATTTCCCAAAAACCCTTAAAAATTGGATTATCTTCATTATCATTTTTTTTTCTAAATATAGATGGGTATCCTTTCAGGTTCCTATGACAGCTTTAACACACAAATACCACTAAATAAAAAATTATCATCTGTATGTTTTCAATATAATAATCTCACAATATATATATATTCGGTCAACGTTTTTTTCAAAGAACAAATAACGGATAAGTAAATCTGTGAGTGAACAATTTTTTTTAGTTGTGAAAGCATCATTAAAATAATTTTTAATGCTGCATATATTTGTGTGTATTAATTTGTATGCCAAATTTTTTTGAATAGTTATGTAATTTTAAGAACTTAAATTTTAATTTTATCAAGAAAAATAAATAAATTTTATCTTTTCGAATGAAAGTTTGTAGTTAAAAAACTCATACTGTACTTATATACTAATACAATCAAATTTGCAAAACTACAAACATTACCAAGTAACAAATGTAAGAAATATATATGTATGTGTATCAATATTTCTTTCCTATAATGTAGTCTTATGTTATAACTATTATCTATTGAGATTGTTAAACCCTAATGACATTTGGTAACCAATAAAAATGGTTTAAAGGAGTTAAGCTTCTAATGATGATGATCAACTAATGGACAAGTGATTTCTTCTAGAATTTTTCTCATTAGATGACTCATGAAACATGTGTCATTGTAGGAAAGCATGTGAAGTAAATTCAATGCATCAAAGGAGAACAAGTTCATTGTATGTATGAATGATTCTAGAAGACTAAACACTTGTCATTACTCAACCTTGATGGATGGTTGAGATTAGAGGATGAAACTTGCCAAGAAAGTTAGAAGGACTTGGTGAGGAAGTAATCAAAACTTGATGAGGAAGTTAGGTCTCTCTCCCCACCTATAAATAGTTGGCTTTGGACCATCACAAAGAAACATCAAGAAATCTAAGACACACACATAAAGAAAGGTTGTAGGCAAGGGGAGAGAAGGCTTAGCTCCAACTTAAAGATCAAGAGATCATCTTACATGATCAAGAGATCATCTTCATATGATCAAAACCGTTCATGAAGATTTCCGCAGCAATGAATTGAGGTATTCCGCAAATCCTTCTTATAGTTCTATTATGTGATTAGTCTAGATGTTAAAGATCTTAGGGTTCATGTAAAATCATGTTTACATGTGGTATCAGAGCTAATGGTTATAAACATCTAGCTAATCCGGAAAGTGTAATAGATATGTTTTAAAGAATGAAAGTAGATCAATTCTTAAGTAATAAAAATTTGATCTAGATTAAGCTTCGGTATAAAACCGATGAGAGTTTTCGGAAATCTTGAATCATACATTATATGTATGTATTCTATTTCGATCTCTGAAATAATCAATAATCGATGCATAAATTTTTCTATACATAAATCGTATAGAAATTAAATTAAATAATTTTATGCATGATTTTTTATAAAACAATATTTTCATATAAAGAGCAAAATTAGAGTTAAAGATATCACCACAGTGACTTTACTCTAAAATGATTTGCGAAATGAAAATTATTGTTCAAATAAGTATTTGATATTTTGAGTAATAAGTAGTTACCCACAGGTAGTCTATGTACACAAAATATGATCAAGTACTTATATAGAGTGTTTGTATTGTGTAGATTAAGTATATCCACAGATAGCTTAATTTGAGTAATTCGATACATCACTCGTAAATGTTTTCGAATACTATGATTATTGATGGAAATATGGTTGCTACCCACAGGAGCACCATAGTTTCTTGGCATAAGTATTCAATAAATATATGTGTTGATTATGTTGAAAAGCCTAATTTAAAACTTGTATATCTCAAAATTAAAGTTTTTCGTCTTAAAGATTGTCATATAAAGTCTCGTCTATTCTAATCCTTAATGGTACCAACTTCTCAGAATGAAAAGAGAAAGTTGAATTCATATTAAGAGTACTATGCTTGAATTTGACACTCCTCAATGATGAGTCAAGTTCACTAATAGTGGATAGTACTTAGGACGAAAAGAAATTTCATAAAGCTTGAAATTGAATAGACTGAGAATTATGTTATTAAGATGACAATAATTATAAATATTTAAACTTTCCTTATGATGGCTGAAAAAGCTAAAAATACCTTAAATATATAGAAGAACGGTTTAAGATTGCAACCAAATCCCTAATTGGGAAACTTATGGCAAATCTTACGACCATAAAAGAATAATGACATAAGGTCTATGCATGAATATTGCATTGAAATGACCTATCTTTCGGCTAAATTAAAGAATTTAGGAATGATATGGAAGATTAATTTCCAAATTATCTTAAATTTGCCTCTTCTTAGTATGAACCATTCCAAATTAATTATAACATCATTTACGTGAGACGGATGTTGAATTAATTGGCTAAGAAAATAGTTCAATAGGAGGCTAAGCTTAGCTGTAAAGGTTTTAAAGTTGTCTATTATATTCAAGAAGCTAGACTTAAGTAAGACCACTACCCATAATGAATATCAAGTAAATAAGAAGGAAAATGCAAAGAAAGATGACAGATGAAAATGTCTTAACTCTTTCAGAAAGACTGCGATAAAAGAAGAAAATAGTTCGAAAATGTAACTTTTAAAAGTTCCGTAAGGGTTTTCGAATCTATTCTTGTAATATTTCTTCTAAAACTTGGTGGGTGGATAATGGTGCTTATGTACATGTAATTAATTTCGTGCATGATTTACTTATGATCAAAACCGTAATTCAAGTGTAAACTAAATACTTATGAGAATGAGAGCGAAGTGATAGTTGAAGCTATTGCACTCCTCATTATGAATAGTGGATTTTGTTTGGATTCAATCCAAACATTTTATGTTCCATCTATTTTCCATAAATTTTAGTTTCATTAAGAAAACTTGATGGTTGGGTTTTTTAATCGACTTAAAGAGATGATTGTTTTAATTATTCTTGAATTCTAACAGAATCGATTCAAGAATATTAGTTGATGGCCTATATTAGGTGACATTGGCTGATCAATCTCTTAAAACACATCTAATTCTGCACATTAAAGGAAAATTAAAGCATAAAACATGTACTAATGATAAGTATCTCTTGTGGCATAAGAGAATTGAATATATTTCTAATAAAAGAATTTAAAGGTTGGTAAAAGATGGAATTATTCTAAATCTTTATTTTACCAACAATAAATGTGTGTAGACTGCATTAAGGATAAGCAAAATACACTAAGAAATGAGCCACAAGAAATACAAAGCTTCTTGAAAATATACATACAAAATTTTGTAGACCATTTGATGTTTAATCTTTGGAGATGAAAAGTATTTAGTTACCTTTATTAATGATTATTCACATTAATGTATATTTATTGCATAAAAGTCTCAATTTTGAATACATTACAAGTATTCATAATTAGAGTAGAGAGACAATAAGATATAAAAGTGAAAAACATAAGGTAATGAATTTAAGAATTATATAAGTACACATCCTGGTCTTCCATGGCATAATGGTGTATCAGAAAGGCATAATGGTACCTTATAGAAATGGTTAAGCTCGTAAAGAGTTCATGAAAGTTTACATATATCCTTGTGGATGGATGCATTATGTGTATCTTGAATATGGTTTCAGCAAAGCATTCTCAAGAATCTTTTTGAACTGCATAAGGCTGCAAACCTATTATGACACATCTTAAAGTATGATGATGTCCTGTTAAATCAAGAACATATAATCCACATGAAAAGAAATTAGATTTCAGAATGATCAGTTGGTTTCTGTATAGGTGACCCTGAGAAATCTAAAGGATATAAGCTAAATTGTTCAAACCATAGTACGTAATAAAAGAAACCAATAATGTCAGATTTTATAAGAATGGCAACATTAGTGGGAGCAATAAAGTTTAAGAAATGGTCATTCAAGAAATTAGGGTAAACAACATATTACCCTAAATTATGAATGATGGAAATTCTCATGTTGTTGTAAGTTTAACAATGAGTAAAACCCATCGAATGACCATATACTCCATGATGAAACGTTGCTGATAATGATTAAGTATATCATGTTAAAGAGGAGAAAGAATTAAGAAGATCTACTTGTATGAGTAGATTTGATTTTTCCAATAGGTACTTTATCAAGTAGAATCTGAAGAACTGGATATTAAAGATTTGGTTTCTTACTTAGAGCCATAAGAGATGTTAATTCTGATTAATGAATCGATGCCATGAAGGATGAAGTAAACTCGATGGATGCAAGTGAAGTTTGGGAAGTCGTTCAATTATTTTGAGAATATAGACTATTCGACTGTAAGTGGATCTGTAAGACCAAACTCGAATATAATAGAAATATTGAACGACAATAAAGCCTGACTTGTTGCCAAATGTTTCAATCAGAAAGAAGGCATCGATTAGACTGAGTCTATAAAAGACTGTAAGAATTATCATGGCCTTGGTAGCTCAGTACGTTAATGAGTTCCATAATGTATGAAGGAACTGCCTTTCTTAATGATGACTTAAAAGAAGTCTGTATGCGTCAACCTAAAGACTTCATAATCGAAGTGTAGAGGAAGACTTGGTCTACAAACTAAAGAAACCAATTTATGAACTGAAACAAAGCTTGAGAAATGGTATTCAAAATTTGATGAAACCATTACGAAATTCGGTTTCAAAAAGAATATTTGGAGTGCTCATATCTCAAGATCAGTGGGAGTAAGTTCATATTTTTGGTTATGTATGTTGATGATAACTTATTGGCCAGCAGTGATCTTGGTCCATTAAATGAGACCAAGAATTATCTCCCTTAAACTTTTCAATGAAAGATATGGGTGAGACAACTTCTGTGATTAGGATTGAAATTCTCCATGAAAGATCACTTAAAAGTTTAAAGTTGTCTCAGAAAGCATATATTGACAAAGTTCTTGAGAGAGATATGGCATGCTAACGTGTTCTTCTTGTATTGTTTGTTTAAGCGTGATCTTAAGAAACATCCGCATAATGAAATTGAACGTAAAGAAATGAAAAGTTGAAAATAAATTTTGAGATATCTAAAGATAACAAGGAATCAATTGCTCACATATAAGAAATCAACACACCCACAGGTGGTTGGATTTTCAAACTCAGATTTTAATGGACATAATGGTTTTGAGCATTAAAATTTTAGAAATATGTATCTCATCAAGTGAGATACTTTATTATGGAAATTGCAATTGCTTTAAACGTCCAATAAAGAGGCTGAGTGTGTGGCAATATTATGAGGCTTTTATAAAGTTAATTATGATTGCAAAATTATCTTTGAGTTTGAGTCCGTAAGTGTTCAACTCTTTAAGTGATAGTAAGTATGCAATCATATTTTTTAAGTAAGACATGATATCTAAAGGATCCAAGTATATGGACATTAAGATTGATATATGTCATTAAAGTAAGATTTCAAAAGAGAAAAGTTTGTCATTATGCATATATGCACTAATACTTATGGTCACAGACATACTTACGAAAGCTTTATATCCAAAGACATTATAGAAAATCTAGAAATTATGGGTCTAATGGATAGCTATTAAAGTTGTCTGATTACGTTTAGCATATATTTGACAATGTATATGAGCTCTTAACGACTTTTGAATCTTTTGCATTCCGTTTCCAGTGTGCACACCAATTATTTGTGGTTGGATTTATGATAACGGAATGAGTCTTTATAGAAGACATAAAAGGGACCATTATGGTAACTCCTACTTATGATCTAACTATGATAGTAAGCAATGTAGTAGTGCATGAAAGGAATCATGTTGCAAAATAATATGTGCCCGCCATGACTCTCATTGTTTGCTAGATTAGCTATGACAATTATGATGACCAAATTAAGGAAACTGTTTAACAAATAACGCTAGCCTTATGATTCTCGGTAAGAAAGATATAATGAGTTATACCAACGACCAAGTGGGAGAATGTAAGAAATATATATGTATGTGTATCAATATTTCTTTCCCATAATGTAGTCTTATGTTATAACTATTATCTATTGAGATTGTTAAACCCTAATGACATTTGGTAACCAATAAAAATGGTTTAAAGGAGTTAAGCTTCTAATGATGATGATCAACTAATGGACAAGTGATTTCTTCTAGAATTTTTCTCATTAGATGACTCATGAAACATGTGTCATTGTAGGAAAGCATGTGAAGTAAATTCAATGCATCAAAGGAGAACAAGTTCATTGTATGTATGAATGATTCTAGAAGACTAAACACTTGTCATTACTCAACCTTGATGGATGGTTGAGATTAGAGGATGAAACTTGCCAAGAAAGTTAGAAGGACTTGGTGAGGAAGTAATCAAAACTTGATGAGGAAGTTAGGTCTCTCTCCCCACCTATAAATAGTTGGCTTTGGACCATCACAAAGAAACATCAAGAAATCTAAGACACACACATAAAGAAAGGTTGTAGGCAAGGGGAGAGAAGGCTTAGCTCCAACTTAAAGATCAAGAGATCATCTTACATGATCAAGAGATCATCTTCATATGATCAAAACCGTTCATGAAGATTTCCGCAGCAATGAATTGAGGTATTCCGCAAATCCTTCTTATAGTTCTATTATGTGATTAGTCTAGATGTTAAAGATCTTAGGGTTCATGTAAAATCATGTTTACAACAAATTCCAAAAAAAGTTTACAATCTATTTATATTGTACATGATGTTTTGATTACACAACACTTTCAAACGTACTCGTGGTTTTACTTTTACATACTTTTGGTAACTTGAACCACACAACTTAACCCTCTGCCTAAGTCCGACTACCGGCCTACTCATTGCCTCTGACCGAGAATTGTCAATGTGTTCAAAATCGAACCGTACATTAAACCGGTCTTTCTATTCGGCAAGGTGTTTCCCTTTGCGCGAGTTTTGATATTTAACCGGTATTTACGGTTAGATGTCGATGACGCGGGTCTACCATAAAAACCCAAACCAACTCGATCTTCTTCCCGCAACCTGCTTTCCCAATTACCTTTCTGCTTCTACCTCGTGTGAAACCCTAGACGCCGATTGCAGGTAAATCTCATTCCAACTATCTCTGCTGAGCTCTCAATTTTCACATAATACATAATCAATATCGTTGAATTGGTCTATGATTTCAATCTTGTATCGAAAGCCTCAAGCTTTGTTAATTCTTGATCTGCGCAGAGATGCAAAACTCGAGGATCCCACCGTTTACAGAATCGAAGAGAAAGAAGATTCATAACCCGAAACAACAACAGCTCTTGACTCAGTTACCATCACGAATCTCGAAAAAGGCTTCAGCGAGGATCAAACCGGACCAGGTTTACGCCATGTCCCATCAACCTGAGATGTTTAGCTCAGATTCATCCGAGTATAGAGCACTGAGGCGCAGTTATTTGCTCCTGGAGGAAGAGAGCTTCGCGCTGGAGAGAGAGTTGAAGGAAGTGGAAGGTGAGGTTAAAGCACTTGAAGATGAGAAAGTTGATCTTTTGGACAAGCTCGTTGTAATGGAAGGTTTGGTTGATCCTTGATGGGGTTTAAAGATAGCCAACTCTTGTCTTGTCTGATGGCTCATTCATGTGAAGTTTATGTACAAACCTGACTCTATAGAGTTACAGCTTTTGGACAAAACTTGTTGTAATGAACGGTTTAGTTGATCCTTGATGCTTTAAGCTAGCCAACTTGTCGTTTCTGATGGCTCATTCATGTGTAAGCTTATGTACAAACCAAACTCTACTTGAGTAACATGTTTCTTGTTACAGATCTGTGTCATTTCATGTGAATCAAAAGGATCCTCTGTTTGAACACCACGTGTCTCTCATCCATACTAGGATGCTAGATATAGATAAAATAGATTTTCAAGAAACTACAAAATGTGTGGTTGAGACTTCTTTCACCGCCTGAGAATCTGTTTTAGACCAAAGTCTAGTGCTTTCATCTTCTTTGTAACTGTAAATGGCCGCGTCTCTCCCGACCACTTTTTCTCTTAGCCATGGTGGTGAGTGTTGCAAACGTTCACCCAACCAAGGCTATGCTCTTGCTGTGAAGAGGAACCTAATGGGTCACTCGCGTAATACAGTGAGGAGATTGGTCGTGACGGCTGCGACTGAAGGATCTAGAAAATCTAAAGAGAGTCAACCGTCATGGGCGAATCCTGACTCGGATGAGCCACCTCCTTGGGCCAGAGAAGAAGGTCGTTCTTCTACATCCCAAGAGAGCATTGAGGTTCCCTTCTACGTTTATCTGCTAGCTTCCGCGATCACTGCCATTGCTGCTGTATGCTTCTTTTCCCTCTCTCTATTTGTGCTATTATATCACGAACTCATAGCCAAAGATGTTGACTCTATGTGTGTTTTGAACATTCTTAGATCGGTTCTGTTTTTGAGTACTCGAGTAAGAATCCAGTGTTCGGGGTGTTGGACTCTGACAGTATCTTTTACACTCCTGTGCTTGGATTCTTTGCGTTAACTGGAATCCCCACTTCTGTGAGTTTCTTCTCTCTATTTTGTCAGTTTGATCTTTTGTGTTGTGTCATTAGAATGAACAAGTGGAGTGGGTTATGTCTGCAGGTATTCCTATGGTTCAAATCCGTTGAAGCTGCTAATAAGGAAGCCGCGGAACAAGATAAAAGAGATGGATATCGTTAAAAACTCTTGTGTGGTTTTTGCAACTTATACACTGATTGTTGTTGTCCTCCTCCACATACTTATGAAGATCATTCTGCATTGTTAAAAAGGAGCTTGTTTCTGTTCACAGTTCACTTCATTATATACTACCCGCTTGAGTTGTTGTAAGTAATTATATCAATGTCATGAGTAAACGCTGCAGCAGCAGCAGCAGCTAGACAAATAAACTAGTGGTAGAAGCTGCCTGCGATTTAATGCTCATCTCAGCATTACTAAGTTGATGAAGGCATCTTTGATTTAGAGTCACAGAAAGCCAGTTTCATCCTCTCTTTTATTCGTCCCATCTGAAAGGTAGGGATCAACAAACAATCAAAGAGTTTTTGCACTTGCGGTTGAAACGTCTAGAGCTGATGGTAATATAACCGTTTGTTCAATGTGTTGCAGTACAGACCCAACTTGGTTGTGGAAAGATATTGCGTGCTCTCATTGTTGGTATGAGATTATAATGCAAAATCACTGTGTAATTCGTTGTATGAGAATCTGATGACACCACTTGAAATTATAAGTCAAAACTCTTAGCTCAATCTAGCAAAGAGAGGAAGCAGGAGTGAGATACCTTTGGAAGATATCATCAAGTGCGAAGTGGTATGAGAATAACTGCTAGAGCATATGAAATGAATGTCAACTGTCAACTACAAATGTATGAACCATGATTACATATTAGAGGAGATGGCCCAAAAGTAATGTGATGTACTTAATTAGATTTTTAAACAAAGCCTTGGACTTTACACGTCGATTAGTACAGTTTACAATGAAAATTGAATGGGCTCTTTAAAGATGGGTTGGTTAGAGTTTGGTTGGTTGGTTGGGCTCCTCTTCTCCCAAGAGAGAGAGAGAGAGAGAGACATATCTCTCTAGGAGGATCTCTGCACATCTGTCCGTTGGTCTGTGAGAAGCGGACAAACCAAAGAAAGAAAACACAGCCGGAGGATCTGGTGTGTAACATGGGTGGATACAGAGAGTTCGGTGCTGATGAACATTATTCCTCCTCAAACCTATTCCACTCCGTGACCGCCATAGTCATCTGGCTTGGCTCCGTTCACTTGAACGTCGCTATTGTTCTCTCTTCCCTCATTTTCCTTCCCCCTTCTCTCTCCCTCCTGTATATACACATCTTCTCTCTCTCTGTCTTTTATTCTTACAGGACACAAAAGTTAAAAACTCTTTTGTAATCCTCTGTTTTTTTTTTTTTTTTTTCAGGGTCTTGGGTCTGCTCTTTCTCTTAATTTTCATCCCCATCGATGATCGTAGCAAATACGGTCGCATGCTCGCTAGGTAACTCTTCTTAATCTCTCTGTTCCATCCTCCATAATATGTTCTCTTTTTATTCATCCTTGTTTTGTTTTTTGCAAAGGTACATATGTAAGCACGCGTGTAGTTATTTCCCCGTTACTCTCCATGTCGAGGATTACGAAGCTTTCCAGCCTTCTCGTGCCTATGGTTCTGTTGTCCTTTTTACTCTCCAAAGTTTCAACCTTTTTTATGTGATAGCGTTTTGACTTTTATGTGATACAGTTTTTGGTTATGAACCACATTCGGTGTGGCCCATTGGAGCTGTTGCGCTTGCTGATCTTACAGGGTTCATGCCTCTTCCTAACATCAAAGTTCTTGCTAGTACTGCTGTGAGTTTTTCAGGCGACTACTCTTCTTCTTTAATCCATTTGTGTGTGTGACATGTGTCACTGAAACTCTCTAAAATGATGTTAGGTTTTCTACACACCGTTTCTGAGGCAAATATGGACGTGGTTAGGGCTCGCCCCTGCTTCTAGGAAGAATTTCTCTTCCTATTTGGAGTCTGGATATAGTTGTATCCTCGTTCCTGGTGGTGTGCAGGAGACATTTCACATGAAACATGATGTTGAGGTAGCTTAGCTAACTACTGTGTAGGATTCACTTGTGCTTTTGATCATATCATGTTTTTTTGGATTACTTAAAAGGTTTACAAGTTTGGAGACTTAGGTATCTCTACTTTGTGATCTCCTGCAACATTGTGGTTAGTTTATTTATTGAAAACTGCTGCTCACATTGCAGAATCTCTTCCTTTCATCGAGAAGAGGATTTGTGCGCATAGCCATGGAACATGGGACACCTCTGGTTCCAGTTTTCTGTTTTGGTCAGGTAAGTAAAATACAACAATGTTGTGCTATATGTAGTTATCTTCCAGTTTCTTTTTTTTTTGTTTCATCATGTCTTTTGATTCTTCTGCAGTCACGAGTGTACAAGTGGTGGAAGCCGGACTGGAACCTCTACCTTAAACTATCAAGAGCGATCAGGTTTACTCCCATCTGTTTCTGGGGTGTTTTTGGGTAAGTGTGCGTCTTTGTTGGGGTTACATTTTGCGTATAAAATCTTTAATTGAAAGAGGTAAAAACTATTCACATTTCGTTTTATAGATCCCCAATACCATATCGACACCCTCTGCATGTGGTGGTTGGGAAACCAATAGAAGTTAGAAAAACTCTGCAGCCAACTGATGAAGAGGTTAGTTCCTTCTTGTTCTTGAATATTGTTTTTCTAGCTTCTTCTTTGATGTTTGTTACCGTGTAGACTTATGGTGTTTCTGTGCATCTCAGATTGCTAAGGTGCATGGACAGTTTGTGGAAGCGCTTAAGGATCTGTTTGAGAGGCACAAGGCCAGAGCAGGCTTCTCTGATCTGCAGTTGAACATTCTTTGAAATCAAGTTGTCAAAATGGTTTATGTATTATCCTTATCGTTCGTTAGCTGGCTTTTGGATTTACCTATATATGTATGTTTTATACGTTTGTATCAACTTTGGATTATAAAGACCCATTGACTCTAAATATTATTGGAGAGCAGATGGTGGTGTTACACACGTAAGAACTGTTATGTTATACAGAAAAGCTAACAGTTAGATAACTAATTTCTTCATGTGTATCATATTGTGACACCTCACGAGTCATGTCACACATCATAAGGGTACTGTGACACGTGCTCTCGTGTTCTAAGCAGCTTTCAGAAAAGAAAAAAAATGTATTGAAAAATAATAAAATTTGCAAGAAAACGACATGAAAACCAAAGTCACACGAAATCACGCAAAACACTATCAAGTTTTATAATTTCTTCAAGAACCAGTACAACCACTTCAACGACTACTACTTTCAAAAAATGCTGGAGATGCTCAGAGATCAAGATCGTTGGCTCCAAAGACAGCCTCAGAGTGCAGCAGATGAAGCAGCTGCTCCATCAGGTATGACTAATGTGTATTATGCGTCTGTGTCATCACGCCCATCAGTTTTGTCAACACCTCACACACCCCAAGAGGAAAGAAACAGTCATTCTTGGTAGACCAATGGGAACCACAGGGAATGTAAATTCAGCAAAATATAACACATCCTAGTCATAAGTGGGTCTGGTTTATATTTAGACTCGTAATGGTTCCTAACGGTTGCATCTACTACAAAAGGATTAACATATAACAAACCAAATAGTAGACTGAAGTGAATCATGTTTAATGTTTTGTATAAAAAACAAAATAATACATTTATCTTGTACACTCTTCATCGTGGTAGCAGTAGTATCAAATACACAAATCCAAAACTCTAAACGAATAACAGCAAATAAAACAATAAATAAATAGTCAATAATAAGGAAAAATAGAAAGAGAGACGAACCAGTCTCATTCAGAATGAGCCGGTTAAGACTTCTCTCTAACGTCCCTTAGGATTCATGATCTGAGAAAACACAGCACTTGGAGTGAGTCCATCTGAATCTTCACTGGCCAAACTCCGACCACCTATGCTCATGTCTATTCCACTGCTCCTCGAGTCAGTCATGTTTCCTTCATACACATCAGAACCTTTGTTCTTCCCTTTAAAGTCGTTATCATCGTACTTGATCTCATCCATGTTCATCTCACTGCATATTCCTTTCCCGCTCTCCTCTGCGCTTTCCTGAAGCTGCAACGCGAACTCTAGGTTCCACAGGACATCTCCCATCGACGGTCTCTCAATGCCTTGGTCTAGTACACACTTCATTGCGGTTTCAGCAAACTTCTTGAAGCATTCAGGTGTGATCTTGCCTTTGAGATGAGGGTCAACGATCTGATCAAGCATGCCTTTCTTGTAGCAGTATGGTGCCCACTCAGCTAAGCTCACTTGTTCTTTGGCCAGTGTCGGGTTCAAGGCAGGCCGTGCGCATAAAGCTTCGAAGAGAACAACACCAAAGGAGTAGACATCTGATTTATCAGTCAGTTGCTGTCGTCTGAAGTACTCTGGGTCAAGATAACCGAAGCTTCCTTTCACGACCGTGCTTACGTGTGTGTGGTCAAGCGCAGGACCTGTCTTTGACAGACCGAAGTCAGAGACCTTGGCCACCCATTTCTCATCAAGTAGAATGTTCGTTGTCTTCACATCTCTGTGGATGATGGTGTGTTTTGCGCCAGTGTGGAGATAGTGTAGTCCTCTAGCTGCACCGATGCATATCTCAAGACGTTGCTTCCAGGAAAGAGGAGAGTTCTGAGTTTTGTAGAGATGCTCTCTCATTGTCCCATGAGCCATGTAATCATACACTAGGATCATTTCACAGTTCTCTTCACAGTACCCAATCAAAGACACAAGGTGACGGTGTCTAAGCTTCGAAAGCATTTCAATCTCGGTCTGAAACTCGTGTACTCCTTGCTCAGACATAGGGTTTCCTCTCTTGATGGCTACCTTTGTAGTTCCACCATCAACCTCTCCTCTGTAAACCTTGCCAAAACCTCCAACACCAAGCACCCTGGACTCATCGAAGTTCTTAGTAGCAGCTTTGATCTCAGCAAAGGAGAAGTGACGACAAAGATTTGAAGGAAGGGACGAGGCAATGCTTCCCGTTGTGTTCGTCTTTCCAGAGCCGCCAGAATGTGAGTTGCCATACATAGATAGAGGAAGCCACCCTGATGTTGCATCACTTGCAGGCTGGTTTTCACCACGGTTACGTCTCCGGTACGCAGCCATTGCACACAAACCAACAATAAGTCCAAGAACAACTGCACCACTGGCTGCGCCTGCAACAACAGCCGTGCGGTTCTTGGATTGACCAGCACGCGGGCGCAAGACTTTAGATGGATCAGCAGTCACCTGTGGGCCAGGTATAGGATTAAGACCAGCAAGATTACCATCAGAAGTATTCATCTTGAATATCTCAACCCCGTTAAGAATAGCATCATAGTACTCAGGCTTGTTCCTCGTGTTTGGATGAAGAGCGAGCCACAGATCTTGCTGTCCCTCACCATCCGGAGGATTCACAACGTAATCTTTGTGTAAAGGAATCCCATGTCCTTCCGTCCAGCCAGCAACATCAGCCTCAGGCTCAGCTGTTTGGTTGTTGAGGTAGACTGTAAACACTCTCTGGTTAATCTTAGTAATATTAGGAGCAACTTCACAGAAATGAAGCCTGACAAGGTAACTAAACCCAGAGTCAATACTGAAGATCCAAGTCAGATTGTAGTTGAGATTGATCTGAGCCGTTGGACCCATAGACCTGGCAGTCGAGTAAACATCCACAGGAGCAACATATGTAGGCGTCCCAGTAGGGTACTCAATGGTCATATTGGGATCAGCAGTCTCAGTGATTCCAAGACCGGCACCAAAGATATAAGGCTGATCATCGTACCATGATCTGTACAGACCTGTATCATCAGAAGGCGAGATATCATTCCCTCCCACATTAAGTCTATAAACATTCTCAAGAGCAGTGCTGTTATCAATGGTGAATCCACTAGAAGTCCCCACAACAGTCAAAGACCCATCCGTGCTGCTGTAAAGATCAGGCATTGAAGTCACCTCGATCCCGTTCACAAACGCATAGGCGTTAGAAGGTGTTGACTCTGGCGTGAAGGTCACGTTTAGTGACCCACCTTCAACGTTCACTATAAACTCTTTAACGATGAAAGAGAAAGTCAACGCCTGTGCCGTCTGAGAAGCGCTGAAGTTCTTGAGGAGAGTGTAGGAGCCGGAGGAGACGGAGAAGAGGGATTTCGTGGCGTTGAGACCGTCGTATGAGTTTGGATAGAAGTGGAGACGCACGAACTTGCGACCTGATGAGACGGGGAAGGAGTAGGTGAAGGGAGATCGGAAGATTCTAGCTGTCATGTAAGGGACTTCGGGGACGGAAGGGTCTTGCGTGGCGGCGGGAGATGTCTTTGAGTCGCCGGAAGAAGACAAGAACTTGGACTTGACATCGGGAATCCATGTCCGGTTGTCTGTGTCGGTTAGATCAGAAGAACCACCACAGTTCAAGACGATGTTGTCGGTGGGAGAGTAATCAGCAGCTGAGGTTAAAGTAGTTGCAGATAAGAGAAGAAGAAGAAGAGACACAAGGGAGAGACAGCATCGTCCCTCCATAGATCAGAGCCGTGCCTGGAGGATGAAGATAATCTTTCTTGAATCTTGATCTACCAAACAAGAAACCAAACAGATCTTATTAAAAATGGAAAGCTCTCAGAATTGCATGTTCAGTAGTAGGGTGAGTGAAGTAGAGATGAACATACCTTAAGAGTCGGTTATGAATCCTATAGCCGATGAACTCAATGAGTTTCGGAGAAGACAGGGTAAGAGAGAGAGAGTTGTTGAAAAAAAAAAGAATTAAAAAAGGAGAGAGTGGAGAGGTTGGTATTAGTTAAGACGACAAAACCAGCGGACAGCTATGTTTATGTTGCCTAATTCAACGCGTAAACGTTTTTAAATAATATTTTATAGAGAGATCTATCAATCAGAGGCATCGAAGCCGGCTTGGAGAAAGAGGTGGAACTGACGATTATACCCTTAGATTAACAGCTGTTATTTAGTTAACATGCTCAATCGTCAGAGGATAATGCTGGCTGACTATGGACTAGTCTTGGATGACCAAGGAGTAGAGATAAAATTTAAAACGCGTATTTTTTTTCTCTCTGCGGTGGTGACCAACCACTACTCATGGCGGAGCTGGTCCGCAGAAAGAATTCAATGATGTGCTAAATAACATAGAGGTGAGCTGAAAAAGAAACTTTTTTTTTATAAAGTTTTCCAGGACTACTACATTCTTTCGTGAACAATAATTCTGATGAATGCTAACTTGTTTACCAGGAAGGCAATGAAGTCAATAGGAATTTTCCTAAACAATGAATGAAATGAAGAGGGAGATGAACTTAGACAGTCGCACCTTTGAACCAATGGGCGGTCTCTCAGATACCTCAAAATCAATATAGCTCACATTGTCATCATCAGCAGGGTATACCTAACAACAAAGATAAATGAAGAGTAACAAGAGTAAGAAGGTCGATTCGTTTAATAGAATAACAAGAGTAACATCTGCGTTGTATCACTAAAGATCACAAAGTAGGTCAGATTTCCAGAGATAGGCATGTCCAAGATAGAACACGTACCCTTTGAGTGACTCTAGTGTTTTTTTCGGTGTCAGCTCTGGTAAAGGGTTAACTGGAAGAGCAATTTTTGCTTTTTAAAAATTCTTCACCTTCAGTTTGAACTAGAACCAACCATTTCGAAGAACCTGCAGTTGTAAAACACAGCTTAACAACGAACAACTCAGGCAAAACCTAACTGGAGAAACAGAACAGATGAAGCAGAGATGTTACAAAATTGTAAGGGAATATATCAACAATGTGTAAAAATGGTTCATGTCGCTGAGATCACAAGCATTTACAAAGTAAAACAGCACAGTACTAATGTCAAACATCTGCTAGTTTATGAAGCTGAGGCTTTCCAATAATATAAAAAGCATCTACTAGTTTAGTCCTTAAATAGATAAACTTCATATAGAAGCACATTTTTCTGAGGATATCAGAAGTAGTACAAAACGCATCGTAGATACGCAGATCACAGTCAAGCTTAGATTTTAGACAGAGAGATGATTGGTATAGACAGATTGCAAACCGCGAAGCTTAGATTCACAGATCACACAATCAAGTCGGAGAGCCAAGTTGAGTTTGACAATATTCCATCCCTTCACTCCACCACGTCTCCACGGAATCGTCCGGCAAATTGTTGGACCGTAATTTTTAAGCCCATTAATTGTGTCACAAAGGCGTACGAGGCCCATCTTTCTCGTTTTCTTTCTAAACGGAACCAGTCAAACGAGTATCCAACTAAATTCAGATGTACCACAGTAGCCATTGTTTGATTGATATTAGGGGATTACTGCCATTTTTATATACCTCTTGGTTAACGTTAATCTATCCTGTCTGAATGTAACAGTGTCCTTTTATGAGATCAGATGGTTATATATTTTCATGGGTTAATTCATTTAATCAAATACAATGGTTAGCTGCACCTTAACAAAATTGCTAACAATTTTATGTGGAAAATGATTTATTTGTCGATTAAGAAATTTAGAGTGACAAAGAAGGGACCTCTACGATTTTCTTTTTTGAGCAAGAAGGGGCCTCTACGATTAAACAAATAAATTATCAAAGGTAAATTTATTAGATGCTAAGTTACTAACGCAATGTAAATCATCCTCGGAGGTTAACTATAGTATTAGTACGTATATATCTCCCAAACAACGCACAACAAATATTTGGCACACATGTCGTTCCGGTTGTCCGCGATGTACCCGTGGTATCGAATACACATTTGTATTATTTAACTTTCAAACCATATGTATGCCAAACTTTTTTCATGGATGCTTTAGCGTTTAGATATATGCGGTTCTGTAAAATATCACTTTTCATGCAATCTATCAATATTACATGTAAGAGAAAGACAAAGTGTTATTCCTGACGGTACGTTTACGTGTACATATATCAAAGCGCCGAAAAGGAGAGATAGTTCCTTTCTCGTTATTACCATATATATGAAATGGATGATAACATCATAAGAAACTCAAGTCGATCATAAAATAGAAAATAGCAGCAGAATAATTATTGTTTAGGTTATGGCTGGCAACTTTGATTATTCGTACATCTCTAGCCTCCTTCACACGGCAATCGAAACCTACGAAATACTGTAACATTCCAAAAATCAGAAAAAAAATGTATCATGACAATGGTAAAAGCGATACAATTGGCTAAACTGAACGATCAAAATTCATTTTGTTTTATGTATTTGTTTTATGTATTTTTGGAGTCAATTATGAAGTCAACTTTCAAGATATATTTTCTGTGGAGAAAGGTGTGAAAGTTATTTGTTATTTCTATAATCTAGAAAGAAGCAAAAAGATCTAATATAAAACCAAAAAACAAAGTTATGGACAAGTTACCTGTCACAATTGGTGTTGAAACCGATGGGGTATGAAAGTGAAACACCACAAGTGGTAGGGAGTGAGGCCACAAGGCCGATATTGAGGCCTTTAATATCCTTACCGGCTGATTTAAGGCACTCACATACTTGTCGGCGATCCGGTGTGGTCTGAGCCATTTGGTTCAATGATTTGACTGCCACACAGCAGCTTGACGGCAATGGACCACCGTTGGTCAAGTAGCTGATGCACTGTGCCATTGTGCTTGACACTGTCCCACACGTTATGTGTGACTCTGTTGGGGCTGCAATGTAGATCGTAAGGACGAGGAGGCATGTGATGATATTTGAAGCAAACGCCATTTTTTGTTTTAATTGTTTTTAAATTAATTGTTTTTACTTTGTCGAGGTCGTCGGTGCGGTTTTTATAATTGGGAAAGCATGTCATCAATGTCATGCGTACCCGTAAATTATGCTTAGTTTCGCATACATGCAAAATTAATGAATAACGGGACTTATTATGAATTAAACATCAAAAATGCACATATTTTAATGCTTTGCTTTCCATAAAATCCCCTAGACATTATTTGTGAAGTAATTTGTACACATGTCGTCATTACAATTATTATCGCTAGAAAAAAAATGACAAGACACTTAAAATAGATGACATGGTTTTAAAAAAGAGTGACATGACATCATATTAATTGTGAGATGTAAAATTTTCTTATAAATAAAAATTTATATTTTTTGCAGTGATTTTAAATATAGTAATAAAAATAACTCATATATCATCATTAATGTCAATTTTCCATATAAGTATTTATTTATTGTAAAATATTAAAATATTAATAACTCATATATCACAATTTAAATAATAACATATATATATGTATATATACGTCACATTTATAAAAATAAACTAAATAAAGTAACACTAATCCAAAAAAATTTTGATAGTTAAATGTTTAAACATTATTTAAATTTATCTGTTCATCTTCATCATTTAAATTAACAAAAGATTTTTCAGTTTAACATATTTTAACTAAAACAAACAAAGTCTCAATTTAAAATTAGATGGGAAATATATATATATATATATATATATATATATATATATATATATATATATTTAAAATAAATAATCATTGTGTTTAAGCCCACTCTATTAATATATCCAGTTGTACAAAAAAATTAAACACAATAATATAATTAAAAATAATTTTATAAAATCTAATTTTATCTTTATTAAAATTTAAATAAAATTATATTTAAATAGTTATACCAAATCAAAATAAATAAGATTACAAATATAATTTTTTGATTTTCTATAACTATTGAAGTTAAAGTATAAAAATAATAATGTTGAAATATAAATCAAAATTTTCTTTTGAAATAAAAAAAATGATATATTAAAAATTACTATTTCTGCGCATGACTCAGGAAAACTCCTAGTAAGTTAATATATAATAAGTTGTTGACAAATGGTAAAACCTAAGCAAAATTGGTCATACGACAATAAATAATAATTAAAATGTTGATTTAAACATCAAAAACCTAGATTTAAATAGGAACTGAAATATATTTCGACATATTAGAGACTATAAACTTTTCAGTAATAATAAACAAGGGAATAAACCATATGAACATTCCAAAGATTATATATCTAACAAAGTTTCAAAAGATCATTTTTTAGAAAAAAGTAAAATTATTCAGTTAGAAATGTACAATATGATTAATGTATACTGCTACCTACGTTACTTGGACATGTCAAACAAGGGGGCCAAGCACAATATAGGAGGACACTCGTACGAGTCCAAGAGAGTAACAATTAATCATAGACATGTGGTCCGAAAATTATATGGGCAAGTGACAGTTCAAGGATATGAAGAAAAAGAAAGGAAATGGTTCAATTAAGAAACAATGGACAAAACATCAAATGGTAAAGAATCGGGGACATCAATCGAAAAATGAAAACACGGCCTTGTAGATATCTAAGATGATCTCATGGAGAATTCACGACACGACCTTGTAGATATTTAAGAGATCTCCAGAAGTAGTAGGCAACTTGTATGCATTGTCGTATGATCAGAGTATGAAGAAACTACATAAGGATTGGTGTTTTTTATGAGCCGAGTCTCTTGTATTGTGAAGATCAGCTGTTTTTTTCATATAGTATTGGGTGCAAATGGTTGTAAAGATAATTTGTATCAGAAGCAAGTATGATCATTTTCTTAAAGCATACTAATAAGTTTATAGGACTATCTTAATAATAAGTAGTAGTCAGTTTGATCATAACTGTATTACACAATCTAGTGTCGGTCTTAGTTTATTTACACTGAGCCGCGAAGTGATGCACTAAAAGCAGAACGTGGCAACAAGAAGGAAACAATACATATAGTAATTCCATATATCATTAGAGCCTTACATAACAGAGACGACCACTATAATGGACCGTTGTATATAAAGAAATACATGAAACACACAAATTCTAAAAACAACACATAACATTGAAAGGATATACAATTATACTAGTGACATTAATCTTTATGGAAATTAAAACACTTCAACGTCTATATCCTCTCATGCTCACCTGATGCTGAAACCAACCACATACATCAAACACATTACATATATGGTTAGTAACACTTCATTAAAGTCCAAATAAAATTATTACAACATAAAGTAAAATGAAAAAGAGTGAGAGTTAGATTACTTGTTACAGTTGGTTCTTGCGCTGATGGGGTAAGAGATCCTAACACGGCAAGCACCGGGAAGACGAGCAGCACGGCCTGGGTTAAGTCTGGAACCCAAGGCTCTAGCTGCTCCTTGGATGCAGCGACAAGCTTGTTGCCGATCACGTGTGGTCCGAGCCATGCTGTGGAGCCTCTGAACGCCAGAACAACATCCTCGAGGAACGAAACCGCCTCGGGTCAGGTAGTTAATGCATTGCCCCAAGTTGCTGGCGACGGCGCCGCACGAGATTGCTGCCTCTGACGTCATTGGAGCAGACATTAACATGCACACAATCAACAATGCTGACAGCTTTAAGAAGCCCTCCATGATCTTAAAACTTTTCTCTTTCTCTTTTGCTTAAGTAAGTAATCGGTTTAATTTTGGATGATGAAGAGAGCTAATAGAGTCTGTGTTTATAAAGAGAGAGCCAAGAGGGCAAATGCATGAAGTGAGAGCAGACTGTGTGGGGTTAGTTAGTTGTTGGTTTCATTTAATGCATTGCCTCTATAAAAAAAGTGTAGTTCATTCTTGTATGCACACAAAAGACCAATCATGGCTCCACATATATACAATTCAATGACTTGTCAACGTTGGTATACTATAAAAGTTACGGCATGAAGGTAATAAACTGGAAGAGAAAAGTAGATTTCATAATTGTGTCACCTAAAAATTTGGAGTATAAAGTAATAAAACTCAACATATTCTAACTAACGACGTTATTTTCAAACGGGGCAAAACACATTCATTTGATCACTCAGTTAACGATTGTATTTGTATTTCAATGAAAAAAACTTGGAAAATAAATAAAATCATGAAGCATTACTACATCATTTTGTATTTTATGGATATGCTAGCCAGGAAACAAAAAACACTAGTTGTCAAAATTTTATACATATAATAAAGCAATATATAAAAGTTATGGATCAATCTATTTTGAGGTAGATGTCAAATACAACATGGTATTAGAACCATCCGATTAGTAGATTTATCTACAGAAGTTGTTATCACAATTGCCATGCTATGTTCATCTGTGAATGTGATACTGGATTTGTTAAAATCTCATGAAAAAAATGACATAATTTTTGAAATTACACAAATTAATCGATTCATCATTATCAATTGATCATGATTTAGAAGTTTGTAAGAAACTCAAATTTAACATTAGTCAACCTAATCAGACCATGCCCCCCAACAACAATGTTCGATAGAAAACATTCGGAGATTTTTTTTTTTGATTTTGCAAACAACCGTCAGAATCTTATAATAATATTAAGCTATTTCATGCAATTATTTTCCAGCCTTGAAAGTTGATGATTCACTGTTCTCAACTTTCTTTCCTTTACATGTAGGACTCGTTTTCATTCTGTTTTACAAGAAGATCCTACTACAAGTTACTTATGTTGATCGATTTGGTTTGGAACAACCTACTACAAGAACAGAGTTTTGCTTTCGACTAATTCAAGTTCGATCAAATATCATTCTTTTTCTGGAATTGTTTGCAAGTCCAAGCATCTATAGCAGCAGCAACATACATATGATTTTGACTACATGACACTCTCACTCAACCTTGCCAAACTCTCCAACATTCGAGCTGCTTTCCGCAACCGTCTCTCTTACAAACCTACAACAACATTTTTTCAAGAATAAGGTTCAAGATAGAAAGATAAACACTTGAACTCGAGAGGACGTGAAGGTGATTTACCTCGCCAGCTTCTCTCGTGAAGATTGTAAGACGTAAATGGAGAGTACGAAAGAGAATGTGAGAGCTGATCACAAGTTCACAACATAAGATAATAAGTGTATGAATTTATTTTCCCTTTAAAATTATTTAACTAGCAAGAACCAAAAAAATGATTTACCTGAGCCAAAGAGGACATAAAATCCTGAGGAAACATCAATCTCTGACTGCTCCTTCCTGCATGCATCACACACAATATAGTGTCTTAGCTAAATATCGCGACTCGGCCGTATCCACAATCTTATTCAGCAAGGGGAGAGAGAGAGGTAAAACGGGTTGAAAGTGGTCAACAAAAGTAGCGTACCATGTGTATCTAACAAGAACATGTTTTGGCCAGTGTTCAGGATCCCAGAACTGCTTGCGGATCTCCGGGTGAGTATTTAAATCTGTTCATGGATAAAATCTCAGCTTAAACAAAAAAAATGCTGATGGATAGTATCAGCCTGTATAATAGACATAAAGGTAACAGAAGAACAAATAAAGACTAGTACACAAACTGCCTGCCTATATTTATACAAATATTAGCACCCAATGCAACAAAGAAGGTGACTTTCACCAGATCATAGAGAAACCAATATTGCTAGATATGGAGTTTTACGTACAGCTAAGAGGCATATCGACAACTTGAGCTGTTACTCCAAGCAAATCTCCTCCAGAATATCTCTGTGCAAACACGAACAAAAAACAACCCACAGTGAAATGACCCCATACATACCTAAAACGACTCAAAACCCAAGGCTAAGTAAGTAATCATACCAAATTGACATCGATCATTGGAACTTCTGAAGTCTTCCGGTTTATCACCAAAAGCCAGTGTATTAGGAATTTCTCACTTCCAACTTGGAATTTTCTGCATGTAAAACCAATCCATATCCACACATCAGACACCCAAATCAGCATATGACTAATGTGACAAACAAGGAAAAGATGTCGCCGTATCAGCATTTCACAGCATGTTCATCGCAGAGAAGACACTAGAAGTACACAACAATCTGCAACAGAACAGAACAGAACAGAACAAAACGGCTCCTACTCTAATCAAAGTAGATGAGACGTGAATCTGTCTTCACCATCTCCTTCGAGCCAGCAACAATAGAAACTGCTAGATAGTTATCTAAAAGCCGGTAAAACAAGCAATGAAGTTGGCAGATAAGCTAAAGACACATAAATCTCAATTCAAAGCATCAAATAGGAATAAACTCATCAACTTGGAAATTTCTGCATGTAAAAGCTTCCGTAACCACACATCAGACACCGTAGCATTGAACGTCATGTTCAGCGCAGTAGAAGAACACAATTTCTGCCACAGAACATAACTAAATACACCATACAAAAATGACCCCCCATACTCTAATCTTACAAAATAGATGAGATGTAGATGTGAATCTATCTTCATAATCTCTTCTTATTCGAGCCACCAACAATAGGAATTGCTAGATATTAATCTAAGCAACGGAAAGGTGTCAGCCATAGAAGCATCGTACAGACACCATGTTGAGCGCAGAGGAAGAAGAACACAACAATGTGCAACAGAGTAGAACTAACTACACCATACAAATTACAAAATGCCTCTTACTCTCTAATCAAAGTAGATGAGATGGTGAATATATATCTTCACCATCTCCTATTCGAGGCTAGCTAGCGATGAGAAGGTAAAAGATACATCAATCTCAATTCAAAGCATCAAATACGAATAAACTCCTCCTACTCACATCTTATAAGGATCTGTTCCAGTGTAGCCAACTGGTTTCGCTATGGGGATCAGCACCTGCAAATCGCCATGAAAAATTCAATCTAACTTACCCAGGAACAATGGAAACCTAGATCATATACAGTACCTCGCGATTAACGGCGAAGATCGGGCAATGCTTTCCGATCACATCATGCCAAGTCGTTCTTGACTGCACATAAAATCAACAGATCCTTAGCCTCTATCAAACTAATAAGTTAATAATACTTAGCTAATATGTAAAAGATGGAAACGAACGGAATGGTACTGTCCCATCTTGCTCATCGCGACGATATCTCCTGGTCGGTAAGCGCTGGAAAGATGCGGGAACGATACTGATACCACTAGTAGAGCTTGAATTAACGATTTCCACGGTCGCCATGCTTCCGCCGTAACCATGCCCGTCATAATTTGATCTCGGTGAGGTTTCTCCGTCGTGAATTTGCTCGGAGGTCGAAAGATGATGAGCCAGCAGCAATGTAACAAAGTCTTTTCTTCACATTGTTATTGAGCCACAAACATTAGCCCAACTTCTAAGTTGGCCCAACTAAACACGTTGACTCAAGTGTATTGTGCATTTTTTTTTCTTTCTTATGGCTGGTTTAGAGTGGTAAAATCTGTGTTTGAATTCCGGAAAAAGATTTATTTCAACCTAAATTTTACGCGTCGTGAATTTTCCATTCCAATCTTCTTAATAACACATATTTGATACTGAATTAAACCAAAATTCAAAAATAATACATGAATTTTACGCGTCGTGTCTTTTCATTCTTAAAATTTATAGTAGTACATAGTCTATACTGAATTTAAAAAAATTCAAAATATTATGTAAAATCGCAAAATCATGTTTATATATATTGACCGTCAAAAGTGTTAATCATCCGTTAAATTAAAAATTATTATTTTACGAGGTTCAAACTATCATACAACGGATGACTAACGCTTTGATGTTCAATATATATATAAACATGATTTTGAGAGTTTATGCAATATTTAAAAATTTTGATTTAATAAAATTTATTCAAATGATGTCGTTTTAATTGTGAAATTCATATAGTATTTTTGAATTTTTGTTTAATTCGGTATGGAATACACACATTATAAGTAAAATTTAGATTGAAATATGCTTTTCCCATTTGAATTCATATTACGAATTCATTAAAATGTAAAATACTATCTGTCACCACTCACTACACCAATGTTTGTCCTCCCGAAATAATTGTAATCCAGTAAAAAATAAATCCTAAAATAATATATAGAAATATCAACTTGCTACAAAATTCAAATTTCTAGTAAAAATACAATATTTAAAAACTGATAAAAGTTTGATCGATTCTGCAAAATTACTCATTTTACATTTATATTAATTTCCTTCGGACTAGAATAAGCAAAAATTGCAGTTAAGATTTACATTCTGGTAGGTCTTTTTAAGATAGGCCCTACAAATTTCTCAACAGTTATTCACAAGAACAACAATGAAAAAAATGTTGATGCCTAACACTTAAAAAAAAAAAAAATCAGATGCCATACATCTGTTTCTTAATTATATAAGTTCAAAACCAGAAATGATATAACCGTTGACTTATTTATGTAAGAAAAACACCATTAGTTTGGACTTTGGCTAAACAACCCTAAAATCGATATTGTTAAGATAATTTCTATAAACGATCATATATTTTAACGAGTTTCTGATATTACAAGTTTATTCAATATAGAAGATAATAGAGTAAACGCCACATTGAAATTAACCAACTTTTATTAAAAAAAAAAATATTAACATAAAATTCGTCTGAACTGGAAATCTGGTATCGTTACAATTTTGAATCTAATAAAATAACCAATTCAATCCGCTCCCAAATAGTTCACCTTACACAAATAAACCCACTTTGCGTATTTGTATTTATCTAGTTGAGCTGTTGATTTGTTGATTGCAATTTCTATAAAAAAGGTTCTCATCACTTTTTTGTCATCTATAAATTTATTATACTTTTTTTAATCTCAACCACTATCACACAAAGTCTACGAGGATGACAACCTTCCCATCAATTAGATTAGACGTTCCTAAGATACAGAAATTGATTAAAAAAAAAAATCTATAAACATTCATATATTTAAGTAGTTCCTCACAATACAAGTTCATTAAATAGACACATACGTAGCCGAGGCTATGGACGTTCTCAGAAATGTCGCCGCGGGTGGTGCGGCCGAGCAGCTTGCCTCCTTGAACCTTGCCTCTTCAGTCTTCAGTGTTCTTGTCTCTCTGTTTGATTGGGAAAATACAATTTTCAGAAGTGTGGCCTGTCTTTTCCTTAGACAACTGTAGACTTTTTTTTTTCTGTAGGATTCTTTGACATGGTTTGTGCTTCTCCCTCCACCCTTCAAACTCAATATGCTTTGTGTGAAAAAAGAAAGAAAGAAGATATATAATAGATTACACGTCACCAACAAATAAGCATGTAAGTTACAAAAAAACAAAAAAGCATGCATGACATAATATGCACTAGGCTTATAGAATAGGGAAACCCGAAATGCAGTATGTTATTCTTGCTGATGGTATAGAATTTTAATATTTATCTATGTAAGTTGTAACTTTCATCAAAATCTCAGACTGGCCTGACAAAAAGCTTAGCACTCTGTCAGTGTGTCACTGTTCTCTCCTCATTACTCATGTTGTGTAGAATTGAGTAGGCCAGGGTAAGAAACTGAACAAAAAAATGTGATACAACAGCGAAACGTTTTTGAGAGGCTTAAAAGCCCAAGGCCCAAAGAAATAGTAAGAAATAGTAAGAAATAAAAATTAAAATATTCTGCCCCTTCTTGCGAAGCGTTCATCATTCATCAGACCAATAAATCCCTAGATCTCGTTTTGATGTCTTCATCTTCATCGGTCTTATAAATCCATCTGGTCTTTTTTTTTTTTGTTGTTTTTGCTCGGACGCTTGGCAACTCTCCGTATTAAGCGATTCTCTTCTCTTCTTCTCGGTAGTGGCCTCTCCTTGTTAATTTTTTCTTTTGCAGAGAAAAAAAACTACAAGTAAACTGCCATCATTTCAGTTTTGTCTCTACGCTTATCTGAACTGAATCTTATGTTAAATCGGATTGAATTTTCAAAGCATACTTTGTTAATTTCGTGTTTGAACTTGTAGTGGTTTTATCTATGCAAGTTTTTTTTTTTAAATGGTGTTTATTCGAGTTTCATTTATTTTGTGATGTTGGGTTAAGTGATCAATCACTTGCTGTAATGATTAATTGTTGTGTTTTTACGTTTGGCGTAGGTTTTTTCTTTTTTTTTTTACTCTTTCATGGCTGCGGCGGATCTCGATGATTGGACTGAATTAGAAGAGACTTCCTCCTCATTTCAGCCGCCGCCGCCTAGGTCTCTATCAAACCAACCTGACTTCTGGAACAGAGTTGAGGAAGCTACACGTGAAATTATAGAGAATGTACATCCAACACTTGTGTCCGAGGATCGAAGAAGAGATGTTATTGATTATATGCAAAGACTAATCAGAATGACTCTTGGTTGCGAGGTTCATTTCTCTTAATACCTTCTCTGTTAATATCGTTGGTCACGTGCCTTAATCTGTGTCTTATCAATATTACTCTGTTTTTTTTTTTTTCTTATGTTGATGGCTTTCTTTGTATAACTTTATTAGTATGTGTGTGTGTTTTCAGGTACATTCTTTTGGATCAGTCCCATTGAAAACGTATCTTCCTGACGGAGATATTGATCTCACAGCTTTTGGTGGACCGTGTCACGAGGAAGATTTGGCCCTCCAGGTTTTTTCTGTGCTTGAGAGGGAGGAACATAATGTTGGTGCACAGTTTATGATTAAGGATGTCCAATTAATACGAGCTGAGGTTCGTTTATCAACTCTCTGTCTTATTCAGTGTTTATGCATGTTGATCTTTTTTATTTTTGGTAATCTCTTAAGTACCAAGCTTTTCTTATTTGTTTGCAGGTTAAGCTTGTTAAATGTCTGGTGCAGAACATTGTGGTAGATATCTCTTTCAATCAGCTCGGTGGGATTTGCACTTTGTGCTTTCTCGAGAAGGTAATATGTCCTCTTCAGTATGACCATGATGTGTCAAACAACAAATTTAACTAACCTTTTTAAAGGTAAATATAGATTAATGCTTTATTATCTGTTCAATATATCAATTGCATGTGGGGTCTCTGTTAACTCAAATAGATTTTCTTAATTATTGTAAATTTTTGCAATATAATATGCGTGCAATAACATGGTTGAAGAGCATTTTCCTAGCATTTTTATAGGACGCAATAGTAGAAGGCAAAGACTGACTTCTAAAAGATAGACGTTGACAATTTGATTACGCAGATCGACCACCTCATTGGAAAGAAACATCTCTTCAAGAGAAGTATCATACTCATCAAAGCTTGGTGCTACTATGAGAGCCGTATTCTCGGGGCTCTACATGGATTGATCTCAACATATGCTTTGGAGACGTTGGTCTTATATATTTTCCATCTCTTCCACTCATCGTTGGATGGCCCACTAGCAGTAAGTGTGTTCTGAATTTTGAAGGGAGAAATCTTGGTTAAGTCTCATCTTTGATTTTACAAAAGCTTTTGTTTTTCTGTAGGTTCTGTACAAATTCTTGGACTACTTCAGCAAGTTTGACTGGGATAACTATTGCATTAGCCTGAGTGGTCCAGTCAACCTTTCCTCACTACCAGAAATCGTTGGTAAGGATTTCCGCATGGTTATGTAAACTGAGATTTTTTTATTTATTTCAGTGTCTGCATTTCTTTGCAGTTGAGACTCCAGAAAATGGCGGGCAAGATCTACTGCTGACAAGTGAGTTCCTCAAGGAATGTTTGGAGTTGTACTCTGTACCTTCAAGAGGATTTGAGACAAACCCACGTGTGTTTCCAGTGAGGCATCTCAATATAATTGATCCACTTAAGGAAAACAACAATCTTGGTCGCAGCGTTAGCAAAGGTTTACTTGCTTTTTTTTTCTCCAAGCATCACAAGATTTTTGTTTTGCTGTTATCTCTCTTTATTGATTTCGATTTTTTGAGCATGCTGAACACATAGGCTTTTAACCTTGTCAAGAGTTTGTTATATAATATTAAGAGCAGATAAAATTAAGGTTGTGATATTCTGCCAAGTCTTATTAACCTGCAACTGCAAAACTGTTTCGGTAAAATTGTAACGTCCATGGTTATTAATTTCTCTTGCTCAGGTAACTTCTATCGCATACGAAGTGCATTCACATATGGTGCTCGGAAGCTTGGGCAAATCTTTTTGCAGTCAGAAGAAGACACAAGTTCTGAGCTTCGTAAGTTCTTCTCGAACATGCTACACAGACATGGAAGTGGCCAGAGGCCTGATGTCCTTGATGTTGTTCCCTACGTAAGGTTCAGTAGGTACGGTGCCATGTCGCACGCCAACCATTTCCAAGATGGTCAAATGGTTTATGAATCGGAATCTTCTAGTTCATCTGGTGCTGCTGCTGGAAATGGTAGACATGACCAGGAAGACTTGTTGTGTGCAGGAGTAGCCAATGTATTGAGTACACCTAGGCTTGATGTAAGCGGTTTACATGTTGAAACAACCCCTTCTGTATCGGAGAAACAGTTTTCTGGAGATGCAAAAAAAGAGTTGGCTAGTGTGAGCTTCCAAAAGCTTGAAATTTCCGAAGATGCAATGAAATCTATGGAAAGTGTCTCTCCTTTGAATGGTAAACATCATGCTCTTCGTAGGATCAGAAATGGTGAAGTATTAAACGGAAAAGGGGTGGAGAAACTGCAAGAGAATTTTTCCAGAAGTGTGCATAGTAATGAGAACGTGAACGAGCATGTTGGTCGTGAAGACCCGCCGATTCCAGGTTCAGTACATCACACCCCACTCATGGATCCAGTGGCTGTGATACAAGAGGACATGCATCTTCAATACTCTGGTCATTGTGTGTCGGACACCCCAAATTCGTTGTCTGACCTCACAGGAGATTATGAGAGTCAGGTAAACAGCTTACGGTATGGGCGTTGGTGGTTTGATATTGTCCAGAACGGTCCTCCGTCTCCTCTATCTCCCCATGGACTGTCTCAGCTTCCGAACAACAATTCATGGGAAGTAGTTCGACACGCATTGCCATTCGGTCGGAATGCCCCCGGACCAGTGAACGTTAATGGAGTAGTTCCGAGACAAGTTTTCTTTCATATGAACCCTCAGATGATTCCAAGTGCTAATTTTGGTATGGAGGAATTGCCTAAGCCGCGAGGAACTGGGACATACTTTCCGAATGCGGTAATTACTTATGTGCTTCCTCACATCATCTTTGTTTTGACACAGTCAAAACAAGCTTCTTAATGTCTCTTTTATGCAGAACTTTTACAGAGATAGACCGTTCCCACCAAGAAGAAACTCACACCAAACTAGGTCGCCACGTAACAATGGCCGTAGCATGGCACATTTTCATTCAGACCATCGTCGTCAACAACTTCATCATCATCAGCATCATCCCAACCAACAAGCAAATGGTTCTTGTGATATGAGTCAAGTTGATTCGTTTGAAAGCTTCTCTGATACCAATGGGTCTGCAAGTCATCAATATGAGAATGCTCCAGATTTTAGATCTACGGAAGCTGAGCTACGCTCCCCTCCCGAGGGCAGTAGTCAGAGTGACCTGAGCGTTGAAGGTTATTATAATCAGTCACATCGCCCAGCATCTGTACCCTCCTCCACGGAGGAAGATCGGTACAAACTCTTACTCTTGAACTTTATTGAGCTATTCATCAAATCCCCCTTGACCGTGTGTCTAATTCATTGTGGTTATGTACATTTAGGGTAACACATAGGCAGTCATACTATTTGGCGGATGATCACGAGTTTCCTCCCTTGTAGCTGTGATCTATTCTCACAAATGCATGCTCCTTAGATCGTTATAGGAACAAGTATAGCTTTTCTAACTTGTTTTATCTCCTACACTCTTTTCCCACAGAAGAAAAAAAGAAAAGAAAAATATGGAACTTGTTTGTTTTGGGCTGTGTTTTTCTTTCCTTCTTGTATGTTATTTTTTGCTGCTGTTGCTGTAGAATTTATCTATTTGTAACTTTATCATCGAAGTCTCAAACTCTGTGGACAAACCCTTTGAAGAGCTTTGTATTTTATACGTAGACAGGTTTGTGAGTGTATTATAGGATTTGTTTTTTTTTTTCTATAGCCTCAACGTTCACTGTTCTCTTATGTTGTTTCATGTTGATGCCTTCCGAGTTGCACTATTCTTCTCAGGGATGATTGAATATACCAAAGTTCTGGGTGTAAACTGTGTTATATTTGGTAAATAAAAAGTTGAGCAATGTGTTACATTTGGTTGAGTTACTATTAGTCGATCTGTCCATTATTCTCGAGTAAATTAAAGGAAAAAAGGGACTCTGTCAAGTTATGCAATCATCGGTTAAGCAGACACATTTGACTCTAATCCATCTCGTTTGACTTGTAACACAATTATTCAACAAAGAGTGAGGAGCTAAAACAAATTTGATTCTTACTTCTTTTTTATGTTCATATCCGAACTTTCTACTCAATGTCCCTATCAGATTTGCTTCTCAGTGCTGGGATTGTTCTTGAACGCTAGGTTGGTTCCCTTACTAACAAACGGTTTGTTTCTACATATGAGTTAGCATGATCACCGAAGCGGCGTATTCAGCCAGAGTAACTGTGGCCCAAGCAACCATGATCCTTGGTCACAGAAGAAGTTCTTCCCATGTGTTATTTGGCAAGTAGAGTCCTTTTTCTTTTATTATACAACCAGAAACATTTCTCCTGAAATGCAGCTGGATCTACTCCGGGCAATCCAATTTGAACATCCTTCTCCGAACCACCTAGGATTTCAAGCAGATCGGGTGGGCTTGAGTTGGGCCACATTATGGATTTTGGAATGTTACAGTGTAGATAGATCTGTTCACTATTGCTGGTAGGGCTGATGTGGCCAAAAAGTGTCAAGCTTTGACCGAGTCATAGGATAGAATCTTTTTAGTTTTTGTTGTTGTCTGAACATAAAATACAATTATAGATTAGCGAGTTTGGAACAATTATTATTTGGACGACCCCCAAGGTCACGATCTCTGTACAATCCAACGACTCTCAAGACATTTTAATTAAATCATTAAGATTAAAACGGTCGAAATGGCTTTATAGCCGTTGGTCATGTTTCTCTCGCTTCCCGTTTTTTTTTTGGCGCAGAAGTAAAACTAGCCGTTACAATAAACTAAACTTATGTCTTGTCTTCTTCTTCCTCCACTCTCACCATAATTACTCTTGGCTTCAACACCTCACTCACTCACAAATTCATTTCCTCTCTCACTAAAAAAATCAAACTTCTCTCTCTTTCTTTGTTGTCATCCAAAAACAAACGAAAAGAAGAACACAACAAAGAACTATAACTCTGCTGCTCTTCTTCATCTTTCTTCTTCTTTGTTTTCATTTTTTCCTTCTTTTTTTACTTTCATAGTTTTGAAATGAATCAGCTTCACAAAAACCCATTTCGAATTTATGAAATTAGTTTCCATTTTTGCACGAGTATCTTCTTGTGTCTCTTACTCTTGTCTGCTCAAGCTGTTGCAGGTGGTGGTGGTGGTCGCTCCTGGGATGGGATCGTGGTGACTCAGGGGAACTATCAGGCGCTCCAAGCAATCAAGCACCAACTCATCGACTTCACCGGAGTTCTCAGAAGCTGGAACGACTCTTCCACCACCAGTGTTTGCTCCGGCGGCTGGGCTGGAATCAAATGCCTTCGAGGCCAAGTGGTCGCCATTCAGCTGCCATGGAAAGGACTCGGTGGCACTATCTCCGAGAAGATCGGACAGCTTCAGAGTCTCAGAAAACTTAGCCTCCACGACAATGTCATTGCTGGTTCAGTTCCCCGTTCCCTTGGCTTTCTCAGGAACCTCCATGGAGTCTATCTCTTCAACAACCGTCTCTCTGGTTCGGTCCCAGCCTCACTCGGCAACTGCCCTCTTCTCCAGAATATTGATCTTAGCAACAACCAGCTATCTGGAACCATCCCGGCTAGTCTTGCTGAGTCCACCAGGCTCTATAGGCTCAATCTCAGCTTCAATTTACTCTCCGGTCCCCTTCCGGTTACAGTAGCCAGATCATACACTCTCACTTTTCTTGACCTTGGGCATAACAACCTCTCTGGTTCCATACCTGACTTTTTGGCTAATGGCTCTCACCCTCTCAAAACACTGAATCTTGACCACAATCTCTTCTCTGGAGCTGTTCCCTTGTCCCTTTGCAAGCAGAGTTCGCTGGAGGAGGTTTCATTAAGCCATAACCAGCTCTTTGGTTCCATCCCTACTGAATGTGGAGCTCTTCTACACCTCCAGAGCCTTGATTTGTCTTACAACTCAATCAACGGAACCATCCCAGACACTTTCTCCAACCTTACATCTCTCCTTTCACTAAACCTCCAAAGCAACCACCTCAAAGGCCCAATCCCAGATGCCATCGATAGACTGCACAACCTGACAGTGCTTAACCTCAAGAGAAACAAGATCAATGGTCCTATCCCAGAGAGAATCGGCAACATATCTGGAATCAGACAGCTTGATCTGTCTGAAAACAACTTCACAGGTCTAATCCCTCCCTCTCTAGTCAACCTGGCGAATCTTTCTTCGTTCAACGTCTCCTTCAACACGCTCTCTGGTCCTGTCCCGCCTATCCTCTCCAGAAAGTTCAACTCAAGCTCTTTCGTGGGTAACATTCAGCTCTGTGGCTACAGTCCCTCAACTCCCTGCCCTTCTCCTAAACCTCACCACACTCCCACCCTTTCACCCACCTCCTCACCACAAGAACCAAGAAAACACCACAGAAAACTCTCAGTCAAAGACATAATCCTAATCGCCATAGGAGCTCTGCTAGCCGTTCTCCTTCTCCTGTGCTGCATACTACTCTGCTGTCTGATCAAGAAACGTGCGGCGTTGAAACAGAAAGACGGCAAGGACAAGATCACCGAGAAGACAGTATCCGCAACTGCTGCAGCAGCAACAGCAGGAGGAGGTGAGATGGGAGGAAAGCTGGTCCATTTCGATGGTCCGTTCGTGTTCACCGCCGACGACCTCCTCTGCGCAACGGCCGAGATCATGGGGAAAAGCACGTACGGAACAGCGTACAAGGCGACGCTGGAAGACGGGAACGAAGTCGCTGTGAAGCGGCTGAGAGAGAAAACAACCAAAGGGGTCAAAGAGTTCGAAGCAGAGGTCACAGCTTTAGGCAAGATTCGTCACGCGAATCTTCTTGCGCTTAGAGCTTACTACTTAGGACCTAAAGGAGAGAAGCTACTCGTCTTCGATTACATGTCTAAGGGTAGTCTCTCTGCGTTTCTCCACGGTAAGCACAATTAAATTAAAAAAAAAACTATTAATTGATTTGGTTATTTCTTTTTTCTGATTTTGAATTTGGGAATTTGAAATTAAACAGCTAGAGGACCAGAAACCCTAATCCCATGGCAAACGAGGATGAAGATCGCGAAAGGAATCAGCCGCGGCTTAGCTCACCTCCACAAGAACGAGAACACGATCCACGAGAACCTCACGGCCAGCAACATCCTCCTCGACGAGAAGACCAACGCGCACATCGCCGACTACGGCCTCTCCCGCCTCATGACGGCCGCCGCCGCCACGAACGTGATCGCCACCGCCGGAACTCTGGGTTACCGAGCGCCGGAGTTCTCGAAGATCAAGAACGCGAGCACGAAGACGGACGTGTACAGCTTGGGGATCATCATACTTGAGCTCCTGACGGGGAAATCTCCCGGAGAGCCGACGAACGGGATGGATCTGCCTCAGTGGGTGGCGTCGATCGTGAAGGAAGAGTGGACCAATGAGGTGTTCGATCTGGAGCTTATGAGGGAGACGCAGACCGTTGGTGACGAGCTTTTGAATACGTTGAAATTGGCTTTGCACTGTGTTGATCCGTCGCCTGCGGCGAGGCCGGAAGCGATTCAGGTGGTGAATCAGTTGGAGGAGATCAGGCCGGAGATGGAGACGGCGACGATTGGATCCGACGGTGATGGCGCTAAAGAAGAAGAAGAAGGCATATAATAATATATATACTTATAAACATACTTTTATTATATATGATTGAAATTATTCTTTGATTATTCATTTAATTTGTTTATACAAAATGATTTGAAGTTTGTTGTGTTAGTAATGTATTGTAATACGGTGATATCTACTATTCTTTTTGGTTGAAGTAATACAATAATTCATTTTGGAACTTACTTCAATTTTTAATATATATTTTATAAACACACCTTTATTATATAAATTCTTTACTATTTGATTATTCGAGTGAATACAAAATTGTTATGATACAAAATTCTATCATAACAATGTAACATCTAAAACACTAATCCTGCAACCAAATCATTTTGTTTCATTTAAATAGATTACTCTTAAAGTTTCATTTAAATATATTTACCTTAAATCAAAGGTGCTATGAAAATCAAAATATATCTAAATAAAAAAAAACTTTCCTAGTATATATTTTGATTTTCACAACACCTTTGTTTATGTCAACTTTACTTATCTCTCTACTAAAGAAGTTGACTCGAAGGTGTGGTTCCCATCAGTCATGTTGAGTCTTAACACTGAATCTAAGAGCAGCCTCGTTGGATGCGATTTATATGTTATCGTTTCTCAACAAACTGGAGGTTTTTTTTTTTTGGAACGCAAATTTCATTAAACACAAAGAGGTTATGCAGTTGGAATGGAAGAACTGCTACAAGGCTTAGTAGAGCCTGTTTTGCCAAAAGGTCAGCATCATGGTTCCTCAAACGAGGGATCCAAGAAAAGGTAGCCGAAATAAAAGAGTTACAATCCTGACGAATGTCTGACACGATTCCATATAGCTCCGGAGGTTCAGATGCGGAGTTTAGAGCTTTTATCAATTGAGCAGAGTCCGATTGACATTGGATTTACTGGAGGTTAGTACTTGGATTTCATCATGTAATTATAAGCCTCAGCTTAACACGTTGGATTATTACCATGGATTGGTATTTGCAGCTTAACAATTGATAGCAAACCCCAAATCACTTTCTCATATTCGAAAGCACTAACAGTTCTGTCTTATCCAACTCAAAGGATAAACTTAGAATAACTACTGAATGGAAAATGTATAACATAATTTGTTAAATAGTTGAAGAACTCGTTTTCTATTCGTTGTAAGCTTCTTGTCCAAATGGTCCCTCCTCTTTCATCGCAGTGTATGTGAAATCTATCGAATCTATTATCTAGTGATTCATAATCTAACCCCTTTTCTTGGGTTAAACTTTTTATATTAGTATGAATTGCTAGAGCTGCAACCTTGAAGATATTAAACTGTAGATATTCAGTTATGTGCATTGTTGCGTTAGTGAGAAAAGGCATCAAGAACATAAACAGATCCAATTACAGACTTTTTATTTGTTTTAAAATATAGAGCTAAGAAAATAGAGAAGACCATGATGGCTTCTACGTCAGCTTTGAAAATATTTTAATAGGGAAACAAAGATTTTTGTGAAGAGAAATAACAAAATCACAAGTCACAAAAACAACAACGAGAGCGATTAAAATGAGTTGTGGTTTAAGTCTTCTTCAGTCAATCACAGAGTGAATCAGAATGGATGCTTCCTCTGTCGTTGGAACTGCATCTTCTGCATTTACAAAAAGAGATAAAAATTAAACTAAGAAAAATTGATTTCAAATCTGTAGAAGACTATATGAGCTTAAAATTCGGAATTCCTCTGTTAACAAATAAAGAAAATCTGTATTTCACGGAAGCATCTATCTAACTAATATGGGGGCTAAGAGACACTATGGTGACTGGTAAGTACTTTCCACAAACGGGCGGCCCTGAGGGGAAGCCATGGAAGCTTAGGCTTCCGGCCTTCATTTGGTTTACTAAATAATCGGCCACTTATTTCCAAAACCCCTAGATAGTTTAGTGGTTAATGAAGCAAGAAAAAATGTATGTGTGCTGGGTTCGATTACCGGTCAATGCTTTTGACATAAAAATATTCTTGCTTTGCATATTATGAGGCCTTGTTTTGTAAATTGCTTCCGGTCTAACATTATTCAGGACCGGCACTGCACAAACCAAACATTTCAGACATATCTAGATGACCAAGATCAGACCTACGACTGTTTAACACACACATATATATACTACTAAAACTGAGATAACCATACATCTCACATGTTGTTGTTGTTCAAAAAAAAAAAAACCATACATCTCACACATGTTCACTATTTTTTAAGTACAATATAGCTTAAACTGTGTAAGCCCGTTTGTGAACAAAAGCGTACCTGGCAGATGAGAAATGATCTTTTCTAAGATTCCAGGACTTGAACTCTCTTTCTTCTTCTCATCTTCATCTTCACATTCAGATTTCTGAATATTTTCACCAGATTTTTCATCTACTGTTGTTGTCGTCGTCGTTGTTGTTGCACCCATCAAGTTGGATATCAGATTGTTCAAAATCCCACCATTACCTCCCTTCTCTTCTTCTTCTTGTTCTGTTTTACCTTTGTTACTTAATAGATTATCTGCTTCTGGAATGCCCTCTTTCATTTCTTTGCTTCCCATTGGTTCCATTCTTTTCCTTAAGTAAAACTAGTCTGTTTATTCAGCCGGCCCAAAACAGTGAGAAATAATTTATATGTTTCGATGAAAGTGAGAACAAACATTTAGATATATCGACTATCCAAAACCGACCAAAAAGAAAAAGAAGACAATATGGTTTTTTTTTTTTGAACACAAGAAGACAATATGGTTATCCAAAAAGAAAGAGATAATATCTTAACTAATTAACTAGACTTTTACTCCATGTTATTGTAAGTGAATCTTGAAAGACACACGACACGTCCACTGTTCTAGACAAGCAGTCATGCATGTAGTTCTTACACGTACCTCGAAACTTGTTGTGTCGGTGGTACCCATATATTGCAATACACGTGACCATTAAAGGATATTGATATTTGTTAATCTTGATAAAAATATAACATTCTTTTAATATATATTTGGAATGGAATCAATATTTGGATTGGCTACATGTTAACTTCGATTTAACTATTGGTCCATCAAATATATGAATGAAAAATAGAATCGATCAATTTTGCAATTTGGTCCATCAAAATTCAAATGGGATGGGAGCATTCATTTTGTACCCTACAAAGACATAAAAACTATATGTTCTGCATTTCGAACAAAACCATGTTTATTCAGATTCCATGAACTAAAAAGATGAAAAAAATTCTGGACGGTTTATCAATTAACAATGGATCTATTTATTTCATTTCTTTATTATATATCTTACTGCCAACCTTCATGTGAGACCTGAGGTACAATTTTCACACTAATAAGCTGAACCTATAACTATCCACGATCCACCTTTCGAGAGATTCCAGATCAATACGACAGAAGAACCAATCAACATTCAGAAAGGGTTTGTGCAAAAAAGAAGTCAAGTTGATGAGTAACATTTTGTTCTTTTCTTTACTTCTAAGCAGAGACTCTCCGAAACGCCAAACATACAAAGAAAGAAGTACCTCAAAGTTCCAAAAAATCTTTAAAGGAAAACAAAAGAGATAGACATTTCCTTCTCATTCTTGAGCATTGCTGCTTGTTTCCATTGGCTCAGCCTCCGTTGAGGTCTCCACTTTCTCTCCAGCCTTCTTGGCTGCAAAAACAATCACAAGTTATAATGGATCCTTTCCTCAACAACAAAAATTGTGGATTGAAAGTCTGCAAACATAATTTTTCTAATTTCATACCTTTCTTCTTCTTTCCACCACCCTTCTTCTTCTTGATAGCCAAGGCTAACCACTCTTTGATCTCAGGGTGGTCATCAATGGTCTTCGTAGGTTGAACCTCCTGAAGAGAATGTGAAGTGATCCTATCCGATCCATTTGGCATCAGCAAAACTGTGAATTTGATTTGAGCAACAAAATCCCCTGTCCATGAACCAAAAAATACATCATGAGTCTCACTGTCAAGATCTATATGAAAGAGGTTAATGGATCAAAGAGATTTTCATAATTCTTACCAGGCTTCTCGTAAAGTACAGGATACGGTAGCAAATGGCCATGATTCACACACTCCACAAGTCCAAGACGTGCCCTTTTCTCCTCAAGTGACCTGTATTCTCAGGCAACGTTAGCAGCTGAAATAATACATAAACAAATATTAAGTGCTTCAGAAGGTACAACAAAAACACCTTGCAGTGAATGGCATGTGGGGAAAGTTTTCTTTAATCTCGCTGAATATGAATCTGGAGGCCTTCATCTTCAACTGATACTTAACATCGGCATCCTTCTTGTAAACAGTTGTTTGCTTCTCGTCTAAAAGCTTCGGCTGCAAATTGAAAGTAGTATGAGAAACAATGGCAACTTGAAGAAGCATTGCAAATTGGTTATCCAAATATGAAATCAACAAAAGCAATTTACCTTGCCGTCACCAGTGCTTGCCACAATATCTATGGCATAGACTTCATTCTCTTCAAACACAGCATCATCAACCCTTGTTTCTGGAGTGGATACACTCAGGAAACTCTTGCTTCCATCTATAACATTCTGCTTCATCTGGTGGGAAATAACCCCTTCCACAATTTTGCAGTCATAAGCTTCAGCCACCTTCTGAATAGCTTCAGTGACAGCTTGGTTCTGCCACAACAAAAAAAAAAATAAACACAATTTTCATTGTCTTTATTGTAGTAAGACCTAGGGTTAAACAAGGAACCACAAAAGTCAATAACAATACATTCATAAATATATCATCCCCACATCAGAGTAACTATGACATATAAGCTTCACTATAAACTACCAAACTCAGTTACAATACATTCTATAAATATATCTTCAGGAGAATTGCTATGACTGATAGTCAGTCTACAGTAGACCCTACTAGGAGTCAGAATTATAAACTTCCCATCAGAGTAACTATGACAAAAACCAACATGTGGATGAAAACCATAGCCTAATCAATCATTAAGAACCAAATGTAACAGTTACGGTAGCACCATAAAAATAACTGGTTACCTTCTTCCCAGGACGTACGAGCCTCAAAGCAACTTCAGCAGCAGTATTCGCAGCAGCAATAACATCAGCTTTGCGTCCAGTAACAGGTCCTTCTTGAAGAACATGTGTGTGGGCAACAAGGGCAATGAACCCATCAATATGACATCCCATATCACTGCCATAGAGAAAGGCAAAACAGCCATCAGCTATATACCAACACACAGAAACATCTAAAACATACAAAAACCGTAAAGGTGTTACATTTTGAGCATATCACCCTCTTCCAACACAGTCTCATCACTTGCAAGCGGTGAGAAATGACCAACGGTGTTGTTCACAGAAACGCACGTTGGGAAAGCGACACCTCGATCAATCTTCTTCTTGACGTTCTTGTACATGCTCCCTGTTTGCCTTTTTTATACAGAAAAACAAACATACAAATGAGCAAATTGTAATCTTTACGCAGAAGAGCACAAAGGAACCTGAAAAAAAACAACACTAACTCTTTGATAAAGGCGTCTCCTTTCTCGCAGATATCGACAATCTTAGCTTTTGGCTTGCACTCAGCCAAAACAACCTGCAACGCCTCTGCAAATTCCAAACCCCCAAAAGCAATGAATACAAAGCAATAAAAATACAGAACCTAATCGAAAAAAATCGTGAAATGAGGGATTATTACTGTTAACGATCTCAGCGGCGCTCTTGTACTTGGTGACGACTTCAGGGGAGGTGAGATCCAGCTCCTTCTCGTCTCTCTCATCGTCAGAACTCATCTCTCGAAGGTCGTTCGTTACTCGGGGTTTAAGGAAATGGTTGAAAGTTGAGCAAAAGGATGGGTGAGGTGAGAAGCGAGACGACGTTGGCTCAAATAAAGACACTAGGGTTTTCGCTATGTGTCGTCTCTTCTTAACGACACCGTTTATAGACTGTTTTGTTTACGTTTCCAATTGTGGCCACGCGTTATTCTTTTCACTCCTTCATGGGCTAAACGGTGTCTGTTTCGATGCATGTACGTTTTCTGGCCCAATATAAGCCCATCTTTAGCACTCACCAACTCTTTTAAATTACAAAAAAAAAGTTATTAATGTATATGATTTTGTAGATAAATTTGTTGGAATGATGGTATATTCAGTCATATCTTATAATACGGATGTTAGTAAAATATGAAAAAATTTGATAGAATGAAAATGAGCAGAAAATGAATGATATAAAAAACAGAATAAATTTATTTCTTTCATTTAAATTGCAGCAATTTTTTTTTTGAAAAAACAAGCCTTGTACATAAATTAATATAATAATTATTTACATTTATAATTTTGTATGTAAATAATCTATTCTACATTATTTGTAATGTGTATATGTTAAGTATAAATCGATATGATTTGAAAAGAATAACGAAAGTATGGAAAAGTTTCCAGTGTTTTCTGAATGATAATGATAGATACGCTCAATGCCTTCAACTTTTTAGAATTCAAGTATGTTTTTGTAACACTTTGGAGTCCTTTGATGTCTTGGAGAAACAGATATTGGATTAAGCTACTACTAAACCGAAGTCGTTCAAGCAGCTCAAAATTGGACTAAGCTACTACTAAACCGAATTCGTGTCAAGCAGCTCGTTGATAACTGTAGCAAACTGCCTGAGTAATGACAAGCTACTCTATCCAACTTTTATATTTTTATATCTTTCGAGTCCTTTGATGTCTTGGAGAAACAGAGAAATGGATAAAGCTACTAAAAATGAAGTCGTGTCAAGCAGTTCGTTTAATAACTGTAGTAAGTTGACTGAGTAAGCATCAACGTGTCATCTCCACACAGCCAACTCTCTCAGGTTTCGCCGCGTCATCTCTTCCACGTGACATCTCCTTACCTTTCTTTTTTGGAACCACAGTGTTTCTATTTATAGAGAAACATTACGTCGTCCGTAGAGCATAAAACCAAACAAGAGCTTTTTAAACGTTAGTTGTTATTCTCATACAAAATAATGGCGTCAAAGCAACAAAGCCGAGAGGAACTTGATGAGAAGGCCAGGCAAGGAGAGACCGTCGTCCCAGGTGGCACCGGCGGCAAAAGCGTCGAAGCTCAAGAGCATCTAGCTGAAGGTACTATTGAACACTTCAATTTAATTTTTTACCGCTATTAGACCGTTTGGACCTGATTAAAATTAATCTATTCATTACGTGAGTATGGAGTAATCTCACATGCTTTAATATACTCAGGAAGGAGCAAGGGAGGGCAGACGAGAAGGGAGCAGCTGGGGCACGAGGGCTATCAAGAGATGGGACACAAAGGAGGAGAGACAAGGAAGGAGCGGTTAGGGCACGAGGGTTATCAGGAGATGGGACAGAAGGGAGGAGAGGCGAGGAAGGAGCAGCTGGGTCACGAGGGCTATCAAGAGATGGGACGCAAGGGAGGAGAGACGAGGAAGGAGCAGCTGGGTCACGAGGGTTATCAAGAGATGGGACACAAAGGAGGAGAGGCGAGGAAGGAGCAGCTGGGACACGAGGGTTATCAAGAGATGGGACACAAGGGAGGAGAGGCGAGGAAGGAGCAGCTGGGACACGAGGGCTATCAAGAGATGGGACGCAAAGGTGGTGAGACGAGGAAGGAGCAGTTAGGACACGAGGGTTACAAGGAGATGGGACGTAAAGGAGGACTCAGTACCATGGACAAGTCTGGTGGAGAGCGTGCGGAGGAAGAAGGGATTGAGATCGATGAGTCCAAGTTCACCAACAAGTGATAGTAGCTTGCAAGCTGCAACATCCTGTAGTGTATAATCTGAATAAGTGTCCTCTAGGTTCCGTAGGTTGCAGCTAGGTCTTTTGTTGTTTTAATCTAGGGTTAATGCAGCGTCCATCGCTAGTTTTATTTTCATGTGTCATATAACAACGTAGGGCTTGTACTAACGGTAGTGTTGTACCGCTCTGTAAGTTTTTTGAAGTTTTGGTGAGGGTACAATCAAAATAATATGTTTTTATGGTTTGACAATGTGGTTCCAGTCATCGCTACTTACTACCACGGATGTGTCGAATAACATTCGACGAGTTGTGCTTAGACAATAGAAAACGTATAAGCAGACGTGAAGAAACAAGACCTCAACTGAGTAAATTCATGTGTAGATATTCATGACATTCGACACCGCGGGTCCTATAAAGGAACATAAAGGAGACATTCAAAAGAATATACAAGGGGCATAAGAAACGATTTTCAGTTTCACCCAGTATGGATAACATGATACAAGAAAAGTTTATTTCTAGTGATGGTAGATACACATTATATGCATATTGTTTTACAAAATCTCAAAGACTAGGCGATGCTGCTACAACCTGCCCAGATTTGTGGTTGGCAGTGGAGCATTTGCTTTGTTGCCAAAACTCCATCATAATAGGCTTGTTCAGTGACTAGATGCTAATGCCGTCACGAATATCCCAAGCACCAAGAACGGCTGTGCACTGGCCTGTAATCAAAGCCAGTGTAAAAAATATCCATCAGCTTTCAAGTTCCTATTAGATATTTTGAAAACTAGACATACTCGTACGTGTTACCAATCCAAGTTTCATTACTATGTGCACTTTGATGATTTTACCTGGTACTTTACGTCGTATTTGACAGGGTCCTTGAGAAAGTATTTAAACTGCAGTTTGAAGAAGAGTGTTATAACCAGACGAGGTGACAAGAATGCAGCTAATGAGTATGTCTTTACCTGGAAAACAATCTGGGGAATGATCAAAGCAAGCAGCGCCAACGCATAGTAAGGTTTGCCAGATGCTAATAGATATCCTGCAAAACAAATACACATTTCAAGAATGATCATCTATTCTAGTTTATAAGATCAATCACTGAACAAAACTCTGCATACCAGCAACAGAGAGCTGAGTAACGTCTATAGCACCAACGCATATCCATTTTGCAGCCTCAGTGCCAAAAGCTACTGGGAGAGACTGAAGTCCCATTGCTCTGTCTCCTTCAACACTTTTGAAGTCATTAACAATCGCTATTCCCAACTGCAGTTTGAAACCATAATGTTAAAAGATAATAATAAAAAAGCATTATAAAAGTTTGCAGGAAGAGTACCCCAGCTATACTGTACAAGAGTGTTAGAACAACGACGTCTGGTGTAAGAGTGCCAAACAATGCTTGCCCAGCCCACCTATCCATCAAGCGAACAATAAAAGAACAAATCAACGAGATGAGAACACAGTATCTAATTGTGCACAAGATATCTTACCATGGCAAACTGATGTAGCTTGCTCCAAGCGCAAAGTTTCCAACCCATCCATTTTGTTTTAGCTGCAAATAGATAATATTGATAAGTGATTTACTCCAAAACTGATCCCATTCCTTCAAAAATAAGACGAAATAATTTGTGGAACTTACCTTAAGAGGTGGAGCAGAGTATATATATGACAACAAGGACCCTCCCAAAGCAAGATAGAACAAAGTGGGAGTGGTATGCCCTGCCTGAAAAGGGAAGGTTTAGTAACTCTGATGTGTGCTTATAACTGTACTAGTTACATCTAAACCACCAACTCACCCACACATCTAAGACTCCAGCAATTCCAAGACCTCCTAGTAATAGCACCCAGACTTGTGTAATAACCTGCTTTTAAAGATACATCAGTAACAAACATACTAATGGTTTTAAAAAAAAAAACTCAAAATGTCCTGCATCAGTAGTCAGTACCTCTTGCTCTGATATTGCTCCGGATGGGATTGGGCGATATGGCTCATTAATTGCATCGATCTCTCGATCATACCAGTCGTTGATTGTCTGGAAACCCATACTTCTTAGGTTATGTGGCACTAAGATAATGTACTAGCATAAGAAACAACTCAGCTTTTTGTTCTGCTGAAAGCAAAGCAGACCTGTGTATAGCCAGTAAGACATGGGCCAGACATCATCATGCAAAGAATCGACTTAGCAACGTCCTCTGGGGTCCAGTGGAAGTTCCCTGCCAGCAACCAAAGATTTAGTCATAGGACTCTACAGAAAACAAAGTACAAGAGTATCTGGTATAGACGTCAAGAAGATTGTAAAGAAACCCCATGACAGTGTTGCGTTCATATGTTACCTGAAGCAGCAGCACCACAGACCACTCCCCACACTAATGGAGGCCAAGTAACTGGCTTTGTAAGTTGAAGACGAATCTTCCATTTATTCTGAACAAACAAAAAAACGAGTGAATCTTCTTCCATTGGAGAAAAGGTGGGAGAAGATGAAAAAGATTACAGTCTCTTGAGCAGCTCCTTTGATACCAAGAAGCTGGTTAATGCTCGAACCACCACCGGGTGCTGGTGCCTTGTCCGGTGTCTGAGATTTAACTGCAGTGGAGATTCATTTCATTTCAAAACCCTAGTTAACTAAGCTTGTGTCTTAACGAATGACTTGTAGAACAAGCAAAAGTACAAACCTTTATCTGTATCAGTCTCCGCCGCACGCACAACAAATCTTCTCCCTACGAAGTACGAATTTAACCAAATCAGTGAAAAAAGTCGAAGAACGTGTTCAGCAAGCAAGGTAATGGAGTGTACCAGACGATTCGGATTCCGACGTGGACCAAACGGAACGCCGGCGAGTGAACTCCACGGAAACCGGGTTTCTGAGAGAGTGCGGTCCGAGTCGTTCGACGGAGGAAGCTCTGGAGGCGAGGATGGATGAGACGGTGTTGAGAATGGAAGTCATAGAAGCGGCGGAGAGAGTCGTCTCTTGGTGGCTGTTAGCCGGAGATGGAGTGGTTTGAGCTTTTTGGGCAGTTTGCTGTTTCGGGAAATCAGTGGTTGCAAGTTACCGACGATAAGAGTCTACGTCACGACTTTTGTCGGACCAGGTTGTCGTGTTACCACGTGACATGTTTCTATTGGATATATAGTAATCAGAGATCCATGTAAATTTAACAAAATGATTAGAGTAACGTGTAAAACTTAAAAAATATATACTGTACGTTTTAAGTCGTAAAATTACCTCAATTCACATAAAAAACTATTTTATCAAAAATATTACTAAAATAAAATTTAAATTTAGTTTATTTAACTATAAATAAATATAATAAAATATAATTGGTTGTACATTTTTAATAAAATTAAAATTATCTAAATTTTTGCAAGTATATTTTATTATAAAACAATTTTTTTTTCTAAAAAAATCTTCTATATTAAAACAGAAAAATATAATTTTAAAAATTTGATTTTAAATTTTATTCAAAAAATAATTTAATGATTTTTCGGCAAAGATAATTTTGTTGTTTTTACCCACATCTTTTTGCAGTTTTGATAGTAAACACCATATTCAAATTATGAAAAATATAATTTTATTTTGTTAAATAATTTTAAAATTTTATTAAATCATTTTTGTTTTAAAATTTGCATCCATATAATGTACTAGAATAAATATCTATATTTGATACTTTTAATTTTAATTGAATAATTTACATCCAAATATTCCAGTTTTTCAAATAATTGATTTTTTAAAAAAAAATTGGAAACTCGTAAAAAAAATTGTTTGGATGTTTATTATTTGTGCATTTTTGTTCAACAAAGTACATTTTAGTATTAAAAATAGTTATTAAGAAAACTGTATTATTTTGTTGAACAAAAAAAAAAAAAAAAGAAGAAGAAAACTGTATTATTTATCACGTGGTCATGAAATTAACAAGTTTGAGGCCCATTTGACGAGGAAAGCCCATTAGTACCGAAGAACGACACGTGTCAGCAGTCAACTTAGAAGGAGAACTATCTTTGACATTCTTTTTCTCTGATCCAGTTCCTTCTTGAACCCATCAATCATCCTTCAATTGAACTTTGTCCTTTTCTAAAAAATAATATTCGAAATCGCGTTAATGGAGATCGCTCCATCTTCAAGCAGATTCAAGCTCTACGATCAACTCCAGCTTCTCGAGTTTCCCGATAAGTACGTCGTCAAACCCGTAGATTCGCCACACGAAGGCTTCTCCGTCGATCGCCGCGACGGCAACATCAAACCTCTCGACGGTATCACCTTCTCATCTCTCTCTCTCTCTCTCTCTGTCCGTTTCATGTTTTGATTTCAAGGAAACTAGTTATAGCAGGAAAACTATTTCGGAGAGGAATCTGTATTTCATTTCGCGAGCTGTTGTGTTTGATGTTACTATTTCTGTACTAATGCAGACAACACTAGTTCTGATAATGCTACCAGAGTGTCTACAATCTTTGGTGTAGGAGGAACTATTAGGCTCGTAGCAGGTGAAAAATTTCTATCTTTCTATTTTTATTATTTTGGTTTCTTCTCAAATGGAACCTTCACTGTGTTTTGGCTACTGCTCAATGGGGGAGTTTCATGGTGTATAGGAACGTACTTGCTCGTTATAACATCTCGGGAAGAAGCTGGGACTTTCCTGGGTTTTCCCATCTTTCGAGTTACGGCTATGAAGTTCCTACCTTGCAATGGGAATTTGAGGTTTGCTACAGCTCAAGAAGTAAGCCTTTCTTTTCTTCTTTTTGTAAACTTTCGATTTTTTGGAGATTTTTAAGTTGTCTGGAATGCTTTTCTCAATACTTGGAATTGGTGGCTTGTGCAGAAAAAGGACGAAGCTTATCTCAGGACTCTGCTACAGGCACTTGAGACTACCCCAGGATTGTATTTTTCTTATGAGACAGATCTAACAGTCAAGTAAGTTTCACTATCTGGTTATCTTTGGGTAAACAGTTATTCTCTAAATGTGTGTCCCCCTCGTATAATTAGAATCGTACACTTACGAATATATATATTTGATACATTCATCCGATGTTACAGCTTGCAAAGAAGGTGCAAGCTAGCTGTTGGTTGGACGAGTAAGCCCATGTGGAAGCAGGTTGGTTGTTCATCTGATTCTTGTGCAACTTGTATTTTTCTATTACTATATTCTTGTCTGATTTTAGTTGGTCTAGTAAAAGTTAGGCTGAAGATTAACTTGCTTGTCAGGCGGACCCTCGATATGTTTGGAACTGGCATCTTCTGGAGGAACTGATTGAATGCAAAGTAAGTTGTCTCTTTCTAAGTTTAATATTCTCATTCTATGTCAAACTTCAGAGATCTAATTTTCTCTTTTTTTGGTAGCTGGATGGTTTTATTACCCCTCTGCTTCAAGGAAATATCCTTTCTTTATCTTATGTTTCGCTTCTTCTTCGACTGTTTATATATATGTAATGCTGTGTCTTTCAACGTGTTTGTTTAAAAATTAACCAACGGTTAAGCTACCAAGTTGCTGAGCTACAGCTCAAGAATTCTCCTTCAGTGATATCGTTAATCTCGAGGCGCTGTACACGTCGTCTAGGTGTGTTTTAGTTTTGTGACTGTGCTGTTGGAAAATTCAGTTAAATGCCTGTTTGAATTGGCATTCCAGGTACACGTATGTGGAGAAGAGGAGCCAATCTTGAGGGAGACACTGCTAATTTCGTGGAATCTGAACAAATATTGGATATTAATGGTTTCAAGTTCTCTTTATTGCAGGTATGCCCTTGTTAGGAGCTCCTTCATGTGTTGTGTACTGTTAAAATGATCTTTTCTTGTCACTGTACTGTGGAATTACATTCATTGTTGCTACATAAAATGTTCATTTCAACAGAATGGTTACTGTTTTAAGGTTTTGGATATGCTTGAAATTCACTGTTTCATTATTTTTTTGCTTACATAAGATTTCTTAGTTTATATAAGGCACCTTGCTCTTCTTTTTCTCAGTTTAAAGGTTTCCTTTCATTTCTTGTGGATTTTAACCGTCTTGCTTTCACTTGCTAGGTTCGAGGTTCAATTCCACTTCTTTGGGAGCAAATCGTTGATTTGAGCTATAAGCCACAGCTTAAGATAAATAAGCATGAAGACACGGTAATTTCTTATGATCATGTTACATATAATTTCATTCACTGTCCATCCCTCAACCTTGATTCGTTATTTTCTGCCTCCAGCCGAAGGTCGTGCAGCGCCACTTCCATGATCTTAGCCAAAGATATGGAGACATTATGGTAGTTAACCTAACAGATCAGGTAGATTTCCTTAGTCCTCATTCTAGATAACATAACTACATTGTGCATTCTGACAATCTTGGATTCAGTTATTTGTGGTACGCAATATTCACTTGCTTACTTTCCTTGTCTACAATAGCATGGAGCTGAAGGTGAATTAGGCAAAGCATACGCCACCGAAATGGCGAGGCTTCCAAACGTGAGGTAAAATTCTTTTTGCGTATTGACACATTCACCTGATATACCCTTCGTGGTTTATCATTATCCCAGAGCAAACCACTGAAGTTTTCCGTTTCTTGACACTTTTTTTTCGTTTGTTTGGATGTCTTTCAAGTTGAATTAGAAGAATTATTGGTTAATGAGGTTCTTTTGACACAGATATGTCGCATTTGAATTAGAAGAATTATTGGTTAATGAGGTTCTTTTGACACAGATATGTCGCATTTGACTTCCATCACATCTGTGGAACTACAAACTTCGACAACTTGGGGGTACTTTATGAAGAGATTGGGGATGAATTTGAAAAGCAAGGGTAATCAAACAAATTATTATTCTTTTTGGTTCTTCTCGGTTCAGTTCAGTTAATATTGCATAGCAGTCAGATCAGATGTTGTTTGTTTGGTTAAAGTTTGGTAGCTGCTAGCTATGTGCAGAGATTTTTGTTTTCAGCTGCCACTAATCCAAGCTGAGCAGATATTTCCTTGTAGACGCAGACGGGAATATCCTAGAAGAGCAGAAAGGAGTTATCAGATCTAACTGTATCGATTGTCTTGACCGCACAAATGTTACCCAGGTTTGTTGATCTCTTTTTCATTTCCACCAGCCATCTTGATTGGTACAGTATTGCTCAAGCCTCCTTTTGCTAAAAAATGACTTGCTTTAAAGCCATTCAAGCTTTTTAAATGGTCGACAAAACTCGTATCTAAGATGTAAAAGTATTATCACTGAACTGCTTCTGACTGCATTCAAAAACTTTTTCATATGAAAAGAATTACATGGCCCAGAAGTCTCTGAATCTACAACTTCAAAGGATCGGAGTGCTTGATTCCGCAGAGTGTGTATCCATGTTTGAAGATGATTACACAAAGTTCCGAACAAGTAAGTGAATGTTCACTTTTAGCTGTATAATATTTTCTGCCTTTCATCAAAAAGCTAAAAATCCTTTGGGCTTTTCTGATAGTTTGGGCTGAGCAAGGGGACGAGATTAGCTTGCAATACGCCGGGACATATGCTCTTAAGGGCGACCTCGTCAGGTGAGAGATGTCAAACACCAAATAGTTCTCTTAAGGTTTTATATAGTTACTAATTCAGAAAGACGATGTAAATACTGTAGTTACATATTACTGGCAGGTACGGGAAACAAACTGTATCTGGAGCAATCAAAGATGGCATCAGTGCTATGTCTAGATATTATCTGAATAATTTCCAGGATGGTGTGAGGCAGGCAAGTGTCCTTTTTTGTACAAGATTAGATTCGATATTTTTATGTAAAAGATGGGAAATAAAAGAGAGATTTTTTTTTCAATTGGTTGCAGGATGCGTTGGATCTCATAAGTGGTCGCTACACAGTGGGCACAAACAGCCCTTCACAACTCCAGCCTATTGGAGGATCACAGCCGGCTGTAATGTTCCTCCTAACCGCACTCGAACAGTCTGCTTAAAAATGGAAAGATGCTGATCTGATTTCGTTTTATGTTTTGTTTTTGTTGGGTGAGAATAAAACAGTTTCTGCCAGTAGCATCAGCATTGTTGATAGGTGGTGTCACAGTGACATCTTTCACTATTCATCAAGGTAAAGAAAGGCTTTTTTTTAATTTTTATACGATGACTATAGAGGGGTTGGGAGTTGTGTGATTTGATATTGTATGATTTTTATAAACAACAGGGGGAAGAAACACGCAGCAGTATCTGGCGTCGGCGTTGTGGGCAGGAGTGACTGCAGGAGTGGTGGCGATGATCAAGGCCAATGGAAGGCACTTGTGTTCAAGGCCTCGTCTTTGTCATCTCATTTGATTCCTTTTTTTATATATAAGGAGGGATTCTCTGTCTACCACATTCTTCTTCTTTTTCATATCTGCTGTTTCCATGTTAAACGTCGTACAAAACCTTCTAACAATAATTAAATAAACAATTCCACTGAATTTTAATATAAATTTACTTTACCTTATGTTCTACTTTACATTATTAATCAGGTTAAATACAGTAGAATTATATTTCATCTATTTTCATCTGAGTATCGCTGGAAAGTTTTAACTTCACACTTGTTTTAAGATGAGAAAAGTTATGTTTTCTATTCATTTACTTATTTATTTATCTGTATTTCACCATTTTACTCTATAAATTATTATTTATTTATTTGTTTTTCACCATTTTACATTTTTACTCTACAAATTATTGTTTTACCTTTTTTCTCATTCCATCCACTTTATTTACTTTAAGTTACACTATTCTTACACCAATCACAACTCAATGCCAATAATTGAGATTTCAGGATATTCTTTCGCGCGTAACGTACAAGAATGGACGCGTTGGCTGTGTATTTGTCACCTTACAGTGTTCTGTTTCTTATCCTTCTGTCACCCGCCAACGTCTTCTCGACACAGCAAATAATCAAACTATCATTATTATTTTTCTTCATTAATCAATTAAAATCACCAAACTTAATAAATCACTAATAAATAAATAAACTAAAGGAAATTGCTCTTCTTCTTCTTCTTCTTCGTCGTCTTCGACTCCTTCGATTCTCATGAATTCAAATATTGGTTTCCCTTGGGGAATCTAAACATTTTTTGTTCCCCTCAGATCGGACTAAAGTTTCTCCGATCAAGAACCGCCATGGATGAGATGTTATCCGATCTAATGTATTTCGTGAAGAACCCCTCTTTTACAGAGACATTCGTCGACATCATACTCTGCGCAGTACCGATCTGGCTCGCCGTGATGATCGGTCTATTGATCGGATGGTCTTGGCGTCCGAGATGGACCGGGTTGATCTATCTAGGGTTCCGTTCTAAGCTTCGGTTTCTGTGGACTGCGCCGCCTGGGTTCGGCGCCCGGCGGCTCTGGCTCGCTTTCACAGCTCTCTCGGCTTTCTCCGTTTGCCGCACCGTATGGTCCAAGAGAGCCGACAAATCGACGAATCGTTCAGCTTCATCGCAGCAGACAAGTGTAGAAGAGAGTCTTCAATGTGATGAAGTTTCCAGGTCAGTTTATTACATAACATGTCTTGTTTCTCTGTTCTGTTTCTGTTTTGATTAAAGAAGTTGTGGGTTTTACTGAATTGGTAGAAATATTTAGTTATGTGTTCAAAAACGGAACGTCTAATGCGTATCCATAAAAGAATTGATTTTGGATTAGTGTTGATTATGGTTTAAAAAATTGAGAGAAATGGGTCATTGATTTGCAGACCTACTAGCGTTGATGACACGACGATGAGAGAGCAGGAGATTGTGACAGAGAATGATCTAGAGCATCTGTTACAGCTGCTTGAAGTCGGAAATGCGACCATGGAGTGGCAATCCATGATGGACAAGACTACTCCAAATATGAGTTACCAGGCTTGGCGACATGAGCCTGAGGTAATCAAAAAATTTTTAACTCTTGATTTGTTATCCGTTTCCTTTATCATGTAACTCGAGGAACAAGGCAAATAATTGAGTAGTAGGCGCTAGACGCTTTTGTTGAAAAAATATTTAACTAAGAGACATGCTTATAGATGATTGGTTTGGTTTCTTGGGGTCGAATCCCTTACCAGATAGTTTTCTTCTTGTTAAATCATGGGATGATCATAGAAGGTCTATTTGAATGACATTCATTGTGATTCCTCTGGTATGTTCATCCTACTTCCTTGTTTCCCGCTGTTTCTTTTTTATGGCTACCATGTGATGCAATGCGTCGCTTGCTACTTGCATAGCATTTTAGAACATTTGACCCGAAACTGTTTTTTGATATATATAACCGGAAATTTCTTAAACACTAGCTGAAAAAAAATATAATGTAAAGCAGTGTTTTTAGCCTGAAAGGTTGTGATTGTTTGTCAGACAGGTCCTGTTGTTTATCGCAGTCGAACCATATTTGAGGATGCAAGTCCAGATATTGTCAGGGATTTCTTCTGGGATGATGAGTTTCGACCTAAATGGGATTTCATGCTTGCCACCTTCAAAACTTTGGAGGAAGACACTCAGACAGGAACAATGATTGTTCACTGGAGAAAAAAGGTCTCTGCAGTTAAATTATACTTTTAGTCTTCTTCAATAATCGAAGCCATTGTGGTCTTTACTAATTTATTTTGCTTGCAGTTTCCCTTTTTCTGTAGTGACCGAGAGTATATCATTGGCCGGAGAATATGGGAGTCTGGAAACAAGTATTATTGTGTGACAAAGGTAAAATTTCATGCTTCATTAAACCATTATCTCTTAGTTTTTTCAGTTTTGTCAAACATTGGTCAAATAGAAGACAAACCCAACTCATGTTTCGCCTAACTTTCACACTTGTTGATATTGTTAGGGAGTTCCTTACCCAGCTCTACCAAAGCGTGATAAGCCGAGGCGTGTTGAGCTTTATTTCTCAAGTTGGGTTATCAGAGCCGGTAAGCCTTTTTGATTATTTTTAAGCTCGCATGTAATTTGAATGCTGAACAAACTACAAAACAAAATGCAGTGGAATCCAGAAAAGGAGATGGACAGCCATCGGCTTGTGAAGTATCTCTAGTCCACTACGAAGACATGGGGATCCCAAAGGACGTAGCAAAGTTAGGCGTGCGCCATGGCATGTGGGGAGCAGTCAAGAAGCTGAACTCTGGTTTACGAGCCTACCAAACCGCCAGAAAATCAGACTCGAGTCTATCCCGGATCGCTCAAATGGCAAGGATCACCACAGTACTGAACATGGATTCTACAGAATCATCTACAGGAGATGAAGAAAGAAGCAGAGCAATGGGCTACGCAAGGAGACAACGTGACCATTTGAGAATGGACTGGAAATGGGTCGTTGTAGGAGGTGTTGCCTTGGCTTGTGGCCTTCACACTGGTGTCATTGGTAAGGCTTTACTGGCCGGAGCTGGGCAGAGATTCGCTCGTAGATGAAAAACCTCTGTCATATTCTTATTATCTTCCCTTGACAGAAAAAGAGAGTTTACATTATACGATATAACTAAGGCAGATGTATTTTTCTTGCAAGTCAGATGAGAAGAGCATGTGGTTTTGATGGTGAACCATGTATAGTAGTAGCATTAAGCTGCGGAGTCTAAATTGTTTGATGATACCTATCTTGTTAGATTGGATAGTTGAGATGTTTATGTATCTTATAAATGATATGAATCTACAAAGCTTACAATCTTTGCATGTGATACACTTTTAGTATGTCTCTCATTGCATTGATCAACAGAGTAGACAGAAGATAATGTCAAAACTTCTCTTATGCATCAACCCACATACAAGCTCGTGGTCATTACATTACCTCTTAAGTACTTTGCAGATTACTTTCCTCGTTATGAAGATTTTCAAAGGTTGCTTCTGGTGATGTGGAGGATGCAGAATCATCATCATTAAACTCAGTTTCTAGTTCATCTGAATCCCAGTCTTCATCATCTGAATCAAATTCAACATCAGATAGTGAACCCTTGGCCTGAATCCCACCTTCTTCACCATCCTCTTCGTATGTATCTAAATAGATGTCATCTCCTTCTCCCTACAAGAGCACCACAGAATGTGAGACCTCAAATACAAAAGTCATAATGGTGAAATTCAAGACAAGCACATCATACATCTGTCTCTTCCGTCTCCTCGTCGCTAGAAGAATAAGCCATGTCAAGCTTGTTGTATAACACTTGATCTCCATCGTCTTTTACAAGTTCCACTTGTTCCTGCCAGAGTGGATTCAGGGTCTCATGTAAGTTAATTGCAGAAACCAAAAAAAAAAAAGTTGAATCAGCAAATGTAGATTCCATACGATTTCAGCTCTCAACTGCTCTGTTCTCGCCTGTACCACGGCAATATGTTTTATAATACCCTGTTTGGATGATAAGAAACAAAACTAAGTGTTACCAATTATTGGTTTAATCGTTTGATTCAACTATAATGGCAAATCTTATTTATCACGAACCTGGCGTCTTTGGAGCTCAACAGAACGTGCCAAAGCTTTCCTCTTTGTCAAGAGGTTCTTAGGCCTTAACTCGGAAGGACGCTTATAGTCTTTTCCTCTATACACGATAATGGCATAGCCTTTGGAAATCTTGTCAACAGAAACCAGGATTCCTCCACTCTCGGCTTCAAGGGCCAATGCCACTTTCTGTGCACCCTCAAAACTTTTAGCCTTCACAAGAATTTTGACTAGCTCCCTGTATTTCCAGTGCAAGTGCATGTTCTCCACAGTACCATCAAACACCCCTCTTCGACCTGAAGCAATCAATATCAAGTTTTTCAGAAGAGGCACATCCCAGAGAACACATAAGTCATCAGCCTACAGATATACAATAAATTTTACCAAGTAGTAAGAAAGCTTTCATCCTCAATCCGAGCTTCTGGAACATAAATCTCTCTTCCTCAGTTATGCCCTCAGTGTCTGTTCTGTGCTCTGATGGCTTCAGAGATTCCTCTACCTTAGCTAATGCCCGTTCAGCTTTCAGCAGTCTTTTCTCAGCCTATAAGGGGTTATTTGAACAGTAACAATCTGATTAGTTCAAGAAGCATATCTTTTAAAGCAAAAATGTGAAATAAAACTTGACAGGTAGGAAGTAAAAGCTCAAAGCAAGAACTCACAAAAGCAAGTTTCCTTTCCAACTTCCTGACAAGATTTGCAGACCTCAGTTTCTCAGCCTCTCGTTTCACTTCTTCCACGTGATCATCGTCATCCAGATTCCTTCCCCATTTACTAGCTGCATCAAGAGTTTCTCCAAGAGTACCGGTAGAAACAAGGTTTTGATTAGCTTTAACACGTGGGACAACCAGACCCGATGACGCTCTTAGACGTGCCTGTTCCTCTTCGTCTTGGAAAGTCCTTGCAAGTCTCTCCTTCTCCACCAATGCTTCAGCTACTTCTGGTGACAAAAAACTCTTCCCTCTGTAGAAAACCAAGAAGTCTTTGTTCCTAGAGAGCAGCATACCTCCCGTCAATCTCTGCAGTCACTTGCCAAGATTACATATCAAGAATTCAGCATTTTCTTAATGACATCTATATGTGCATTATTACCTTGATGTCCTCAGCCATTCTCTCACTGGTAGTCAGTTGTACACCTCGTTTAAGGGCAACCTTAGCAATCAAACTCTTCTCCCATAACTTAACCATGGCTGTTGCCAACCCTTGCAGCTGTCTACTTCGACCTATAGATCCAAAACAAAATTCCACTCTTCAAAGACCTTATCAGACTCTACAAAAAAGTCAAAAAGGAGAATCCAATACCTAAAGCAAAGTGTGGAGGAAGAACTTTGCCAAGTCTCCTTAAAGAGGTTGCCTCCTTTTGTCCTAGAGTTGATCTCACTCCATAAGGAACAACCCTGAAAGGGGGTTCGTAACCAGGTACTATCCCTGGAAGCAAATCAGCATCAACAGGTAATGGATAACCTCCCTGCCAGTCCGTGTACCGAGGACCGAGACCTTCTAACAATTCATTTATTTCATCTTCATATTCTACTTCTTGATGAGATGTCCTGCCTTCATTTCCCACATTTGTTGTCTCCTTCTCCAGCTGAGGATGATGCATATGTTCAACACTATGATCCACTCTACTTGTAGGTAAGGAAGAGGGTAATGTCTCTGCTCTTCGGTATATTTGCTTGTTCATTGGCACCGATGCATCCCTGTACGTGTCACTTTTGTATTTGTACAAGGCGATGGAAGTCCCTGACCTCCAAATCACCAAACCACCAGTTTTTCTCTGTCACATTGAAGAAGAAAAGACATTATGCAAACACAAACTTTATTTACTACTTTCATTTTGATCTGAGGACTGTAAATACCTCCAACAGTTCATGCATCCGTCTCATGTTGAGCGCATTTGTACCTTCGATCTTGAGTCTAACAATCTCTGAGCCCTTCCACTTCTCCTGAATTGCATCTACCACAGCCTGAGTGACACCAGCACCTTTAACTCTCATCTTGCTCTTCGTTCTAAACATCACATTCCTCAACCGATTCAGCTCTGCTTGCGGAAGAGTCATCTCCGCAAGCGAGTATCTACTCTCCTTCTTAGCTGTCCACACTCCATTTACAAGCTCCTCCTTCTCCTTCTCCTTAGAACTTGCTTTTTCCCAAGGAAATTTAACTTCTCCATCACCTCCATAAACACCAAACGGTGATGACTCCTCCGAGAATCCACCTCTCGTATTCCTCCTCGGATTCTCTTCTTCCTCCACATACCTCCTCTCTTGTTCAATCTCTTCATCTTGAAACTGATCGTCGTCAACAAACCCGAACTTTTTCAGTTTCTCCACAATCTTCTCCATTGTACTCCTACTTCCACCACCACCATCACCATTCTCACCACTTGTTGCCCCTAAATCTAAAAAGCTCTCTCCTTTCCGATGATTCAGCACTATCTTTGAAGGTTTAAACTGATTCTGCTTCTGGGTTCGGTTCCAATTCTCATCCCTACCGCTACCACTACATAGTTTAACCAAACCGAATCTCCTTGATGAAGCTACATGAATTGATGAATTGAACCTTGAGAATCGGAGGGAAATGGTTCCATGGAGCTTACAGAAGGAGCTTCCCAACGAATCGAACGCAGTAGTCGTCGTCGTGGCGGCTGCTGGATAAAAATGGCGACTTGAATTCATCGCCATTTTTGAGACAAGTTACTCTCAGTTTGAGGGTAACTCACAGAAATACACAATATTTCAGTAAAGCTTTAACTTTGATCAAAAGTTTTCAGCTTTTTCTTTTTTTTTTTTGTTCTTCCCGTGGATTCGTTCGGCTACGAGACGAAGCTCGAACTCGATGTTATCCATGGCGGGGAAAGATGGTTATAGCTAATTAGAGGGTTGTTTGGATACGTGGTCTTTCGTAACCAGGCCAAGTACAACACTTTTAACAAACATGGCCCATTAATTTTTTTTTTTTTTTTTTTGAGAAAGACCCTTCTTTTTTTGGTTGAAAACATAAATGATTACTGTTTTTCTTAACTAAAGTTTTACCAAGTGGTTGCATGCGATTTTGCGAAAATTATATTAAGTTTAGATATTAATATAATATAAAATGTTTTTATAAGTTTTTAATATTTAAAAATTATATGTATTTTCATGATAATATTTTAAAAAACCCAATTTAATATTTATAAATTTTAATCTTTTAACTAATTCTAAAAATATGATGTATGTTTAAATACTTTTCTATTCTCAATTGACATTTATAGTAAAATTAGTCAATATATGTTCTAATTTAAATTTCTAGAAATCTATTAAGTTTAGATATTTATAATATGTTGAATTTTTATTATTTTATTGTTTTATCTCTTTATAAGGTTATATGCTCTCACAAGCCCACACGCCCAACTAAGCTGGTGTCCACCAAGGGTACGAGCCTATATAGGCCACATGCTATTCTCGCTGGAACGCTACTAGCAAGTTTTTTTTTTTTTTTTTTTTTTTGCTACTAGCAAGTTTGTACAACGGTTCACGCTATTACATCTTGCACAATAAGTGAGGCTGCTGCATCTAGATCATAGCAAGGAATATGCTGCATTGACACAATCCATGAAGTTCTAAAATGGAAACACATGTTATTTTCCGCCTTTAGATATGAACCGCAAAAATAAAGGAAAATTATTGGGTATGAATTAATCTAAGAGCTATTCCCTGCTTAAAAAATAAGAGGCTGACTTTTTTCTTTCTAGGCTTTTAGACCACGATGTCACGGACTGATTTCAAAGCTCCTTTCCGCCGCCCGACTTACTTCAAAAACTGGGCCGTTACAATGAGCTATCTTCCTACCTAATTTTTTCTTAATACTTCTTGAAGAATAACTTTTTTTCATACTTTATAATGTAGTCAATTTTTCATAAATATAAGAAACTCGCAAATTATCTCTTATATAAATGAGCTCAAAACTCTAAAATAGAAGATTAAACAATATATTCAACTTTGACAGATGTATGCAATTAGAACAAAGGTTTCTAGTCTATGGTATACTCTTACTTTTAAATCAATAAAAATGATTACATCGATTTTATTGATCACTTCGATTCTTGTTTCTGTAATATCATCAAGAATCCCCTATATATTATTTTAGAAGCACTCTAAACAAAACCTTCACTTCATGTGTGATTTACATGAGTGCCATTTACACTTGTCAACTCCACAATGACTCTCAACCCCTATATTTAAAAACCCTTAGTTAACTAGCCTAATTACATCAATTGCCATTGGTAAGTAGTTTATATAGCCTAACATAATTATATAGTTTTTGACTACATTAAAGCGAGCTTCATAATATGGACGAGCTTCATATTCTCTAGGATTACGAACGTATGAAAATATTTTCAAGACCTCACTAAACATGAACGTAGACTATAAATATATTTTGTTTATATTATATATTCCATTCATCGTAGACTATATTCCATTCATCATAGACTATATATATATTTTGTTTATATTATGTATTCCTTTCATGTATTTGAATTGCATCACTTTAATCTAAATTGCTATATGATTGTATATACAGTATAATCTCTTTAAATTAATAATCTATAAATTAATATAATTTCATTGTTTCAAATTGAGTTTTTGGTTCAATTAGTATCTCGATAAATTAATAATCACTATAAATTAATAAAAATTTTAGTTTTGGTGTAGTACCAACGTTATTAATTTATAGAGGTTTCACTGTATTACTATGCTGGTTCTATATTATATTTTAACGACATGTTCAAATTGATTAGTTTGTAAACGTTTATGTTGTTTAAATTTGAAAAAAATTGTCAAAAAGAAGTTTAATCAAAATATGTGATTTTGATAGTAGCCTAATTACATTTCTTTTCATTTAGTTAATCAAAATATATAGAGTAAAGTATATCAAATTACGTAGAGTATATCAAATTTTAATCACATATCAAAATACGTAGAATTGAGTATATACTGTAAAATTTAATGCAGTTGGTCAAAAAATAATATAGCCGGTATTATGGCATTGCTTGCCTTAATTATGCCTTTGATATCGTTAATTAAAATTTAATACATCAATTTCGATTAGTTTATCACCGTGATTTGGAGGCTTTTAAGGTATTAGAGTATATCAAATTTCAATCACACATGAAGTGATTTGTAATCAGGATTAAATTCTAAATAACACATTATTGACTAATTTTAATAATCTTAATCACTTTAATCTAAATTGCGATATGATTGTATTAAATTACTATGCTGGTTCTACATTATATTTTAACGACATGTTCAAATTGATTAGTTTGTAAACGTTTACGTTTTTTAAATTCGAAATAAATTTAATATGAAAAAAGAGGTTTAATCAAAATATCAAAATCACATATAAAATCAAAATATGTAGAGCAGAGTATTTTATATGTCATTTTGATATTTTGATTAAACTACGATTCATTTAGTTAATCAAAATGAGTAGAATTTAGTATATACTGTAAAATTTAATGCAGTTGGTTAAAAAATAATTTAGCCTGTATTATGGCATTGCTTACCTTAATTATGCCTTTGATACCGTAAATTAAAATTTAATACATCAATTTCGATTAACAATCTCCGTGATTTTGCAGGTTTTTAATTCTATTCTCTTTAAATTTATCACACGTTAGGAATCTATATACGGTTATGCCTATAATTTGTATTTATTCTTTATATTTACACTCTTTTTAAGGTATTAGAGATTCAATGTCCACAATAACTCTCGTTAATGATTTGCTGAAAGAGATTAATTTGCGATCCCCTTAGTATTATTTGAGGAGCACTCTTAAAAATAAACCTTTCTCTCATGTGTTATTATCAAATTTGCCATTACTTAGGTGTCATCTTGAGAGTCTTCCTCATACATTTTAGTGAATAATCCTTCTTTTACTAGATTTAATTACTTATAGTGCCATTGGTCATTGACTTGCATATTATTATATACTATAATTGTTTCAAATGGATTATACATATGTCACTTATATTTAATGCGATATTTAAGATTGTTTTTGTTGCATTATCGTAATGTGATTCTCATTCTTGCATGGTATCTCATATTATCGAAATGAGATATTACGAGATGCATTTTAATTGTTTGACTAATAATGTAAACTATAAAATACTCATGTATATAAAAAATAAAAAGTGGCGACCGTATTGAAATCAAAAGAGTGATAAACTATATTGTAAACTATAATACTCATGTATATAAAAGTGGTCGATAGTATAGAAACTAAACTCCCATATTTGAATAATCTTATTAAACTATACAAAAGTGGTCGACCGTATAGAAACTAAACTCCCATTATACATAAAAATCATCATCACACTTATTAAACTATATACTAATGTATATAAAAATTTAAAAGTGGTCAACCGTATTATGGCATTGCACGGGGTGACCCTTATTGAAAAATCCTTATTGAAAAATCATTGAATGTATATATGGCATTACTTCCCTTTATATATTCGCATAATATTAATCAAAGAATTATTATAAGAAAGTTTTGACTCATATTCGTATGGAAATTAGAACAATTTGTGGTACATCAAATCATGACTAATTCCATTTAATTCTTTAGCTTCTCGACCAAGACTCTAAAATCAAGGAATCATACAATTATTCAATCTGATTATATTCGATAGATATTTGAATTTACACAATGTTAATATTGTTTCCTCAATGTTGATTTCTTAATTATATTACTTTCCATAATTTAAAATTTTTTAGCTAAAAGTTAGGGATTTACACGGTTTTATTTATGCCAGATAAAATCATTGACTCTCTAATTTTTCATAAGCAAAACCCTATAAGTGATCCTATATATATCAAGGGACGGAAATTCGTCGACATTACAGCCTACCATTTCTCTACGTATCAAAAAGAAAGTATCATGGATTTCATCTCTGATTTGAAGCCAAAAAAATCTATGTGAAAAATCAAGTTGAAAGTTATCATTGAGTATGTAGTTTTGTGTTGTGTGATTTTAAATATCAATCCAAAGAAGTCTATGTGAAAAGTTAAGGTGATAGACTTCTAAATAGTTGCAAGCTAGAAACAATGTCACACCAATTGTCTGGTTTTATTAGTTTTTTTTTGTGTTTCTTTATAATTTTTTTCATCTAGCATTTTATTATTTTATTGCCTATGTTTCCTTTTATTTTATATTTATATTTTATACTATGAAAACAATAATTCTATTACTTATGTTTTGTTTTATCTTAAATTCAGAATAAATTTATATAAGTCTAAACTTACTCTTATAGATTTATTTCCATACAATATACTAAAATTACACCAATAAATAAATCTATATGGTTTAAAATTTATAACCTCTTATAGTTCATCACTCCGCGCATGGCGCGGGTTACCACCTAGTTGGCATTTATTTCATCATAACTGTAACTACAAATATTATTTTTTGTGCAAGATATTTGTAGATTGTGTAGTAATCACACACGCTCTTAGGAACAACCCGCAGAAATATGTAAAACTTTTGTCGATGTCAAACAAATTTTTGCAACATAAAAGCGAAACAAGAAAAAAGTATAACTATGTGAGATCCAGGTGTTCAAAAGAAAAAAAACTACGTGAGAGCCATGTAATATTTTATATTTGCCACTATAACAGATAAAATCTGGCAGATTGAAAAAATATAAAAGCATTCCCATCGCTTGATCTGAGAGAATATTTTAATTTTAAAAAGGGATTAAAATAAGGGAAATTGCACTCTATAACAGAAAAAAGATTATAATTCACTAACTAACACTTTGACCTACTTTGCTAGGATACAGTATATATTTTTTACAATAATGCAATTATACCCTTCTCAACAACCGACGAAACCTGCAACCAAAATTAATTTAAAATAAATAATTAATTACTTGTAAAATATATACTGTGGTTCCTCGTTATTCACATATCTCTCTCACGTTAGCTTTTGATAGGTTGAAAAGGTAAATTGATTTCATCTCAGATATACATCACCGGCAACACAACCGTCTGAATTCCTGACGGCGAGAGAAGAAGACCGCTTTCCATGTCTCGTGCACTGAGAGAAAGGGAGGCTTCTGGGATTCTGAAACTGATAGGCGCAAATAAGACAGCACCATAGCGGCGGCGATGTGAATCTCTATTGGTAAATTCAAAAATCCGAAAGTTTGTTTGTTTGCGTTTAGATGTCGTGTTCATTATATTCTGTTTTTGAATCTGGTATCTTGTACATAGAATAGATTTAAGAACACATGCAATAGAATATACTTCTGTATTCTTGTAAATGGAATAGTGTATTATCATATGTATAACGTTGGAATTTTGTGTATGGCTCGTTGTTCTATTAGAAATGCAAGTGTTGGGAAAGATGTTGAATTGTGCATTTTTAATTGAAGAACATGTTCGGTTAGAAGCTGAGAATTACGCAATTGAGACATTGGAAATATGTACTATTAATGTGTTAATTTTAAGATTTTGATAACATTAGTTACATAATTTTATGTACTATTTTAAGATTTTGATATTTGGGTTTGGGGTTTATAATTGGGTTTAGGGTTAGTGATTAGAGTTTAGGGTTTAGTATTAGGAATGTGGGGGTTGAGATTGAGGTTATCATTAAATTTTCCCAAGTAAGTATAGACATTTCATAATTTCATCAATATATACTATACTATTTGTCTGGTTCCATTCTATTTGGGTTTAAAGTTTATATTTGGTTTAAGGATTTATATTCTGGTTAAGGATTTAGTGACTAGAGTTTAGGATTTAGTATTCAGGGTTGGAGTGGGTTCGGGGTGGGATTGAGATAGGGTTTATTATTTAGGGGTTGGGATAGAATTTGTGTGCTATACTATTTTAGTAATATGAAATAGAACAATCTGGTTAGTCTGTTGGAACTAAATGGAATAAACCATTTTACTCCAAGAGTGTTCTATGTTATATACATATTTTCTGAGCACTGTGATAACATATGCGGTTATAGCACCCCGTGAATATGTATAAGGTAAATCAATGTGTTACGTGGCTTGCTTTGCATAATTTGATAGTGGATAATACTGTTTCACTCTTGCCCATATCTTGCATCTATGACGTCATCTTCTCTCTTTCTCTCTTTTACCGGTTACTTGCAAATAAAGAGGGTATAACCGACTCAAATGATGCTTAAATATTAGTTTGTTAATAATGTCAAAATCAATGACATATTTTTCATTTCAATTTGTATTTTGTATATTGAGCAAATTCTCCCTTAAAATAAGTGAGAAAAAAGAAGCAATGTCTCAAACAATATATATCTGACAAATCTAGCAGGACCTTTCCTGCCAAATGTATTATTATGATTTGTATCCTGTAAACTGTCTATAGCCATGTGGGGTTGCTCTCTGGGAAATTATTTTGTTGTTGTTGTTGTTTTATTTACTCTCACGTCTCACCCAATTACTTGCTCCGCCAATTTGGGATTTGACTTCTGCTCTTGCCATCTTCGTAAGCTCTTCCTCTTCTTTCTTTTCTATTGTGTTGGGTTACTCTGTTTTGATTGTTTCAGTCCGAAAGTTTCATACTTTGATCGGTTTCCCTCTGTTTTGTCCGAACGGATTTTGAAGCAAATGATGTTTTATTACTTGAATGTCTTTTCTTTGGAATCATTAGAGATTTATATGGGTTGACTTGTTGCAGTAGTTGCAAAGCTTGGAGTCGAGAAGATTTTGTAAGCTATGGATTCTTCTGGAGTTGACTCAGCTACTGAGCAAGAGTTTGCCACACAGTCAAAGTTACTTAAAGACTTCATGAGCATTCCCAGCATTGACAAAGCTTGGATTTTCAACTCTGGTTCTGGTAATGGAATTTTATATGTCCCAACTTGGGAGCTTTGGACTTGTAATGATAATGAAAAATCTTTTATTTAAAGATCTGCAAAATGTTTAACAATGCAGGTCCTCAAGCAATGGTTGCAATGAGTCAAGCAAACCTTTTGGCTAATAAAAAGAGGAAGTTTATGTTATCTGGTCATATCTCTAAAGAAAGTAACCAATCTGTAAACTTTCACTGGTCGCCATTTCCCACCGAGATGACTGGCGCATCGGCCTTTGTCCCGTCTCCCTCTGGTCTGAAGCTCCTTGTGATTCGAAATCCTCCAGAGAATGAGTCTCCTACAAAGTTTGAGATATGGAGTCAATCTCAGCTAGAGAAGGAGTTTCATATCCCACAGAAAGTTCATAGCTCTGTATACGTTGACGGATGGTACCACACTTGTTTTTTAAAGACATCTTCTTGGTGAAGTAGTAGGACACAGTTCAGTAGGGCTTGTGTGTGTATGAATTGATGCAGGTTTGAAGGGATCTCTTGGAACTCAGATGAGACTCTTGTTGCTTATGTCGGTGAGGCACCATCACGTACCAAGCCTACATTTGACCATTTAGGTTATTACAAGAAAGAAAATTCTTTGGACAGAGATATTGGTAGCTGGGAAGGTCAAGGAGATTGGGAAGAGGAATGGGGAGAAGCATATGCCGGAAAAAAGCAGCCTTCCCTGTTTGTTATCAATGTTGACAGGTTTCAATCAATCTCTCCATACGACAAGAACTCTTTTTCTGATTGTTCTTTACTTTTTTTTTTAATATTATCTATCTTTTTCTGTTAACAGTGGAGAGGTTGAGCCTATCAAAGGAGTTCCAAGATCGATAAGTGTTGGACAGGTGGTTTGGAGTCCAAACAGTAAAGGCTCAGGCTCAGCTCAGTACTTAGTTTTTGTGGGATGGTTAGGAGATAAAAGAAAGTTTGGTATTAAGTACTGCGCCAACAGACCATGTGCCATATACGCAATTAGACACAAAGAACCAAAGTGAGTGTTTCGCTTCTATAACTCACAAAAAAAAGACAACTTTGATTATTCATAGTTGATAAGAGTTTTGTCTTTACTACTTGTGTTCCAGAGATGGTGCTAACGAAGCATTCCCTATTCATAATTTGACTAAGAGCATAAGCAGCGGTTATTCCCCACGGTTCAGGTTTACATTTTATAAAACTCTTTCCTTGTTCTTTCGTAATTATTATGTGTTTACTAAAAGCATGTGTTCTCCTTTATAACTGAGCCATTTCTCTTCTCTTACAGCAAAGACGGAAAGTTTCTTCTGTTTTTATCCGCAAAGACCGCTGCTGATTCCGGTGCACATTGGGTAGCCGAGTCACTTCACAAGATTGACTGGCCAATTGATGGGAAACTTACTGAGTCAACAGATATTGTTGATCTGGTAAGAATTATAAGGACTCTGTAGAGACTTCAAAGTTTCTTTGAGCTACATGTCTTCAGAATGGTAATCAAACTAAAAATCTCTCATTCAAAAGTGTATATCTTTTAATTGCAGGTTCAAGTTGTGAATTGTCCTGATGATGGTTGTTTCCCTGGGCTCTATGGCACCGACCTTCTGAGTAATCCGTGGCTGTCGGATGGACATACTCTTATGTTGTCTTCTTACTGGCGCAGTTTTAGAGTAATACTCGGCCTAAATTTGCTAAGGTGACTGATGAATACATTCTATTATCTTCTTCTGCTGCGCTAACTGATGAATAAATTATTTAATCTTGGGGGAATTACAGTGGTGAACTGTCAAGAGTCAGCCCTAATGATTCAGACTATTCGTGGAGCATTCTTGCGCTAGATGGTGATGATATAGTTGCCGGTAAAATCTTTGAGCGAGCTCTTAATCTCAGTTACTAACTGTGACAATGTCACATTAAAACTTAAACACACACCAGGCTTGAAGAACCATTGTATTTTCTTTTCTTTTTTTGAGTAGTGTCTAGCAGTCCAGTGAGTGTTCCTGAAATTAAGTATGGGAAGAAAGTTCTTGATCCAGCTGGGAAGCCTTATGGCAGTGGTCAAATATCCAAAAACCAATATATAAATGCTCTGAGAAGGTAAATCATATTTTTTGCCAAATCCTCTTAAATACAAATGATGTTAAACTTTTCTGTATTCATTTATCTACTGCCGCAGGTCACGCTAGGACTTTCATCTCTCCAATTTAAAATTCTAAAAGTTCCAGTCAGTAATGCTTCTGAATGTCCTACCGAAGGTACTTCAACACTTATCTTGCTTTTACAAAAAGATGATCATTTCAAGTTGTCTTGGTTTATAAAATTTTTGATTTTATATCCATATGATCTCTCCACCTGGCAGGGGCCAAAAAACCGATTGAAGCTATATATGTATCGTCTTCAAAGCCTAAGGAGAATGGGAAATGTGATCCTTTAGTTGTTTATATCCATGGAGGCCCTCACTCAGTTGCAACATGCAGCTTCTCCAAGACTTTGGCTTATCTCTCCTCAGTTGGATACAGTCTGCTTAATGTTAATTACAGGTTCACATACGGCTCCATTCTCCACTAGTTCATCAACAACCTTATGTAGTTTTTGACTTAAGCTATTTGAACTAAAGGGGTTCGTTGGGATTTGGGAAAGAAGCTTTGCAGTCTCTATCTGGAAACGTTGGATCACAGGTGTTGTATTATATACGCGTCTCTAGTCTCATTTCTTCTCCTTTTGACTTGCAGCCTTCTTAATCTGTTAGCTTCTCTGACACAGGACGTGAGCGATATGCTCTCTGCTGTAGATCATGCCATTGAAATGGGACTTGCAGACCCGTCTAGAATAACCCTGCTAGGTGGTTCTCATGGTGGGTTTCTTGCCACACACTTAATTGGCCAGGTAATGTATAGCTCACTCACCTCTAAAGTGATGCCACTGGAATATAAATCGTCATATACTTATACCAAAGTTTTGCTATAGGCGCCAGATAAATTTGTGGCAGCAGCTGTAAGAAATCCTGTATGCAACATTGCATCATTGGTTGGGATTACAGATACACCTGATTGGGGTTTCTTTCAAGCATATGGTGACAAGAATCATTATACAGAAGCCCCCTCACCTGAAGATATGACGCGGTTTCATCAAGTGTCTCCTATATCACACATCTCAAAGGTCAAAACCACACCACTTCCTATAATTTTGAAGACATTTAATGATTCTTCTTTTTGTATTTTTTTTTTCACTTTCTGTAGGTGAAAACACCAACTTTGTTTATCTTGGGAAGTATGGATCTCCGTGTTCCCATTTCAAACGGACTTCAAGTAAGATCACTCTGCAACGTGTTTAAGTTTGCATCTCCAAACTCATTGGTGATGTTGTTTAATTCAAATATTCTTTGATTTGCATAGTACATGAGGGCGTTAAGGGAGAAAGGAGTTGAGGTTAAAGTTCTTGTCTTTCCCAAAGACAATCATCCCTTAGACAGGTAAAAGAAAACAAGCTGCCATTTTCTAATTGTTCATCATCATAGCTAAAGAAGCATATCTGAGAGAAAGTTTTGAGTTTTTAATGCATGTTTTTGCAACTTTTGATTGTTTATTATGCAGACCGCAGACGGATTATGAAAGTTTTCTCAACGTTGCTGTTTGGTTCAACAAGTACTGCAAGCTGTGAACGAACACATGAGTTTGTTTTCGTATTTAAGTAAATTGAAAATAAAGGTACTTTAAAATAAAAGATCTGATTCTCTGAGTTTATATAGCCTGGCTTGCAGAAAGGAACACTATTTCAGACGAGTCTGTTTTGGTTTTTGTACTTTTTTGGTAAACATCTTAAAGATTTACTAGCCAATAGGCTTTAGTTACTTGCGAGCAACAATGCTTGGTTCGGACCTATATTATATTTGAATTGGTTGACTGTGAGCGATGTGTAACTTTCCCGTTTTAGGCTATTATTATAAATATAAAGTTGCCGGCAAAAAAAATATAGCCTTGCTTATCTTTGATTGCATGCAACAAAGTCGCGACTTGACGGGATGAGGTAGCACGCTTGGTAAAGACCCTGGGGGCCAATTGTCATGCTCACGGATTCGACGCCAGGCGGAGGGGAACTGCCGATTCTTGTCACCAAAAAGCGGTGCTGGGTGTTAGGCCTTGTCCCCAGCCCAGGTAAAACCCTCCCGGGTGAAGTGGACCGCTGCCTAACCGGGTCCAGGGGAAGGCCCCACTAAGTGGGGAACCCCTGAATTATCAGAAAAAAAAAAAACAAAGTCGCGACTTCCAAGTTCAAACTTTTAGAGCAAGGGTATTTTCAGATCATATCATAAATTCTTTTAAGACAATGTAACTTGGATGGTGCTTTTGGCAAATCGAAAACGTTAGGAGAAAAAATGAAACTTCTGAAAACTTAGAACATGACTCAGGTGATTTCAACAAACGCAATGAACATTTACGGGTGGTATCGACAAAAGATAAAACCTTGTTAATAACACTAGATCTAATCTCCGCGCTACGCGCGGATAAGTGTTTGTTTAAGTTTTATTTTTGATAATCTTTATAATTTTTTATGGCATGAGTGTAATATATATAAAGAAAGATGAACTGTTGATGATCTGATAGTGTATTTTAAGAAATAGAGTAAATTCAAGTATAAAAAAATATATAAAAGAACAAAGCGTCCGAAGAAGAAATGTTGCGACGGAGTTTTTTGTAAGAAACGATCTGCAAAAGGTAAAGACCAAGTTAGCATACTTAAATAAATTTATAAACGATGTAATGATTAGGTATATAAATAGATACCTGATTCTCGTGGTTGCATAAGAATTGTGTGTTTCTTTCTCAAAAGTACGTAGCTTACTAAACTGGTGATGTTGGACCCTGTAAATCTGCCGTGAACTTTAATTTAGGAGAGGATTTTTTTTAAAAAAATGGTGGATGTGGGACTTTAGGAATTTAATTGGTAATACCTCTGTGGGGATGAAGGTCTTTGAAGATTTCTTTGTAGACAACGTTTTTCACCTTAAGCCGGTGGGAATCTTCGCCTTTGATGATAGTTAATCCCGTTTTGCTTGTGACACGTGATAAAGCCACATAGAGTTGACCATGGGAGAACACGGGTTTAGGCAGATATAGAATGACCTCCTTTAAGCTCTGACCTTGGCTTTTATTGATTGTCATTGCGTAACACAATCTTATAGGAAACTGCCTTCGACGTAAGGTGAACGGTAGATTTGTTTCATCATGCAGAAGAACAATTCTTGGAATCAAGACCTCTTTTCCGATATGCGATCCAGTGACAATCTCTGCTTTCAGCAAGCGGTCGCCTATGTGGGTTAGGATCATACGGGTACCGTTGCACAATCCTTTTTTCTGATTTATGTTCCGTAAAAGCATAACTGGGGCCCCAATCTTCAGAGTGAGTTTATGCGAAGGCAGGCCTGAAAACTCAAGGGAATTGAGATACTCTACCGGGTAAAGTGTTTTGTTTTGATCTGACTGAGTTTCCGATATCTCAAAGCTATCGAAACTGAAATAATCTTTTGAATCCGCGTCAGTATGAGAGATGGTATAGGCATTGATCTCATCCACAGTTTCATTTCGTGGTGTGAGTATAGCTCTATCAGTATAGTAGCTCTGGGAAGGTGAGACTGTATGGACTTCTCCGTATGCGGCATTAACAACCTCTCTCAATGGATCCTCACCACATTCTCGAATCAGTGAATCATCGACAGATATCATTTGCTCATTGTGGTTATCATACTCTTCTCCCGAGTCAGTTTCTGCACGACCTTCTCCGACCTGTATGAGCCAATCCGAGAACTCCTTTTCTTCCTGATTCAGCCTCATATTTGTCTCCAAAGAGAACTTGTGGCAGCTATGCCATAGGTATGAGTGACTTATTGAAGCTAGGACAGTATCGGCTTTGTTGCCTCGTGGGATTACAGGTAGTGTCTGTCGAAAATCGCCGCCTAAAAGAACTGTCTTGCCGCCAAAAGTCAGATCTTTCGCGGCTGTATCTTTTCTAGACATTATATCTCTCAGAGATTTGTCCAGAGCCTCAAAAGCATGCTTATGTGTCATAGGAGCCTCGTCCCATATTATAAGATCCGTCTTCTCGATTAGCTCAGCCAGCATTGTTCCGGGTTTGATATTGCATAGCTTATTTTCATCGAGCTTTAAAGGGATATTAAAGCGAGAATGTGCTGTTCGACCGTTAGGTAGGAGGAGTGCTGCTATCCCAGATGAGGCGACCGGTAGAACAATTTGTTTTTTGGATCGTATTCTCGATATGATGGTTTGGTAAAGGAATGTTTTACCTGTGCCGCCTGCGCCGTATACGAAAAATAGCTTTCCATCCCTTTTGTCAACAGATTCTAGGACTGAATTGTAAATTGCACGCTGGTCTGCGTTAAGCTGGCTAAATTGCCTGTGGTGTCTTAACGTTTCCTCGGCGATGTCATAATCCAATTCCTGGATCCACAAATTGTTTCCCAACTCTCTCAGCAGAACGGGTTTGATCTTCGGCATATCTTTAATATCGCTTAAAGATCGGTCATGCATTCGCATTAATTTCTCTACTTCGATTAACGTGTACTGCTCAAGAGTCTCATCATCTAGCTCCAGATTCGCATGACCCATGATTCTCTGCCTCTTGTGTAATATATCCTCGCTCATTGATTTCCAAGAGTGTTCCCATAAATGCTTAGGACTCGTAACAAAGCAGTTCGTCAAGAAGGTGACAAACATATCGCGGAGTTGATATGGGGTAGCCCATTTAGCGCCTTCTGACATAGTCTCGTGCCACTCAATATCGTTTTCCAAATAGCCGCGTGCGTAGCAAACTGATTTGAAATCAGGATATTTCACGTTGTTGTAAGTCTTGAGCTCATCATAACTTCTTGGACCCTTAATCTTATTTATAAGGATCCTTAGAAAGTAACGATCACCTGATGATGGATGAACATTTACGATTCTGCCAATGGCTTTCCCTTTCTTACGTGGAGACCAGACTTTAGTACTGTTGTTCCAGACAAAATATTCTGGGATTTGCACGTACGTTAAAGTTCTTGCAAACTCAGACGTTCTGCATAAAACCATCCACTCAGTGAACATTGTTTTTTCGATGCCTGGCTTACGGATTACACGGCCAAGATTATCAGTTTCTTTGACTGAGATGTTATGTTCGCCTTCCAGGTGAATGATAAGCTTCTCAACCGATGGCTTTCTTTTGTGTATGTGGAATGCGTTTATCCGCCACATAGACTCACAAGCAGCCAAATATCGAGCGTCGATGTAATCTTGGATTTCATTGCGTTGCTTGATGACACTCTCACCTGATCCATCCGAGGTCGCTGTTCCAGAAGTAGTTGCCATATTTCCTTTCTCGATAACAGCCGATGCTCTGTCAACACCTTTGGTTATGTATTTGAATAAATACTTCACCGCACTTGTTCGATTACACCACTCGACATTAATATGAGCATTGTACTTTTTTAGAAGTTCGATGTTATGGGGCACAACAGAAGTGTTGTCTACGATTGATCCACTCTTTACCGCACTTGCTTTCTCGTTCCGGCGGCGGCGGTATAACACATATCCTGACTTGTCAATCGAAGTGGTATTGTTGTACGGCCGAGGATACTTTTTCGTGCACACGTTATTTTCCATACATGGCGACCTCGGATTAAGTGTACCACATGGACCATGGATCATGTGTTTTGTTACCAAATCATAAGCCTCTGGATCTTCATCTTTGTCTGGTAGCTCGGCTGAGATTATCTGATCAATTTCTTCTGCACTCGGTGTTCTGGAACAGTTTCCAAACCACAGCAATATATGAGCATGAGGAAGACCCCTTTTTTGAAACTCTATTCTGTGGAGCGCTGCTGTATACGGCTTGAAGAAAGTCCCTTTTTTGAAATCTGTGAGTAGCTGATCTAATTTCATTTTGAAGACGCGGCATTCAATGTCTGGTCTATCATTGGGTGAGTCTCCACCATATCTCATAAGATGCTCTTTAATCTCAATCCAATTAGGATTGGCCGTCATTGTGACAAACAAATCTGGATTGCCGAAGTCTCTGCAAATTGCCATTGCATCATAATATTTCTCAACTAAGTATCGGGGCCCACCAGTGAAACTCGGCGGCAATATATACCTCTGGCCAACAATTTTAGCATCTGTGTCACCTTTGATTACAGCGTCTAGAACATTACTGTATAGCTCGGCCCTCAAGACATCTTGATTATTCCTTGCCCATCTTAGACGATCTTCCTCAATTGCTGTATAAACGTCTATTATAAATTGATGGAAGAGACGCCCTCCTTTAACCAATGTCATTCCTTGGCCCAGACGTGTCTGGATCAATGAACAATAGTATTCGCGTATGGTCAGGAATCGTCTTGTTTTCGAACTGCCTATCTCAAGATTTAGTGGGATCTCTGGGTGAAAGCCATACTCACCATATGGAAACAACAGAGGGTACTGTAGACTCATGTATAGAGGGTGATCGTCACGTAACTGCTGCAAAGTTTCAGATTGGAATTGAACCACTATGTCTCGTAACCCAATTGTCGATGACATATCCCCTACAATGAGGCCTGCGACCTCACTTGTGCCCGGAAGATCGTATTCTCTACCTTTTCCTTTATCTGGGAGCAACCTAACAGTGAACTCTTCTCCTTTTTCGTAGTGGTCACGTGCTCGTCGGAATATTTTAGCCAAACAATTGTTCTCGTCAACCATCTCAATTAGGCGCTGTAAGGTTGACTCATTAAGGTTACCTTCACCTGTGGTTTGACCCATCGCATTCAACCGGTTTTTGACTTCGTTGCTTGTATCAAATATATAAAGCTGGAGATATTCCGGGAGACGGCCCTGCTGAGGTATAAGCGATCCAATTCTATGGTGGGTCTGACCCTGGATCCGTATAGTGTATGGACCAGGCGTATGCACGACACTATAATCCATTTTCATCCCAACTGATGTGAAAGCCAATACAGAGTTATAGACTCTGATAGTATCCCGAAACGACCTAGACCGGAGAAGTTCTTCTAACAGGGCTGGAGGTTGTTTGATCGGTGGAAGCTTTATCTGGCCGTGGTTACAGCAAATTGTGAACGTCGGTTCACCGGTTCTCGAATCCGTACCAGTGCTCTCTGACGTCCACATAAGCGCGCCACATTTCGTACATTCTACGATTGGGTTATCTTCGGCTTTAGATGTAGAATCCTTATCTGTATTAAATAATGTGTGACATTGTTTTAATATCGACTGTTTATAATAAAGTATTGTATGGAGTTTAACTTCCGTTAAGAAATACAGTAGAACCTGTATTTATAAGATCTTTTTATTAATACCTTTTTAAAAATTATTGATATCTCTATATACATATATATTTTCCCTTTGAATTCAATATTTTTTTATGGGACCGATTAGTATTGTATGTAAAACTGTGAAGGAGTCATATGGGATATAAACTTTATTAACCAGATATTATAATTAACGTAATATGAACATCTAATAAGAAAAATAACAACTATTGTATGTACTTTAATATTTTTTAAATATTTTATCTCAGATTAACCATATATATAGTATGTACCTTTTTTGTTTTTCCCAATGCGCCTGAAGCCGAGTGGTCGTGATGGATCATCTGAATTTATACGCAAACAATTATAATCACAATTATAAAAGTACTTATCCTTAATATATTAGGGTAGATATGATGCTTACCTTGTGAGAGCGCTGAAGTTCGTTTTGATAGCAACACGGCTCTCCGCATATTCCGGGCATTTTTCTGTTTAACTAATATATTTCAAATCTATTAATATAAGAGGATATAATGTATGATATATTTGATTCCTGATTAAGTTCCTTACTATAGGAGTCGCATTTCTCGCGTCCACCTGTTTGTTTTAATTGAAAAACATTTAGTGTAATGTATAAAAAAGGGTAAATATATGTTATTAGAGTCCATTGAAACTTACAGTCGTAAAACGTTGGTTTGAATGCCGGTCGATTGTGTATTTGAAGAACTGATAAATATTCATAATAAGAGTAATGTTCAAATCAACATTATTGGTTTGATATAATTTGTATGCTCGAATAAAGACATACCTTTCGATTTGTTACGTGAGCCGATCGGACGACCTCGTTTTCTTTTATGTGTTACCCCAGACGACGACTCTGCATTTTAAATCTTAGCTAATTACTAATTTTGTCCGACAACATGTATAAGAGCCATACGGTATGAATATGATTTCGATCATTACTAATATAAACATTTAGGAATATTAGTACCCTAAGAACTAACATCAATATGAAATTGAGGGGGAAGTTTTTTAAAAGAAATATTATTACGGGGAAGCATGATCAATATATATATAATAAACTCAGGAATTTAGGTAGGAATAGGTATTTCAAATTATTTATAAATTAATGCGATGATAATACCTATGAAAATCGTAGGTGAATAATGATAAAATATTTTACCTCTTGATATAACTAAATTATGATTTCTCAATCATGAGATCACTTGGACGTAATTAAGTGTTTAGATATAGCAAAATCATTGGCTACATGTACTTATTATATTTATAATATTTACCGATACACACCCTCCCTTTTTAGACAAAGTCACGTTCATATTCCTTAAATGTGAACTCATGTTATTGTTTACAAAACGACTGTTATTATTAAAATCCAGAATCCAAGTTTTTTTTATCTCCCATAATGTACTATGCGTTCCTCGTATATTTTTTGTTATATTTGTAATTTTTTTTGTTATAATTACGCTCTATATTGAGTTAATCAAATAAGAATACGGACAACTATGAAATCTATAACTATCAAAAGAGAATCTGTTTAGCTACTATGTTAAATTTTGACTATGTTATATATATATATTTTTTTAATACTTGAATTTACTCTATTTCTTAAAATATGCTATCAGATCATCAACAGTTCATCTTTCTTTATATATATTACACTCATGCCATAAAAAATTATAAAGACTATCAAAAACAAAACTTAAACAAACTTATTTCAAAAAATATTAGAAATTACATGAGACTAAATAGACCAGATCATATTTAGACTACCGGATAAGTACTAATCAGAACTCTACATTTTTATTTATCGAAGTTTAGAATTTAGTTCCTAATTTTCACTTAGAATTTAAACAACAATAGTAAATAATTATTTTATATTTAAAATTTTGAAATAATCACTAAAGCTAAATCAGAAACCAGATAATAAAATCCTAAATATCAAATTTTATAACCATCCAAGTAATCAGCACCTTACCAAATTTTATAAACCATCCAGTCCGTTTCACAATTACTATTTTATCAACACTAATAAATTTTTATACATACTATTGTACTATTATTATGTAAATCTCATAAATTTACGTATATAGAATGCTTAAGTAAGAAACATATTCAATTTTTTAGGTTTAAAATTAAGAACAAAATATTGCTAATTATACAAATTATACAATATAAATTTAATATTTACTGATTTCCAAAGATATCTTTCGTTACTATAACATTTACCAAATTATTATAGTTTAAGAACATTTGGTTGTACACACAACCATGTTCTAAATTGTCGAAAGACCCATATATTTTCAATACGTAATGTTTGAGTTGTATTTTGTAATCGGTACATTATAATAAATCAACCATTGTGTTATAATTTTAAAGATTAAAGTGAGAAATAAGAAAATATTTTAAGTAAGAGTACAAAGAGTACGTAGGTTTAGTAAAAATGCGTGAGACTATAATTTGTCCATATATGATATATCATACGAGACTTTGATCACGTGATGCATACGAACAAACTTAGTATAGACCTCCAATAACGTTCAAAAACTTCATATATATGTTTAATAAATTTCTCATACAAAAAATAAAAATAAAAAGAATTTATCATATACGCAACTACAACTACGCAGTTCACACGACAATACAAATCATATACCATGATACGTAAATATGTAAATTTTTTTGCTAAAAAGAGGTCTTGAAATATGTAATTTATTTTCTCACATATATATTGTTTTGTGATCTAAAATAGGTTAATAGAGCCAAAAAATATATTGTTTTTTTTACCTGCAAGTGATATGGCTTGGTCAGTGGGTGTGTTATCCATTAGTGACTTGAGCAGCGATTCTTACAACCAGCACACTATCGATCAAGTATATCAGTGTATGTATTAGCTATTTATCATGTTGAGGTAGTATTGATTGTATTTAACTTACATAGTTTCAGGAAGATAGTGTAGGAGAACGGTGCTAATCTTCTGTCGTCTTAGGCAAAAGAGAGAGATAGTGTTTTGGGTAAATTGTTTGTTTTGTCCCCAAGATACTAAGAAAGGGATCGATTATATAATTTTCTAGGAAATATCTGTTAAGCCTGTAAACTCTGATTTTATGAATATTGACTTTCCTTCCACACAAATATTTCTGTAAATATGGGATTCTGCGTAATAAATTAGATGGGCTGAGTATTGTTTTCTTTCCAAACTAACGATTATATCATATACGCAACTGTGGCAGATTTCCTAAAATGTAAAATACTGAATATCTTTATTAAATGAGAGATCGGTGATTAGTTGTCTAATGACATATATGCTTATGCTTTATTAAAAATTTATTTTTCGCAGGAACTATAAAAATTTGAAAGCGGTCACATGTTTGCTTTATAACAAAAAACGTTAATATTTTTGAAAACATTTTTTTAAAAAATTATATATGTGCATGCAGACGTAACTATGCAATGCAATCCTTCAAATGTATGAATAACTAATCAAAAAAGCCAAAGCAACAAAAAAAAAGTAATAAGCCAAAACTGAAGAAATCAAACATAGTCTTTAATAAACCCCAAAGGTTATTGAAGTGCAGCAAAAACAGAGTCCAAAAGATAAAAACAAAGCAGAGTCTTTATTAAAAACAGAGGGGAAAACAGTACTAAAATGGATTAGCCACATTTGGCACGCTTGATCTCTCCCGATTCAACTCCATCAGAGCTCCTTTTCACAGTCCCATCTGCAGCTTCATCCCTTTCATCAGCAGGTTCCTCATCAACATTTTCCTCTATGTTGCCTTCAAGTGCTGGTACTTTAACAGGGAGAACTTTGGTGACAGTCAAAGCTTGAGTCTTGCCTTCCAGATTGTGTTTTGAGACCTTGATAACAAACGTCCGAGTCAGTCCAATGGTATCAAGCAGAGCTTGTGGCACCGGGACTACATGATCATCTCCAACGTTTTCATTGGCCTTATATAAATAAAAACACTTGTTAGAACACAATATTAATCTGAATAATGGACAGCTATGTAATTACCTCAAAGTAGCTCTCAACCAATCCTGAGGCTTTCTTGCCAGTCAACTCACGCCCAGCATCACCGAGAAGCACAAAGATTGCGTGGTCAGTCTTGTCATAGACAGTGAGTTTCGTGAGATACCTGTGACAGAGGAACATTAGTAATGTATGCTGAAAGTGTTTCTGACACAAAAAAAATTAGTATAATCTTACTCTGCACAGCCAACGATATCAGTCTTTCCACACTTCTTACACATAAGTGTGGTAGGCCCTTTGGTTGCTTTAGTCTTGCACCCACCACAAGCAATATAATACCAGGCCGAACCACGAACGACATCATCAATGGTAGCTGTACATTCGAACCAAGCAACCTGCGAATTGCACAAGGGAAGAGCATAAATAACTAAAGATAGCGCAATGTACCGGCAAAAGCATGAGATATTGTACCTTTGCCCCTTTCTGATTCATGTAGGAGAATAGTTCCCCTATGGTAGCTGTCTCAGCCTTGGTGACAATTTCAGCTTTGACTCTATTAGCAACATCCATGTTCGATTCAAACCTGAGAAATGTTTTAAAAAAGGTGAGACGTTCAGTAAATTAAAGTAGTGTTCCAAATCAACAAATGAACACATACCAAGCCAGATATTCCCTGGTTGCTTGAATATCCATATCAAAAAACACACGCGAGGATGATAGAGATGACAGAGAAAACACACCTGCTATATAACCAACGGTCCATACCAAACAAAAATAAAAATAAATTAATCAAACAATCAAGCTATAAAAACTGTCTTATCTAACACCTACTTTGCCTAAAACATGTTATACACGCAGCTTACTAACATCTATAAACCATAGCCAAATCTATAAACCATAACCAAATCTAGATAATACCAACCTCCAAAGCGTTTTGGATTCACAGTAGTCACCAGAATAACAGTCGGAGGTTTTCCAAGGGCTTTATACTTCTCACAGAAGTCTGTAGCGGCCTTATCCCATATGTATAGCTTCATTACGGGACCACTGCATCAAACCGAAATCATATGTTAAGCAAAATAAGTATACGTATAGATCATAGACACTAAAAAGAACTCACTCATGTGTCTGGACATGAACCAAAATTCGCCTTGAAGAAGCTATCTCAACTTCATCAAGCACAAGTCCGTCACTCAAGGTCTGCTCATTCACCAGTTTTATGTGTCCGATAAAATCTGCGATAAGATAAAATAGTACTTGTAGTTTCTTATATTTATATAATGTTCAACAAATCTAAACCTAAAAAACTAAGATCAGACATAACATATTACCATAAAGTTATTAAGCTTATAATGTTCAACAATCATAAATCTAGACAACTAAGATCAGACATAACATACTCCAAACCAATCAAGTGCTAAACCATAAAATCCGGTGGAAGCTTACCATAAAGATCTCCCCTGAGGTCACAGGCCGCTTCAAACTCTGCATAACTATGGAATCGGAACCGATCCTCAGGGAACGGAACCGGACTGTTCTCGAGATCAGAAAGTACGGAATTCCATGAGAAAGAAATGGTCACATCTGGATCAGCAACTCGGTACAAAGTCTTGTTTTTAGATCCATAAAAGTTAGTAAGCTTGTAGATGGAACCAGCGATCATATGTGGCAAATAGGTCTCAATCCTGCTTGGTGTGATGTACCCTTGGATCACAGTACCCTGACGATGACAAAAAAAAAAAAAAAACAAAAGCAATGAACATAAGTTTTTTCTTAATCAAGCAAAACCGATACAAAATCATAAATGTCGGAATAGACCTGCTCGTCAACCAGAAGCATTTCAAGACCCATAAGAACCTTCGTGAGTGCGTGACGAGCCTCCCAAAAATGTATCAGACGAAACCTAAGCTCCCCTTCATGTGGTCCGAGCTTGACATCTTTAAAGAACATTATCTCATCAGAGGAGGAGACAACTGCCTTGCCTTTTGCTTTCTTGGACTTTGGATCGCCGGAGACATCTGATGCGATAGAGACTCCGGTTTGGCCGGCTCCTTTGACTCGCTTGGCAGAGGAGACAACGGCCTTGCCGATTGGTTTGTTGGACTTTGAATCGCCGGAGACAGCTGAAGCGGGGGAGACTTCGATTTGGTCGACTCCTTTGACCGGCTCGGCGGAGGAGACAACGCCTTTTCCGTTTGGCTTCTTCCCGGTAAGATCGCCGGAAACAGGTGTTTGGCTGCTGGAATTCATGGTTTGAGATACTTGTGTGTGTGAATAATCTCGGGGGAAAATGAAGGTTATATAGAAATCGAGAAAAAGATATGCGTAAGGAACCATTAATGAGTTCTCCAGAGGATTAATTGCACACTCATGAAGGGAAACGGTATCTATTGATTGATCCATGGGAGAAGGGGAAACGGCAGTTGCCGAAGAGGAAAATCACCGGACCGTCTTAGGGTTGGTAAGCGAAGAGATGAGATGAGGAGGAGCTAGGGCTACACCTGGAGTTTCCCTTGGATACAAATTAAGATGGGCTAGTCACTTTCAAACGATCCAACTTAACAAAAAAACATAAGCCCAATATCAGCCCGAGTTTGATTGACGTGGATAAACAAACACATCCTATTGGTCAATTTAATTAATCGACGTGGATAGCCTCACCGATGAGGATATTCACCTTTTATTACTTGTTTTGATATCATCTAGTGAAAACATAAACTTGGTCGAATAGATATTACAGATTGTTCACTTTTTTGATATATCTTAAAATTTTGAATTGTCAACGGTAAATCCATCAACAGACTTGAAAAGTTGAAACCTTTATATACCTTAATGTAGTTGATGCTTAAACCAGGCAGCAAACAACTGTCTCCAACCCTGAGTTCGAACAATCGTGTTAAGCCCATCAAATGTGTTCTTGTAACGTTTGTTGCTGCCATCACTCGTCATAGGCTGCAAATTCTCCACCTGTTTGTCAAACGAAACCAAATCGATTACAAGTTTTGAAAATGTAGCAAAGTTTCAATTCTTGTTTCAAGTTTCTTTACCTGCATTTGTCTCCTCCTAACAACATCCAATGGGTACGTGAAGGTCTGGCCAAATAAACAAGTTAAAGCTCCACAAGGCAGATGCATTTCAACAGAGTTTTGATGCTCTTCAGGAACATGTCTTTTCAATTCCTCATATATGTAGAACATAAGGCCCGCGTATGGAAGGATGCCGATCAGAGTTGGACCTGCGAGAACACACAGGAAAGCTTCAACCCTTATAATCATCTACAAATCCAAATTAAGAAAAGCATTATTACAGTGCATAAGGATAGGGTTTAAGAATCAGTTTGTTGAGCTAAATCTTAATCAACCAAGATCAAGATATATTTAAGTTCACACACCTGGTAAGCTAGCTTAGTACGAGCCAATTGGACTGCTTTGAGTTGACCCCCAAAAAAGTATTAATAAATACTAGAGGTTTAACCGCGCTACGCGCGGTTTATTTTTTAATAATTTTTTATATTTTAGATGTAAAAATAATTGAATTTTCTATTATCTTTTAGTAATCATGTCTAACTCTTTATTTAAAGTTTAAATATTCTATATTAAACTTTTTCTTAGAAAAACTTTCTGTTATTTTATGTATCATATATTGTTTATACATCATCTGGAATAATTATTAAATTATTATTTGAAGAATAGGTAAAATAACCTTTATTTCATATATATATATATATATATATATATATGTTCATAAAATGTGTAATCACTTTAAATATTTAAATATGTAACTTTATGACCAATAAAAGTGATTCAATAAATTTTTGATATTTTGAAACTATAATATATTTTAAATATTTTTTGGTATTTATTATTTTGTAAATAAGTATTATATATAAAATGTAAATTAACAATTCCATTTTTAGATATAAATAAAATTAGTTTGGATAGATTATGTGCATTACCCAATGCAATTATTATATTGGTATTATTATGTAGAACCTTGTAATATTGTTGGTATGTTAGAGTAGAACCATACTTCCATTATTATTTTAGACTATTAAGTTAATTATTAAACAGCTTGAGATGGAGTTGTTATAGCAAGAAGAAAATTAGAAATGTTCTACAAAAAATTTAAGGCCTTTTTAAAATGCATGGAATGGTGATCCTCTAACCTAAATTGATCTTTACACAAACTAATTTGGTATACCATTATAAATAAACGATGAGAAATCTATGGTAAATATATGATAAACTGGAGGTAGCAATTAAAAAGAAAATTTAGTAGTACTATGATTTACTGAGCATAATCAAAAACCATTAACATATCTTAACTGTTTTAGTTTAATACTAATGTATATGACGATTTGTTTCAGTGGTAAACACCACAAGCCACAAAGTTCCATTAACTATTTAGTTTCTTTAGTATATACAAAAAATTCTGTTTTGGTAAACTTTTGGACATAATTTATGTTCATTTTTTGATAAAAAAAGTTAAAAACATTTACAGTAGACATCAAAATAAGTTTTGAGATATTGTTTTTAGTTTTTTTTTTAATTCATAAATATGATTCTGTAAATATTTAAACACATTTAAGACAATTTTTTCATTTAGGTAGCTAAATATTAAATTAATTTTCAAAATTAACTGTATCTCTAATTATTATTTTTCATTTTATTGTTTATTAATCTTAAAAAATGAATTTTATCCCTAATTATTCTTTTTAATTTCAATATTTTGGTGATACTTTATCGAGTTACATATAAAATTTCATTTGTATATTTCCATATGTATTCAATATACATAAAACGTATCGAATAATCTCATTAAATTAATGAAATTCAAATCTATAAAGTTCTAACTAATATATATAATATTATCAAATAAAATATTCTTTCGTTCTTTAAATATAATATATATTTAAAATATAAGTCTAAAATTGAAAATTTTCTTTAAATTAATAAATTATCTAGTTCCAACATTATTAATTTATAGAATCTTTACTGTTTATATTTCTTCTAATTTTATAAAAATATGTGCAGTTCTTCTAGTTTTATTAAGTCATATTATTAAAGAAAAAGATAAATTTTTATATTCTAATATTTGTAGTATACTATCCGGTTTAAAATTTGAACGTGTTTAAGTGAGATATGAGTTTGATGATACTTTTACTTCATACTGGGGGCAGAGCCCCGCGCTTGCGCGGCGGGGTTGTATATGCATTGCTCAGTCTTACTTTGCGTTGTTAGTTGTGTTGTCCTTACACTTGTGTTGGTGCGTGAAGTTATTTGGCAAAGCAGAGGGTCGGAGGTGGTGGAATTAGCAGGGAGGCGGCTGTTGTTGATTACGTGTAGGACGCTTTGTAAACGAAGACCAGTTGCCACATATACATATTTTTTTGTATTTAGTTATCTGCAGCCCACCGAGGAACATATGATGTGTATCTGTGTCACTCTTTCTAGTTTTTTTTTGTTTTTTGCTGGCTTTTGGATTTTAGTTGGTTTCTTTGTTATGGACTTATGGGATCCAATCAATATATCAAACTATTAATAGACTGTTTTTGGGCTATTTTGCGCTTTAATAACTTTATTTATTTAGAAGGCTGTGGTTGCCAATTCATATGCTTACGTTGTTTTAACGTTCGAGTGGTTTTGGACCGTTCGACGATTTTCTATTCTATCGTATAGGTATTAACTATTGATGTAAATAACATCAACAAATTTGATCAATATATTTGCCGGCAGTACTAAAACAATGTTCGAGTTTAAGGCTTTACAGCCTTTACTATGGCGATTTACCGGAAATAAGTGTGGTCCTCTAAGTTTATACCACAATACGAAACTCAATAAAGATTCAGGACTTATCTGAAAAAACCTAACTCTTCTCCTGGTGGGAGATAGTTTGCAGATAACTAAAGACAACCAATGTTGCAAGTAGGCAAAACATACGAAAGTGGTTATTTCAATTGACACAGAAGCTGAGAGGGATGACGGTTTGATGGACTTGAGACAGTCACTCACGTGGGCGTTTGCGGCTCTTTTCTTCGTTTTCAAAGCTTGGCAGATTTGCTTCATCAACTTTTCTGGCTCTCCTGGGCGCATGAACGTGTAGCTGCAGATGTTGGTAGTACAGATTAGGCATCCATGTCTGAAGTTTTGTTGCTGCTGGCAGTCTGAAACACAGTTGTACATGTGTGTAATTGTAGATCACCCTGAGAGACGTTAATAAAAACGTAAATTACCCCACCACTGGCTGAGTACTGATTAAGACATCTTCACTGATTGCAGAAACTGTGAAGGTACGGTAAAAAGAGTCTGTTACCTGGTCGTTATTGGAGAGATACGTGTGAAGATCTCCTATTGTCACAAGTTCTTATTTCTTTTTCATCCTTTCCACGGTTGCAACATGTAGGAAACTCTCCGATGTTGCACCCCCAAGCTACGTTCAGCCCATGTTAGCACATATATTGTAAAACGATTAACAATAACAGATTTTAAATATGTGTTATACTCAAGACAGTGAGGTAGGGAAGAGTTGAGCATGTAATAAGCTTTGTTTAAGAAATTATGTGGAAATTGTGGGTGTCTTATTTTGTTGGAAACTTCACTGACCTGCTTGTAAACTCCTCAATGGCTGAAATGGTGGTGTCAAAGTTAAATTTGGTGGCTTGTGTGGAGTTCAGGTAGAGGTTACCTGGAGAAAGCCGAGTGTTTCTTAGCATAAATTGTTTAGCATCAACATGTTTTCTTGCAAAAGATTAGATGACTTTCTCCAAATATTTTTTGGATTGACAGTGGTGACCACCATGACAAACTGGGTTATATCGTCTGAGTTCATAAGAACCCTAAAGGGGCCGCAACATCGTCACACACAGTAAGTACACGACCACCGTACTGCTGCAGGAGATTATATAATTTTTTTTAAAAAAGCAGAAGTAAATGGATAGCAACATGAGAATATGTAAAAAAAAAGAAAAACATGAGAATATGTAAAAGTGATTCGAGGGCTTACGGGTCAATGAGAAAACATACCATAAGCGGCGGCGTCGTTGAGGCATTTTTGAGGCCAGTGCCTAGTAGAAAACGTTCTTGGCCAACAACATCTGAAAGTTGGAAATGGTTTAAAGAATCAGTAGCTAATATAAATGTATGGGGTTGGAGAATTTTAAAATTATATGTGTATAGAACTTTCAAACTCTTAATTTGAATATTCACAATCTTTAGCGACACTTAAGATCCGTAGAGATTAACGCTACATGATTCGAATACAATTCTTCAAAAAAAAAAAAAAAACAGGAGAAATCTACCTGTCAAGACGATGGCCTTGACATCACTCCTCTGATTCGCATCTTCAACCCAGAAATAACTGAAGAATTCCACACACAAAAAAAAATCAGCTAAATGAGAAAGAAAATTAACAGATCGACAATTGATCAAAAGTATGGAGCTTTGAATACTTGGGCTGGCCAAAGAGTTAACAGGAGGATTCGAAATGGTGATCAAACATATAAATGAGTTGTGTTTGCAAGAGCGATGAGATGGTTAGCTTCTGTAGAACGTATTTCTGAAGGTTGATCACAGGAGAACTCGTGAGGAATTCATCAATAGTTGTTGTTGGGATGAAACTGAAGAAGGATGATATCGATCCCGTTCGTAAAGATTTTCTGTACCGATAACCAATAGTTTTAGTTTTTATGAAACATGGATGAAATAAATCATTCATGTTAGAGTGAAAATGGCGATACCTTTTCTTTTAGAAACAGAAGGGTGATCCCATTAATTCCCAGTAGCGCGAAGAGAAGGCCTCCGATCACCGAATGCATCGTCATGGCTTGAAGATCACCGGTATACTTAATAAGGCGACGGGAGACTTTACGGTGGAGTACTATCTATTGGGTTTCATCGCCATGGCTTGAACTTCTTCAGAGGAGATTTTCGTTTTTAATTGGATCAAATCTAGGTGAAGGGTTTATAAAGAAGGAGAAACAAAGGATTCGAAACGAATTCATAAAGAGGAGCTTAAAGAACACAATTTATTGATAATATAGGTTGGTATAACTGAGGTTATATGAAGTTGTAACGGAGAAGACGAAGTGGGAGAGGCAGAGGCTGTTGATCGAAGCTTACTTACGATATTAGGGTTTCAGAGTGAGTCGATTTGGGCCACAACCCAATAGGAGGAAGAAGCCTTTTCTCATTTTCGACAATAACTATATGACGTGGCAGATCAAAATATCTTGATTGGTTGATTTTTTTTTCATACGTGGACACACTCTCCATCTAGCTTATTTTCCTTTTAATATAGGTTAGATTTCACTAGTTTAAAATGATTGGTTGCGACTTTAGATGTTATGGACCATCAAAATTTAGTCTAGAATTATATATGTCAATCAATCAAGTTTTCCTTTAGTTAAAAATATTCACAGCCAAAAAAAAAAATTTCTATACAATCAAAATATGATTATCTAGAGCTTTATTTCCAAAGCGGAAAAATAGTGTTTTACAAAGATACTAGGATTGGACCCGCCCTACGGGCGGGTAAGCTAATGAACGAAATAACACAAATGTATTTAAAATTTAATCATCAAGTGTCTTATTTTTTTGTTCACAATATTTTATTTTCTTAAATTTTAAATTTTATAGATTTCAATAAATTTCTTCTTAGGTTTACAATTTAAACAGTTCAGAAATAAAAACCAATTTGTTATCTTTAGAAAAAGCAAGTAGCATTAAAGTATGATATTAATTGTTACTGTTTAATATTTATAAACAACATGTAGGTTATATATATTGATGTCTTTTTATATTTTGAGGAAAATAAATTTTATGTTGTTTTTTATGTTTCTTTAAACCCATATCAACAAAAATTTGAAAATAATGAATTCCACAACTATTTTTTAACCACCAAAATTAAGAATAAACAAAAAAAAAAACAGAAAACGATAATTATTTTATTTGTTGTTAGCTATATAGACTATTTAATCTCATAGCTATCGAGAGCTCAAGACTCATAGCGTCTATGAACTTACAACAACAAAGCATAAAACGTTCAATACAACTTCCTCTTCTTATTTAAACTCTAACGACTCCTCTAGCTCGATTGTAACTTATAACTGACAACCCTCTCCGTCAGCTAGAAGGATCAGTTTACTCTAGCCTAATAGTTTTTTTTCCAAGAGACCAACAAATAATTTAAGTGGTAAGGTGTTTCATGATGCCGTGGGATTTTCTATTATGGTATTTGTTTTAGTTGTATTATTTTAGTCTTTTCTACCATTGTATTTTGTTTCTTTCATGCAAGATTTTGAGTAATATTCTAATTTTTAATATGCTTATATATTATTTGGTTAAGACAATTGTGGAGCTAACCATAGTTATAATATTATTCTAGATTAAAACTCAGTATAATAAAAAACCAAGATTTTCTCAATAGATATTCACAATTTGTTTAACTTTTACCATTTAATACTATTTATTTTTACAATTATTAATTTTTGTAATGTTTATATACTTTCTAACTTAATTTTTTTTCTTATATCTTTGTTTACAATATTAAGGATTAATGCATCTGTGCAATGGTTTAGGGAGATTTAGAATATATTTTCAGTTCAAAATTATGATCCAAAACCATTATTTTCATATTTTTCTTTTTTTATTAAAAACATTTTTACTGTTGTATTAATATCACATTCTAATTTGATATAGCATCATTTGGAGGACTAATTTTTTTTCCTTACTTGTAGTTAACTTTAATGTTTTATTTTTTTGTTAAATTTCATAGATTATTTTGTTTTTAAACTTTTCGTCTTTTTTGAACAGAAATAATTGCCATGTTGTTTCTTAATGTATTATTAGTTTGTTTCCTCTTATGTTTTCCTCATATTTCTTAATTTTCTTGTGAAGTCTCAACCTTGGACAATACTTAGTTCAAAACATATAGTAAAACAGATTTGATACCAACAGTTCTCATTAAACTGGCACCCACCGTGACGTTGTTTTGAACATGAGATGGTAGCTTGTATTTACATTTCATTTCTTGATTTTGTAGCCTGATCCGGTTTGTAAGTGAAGTATGTGGTGCATTTAGTATGGGGTGCTTAAAGACTATTTGGCCGGAGTATGGACGCATTGGTTAGTATGTGTTTGCATCATTAGTACATTAGGTCATAAGATGGTGTATGGAATTTTTATAGTTGTGAAGATGTGCGTTTCTGTTTGAAGTATTGTAAATTTGTAGTAAGGATTATGAAAATACTCTTATGAAATCATTTTTATACAAACGTTAAAGCATGTACCTATATGTATATTGTTTGTTTAAGCCTAAGCAATTCTTTCATAGCACTCACAGCAATATTGGTCATCAAAGACTTATCCATGTCTGAAACCAAGTGGTTGAGATGGTTAACTCGAGGCAGCCATTGAAGAACAACTTCCTAGAAGATCAAAATCAAGCGAAGGAACACTGTGGAGTAACTCTAATGGAGAAATGTGCATCTGGTTTAGTAGTGGTGGGAGATGAGAAAGTAGCCTGCCCATGAATTTAGTTGCAATGCTTGAAACCCTCTAGAGCTGCCAAAATAAAAAAGATGTTAATGGAATTTACTCTATAAGATCAATCACAATGCATGAAACATGTTTCATAAAGAAAATAGCTAGAACCTCTTCTCTAAGCATTTTAGATTCAAAAGCTTCCGTTCATCAAAGTAAGAGTAGTCATGAAAAGGAGCTGACATCAACACAGTTGTGGCAAATGGTGTGTTTGTGAGCTTCTCGAATGGTAATGTTTTCGCAACAAATCCTATCATTCTCTTCCTTGAGTGCAAAATTATCAGCTCTTTCGTGTTGTGCCTGCAAGAAGAAACAATGGAGAAGCAAAACTAAGGACTTCTCTTTCTTTCTTATTGGAAAAGAGAGAAAGCGAGGAGGAGAGAAAGTAAAAAGTTGAAAACCTTCTTCTGTATTCTTCGGTTCTGAAACCAAAAAGACAATCTACCTAACGAAAACACAAAGAATACACATATATGATCACTTTCTAAGGAAAACAATGATATGAGAATATGTATCAATTTAATCAGCCTTCGCAAAGAGGAAAAAATTCATTACCATGTCATTCTACAGTATGAGAGGTTCTTATCTTTGTGAGATCCTTTGTTGCATCTGCGCAGTTACATTTGAAGGTCATGGTTTGAAGCTGCAAACAAACCAACATCTGAAAGGAGGCTTTGATAAGTCTGTGTACGAACCAAAATCTATCATCTATCATCAATCATCTGGTCGACCCAGATTCCATCCACGTTGAATCTCCTAGAGAAACACTAACAAATGTTCACGTCCCTGCGGAAGGATATAGCTCTCCTGCATTTAAAAAAAAAACACATAGGCAACAACATAGTCATCAATGATAATAGAAACTGCAACAGGGAGGATACGTTTGTGAAAGAGGACCAGATTTAACTGCCAAGTAGTCCCTACTTTTATAGGGTATGATGCGTGAGTTCTTTCAGTGAATAATACATGCGTGTCTATATAAAACCATGGTCCATGATCTAGTTTGACTCTTATATAAGTTGCATCAAAGATATGCAAAGACATGGTGAATCTTTATACCGGAGACACTCGGAATCATCTTTATATAACGAAAACTTTAGAAAAAAAAAGTTTCTACAATAAACAAAAGCTTTTGAATTAAAGTTTGATAATCAATATAAGAAAAAATTGAAACAAAATCAACAAACAAAATTGAAATCTGAATCATCTCCCATAAACGAAAGTTTTTGAATAAAAATTTAGATAACCAATCCATGAACAAATTTAAGCAAAGATATCCAAACAAAATCTAAATCTAAATAATCTCCCCTAACCTAAAGCTTTTTAAAAACAAAATCTAAATCCAAATAATCATGTTTTTAGCTTATCAGAAGTTAAGCTGGCAAACATGACGGTGGAGGTACACCGGTCAGCCTTTACATTGGCGATAAGGACAGCTGAGTTAGCCATTTTTATCAGAGGGATTTTCAGAAAAATTATGATTGAGAAGATAGAACTGATGAAATTCAAGGGATATGACTTACCTTTTTATAGTTGAAGATTCTCAAGGAAGTAAAGCGGATGCACTCAATGATAGATCGTTGGGGTGTGGAGAAAATTGTTTATGAGTCCTTGAAGACGACGATTCAATTCAGTCAGATGCCTTAACGTTTCGAGTTTTTTTTCGCCAGGAAGATGAAGAGATAAAGAACTTACGCTAGAGAAGTTTGTGTGGACACATAAGTCTTTAAGAGGGGATCATTTTTTGGATCAAAATTGGGTTAAGATAATTTTTCTGAGAGGCCTGTAATGATCCATAAACACGAACCAACGCGCAAGAAAGGAGAACAAAAAAAGAACAACGCGCGGAAGAATAGATAACGCGTGAGATTCACGTGAAACACACGAACCTCCTATTAAGTCGACACGTGTCTGTAAATGCCCCACCCTTCTTTGATGTCGTGGAGGGCTGAGAAACCATCACAAGTCTACTTTATATATATAAGATATCAAATAAATCTACACATTAAATTGTACAGTGAGAAGCATAAATCCACAGCTCTTTCCAATCATAATTATACAAAAAGTAAACTTACTATTAATGATGAATAGATCTATGAGTAGTACTTACCAAACTTTGAATATTAATAATATTTTGACAACTTTCTGACGAAAAACTTATTATAACTTGCATTTTTGAAAAAAAAATAATAGTGCGTCTTGAGCGTCTGACTAATATTATATCATTAAATTTAAATATTATTAACATCTTAACTGCAGGAAAACTTTTTGTTACTTATTTTATTTTTGAGTATCAACAATATAGTGGCAATTTTTTTGACAAAATAGTGGCAGTTTTAGCTAAAACATTTTTTTATTTGAGTTTTGGGATGAAAATCGTCTCAACATTTTTGACTAACACCAATCAAGATTTTGTAATATTAATAATAGTTTTGAGAATTTATGCGGGAAAATTCATTGCCAAAAATTTTGAATGTTAATCATATCTTGATGATTTTATGTGAAATTTTCTTTTTTTGTATTTTGAGTTTTGGGATAAAACGCTTCTCCAACTTTATATTGGCAAGAGTTCTAAAATCATTAATAATTTGTTTGAATTTACTCGAGAAAATCCTTTTGTTATCAGACTTTTGAATATTAAAATATCTTTGGCAATTTTGTATAGGAAATATTCTTTCGTCAGTTTGAGTTTTGGATATTTTCTTGAATTTGGGATAAGCTGATTCTCATACATCCTTTTATCACCTTACAAATTTTTAAACATTGAGAACATACAATCAAGAAATCCTAACCACTTTGGTTTTGGGATAACGAATAGAGAAAATAAGAAGAGATTTCACAAAAAAATGAAAATCAATATTATTAATTTAGGATCACTCTTAACTATTACCCCTACTACTACTTGGAATATTACTTCTTTTGCCATTGGACTTACATATAGATACAAAACTAATTATATAAATATAACTACCTTTTGCTAATGTATATACTATGCAACCTCCACCTTAATCGGAGCCCACTCCTCTAAATCCATTTTTAGTCGACAGTTATACTTTTTGTATCAGTCGAAAGTTATATTAATAGCAAAGCAAATAGAATAAATGATGATCGTATAAACTTGATAACAACATAGGTAAATAGAATGCTTTTTTTGGTACACAGTTTATTTGATGAAATCACCAATATATGTTACATGTCAAACATTCTTTGATATAGACAGTTATTTTATGTTTAGTAAAACATTCAATAACTCTAAGAACACGTATATAACTAAAATATGGGAGTTTGTCAACAAAACAAATAAAAAACTTGAGAAATTGAAAATATTTTAAAATAAAAGACATGTTATTTCAAAATTTCAAGATTTGCATTCAACTTAAATATATAGTTGATTCCAAAATTTTTAAATTTTTGATATTATAGTGTTAACTATTAATAAAACATAAAATTTAATGAGATCTTACATATTAGGGATTTGTGTTAACCACATGATTTGCATACGTAACAAGTGTTTAACAAAGATAATGTCTATTTTTTTTTTAAAGATCACTCTTATCTTTTATCCATATAACTACTTGAAACTATATCATACAAACTAAATTTAACAAAATTATAGAAAAAACACACACAAAAATAAAATTTATCAATACAAAACGGGTTAAAAATATAAAATAATCTATATTGTTAATAGATACTCTCTATAAAATAACAACATTTCTTATAACATTTGTTTGATACTGGATTATATATTTTTGTAATATTTATCTTAAAATAGTAAAAATAAAACAAAAAATATACCCGTCCTTAAAAGGACGGGTCAGAATCTAGTTAGATATAATTAAAGCCAAGTCATATATTTCAACATTTTTTCAGCTAGATACGTCATTGTGCCATGCAAGCACAGTCTCCTCAAACTCTACACCCTAACTTCTCCTGCCTTCTCCATCACTCCTTGGGCCGAAACACTAGCGGTAATAAACCTCGTCCCCTCTTCCTCCTCTCGAACAGCCCCGATAGATCCCATGCCGTTGATATCAAATCAAACGCTGTGATGGTATCACATCTTCTCAGTGTCCCCAATCCTTCATCCGATTCCAAGACATTGGATTTAAACTCGGAGGAGGTCTCTAGAGATTTCTTGAACCATTTGGTTTCACTCACAGCTTCGATACTCATCCTCGTCGCTGGATTCGGATCGAGCAACCGGTAGATAAGGGACCGAGCCGGTTTAGAGAACCAGCTCGGGAACTTGTAGTCTCTCCGTTGGATCTTCCTGTACATTACCACAACATGGGAATCATCAAAAGGAGTGTAACCTGCGAGAAGAACGTAGAGTAAGACGCCACACGACCACGAGTCTGCCTTCTCGCCGTTGTAAGCTCTCTGAGCCATCACCTCGGGAGCTGTGTAGGCAAGCGTGCCGCAAGACGTGTGGAGCATTCCGGTGCTGCTACGGTCCTCCGGCAAAGCGGATAAACCGAAGTCGGAGACCTTGAGGTTACCTTCCTTGTCGAGGAGGATATTCTGCGGCTTCACGTCGCGGTGAGAGATTCCCTCTCGGTGGCAGAATGTGAGAGCCGAGACGAGCTGCTGGAAGTAGCGACGCGCCTCCGATTCCTGAAGGCGGCCTGAACCGACGACCTTGGTGAGAATCTCTCCGCCGGCAGCGAGCTCCATGACGAGATAGATTTTTGTTTTGGTGGCCATGACCTCGTGAATTTTGAGGACGTTAGGATGGTGTCGGAGGCGGCGCATCGCTTCGATCTCACGGAGTATCCTCGGTTCCATGCCGGCCCTGGCGGTTCTCTTCTTGTCGATGATTTTGACGGCCATGAGTTGGTCGGTTTGGAGGGAACGAGCCACGTGGACTTTGGCGAAGCTTCCGCTGCCGAGCAGGCGACCGAGTTCGTATTTACCGAGGAGAATCGTTGCAGGGGATTTATCTGGTGATTGTGGAGTCAGGAAGTCCATTTGTTGTGAGGATGGTTGCCCTGGAAGTGTTGACGGATGGAACATGAAAATTTATTTCGGAGGTTTTCGGGACCTTTAGTGACTCTGTGTTTCAGTTTCTGTCTTTATAGGAAAGAGTAAGACACTAACTGATAAACTAATAAGGAATCAGTTGAATTAAAATAAATAGAATGATAAGAATGGAACACAACAAAAAATGGAATGAAATTCATTCCATTCATTCATAATCAAATTTGTTATGGAATCATTCATTTTTGCATTTTAACTATTTTATTGTGGAATTGATAGAATAAGTATTTCATTCCATTTATGTTAAATGGCATGTCAAATGGATGATTTTTTTTTTTGGAATTAATAGAATAAGTCATTCCACATCATTCTATTCTATAAATCTACAATTCAGTTGCAGCCAAAGAGCTTTTATGAATGTAATAGTGGTGAGAAATGTGTGATGGTGGTAAAAATGTATTACTTACAGTTTTTTTTGTCAATGTATTACTTACAGTTTAAAAAAAAATATATGTTTTTTTCAAAAAAACGAATATATGAAGAAATGGTATGTTGAGATTAAAAAAGGTAATTTTAAAAATTTGAAGACATGGCCAAAATATTTCAAATTTTAAATATTAGCTTGTACCATTTAGTTATTTTTCCTAGGAATTGCTATTTTCTTTAGTTATAAGCATATTTCTAAGACGTTAAGAATTTCTCGGGCAAAAAATAGAATTCGGAAAAATGAAAATGTTTAAATGTTATCTAACTAGTGTGTGATAAATTAACGTTGAAATTTAGTGTTTATACATCATGCTTGAAGCAAAAAAAATATATATATATATATTTGCATCTTTTTTTTCGACATAATTATTTGCATCTGAAATTGATTCTGATGGGAAATGTCCATTGCAAGAAGTTAACAAATATCTCCTATATATTAAAGGAGATTTGAAAAATTTTAATTTCAATTTTGTAATAATTAAAAATACCCCATGCTTAGGTGTCACTCAATTAGGTAGTCAATTACATTCAATTGAAAAACAAGTAGGTCCACATTCGATTTTTATATGTCGCTAGATACATTCGTTGGTCAAACTATATGATATGATGATATGATATTTATGATAGAAGCATTTATGATTGTTCTGCTAGATATACTTATTATTTTCTTTTATTTCCTTAAATAAAACCTACGGAATTACCATAAATGACTAATATATATATATGACAATTAATGATTCTAATAATAAAGATTTGATAATAATTTATATCTCCTCCATCATTTTTTTTTTAATTTTATATTATTAAAATAATTTAAACAATCAAATTAGCTATAACATTAAAATTTAGATTTTTTTCGTATATGTTATATTTTGAATTAAAAAATGACAATAAATGACTAAAACTATTAAAATTATTATGTTAAAAATTAATGATCAATGGTTTAACATTTTTATTATAAAAAGATACACATGATTTTAAAACCAAATGAGTAAAAAGTATTATTTAATAATAAAGAAAATATATATATATATATATATATATATATATATATATATATTAAACTATATACCATATAAGATTACATAAATATTTTATTTTCAAAACTTTCAATGAATTTTAAAGAACATTTATAAATTATAAACTTATTAAATTTTTCACATTGAAAATTTTGTTATCAATGATTTAAATATTTTGTTATAAAACGATATGAATGATCATAGAACCGTATGATTATGAAGTCTCATTTAATAAATAACTATATAAAATATACTATATATAAAATATACTATTCTTAAAAAGTAGGTTGGTACATCTTAACTTATATTACATTTTTTAATAAACCAATTATCGAATTGATAAATAATGTAAAAAAACAATATCGCACTTTCCTTAAATAAAAGCTATGAAATTACCTAATATGATTAACGTATATATGGAAATTAATTATTATGAATAATAAATATTTGATAACAATTTTTGTATCTTAGTTTTTTTAAAAATTTATATTATTAAAATATATTAAACAATCACATTAACTATATAATAAAAACATTTAGTTTTTTTTTTTCTTATATGTTATATTTTGAATTTTTCAAAACGTCTATAAATTATTAAAAATTTGAAGATCCCACTTCGAAAATTTTGTGATCAATAGCTTAATTTGTTTTGTTACAATAAGATACAAATGATCATAAAATTGTATTGATATGAACTTTTATTTAATAAATATTCAATTAAATTATATATATATATATATATATATATATATATATATATATATATATATATATATATATATATATATATATATATATACTAACGATTTAAAGCAACAAAATTGGATGTATCAATTTAGTCGTCCTGTTGAAACCTTTCAAAACTATGTGGAAGACTAAAGTCAAAGTAATTCGATTTTGGAAATAATAAGGTGCTGGTTCTAAAATCATTAAAATGGTTTTCAATGAAGTGAAAGTTAAATATTAAAAAAATAGTATAACATGTTTTTGTAATAAAAATGACTTATTGACCACATTATAGTTTTTATAGATATAAACAGGGTGATAAAAAATTTAAGCCCAAATCGATCAGGCTCATCATAAATTCAAAATAGATTTCGGTCCACAATTACAATTACAAATATTTAGTCCAACATATCCCAATATATATCAAAGGAGAAGCATTCTAAGAAATGTGTTCACACTATAATGGACAGGTGGCAGTCTCACAATGATTTGAGAATGAGCATTCACACTCTCATAAATGTTTTCACACTCTACATAAATGTGTTCAAACTATGTATTTTATGTTTTGTTTTTTAATATAAAACTCACATGTAAGGTTCCAAAAAAATATGAATTTAAAATCTAATTCTACAATAGGATATTAAGACATGATAAAAAAAAATCCAAAACCAACTAATATTTAAATTAGGGATGTTCAATATGCTAAAACCGAAGAGTACCGAACCGAAAAAAACAGAAATAGATAATATGGTTTTTTTGGTATATACTATACAAACCGAATGGATGTGATTTTATAAAAACCGTAGGATTTGGATATAGTTTGATTTATAACCGATTAAACTGAAACATGTAAATATGTCTATATTTATAACGACGCATGAATATCTATTTGTTATATGAGTTGAACTATAATTATAATTTGTAAATCACTTGAATCAACTTGAACTATAATTAAGTAACAATTACTGCAACTGAGGCTTCTTATTTTCTTAGTCTTTCTTTTTTGATCTTTTTGCTTTATTTTTACAGTAACTAAATTGAAGTAAAGATTATACATTTGATGGACAACAATTAATTGGAATTCTTTACAACTATTTTTTTTATCTTTAAACAAACAGAGTTGTGTTCAATCGAAGACATATTAATTTGATGAACACTAAATATGGAAGAATAGAAAAAATTTTCTTTCGTGCTTATGTTTTGTTTTTTATTTTTATTTTCAAAATTTAGAGCTTTGATATTAATTCTAGATTTGATTATTTTATTAGATGATAGAAGCATTTTTTTGTTTTTTATTCTTTTATTTAAATATATAATATTTTTTAATAAATGATTTTTTGACAACATGACTTTAAAATTCGTATAATATATAATATGATCTCAAACTAAATAATTATATTTTTTAGTATAAAACCGAATAAACTGAAAACCGACAGTAGATAAAATAAATCAAACCGAAGTAAATATGGATTTAGAATAGTAGTTATATTTTACTAACCGAAATACCGAAATAAACCGAACCGAACCAAAACCAATCCGATATCCGGATTGAACACCCTTAATCCAAATGAAACCAAACTATTGTTTCATTCTCCAAAACATAGTAAAAATAACAACTTCACCCCGCGTAAAGCGCAGATATTATCCTAGTTATAACTAATTATAAGTAGTAAACAAGTAACAGCCATAATTGGACACTGTTTTCAGTAATACGTTACTATATACAGTTACTTAATTGGACAGATGTGTATAAGTCTAATGTGTTAATGATAATTTAACATTTATTGCATTAGCTTGAAAGATTTTACCAATCATTAATTATATAAAACTGCATAAAGAAATTATTTAGTGCATATTGCATCAATGTTAGGAAAAGAAAATAATTCTACTTTTGAATTTGTTACACCTGTTAACTATGTTTAGGTACAGTTTTTGTTTTTGCATCTTAGCCATAATTTTACAATTTTAAGATAGCCACTAACATTTCTCCGTATGCACATGTTGTGTTACTATTCTCGACATCTATGGAATGATTAATTGTGGCTGTAGTTGCTCGGGAGAGCTAAAATTTTGTCTAGAACTATAAATGTCAATCAATCGAGATTTCTTTTCTTTAAAAAACACACAGCAAGAATATCTCTTTAAATTTAAATTATGGCTGTAGAAATCTTTATTTCCAATGCAAAAAAAATATACGTTAGAAAGCTACAAAAAAAAAATTACAGAATGTAAATCTACCAAAATTCTCTTAAATTTTCTTTTTTCTTACATATGCCCTTGTTCTAAAACTCGCCCGCGTTACCGATTTAACGGCCGAGAACTCGCACAACGGTGAGTAACTGTGGCAAACTGAAGTTATGCATTCAAAAAAATCGGATTTAAAAAAACTAAAATTTTCACTCATTTGAACTTGTAAATCAAATCACCCACCTAAAATCTATGAAGTTTAGGAAAAAACAACAAGAAAAGCGAAAAATACTTTAGAAGTCATCAAAATCAGACACCCGTCGAGTAACAAAGTTGCAGGAAACAAAAACCTAAAGAAGAAGATGATTGGGAAATGACGATTCTGCCCTTCGTTTAAAGAAAATTTTTAAAGCTGTTAAAATATCCGCATTGTTTGATATTTTCGAAGGCAGCTTACCAACTTGTTTGAGAACAAAACTGACCACTACACCACTCTGTCTTTACATTAGAAGTCAGAACTACGTACTATATACCAAAACAAATCGCCGATTCATCCATGTATAATTCCCAATTAATTGATTCGGCGCTAGGCCCTACCCGAACGCACGCATTACGCCTAACGTAGAGCATATGCCTCACTCTTCACAAGAATATGTGTGACTGTATATATGGTTCCCCTATATATATAGAGATACATTCATGATAAAATGATAATGAAGTTATCTCATTGGTTTCTTTCTTCATTACAGTTACTTCTAGTGTTCCACTTGGATTTTTTTTGTCGTTTACATTTGTTATAATATTAAACAATAATTTGATCTTTGCTCTCACGCGGTGTTTAATTTAACTTATGTTCAACGTAAACTCATAAATTGTTGGTTTTATAAACAAATCTCATGTATATTTTTTATATTTTGTAATTTACATATAGAATAAAATATATTACTTTATAATATAGTTGTTTAAAAAAAATTCTTTGTACATAATATTATATTTAAAAAATTATAACTTGATGCAATTTCATATAATTGTACCTTTCATATATTAACATGTTGTTTATTTTGTTAATTTATTTTAAAATGAAACAACATACTAAATTTTTAATTTTTTGCATTAGTTTTCTATGAATAGTTATTAATTTATGATTTTTTTCTTGAAAATTGAACTCTCAAAATTTTTATATTCAACTAAACTAAATAAGATAATGCTATATTTAAAAAAAATATATATATATTGTATATTTTAGTTTGTATTATTTTCACCACAAATAAACAACAACCATTGTATTTATTAATTTTAATCAATCTTAAATGCAATGACAAAATCTGTAAATAAAAAGTACAAAAAGTACTGAATTTGTTATAAATGCAATTGCTAAATACGTAAATAAAATAAAATACTTAATTTGTTATCCATGTTTCCAAATAATTCGTATTAATCTTGTTATCCATGTTTTCAAATAGTATCAAAATGTGTTTCGGTTTTAATAATATAGATGTGTCATTCTTGTAGGAATATTAGATATGTTAATTAAATTCTCAAAAGGTGTTGGTTTACACCTGGGTAACCTCAAAATTGAAGGTGGAAGGGGTTAGGATAAAGTATTTAAGGGATTTATTTGAGTTGATGTTTCTACCTGGTTTTGAAGAATTTTTGGAAGAGATTCAGAATTGATTATGGGTAATCTAAATATTAAATTGACCAGTTTCCAAAAATATATATATTAAGTTGACTTCTATGGCATTTGAGGAGGAAGTTTATCTAGTGGGAGATTGAGAAACATTTATAGTTAAAAACACAGTACAAAAAAAAAGTTATGAACCGGGGGTATTTTTTTGTTTATTCATTAACTAATTTTTTATCACATTTTTTTATTTTTTATAAAAATAAAAAAGAGTAGGGGGCACGTGCCCCATAACCATAAGCATACGTCCGCCCCTGACTGTATCCAAAAAATCTTCAGACTAGATAGCATGATAGCTTTTTCAACCAATTGTGGTCAATTATTAAATCAGATGTTTTTTTTGTAACCAAAATCGGATGTTGTTGATATGTTTAAAAGTTTCTTGCACTCCGGATCATTTGATAAAAGATAAATATAATTAATATTTGTCTGATTTCTAAAAAAGTTAGCTAACCGCTATGCTACTGTGAACTTATTGTCAATATGTGGCTTATTATAATGTTAACTAGATCTGGACCCGCGCATTCGCGCAGGTGTTAATTTTCAGTTTTTATATAGACATTTTGTTTTTATTCCAAGAATGATATATATTATAATCATATAGAGTCAAACATGTATTTGGATTTCTCAAACATATTTATGTGCTTCCATCTTCTTGTTTTTCGTCAAATTAATAATTTCAAAATTTAAATAATTTTTTTGTATCTTCTTTTCAGTAATTTAGTTTGGAGAATTAGTGTTCGACTATTGATTTCATGAATTTTTGAAATATGGTTTAGTAAAATAAATACTTATTTTTCATTTTAAAAAATTTTAACATTTAACATAAAATTAAAGACAGGCAAAAAAAATATCTTCTTACTGTATAGTTAGTAACTGATATCTTGCCTGTATATCGGATATATATATATCTATATATTAGACGATATTCTTCTTAGTTGTTTCGAAATTTGATAGCAAAAATTCAGGAAACAATGAATAAGGAGTCGATTGCAAGTTCAAATTCGATCATTCTGTTAAGAATATCGTTTTTAAACTTTTAAGTAACCGGATACTGTGTGATTTAATTGTCGATATATTAGGAATATTTTTATATATTTTGGTTGCAACATAATCTCGGATTTTAAAAATCTTGATATATTGGTATCAGAGACAAACAATGATTCAAGTATAATAGAAGCACATTGTATATTGGTTTAAATGATCGATGTTGATATGATAAGTCAAACTGGTTTGCAGGTTTTTTTCAGGTGAATAGGTTAAAAAAATAACAAACTTGAATCATCAGTTGAGCATCAAAGTCATAATGTGTACGTGACTACGACAATATAAACAGAGGTTTACTGGTTAATTTTAGTTGAAATGGTCTGTCTACAAATGGTTTTATGGTTGTTGGTTATTTTCAGGTGAACCGGTTCAAAAATGGTTGACCTCTTACTCTAGAACAGTAAGAAATTGTATTTGTGTTCCATGGTTATAATGGTTTTTGTTTATGATTACATAAAGGTGAAATGGTCGACCTCTTATTCTAGAACATAAAGGTGAAAGTATAAGTATTTCAACTATGTTTTAACGATGGTCTCGTACACTTTCACATATATCATTCCTAGCAAAATATCTAAATTGCACACTTTCTTGGTTTATCTAAATTGTACCAACATGACTAATTTATTAAAGATTCAAATATGTGTTTGTTAACCAAGCCTTATTTATAGGAGTCGGTTTTCATATATTAGTAATGATATATTATTAAGCTATATTATTAGTATAAATCAAACATAAGTGATTTCTAATAAGGGTCCATTTTTAAAAAAAATCACACATGAATCAAGATTGTGACTTTTCTTTTAATATAATACTACCTCTGTTTTAATTGTAAGTAGTTTTGCCTAAAAACACAAGTATCTAGAGAAAACACATTTATAGCTTTAGCATTTAATTAAGGAGAAAAAACCAATAACAAATCACATTTTTAACTTTGTTTTTAAATATTATTTCATCATATTACTTTTTACATTGAACTTTGAAAATAACTTACATTTGTGAAAGAAATAAAAAACCTCTAAAACTACTTATATATAGAAACAGAAGGAATAAATATTTAGCAGCCAGAAGCACAATTTTTATTGGTTTCCTTCCAAGGCCGGCTCTGCAGATAATATGACCTACTATCATTTAGTTTGTGTAATATGGGATACGAAATTATTTTTAATGACTTTTGTCATAAATTGAAAATGTTACTTCGAGAGTTGATTTTGGAGATTCAGTTTGTATTCGTGTGGAACGTCTAAATTCAAACAACATAATAATTTCTTGAAGATGTTTCACGAAGTAGGAAAAATAATTCTTATAAGAAAAATGCCCAATAATAAAAACGGATATGAATAAAGTATTATATATTATTGATTTGAATGGTTTATTATACAACACTAACTGTTTGTAAACAAATAATAATCACGCAATAACAATAAAAACACAAAATTTATAACTCATATATGTATTTTGGTTTTACCAAACAAGTAAATCTTTATTTTTTCTAAGAGAAAAATGTATCAACTAGAAGAAAAAAATTATAAAATAATTCAGTTACATATACGCAATATTTTTATATTACATAATATTATTTTATATTGATAATTTTGAGTTTAACATATTTATATATTTTGTCTTCTAACAATAATATATATTTGAATATTTAAGTAAAATATAATTATAAATTTTAAAGTGAGATAAAATTAATATTAGTAGAACTATATGTAAGTTACATAATTATTGAGACGAAAATGGAAATGTTTTAAGATTACGACTAGTAAAATTTCAAAATTTGAAAGTTTAAATGTTTTGGTAACTCTAAGAATTAACTGATTTTTAATATTTCACACCAAATTTCTTTTACAAAATTGAATCTTCAAAGTTAAGCCAAGTCACTTTCAACTTTTACAGATACGTCACTGTGCCGCGAAAGCACAATCTCTTCAAACTCTACAATAAGCTCCGACCAAAAAGATTCCTCCTCCTCCTCTTCACCTTCCACCACCTTCACCTCCGCCACAACCAAACCTTCCACCAGCTCCACCGCCTCAACCACCACCCTCGTTCTTCCTTTTCCCAACCCCACGACCATCGCCTCCTTCTTCTTCTCCACTCTATACCCCAACTTCTCCCCAATCCTCTCCGCCTTCTCCACAACTCCTTCCGCTGAAACCGTCGCCGTAAACCTCGTCTCCTTCCTCTTCCTCCTCTCGAACAGCCCCGATAGATCCAATCCCGCGGATAACGAGATCAAATCAAAGGCTGTGATCATCGTATGACTTCTCAATTTCCCCAACCGATCATCCGATTCGAATACACTACACTGAAACTGAGGAGTTTCGATGGACTTTTTGAACCATTTGGTGTCAGTTACAGCTTCCACACTCATCCTCGTTTCTGGATTCGGATCGAGTAACCTGTAGATGACGGATCGAGCAGGTTTCGAGATCCAGTTCGGGAACTTGTAATCTCTCCGTTGGATCTTCCTATACATGGTCACAACATTCGAATCCTCGAAGGGAACGTAACCCGCGAGAAGCACGAAGAGGAAGACGCCGCACGACCACGAATCCGCCTTCGCTCCGTCGTACGACTTCTGAGCGATCACCTCCGGAGCCGTGTAAGCCGGCGTGCCGCACGATGTCTGGAGCAGCCCGGCGCTGCAGCGGTGCTCCGGGAGAGCCGATAAGCCGAAGTCGGAGACCTTGAGGTTCCCTCGCCTGTCGAGGAGGAGGTTCTGCGGCTTCACGTCGCGGTGAGCGATCCCTTCCCGGTGGCAGAAGGTCAGCGCGGAGGCGAGCTGCTGGAAGTAGCGGCGCGCCGCGGATTCTTGAAGGCGGCCGGAACGGAGGATTCTGGTGAAAAGCTCTCCGCCGGAGGCGAGCTCCACGACGAGGTAGATTTTGGTTCTGGTGGCCATGACTTCGTGGATTCTGAGGACGTTGGGGTGGTGGTGGAGGCGCCGCATGGCTTCGATCTCGCGGATGATCCTCGGCTCCATGCCGGCGTCAGCTGTTTTCTTCTTGTCGATGATTTTAACGGCCACGAGCTCGTCGGTTTCGAGGGAACGAGCCACGTGGACTTTGGCGAAGCTACCACTGCCTAATCGGCGACCGAGTTCGTATTTACCGAGCAGAATGGTCCCTGTGGGTTTTTGTGGTGATGGTGGAGATGGAAAGCCCATAGCTGGTGATGGTGGTGGCGGAGGGAGCATGAGAACTTTTTTTTTGATGAAGAGGTTGGAGGGATGCTAGATTATGGTGACTGTGTTTTCTGCTTTTATAAGGAAAGAAATAAGTTTCCACTGACTGAATATTGTGAATTTGTGATGGTGGTTAAGACGTTTTTTTGTTATACTATAATAATTAATTTTGGCTATATTTTATGGGAAAATGTATGCAATAACCTTTTGAAAAACTTTAATTCACTCAATACACATATCAACACATATGTTATAATATATTATATATTAATGATATTTTGGACTAATCTCTGTATATTTTGGAATCAGAATCTCTCCTCTCTCTCTTTATTTGTTTATATTATGTTAATAAGATTGTTCAATCCCATGCCAATTTACTTATTTTTTCAATCTTTTCACCATAAAGATTGTAAACAATAATCATGCACGATAATATATTTATATTTTTCACATACATCATAATTTACTTTATAAAATATATATTATGTTTTAAATAATTTTTTTTTATTCTATTCTATCATTTCTACAGAATAAAATATATCTTTAAAGTATAAATAGAATTTTAAAATATAACTATTAGAAATGTATATATTATAGTTTAATTTTATATTCATACCGGACACTATATTTAAACATGTATGACTTTAAATGGTGACCAAGAGAATGAGAAGAAACATTCAATTTCTTATCATTCATATAAAAACACACCATTTATAAAGAATAATTTTTCTTTTCCATTTTTTTCTCATTCCTCTTTTAGTAGAGAATAATATAACAAAATTATTCTTCACCAAATTTAAATTTGGGAAGAAACAATATTCTCATTCTTTCCTTTATTCCTCTTATTTTTTTTTTCTATTTATTCCTAGTGTTTCTAAAATGTTCACAAGTTAGATGATTAAAAAAATTCAAAGATATGCAGAAGAGAGATTAAGTCTAGCTGTCAGCAGCTGAGAAAAAAAAGGAGAATTTTTTCTAGTGCTCTTTTACTAATCTGAGAGCATCGACACTAAGGAGTGTGTATTCAATTGTGTGTTTTAGGTGATTTGTATCAAAATGACAAATTCACTGTTATTCAAACATGAATTTTAAAAACTCATTTAAAATATACTGTTATGAACTTAACATTTTATAAAGTACTATGAAATCCACTATTATTAAAAAAAATTAAGTTGTGGAGTTTTCAACTGATTTTAGAGTGTTTTAGTGGAGTTTTTAATTAAAAAAATTCAAAACTGAAATCTCATGGTTTTAAACGATATTCTAGAGCGGTTTAACAAAAATTCCTTTAATCTTTGCAATTCATTGAAATCATTTAAAACCTCATTAAAAATCAAATCACCTCAAATTTTAGATTCAATACACCCCTTAAGAGTTCTCTTCTACTAATCTTTTCTTCTTTGTTTTCTAGCATTATGGCTTTATCCTATTTTTTTTTCAATGTTTCCAGGGATATTTGTTGTTTTCATTCGGCTTTTGTAATTAGAGATATATTCGTTTTGCTCCGAATTTCGTTGTAACGGTAATCGCATGTTGTTTGACGGGTTCTAGTGCAAACTTCATTGAAACGACCTCTTCCAGAACATATTTTATCCAAATATATTTTTTTAAAAATTCTTTATATAGAAAACTTTTATCACGTAGACAATAAACATGACTACAGCCCATTATGATGTGGGAAAGCACTTAGATTGGCAAAAAACACAAAACAAGACCAATATGGTAATAATGTATCAGCAAAACCCAACTTAATTTTGGTGTGAACTTCATCACTTATTTTGGATTTTTGATGTGATGTATCCTATCAACTTTTTGTTATTGTGTTTGATAAAATTTATTGAACAAAAAAGAAATTTCAAACAAAAAAAGGATTAGAGAAAACTCTCAAATTACTTAAAAATTTATGTTCCAGAACTCGCTCTATTTGAATCCATTATCCATAATGTTGTAAAGCATCCATTATCCAATTGTCAAACACATGCAATTGAATCAAGATACCTTCACATACTAGATAGTCACCAAAATAGAATAGTAGATCTTATATTCATTATACATATATCAACTAGATACACAGCGGAAACAGGGTTCAAACTTCTAATGGGATTCTTATTTTTGGTGAAATTAAAATGCCACTCACATTATAATAGAGTCTAGTATGGAGTTCTATTCGCACGCGGGTTAATCTATACAAGCAAAAATCTCAAAGAACAATCACTAATGACATTGTTAATATGTATCTGGAACGCAAAGTGCCTATGAATAAGATTATTGATGATAATAAATAACATGTTTCTCTGACAATAGACATTTAGGCTTCCCGAACAATGGAATCTATCTATATGATCATCACATCAGACTTTAATTGTACAAGTTGGCAGATGAGTTTTAGAGATGGATTACATCCCTCAAACAGGCCCATCGAATAAACAGACCTCGGCCTAATGGATCGAAGTCGGCTAGGGTTTTACGTGGACTTGAGGATATAAAGGGAAGATAAATCAAGTATATAAGGAGAGGAGTTAAGTCAAGAGAAGACATTCACAAACACTCAAGAGAAACGGAACAAGAGTTAGGATTTAAATAATTCTAACTGTTCTTGTCGAATTATTCTTACAGGTAAACTCGTTAAATCTCTTTGTAATCACTTTGTGATCATTCAATTAACGTCTTTCAATAAACCATTATAGAATTTGTGTCTACTCTCAGTACTGCACTGAATTCAAATTAAACAATGAGGATGTTTATCGTTAGTTTCAAAATGTTCCATATTACAAAGGAGGAACAATTGCTTCGCTTCTTGATTGTTTATCTGAATGTGGTATAGAAAGATCTTAACCATAACAGTTGATAATGCTACAACCAACCCTTACACTTATGAAGATTAAGACTGCATTTAGAAACCAAAGGTAATGATACGTTTATACTAGATGGTGAGTTCATGAATATGCGCTGTTCTACTCACATACTCAGTTTAGTTGTGAAATGGTATGTATATATACAATGATTTGCAGTGTTTCTTCCATTGTAATTGTGGTGCAATATGTTAGATCTTCTGATAGTAGCGGGAAATCATTTGCTTATAATGAGAGGTAGTTTTTTTTTTGACTGAATATAATGAGAGGTAGTTTGTCACTGGACTGTAAAAACAATATATCATATATCTTGTAATGCATTAAAAACTACACAAACTATATGTATAAATATGATAATATTTTTGAACTAATAGGTGTTATGTTATAACATATAATTAGATATTCAAAAAATTATATCAAATTTGTACACGACAACTTCTGATGATGTGTTAACATATATTAAAATGAGATAATTTTTTGCTTTTCTGTTATCAAGAAGATATAATATAAAATTTGTTAGACGATGTAAAACAATTGAATATGAAATTACTAAGGACCATATACAATTTTTGCTTACAGTATTAATATATTAGTGATAAATGTTTTCTTTGCTCGCATTATTGTTTCATGTATATTTTATGCTACGAGTCATGACGACACTGAAATATAGTAAAATAATAGTAGTTCTTTAATACTTTTTTGGCTAATCCCCACGTGAATGAATATTTTCACAAAACTGTATTCAGGGCCGGCCCTGAGATTTCGGGGGCTGCAGACGAGTCAAGAAGGAATTCAATAATTCGGAGGCTGAATTTTTTTTTTTTTACAAATTTGGGGGCTTATGTCCATGTAAATTTTTTCGAAAATTTCGGAGGCTTGAGGCGAATATTTCTTTAGGCTTTGCTCAGGGCCGGCTCTGACTGTATTGTACTTAGTTATTAAACTATATAGTTTGGTCATTTTTCCCTATCAAAACGATATTCTATATGATGAAATTAGTGATCGCAATATAGTTTGATTACTTTTTCCCTGTCAAAACGATATATTCATATAATATTTTTATAGAAAATTAGTGATCGTGTCCAAAAAAAAAACTAGTCCATCCATTAACAACGTCTCTAGTTTTACACGCCCCCATGAACTCCAACAGTTTTATTCGAAAACATGTTAGTGCGTGAAGATTTTCCGTAAACCTCAGCAGCCAATACTCGAAAGTTGACAAGGAAATCACAAAAATATCTTCTCTTGTTAGTCGTAAATTTACCTTTTAAAAGTAACGGGCCTTATCATATACAAAAAGGAAAGAATATATTATGGAACACCTATTATTCCTATGTGTAATAATTCAAAATTCAGAAAATATCTCGGCACCGCTAATTTCCATTTAACTATTATCATGATTTATGGAAAATAAATTCGTAAGATTTTAGTTACCAAAAAAAGAAACGAATTCGTAAGATTCTATGGTCACTTGGAGACTGGAGTTAGAGTTAATATTTTTATTTTTATGTAAACAATTAAGAAACGGTCCACATCAGTGGGACCCTCGTACAAATACTCTCTTTTTGTAGTCTCGTAGTGGTTCGCAGTCAAGATATTCCTCCTGACGGTTAATCTTAAAAAACTCTTTCTTTCATTAGTTTTGTCTTTACACCAATAAATAAAAATAATAAATTTTTAAACAATAAAATACCTTTATTGTATTTATGTCATCTGGTGGAGGCTCCCCTGCTCTTTCCTCGTGAGCCGTCTCCGGGCTTACCAAAACGGCAAAACCAACTAACGAACATGAGAGAGACCGTCTCCAGCAACCGTCAGGATTGTCGAGAGGCAGATCGACGGCTCTTATTTAGCCATGCCATTGAACGTACCGGGCCCTACTGTATTAAAGAATAAGTAACGGGAAATAAGAAAGGCATGCAATTTTTTTTTATTTTGTAAAAAGAAGGCATGCAAATTGACGTTATAATTGTTCTGTCGAGTGTTTTTTTTTCCCACTCGACTTTGGCATATTCGTCTTAACTAAACCGCACCAGTATAAGTCCATAATTAAAGAGCTGGTTTAACGTGGAAAAGTTTTTATCATGCATATTTAGAATCTTTTGATATAGTCAAAATATCTCAAAAATTATATTATATTTGTAGTGGAAACAAGAAATTATATTTAAATTTTTAAAGGGAGCCAACATTTGAAAAAGACATGAAGGATTACGTAGGATGAATTTATAAGCACACACATAAAAAATTTACGTTTGAATCGAAATTATACATGAGACAAATAATATTAGTACAAACCTCCGTTGGGATGATTTTTAATCTGTATAATGAACTTGATAACTTGATATTATGAATTAGGTGGAACATATGATTACATAAAGTTCAAGAGAGAGTTTATATATATGTTTTCTACCAACACAACGTTTTTTTTTTTTTTTTTTTTTTTTTTTTTGTATGGATGTATTGGTGTGTGTTGTCCTGTCTCAAATCATAAAGGTGGAGAAGGTGATATGTAAGGCACAATATGGAACGTTGGACTTATAATGTTTAATAAATGAAATTACTATAATAATTTGTGACTATAGTTTCATAGACACGTTAGGCGAGGCTGTTCATGGACATCTGGACATCATCGCTAAAAGTTAGGCTTTAATTTAATTGGTAGGATGCAATATAATCTTAGTTGAATATTAGTTAGTCTTGAATATAGCTTTACTTTATGTAAATGGCATATATGATTATTTAACATGTCATGAAAAATTAATATAAATCAAATCAATAATACTACAAATACGATTCTTAATTTTTGAGACCAATGAAACTTACTTGAGATATTCCATAAAAATAAAAATGCTAGTTACATGAAAGATCATCTGAACGCCCATACTATCAGGTTGGCATATGCATGACTAGAAATGAGTGCAACTCAATGAAACAATGGTTTTGGTTTCCAAATTTTATGAAAATAATATATATATATATATATATATATATATATATATATATATATATATATATATATATATATATATATAAAGTGGCAGAGACAACCCTTTGTTAGGGGGGTCACATGACCCATGTCAATTTTTATAAACAAAAAAGTTTACTTGGATTTTGGAAAGAAAACTGAGTAATTTTACCAATTGACCCATGTAAAATATGTATATAGGATGAAATTGATCTCTCAAAAAGATTTTCTTGACTCTGCCACTATATATATATATATATATATATATATAGGCATAGATTCAAATTGTTTAATATTTTTATCAAAGTTTTTACTAAATGTTTATAGTCTCCAAAATCTCATAGCCAGTTTTCTGGTATATGCATGTACTTTATATCAAGGAGAAAAGAGGTTCTGCTTGTTTAAAGCGGTTTTGTCAATGCAATGTCTTTTACAAATTCCAAAAGGCAACTTTTGCTAACTTGATGAATGCAATTTCTGATTTCTGGCTGATCGGTTTTAAACATGCTAGGAATTTACATTGGACTTGTCTGGAGAGGTTTTGTCGGCAAAAGATTTTAGAATTAGTAACTGTTTTAGCCAAGCTTTGTTAGTTAAACAAGCTTGCCAAATTCTGTAAGTTCCTTTGTGTTTGTCATCTCGAGTAATGAAAAGTAGGTATTTCCCTGATGGTGACATGTTAAGCTTAGTACTATGTTCCCGACCATACTTTCTGTAGAGAAATATTTTACGTGAAGTGAGTTTTTTTTTTTCGGAAGTGAGTTGTTGGCTATGGAATTTCCATTCAACTACGAGGATGAGGAATGGTTAGTCCAAGTGTGGAATGAAGCTGAAGGAAACTGTACCTCTTGGAGAGATATCTTTTATATTAATCTTGTGCTAAAAGACTTGACTGGTGTGGAGAATAGAGGTTGGAACAAAAGGAAGTTGTAGGACTTGTTCTTTCCGGATGATGCAAACTGCATTTTGGCTTACCATCCAGTAGTTGATCAAAAGGATGTCTGTTCATAGATACAACGAAAGTGGAGAATTTTTTGTTAAGTCAGGTTATTGGTAAGCCTTCCAAATCAACAAAGTGGGAATTAATTCCAAGAAGCCTCATGGTTACCGTCCATCAACGATTTTAAAATGCTTTTGGCAAGTTCAAACGAATCCAAGAAAATATCGAGAAATGCTAACTAGATCTATGCTGGTGGCAGACAAGTTGGTTCCAAGAGGTATAAAGCTGTGGCCAACATATCGAAAATATGTGGTTTTCTAAAGGTGAATCTTTAACCGTGTCTTTTTCTCTCACACTTTTCTTAGACATGTTTGATCTCCTTTAGTCTTTCTTATTCTAATAGAAGTTATGATGAGAGATCGGTAATCTAAATTCGATATCTCCTTGGTTTGAGAAGAAAAAAGTTTTCATATTGAGTTGCATATATGCTTTCCTCATATTTCATGGAGGAATAGGTATAGCATGAATTGTTTCATCTTTGAAAGAAGAACGTTCTCATCTTTGGAAACAGTTGAGAAAATAAGACGAGAGGTCACTGAATGGTTCCTTGGTCTGTTCAAGACCATTTTGGAGAATCAAACCACAATTAGAATCCTCCACCTTACCGTGGCTAAAATGCATTACTGGATTTTTATGGTCTAATAAAAATAATTGGAGAGGGGCTAGTTGAATAGTGAGAGACGCAGAAGATATAATTTTGATGCACAGTTAGAGAGCCTTCATTAATGTGAAAGACCTGGAAGAGGCAAAATTCCTAAGTGTGGCTTGGAATGGAGAATGTGCACTCTCACAAGTTTAATCGGCCCATGACATTCATGAGAAGATCAATTCATATTCTTTTAGTTGTTAGCTAGATTCTATCTATCGTTCAAAAACAGAGTTTAAGAAGACTTTCGGAAAATAGTTTTCTTGTTGCTTTCCGTGTCTAAATTACTTTTTGCTTTCTATTGCTTTTTAGCTCATAGTTGTTTCTAGTCTCATGTTATACTTTCCTCCTACTTTTCTTAGATGACTGTTGAAGTTCTTTCCAGGTTTTGCTTGGATTCGGGGAGAATTCTTTGTTAAGTGAGGTAGAATGTAATGACTGACCCAAATGCATATTATTTTTATTTAAAATTTAAGCCCAAACCTCCTTTTTATTTTGCCCCATATCAGAAATTTATAAAACTCACTTCCCCCTCCTTCCATTTTTGAAAAGAGCTTCACCTCTTCTCTTTTCTTCATCACGACAAGACAATTCTCTGCACGAGGCCCGTTGTTGTTGCTAAACGACAACCAACCACCAGTAAATTATTCGAAAGTTTCCAATGAGTTTTCTGGCACGTTTCCGTACGAATTCCAGCTCCAACAAGTCTTCTAGTAAGGGCATGATTAATGTAGATTTTTTAGGGGGGATTTCTTAACGAATATACGAGACGTCTCTTAACTTTTAACTAAAAAAACTAAAAGACGTTTCTTAGAGCATGATTAATAGGGATTCTTAGGGTGAAATTCTTAGCGGATTATTTAAGAGCCGATTTTTTGTTTTTTAGTTAAAAGTTAAGAGACAATTTATTATATTTCGCTGAGAATCTCAGACTAAGAATCTCCATTAATCATGCTCTTATATCTCTTTTCTAAGAGATGTCTTTTAATTTTTTTTAGTTAAAAATTAAGAGACGTCTATTATATTTGCTAAGAAATCTTCCCTAAAAGACCATGTACTAAGTTTTTCTCCTCCATAATTCTATTTACAAATTTTTCTTCTTTTTTATCACAAATTTTTATTTTTAAAAAGTTTTCATTTTAGAAAAGTTTCTACTTTTGGAAACTTTATCTTGAGAGGCTTTAAATGTAAACATTTAATTATCATGTTGCAATCAACTACATCTTCTGTTTTGTTGATTATTTTCAGCCATTTTTAAAGGTGATGGTTATTTCGTCTCGCACTTAGTTTAGTATTTTTTACAAGTAGTTTAATATCGAAACATTTTTCGTCTCTATTTATCAAGTCTGATTAGAGTTTTGTATGTTTTGTCATTTTATTTCTTTGTTTATACTGGATATAGAGTTTAAGGAAATTCATTTTTTATTGATTCGAGTGGGTTTAGAAATTGTTTTATTTATACGCGTATGGAATGAGATTATGGGGACATAGAGACGAAGCGGTGTAGAGATTTACATGCAATCAGCGTATTGTTTGTTTTATTTTGTATATTGGATGTCATGTTTCTTCATGTTTGGGTTGGACTTCTGTGGCCAAAATGTTAGCATCTCTTATTTTACTGATTGACTTCTTTTTATTCATCCCTTATTTTTCCCTTTCAGGTGAGTTGGCTAGTAGTTAGGACATACACAATGGTGTATCTTAGCCCATTTCTTAGTATTTTTGGGCTAAGATTTAAATCAAAAAGACCCAATAAAACGAGGGACGTTTGTATTATTAGAAGTTTTCATTCTTCGTCCCCGGTAGCACGTATCGTGCTCGATACGAAGACCGAAAGGTAGAGGAAAGTTGGATCGGTCTCGGTTCATTCATCTCGTTTCCCCTTTCTCTCTCGTTGTCGACGGCGATTTGGTGAGAAGCGGTGTATCTGAGAAATCGACACCAATCTATCGTTGCTTTTATTTATGAAGTTTGTAATTTTTTTTCCAACTTAATTTGTAATATATATTTTTAAAATTCTTATGTTATATGTTTAATTATAAACTTATATTTATAATTTCATCAATTATTAACATAAACAATTAAATAAAAATTACTAAAATAATACCTAAGGACATTTGTATCGGTGGGACTCAAGTTGAGTCCCTTATTTTTATTTTTATTTTTTGTTTTATTTTTTATTTTTTCCGATTTAAAAAACAAAAAAAAACAAATGAGCTAATCACGGGTCGCCACGTGTGCGTGGGACCCACGAACAGTTCAAGGGACCATCAAATTTTTCCCTTAATTAAGGGACTTTTCTTCTCTTTTTCCCTCGGTTTCCGCATCCCTCTCCCTAAGGAATCCCGATACCAATGCCCTAAGAACCCAACAAAAGTCCCACCATTACCCATACAATTAACAAAAGTCCTTGCTAATGTATCTTAACAATACAAAAACAATATAAAATACCTAAGATACATTAGCAAGATACAACCAATGTGTATGCTCTTACATATATTGACCGGTTTGGCTTTTTTTGGGATTACTATGGGTTTTTCGGTTTTGTTTGACTTTTCAGTTACTGAATTTAAATGCGTTTTTCCTTCTTATTTTTTTTTAAATTAAACTTTTTGATATTTTATTTTGTTTTATGATTTGATACGACAATTGAATACTGTAAGATAAAGTGTAAGACGTGAAGTAATAATATTAATAGAGTTGAGATATGGACATGTGGATTTAATTGAAGTTGGTGTACACTCTCGAGAGGATAGACGGGTGTTACAATATTGAGGTACTCAGACTATGTCCATGGGCAGCTCTAAAAGAAGGGTTTTAAATTGTTTGTGGAATCTATGACGCGTGGATCCCATAAAAAAAATTAAAATCGGTTCCAAAAATAACAAAACAAAAGGTGGTTCTTTTAATTTTTTGCAGGTCCCACCGACCCGTGACAGCCCACAATTAATTAACTTTTTAATTTTTTTTTTCTTGGAAAAGGAAAAAACGAATTTTTTTTTTAAGAATTCCATTTTTGGGCCTCCACCGATGGAGGTGCTCTCAGTTGTCAACACGCATTACCGTTGAAAGAGATCATTCTTCGAAGTCCTTCTTTTTTCTTTTTTTTTGTCAACGTTCTTTGAAGTTCCTTATTGTATCTTTGTGCTAGTGTCTCCATCTTTGTGACTACATTTCCTGAGACAAAAAAAAAGTGGTCATATATATCCTGATTATTTTGAACTTGTTGTGAATATGGTAAATTTCTACGAATGAGATTTATCGAGTTGTGGTGTTCACTTCCTGGTGTGTGATTCAAACATATGACTTTGTAGTTTGTACGCGACAGAGAATGACTATTTTAGTTTAATGCATGCTTGTTGACCAAAACAGGAGAAGTGAGAACACATATCAATTACAGAAAAGTCATAAATACAAAAAAAAAAAACAATGAGTCAGATTTTTTTAGGTCCAAGGATAAAGCTCCCTCTCTTTAATCAAAAGTTAAATTTAACAATAGCAAAGAATTGTTCCATCTAGAGGCCGTCGTCAATAAAGATTTACCCATACCATATGGCGTGGACAAAACCATGTTCGTCGCTTCGTATACCATGCAAGGACAAATCAACTTTGAATTGTCATTTTCTTAGACTTTGTGGACCACATTCATCAATTATTTCCAGAGGAGACTTGGTTCTACAAAAAGTCTTCACAGGAGACTTGGTTCTACAAAAAGTCTTCGCAGGAAATTTGTTATATAAGTCTAGCTTTTATTTTTCTACGCTTTCACAGCCAAACCAAAAAAAAACGAAAAACAAAAAACAAAAAAGAAAAAACCAAAGAACAAAAAAACAAAAAAAAAACACGATGTATTCTTGTTGTGCGAGAGAGATAATAATATGGAGCTTGTGTTTAATATTTTCTCTTTCTTACTCAATACTTGTTTGCGCTTCTTCTCCTCCTCCTAGGCACTTGTGCCGTCAAGACCAGAGGGATGCTCTTTGGGAGTTCAAGAGCGAGTTCCATCTCAGTGAGATGGCTGCTAACGAGAAGACACAGACGTGGAGAAACAACAGTGATTGCTGTTCTTGGGATGGTATCACTTGTGATTCCAAGACGGGCAACGTCGTTGAGTTAAATCTCTGGGGCAGTTCTCTCGAAGGCCCTTTAAGATCTAGTAGTGGTCTGTTTAAACTACAGTATCTTCAGAGCCTCAATCTTAGCTCCAATAATCTCGCCGGTGTTCTACCAGATTCAATCGGCAACCTCAAATACTTAAAGGTTTTGAGACTTTCTGAATGTAGTTTATTTGGAAAGCTTCCTTCCTCGCTAGGAAATCTTTCTGATCTCACTCTTCTTGAACTTGATGGGAATAGTTTCACCGGTGAACTACCAGATTCGATCGGCAACCTAAACCAACTAACAAAGTTGCTTATTGCATCGAGCAAGCTCAGCGGGAAATTTCATCATGCGCTACTCAATTTGACCGAGCTCACTGCGATCAACTTTGTTTCCAACCAGCTCGAAGGTACCCTCCCGTCTAACATGAGTAGCCTCTCCAAGCTAGAGTATTTCAATATCGGTTCAAATTCATTTTCTGGATTTGTTCCGTCCTCTCTTTTCATGATCCCTTCGTTGATCCATCTTAACCTGGAAAGGAATCGCTTCAACGGTCTCCTAGATATCGGTAACATCTCTTCACCATCAAAACTTCAAACGTTAAGCCTTGGAGGTAACAAGATCAGTGGGCCAATCCCCGGATTTATATCAAAACTAGTCGAACTCTCCTCTCTCGACCTCTCTTTTTGGGACACGCTGAGAGGCGCGGTCGATTTCAGCATGTTCTCGCATCTCAAGTCACTTGCTTCCCTCGACATCTCCACTCTTAACACAAGAAGTATCGTCGACATGAGCCTCTTCTCGGATTTCGAGTCGCTTAACTTACTAAGTCTTTCGCGAAACACTGTGAAGTTCAGTTCAACTCTCAATCTTCTCTCACCAATTGGATCGTTGGCTCTAGCGTCCTGCAATATCTCCGAGTTCCCCAAGTTTCTACAAACGCAAACGAGTCTTTTTTATTTAGATATTTCTCAAAATCAAATAAAAGGGAAAGTACCAGAGTGGTTATGGAGTCTCCCAGGACTGGAGTACGTAGACTTCTCACTGAATTCGTTGAGTGGTTTTGACGGACCAGCTGGTGTTTTTCAAGGAAACGAAATATACATGCTTGATATAAGCTCCAACGCTTTCAAGGATCCGTTTCCTTTGCTGCCAAAATCTATGACGTTTCTTGCGGCCTCAGATAATCATTTTTCGGGTGAGATTCCGAAGACGATCTGCGAACTTGATTCTCTCGAAACACTTGTTTTATCCAACAACAACTTCAGCGGTTCTATCCCTCGGTGTTTCGAGAAGTTCAACACAAAGCTTACCGTCTTGCATCTTCAGAATAACAGCCTCTCTGGTCAATTTCCGGAGGAATCTGTCAGCGTCGGCTTGGTTTCGCTTGACGTCAGTCACAACCAGTTATCAGGAGAATTTCCCAAGTCTCTGATCAACTGCACTGGCCTCGAGTTTCTGAACGTTGAAGAAAACAAGTTCAACGACGCGTTTCCTTTTTGGTTGAGATTCTTGCCTGATTTAGAGTTTCTTGTCCTTCGTTCTAACGAGTTCCACGGGCCGATATATTCTCGTGGGGGTTCTTTGAGTTTCCCCAAGCTGAGGATCTTTGACATTTCTAGAAACCTCTTCACTGGAGCCTTGCCGTCTGATTACTTCGCTGGTTGGAGTGAAATGTCATCGGGTGTATTTATTGCAGATAATAAGCAGAAAAGGTTTATTGGAATTAGCTTCTCAAACTATCTTAAGTCGGTGGTCCTGGCCAACAAAGGTTTGCAGATGAAGTTGCTTGGTACTTCTTTCAGTATGTACAAAAGCATCGATGTCTCGGGGAACAGATTCCAAGGAGAGATCCCCGAATCCATCGGTTTGCTCAAGGAGATGATTGTGCTCAACATGTCAAACAACGCTTTCATGGGTAGTATTCCATCATCTTTGTCCAACTTGACTAATCTCCAGTCACTAGATCTATCCATAAACAGATTGTCCGGCCAAATCCCACCGGAGCTCGGGAAACTCACGTTTCTGGCGTGGATGAACTTCTCTTACAACATGCTCGAAGGTCCCATACCACAAGGCACTCAAATTCAAAGCCAGGATAGTTCATCATTCCTACAGAATCCTGGGCTGTGTGGCGCTCCTCTTCAGAAGACCTGCAGTGGTGGAGAAGAAGACGCAATAAAGCAATATGAGGAAGATGAAGAAGAAGATCAAGTATTGAGCTGGATCGCAGCTGCAATAGCATATGTACCTGGTGTATTCTGTGGATTGGTCATTGTCCATATTCTGACTTCATATAGACATGACTGGTTCAAGAGTATCTTTCACTATTTTTCTTAACATAAAGCATCTGTTTCCTAATGATATCTACTATGTTATAATCCATTTCTATGTCATTTTAAACTACCATTTGTATTGTCGTGAAAAGCTCTCATTCGTTGTATTGTATTGCCAACTTTAATTGTGATAATCTGTGTGTTTTGGTGTAGTTTAGTTTCCTCTTTTCCTTTAAATTTTTTTGTCTCTGAAATCTTGTCACAGGCCGTATTCAAACCAATAATACTACAATTACGATTCTTAATTTTTGGGACCAATGAAACTTACTTGAGATATTCTATAAAATAAAATAAAATAAAATAGCTATCTACATGAAAGATCATCTGAAGCCCATACTATTAGTTACATGACTAGAAATGGGTCCAACTCAATAAAACAGGTTTTGGTTTCCATTTTTTTTTTAAATAATATATATAGCCATAGATTCCAAATTGTATAATTTTTCTTTATCAAAGTTTAAACTAAATGTTGCTGTCTCCAAAATCTCATAGCCGGTTCTCGGTATATGTATGTACTTTATATCGAGGAGAAAAGTGGTTCTGCTTGTTTAAAGCGGTTTTGTTAATGCAAAGTCTTTTACAAATTCCAAAAGACAGCTTGTGCTAACTTGATGAATTCAATTTCTGATTTCTGGCTGATCGGTTTTGAACATGCTACGAAAATACATTGGACTTGTCTGGAGAAGTTTTGTCGGGCAAAAGAGAAAGGCAGACTTGGATTTTAGAATTAGTAATTGTTTTAGCCAAGCTTTTTTAGCTAAACAAGCTTGGAAATTCTATAAGTCCCTTTGTGTTTGTTATCTCGAGTAATAAAAAGTAGGTTTCCCTGATGGTGACATGTTAAGCTTGGTTCTATGTTCCCGGCCATACTTTGTGTAGAGAAATATTTTACGTGAAAGTGAGTTTTTGGTTATGGGATTTCGATTCAACCACGAGTATAAAATGGTTGGTCCAAGTGTGGATTCTTGGATTAAAGCTGAAGAAAATTGTACCACTTGGAGAGATATCTTTTATATTAATCTTGTGCGCTAAAAGACTTGACTGGTGTGGAGAATAGAGATTGGAACAAAAGGAAGTTGGAGGACTTGTTCTTTCAGGATGATGTAAATTGCATTTTGGCTTCTCATCCGGTAGTTGATCAAAAGGATTTCTGTTCATAGATACAACGAAAGTGGAGATTTTTTCTTGTCAAGTCAGGTTATAGTAAGCCTTCCAAATCAACAAAGTGTGGATTAATTCAAGAAGCCTCATGGTTACCGTCCATCAACGATTTTAAAATTACTTTTGGCAAGTTTCCAAGAAAATATCGAGAAATGCTAACTAGAGCTATGCTGGTGGCAGACAAGTTGGTTCCAGGAGGTATAAAGCTGGACAACATATCGAAAATTCCCAGTTAAAAAAAAACATATCGAAAATATGTGGGTTTTTTAAGGTGAATCTTTAACCGTGTCTTTTTCTCTTGCACTTTTCTTAGACAAGTTTGGTCTCCTTTAGTCTTTCGTATTCGAATAGAAGTTAATTGTGATGAGGAATAGGTTCTCTACAACTTTCAACATCTCCTTGTTTGAGAAGAAAAAAGTTTTCATATTGAGTTGCATATATGCTTTCCTCATATTTTATGGAGGAATTGGAATAGCATGAATTGTTTCATCTTTTGAAAGAAGAACGTTCTCATCTTTGGAAACAGTTGAGAAAATAAGAAGAGAGGTCACTGAATGGTTCCTTGCTCAAATAGTGAAGACCATTTTGGAGAATCAAACCACAATTGGAATCCTCCACCTGACCGTGGCTGAAATGCAATACTGGATTTTTATAACAAAAATAATTGGGGAGGGGCTATTTGGATAATGAGAGACGCAGAAAATGTAATTTTGATGCACATAAGAGAGAATATGAAAGTTTCTAAGTGTGACTTGGAAGAGGTAAAGTTTCTAAGTGTGACTTGGAATATGGAGAGTGTGCACTTTCACAAGTTTAATCGGCCCATGACATTCGTCCTACTTGCTCATAGAAGATACTAGTTTTCATTTAATATTCGGTGTATGGGTTTCTTCACGATGAAGATAGTTAACTCGCTTTCGTGTTACTTTGGTGTATTGGTACTGGTAAATTTATACATAAGAGTTTACAACATCTTTTTTTTTTACAACAGTTGAGTTCTCTTCTTCACACTATTATGTTGAGTATGGCTTCACTGGCACCATAGACAGTTACAAAACATTATCTAACTTTGAAGAAAACGACATAAATTTAATATTAGAAATTTTAAAATCAGGTATATTTTCATAATTAAAAGGTATATGCTTATTTTTGTAACGTTTTAAAATTACAAACAACAAGCATATGTATAACACTAGGGAAGCTAGCTTATTTTCAACGGCTATATCCGTATGAATTTCCTAAAATTAGCTACTTCGACAAACCTTCACTGAGTTATAATCCATTGAACCATGTGTATTGGAACACGAGTTCTCTAAAATTCATTGGAAATTCATAACGAATAACGTGAACAAAGTAAATCAGCCGGGACTTCTAGCTCTGGTGGTAAAGAGCTCACGGTTTTGAATACCGCTATCTGGGTTCGAATACCGGCCATCGTAAAATTAACATTGCTGCATCCCCAGAGACAGGGGACCGACACATTCGTAGAAAAAATTTCAAAAAATTAGATTTTGAAACATTTTATTTTTTCTACATAAAGTATAAACAAATATTTATTATATTATTTAAATCTGATAAATGCTTGGAGCTGGTCATATTCATGAATCATGATTTTCTAATCTCTGAGTATATAATATTAGTTAAGTTTTGATTGTTTGTAACTTTAATTGTTTGAATATTTTTATGGTAATTATTTTCTGCCAAAAAGAATAGAAAAACTAACATATTGTCCCTTTAGTATAATCCTAAGCATTTTTGTCCAGTTAGTAGAAACATTAATGTTAATTTAATTTAGTCTTTCATACTCCCTCCATTTTCTTTTATAAGTCGTTTTAGAATCTTGCACATAGATTAAGAAAAATATAAATTTCTTATATTTTCTAAACAAAAATATTATTAATTATTTACCTAACCACAAATCAACCAATGAAAAAATAGAAGACATATTATCATTGGTCATACAACATTAACTGTTAATAAATTTTACATAGAAAACCAAAAACGTCATATAATTTAGAACAAAAAATTTCCTCTAAAACAACTTATAAAAGAAAACGGAGGGAGTATTAAACAAATAGTGTTTATTAAAATTTTTATTTAAATGAGGTTTTCTATTTTTAAAATCTCAATAAACAAATATATTAAACCTTTTAACTTCTACACACGATATCAATTTCTTTGGCAATGGATATTCCGTTTCTTGTTCATTAAGCCATTCTCTTCCTCATTAAAGAACCCTAGTCTAGGAGCAAGAAATGGCTCAGAAATGTGCGATTAGTGTGATCTCATCCCTACCGCTTCGACAGCTTCTCTCTCGAAATCATCGAGTATCGCTGGTGCAGATGGATCTGTCTTCTCTTGTTCTCCACTTTTTGAGTCCTCAGCAGCATGGTTCTACTACTACGAATCTGATGCTCCTCCCCGAATTCGGAATGATAAACCGTTGGGTCCCATCTAGGAGGCGTTGGAGCGAGGGGCAAAGACCTTGAAGGGGGTTAACAACTCCGTGTTGGAACTCAATTTAGTACATATGTTAAAATTGAAGTTTGTTTGAACTATAAATGTTTGTCTAACAAGATTGATAACTTTAGACAATTATTGAGAAAGGTAAATTCATATTAAACCAAGTACGTCTACCAAGTTGAGTTAATGTAAACTTGGACTTGAGTTCGGTTCATATAATGGTTTAGGTACATGGATCATGATCCAACAACCTATATTTTTATATCAAAGTTTATTTTATGTAATTGATCAGTACATAAATGAAAATTTGATTAGAAAAATAAACAAGTATTTTAGAGAATAATATTTGGTCAAGACTCATTAATTCTTGTTAAGAGAGGGGGGGGGGGGGGGGGGGGGGGGGGTTATTGGATTTAAAAAATTTGGTGTATAGAATTCATAACTTGTGTATAAGATTTTACAAGTTAACTAGATTTAAAAAAATTTACACATAGATTTTCATAACTTGTGTATAGAATTCTATTGATTGTTATTAACTATTAAGGTAAGAAATTAATGGTGGTAGGAGAAAGGGAAATAGATTAATTTCAATCATTAAAGAGGCAAAATTTCATTCTATCCCCTTAATATATAAATATATAAATAATACAAATATAAAAAATAAAATTAAAATATTTTTTTTGTAAAATTTTTTCAATTTTTCTTTTTCATTTTTAATTCTTTTTAAAGTTCAAAAATACTTTTAAACTATTTTATTATTTTTTTATATTATTAAACTTTTAATATTTATTTTCTATTTTTTAAGTTGTGATTTGTATTATGTTAAAGTTGTGATTTCTATTATTTCATTCTTCAATTTTGTATGTTTTTGTATGTGAGTGTATTTTATTACATGGATTTCAAAAATCTTATGAGTATAGATAATATTCTCAAAGTTGGGTCTTATGAGTAAAAACAAAAAAAATTTATATCCCAATAACAATAGATTTTAATAGAATTTCAAAATCAATGAAAACTAAACTTTTCCAATAACAAAGGATTTTGAGTGGAATTAAAAGTCACTACCCCAATAACAATGGATTCTACTCAGATTTTAAAAATTCATAAACCAATAACAATATAATGTCAAAATTTAATAATTGACTTCTCTAGAATTCTTCTACCAATAACCTCCCCCCCCCCCTTTTATTCTTGGTCACCAAGCTAAAAAATCTCTTTAATTTTGTGATTAATTTTGTGGTTAATGCTAAAAACTAATGCAGTATTATCTCTGCTAAAACCAAAAAAGTATTTGACATTTTGTTAAACTATATAATGATTTTTCTCATTCCACTAAAAAGATACACAAACAACGACAATCTTTTACATTTTTTTCTCTTTATTTATTTTTCATTTATCAATAAGAGTACACATAGAATAAAGGTGTGATAGACTTCTTGTTCAAATGATGTGAAAAGAAGAAAGAAGTAGTTTTATTCTGGGATTCTAATCGTCATACAATTGTCACACTACCGGTGATTTTTGAGTTAAGGAAAGATTTCCGAGTCTCGACTCTGCAAAAATTCGTAGTCAATTTTGTTTAATTTACAGTATTTCTGTATTTATTCAATGTTCTTTATAATCTATCTTATAATTATTTAGATTGTGTCCCTTTGTAAATTAAGGTCCTGCACTCCGCTCATGCCAAAAGGTCTTAAGTCGTTTTTTATTTATTTGTAGAGGCTATACATTGATCTGATAAGAATCTCAAGTTGTATGTACGGTTTCTTTGTTTCTGAAAGTGGAAGGATGGGAAAGTTTGATTTGAATGATGAAGCTTATAGCAGATACTTTTGACTTCTGTATATATTATAGACGTTTTTAAAACGTTTACATTTCTATTTTTTTTTTTAATGTTTCAATGTTTCCAAACGTTCATGGAAACGTATCCGTTTCTGATTCAGGCAACTTTGATTTCTATTTTGTTTTCTCTCTTAGTTTTTTTCTTTTGCTGGTCTCAAAATAAGTGAAGAAATCAGACATCGCCGTGTAGATTCAACTTCTTAGAGTATGATTAATCCCGATCTTTTAGCCGGGATTCTTAACTCAAGAATTGATACTTTTTTTAATACTTTTCGGTTAAGAGACAATTCTTATATCTCTTATTTAAGAGATGGTTCTTAGTTTTTTTAATTAAAATCTAAAAAGGTTAAGAACCGTCTCCCAGTTAAAGAGACCAGAGTTACCTCATGGTTTTAAGAATGAGATCAAAGGCACGTTAGTCAACGTAAAAATTTCTTAAGCATGGGTTTTTTCTTTGTTTCAGTTGATTTCTCTATGCTGTCATTCAATGCACACATTTCTCAGAATGTTACTAATTAGGAGTCGGTGAATGTGGACAGCAAGAAATATTATTTCTCTCAAACAACTGTCCACATTTATGTGACGACCATGATCCAGAGACATGTGATTTTTTTTTTTCAAAAAATTTAAGCCTGCCTCATTTTTATTTTACCCCACACTAGAAACTTATAAACACTCCTCTTTTTCTCATTTCTCCATCAAGACAAATCAACGTTCTGTCTAAGACCAGTTCTTGTTGGTAAATGATAGAATTATTCTGTAAAATCACACACTTGTATTGAATATAAAATTTGAGAGGATTTGATTTTTATTGAAGTTTTAAGTGATTTCAATGATATGCAGTGTTTAAGGTGATTTTTGTTAAACCACTCTATAATATCACCTAAAATCATGAGATTTGATTTTTTTTCTAACTAAACATTCTAAAATCGTTTGAAAACTTGAAACTCCACAACTTAAAATATTTTCAAAAACAATGGATTTCAGAGTATTTTATGAAATGTCAAATTCAATAATATTGAATCTTAAATGAATTTTTAAAATTCATGTTTGAATAACAGTGGATTTATCATTTTAATACAAATCACCTAAAATTCTCGGTTGAACAAATTAGATACTCTCTGTAATGGCTTAACTTTTTGTAGTTTAAATTTTAATAATTATTTCAATGATATTAATAATTTTATAATTACTTAAGTTATACTTGTTGTAAGAAACTTACCGTTGAAAATGCTCTTATGATTTAGAAACTCAAATCCTAGAGGTGCTCAATTGTCAACAAGCATTACCGTTAAAAAAAATCATTCTTCGAAGTCCCTTATTGTATCTTTTGTGCTCTTAAGTGTCTCCTTATTTGTGACTACATTTCATGGGAGGACAATGGTCTTTTTATATTCAAATTTGTTTTCCTTTATATCCTAATTATTTTGAACATGTTGTGAAGATGGTAAATTTCTACAAATGAGATTTTCTAGTTGTGGTGTTCACTTTCTGGTGTGTGATTCATACGTATATGAAATTGACCCAGTAGTTTGAGTTAATGTTTTAAGAAAAAGTCTAAAAGACCAAATTGCTTGTTTTGATATCTATAAACTAAAACAGATGAGTTCGTGTACGGGGCAGAGCGATAATTACTTAGATTAATTCTTATCGACCAGAACAGATGAGTTTGTGTACGAGACAGATAGAGAATTACTAACTTAGTTTAATTCTTGTTGACCAAAACAGGTTCCATGAGAAGTGAGAACACATGTCAATTATCAGAAAATTCATAAATATAGGTCCAACGATAAAGACCCCTCTCTTTAATACGAGGTTGATTTAGCAATGGCAAAGACTTGTTCCTTGTAGATGATGTCTTGCACATTTGCATTGTTTTATCCATTCATCCATATGCATTTTGATCATTTAGACTAGGATTTAGGCATTTTTAGGTCCATGTTGCATTCATTTGTCTTTATTAGGTGTTGGAGTACCACATGGGTTCTTGGAGATGTTTGGTGCAATTGAAGCTCAAGAGAGAAGTTGGAGCGACCTATCCGAGGTCTGGAGCGACCTATTGGAGCGAGGGCATGAGGTCGCTGCGATAGACGATGAAGCAGGCTGTTGGAGTGAGGCCTGGGAGCGATGCCTGCAAGTCGCTCCAGCCTTAGAGCGACCCCCAGAGCGACCCCTCCAGGTCGCTCGCTCTTTTCACGCACAAACACACGAAGAAGACCCTGGAGCGACCCACCAGAGCGACCCATCGAGGTCGCTCCCGAGCCCTGGAGCGACGTGCTGGAGCGACGTACATAGGTCGCTCCGCGTCTTATGGTTGCCGAATTTTAACTTTTTAAGGACCTTTTTGCAATTTGTTATGCTCGTTTTTTAGATCCAAAAACCTAAACTTAAGTACCTTGTAAGCCATTTTCAGGCAGATCCATCTTTTACACTTGGTAAACATCAAAAACATATTGAAAAAAGTTCATCTTTTGGATTTTTGATTCTTGTGTTCTTATTGTTCTTGCTGATTATTTGTTTTCAATCTTCTACATGATTAATCTTCTATCCAACATGGGTTTAAGAATAATCATGGAGATTAGTGAGTAATCCTCTTTTGAATTCATGGGTTAGGTGATTAAGGGTGATTAGGCTAGATCTAGGATGTTTTAGTGTAGATCATTCTTATTCCTTGCTAGTAGAGTATTCATAATGCATCTTCTGAGTTGGCCTCTCAAAAGTTGATCTTTAGGCATTTCCCACCCACAAGGTGTTCAATGAAATGTCTGAGATAACTCTCCTAAGCTTTTAACATACTTTACCAAAGACATTTGTTGTTAAAGGTGTTAAGATAGCCAATAGACTTGCTAGTAATGATTGCTTTCATATTATTCAACCAAAGATATTTGATGTTTGAAATGTGTCAGCAAATGAGCATTCATCTAGACATAGAGTTTGCTTATGTTTGAGTCTAAGCTTAAGGTAGATAGCTTGATTGATCATTTGCCATCTTTAGTTTGAAGCTTGATCACCCAAGATCTGATTCCTATACCCATGAGTTCCCTTTTATCATATCAAAGAAAGCCTCCTCTTTTATTGCTTATTTGGTCTGTTATTGCATTCTATCATTAGCAATAGTTTAAAACCATCTAAATTTTCGGTTGCACTTAGATTAAGTAGGTACTTGCATTCTTGGTGCTTTGAATCCCTCAGAACTGGTTCGACATTCACTCATACTACAACATTTGCCTTAGGAGCCTTGAAAACTCCTAACATCAAATTGGCGCCGTTGCCGGGGAGGGGGTCGCTCCGGGTTGAAGCATAAGGTGGCAACTCCTTACCACCCTCAAACAAGCGGTCAAGTTGAGGTCTCTAACAGAGAGATAAAGTCCATTTTGGAAAAGATTGTTGGGGTTACAAGGAAGGATTGGTCAGCTAAGCTGGATGATGCACTTTGGGCTTATAGGACAGCATACAAAACCCCTTTGGGAACCACACCTTTCAACCTTGTGTATGGGAAAGCTTGCCATTTGCCAGTGGAGCTTGAGTACAAAGCATTATGGGCAGTAAAGTTGCTGAACTTTGACATCAAGAGTGCCAAGGAGAAAAGGTTTCTTCAACTACATGAACTCGATGAGATAAGAATGGATGCTTTTGATAACTCAAGGATCTACAAGGAAAAGACTAAAGCTTTCCATGACAAGAACATTCTGAAGAGAGAGTTCAAAGAGGGAGATCAAGTCCTTCTCTACAACTCTAGGTTGAAGTTGTTTCCAGGGAAGCTCAAGTCGAGATGGTCAGGTCCATTCAAGGTCAAGGAGGTTAAACCTTACGGAGCGATAGTGTTGTGGGGTGCTGATGGAAGAGACTTCACAGTCAACGGCCAGAGGATTAAGCTCTACATGGCCACCACACCTAAGGAAGATGGCACTTCAATCCCACTTTCTGATCCTATCCCAGCCTAACCTTAATGGAGGCAAAGTCAAGCTAGAGACTTTAAACAAGCTCACTTGGGAGGAAGTCCCATGTCTATCTTTGTATATATTATTTTCATCTTTTGATTGCAGGTGATTAAAAAAAAAAAAAAAAAAAAAAAAAAAAAAAAAAAAAAAAAAGGTGAGACTGGCCAGAGAACGACCATCAGAGCGACCTCCGGCAGCGACGTGCATGGGTCGCTCCAGGTGGGAGCGAGGTCGTGGAGCGATGCCTTCAAGTCGCTCGGCTTTCGACTGCTTGGAGAACCGAAGCAGGACCCAGAGCGACGTCCTGGAGCGAGGGGTGAAGGTCGCTCCAGGTGGGAGCGAGGTCGCCACAGCGACTGTCTCACGTCGCTCGGCTGTCGACCACCTATTGAAGCGAGGAAGCAACCCGGAGCGACCCCCCCCCCCAGCGACTCTGCCCGGTCGCTCCCAACACCGGTTCAGGTAAGTTTTCTAACCTAAAACCCGGTTCAAATCGATTGAACCAATCCTAACCAACCTAAAACCGGACCATGCCCACACCCTAGACCTACCCACCCCACGCCATCTTCTCTCTCACTTTCTCTTCTTCATCAAAAACACACAAACTCTCACCACTCCAAAACCCCATATCTCACTCAATCCTTCACCAAATCACCTCATTCTTCTTCTCAATTCCAAGTTTTCGCCCCTGTAGTCTACTTCCCCATACCAAATAGCCATTTCCTTCCATCCAAAGCAAGGTATTGTGTTTTTGAATTCAATTTCGTAGGTCCATGAACCCTAGAATTTCAAAACCAAAATTTGGACCTTATCTTGCTTAATTATGTTGAAATAGACTAGGGAAAGCTTGTATATCATGTTGGGTTGGTCATTTCATGGTGAAATTGAGTCTAATTCGAACTTTTGCAAATTAGGGTTCATGGATTTGGGGATTTCGAATTTCGATTTAATCAAGGGTGTTTGTGATTGATATGGCTCTGCTATGGTGTTTAGAAGCTTGATTAATGAACCTCCTCATGCTAGAACAGCTTTGATCATTGAATTTTGCATAGATTGTAACTTTCATATCTTGAAAAGTTTGAGAAGTGTGATTCTTTGCTATTGGTTCAGCTTCTTGGTGCTAAATGTGTAGAGAAAGTCGCATTGACTTATCATGATTCGGTTCGCAAACTGATCCCCTTTCAAAGTTTTGAAATTCTCAGGTACAAATGGTTAGGACGACCAAAGGAAAGCTGGATGCCAAGAAGCAAACGGTTGAGAAAGCTGTAGCTTCCGCACCTACTGGCTCAGGAACAGAAAGAACTTCCAGACAGCAAGTTCTGGCTGCTAAGAAGTCAAAAGAGCAAGAGAAGAAAGCAGGAAAAAGTGTTGCAGTTCCCACCAATGAAGAGAGTGAGGCTGAAAGTGAAGATGAGCAAGTCCCTCAAAAGAAAGCCAAGCTGTCCAAAGGGAAGGCAATAGCTGTTGATAGGGACAGAGAGAAGACACCATCAGTTGAGGAGCTGTATGATCACTTGATGAAGGGTGTGGCCTGGGCTCCAACGAGGTTTGCTGACCTCGATTTCCTGAAGGAGTTGGGTTTGGAATCTGACATTGAGGCAATGCTGGGATATTTGAAGTTGCCAAAGCTCCTTACCATGGCTTACCCTACATACAAGGACGTCTCCTGCCAGTTCTTATCTTCATTGGAGGTAACTTACCATGACACACAGCATGTGAGGCAAGGGTGGGGCAAAATCAAGTTCAGCGTCCATGGAAGAGTCTACAACATGAGCTTCAGAGATATTGGGAGAGCCATGGGATTCCAAGACTTGGAAGACTCTACTCTTCCCAAATGTGAAGGCCTTCCGAGGGAGTTATGGAAACTGATCACTGGAAACAGACACTGCACCGGGAGTGACAAGAACTCTCATATCCGACATCCATCTGTGCGCTACCTTCATAGGATGCTGGTCCATGCTTTCTACCCGCGAAAGCAACATGGCAGCTGCACTGAGGATGATCTTCGCCTCCTCTGCCCAGCTATATCACCTTATACCACTCCTGGAGTCTTGCCTCTTCCGAGCCATGACATCTACGCTACCTTTGGGATGGTCGGGTTCTTCGTGAGTCGTCTCCAGCATTACAGGGATTGGGCCTGGTACACCAAGGATCCTGATCCGAAGATTGGTATTGGTGGTATGATCACACCACTTCTTGAGTTCCTGGGAGTCAGCTTGGGAAAAGATGCAGCTGGTCCTATTTTCATCGATGCTACTTACCTGAGGACCACTACATACTTCAGCGGAAAGCACGAAGGGAGCTATGTCTACCACTACTACCTGCGTGGACAGCCAGCTGAGGTACTCCTTCCGAACAGAACCTTGACCAGTTTAGAGAGGCCTGGAGCTATCAGTTTTGACATTGCTCACGGAAACTTCTTTCGTGACCATGGCCCCCTTGAACCGATGACTGTACCGAAGAGAAGAAGTGCTGCAACTAGACATGATACATCAGGGACTTCATCAGCAGCAGCGGCGTCAGATGAACCTGTCTATGGGCCTCCGCGTTACTACTTCAAGCCACACGACGGAGTCATACCCCCTGGTGCCCTTCGTGACGCCCATGATCATATTGATAGGCTTCAGAGATGGAACAAGGCTCAGGACAGAACGATAGAGAAGCTCAAGGAAAAGTGCAAGGCGTTCAGCAAGACAGTGAAAAAGCAGGCTAAGACTTCAGCCAAGTTCATGAAGAAGGTGGCTGATGTCTTAACCAGGGGAGGAATAGCGGGTTGTAGCTCAGCAGACTTCGACTTTCCGGACATTTCAGCTACGCAGCCTCGACCCCAGCCTGAAGAGCTTGGTTTCCCTCTCACCGCTAGACAGCTCCAGCGCAAGAACAGGAACCCAACCATCAAACCATCCACCTCAGGAAACAAATCGCCCTCCCTAGCCTCCAGTGATGAAGATATTGAGATTGAGGAAGTCGAGAGCCAACCACAGTATGCAGACTACTACCCAGCACCAGGTGGCTACTACACCTCTTTCCCACCAAACTATGACGAGGATGAGCCGTCTACCTTCACGCGATCCCCATAGGAGGTACCTTCGCTTACCATTGTACATACCACTTTTTCTTTACATTTTAGATTGCTTTTGGGTATCTCTCTCAACTTAACAACACAGAGACTGTGTGACTTAAGTTTGGGGGAGGTACCAAGTATTTGATCATGTTTGCTTTGATGTTTTTGCATTGAGTCTTGCATTGAAAAAAAAAAAAAAAAAAAAAAAAAAAAAAAAAAACAAAATTGAAAAATTCGAAAAAAAAAAAAATTTACAAAAGAATCATTTAGTAGCATTATTTGCATTGTTAGGAGAGTCTAGAGCATATAGGCTGCATTCACTTGCATTGGGAGCAATGATTTAAAATGCCTTGTAAAGAACACCACTTTGTGCCTGAGTAATGTATGCACCTCTCTAAAAAGCTTGTATGTTTCGAGCCTTGAAAGCTCTTCCTGAAACCCATTGATTGCTGAAACTCAGTCTTTGAAGCCAACTTCAACCCTAATTGAACTAAATTGAACTTAATGCATCTTGCTCATGGTCTCTTGTGTACTGAATTATGGCTATACACACTTGAGTTGTCACACCTTTTATACCAATCTCTTTGACAACCTCTAGTGGTAGACCGCACCCAAAGCCCGTTCCTCCTTTTAAGCTTTCATTGATTGATGAGTGAGGCCTTTTTCGGAAAGTCTTACATGTGCATAATGTTGAGAGTATTGGGAACGACAATGCTTGGTCTTCATTCTTGCTAGATTAGACACACTATTGTCTAGCATTAGGATGGGGGTGAGTGCTGTAAATTTTGATTTGGGAATTTTGAAAAGGTTGAAGGAAAAGAATGAACTCTTTGTACTTAATTGACTAACTTTTATGGGATAGGAAGAAGCCTCTAGCTCAAGTTTGTAAAAAGTTTTGGCCCCCAAATAAAAAAAAATAATAATAAAAAAAAAAAAAAAAAGAGAGAAAGAGAATAAAGAAAAGGGGGCTAGCAAGTTAGTACGAGCTAAGAGGCTATAAAATTTGGTAAATCCCTTGTTAAAAAAAAAAAGAGTTTTGTGTTGAGAAATGTTTTTGAGTATCTTGGGTGAGAGATGTGAGTTGGGTTTGGTATTAAGAAATGAATTTGTAACATATATGTTTGGGAAAAGGGTAGAACAATGGAGACCGAGCATTGTATGCATGAGTTGATCCCTTTCTTAGATATATTATGTGCATTGTCAAGGCTACTTGTCTTGAGAGAACCACCTTGAAAATCACTTGTCTTGAAACTCTTGTCTCACTTGAATAAAAAGCTTTCCCTTACCCAAATGATTTGGACCAATTGACCATTTGCAAGAACTCACTTTTGCTGTACTTAATGAACATGAGGAGTTGGCTGATTTGATTGTGTGATTGCATGAATGTGAGCATAGGGGCAAAAAGAGCTAAGATAGGCCTTGAGAAGCTAGAGAATTAAAAGAGAAGGTGTGATCATGTTGGATTAATTCCAAAGTGTGTTTCTTTTGGCTATGAGCTCCACCTTCAAACCTCTTCCCCTATAAGTTCTAGAAAGTTCACTTGAGGACAAGTAAAAGAACAAGTTTGGGGGAGTTGATGTCTTGCACATTTGCATTGTTTTATCCATTCATCCATATGCATTTTGATCATTTAGACTAGGATTTAGGCATTTTTAGGTCCATGTTGCATTCATTTGTCTTTATTAGGTGTTGGAGTACCACATGGGTTCTTGGAGATGTTTGGTGCAATTGAAGCTCAAGAGAGAAGTTGGAGCGACCTATCCGAGGTCTGGAGCGACCTATTGGAGCGAGGGCATGAGGTCGCTGCGATAGACGATGAAGCAGGCTGTTGGAGTGAGGCCTGGGAGCGATGCCTGCAAGTCGCTCCAGCCTTAGAGCGACCCCCAGAGCGACCCCTCCAGGTCGCTCGCTCTTTTCACGCACAAACACACGAAGAAGACCCTGGAGCGACCCACCAGAGCGACCCATCGAGGTCGCTCCCGAGCCCTGGAGCGACGTGCTGGAGCGACGTACATAGGTCGCTCCGCGTCTTATGGTTGCCGAATTTTAACTTTTTAAGGACCTTTTTGCAATTTGTTATGCTCGTTTTTTAGATCCAAAAACCTAAACTTAAGTACCTTGTAAGCCATTTTCAGGCAGATCCATCTTTTACACTTGGTAAACATCAAAAACATATTGAAAAAAGTTCATCTTTTGGATTTTTGATTCTTGTGTTCTTATTGTTCTTGCTGATTATTTGTTTTCAATCTTCTACATGATTAATCTTCTATCCAACATGGGTTTAAGAATAATCATGGAGATTAGTGAGTAATCCTCTTTTGAATTCATGGGTTAGGTGATTAAGGGTGATTAGGCTAGATCTAGGATGTTTTAGTGTAGATCATTCTTATTCCTTGCTAGTAGAGTATTCATAATGCATCTTCTGAGTTGGCCTCTCAAAAGTTGATCTTTAGGCATTTCCCACCCACAAGGTGTTCAATGAAATGTCTGAGATAACTCTCCTAAGCTTTTAACATACTTTACCAAAGACATTTGTTGTTAAAGGTGTTAAGATAGCCAATAGACTTGCTAGTAATGATTGCTTTCATATTATTCAACCAAAGATATTTGATGTTTGAAATGTGTCAGCAAATGAGCATTCATCTAGACATAGAGTTTGCTTATGTTTGAGTCTAAGCTTAAGGTAGATAGCTTGATTGATCATTTGCCATCTTTAGTTTGAAGCTTGATCACCCAAGATCTGATTCCTATACCCATGAGTTCCCTTTTATCATATCAAAGAAAGCCTCCTCTTTTATTGCTTATTTGGTCTGTTATTGCATTCTATCATTAGCAATAGTTTAAAACCATCTAAATTTTCGGTTGCACTTAGATTAAGTAGGTACTTGCATTCTTGGTGCTTTGAATCCCTCAGAACTGGTTCGACATTCACTCATACTACAACATTTGCCTTAGGAGCCTTGAAAACTCCTAACATCAGTAGAGGCCGTTAAGAGCGGGAGTAAAGAAAAACAATCTGGTTCACATTTTATAATAGGGTTTCTACAAATGAAATTTTCTAGTTGTGGTGTTCACTTTCTGGTGTGTGATTCATACGTATATGAAATTGACCCAGTAGTTTGAGTTAATGTTTTAAGAAAAAGTCTAAAAGACCAAATTGCTTGTTTTGATATCTATAAACTAAAACAGATGAGTTTGTGTACGAGGCAGAGCGATAATTACTTACTTAGATTAATTCTTATCGACCAGAACAGATGAGTTTGTGTACGAGACAGAGAGAGAATTACTAATTTAGTTTAATGCTTGTTGACCAAAACAGGTTCCATGAGAAGTGAGAACACATGTCAATTATCAGAAAATTCATAAATATAGGTCCAACGATAAAGTCCCCTCTCTTTAATACGAGGTTAATTTAGCAATGGCAAAGACTTGTTCCTTGTAGAGGCCGTTAAGAGCGGGAGTAAAGAAAAATATGTTTGTAGCTGCGACGCGTTTCAGCGATTTATCCACACCATACGTACGTACGGCGTGGACAAAACAGTGTTTGGTCGCTTTGAATACCATGCAAGGACAAATCACTCTTGAAATTTCATTTTTAAGACTTTGTGGACCATTCATCAATTAATTCTTCACAGGAGACTTGGTTCTACAAAAAGTCTTGACAGGAGATTTGTTATATAAGTCTAGCTTTTTAGTTTTCTCCACTTTCACAGCCAAACGAAAAAAAAACAAAGAACAAAAAAAAACACGATGCATTCTTGTTGTGCGAGGAAGACACTAGTATGGAGCTTGTGTTTAATATTCTCTCTTTCTTACTCAATACTTGTTTGCGCTTCTCCTCCTCCTCCTAAGCCCTTGTGCCGTCAAGACCAGAGGGATGCTCTTTGGGAGTTCAAGAGCGAGTTCCATCTCAGTGGGATGGCTGCTAACGAGAAGACACAGACGTGGAGAAACAACAGTGATTGCTGTTCTTGGGATGGTATCACTTGTGATTCCAAGACGGGCAATGTCTTCGAGTTAAATCTCTGGGGCAGTTCTCTCAATGGCCCTTTAAGGTCTAGTAGTGGTCTGTTTAAGCTACAACATCTTCAGAGCCTTAATCTTAGCTCCAACAATCTTGCCGGCATTCTCCCAGAGTCCATCGGCAACCTCAAATACCTGAAGGATTTAAGGCTTTCTGAATGTAATTTATTTGGAAAGATTCCTTCTTCTCTTGGGAATCTTTCTGATCTCACTCTTCTTGAACTTGATGGTAATGGTTTCACCGGTGAATTACCAGATTCGATAGGCAACCTAAACAAACTAACAAAGTTGCTGGTTGCATCGAGCAAGCTCAGCGGGAACTTTCATCATGCACTACTCAACTTGACCGAGCTCACTGCGATCAACCTTGTTTCTAACCAGCTCGAAGGTACGCTCCCGTCTAACATGAGTAGCCTCTCCAAACTAGAGTACTTTGATATTGGTTCAAATTCATTTTCTGGATCTATTCCGTCGTCTCTTTTCATGATCCCTTCGTTGATCCATCTTAAACTGGAAAGGAACGGCTTCAACGGTCTCCTTGAGATTGGTAATATCTCTTCACCGTCTAAACTTCAAACCTTAAGCCTTGGAGGTAACAGGCTCAGTGGGCCAATCCCGGGATTCATATCAAAACTAGTCGGTCTCTCCTCTCTCGACATCTCCTTTTGGGACACACTGAGGGGGGTGGTCGATTTCAGCATGTTCTTGCATCTCAAGTCACTTGCGTCCCTCGACATCTCCACTCTCAATACAAGAAGTACCGTCGACATGAGCCTCTTCTCACATTTCGAGTCACTTAGCTTACTAAGCCTTTCGCGAAATACTGTGAAGTTCAGTTCAACCCTCCATCTTGCCTCACCCATTGCATCATTGGCTCTAGCGTCATGCAATATTTCTGAATTTCCCAAGTTTCTACAAACGCAAACCAGTTTGTTTTATTTAGACATTTCTAACAATCAAATTAAAGGGAAAGTACCAGAGTGGTTATGGAGTCTCCCAGGACTGGCGTATGTAGACTTTTCTCGGAACTCATTCGGTGGTTTCGATGGACCAGCGGATGTTCTTCGAGGAAATACAATAGAAATGCTTGATATAAGTTCAAACGCTTTCCACGGTCCATTTCCTTTATTACCAGACTCTATGACGTTTCTTGCAGCCTCGGATAATCAGTTCTCGGGAGAGATCCCAACGACAATCTGCGAAATGGTTTCTCTCGAGGCACTCGTTCTATCCAACAACAACTTCACTGGTTCCATACCTCGGTGTTTTAAAAATCTCGATACGAAGCTTTCCATCTTGCATCTTCGGAATAACAGCCTCTCTGGTAATTTTCCGGAGGAATCTGTCAGCCTTGGCTTGGTCTCGCTTGATGTTGGCCGCAACAAGTTATCAGGAGAACTTCCCAAGTCTCTGATTAACTGCACGCGCCTCGAGTTCCTGAACGTTGAAGACAACATGTTCAATGGCACCTTTCCTTTTTGGTTAAGATCGTTGCCTGATTTGCAAGTTCTTGTCCTTCGTTCAAACAAGTTCCATGGTTCAATATATTCTCCAAGGGGCTCTCTAAGTTTCCCCAAGCTGCGAATCTTTGATGTTTCTAGAAATCTCTTCACTGGAGTCTTCCCATCGGATTACTTTGCTGCTGGTTGGAGTGAAATGTCATCGGGTGTATACACTCCAGATAATAAGCAGAAAAGGTTTATAGGAATAACCTTTTCAAACTATCGTAAGTCGGTGGTTCAGACTAACAAAGGTTCAGAGATGGAGTTTCTCGGTAGTAGTTTCAGCATCTACAAAATCATCGATGTCTCAGGAAATAGATTTGAAGGAGAAATCCCCATATCCATTTCCTTACTCAAGGAGATGATCGTGCTCAACATGTCAAACAACGCTTTCGTAGGCCGTATTCCACCATCTCTGTCGAACTTGACCAATCTCCAGTCACTAGATCTATCCAGAAACAGATTGTCTGGGAAAATCCCACCGGAGCTCGGGAAACTCACGTTTCTGGCCGTCATGAATTTCTCTTACAACATGCTCGAAGGTCCAATACCACAAGGCACTCAGATTCAAAGCCAGGATAGTTCTTCATTCGTACAGAATCCTGGTCTATGCGGTGCTCCTCTCCAAAAAACCTGCAGTGGAGGAGAAGAAGACACAATAAAGCAATATCAAGAAGATGAAGAAGAAGATCAAGTATTGAGCTGGATTGCAGCAGCAATAGCCTATGTACCTGGTGTATTCTGTGGATTGGTCATTGTCCATATTCTGACTTCATATAGACATGACTGGTTCAAGAGTATCTTTCACTATTTTTCTTAACAGAAAGCATCTGTTTCCTAATGATATCTACTATGTTATAATCCATTTCTATGTCATTTTAAGTTACCATTGTAATGTCGTGAAAAGCTCCCATTCGTTGTATTGTTTTGCCAACTTTAATTGTGATAATCTGTGTGTGTTTTGGTGTAGTTTAATTTGCTCTTTTCCTTTATATTTTTGTGTGTTCTGAAATCTCGTCGCAGGGACACCATACGAACTTCAGCGGACATCTAGCAACATAAAGAAAATTTCCAACTTCTTCCTCATGTACATGTCACTAGTGATATCCTCTTTTCTGCCAAAGAACACTATCTACATGTTCTTCATGTGTCATATCACTTTCCAATATGGTCATTGCACTTTCCCATGCTTCTTAGGTGGTGCTAAAGTCGTGGATTCATGTACATCCTGAAGAAGATGGCACGACTCCAGCTCTGGACATGACATCATTTTTGGTATTCGGCCTCCATATTTTTAATGGTAACTTTTACGTTCTTGTAAACTCATGGTATCCACCAAAACTTGCGCGCTCTTTGGAATCAAACCTGCTGGATTTCTCACCTCCAGATCCTCCTCGATCTCATTATTACATGATGTCGTTTTAGTACGAGATTCTGTCCTGGCTGTCTGCTGAGATGCTCTCCGGACAATAGTCGCTGCTTGCACAACTCTGATGTTCTACTGAAAGATTAGAGGATAACCTACTAACTTTAGGAACAAGAAGGGTGACAGTTCCCTGGTCGCAATTGAGTTTACTACCTCTGCCGAATAAGTTAGGAGCTCGATCCAAATGGTGTCTTATATCAATTTTTTGAAAACTTTTTCAATTGCTTTTACAGTTTTTTCACAATTCATATATTTTTCCCTTTCTCCAAACAAAATAAATGTTTTATAGACAAATTTTTCAATCATACAAAAATATAAGTGAACAGAATTTGACTAGTTTTTTCAGAAAATTGAAAAAATAAGTTAGAGAAACATGGACATAGATGAGATAAATGTTGACACTAATTCATGTGAACACTATTTTTCTATAATCTTTTGTGGACAAAATTTCGTAGACGATATTTCACACGTTAACTCATCAATGTTTTCACTTAAAAATATAATAATTTATATATCTTTTTTAAAACACATAATAATTTATATATAAGAGATGTGAGAGCATCTTTTATCGGCAAACCCAAAAAAGATTCTAATGTTTTTTTTGTCCGATAAAAAAAATTAAAAACTAACCAATCGCAGGTCGCCACGTGTCAGTGGGGTCCGGGAATAGTACAAAAGTTGTCTCTTGTGGAAGAGAAGAAAGGGGAGGGTTTTAAAAAATCGTGGGTCCCACACACAACTTTTTACTTTAAAACTCCCCCTAAAAACTACCGATAAAGATGCTCTAATATTTCATGATTTTAGTGCTTCTAGTATTTTAATTTTATTTATTTTATGAATTTAGGTATGCATTTATATGTTTATTTTGCATTTATAACTCCAACCCCTATACATGCAAATATGGAGTTTTTATTTCAAAATATAAACTAATGTGTATATAATCTTTTAGAAAGGTGATGAAGATACAATAGAACTTCTATAAATTAATACTCGATAAAATAATAATCTTTATAAATTAATAAATTTCTCAGGTCCCAACTTGGACCGGTTCAAAATTTGACACAAATTGATAAAATAATAAGATAATAATTTTTAGTAAATCCTATGTAAATATATGGTCCCGTTAAAATTATAAATTAATAATTTATATGTATTATTGTATACATATATCTATAATATTATTTGAGAAGTCAGTTTCCTACGTGTCGTACTCACGTTAACTCTCACAGTGTTTGATTACGATGATACCCGTAATGAATTATAATGTTATATTTAAACACTATTATTGATTTTTTATTTAAATTACTTGTAAATATTTTCCAAATAACATATATAATAAAAAGAAAATATTATAAAGTTTATAAAGCGAAATTAAAAACAAAAATATATGTATAAATAATGTGATTTCATTAAAAAGGAAAGTTCACAAAATAGTAATATTCCATTTTAAAATATTTTTAAATAACATAAAATATATTAATATACTTTCTTTATATTTATATTTTCACAGATAATCTTGATATTAATAAATATAATTTATTTTAAAACATAATTTTAAACAGTACAACAATATATATTTTCACAGTAACAGAAATATTTTTAATATATTTATCTATTTTTTAGATAATTACATAAAATAATTAAGTAACGTAAACTGATATATGTTTTATTGACTAAAATATTTTATAATTAGTATTATTGAAATGTTATTTGTATTTTCTTATATTTATTTGAGCATAATATCTTTCAATTACAGCAAAAAATATCTATAAATGTTTTTTACTTATATAATAAGATTTCTCAAATACAATCACAATTTTTACTGCTTATTTTTAAGGGATTAAAAAACAAAAAATAAATTTTAACAATAAACATCTTTTGATCAAATAAAAAAATATTTTAAAATCACACTATACACTTTAATGAGGTAGATATATTATATTTTGCATTATTAAAAATTATATGTTTTCTTAATATTAAATTTGATTTTAAATTTTATGTTTGTGGAACTTAATATAACCATAACCAAAAGGCATAAAATCATTTATAATCTATAAAAATATTTTAGTTATTGTAAATATTAATATGTGTTTATGAGCTTCCAAAAATGTATCAATTACCTATTATGTAATTTTCTATAGATCATCGTTTTATTTTCTAATTTCTTTTTTTTAATCAACATTTAATTTGATATATATATTATGAAAATACATGCACATTTTAACGATAAATAAAATTTATTTGAGTTGATTTAATTAAAATAATTATACCTCAGTTTGAATTTGAAAGAATATATGTAACTTAAGATACTCACAACATGAGTGACTCGAGTAATCCAATTTATATCTAAAATCATAGATTTAACTATAATAAAAAAAATTTACAATAATAATTTATTTTATAAATATAAATTATAAAATGACTCAAAACACCTTAACGGATGAAAATAAAATATTAAGCAACTGTTTTAATTTAGTTCTTTTGTAAAATTTATATATATACATGAGATTGCAGAATATTATCGTTATATTAATTTACGTAATTTGGAACCAAACATTTTAGTTTGTTTTTTTATTTCATTCGAAACACAATATATCTTAAGTTATAAATAATCGTCCTAAAATATATTTACATATCTAAGATTAAAACCAACCTAATGCAAATAACAAATTCTCAAAATTTTTAATATATTTTGAATAAACATTTTTATAATTGAATTCAGAGAAATAGATGCAACCTAATATATCCAAATGGTAACTAAACCGATTGTAAAAACAACAAAACCGACTAGATATACATATCTAAAATTATATGTCTAATTAAAGTAATATAAATTATTAATATAAATTATGCATAAAACTATAAATTAATTTAAAATTAAAAGTAAATAGCAATCAATTATTATAATATATATTTACTTTATAAATATTTATACTCGTGCATGAGCACGGGAAAATCACCTAGTTTTATATAAATAAGAATCAATTATTATATTGTTTGTTTTATATTCTCAATGGAATAATTTTCAAATTTTCTTAACACTTAATATATTTTTGATGAGATTTAGTAATATTATATATAAGACCACATTTAATTTATATGCAATATATATTATATACACCAAGTAATATAATAAAATTAGTATAAGTGTCAAATTCCATAAAATAGTAACTAATGTATATACACTAGAATCAAATATTTTTCTTATCTTAGAATAAATATATCTTAAAAAATAAATCTAAATAAGGATTTTTTTGTAAATTAATATCTCTATAAATTAATAAAATATAAAGTCCTATCATTAGTAATTTATAGAAGTTTTACTGTATAGAGTGATAAAGAATGTTCTTGGAGTAATACTTTACTATTAAGTACTAGGTGATTTTCCCGTGCTCATGCACGGATATAAATATTTATAAATAAATAATTATATAAATTATTAATAGGGTGAATTGACTGTATATACCTCATACGAACCAATATTAACTAAATACCCCACGCGCCTCTAAACTCACAGTTACTGTATATCTTTTACTCCCCCCATTCCAGTTTTACCCCTACACCAATACACGTCATATAAACATGTGGTCACTATTGAACACCTCTATCATCTCTCTATCTCTCTCTCCATGATGATTTTCTCTTTTTCACATCTGATATTTCCAGACGATTTTTTTCTAAAGAAACAAAATCTCATTTTCCATTACACCAATTCCAGTCCACGCATGTTAGTGGAAAGATATAGTTCCAAGGCAAAAAGAAGACAAACTTCAACTCTCTCATCTTTTAATTTGTTTCTGGAAAATGGTGGAGTTGCAGCAATTAGTTGGAGATCACCTGACAAACAGCGGTTTAAGTTTGATCCTTCTTGAGGTAATCTTAACCAAACCGTTTCAACCGGCATATCTATTGAATTAAACAACTAAGAAGACATTAAGCTCTGGCTACGACAGTAGATGAAGATCCGACTGCAATGTGCACTCATTATTGTTATTTTTTATTAGTTAACATAGACACTAACTATTTTTATATCAGCTAGTACACATCTTAGCGACTACTAAAACACTAACTCATCAACTAGTACATATCTTAGATGATACATAGTTTGTTATGTAAAAATAGTTTTCATTACTTGATACAATGTTTGGTAACACTAAAACTAACTGACTCTCGATTTATAATAAATATCTAACTAGTATATCAATGTATAGTATTGTTTTAACATAATACATATTTTGTTAACAAGTTACGATCATGTGTAGAGCGTTAAAGAAAGAAATAGCATAATGTAGTAGTAAATATTCATTCTTTGTTATCAAAATTGTGTATCAACTAATAGAAATATTTATCTTGTAACAACTTATGTATCAGCTAACAAATATCGTATCAACCAATGGTTAATGTAACAAACCATGTAGCAGCACCATATATCAGCTAACAATCCATGTATCAATTAAAAAATTATGTATCGAGTATTTTGTAACATTTTACCCTATTTGATCAATTATTGACAATCTGATAGTAAAATGTAAAAAAAAAAATATTTATCCCAAACGGCTATACAAAAAGTGAGGATCCGTTTAGACATAAATAATATTGGATAACTAAAAAGATGCCGGATAACATAAATGTTATCCATTTCAAAAAATGACTTCAAGAACCAGCACGCCTCTTCTCTCTCTTCAGGTTCTTAATCTTTTCTTATGAATCTAGAGTCTTAGGTTTCTCTTGAATTCCTACAAGTAACTGGTGACATAAAGAGAGAGAAGCTTTACAAGAAATTTGGAAGGAATGTATTATCTTCTACAATGGCTATTGACCGGCCTCGGCATGAATCTGAAATAGCGGTGGGGTAGCTCCTTTGTCTGTCGACGAAATCATAAATCGGGATTTTTGCTCAGTTCGTGGAAGTCATATCTAAATGTTAATCAAAATGAGAATTATAATCAATAAGTTTGACAACATCTTTAGCAAAATAGAGAATATGATTCGAAGAAAGAGGTGAGGAAAGAGAAATAAAAGAGATGATAAGAAAAGCTACGATAGAAATTGTGAGAGAGCCAAGTAACCTTTTTTGTCGCGGACCCTAATTAAAAATTTCCAGTAAATAAAAAAAGAAAGAAAAGAAGCGTACGGCCGGCGTACGGCCGGCGCATGAGCGTCCGTGCCGTCGCCGGAGCTTTGTTTTCCTTCTTGGTTTGTGGTCCTTACCGCTCTCTCTTCACAGATCCGTCAACGGTTGCTTTGCCGGAGCTCTGAAGCCGAGGTTTTCCATCAGAGGAGAGTCGGTTTTGGAGTAACGGCGCGGCCGTTTTGAAGGTTCGCGGTGGAGATGGAGCGGCGTGCATGTTGCAGTCGTTCTACCCGGGAGATGGAGGCTAACCTAGATCCATCATCGCCGGTCTTGTCGCGGGTAGGGTGGAGGCTTTCTCAGTTCTACCGACGCCGCTCTAGCTTCCGGGAAGAGGAGGCTCAATCAGCTCCTTTTCGCCGGCTTTTGGTCACGGAAAGTGGAGGCTAACAAAGCTCCGTGCTGCCGTTGTGGAATCCCAGGTCTTTTGGGTTGAGGTTAGGGTTTCGAGTTCTTGAAGGTTGAGGTGTGTCGTGGGTCGCAGCGGTTGAGATCTTAAGAAGAAGAAGATCTCCGGCGACGGTTGTGTTTGTTTGAAGAGGAGGTTAGCGGTGGATCTCGGCGTGCTTGTCTAGGGTTTCCGGTGGTTCATAGGCGGAAGAGATCTCGTTTCAAACGATTAAACTCTCCGACAGGAAGACAAGGCGTCGAAGAAGTCCGATGGCGCGGAGGCTCTGTAGGCGCGGAGCTCCGGCGGAAAAGGTGTGACGGTGGAAATCGTCGGTGGCTGTGCGAGGATGGAGGGTCTAAGTTGAGGCGGGCGTCACGTGGCGGGCGGATGAGCCAGATTCTTACGCGTGTTCGGCTCTGCCTCCTTCCCGGGCATCCAGAGCAAGTCCGGCGTCGCTGGTTGTGGGCCTTTGGGCCATGTCTCTTATTTGGGCTTCGACCGTTTTTTTGTTGCCCATCTGTTATTTGGGTTTTCTGGTTTGTAATCCGGTGAATTTGGGCTTCGGCCGTGGGCTAGGCCCATTTGATCAATATAATTTCAATTTGAGTCAAAAAAAAAAAAGAAATTGTGAGAGAGCTATTGGAATAGGGGCAATATTGGGATATTAGAAAATAAATAGTATTCAGGGTATTTACCTAATTATGGTTTATTCTGTGTGTATGGGACCTAAATTCTCTTATTAATATTCTAATTTCAGTTTAATTATTTTTTATTTTTATATATGATTTATTTTAAATAATATTATATGAATTAATCTAACATGTAGTTTGGATATATATATCTAGTTGGTTTGATTACTATTATTTAGGTATATTAAATTGTCTTTACTTCTCTAGATTTAACAATAGTATTTTTTGTGTTGAAATATATTAAATTTTGATGATTTTTTTTTGGAATTTAGACTTTTGACTATGAGAATAACAATTTAGATTGTTTAAATTACTCATTTTGTGGATTATATTGAGTTACACATATTTTCTTCAAATCGAAGCATAATTACTTTTGATTCTTGTTAAACTAAATTTGATTTGTTTTATTTATTACATTAGTTTAGTTCTTCATCTTAAATATGTATATTTACTTGTGTAAATTATTTTGTATAATTTAATATTTGTTGGTTTTTAAAATAGTATAAAAATTTTAGTGATGATAAGTACGGATTTTGATAAACAACATTGAAAACTCATGGACAAATATCAACCTTTACAAAGAAAAAAGTTCTAACAAAAGTCTAAGTAAATTATACTTTAGAGTTTAGATGTATAAAATATAAACTAAAAATATAACATAGTATATATAGACAACTGATGCTAATGTTATGCAATACAGTTAAAGATCTTCTTGAACCAGTTTTGTCTATATGAAGTCAGAATATGGACAATGACGAATCCACAGAATACACCAGGTACATATGCTATTGCAGCTGCAGTCCAGCTCAATACTTGATCTTCTTCTTCATCTTCTTTATCTTGCTTTATTGTGTCTTCTTCTCCTCCACTGCAGGTTTTCTGGAGAGGAGCACCGCATAGACCAGGGTTATGTGCGAACGAAGAACTAGTCTGGCTTTGAATCTGAGTGCCTTGTGGTATTGGACCTTCGAGCATGTTGTAAGAGAAGTTCATCCACGCCAGAAACGTGAGTTTCCCGAGCTCCGGTGGGATTTGGCCGGATAAACTGTTTCTGGATAGATCTAGTGACTGGAGATTGGTCAAGTTCGACAGAGATGGCGGAATACCGCCTGTGAGGGTGTTGTTTGACATGTTGAGCACGATCATCTCCTTGAGCAAACTGACAGATTTGGGGATCTCTCCTTCGAATCTGTTTCCGGAGACATCAATGCTTTTGTACATACTGAAAGTAATACCAAGCAACTTCATCTCCAAACCTTTGTTAGCCAGGACCACCGACTTCAGATAGTTTAAAAAGCTAATTCCCATAAACCTCTGCTGCTTGTTATCCGGAGTGTATACGCCCGATGACATTTCACTCCAACCAGCAGCAAAGTAGTCCGATGGCAAGGCTCCAGTGAAAAGATTTTTAGAAACGTCAAAGATCCTCAGCTTGGGGAAATTCAAAGAAGCCACCTCTGGAGGAGAATAATATATCGGCCCATGGAACTCGTTAGAACGAAGAACGATAAACTGTAAATCAGGCAATAATCTCAACCAAAAAGGAAACTTGTCCTTGAACTTGTTTTCTTCAACGTTCAGAAACTCGAGGCCAGTACAGTTGATCAGAGACTTGGGAAGTTCTCCTGATAACTGGTTGTGACCAACGTCAAGCGAAATCAAGCCGACGCTGACAGATTCCTCTGGAAATTCACCAGAGAGGCTGTTGTTCCGGAGATGTAAGACCGTAAGCTTTGTGTTAAACTTCTCCAAACACCGAGGGATAGAACCGCTGAAGTTGTTGTTGGATAAAACAAGGGTTTCAAGAGAATCCACTTGGCAGATCGTCTCCGGAATCTCACCCGAAAACTGGTTATCGGAGGCTGCGAGAAACGTCAAGGATTTTGGTAACAAAGGAAACGGATCCTTGAAAGCGTTATAACTTATATCAAGCAGATATATTTCGTTTCTTTGGAAAACGCCCGGTGGTCCATCAAAACCGCTTAACAAATTCAGAGAAAAGTCTACATACTCCAGCCCTGGGAGACCCCATAACCACTCTGGTATGCGCCCTTTTATTTGATTTTCAGCAATATCTAAATAAAACAAACTCGTTTGCGTTTGTAAAAACTTGGGGAATTCAGAAATATTGCAGGACGCTAGAGCCAATGATCCAATGGGTGTGGCAAGATGATGGAGGGTTGAACTGAACTTCACAGTATTTCGTGAAAGACTTAGTAAGTTAAGTGACTCGAAATCCGAGAAGAGACTCATGTCGACGATACTTCTTGTGTTAAGAGTGGAGATGTCAAGGGACGAAAGTGACTTGAGATGCAAGAACATGCTGAAATCGACCGTGCCCCTCAGTGTGTCCCAGTAAGAGAGGTCGAGAGACGAGAGCTCGACTAGTTTTGATATAAATCCCGGGATTGGACCACTGAGCTTGTTTCCTCCAAGGCTTAAAATTTTAAGCTTAGATGGTGAAGAGATATTCCCAATCCCAAGGAGACCTTTGAAGTGATTCCTTTCCAAGTTAAGTAAGGTCAACGAAGGGATCATGAAAAGAGAAGAAGGAACTAATCCGGAAAACGAATTTGAACCAATGTTAAAGTATTCTAGTTTGGACAGGCTACTCATGTTAGACGGGAGCGTACCTTCGAGCTGGTTGGAAACAAGGTTGATCGCAGTGAGCTCGGTCAAATTGAGTAGCACGTGACGAAAATTCCCACTGAGCTTGCTTGATGCAAGTAACAACTTTGTTAGTTGTTTTAAGTTGCCGATCGAATCTGGTAGTTCACCGGTGAAACCATTACCATCAAGATCAAGAAGAGTGAGATCAGAAAGGTTTCCGAGCGAGGAAGGAAGGTTTCCAAATAAATTGCATCCAGAAAGACTCAAATCCCTCAAGTGTTTGAGGTTGCCGATGGAATCAGGTAGAATACCGGCAATATTATTTGAGTTAAGATTAAGGCTCTGAAGATATTGTAGTTTAAACAGACCACTACTAGACTTTAAAGGGCCATTGAGAGAACTGCCCCAGAGATTTAACTCAACGACATTGCCCGTCTTGGAATCACAAGTGATACCATCCCAAGAACAGCAATCACTGTTGTTTCTCCACGTCTGTGTCTTCTCGTTAGCAGCCATCTCACTGAGATGGAACTCGCTCTTGAACTCCCAAAGAGCATCCCTCTGGTCTTGACGGCAAATGTGCTTAGCCGGAGAAGAAGCGCAAACAAGTATTGAGTAAGAAAGAGAAAATATTAAACTCAAGCTCCATACTATCATCTTCCTCGCACAACAAGAATGCATCGTGCTTTTTTTGTTTTTTTTCTTTGTTTGGCTGTGAAAGTGAAGAAAAATAAAAGCTAGACTTGTATAACAAGTCTCCTGTCAAAATATTTTGCAGAACCAAGTCTCCTCTCGATGATAGGTCCACAAAGTCTTAACAAAATGAAAATTCAAGAGTGATTTGTCCTTGCATGGTCCCCGGTATATGGTGTGGGTAAATCGCTGAAACGCTTTGCAGCCACATACATATTTTTCTTTATTCCCACTTTTTAACGGGTTACCGGTAGAGCGTAACGGTGAAATTGACGACGGCCTTTACAAGGAACAGGTCTTTGCCATTGCTATATAACCTCTCTGATTAAAGAGATGGAGCTTTATCGTTGGATTATGAATTTTCTGATAATATGACATGTGTTCTCACTTCTCATGGAACCTTGTGTTGGTCAACAAGCATTAAACTAAATTTTCTCTTTTCAACAATACCTAGATTCACATTTGACTTTTTTTTTGACTAAAGGCTATTCACATTTGACTTAGAGACATGCTTTGTAGTTGTTTTTTGTCCATTTTGCCTTTCAACTAAACTCTCAGTATCTCATCTTTTTTCTTTGACTAAATGGCTAAAAAATAAATGGATTATTTGTTAAATAATTAAAGAAAAAGGGAAAGTTAGATTTATAGTAAAAAGATAGGGAGAGATAGGAAGAAAAAGGAGGAGAGAGGATAAGGTTTTGGTTAGTTAATGAATTATAGTTTTTATCTGAAACAATTTCATATATTGAATTGAACCAGCGTTAAACAAAAGAAAAGAAAAGGAAAAGAGGAAATTGACTATACCTGAACACACAGATCATCACAATAAGAGTAGCAAATAATCAATCTATGTCGTTTTAAATTACCATTGTAATGTCATGCAAAGTTCTCTTTCGTTGTATTGATTTACTACTCTTATTGTGATGATCTGTGTGTTCTAGTGTAGTTACTTTCCTCTTTTCCTTTATATTTTTTTGTGTGTCTGAAATGTTGTCGCAAGAAAGACCTCGCCAATTGTAACGCTATGCATTGTTGTTGCGACCCAACTCTGTGTTCAAGAACGTAAATCACTGAGCTACTACTACCCTCACTTTCTACACCTATATATCTAACTGAATGATCCATCTTTTAGGGAGAAACGAAGCCCAAGTTAATATAAATTGGGCCTTTGTGGAACGTAGAGAGGTTTTCACATGAAAAATAAATAAAAATCTCTTTTTTTAAAAAAAATCTTTTATACGAAATCGCAGTTTTAAACTCGTTCTCCAATCATATGTCATTTCTCAGTGAGGGGTTCTATCTAGGGATGTTTAAACGGGTGGCCCGGATCCGTTTAAACCCTGCCCGTTTACAGTCCTGTCCGTCTAAAGTCCGTGAACACATGCCCGTTTAACCAGCGAACCCACTGAAGCTCGTTTACCAGCAAATCCTTTTAATAGGGTGATGCCCGTTTAGGTCCGTGAGCCCGTTAACAACCTTGTCTCTGTTTAATTATTTTTATGTAATGTTATTGTTTTTTTCTTTTTTAGCAAAATGCAGTTTTAATTATCTTTATATGTAATAAACCTGATTTGTGTATCTAATACATAATTTAAAATCTGTAAGTTCATAAAATCTGAAATTCAGAAAGTGAAATACACAAAGAAAAAACCGTTGAGAATCTGAAATTACATAGAGTTTAATTTCTGAAAATACAACAAACAAAGCATATGAAAAAACAATAGAAAAACAAGATAGAAACCAACTTCATCCTCCTCCTTTAGTCTCAAACCAACGAGACCCTTTCTCCATCTTCTTGTTATCTGAAAAAATGCCAAACCAAAACATAAGAAAGAGTAATATCTCATGCACATGATCTGAAAACAGCACAAGATGAAGTGAAAATAACATAGTTTACAAGTTTCAAAAAATCTAGTTTGCTAAATGACTATGACTGTCTATGCTGAACCAATAACAATACTGAAATCTATTCAACAAAACTCAAACCACACAGTTAATGATAAAGCACACAAAAGATCACGTTTACATAGTGTCTAACGTCTAACACGAGCATCTTGTAATTACATAAGACAAATCCATCAAGAAATCAAGAAAACACAACATCACGACAGCTTATGACAAACTCATCAAGAAATCAAGAACAGAAAATGGTTATCTGACCTTGAACTTTCTCATTGCATATTTGATTCTCCTGACCTTGAACTTTCAACTCCTGAATTACTTGTTGTTTTTCTGACATCTTCACTGTCATCAGTATCTTCGATGGTACCTATAATTTAAAATGTAAGTTAGATAAAATTTAACTATGAAACTGTTCTTGCAAAGTTTCTTTAATCACCTTCAAACTCTGCATATCCTCGAAGCCAATTGCGTGCGCAAAGCAAAGCTTGAACATTTTCCGGAAGCAGCCGGTTTCGGTATGGAGTCAAAACTCTACCTCCAACGCTAAACGCCGACTCAAAAGCAACTATAGTAATATGGATGGTGAGCAAATCACGCGCCATATCAGCCAAATCACCAAGTCGATGCTGATTTTCCTTCCAATAACCCAAAACATACAGGTCTAGAAAAGCTAATCTGTCTACTCTTGGCTCCTCCAAATAGATTTCCAAATGTGTCTTAGGGTTGCCCACACCAGCTGCTATGCTTCTTTCTAACTCGAAAATATCCTACACAATAAAGATTCATATCAGTTTACAAATATCCTACACAATAAATAATTTTATAAAATACTTACACTGTCAAAATCATCCTCAAGTGGAGATTCATTGACTATCTCATATGGAGTTGGTGTAGCTAAAACATTTGAAGAGCTTGCCAATTTTCTGGCCTGATAGTCTTTGTAGAGCAATTCCAAATTATCTTTAAGTACTTGAGTCTTTAACGCAGAAGTTGTAGGATCCAGAGATTCATAAGCTTTTCCAAGAACCTCAATTTTCAGTCTTGGATTGAAGACAGCTCCCATGGCCAAAATCATATTGTAATCCTCCCAGTATTTATCAAACTTGTCTTGCATTCGATGAACCATTTCTCTTATTCCAGCATCATCACATCTAGCAAATCTCTTCAACAACCTTTCTATCCTCCACACTTCCATGAAATACAAGTTAGATGTAGGGTACTTAGAGCCTGAGAAGAATGTAGTAATCTTACTAAAAGGCATCAAAAGCTCGCATATCTTTTCCTCTCGGTTCCAGGCATCCTCTGAAGGCAGTGACTTGTAGTGTGTGTCAAAGCATGCCATGCTTTTAAAAGCTTCTCTAAACTTCAATGCTCGGACAAGCATCTGGTATGTGGAATTCCATCTGGTTGGGACATCAAGAGATAAACCTGCTCCACCCTTGCTCTTAACTCTCTCGACACAAGCTGCAAAAGACTGTATTCTTTGCTGAGAAGCTTTAACATATCTGACACTTTCTTTAATGTCATGCAATAGATCCTTTGCTAAATCCAGACCATCTTTCACTATCAGATTCAGTATATGAGCGCAGCATCTCACATGCATAAACCTCCCATCACATAACAAACCACTAGCACTCATCATCTGAAGCTGCCCTTTGAGAATTCTCTGCATATTACCATTGTTGCTAGCGTTGTCGAGAGTGATAGAGAACACCTTCTTCTCTAAGCCCCATTCCTTCAGACACCCAAGAATCGTACTAGCAATCGCTTCACCAGTGTGTGGACACTCCAGAGAACAGAAGGCTAAGATCTTACTGTGTAGCTTCCAGTTATCATCAATGAAAGAGGCAGTTAGACATAGATAACCCATAGTAGTGGGCTTAGCTAGCCATAAATCTGAAGTAAAGCAAACTCGGCCCTGATGCTTCACAAACACATCTCTAAGCTTTTCCTTCTCTGTCTCATACCTTCTATACACATCAGCAGCTGCAGTTTGTCTACAGATAGGCTGACAGTCCGGGTTGAGGTACAAGCTTATTGCTCTAACCTTTTCATACTCAGTATATCTAAACGGCAAATCATGAAATATTACGATCTTGCTAGTCATCTCTCTATCAACCTTATGATCATATACAGGCCTATCTATTTGTGGGCACAAGGCGATTACTTGCATTTTTATGTATACTTGATACTCGCTTTGCCTTTAACGAGTAATGAATTTTTCGACTTGGTATTTGCCTTGTCGAAAACGAGTACTTGTTATATCGAGTACTTGTCCTAAAACATGTTACTTGCAAATTACTTGCCTTATTCGATTACTTACTACTTACAAATACTTATGAATTATTTGGATATATTTCCAAGTTTCTAAAAATTACTTAATAGATAATATTCTATCAGAGAAGGTTATGAAATTTCGTTTTGTTTACTCGCCTTGGTAAAAACACGAGAGTTATTTCAAATAAAATATTTGTACCTAATATAAAAAAAGAAAAAAGAAATATAATACATATATCTCGATATGAAAGTATTGTTTACTTCTTATAACATAGAAATATCAGTTTAGGACTTTGGTTTTTATAGTTCAATTATCATTTTTTCAGTCGTAAAACAAGTAACGAGTAATATCAAGAAAAGTCGTTAACTTTTTTGTAACACTTGTTACTTGCCTTGTACTTACAAGTAGCAAAACTCAACGACTTGATACTTAACTTGGCAACGACGAGTACTTGAAAAAATGAGGCGAAAACGGGTCAAATAACGGGTATAAGGCAAATAACGAGTATTCATGTCCATCCCTAGTACTAGGTTATTGATATGCTGCAAAATTAAACAAGTATTTATGTTACAAGTATCAAGTATTATATTACAAGTATCAAGTAACGGGTAAGAAGTAACAAGTAGCAAGGCAAATACCTAAAAATAAAATGATACTTGGTACTTGCCTTATACTCGCGAGTAATGAAATTTGATGACTTATTACTTGCCTTGATAACGTCAAGTACTTGAATTTCCGAGGCAAGTACGGGTCGAATAACGAGTACAAGGCGGGTATCAAGTAATAGTGCCCAGCCCTAGGCCTATCTATCTTTTTAGGCTTCTTGGGACAAGTTTCTAAATGGCGACTCAAGTGATGTGTTCCATGTGTTCTAGTATTGATCACTAACTTCTTACCACAATGGTTACACTGACTTTTTTCTTGGAAACTTTTTGTTTTTTTTTTTGTCTTTTAGCCATTTAGTCAAAGAAAAAAGATGAGATAGCGAGAGTTTAGTTGAAAGGCAAAATGGACAAAAAAAACAACTACAAAGTATGTCTCGAGTCAAATGTGAATCAAGGTATAGTTGAAAAGAGAGAATGTATCTTTAGATGTCATTTTCTCTTAATACTTATCGACCAAAACATAAGAGTTTGTGTACGAGACAGAGAGAGAATTACTAATTAGTTTAATGCTTTGTTGCCCAACACAGGTTCCATGAGAAGTGAGAACACATTCTCAATTTTCAGAAAAATTCATAAATATAGGTCCAACGATAAAGCTCCATGTCTTTAATCAGAGGTGTTATTAAGCAATGGCAAACACTTGTTCCTTGTAAAGGCCGACGTCAATTTCACGGTCACTCTCTGCCGGTAACCCGTTAAAAGCGGGAATAAAGAAAAATATGTACGTGGCTGCAAAGCGTTTCAGCGATTTACCCACACCATACAACGGGGACCATGCTAAGACAAATCACTCTTGAAATTTCATTTTGTTAAACTTTGTGGACCCTTCATCAATTAATTCTGCAGAGGAGACTTGGTTCTACAAAAAAATTCACAGGAGACTTGTTATATAAGCTAGCTTTTATTTTTCTCCACTTTCACAGCCAAACAAAAAAAAACATAACAAAAAAAAACACGATGCGTTCTTGTTGTGAGAGGAAGATACTAGTATGGAGCTTGAGTTTAATATTCTCTCTTTCTTACTCAATACTTGTTTGCGCTTCTTCTCCTCCTCCTATGCACATGTGCCGTCAAGACCAGAGGGATGCTCTTTGGGAGTTCAAAAGCGAGTTTCATCTCAGTGGGATGGCTGCCAGTGAGAAGACACAAACGTGGAGAAACAACAGTGATTGCTGTTCTTGGGATGGTATCACTTGTGATTCCAAGACGGGCAATGTCGTTGAGCTAAATCTCTGGGGCAGTTCTCTCAATGGCCCTTTAAAGTCTAGTAGTGGTCTGTTTAAACTACAATATCTTCAGAGCCTTAATCTTAACTCAAATAATATTGCCGGTATTCTACCTGATTCCATCGGCAACCTCAAACACTTGAGGGATTTGAGTCTTTCTGGATGCAATTTATTTGGAAACCTTCCTTCCTCGCTCGGAAACCTTTCTGATCTCACTCTTCTTGATCTTGATGGTAATGGTTTCACCGGTGAACTACCAGATTCGATCGGCAACTTAAAACAACTAACAAAGTTGTTACTTGCATCAAGCAAGCTCAGTGGGAATTTTCGTCACGTGCTACTCAATTTGACCGAGCTCACTGCGATCAACCTTGTTTCCAACCAGCTCGAAGGTACGCTCCCATCTAACATGAGTAGCCTCTCCAAACTGGAGTACTTTGATATTGGTTCAAATTCATTTTCTGGATTTGTTCCCTCTCTTTTCATGATCCCTTCGTTGATCCATCTTAACCTGGAAAGGAATCACTTCAACGGTCTCCTAGATATCGGGAACATCTCTTCACCATCAAAACTTCAAACATTAAGCCTTGGAGGAAACAATCTCAATGGCCCAATCCCAAGATTTATATCAAAACTAAACAAGCTCTCGTCTCTCGACCTCTCTTTTTGGGACACGCTGAGGGGGGTGGTTGATTTCAGCATGTTCTTGCATCTCAAGTCACTTGCATCCCTCGACATCTCCACTCTTAACACAAGAAGTATTGTCGACATGAATCTCTTCTCGGATTTCGAGTCACTTACCTTACTAAGTCTTTCACGAATTACTGTGAAGTTCAGTTCAACCCTACATCTTGTCTCACCCATTGGATCTTTGGCTCTAGCGTCCTGCAATATTTCTGAATTTCCCAAGTTTTTACAAACGCAAACGAGTTTGTTTTATTTAGATATTGCTCAAAATCAAATAAAAGGGCGAGTACCAGAGTGGTTATGGAGTCTCCCAGGACTGGAGTATGTAGATTTTTCTCTGAATTCATTAAGTGGGTTTGATGGACCACCGGGCGTTTTCCAAAGAAACGAAATATATATGATTGATATAAGTTATAACGCTTTTCAGGATCCGTTTCCTTTGTTGCCAAAATCTATGACGTTTCTCGCAGCCTCCGATAACCAGTTTTCGGGTGAGATTCCGAAGACGATCTGCCAAGTGGATTCTCTTGAAACCCTTGTTTTATCCAACAACAACTTCAGCGGTTCTATCCCTCGGTGTTTGGAGAAGTTTAACACAAAGCTTACGGTCTTACATCTCCGGAACAACAGCCTCTCTGGTGAATTTCAAGAGGAATCTGTCAGTGTTGGCTTGGTTTCGCTCGACGTTGGTCACAACCAGTTATCAGGAGAACTTCCCAAGTCTCTGATCAACTGCACTGGCCTCAAGTTTCTGAACGTCGAAGAAAACAAGTTCAACGACACGTTTCCTTTTTTGTTGAGATTGTTGCCTGATTTAGAGTTTCTTGTCCTTCGTTCTAACGCGTTCCACGGGCCAATATATTCCCCTGGGGGTTCTTTGAATTTCCCCAAGCTGAGGATCTTTGACGTTTCTAAAAATTTCTTCACTAGAGCCTTGCCATCGGACTACTTTGCTGCTGGTTGGAATGAAATGTCATCAGGTGTATACACTCCGGATAACAAGCAGCAAAGGTTTATGGGAATTAGCTTTTTAAACTATCTGAAGTCGGTGGTCCTGGCTAACAAAGGTTTGGAGATGAAGTTGCTTGGTATTACTTTCAGTATGTACAAAAGCATTGATGTCTCCGGAAACAGATTCGAAGGAGAGATTCCCAAATCCGTCGGTTTGCTCAAGGAGATGATCGTGCTCAACATGTCAAACAACACTCTCACAGGCGGTATTCCGCCATCTCTGTCGAACTTGACCAATCTCCAGTCACTAGATCTATCCAGAAACAGATTATCCGGCCAAATCCCACCAGAGCTTGGGAAACTCACATTTCTGTCGTGGATGAACTTCTCTTACAACAAGCTAGAAGGTCCAATACCACAAGGCACTCAGATTCAAAACCAGAATAGCTCTTCATTCGCACATAATCCCGGTCTATGCGGTGCTCCTCTCCAGAAAACCTGCAGTGGAGGAGAAGAAGACACAATAAAGCAAGATAAAGAAGATGAAGAAAATGATCAAGTATTGAGCTGGACTGCAGCTGCAATAGCATATGTACCTGGTGTATTCTGTGGATTCGTCATTGCCCATATTCTGACTTCATATAGACATGACTGGTTCAAGAAGATCTTTAACTGTATTGCATAACATTAGCATCAGTTGTCTTATTTACTATGTTATAATCTGATGGATCTCAAAGTTTTAAAGTACAAGTTACTGCAGTTTTTCTCTTCATATCATCCAAATAAAACTACATCAATATATAAAGTAACTACCCAATCTCCCACACGTTAGACAATTCCAAGAGAAATTCTACTAATACACGTGTATTCATAATCCAGATTATTGGTTTACTTTGGTTAAGATCTTATCATAGGGACTATTTGTGAGATAACTAAAGAAAACGGGAAAATTAGATTTGTACTAAGAAGGTAGAGAAAAATAGGAAGAGAAAGGAGGAGAGAAGATAAAGTTTTGGTTAGTTAATAAATTATAGTTTTTTTGGTCATTTAGCCTAATTTCCCCTAACTTTATCATAATCCATCTATGTCGTTTTAAATTACCATTGTAATGTAGCGAAAAGTTCTTTTTCGCTGTATTGATTTGCTACTCTTATTGTGATGATCTGTGTGTTCTGGTGTAGTTAATTTCCTCTTTTCCTTTTTATTTTTTTGTGTGTCTGAAATCTTGTCGCACGGACACCTAAAAGACCTCGCCAATTGTAACGCTATGCATCTCCATTGTTGTTGCGACCCAACTCTGTGTTTAAGAACGTCAATCACTGAGCTACCCCCACTTTCCACACCTACGTATGTAACTGATGATCCATCTTACAAACTGAGTCATTGTAAATCAATCTATCAAAATATCCATATAAACCTCATGTCATGGCTTCATTCTCCGTCCATTATACAGTAAAACTTCTATAAATTAAGACTTTAAAATTTTATTAATTTATAGAGATATTAATTTACAAAAAGTTTCATTTTTAGATTTTTTTCTATTTTGAATATTTTTATTTATAAAATAAATATATATATTTGATTTACCATATATATTTTATAAAATTTTAGAAACTTGAATTTCATATTGTTTTATTATATTATTTGGTTTATATTTTTATGTTTCATATAAATTATATGTAGTTTTTTGATATAATTTTACTAAATATTATCAAAATGTATTGAATGTTAAGAAAAAAAATAGAGGTATTTTCATTGTGAATATAAAACCAATAGTATAATGTTTAGTTTGTACTTATATGAAATGTATATATAGATATATTATTAATTTATGATTTTAATAGGACCATATATTTACATAGAATTTTCTAAAAAGTTATTATCTTATTATTTTATCGATTTGTATCATATTTTGAACCGGTCCAATTCGGGACCGATGAAATTTATTAATTTATAGAGATTATTAGTTTATAGAGTATTAATTTATAGAGGTTCTACTGTATACCTCTCTCTCTCATTTTATCAAAATTCCCACAATCAGAAAATTTTAGTTACATAATTTTTACAGGGAACTGAAGTTTCTAGATTATCACATAAACACAAAAATGAGAAAAATGAGTAAATTTGCATGAAGCGTTTTATTGATCAAGCTATTAACGCGTTGTACAAGATCGAATCAAAATCTTCAAAATAATGACTTATAGAACAAAGCAGAAGATCATCTAGTCTTAGTTCGCATGACTAACCACCAAAGTTCTAATTCTCTAAAATTAACAACGATTTCCTAGGTATTTTTATACCAGACACCACATCGGTCGAGAATTAATAGAGGAACAAATTGTCGTCATTGAACATGTTTCCTAAGGATGAGTGAGAGGTTACAGGCCCGCCTCCCTAGGCATGGATCTCCGCCGTTCCAGATCTGACGCCAAGCCCTCCTGTTTCTGAAGCATCTCCCCTCCTCCTCCATGGTGTTGACGGTGAAGGTCCCTCCTCCGTCGCGGTGCCGACCTCCTCCTGATCCACCACCATCTAAATTTCTTTCGGTAGCGTTTAAACTCTTGATTCCTTCATCCCACCTGAACCACCAGATCCTCCAGACTCGTTCTTCGTCATTGTTCTTCGTCTCCAGTCTCTGGCCTCGTTCTTCAGCGACTCCCATGGCGTCTCTCTCCGAATACTTACCCAAGCTTGGGATTTCAAGTCACCTCTTTCAGATCTGGCGATTAATTCCATTAGTGGTGTTGCTTCTCATGGACCATCGTATCTCTCCAACAAGCCCTGTGAAGGTATTGTCTATGTACCTCTTTGGAACAAATCGTTTTTGAGGAAAGTTCATTTTGTTGTCTGCCTGTTGAAACTCTATTTACCTCAGTGTGAGGATGTTACTCTCTCTCTATCTCTTAGGATGAGATCCTGTTTACCTCTGTATGAGGATGACAAACTCCCTGTTAGCCCTCTGGTACCTCGTTATAAGGATGTTCTCCGGACCAGTATCCTGTTGGCATTGTTTCATGTCGGTTCAGTTTTCTGGAGTTTAGGATTGATAAGTCCGAGCTTGTCTCCCTTCCCATTGTGGCTTATTGGAAAGGAAAACCTTAACGTTGGTTATAATCCAATAAATCTGGTTTCTTTGGGTTATTATAGACTTGATTTCTCCTCCATGGAGCTTGCTCTCTTTCCAGAACTTCCACCTACTTTAATTGGTGTTGTCACAGGGGACATGGTGTTGAAGATGGTTCTCTCTGATGCAGAAACTATGATCTCACTAGCTTCTTTTTCAGCAATCTTGGATACTGACCTCTTGGCCATGATGGCCTTTGAGACTTTAATGTCTCTCCTTTGTGAAATTGTCTGGAACTGTCAAGATGCAAAGGAAGTTTCTCGAACATTGGTGGGTTCTGCACTCATGGTTAAAGCTTTGAATCTTTGCTCAGCTCTTCACAAGGCTAAGGAAATAAGCCTCCTTAGTTTTCATATATTCTCAGACTCTCAAGTCTTCATATCTACCCTGCGCTTAGGGTGTGTTTTGAACGAGATCGCAGGTGTTCTCCATGACGGTAGAAGCCTTGCTACTCTCTTCAATCCTCTATCTTTTAGTTTCATTCCTTGTAATGTTCAGGCTGTTTCTTTGGCAAAGGCTAGCCTTGATTGTATGAATGTTGAAAACTTTGTGATTTAAGTTATTTGAATGAAAGAAATGGTTGACAAAAAAAAAAGAACATGTTTCTTTAGGATATTAACTAGCTGATATCTTCACCAAACAGTTGAATTTCTGCAGTTTTTTGGGTCTCCTAAAAGTTTCAGGAACTATGTACTTCTGATTGGTTCAGACTGAGAAAGGGAATTAAGTACATGAGTGAAGCCACATGCTGAGTAGCTACCACAATAAAAACTCTGAATCAACAATTTTTTGTACTGAGAATTGTACACCTGACTCTATTCCTCGGCTCCTCGCAGTCACATGATTCAGTAGTGAAAGATACTCATCTTGGAGATAGATGCAAACACATTTTAGATATGAGTTTTAATCACTGTCTGAATTGAATGAAGAAAAACTAAAGAATGTGAGTGTAACACTCAGTAGTACGAACATGAAATCATTATGTCTGCAAAGAACATGATGTACACATCAAATCTAAAGTTGAAAGGCCTAGTGTGGTGGGTATTCTTTTTCGACCAAGCTGCTACCACACCTTGTGTCTGGTTTTGATCACTATCCTAATGTCTGGTTTTGATCACTGTCCTGATTAGACAGGGATATGTTAAGTTTCTAGAAGACACAAAAGTTGTCAATAAATAATGGAAGATCTATGAGGTTGTACAAGATACTTAAATGTGTTTCAGACAAATTGGGATTGTGACAAGGAGTTGGGTTTAAGGATAATTTTCTCAGAATAAACTCGTCTGTGATAGCTATTTGGCTGAGAAGTAGCTATACAAACTTGACTTGATTCACTGATTTCATTAGAATCTTTGGTGACAAGATGTGGAGCACACAATTATGAAATCCTTTCTCTCAGAGACAAGTAAAGTGCTGTGTAGATTTATAAGTTTCAGTGAGTTCTAGCACTTAGAGGAAAATCATCAAAGGCGTTAACAAACTTTATGTACATTTCTGATATTAAATTGATTGTGTGTTTTCGTCTCATCTTTAGGTGCGACTTCAACTACAAACATTATTTGCTGAAAAGCACTTTGATGGTGTGTAATATATAATCAACATACAAATTAGCTTTGAAAGAAAAACAGTTTTCCAACTACCCATTAGGAGGGCTGTATTTAATCTAAAATTTTGAGGTGATTTGATTTAATGAATTTTTAGATGATTTTATATAAGTGGAGAGTTTAAAGTGATCTTTGTTATAATACTATAGAATATCACCTAAAACCATAAGATTTGGATTTTAATTTTGGATTTCAGATATTTTTAATAAAATGTCAAGTTTGATAACCGTTGATTTTAAAAAATTCAAACAGTGAATTTGTCATTTTAATATAAATCAACTCAAATTCCACGTAAAAAAAACATGTTTAGGAGAGGAACTTTTTTTTTGATCAAACCTTACTTTTATAAAACTCTTACTCTCCATGACTGGAGAAAGTGTGCTTACATGAAAAGGAAGCCATCAAGGCCAAACAACCATCAACTACAAGGAAGCAAATACAACATAGAAAGATAGGGGCATACAAAACGCTTAAACAACTAATGATGTTGAGAAGTCCTCTAATCTCAGATACCATAGAGCTGTAAAGTGAGATGAAGCCTTGGAAATTAGAGACCACAATTAGTGATATAAATCCCAAGATTGAAGCAGCAACAAGTGCACAATCAACAATCTTCAACATGGCTACAAAGCCTTTGATTAGAACTTCAGTGTTAGAACTATCTCTAATCTTCAACAATACATTCCCTACACCAAAACCACATAAAGTAGATGATGAAATTGGGAAAAGAACAAATTCCATAAAGGAAGAAACCGGACAGTAAATGACCCGATTCACATGATGAGTGGATATGTGAGGCATCAATCCATTAAACTGCCACTGAGCACAGAAGGACTTGAATACCCCAAAGGGACTGCATACTGCAGTAAAGAGACTGCATACTGCAGTAAAGGGGCGCAACAAAGCGAGAAACAGAGATAGATCAAATGAGAGCTTAAAATACCAAACCAATGATATCAACTCATCACCCAATATTAAGTTAAAAAATCTCTGAGATAACACCTGGGTTAATGGAAGGGGAAGAGAGCCGGAGATGGAGATAGGGATGGAGCAACCCAGTGTTGAATCAACAAACACAATGACATGACGACTCCAATCAACGCACCAGTAAAGGACCATACTGCATACTGCATGAACCAAGCACTTTGAGACAAAACTTGTGTCACCAACATACACAAGAGGGATAACACCATCAAGCAGAAGAAGTACGAGAATGAACGGTACGCTAGGAGGATCCGGTGGTTTTGGCGGTGAGCGAGCTTCCAGCGGAGAAGACGATGGTGGGTCAGGAGGACGGAGTTGGAGTTGCGTCGGAGGACGGAGTCGCGACGACAGAAAAGACGGAGGGTGGAGTCGCGACGACGGAGGAGATAGAGAGCGGAGTGGCAACGGAGAAGACTGAGGGCGGAGTCGCGACGGAAGAGACAGAGGCCGGAGTTGCAAAGGAAAGGACGAAATCACCAAATGAGCCATGAGAAGGTTGAGCTGCTTCCCACAGTCTTAGATTGAAGTGACAAGAGGAACTAAGGTAGAGACGTTGGCTTCAAGAGATGAGATCTTCTTCTACTCCATTCATAACTCAGATGAAAAAAAGGGATAAAGATTCAAAATTTGAATCTAGATCTAAGATCTGCAGAGAGAATTCTCTCTCTACATTTCCTCTCCAACAAAATCAACAAAGCATATATATATATAGGAGAGGAACTAAAAAGTTAAAAATTAGAGGTTAGTTTCACACTAGCAAAGACACGGCAGAGGTCATCGTCGTTAAGAGCGGGAATAGAGAAATATACAGAACGTTTGGGCAATTGATTGACCAACAACACACGGCAGAAAACTTACGTTTGTGGCTGCAAAGCGTCTCAGCGCTTTTACCCACACCACACGGCTCGGACAGAACTGTGTTTGTCGCTTGGGATACTTCTAAATCACTACTGAATTTTCATCTTATTAGACTTTTTGGACCATTCATAAATTAATTCCCCACAGAAGACTTGTTCTAAGTCTTTTTACAGGAGACTTGTTAAGTCGAGCTTTTATTTATTTTCTCTCGTTTCACAGCAAAAAGCAAAAACAAACAAATAACAAAACGGATGCATTCTTGTTGTGCGAGGAAGATGATAGTATGGATCTTCTGTTTAATATTTTCTCTTTCTTACTCAATACTTGTTTTCGCTTCTTCTCCTCCTCCGAAGCCCTTGTGCCGTCAAGATCAGAGGGATGCTCTTTGGGAGTTCAAGAGCGAGTTCCATCTCAGTGAGATGGCTGCTAACGAGAAGACACAGACGTGGAGAAACAACAGTGATTGCTGTTCTTGGGATGGTATCACTTGTGATTCCAAGACGGGCAACGTCGTTGAGTTAAATCTCTGGGGCAGTTCTCTCGATGGCCCTTTAAGGTCTAGTAGTGGTCTGTTTAAACTACAGTATCTTCAGAGCCTTAATCTTAGCTCCAATAACCTCGCCGGTGTTCTACCAGATTCTATTGGCAACTTAAAAAATTTGAAGGTTTTGAAACTTTTTGAATGCAATTTATTTGGAAAGCTTCCTTCATCGCTTGGGAATCTTTCTTATCTCACTCATCTTGATCTTGATGGTAATGATTTCACCGGTGAGCTACCAGATTCGATGGGCAACCTAAACCAGCTAACAAAGTTGATACTTGCATCGAGCAAGCTCAGTGGGAACTTTCCTCATGCGCTACTCAATTTGACCGAGCTCACTACGATCAACCTTCGTTTTAACCAGCTCCAAGGTACACTCCCATCTAACATGAGTAGCCTCTCCAGACTGGAGTACTTTGATATTGGTTCAAATTCATTTTCTGGATCTATTCCGTCGTCTCTTTTCATGATCCCTTCGTTGATCCATCTTAAACTGGAGAGGAACGGCTTCAGCGGTCTCCTTGAGATTGGGAATATCTCTTCACCGTCTAAACTTCAGACCTTAAGCCTTGGAGGAAACAATCTCAATGGCCCAATCCCGGGATTTATATCAAAACTAGTCAAGATCTCGTCTCTGGACCTCTCTTTTTGGAACACGTTGGGAGGCACGGTCGATTTCAGCATCTTCTTGCATCTTAAGTCACTTACGTTCCTTGACCTCTCCCATCTGAACACAAGAAGTACGGTTGACATGAGTCTCTTCTCACATCTCATGCCACTTAGCTTACTTCATCTCTCAGGTAATAATTTGAATATCAGTTCAACTCTCAGTCTTCCCTCACCAATTGGATCACTGGCTCTAGCGTCCTGCAATATCTCTGAATTTCCCAAGTTTCTACAAACACAAACCAGTCTGTTTTATTTAGACATTTCTAACAATCAAATCAAAGGGCAAGTACCAAAGTGGTTATGGAAACTGCAAGGACTGGGGTATGTAGACTTTTCTCGGAATTCATTTAGTGGTTTCGATGGACCACCAGATGTTATTCAGAGAAACGCAGTATATATGCTTGATATAAGTTCAAACACTTTCAAGGATCCATTTCCTTTGTTACCATCATCCATTATATATTTTTTAGCCTCTGATAATCAGTTTTCGGGTGAGATTCCGACGACGATATGCGAACTGGTCTCTCTTGATAAACTTATTTTATCCAACAACAACTTCAGCGGTTCTATACCTCGGTGTTTTGAGAATTTCAATACCAAGCTTTCGATCTTGCATCTCCAAAATAACAGCCTCTCTGGTAAGTTTCCGGAGGAATCTGTTAGCGTTGGCTTGGTTTCGCTTGATGTTGGCCGCAACAAGTTATCTGGAGAACTTCCCAAGTCTCTGATCAACTGCACTCGCCTCGAGCTTCTAAACGTTGAAGAAAACATGTTCAACGACACGTTTCCTTTTTGGTTGAGATCGTTGCCTGGTCTGCAGTTTCTTGTCCTTCGTTCTAACGAGTTCCACGGGCCGATATATTCTCCAGAGGGTTCTATGAGTTTCCCAAAGCTGAGGATCTTTGACATATCTAAAAACCTCTTTACTGGAGCCTTGCCATCGGATTACTTTGCTGGTTGGAGTGAAATGTCATCGGGTGTATACACTCCGGATAACAGGCAGAAAAGGTTTATAGGAGTTAGCTTTTCAAACTATAGTAACTCGGTGGTTCTGACTAACAAAGGTTCAAAGATGGAATTGCTTGGTATTAGTTTCAATATCTACAAAATCATCGATGTCTCGGGGAACAGATTCGAAGGAGAGATCCCTAGATCCATCAGTTTACTCAAGGAACTGAATGTGCTCAACATGTCAAACAACGCTTTCACTGGCCATATTCCACCATCTTTGTCCAACTTGACCAATCTCCAATCACTAGATCTATCCATAAACAGATTATCCGGAAAAATCCCACAAGAGCTCGGGAAACTCACATTTCTGGCGTGGATGAACTTCTCTCACAACATGCTGGAAGGTTCAATACCACAAGGCACTCAGATTCAAAGCCAGAATAGCTCTTCATTCGTACATAATCTCGGGCTATGCGGTGCTCCTCTCCAAAAGACCTGCAGTGGAGGAGGAGAAGAAGACACAAGAAAGGAAGATGAAGAGGATAAAGAAAGTTACCAAGTATTGAGCGGGATTGTGGCTGCAATAGCTTATGTGCCTGGTGTACTTTGTGGATTGGTCATCGGCTATATTCTGATTTCATATAAGACAAGACTGGTTCAAGAAGGTATTTAACTATATTGCTTAATATAAGCATCAGTTGTCTGATGATATCTACTATTGTAAGATCGTAAAGAATGCTCTTTCGTTGTATTGTTTTACAACTCTTATTTGTGAGAATCAAGCTATAAAAACTTGTCATTTTGTAAACACGACATACACAAGCATTGACAGCAACAACTCGTAAATAAGAAATGCACAAAAGGGAAGAAGATCAAGTCTAGCGGATGCTTACGAACCACCTCAGCTATAAACAGTCACATCAACTCCCCAAAACAGACAAACAGAGAGGATGATGTGTGGACTCTGAAATGACAGCCTTAAAAAGATTTGTCCGAACTGCTAATTGGACGAAGCCGCTAACAATAGAACAAAAACATTCAAAATTGATATTAAACAAAAATAATAAATATTTTTTTCATTCCTTTAATTTTATTCCTTTTCTACTCATTCCTATTCTTATTTTAATGATTAACAGTCCGTTGAAAAAATTCTTAGGTAATACAATAAAGTATATATGTTAATTTACTTATTACTAATTATTTAAATTGAAAGTTCATTTAAGTAGAAGAGTTTGATCCATGCGATTGATCCACTTTGTAATTGATTAAGTCTAAAGTTGGCATATAGATCTTTGCTAGATATTCTAAAATTGATGAAGATATGATAATCCACTTAGCACCGGTTAGTTTTTAATCGAAATCCCATCTAATGAGCACCAAAGCTGTTGATAAACCTGATCAGAAGCTGGACAATTATGTTCATATGAACATCGACTAGTTTGGTCGGCGAAAAGCGGTGTCGACTTTTGGGAAATTAGCGAAAGAAACTTTAAGCCCAAATTAATACAAATTGGGCCTTTGTGGAATGTAGAGAGGGTTCACATGATAATAAATAAAATAAAATCTTTTAATCTTTATACGAAATCGCAGATTTAACTCGTTCTCCAATCAGATGTCATTTCTCAGGAAGGGTTCTATCTATTGCATTGAGATTTGTCTTCCTCTGCTCGCTGTAACTTTCTCGGGAAAAATTTCACACCATCCACGTTTCACAAACGAAAGGTGAGTCCTTTTTGTTCTATCTTTCTGCGATTCCTTGCTTCCTTTGGTGCTTATGGGTTTAATCATCTCTCTTTCTTAGTTCATCAAATTAATCGCTCTCTGTTTTTTTTTTTTTTTGAAGAGTGGATTTACCTACTTGACTCCACTTGAAGAAGATATGCAAACATTTAGTCAGCTAGGACCGTCGGAGATTTTCTTCATCGCTAGAAGACACAACCCCTGTACGAGGTTAGTTATTATTATTACAGCTCCACTTGATCTGGGGTTGACAAATAATGCAATCTGGATTATAAAATATGAACTGTTCATCTTGTTTGATTCGAAATGTTTTCAATTGCATTCGGTTTTAGTAATTGCAGGGCACAGCTTTGGTTCACAGGAAGACTCCATTTCCGACAAGAATCATTTGGTCAGTGAGTGGTCAAAATGATAACAAATCTTATCTTCTTTTTTTGCTTCAATTTAAAAAAAAAAAACAATCTGGATGTGGTTTATATAGGCTTTCGTTTAAAGAACAGAGCCGTCGAGTACAGCGCGAGACCCGTGCCACCAAACCTGATCGCAGCAGAGAAAGAAGAAGCCAAAGCCGTCCTAACCCTCTTCTTCAAGAAGCAAGGTCTCAGCAACAGCGTCTCCGTCAGGATCATCAACAGATCCGACCTCTTCATCGACCATCTAGTCTCCAGACTCCACTCCGTCCACAAATCCCGTTACCTCGTGGGAAGAGAGCTCACCACGCTCGAGATACGAGACTCTCTCATCCCGTACCTCGAGCAACTCCACGAACAACACGGCGATCTCCTCTCCGACCTCGTCGTCAGCTTCCCCGATCCACCACCACCACCTTCTGAAGACAGACCAGCTTCTTCTTCTTCATCTTCAGCTCCACTCACACCGCCTCCTCGTGGTCTCGCTGCAGCAGACACTCGGAAGCTGAGAGCCGTCTCTCGCGTCAGCGAGCTCGACACGGAAGGCGCGTTACGTCCTCAGACGCTCTACCTTCTCGACCTCGGTCTGAACCTCGAGCAGATCAAAACCATCACCCGAAAATTCGCTGCCTTCCCTTACTACAGCCTCGAGGGGAAGATCAAACCGGTCGTGGAGTTTCTCCTAGACCTCGGGATCCCGAAGTCAGACATCCCCACGATCCTCTGCAAACGGCCGCAGATCTGTGGGATCAGCTTAACGGACAACCTCAAACCTACGATGGCGTTTTTGGAGACGTTAGGCATTGACAAGAACCAGTGGGCGAAGATCATCTACCGTTTCCCTGCTATCTTAACTTACAGCAGACAGAAACTCATCTCCACGGTCGAGTTCTTAACCGGAACCGGTTTATCAGAAGAACAGATCGGGAAGATCTTGACTCGGTGTCCCAACATCATGTCTTACAGCGTGGAAGACAAGCTACGACCGACGATGGAGTACTTTGAGTCTCTAAACGTCGACGTTGCGGTTCTCCTTCATCGGTGTCCACAGACGTTTGGTTTGAGCATTGAGACGAATCTCAAGCCGGTGACTGAGTTCTTCCTCGAGAAAGGTTACGGGTTAGACGAGATCGGGGTCATGATCTCTAGGTACGGAGCTTTGTATACTTTCAGCTTGAGGGAGAATCTGATGCCGAAGTGGGATTACTTTCAGACGATGGATTATCCCAACTCGGAGCTGGTGAAGTTTCCGCAGTTTTTCGGGTATAGTCTTCAGGAGAGGATCAAGCCGAGGTACGAGCTGGTGAAGAGAAGTGGTGTGAGGCTGTTGTTGAATCAGGTTTTGTCCTTGTCGGGAGTTGAGTTCGAGAAAGTTGTTAAGAAGAAGATGATGAAGAAACTTTTGTCTGATCATCATCAGAAAAGTAGTAGCGAGCTGTTGTGAAGCTTGTTTTTAGTTTTAGAGCAATAAGGAGAGAGTACTAATGATCGAAAGTGATAAAACCAAATTGTAATATTTAGCTCGTTATTCATCAGTGACATCCTTTTGTCATGTTCTTCACTTTTCGGAACTGCATGTAACCCAGTATCAGCTGAAACTCAAGCTATGATATATCATTCCGATTTCAACCTGAAACACCATCTACAATCTCATATTGATTGCAGCCCAAGGACTCATGCTATCTATTAAATTTTTGTTGGCAGTGAAAACTACAAAAACAATTATTTTAACTGTGTAATAGTTTTGAAAAAGTATTACATTTTTCATGTAAATGACAAATCAAACAAACACTATTTATCTTACCGTAAATTTATATTTACTTTTTATATCAAGTCCATTGCATTATACATTAACACAAGATTTACTACTGTAAAATATAGCTAACTGGATCAAGTAGATTGACAAAAAAAAAATTAGACCAAGTAGAAAATAAATCTAAACAAATAAAATATTACTTAACATTAGTTAAATTTCTTATATTTATTTTATTATCATAGTATCTAACAAAAGCTATTTGATATTAGTTAAAGCTCATAAAATATTAATGATCATTAAATTTTAAGTCTCAGTTTTATAAAATTCCATATTTATTTTAAAATAATTAAATATTTTCAATAACGTTTAAGCATACAGTATCTATATAATTATACATTAATTTTAAAAAATCAAAATTAAATAGTGAATCGAAAAAATACTTTTTAAACATTATTTCTAGATTTTCTAAGAAATTGTAAAGGTTCTCTAACAATTCCCTCGTAATTTTGAAGGACCTCTTGCAATTCTCCAGCAAAACCAAATTTCACAGCATTAATTATAATTTTTCCGAAATACATAACATCTAAATGCTATAATCTCTTTTGCAAATAAAATTCAATTAACTTTTTTCCAAAGTATTTAGTGAAATACTAAGACCGAAATCTTCTAAAGAAACCTCAAATGAAGTCTGGAAAAATTTTTTTTTCTTTCTCGTGGACCAATTTTTTCTTCATTAACTCTCTATTTTTTTACCAACTTTCATTTATTAAATGCGTTGATTTGGATTTAGAAAAGATTTTGACAAAGATGCTAAACATGTCGTGTGGACAAAAACCTTAGTTACACTACACACATCAAGTGTTTGCTTTTATTAAATGTTAATGGGCTGTATCATGGGCGTCTACATTTCAGCTAACTAAGAATTTTAAAAAGAATATAATTGAGTTCTAAAAATATTTTCTAAATCCATTGTACTTGCAAGATTTTTCTTTGGTTCCGCATTACTTGAACTTCTGACTTTCTTTTTTCGGGTAGGTTCTATTTATATTTTCCAAACTATTAATCCTATTAATGGTTGTCATGATCTTTTCGTAGCTGTTCCATGTCAGTACTTTTGCTTTTATTTCTGTTGATAAGCTTGAGGTTGCTTGATCCTGAAGTTATCTAAATTACTACTTGGTGTTGGTTTTGTGAAATAAGGAAAGTCCTTGTGTTTATCTAATTACCTTTGATTAGTAGGTCTAGGACTTTTACGGTGATATATATATGCTCAGATATGTCGATGGATTGACATACCTTTTGTGATTTGATCTTGAGAGCTATTGATTAAGTTGTATTGTGAACTTTGATTATTTGAATAAGAGAAGGACTTCTTGTTCTAAGTTTCTTGTGTCTCTATATTTGGTATCAGAGCCAGATAAAAGGCAGAAGCATAATCAGCAAACGAATACACAAACGCCATCATGAATGACGTTAAAGATGGAGTCGGGTTCAACAACAAAGAAGCAAGCTCCTCTACTGTAAAGCTTCCGATGTTGAATGTTACAAACTACACAGTGTGGGCCATGAAGATGACGATGGCACTTAAAGTCAATAAAGTGTGGGAGGCAATAGAACCTGGGAGCAAATCTGAAGATAAAAATAATTTAGCTATTGCTCTGTTATTCCAGTCAATACCAGAGGCGCTAACGTTACAAATCGGAATCCTTGACACAGCAAAAGAACTTTGGGATGCCATCAAAGCACGCCATGTTGGAGCTGAACGAGTAAGGGAAGCGAGATTACAAACACTAATGGCCGAATTTGATCGCCTCAAGATGAAAGATGGAGATACAATTGATATGTTTGCTGGTAAGATGGCCGAGATTTCTTCGAAATCTGCGTCACTAGGGGAGATAATAGAAGAACCGAAGCTCGTTAAGAAGTTCTTGAAAATCTTGCCAAGAAAGAAATACATTCATATTGTCGCTTCTCTTGAGCAACTTCTTGATCTCAATGCAACAAGCTTCGTGGATATTGTGGGGAGGTTAAAAGCATACGAAGAGAGGATAGCTGAAGAAGATGAGGATGCGTGTGATGAACCTGGAAAGTTAATGTATGCAAACTCAGAGTCAAGTCAAGAAAACTATGGCAACAACTATAATACACGAGGACGAGGACGAGGTGGTCGTTCAAACTGGCGAGGAAGAGGTCGAGGTCGCTATAATTCGTTTCAACAACAGAGAGAAGCATATCGACAGGGTGGCAGAGATATCTCTCATATTACGTGTTTCAAGTGCGATAAACAAGGACACTACGCCAATGATTGTCCAGATAAGTTGTTGAAACTTCAAGAGACCGAGACCACAGAAGCAAAGAATGAAGGCACAGAAGAAGCCGATGTGTTGATGATGAATGAAGTGGTTTATCTAAACGAAAAGAAGGTTAATCCGAGCAAGTTTGAGGCTGATACAGATACAAGTGATGTATGGTATCTTGACAATGGCGCCAGCAAACACATGAGTGGAAATCGATCATTCTTTTATGAACTCGACAACACCATCACCGGAAAGGTGAGGTTTGGAGACGACTCTCGAATTGATATAGTAGGGAAAGGTTCAGTTCGCTTTATAGTCAACGGAGGTGAAAAGAAAATCCTAAAGGATGTGTACTACATTCCATCCCTACGCAGCAATATTGTTAGCTTGGGTCAAGCTACGGAAGGAGGGTGTGAAATACGTATGAAGGACGATGTGCTAAGCCTTCTTGATCGTCACGGACATCTCATGGTAAGAACAAACAGATCGAAGAATCGTCTGTACAAGGTGATATTGCAGGTCGATCAAGTTCAATGTCTGCAAGTGAAGACCTGCAACGACTATTCTACCTGGCACGCACGACTTGGCCACATTAACAGAGAAACGATGAAGATGATGGTGAGTAAGGAACTCGTTGAAGGCATACCCGATATTGGTCACAACACAGAGACTTGTGTCTCGTGTCTGCGAGGAAAACAAACTAGGAAACCTTTTCCTCAAGCAACTTCATACAGGGCGTCTAAACTTCTTGAACTCGTACACGCAGATCTTTGTGGACCTATTACACCGTCAACTCCAGCCCACAAAAGATACGCGTTTGTTCTTATTGACGATCACTCCCGATACATGTGGACAATTCTTTTGACAGAAAAGAGTGAAGCCTTTGAGAAGTTTAAGATTTTTAAAAATCTTGTGGAGCAAGAAACACATGAAAAAATAAAGACTCTACGAACTGATAGAGGCGGCGAGTTTGTATCTCTTGAGTTCCAGTCTTATTGCGAAAAATATGGGATCAAACGTCATCTAACTGCGCCATATTCACCCCAACAGAACGGAGTGGTAGAACGACGCAATCGAACACTCCTAGAAATGACCAGGAGCATGTTAAAGCATATGAACATGCCAAATTATCTCTGGGGCGAAGCTATGAGACATGCCACTTACCTGATCAATAGAGTTGCGACAAGGTCTTTATTGAATCAAACGCCATACGAAGCTTTGAGGAGTCGGAAACCAAATCTTTCTCACTTGAAAGTATTTGGCTGTGTGTGTTATGCAAGGACAGAAGCTGCAGGAAGAAGGAAACTCGATGATAGGTCCAGGACACTGGTTCACTTGGGAACAGAACCTGGGTCAAAATCTTATCGACTACTTGACACAGCAAGCAAACGTATAGTTGTGAGCCGAGACGTCATCTTTGACGAAGGAAAAGAGTGGAGTTGGACAGAGAAGAATGATGGAGAAGCTGGAGAATTTGCGGTTAACTTGAGACAATTGAGCAGTGAACCCGTGGAGGATGAAACGACGGATATCGAAGTGGATAATAACAACGACAGTGATGAAGATGAAGACGACAAAAGTAGTGAAGATGAGGAACAGCCGCAAGCCCAGGTTAGACGATCAACAAGAACCTCAACAAGACCTGCTTACCTTGAAGATTACATAACTCTCGCGGAGATAGATAGCGAACGCCTGTTAATGATCGTCAACGATGAGCCATGGGATTTCAATGACGCCAAGGAACTAAAGGTCTGGATTGATGCCTGCAAAGATGAGATTTCTTCGATCGAGAAGAATAACACCTGGGAACTTGTTGAACTACCTGCAGGAGTAAAACCAATAGGCTTGAAGTGGATTTTTAAAATAATACGCTACCTATTACACACTCGACCGGACATGTCCTTCAGTGTTGGTGTGCTTAGCCGTTACATGCAAGATCCTAGAGTCTCTCATGGAGCTGCATTAAAGCAGGTCCTTAGATATCTGCGTGGTACCTGCTCTCTTGGTCTGTATTACTCGCGAGGTAAAAATCTAAAGCTGATGGGGTATAGCGATAGTTCTCATAAAGTGGATGAAGATGACGGAAAAAGCACGACTGGTCACATATTCTACCTTGGTACCAGTCCTATTACGTGGTGTTCAATGAAGCAAGAAGTTGTGGCTCTTTCATCCTGTGAAGCCGAGTTCATGGCTGCAACAGAGGCAGCCAAACAAGCAATATGGTTACAAGAGCTCTTGAGTGAGGCAATAGGAGAAGATAATAAACGTGTGGTCATTAAGGTCGACAATAAGTCCGCAATAGCCCTGTCTAAAAACCCTGTGTTCCATGGCAGAAGTAAACACATATATAGAAGATACCATTTTATCCGTGAATGTGTCGAAAAGGAGCTTGTTGAAGTTGAGCATGTTCCGGGAAGCGAACAGAAAGCAGACATCCTCACCAAATCACTTGGAAGAATCAAATTCAAGGAGATGAGGAACCTGATTGGAGTTCAAGATGTGAGTGAAAATCGGTTCAAGCTTAAGGGGGAGAATGTTGATAAGCTTGAGGTTGCTTGATCCTGAAGTTATCTAAATTACTAATTGGTGTTGGTTTTGTGAAATAAGGAAAGTCCTTGTGTTTATCTAATTACCTTTGATTAGTAGGTCTAGGACTTTTACGGTGATATATATATGCTCAGATATGTCGATGGATTGACATACCTTTTGTGATTTGATCTTGAGAGCTATTGATTAAGTTGTATTGTGAACTTTGATTATTTGAATAAGAGAAGGACTTCTTGTTCTAAGTTTCTTGTGTCTCTATAATTTCTATAACGGGTCGTAGATTAGAGAAGTTAATGAAGCCTCTCAGATCTCAAAATTACCTTCTTTTTCTCAGATTTTATTTATATACTTATTTAATATCTTATTATATGAGTTTTATTCTGTTTATCAATTTCTGTAAGCTCTCTGATTTGAATAAGGAATAATTGACTATAAGGATCTGCACTTTTGAAAAAATCAAAGTAGAAATGTGGGTGTTGTTGCCTACCCAAGCAACGTTATTTATATTTTCTTATTAATATCTGATTCACCTAGAAAACTATGTATTATATATTAGTTCAGAAATTCTTTTTTCAGAAATTCTTATCTATTTAGCAACTTTCACATTTACTAAGTAAAAGAATTTAAACACGCAAGTGAAAAGAAAAAGTTAAAACAAAAGAGCCAAAGTCAGTCTACACTGTACACCAAACACAAGTTTTGTAAAAGATCTTTAGTCTAGTAATAATGAGTAAAGAGTAATGTCGTCTTTACGTGCTGTTTCTTTCTATCATTATGAATTTAAATCAGAAACTCTGTCTCAGGCCATATACTATTTCAATAAGGAAAAGAAAAAGATACTATTGTAATTACCTTTAGATGGAAAAATCATAATAATGAAAATAAATAATAAAAAGAAGTTATGGAAGAAAAAGAAGGAAAAGGAAAATAAAAGGAAGAGGACCACATTTCACCAAATATTCGGGGTCTGATGTCAATGCGGATAAGTCTATGCATTTATGTGTCCTAAATGTAAAGAAACAGATAATTTTATATGCTATCATCGCAGATTTTAATATCATCTGTAGTATGAATTTTAAAACGTCTTACACTAAGATCATATAGACTTACTCATCTGTAATATGAATTTTTACTATCATCATATCTTTTTCATGTCATATTTTCCCCTCACGGCTAAAGTAGTGAAATGTGGTCCTCTTCCTTTATTTTACTTTTTTTTTTGTTACTCTTCTTTGTACTTCCATACTTCTTTTGTAGAATCTTTTCATTATAAGTAAATATGTCCACTTGTTCCAAAAAAAAAAAAAAAAAAAAAAAAAAAAAAAAAGTAAATATGTCCACTATATAAAAAAGTTATTTAATCAACATTTCTTTTAATCAAGTAAAATTTATATAGTTTGATAACTTATAACTGAAAACACAGTGCTCTTTTTCTTAAATTACTGGTGTATATGTATCTTGTAAAGTGTTATATCTTATTTTTTCGTCGATTTAAATTTAAACTGATAGGCATGTGAACTGTGAATAACAGAACAAGCCCATGATCATGAGGTCCATGCGCCACACAAAGTAATCACACCATATTGGCTCTTTGTATATAGAAAACTCTTGTATATATTGAATTTTAGGTCAATAATGTTAGTAAGACTTTAGGCATGTCAATGTAGATGTAGATAGGTCTCTTTACCATTAGGCTCGTCATCTTGCAGGTTGGTCCCCAAACATTAACACGTTATTTAATCCCTACATGTCTTGATTACAAATATTCTAGGATTTTTTATAAAATGTTTTTTAATCTTCAAACAAAATGTCGTCAAGAAGACTGAGAACTATTAATGATGTTAAGAGTAGCTGCTACATGTTTATCAAGAAAATATTTATATACTTAATACTTCTATGGTTAGGTTAACTGATTGGGTGAAAGTAAGACAAACAGAGTAGACATTCAGGAAAGCAATCTCCATATGCCCAACAACTAATGTATGAATATAAAAGACATCTAAGTACTTCATTAATACATATCCATTGTCTATAGACTATAATGTACAAGATAAGTCTTATAAGGAAATCAAAGAAGATCCAATAAAATAGTAACACTAACAATATCACGAGTTGGTTGTGCGTAAATCTCTATCCGTCCGATTCTCACAACGTCACAATACAAAAACTCAGGTAACTAAAAAGCAATCAAACAATGTGAGAAGAGACTAAACGGATGTTCTTCTGGTTTAGATGACTCGAGTGTTATGGTCCTTATGGTGTAGAACTGGACAGATTATGCAATTGATTATTGATATATATGCGTATATATCTCTCTTTTACAAACATTTTGTTGATGATGATACTCGTTCAAAGCTAATGCTTATAATCATCATACCAATATCAAAGACATTCATTTACGTATGGATAAATGTAGGAGGGAAATTTACTAAACTATATCATAATATTTAAAAGGGTTAATAATGATGTTGAAACATTGATGATAATGTGAGTTTACATATTCGATGGGAATATTTTTCTTTTTTTTTTGCATTTTCTACTCTCAGATATAATGGCAAATCCTGAAATCCCTGATAAAGACTGGTATAGTATTAAGAAAAGAAAAGAGGGTCCACAGCTTCTGAAATTATTGTAACCGTTCTTACCCACTTCATGCGACCTAGAATTATTGCAATTAAATAATTTAGAGAATGTAAAATGCTTGTGTTTCCAAAAATAATAATATAATTAGACTCTGTATTGTGTAATGTGACATCAAAAATAATAAAAGAATTATATTGTCACATAATGGATTACTTGGTGCCCCCACATGAATGATTGCAATACATTTTCATATCGATCGGTATGGTTTAACCGTTTACAAGAGAACTAATTTTGAATCACAGCACCACATCTTTATGGAAACAAAGTTAGGTCCATGTAGAAAGTTGGTCTCTAGCTTCAACTAAATTTTATTTTCTAACCAAACGAGAAGGAACAAAGAACATAATCTTTCCATTTTAAAGATCAACAGAACATTGCATAGTTAGCTTGTAAAACAAAACAGGTTTTAATTTTGTTTAGTTTAGTCTAGTTTGATTTAGTTTACAATGAGACAAACTTTCGGTGTAAATACTGAAGAAACATTTTATCAAAAAAACTACTGAAGAAACATTTTTCAACAGAAAATATATATTGAAGAAACATACATGTGTATGAAGTTTAAGAATTAATAGAGACAAAAATAACATGCTTCAAATCATAAATCAATTAAAAGATTATGCTAATATAGATTTGGCAGAACTATTTAGAAAATCGAAATACATATATTTCTACGAATACTGGATCATTCTATTTTATTTCTTTTATGGGTTTAAGTAGAAATTCAAGTTTGGTTCTTTTTTTTGCTTAATTTTGTTTGTATCTACATTATATCTGCTCTATTTATTTATATATAAACAAAACATACATGATGCAGCAAAATAAATTCATATCACTGACATAAGAAATTATATCATGACTACAAGAACAAGTAGATAATCTAAAATAGTAATAAAACAAAAGAAAATACAGTAAGGGAATATCACACTGTTGAAACGAACAGCTCTTGCACTCCACGGCTATCAAGAAGAAAAACCTTTAGCTTCTTCTTTCTTCCCCAATGCTGCCGTCATCGTAAAAAAAAATAATTAATATAAATTCTGATAACCTGCACTCTATTTTATTACATTGTTTCTGACACTGATAAATGCTTTGTTTTCTTATTCCACTAATAAATTTGATTACAGTGTTCATGAAAATATGTGATTTAGAGTAGTCATAAATCTTCTGTTCCTTTTGCACCAACATGTTCTTAAACAAAGGCCACATATTATTTTCCTAAAAGGTTAAAACAATTTCAAGAACCTAAAAAGACAAAATGTTTAACTGCAGTTGTCTTAATCGTCTGGAGTTTCCCAGTTACAATTTAACAACAAAATAATTGTATTTTAAAATGATTATTTGTTTCTAAGATAATTAATTATCATCAAGTGTGTTATATACCTTATGGTCTTACTCTTTCTTGAGATTTATATCTTTTACTAATTTTCTGTTTTTCAATCTCAAACGAAACTTACGCTTTGATTGCTGAACTTGCAAATCTCCTATTTTCTGCCTCCATATAAACTGTGATACATACAGCATTGAAGACTAGTTGATTTTCGGAGGTAAAATACAAAATATATTGGCCAGAATATTCCAAAATGACTTGAAGCAAGCAAAATAGATGTTCGACCATTGCATCTATTCCGCCAATGTTTAGTTGGTTTATATAGGATGAATCAATTAACAATATATAAGTTTTATACTTGGAAGTAGTAAACAAGTTGAAAATGTAATGTTATCTGTTGGATGGACACACATGACACTGAATCTGACTACAAAATTGGTAAGATATTTCTCCAAAAACAGTAAGATAGATATATACGTATTGTGTTGCCGATTCAAGCGTTATTTGTTACAAGTGCTACTCCAGCTTTCTGTGTATGTATTGCTTTCGATTACATATGGTCAGGGCTGAACACACCATGTATTCAAAAAGTTTTTTGCTACAGACCCCTGATAAATATAGTTATTTTGAAGTCCCTAATTACAAAATATTAGTTGCAATCTAGTGGTTAAGCGATATGTGTTTGTGAGCAAAAGAGCCCGAGTTTTATTTATGATTCTCTATATATATATACATTTTGTTTTTTTGAGATTTGTCTTAGGTCTCATTTGACGCACGCCTATGCTTATGGTGTTGATAAAGCTATGTTCTCGAAGATTTTTTTTTCTTTTGGTTGCAAGTAGTAGTAGTTCATGTGGTGTTCATTACGATTTTACAAAAGGCTCTTAATACTTAATCATGAAAAATATATTAGACAAAAATCCATAGCGGATAAAGCACACATAAATATAATTATTTGTTTGAGTAAAAGTATAATCTACAAAGTAGAATGTAGTGTATTTTTCTTTGTTATAAAACTCTTTTCAAACAATATATTGGCTGTTTTTGTTTATTCCACTAACATCAATGTAGCTTTCCATTCAGTTAAATGCAATATAAATGAAGAAAAGAGATTTATGCTTATTTTAAGGGATGAAGATCTGATTTGAAACCTGGTTTGTCTAAAAGCTTAAGTATTTTGATATAAAATCGTTTCTCATATAATTCAATAAAAATGTATAACTCGTAATAACCCCCTTGAAAATGGAAAAGAGAGAGTTAGAGGTCAAAAAGAGAAAAAAAAAGATATTCTATGTTATATTTTTATATGATTTTCTCTCGTTTTTTTTTTGTTTTCTTTATTTGGCAACTTTTCTCGTGTTTCTTATCTTAACTAGGAAAATTAGGAAAATTAGAAAAATTCAAAATCTTTTCTAGGGATTCTCCTTGAACAGTAAAGCTAATCCCGTGACGACCTTGGCTTCTCTCTCCACCGCCTCTGCCACGTCATCATCTCCGGCGACCGACTCAAGAGGAGAGGAAGAAGAATTCACCGACGCCAAAAACTTCTCCTCGAAACTCAGCTCAATCTGCGAACGATCTATCTCCGTTTCAGCCACGACGGCGGGCGAAACCATCGGCTCCGGGGCGTTATCGCCGGAGCTCCGTGTATACGGAGACAGCCACTTAGCTCGCATGTAATCGGCTTTCCTCCACGGCGGAAAATGCATACCTTTCTTCTTCAAGCTCTGCCTCGCCGCCTCCGAAACCATCGAAACGATCTGACTAATCCGGTCAGGTTTCCCGACGAAGACGAACGGTAGCGACTGAAGCAACGCCTTGTAAGCATTCGTCTGCCGCGCGATCTCGAACTCCGATCGAAAATCCACATCGATCAAAAGCCTCTCACGGTTCACGATCACGTCGATGTACTCGTACTCGCCTGAAATTTAGAAAAATTCAGAAATCAATTTTCACGAGAATCAAACAAGTTGTAGAAGAGAAAGCAAAACCGGTTTATAGAGATTGTACCGGCCGGTATAGAGCGAGTTTTATCCCATTTCGATATACAGATTGAGGAGTCATAACCGAGAGACGAGAGTCCATCAACGACAAGCTTCCTCAAATCATCTTTTCGTTTGACTGATTTGTTCTTCTCAAGAATCTTCGCTGCATCAGCTAACAGATTCATCTCGACGACGCTCGCGCATGGTATCAAGCTCTATCAAGATCCATGGATGATTCGTTAAAAACTTAGAACTAAATTTTGGTTGCAAAGATCGAGATGAGAGAGGTTTACGTTACCTTGAAATGGTCATACGCGTCGTTGAAAGACTCGACGGAGTAACCGAACAGATCGAATTCATCGTCGGAGCTATCGTCGTTGTTCCCGTTGAAACAATTGCAGCGATTCCGTCCGTTTTTAGCTTGCTTCTCGCTGCTCTCCTCCATGTAGCTCTGAACCATCTTCGCTAAAACGACGGAGCTCGGCTCGAACTCGGAGACGACTCCATCTCGCTCTCGCTCTCGGCCGTGTTGTTGAGCTTCGATGAGAGGTTTATCTGAGTTTGAGCTTCTCAGAACATTCGTAAACGGTCGATCTAAGAGACGCTTGAGGCGAGACTTGAGCACTGGTTTAGCTGAGTCTCTACTCGCCGGAAAATCTGTTTCAGTCGGCTGGATCTTCATCGGAAACGGTGTCGTACAGATCGAATCAAAGCTTAGAGAAACAGTTTAATTCAAAAATTTCTAGAAGACGAAACGAAGCAAAGAGAAGGAAAACAAAAAATCTAAGAGACGGAAACGGAGTTTGTTAACGGCGACGAGTTTCACGGAACACATGACGGCAATTGTCGGAAACAGAGGTAAAAAGTAACCGGAATATTCATTTCTCCGGCGAGAATCAAATCGCCAACTATAGTAATATTTTTTTCTTCTGGTTACGGTAAAGCCAGATTGGTTGATTATATAGGTGCACAGAGATAGACGAAGCTGAAGAGTCCAAAGAAGAAAAGGTGTGACTAGACGCGATGATGCCACGTCATATTTAATTACGTGATATCTTTTCGTCAAAATTATTATTACGTGATATATTTTAAATTTACCGTTTAACCCTCTTAGTGGGACGGTGTGGTTTGTTTTTTACTGATCTTTAGTAATTGCGGTAGATCCTTTTTAGGGGAAAAACTGTCAGTAAGTAAAATCGTAATGATGGGATTACGATTTTATCCTCGCCAGTCTTCCACTACTGTGGCGTGGAATATCGGGCATATCCCTATCACAGTCATCTTCGGGATTTTCGGGAAATGTTAACTTAAAATAAATTGTAATTAATTAGAAGATTTAATATATTCACAGCTATTTTGCAGGAAAATTAGATGACACTTAGCCAGTATAAGCGTACCACGTAGCGAAGGACGCTCTTTTACTCCTTTGTTCTTGAACTGCAAACATAAAATGCTTTTAATAAGCTGTTTGGACGATCCACTAATGGCAAAATGAATAAAGACTTGCACGGTCCACTTATTAGTTTCATGCGTTTGTCAACATGGGAATTGGATGGTTATTTTCATTTTCTTTGAAGATTTCTTTATTTAAGAAATGATTTAAACGCAATAATTAAAGTGTGAAACGAGCAAGAAAGAGTTATTATTTTGTATAGAAATGATGGAAAGTCCAAATTCAGTAAATACTTGAGTGGAAGATATGATGAGTTCCTTTTTCAGTTTTTTTTTTAAAAAACCCATTATTTTAAATATTTCCTCTAGATACAAATGTTTGAAGTTTAAAGTATTTTATACATATTAAAAATAATAAATATATTATTTTATTTGTCACTTTGTGGTTTTGCCAGTAATTTATTTTTATTTTTATTTTATTTGATATTTTAGTTAAGAACAGGTGTATTACACTTTAAAATATCATTTTTCAAATACAATAACAAAATCTAAAATATCAATCATTCGTATTAGAAGAAGTAGTAACTATAATAAATCGATATACAATTAATTATTACTTTTGTTGAAATGTATATATTATTAGACAGCAAAAGAAAAAAAATACTTATAAGAAGATGTACAAAAATTATTCTTTAGCAACTACAAATATTTTAGTTATTTTAAAGACAATATAAAAATCAGTATTTAAAAACCAATTTTTTCTATTACAGATTTAGATAAATATTTGGAATATTCGATTTGGATTTTGGTTCAAATTTTAATTGATTTTTACTTTAGTTTTTTAAGTTTATAAAATTTATCTATTGTATATGATAATTGGATATAAAATATCTTGGTTGTCAGTTTTAACCAAAACTATAACTATATTTAGCTTTATAAAACCTTGTGAATTTCAATTTCTGTCTTGTAAAAATACTAATAACATTATTGTAATTTCAAATAAATAAGAGTAGTAGAAAGAAAATTTTCATTACAAAATGGAAAGTCCCATTTTAATTAAGATAAAGCGCATTTGACTTTTGTTTATTGACCAAGACTTGTAGATTAACACATTTAAATTTTGTTTGCCTTGTTTAACAGTTTTTTAAACGTTTTGTTCAACATGAAAATCTAAAAACATGCACAAATTGAAAAATGTGTTGAAAAGAAGATCATTAATTTCATAAACTCCATCCGAACCCTTAAAGGAGCTTGTAAACGCCGCACTGTACCCAAATTGGTTTGTTCAATTTTCATTGGCTGACTTTAACCAGTTTAGCCAAAATCAAAGCGTTCAAATGATTTTGATAAAACAGATACTAGAAGGTTTCATCGTCTAAACTATAGCTATTTTTAGAAGATAGTTTGAAATTAACATATCCTTCAAACTTTAACTCTAGTAACTGAATCACTGCAACTAGTTAGTTTATCTTCGTTAGAAGTAAGACTGATCCTAAAATAAATGTTATGAAACACAACCTTAGCCTTAGACCAAGCGCATTGGAGCTTCAAGAGTAAAGTTCACACGCTTATCGAGAGAAAAAAATATTAAACTAATTGAAGTTTAACCCGTCTCTCTGCGTTCCTTCCTTATGAACTCGGTTCACTACTGTTAAGCGGGTTCCACGTTACGTGGCGACCTGCAATTGGTCTTTTTTTTTTTTTCTTTAAAGAAAATCAAACGAAAAAAATAATAATAATAATAATAAAAAATTACAATTATGAACCCCACAAGGGGTTTACCGATGCGCATGCCCTTAGGTGCTAAATTTTATATAAAAATCTAAGGCATATCTTATTGTTAGACATTCAACTACATAAGGCCTGGTCTGATTACAAGAACGAGACACGATAATCTTGACCGTTTAATTACTTTTGTTCTCTACTTCTATTCAGAGAAACGAAAAAGTTTAAAGCAAATTAAAAAGTATAAAAGGAAAAGTAAATGAGATATAAAAAAAGTAAAACGAATAAAATTATTTTGGTAATCAAGGTTGTGGACACGTGTAGGAATCAAGTGGAATAGAAGGTAAAAGAAAGAAGAGAGGAGCCTTCCTTTGTACGTATGTCCGTAATTATCCCAACGGCTGGTGAATTAAAGGACAACCTTTACTCCCCCTCTGGAGTCTTGTACCATTCATTTATTTGTTTCCTTATCCCCAGCTATCACTGTTTTATACCACTCGAAACTCTAACTAACCCTTCGTATATGATACTCCCTCTGTTTCTGAAAGATAGATTTTTTAGTGTTTTTACACATATTAAAAAAATACATTAAATCACTATAATAAATTTATCGTTTTCTATAATTTTCAATTTTCAACAACTTTTAGCCAATAATAATCTAATAAAACCAATTAATTTTCTTAAAGTTTGCAATTTTTTCATAGAAAACATAAAATATACATCTTTTTGAAACAAAATATTTTTCCAAAGATCTTTTAGAAACAGAGGGAGTACTATTCTATTTTGGTTTCTAACTATATTCCAGTCTCATTTCTTTTTTGTAAAACTATATTGCTTTTTTTTTATGCAATAAACTCTTAACTAATTATACATTGATGAATATAAACGCACATCATGTTGGAAGTTTTCCTTTGAATGATTTATGTAGGTGATAGTTGGGGAAACTGAAATGAAGAAAATGATGACTCGTTACAAAAATAATGCGAATTTTTCCTAGCATTGAAATGAAGAAAAATAGAAAAATAATATTTCCCGTCTTCAACTTTTCATTTTTCCATCTTTTTTTTTTCATTTTTTCATCTTTTAGTATGCTCACTACTTTTTTAACATCTATATTATTTTCTAAACTCACAAACTGTTCAATAAGTTGCATTTTCTTATCACAGGTTCCATCACATCTCTGGCTTATTGATATTTTCGCTAAGACTCAGCCGTTTTGCACATTCAACTCTTTAGTTTCAAGTTATGTGTTTCCGCCACCACTGAGTCTGAGAGGTCTAAATCCACACCCAAAAACTAATAGAAGTAGGGCTTTTCAGCATTTCATCGAAGATGGGTCAAAACAGTGTGAAAGCCCAAACCTTTAATCCTAGAAAAGCCCAAGATGAGTCAAAATTTTATTCCGATATATTTCCTTCCTTTTTATTCTGTAATTTTTTTTTTAATACATTGTGCTTTAATTCTCGCATACTTTTCAACGATCCCACCACGATACCATACCCACCCAGATCGATAAGCAAGCAACCTCCCAAACTAAAAATTTACATCTTTTCCCGATTCAGATCAAAACCACGCATCGCCGTCGCCTCCGCCACTTCCTAAATCCAGGTCTGATCTCAATATTCTCGATCGATTTTCATTTCGACTGTTTCCCATAATCCCGCAAATTAGAAATTATCTTTTTGGATCGTTAATCCCCAAATCCGATCTGGGATTAACAGAATCTGAAATTCTCTCTCTTGAAGACTCAAATCAAAAGATAAAAAAATTATTGATTTATGTTGTGTTGTTTGTTATGTGGAAAAAGTCAGAGAAGAGAGGATAGGATGGGAGCATTCGCATCGAGGTTTTGGTTCATGATGTTCCCTGCAAAGGAGTATAAGATCGTCGTTGTTGGTTTGGATAACGCTGGTAAAACGACGACGCTTTATAAGCTTCACTTGGGTGAAGTTGTCACCACTCATCCTACTGTTGGAAGCAATGTCGAAGAGCTCGTTTACAAGAACATCCGCTTCGAGGTTACCCCTTAATATCCTTTCTTCAAAATCTGATTCTTTGAGAATTATTGGTTTCGTTGCAAGAACATAGTTTTAGTTTGAACTGTTTTCTATGTGTTTCTGCTGAAGTGGGTGCTCTGTTTTATGTTCTGGTCTTCCATGGTTTGTGGGAAGGATTCACAAGCTCAAAGCTTTGAACTTTTGTTCATATTGGCACCACTCTAATGCTTTCTGATAAGAATTTTCTTATCCTTGTGTATACGTTCTTGCTTTACTACTTGTCCATAAGCCTGCGGTTTCAAGCTTTGCGAGACTTAAGTTGATGCATAGCTTCACAATCTGAAAGTTTTGAAGTTTAATCATATTGCCACAATTCTTATGGTTTTTGATAAGAATTTGTGTGTATGTGTTCATCAATTGCTATTTGTCCGTAACTTACACTTAATTTGATGCATAGTTCTTTCTCACAATTTTCTTGTCTTTAGGTTTGGGATCTTGGTGGCCAAGATAGGCTCAGAACATCTTGGGCAACGTACTACAGAGGAACAAACGCTGTAATCGTGGTTATCGATAGCACTGATAGAGCCAGAATCTCTTTGATGAAGGATGAGCTATCCAGATTACTCGGGCATGAGGATCTTCAGAACTCGGTGATACTCGTGTTTGCAAACAAACAGGACCTGAAGGACGCTATGAGCCCAGCTGAGATCACGGATGCGCTTAACCTTCATAGCATCAAGAACCATGATTGGCACATTCAAGCAAGCTGTGCAGTCACTGGAGAAGGATTGCATGATGGGCTTGGTTGGATTGCCCAGAAAGTTACTGAGAAACCTCCAACTTAAGAGGAAATGTCAGGAAACTGAATCACGTGACATTGAACCTTCACATTTTCTCTTTATGGTTAATTGATTTTTCTTTTTATACAGTGTATTAATTCCACTCTTCATGTGATGAGTTTCATCTATATATGGTTTACTCTGATTGAATAGTTGAGTGAAACATACACTAAGTTACCTCCAAACAAGAAGACATTTTGCCATCAAATGCAAAGTTTGAATCAGGATTCTAAACAACCTTTCTTGAAGTTTGCAGACTTGACAGCTTCTTGGATTCAAGGGATCAACCTCTGATCAAACACTATTCACCAAGGTTACTACTGGTTCTATATTTCTTGATTGTCCTAGTTTACGCTATGAAATTGTGGAAGGTTGATATAACAATGATGTTGATACTCATAATCTCAACTCAAATCCTGTTTTAGTTTTACAACTTAGTGTGGAGATTCTAAGATCTGCCGCTTGCATTTAAGTTTGTCATTAGTACTCTTGAGTTGCTCAATGAAACAAGCCAAAATGTGCAGTAATCGCCTCATCTAGCTGGGCAACTCTACAATAATCTTTAAAAATTTCCTTTTTAAGTAAAACGAAAAACATGCCATGATTTTATTTAGTAAGAAATAATATATGTAAAACCCTTTCGAACTTTACAAAACCCCTCGAACAGAAAAATCACCCACATTTTTCCTTGCAAATCTGTTCAATTCATGGCAGTGACACGGCAGAAGCAACTTCCAAAGAGCGAATATTTGCTCCGTTTTCTGACTCTGCCTTTCCTTGAAGCTTTCTTTTCCAGCAAATTGTCTCCTGTGTCTTTGGTTTCCTTGAGGTTTAGGCTATTATCTGCTTCGGATCTCTCACCGGGTTTCATAGACAACCCTAGAGACAACTCAAAGCCTCTTGTTTTCTCAGACTCACTTCTCTTCAGCATCACAGTTTTCTTCTCCACATTGATCGTTGCCTCGTATTTCTCTCTCTTGTCTTGGCATAGTAACAGAATTTGCTCTGTTGATCCATTGATCCTTTCTTTGGTTCTTAGGTCATTTACAAAGCTAGGAGATCGCATCTGATATACAGCTACTTTCTTGCTTTCGGTTATCACTTCAGAAGTTTCTTGCGCTTCGCTGCTTCCCACACTAGAAATAAGCAGAGTCTCAGACATGTAAGATTTCTTGTCCACCAAGTTATCTCCTGAGCCCTTTGTTTCTTTGAAGCTATCATCTGTGTCAGATCTCCGAGTGGGTTTCATGGACAACCCTAGAGACAGCTCAAAGCCTCTTCTCTTCTCAGTCTCACTTCTCTTCAGCATCACAGTTTCCTCTTCCACATCGAGTGTTGCCTTGTCTGTCTCTGTCTTGTCTTGAGAGAGTGACTGAGTTTTCTTCATTGATTTGTCTCTTCTTTCTTCGGCTATTAGGTAATTACTAAAGCTGGGAGATCGCATCTCAACTATTTCCTTTCTTCCTATTTCTGTTTCTTGAGTCTCTATATCTACATTTCCTACAAAAAAAAAATGATTTAGAAACTGAGAAAATGATTTTTTATAGGTTTAAAAGTGAAAATAGTATGAAGAAAATAACTTATAATACCATCAGAAAAGGTCTCGTTCTGTTTATCTCCATCTTTTCCTTCACCTGCAAGAAACACATGATCTTGCGTGGTCTTCAGGGGAACAGACTCCAACGTAGACATCCCATTGGTTGCTAGCTTTGAGCACTCTTCTGCAAATACACAGACAAATAATAATATTCAGTCAGAAACATATTAATCTAAAAAAGGAGATGCGTTGTCTGTTTTACCTGTTAAATTGCTGGATGCGTAGTTGTTTCCCATGGAATCTCCTGTATTCACTTTTCGGTATATCAAATCTCTGAGAAAATCGACGAAATTGAAACAACCTGAGAGCAATAAGGGGCTTCTGGCTGTAGGAGAAAGTTCTGAGAACCTGTTTGCAGTGTTTCAGATATATATTTTTTTTTGTGTTAAATCAATCAAATGGCTTATTAGTTGGCGTTTGTAAGGACTTGGGACCCTACACGGCTACACCGCATTATGAGACCATATGACATGTAGACATTTTATAGTATAAAACTGTCTCAAACTTTTTGAATGTTACATTTAAATATTCGCTATCCAGTTTTGGGATGTCTACGTTGGAGTCTGTGTATTTGTCTGTGTATTAATATGTTTCTGACTGAATATTATTTGTCTGTGTATTATTCTTAGCTATCAAATTATTATTATTATTTTTTAGCTATTAAATTATTGCATTCTAATTTCAAACAATTTGTAAATATAGAAGCAGCTTTAGGAATATTGCTTTGTCGCTAGACGCAAAATTCAAATTGGTTTGAGCGGTATGACATTAGCATAGTGCAAAACTTCCAATCCGTAGAATAGAAACTCTGGTTATTTTATTTTGGGAGTTATTATATTCATCATTTCTTTCATTATAATATATATATATATATATATATATATATATATATATATATATATATATCTTAGTACCACCATTCTTTTTTCTTTTTGGTAGAAACCATATACATTGATTACTCCCTTTTTTTTTCTTATGGAGAAATCGAGTAATTGTGTCACTTCTTCTCCCATACAGCAAAATCATGACCTGAATAAGCTAAAACAAAATTTGGAGGAACGAGAGTTCCTAAATCCAGTTTTGGCCCAATCTTCATGATAACCTTTTCATCAATCATAGCCAAGTAGAGCTCCGCCTCGGCCGCTTTGATCATAACAGAGCTTGTACTACCAATACCATTTCTATTCCTAATCGCCACCAACTTCGAGATACTATCTTTTAGACCCCATTCCATGTAATGACTATAAAACTGCAACAATAAACATCACGTAAACATCATGTCATGCATTCTGGATAACTACATTAAAAACTGCAATATATACCCAAAACGATTTGGAATCTGAAATGAAATGCCTTGCAAAAATTAAATAAAGCTAACAAATGTGTTTATTATCTTACCGAGCCAAAACTTGATTTTGTGTAACCAAACAAAACCAAAAACAAATTGTTCCTTTATCTAGACTAAACCAATACTAAACCCGTAACATACGAAACCAAACAAAACCAAATCAACTTTTGTATCAAACAGAACTTGAAGTAAGCGAAGTAATGTAATTTTCTATAAAAACTAGTAAACCTAAAGCTAAACCGATGATCAAAACGTAAACTAAGAAACCAAGCAAGAAGACTTTCATACAGAAGTAGACAAGAAATAAGGAGTTTTAATGAAATCTACTTACGATGCAAGGAGTGCCAGGGTGAGTAAGAATATAAACGTATCCAAGCAATACTTTATCCGAAGGAAAAGCCCACGAGTTTGGTCTGATAGTGTCGTGGTTATCTACGAACGTCACTGCGTTTCCGGGCATGATTCCGATAAGACCAGGTGGCTTTCCCTGAGAGTCTTTTAGTCTCCAGAGCTCACCTCCTACGGCAGACTGTAAGATCCCTTTGGTCGTGAAATCAAAAGCTGTCAGTACACCACCACCACCTTCCTCGATCCAGTGTTTAAGACCCGACCGATGCTCCTCCTGATCATATTCCAGTTTACCATCTCCTCCGTACTTCATATCGTCCCATTTCTCACCAACCGCAAAATCGGGTGAAGTATTCTGCAATTAACAAGATTTGGTGATAATGAAGTGGAAACACCGATAGTACTACTAACACAATACGATATATCAAAACTATACAACTCTCAACTTTTATCTACCAACAAAACTTAAGCAGCTTAAATCTGATCAGACTATGGTTAAGGTGTTGTAATTTGGTTAGCTTTTTTGTTTTGTTTGTAATGATATTTGTATACTCTTTTCAACGCTAAAGTAATCTCTATTTATTAGTAGAAAACAAACTTCAAAATTTAATCTTAATATTTAAAAAATACTAGTCTAAGAGAAACTCAGTCTAAATCTTTAATTTTTTTTTTCTAACGTAAATAAAGGTTAACACCAAAACTTAGGTTTGGCTTTGGGTATTCGGTTCAGCTATTTAGATCGGGCTATTTTGGCTACCAGGTAGTTCGAGAAAGGGTGTTTAAGATTCACTAAAGAACCAAGGAAATTTCGATTTGAATAGTTTTCAGTTTGGTTTGGTTTGTCTTTTGATAATAAAATTAAGAACATGCTAATATCCAAAAAAAATACTGATTCAGTTCGGCTTGTTTTTTCGGATAACTTAGATCATTTGTGTAAAATATTATGTAGTTCGGATGATTCATATAAAATGTTAAGTAATTCGAGTTATTTTAAATATTTTAAATAAAATATATTTGGATAATTTAAAATAGTTTGAATAATTTTAAAATAATTCAGTGTTTCATATAATTTTGGATATTTTCAGATAGACATATTGTTTTATAAATGGTAATATTAGATATTTAATTATTTTAAATGTAAACGTAATTAATATATTCTAATATAAAATCGTATTAGGTTATCCATTTAGTTATGGGTTTAATTTCAGATATTTAGTTAGTGTTTTTAAAACTGGATCGAAAGTTGAACCAGAAAATTTTTGGGTCACAGTTCAATATGGTTCGACCAAATTAAATCTATTTAATAATCTGATTTAGTATATTTCTAGTATATAAATTTAAAAGTAATGTTAGTAAATATTATATATAATTAAAATACAAATAAATTTTAAACATAATATATTATAAATATAAACTAGTTTTATTTTCATATGGATGGTTTATAGATTTTTGATAATTTTAGTAGTTTTTATCAGTTTAATAATTTTGAGATCCAATCATGGTAAAACCAGTTATTAAATCCAATCCGACTATATAACAGGTTCATGGTCGAACCTAGTCCAACTATCAGGTTGTTTTGGTTTTAAAAACATTGTATTAAGTATATACAAATAAAAAATAATAATTAGGATAGTTATGATTATTGGTTCGGTTTGATATCTCCTAATTCTGTTCGGTTTAGGGCTTTTGTTGCCAAGCCTACCAAAACTAATAAGTGCAATAAATAACCGACACTAACCATAGTTTTGTATCGAAATCTCTAAACATCTATTTAGAAGAACAGACAGAGAAATGTAAAAGGCTGACCTGAACGTATGATTTGGTGACGGAAGCTGCATAGCCTCTAACAAAATCGAATCTCCAACCACTGAATCCGATCTCAGACTTGAGCCAGTTCATCCATTCCGACAGTTCTTTCTGAACCCTGGGGTTAAGGTGGTCGATGTCCGGAGCCGGCTTATAATCTTCCCCTGTGTCAGGGTTTCCAGTACCGGCGTAGTTAGTATCGCCGCGACAGATGAAGGAAGGATCCCAATCCAAACGATCATCGGAAGTCCCGCCTTCGAAATAACAGTACCCGCAGTGATCGTCTTTCCTCGCAGCCGTTCTCTGGTTGATCACAATATCAGCCACAGCTTTAATCCCTTTCTGTCTCATTGCTGCGATCAAAGACTTCAGTTCCGTCTCCGAACCGTACTTGGAGCTGTTTAGATCGTATAGCTTTCCGGGTAAGTACCCTGAGAGAATGATTTAAAGGTTTGTCAGAAAGAAAGATTTGGTGAAAGTCAAGAAAGGGGATAGACCTTCAGGAGAAACGGATTGAGAAGGAGGTGGAAGCCAGATATGAGTGATTCCAGAGCTGCTAAGGTCGTCGATGGAGTTGTGGAGAGAGTTGTAGAATCCTCCTTCTTTCATCCATGATTCCCACTTGAAACCCTGTTCAAAAACACCAAACTCGAAATCGAAATTAGAGAGGTGTATAAAAGAGTGTGCATGTTACTGTATGATGTATATGCTCGCCTGAAACAACAAGGTGGAAACCGTGAAGGTTGGGAAGGAGACGAGGAGGAAAGAGAAGAGTAGTCTTGCATTCAGACAAGTCATGTTGTTCTCTGTTGTGAATTGTCTGTTTTTCATCCATTGGTGTTTTTATTGACACTTAGAAAGGCGTTGCCGTAAACGAGACGGGCTTTTTCTACGAAGCAAACTATGCATTCTCATTGATCATTGTATTTTAATTGGTTAACTTGGTATTAAATCTATTTAACTTTATGAGAAAATCTAGTGTTTTTTGAGAAAATCTAGTGTTTCCCAAACATTATGGATTTGATACTGTTATTGGATAAATATTTGTTTGATGTGATATAAAATCTACTATATGAAAGAAAAAAATGGTGATTTTTTCTAGCCAAGTGCTCGTTAGCCCTGAAAAGATGACACATATTTGTTTTATATCTCTTAAAGATATAAACTATATTTTTCTAGCATATTCCTTTCTTTATCTTGTAAGTTTTTCACTTTAACATTTCTACTTTGGTTATTAGTAAAACTAGTTTCAATGCATATTTCTATTTAAAAACGATAAAGAATGTCAAAGTAAAATTTAGTTCAAGACATGCTTTTAACCATACTATTAGATTTTATATTTTTATGTTTAAGCATTTTAAAAACAAATAATGCCACATGTCTTTCTGTCCACAACTACTAATATGGCAGTTATCTAAAGAGAGTTCACCATTTTTCACATTGTAAATTATGGCATTTTATGCACAACCTCATCTTAAGAATTAGTCATTGTTAGTCAATGTAAATGCTTGACTAATTAGTAATGGATTGAAGCAATAATTTTCTGTTTACATTACTTGTAGAAAACAAATAAGTTTTACTTCATGTTTTTTGTATGATTTAGGAACTTGACACCTGCAGTGCTTTTGTCTTTCAAAACAAAAGTCAAGAATCACAATAATGTTGGTTCACACACGACAAGGCTTATAAGTCTATCTGAATATATTATCCGACGCAGATGATAGCAACCACAAGTAATTTAGAGACAGGCAATTTAGGACACATTAACATTCGAAATTTAAGTACAACATATAATTATAATATGGGTCCAAATTTTTATAGAGAGGGACACATATTAGTTTCATCCCCATTTTACACAACATAGTTGTAACATCAGTCCCAGAAGAATAAGAGTCTCACATGGTCAATGAAGAAGGTTTTTGAGATCTTGAATTTTCTTGATAAAGCTGTTTTTTTTACAGTTTCCACTTTACAAGGGTATGTCAACATCTTTTAAGAGTAGTATTAAATTGTTCTGGTTGTTGATCCTTACATTATGTATTCCAAGTCTTCAAAAAAACTTGTTTTACTGTTATTTGAAAGTATTTCTCTGGATAATTCAGTGTATCAGTCTTTAATATTTTTTAGCTGCTAATATAGTAAAAGATTACTCGTCCTTTAACAATTCTAGTGCATTATCTCATTAAGGAGGCTGGGACAAAATATCTATAAGCTTACAATTGATGTATTAAGAAAATTTACAGCCTTAATTAGAAAAATTGATTTGAATATGCATTAACAAGCGATCAAAAGGTAGAACGAAGACTACTAGAATACAACAAGTTTTTTTTTTCTCAAACCAAAAAAAAAAAGTTTTTTCTTAAAAGATTTGCCCCTAAAATATTAAGAAACTATTATGCAAATCACTCAAATATGAATATGATTATTTTGTAGTTTAATAAAGTATTAATATGATTGAAGTCTCTATGCTCATGTGCAAAGTCTAATCTGTTTAGTTTATTTCTAATTAAAGACCCATGTTTAGGGATCTCCACTAACCCCTTCCAGGCTCCGGTCATTCATTTTGTAACCCATGTGCAAAGTTTAATTTGTTTCATAAACAATTTTAAAGAAAGCCCTACAATTTTGAAAAAACCCTAAATACTAATTAAAAATCAGTGCAACTGCACTTTCAGCACATTCCTAAGGAGGGCTAAGGGCCGGGCCTAATTCCTTTGATATGATAATCACCACAGATACACTATTTACTAGTACAAGTTTGATCAGCTTCCGGAGGTAAGTCACCTTTTTCTTCTTTTCGATCATCTGTTGAGGAAGCAATTTCAAAACGCACATATAACCAAATTTTTATACTAAACATACGCAATCACACATCTGTTGCCATATTGCACGTCCACAACACACAAATGAATTGTATGTACACAACCGAATAGATGTTTAATTGTTAATTTAGGCTGCGAGTGTGTTTATCCGCGCAAATGGATCCAAAAATGTCAAAAATGGATAATATAATAAGTCCAAAAAAGTGCCAGTTCTTGCATATTTCAAAATTTCAACACCGTTTTTCATACAAACCTTTTCCAAACCTTAGAACAAGACAGTTCGATCACAATGTTGATCTTTAAGAAACTACAACGTTATTAATTTACAACACAAAGTAAAACAAAACAAAGAAATGGGTTTACTCAGTCTTAAACCGGAACCTTTTCCGGAAGTCTGGTATTTCCGGTTAGACTCAAACTGTCGTAGTAATCAACAAGCACTTTCCAGCCTCCGGGGCACATAAACCCATCTGGTGGGCTTTCTTTGTTCTTCGCTAGTCCTCTCATCTATAGAACCAAACCAAATTCAAGCTTTAATCAGAAACAGAACACTCTGTACTTTCTTATATCATCTCTCAATGAGTCTAAGAAGTTGTAGTTACCTTAGTGCCAGAGATGAACAAGAAGTCTTGAGCCCTGGATGGATCAAAGAAGGCCATCTTGCCTTGTGTCTTATCGTATGCAGCAACCTAAAAATAGATTGAAACCAGAAAAAATCAGAACTCAAAAGCCTAAATCTTTGAAGGAGATACCGAGGTTTGAGTATGCAGATTTGTTTACCCTGAAAGGAAGAATGTTGAGCCGTTCGAGTCCAGGAGCCATGCTCAGTACTTTCTTCCCGTGATCAGCATCATACAGATCACGTTTCTCCACAGGGTGACCCATTCCAGCTGGATCTCTACCCACAATGTAGAAGTTCGCACCAGCATTGATCCTAGCCTTTGCATGCCACTGCACTTCGGTCGGACCAGCGTAAAGCATCGGAGACGGGAATATGGAAACCACAGTCGTCTCCGGATCAAGAACACCGTCCTCAAGCACCTTCTCGTGCTGTTTCATTCGCCAGCTCAGAGGAACATCATCCGCCTTCGTGAACCCTCCGAGCGGATGAAGCAAAAGAATCGGGTTCTTGTAACCCATCTCGAGCAGTCTCCTTCGAGTGTCGGTCATGAGAAGGGCGTGTCCGTTGTGTACAGGGTTCCTGAGCTGGAACGCGAAGACGGCGTCCGCGCCACGTTTCTCCAGCTCTTTCCGGAGTTCAAATGGGGAGAGCCTGAAACGATCAAGCCCGTCGTTGTACTTGACAGGTTCGAGAACCTCGAGGTCACCACCGATGAGATAGTTTCCAGCGTTGGTTATCGCCTCTTCTGCGAAAGGCAAGCCCGGTGCGGTCGTGCCCCATGTTCTAGCTATTCTTTCCTCTTTCGGATGTTTGTATATCTCAATGCTGAGGAAACCAAAACAAAACAGTAATTTAGTATGAAAGACTAGTCCGGCTACGAGTTTTTTTTTTTTTTAATAATACCAGAAAATGTTGGGCCAAAGCCCATAATCTTCCAGGCCCAGGCCCGAAACCACAGTAGAGATCAAGATTAACAAAGAGGAGGAACTTACTCGCTGAGAATAGCGATCGGATTATCATCGGAATCAACAAGCGCGACTCTTTTCGACTCTCCGATCAGAGCTTTCTGCTCATCACCGATCGCGAGAACGATAGGCACAGACATATTGACGACGGATCCGTCGTCGAGACGGAGCGAATTGAAATGAAGAGTTTGAAGGAACTCGGATTCCCTCATGAACCCTCTGAGCGGACTCGCCCACCCTTCGCTCAGCACGTGCATCCACTGCAGATCGATCGCCGTCAGTTTCACCCTCGGCAAATCCGCCGCCTCGTGCTTCTTCTCCCTTCGCCGCGGCTCCGGGACCACGAGCTCCAGCAGCTTCCCGCCGTCCGGCTCGATCAGCGCGGATCGTACTACGCGGAGAGTGGCGGCTCTTCGGAGGAGGCTGCGAGATCTCGAGTTGGAGGGGAACGAGACGGTGGTGGTTGCGAGTAGGGAATCGGATCTGGCGAGCGGGTGGGAGAGGGAAGGAGTTGTTGTTTTGGGGAAGGAGGTAGACATGGAAGCCATTGAAGGGAGAATCAAAATGTGAATTTGCTTTTGCTTCAAAAGCTTTTCTGTAATGGAGGGAGAATCTGATTCTGTTTTGAAGTGGAAGTAGAAGTGGGAGTATAGAGGCTTTTTAAAGACCACTCTGATTAGTTTAAGGGCACTTTTGCAAATGTACCTGGACACTTGTTCTTTTCTCTTTATAATTAACTCCTCGACCACGTTCAGTTTTTTATCAACTACTTAAAAATTATGATAGTATTGCATGAGACATGAATATATTATATATCTGCCCTTTCATGTCTGGTTAGAGTTTTTCTTTATAAAAAAATTGATATTTTAAATATATAGACTTTTAAAAAAATTCGGATATCTGTAAAATTTAATATATTTTTAAAAAAATCGGATTAAAAATTGAAAATCGACTAGGAACCTATTAAGTTCAGTTATTGAATAATTAAAAATAAATTATTTAAGTACAATTTCATATAGTTTTAATATTTAGAATGATTTTGAATGATTTTAGATATTGTGATTTTAAACTAATTAAATTTTTGGATTAATGAATATAATTTTAAGATTTATTATTTTAAACTAATACAATAAATATTTTTGTTTGAATCTATAATCTATTTTCATTTCAAATACTTAAAACATTTTATTAGAAATTTGTGGGTTTTTTGCACTTGGAAATTTATGATCTCTTGCTTATCGGGTACTAGATCATTTTGGTTCGGTTTGGTATTTTGATTCGAACTAGTTTGTCCAGTTTTAATATGAACCATATAAAATTTTAATTGGCAAGACAAACAATCTTTTTAAAAATAATGAGTTAGGACCCCGATGTACAATCGAATTTTATCCAAGAATCCGTCGAGGTTCGACCAGTACTTTCGGACGACCAACTAGGCAAAATTGAATATTAGAATCACGTGAAGATCCATGTGATATCATCACCAATTCACCAATATTCTTATTTCTCTAGTTAATGTTTCATTTATATAATATAGTATTTCTGCATTTGAAAATTTTGCCGGTTTAAGAAAAGGTGCCTCCATTGTGTAGGATACTGTATTTGTTAATCACATTTTTGTTGACCCAATATGGAGAGCTCATCTCTTTTGACTTGACCTTGTTGACCTGAGCTACCAGGAAACTACAGGTGCAAACCATATCTGAATATCTGATTACTTTGTTTTTTTTTGGTCAACTTCTCTGTTTCTTTTTTGACGGCGAAAGCATGTGTCCATCCTTCGAAACAAATAATTTAACCAAATAATATATTTAATAGACGACAATATGATTCATCTTGTAAAAAGCATGAAGAATGTCGCAGTTGAGTCAGTTTATTGGTGGTTTAAGGAGTTCACGTTCAACATGTGCAAATAAGAATTCAGAGGGTCGACCTACCCTCATACACTCATGAGCCGTAACGACAATTGAAAAATATTAAAAAATTAGGTAATAAAAAAAGTGACGGCTAACAACAAATTCTCGCGGATGCAGTCCTAGAGCTTGTTGCTTCTTTCGGTCAACGTGTGGCTTTTTTTTTTTTTTTTACTAAGGGCATTCAATTTAAAAATTTAGACAATTTCTCGATTTGTGCGTGTCATCCTTTAAGCTCTATGTATGGATTTAGTCAGGACCGGCTGAGTGAGTAATTTAACCCGGTGCTATCACTCAAATAAAGGCTCCAAAATAAACCTTTGACTAATAAAATCAGATACAAAAAGTTTACATCCATATTTTTGTCTAAGTTCAAATACAGGAACAAATAAACCATAACTATTACATTTTAGAAAAACAAACAAAACAAGTCTTTATTCTTGAAAATTTTTCTCCTAATCACTCAACCAAATAAAGCCATTCTACTTACATGCTTTGAAGCAAAATCATCAATCAAAGATTCAACATCTAATTCTTCCAAAAAATTGTTCTCAATTGCTATTAAAGCTAATCCACTTAATCTTTCTTGTGACATTGATGCTCTTAGATATGATTTTAAAAGCTTCAGTTTGGAGAAACTCCTTTCTGCAGAAGCAACACTAATAGGAACAGTCAGTAAAATTCTATTTGCTGTTATAGTATTAGGAAAATTATCAAATTCTACAAGGAAATTCAAAACATCACATGCACCATCTTTTTGTTTGGTAAAAGTTCTTTAAGAAACTTAAGCTCAAGAAAAAGTTCATCTCCATCTATATCTATCAAATCTTCAGTTTTTAAACTATTTTCTAAAAAACTACAACAAGATTTTAAACTATTATCATCATACATTTTCAACTTAACAGAGTCAAATAAAAAAACCAAATATATTTTCATACTGTTTGTATTGTTCAAATCTCTTATCAAGAGAATTAATGGCATGATCTATTATATACAAAAAATATTGAATCCTTAAAGTTTCTTCTATAGACAATATAGTTTCATTAAACTGTTTTTTCTACGGATGACACGTTTCTGAATAAAAACCGGTTCAATATCAATTTCATTAGCAATTTCTTTTTCTTTCATCATTGCATCAACAAAACCAGTTTTTCTGTACTTTCTAAAATAAGAGATCAGTCCACTTACCTCGGTCATGGCAATGTCAATTTGCATGTCTTTTGACTGTAATTTTTTGCTTACCATATTCACCACATGCAATATTTCAAACCAAATAACACTAGATAATATAAATTCAAAACTACTAAGTTCGTTTATTGCTAAAGACTTTGATTCACTTTGAATCAAAGGATCATTATCATTTTCACTCACTTCAAATAAAGCTTCTCTTATATCTAGAATCTGATATCTAATAGCTTTAATACTTTCAATACGACTTTCCCATCGGGTTGTTGATAATTGCTTAAGAGTAAAATTTTTCACATTTGCTTTCAAAATATCCCATCTTTTTACAGAATTAGCAAACAAAGAATACAAACGCTGCACCACACCAAAAAAATCTTTTACTTTCACAGAATTATTTGCAATGTCATACAAGACCAAATTTAGACTATGACAAGCACATGGTGTATAAAAAGCTCTAGGATTTACATCCAAAAATCTTTTTTGTATACCTTGTTCCTTTCATATTTGATCCATTATCATAACCTTGACCTCTCACATTATCTAAATCAAGATCTAAAGACTTTAATACATCTTTCAACACTTCAAAAAGTCCTAAACCTGTTGTGTCATCTACTTTTAAAAAATCTACAAAATACTCTTCTACCTTATAAAAATTTGTGGATAAATGAACGCACCTTAGAATTAGTGTCATTTGCTCTTGATGGCTAGCATCAGGAGTACAATCCAAAATCATAGAAAAATATTTTGCCTCTTTTATCCTTGTAATGATTTTTGACTTAATTCTTGAAGCAATCAAAAGAATTAATTCATTTTGAATATTATGTCCAAGATAATGATGATGAATACTACCACCGGTAATTCTATAAACATGTTCTTTTATAACACTATCAAATTCTGCTAACATCTCTATTAATCCTAAAAAATTACCATTACTATTTTCATATAACTTTTCATGTGTTCCACGAAATGCCAAATTATGCTTAGCCAGATATTTCACAATAGCAATAATTCTTATTAATACATTTTTCCAATATTCTTTTTCTTTCTTAAATTGTTCTTGAGCAACTTTATCAATAGTTTCATTTTTTTTTTTAATCTCTGTCTTAATTCAATCCAAGCACTCATATTAAGCATATGTTCCTTACTTTTTCATGCTCTTTTAATCTAAGAATTAAATGAGACCAATCTGAAAGACCATCTTTTGCTAGCTGACTTTTTTTAATACTTTTCTTAAAAATTTTACAGCAAAAACAGAAAACTTTATCTAATTCTTTAGAATAAACTAGCCATTTTCTATCACTTGTTTCTCCATTAGGCAATTCTCTAGTGTAGCAAGATGAAACAAATCTTCTATGAACCTTATTTTTAGGACCTTTTACAATAGACAAATCTCTTTTTGGTCAATTTACTGCTAATATTTCTATCATTTTTACAGTAAGCATGTCCCAATTTCTTGGATCATATATATCAAGAAAACTAGCAGCATCAACATCTTCTTTTTCAAGGATCTTAGAAGTATTTAAAACTTGAGTATTATCTATGTTATTGATATTTTCATGAGAACTAGATTCACCAATATTAACATTACAAGAATCACCAATATTAATATCATCATTTTTTTCTTTTTCATATATTTCTTTCAAAACAAATTTATCCATAGATCCTTTTTGTGATCTAATGAAATTTTCTATTTGTTCTTTTTTTGTCTTTTAGCATGAACAAATGGAGCCATATTTAAATTAACAATTCTAATAATCTAATATTTATAAATTAAAATATAAAACAATAGAACCTGGATTGGTGTGAAGATGGAGGAAATAAGAGAATGAAGACAACTGCAATCTTCTAAATGCTCTGGATTTTCTTTTGATGAAGTACAGAGAAACTTGAAACAAAATGAGAGAAAATAGAAGGAGAACAAGTTAGATTGATAATTATAAAATATAAAAGGAAAACAACTAATCTCAAACGGCTAAGTCAGATAAAAGATAGCTTTGTTCAATGGATTTTTGGTTACCTTCAGATCTTGAAAGTTGATTCTCCATCTATCTGACTTTACGGCGGCTGCTAGGGAAGAAAGACGTAATATCAAAAAAAAAATTCAATTATATATTTGTGTTATTAGTTTGGTCAATAGTTACAATTGGGCTTTTTAAACTTAGCATAAGTACAATATATTGAAGGTTAATAGACTCTTAAAATTATGGACCCTGAGCTGTTGCTCCTTCAGCACAGGTATAGAGCCGGCAGTGGATTTAGTTCTCATTTTGAAAAATTTAAAGCCTTGAAGGTGGTGGTGTTTAGTTGGTGGTTTCCAGCTGTATCAGTGATAATTCAGTGTTCTTTATCGTAAATCCTTTTTTTACAGTATTCCATAAACGGAAAATTCCTTAAAAATACACAGACTGATTTTTATTTGCTAATAAAATATACGAACTATTTTGGATCCCCGTTTAATACACGAACTAATTTCCGTTTCCTATTAAATACACAAAATTTTAAAATTCGTAGGTTTTACACATTATTTTAAACGGCGTTAACTATATTTAACAGAAGTAATGACGACGTTAACGTTTAATTAAATACGTGATTAATTGTAAAAAAAATTCCTTAAAAATACACGAACTAATTTCTATTTGCTAGTAAAATATACCAACTATTTTTAGATTCCCGTTTAATACATAAACTAATTTTTGTTTCTCATTAAATACACAAACTTTTGAAATTTGCAGATTTTACATATCGATTTAGACGATATCAACTATGTTTAACATGACTTAGACGATATCAACTATGTTTAACAGAAATGAAAACGATGTTAGTGTTTAATTAAACTTGTGGTTAAACTGCGAAAGAAAAATTCTTTAAAAATCCTCTCGATAGATTATATTGTTAGCTTTCTTATCTATTACACTTCCATAGTGTAAATTAGCCTGATTGAATCATTACCACTGGATTCAAATCGAACAATAAGAATCAGAAACACATAAATGGAAATCGACACTACACTTCGAAGTAATATAAATGGAAATCAAAGCGAAGAAGAAGAAAAATAACATAGTTTGAAGAATAATAAAGTTGAAACAGATTAGGGTACCAAACTCGAATTGAAACTAACTTGAAATAGGGCTCAATCGATTTGAGAGGTTTTGGCTGAGGGTGAGTATGATTTTCACAGTTTAACCACATGTTTAGTTAAAACTAATGTCAACTTCTATTATGTCGTCTAGATTGATGTGTAAAATCTCAAATTTTAAAAGTTTGTGTATTAAACGGGAAACAAAAATTAGTTCGTGTATTAAACGGGAATCCAAAATAGTTGGTGTTTATTAGCAAATAGAAATTAGTTCGTGTATTTTTTAAGGAATTGTTTTTTCAAAATTTAAACATGTATTTAATTAAACGTTAACGTCGTCTTTACTTCCATTAGATATAGTTAACGCCGTTTAAAATGATGTGTAAAACCTACGAATTTCAAAAATTTGTGTATTTAATAGGCAACGGAAATTAATTCGTGTATTAAACGGGGATCCAAAATAGTTCGTGTATTTTATTAGCAAATGAAAATTAGTATGTGTATTTTTAAGGAATTTTCCCTTTCATAATAAATCTATTTAGAGGTATATTTCATTGAAAATCATGGTAATAGACTAATAGTACACAGAGAGTTAGAAACCGGATTTCTAAATGGTATCGGTGGACCTGATGCAATGTTGCAGTAACGAAAAATAATTGCATAAGACCTGATGCAATCTTGGGCTTTTGTGTTTTTAGTGTTTTATTTTCTGATTCTGGTTTGTCTTTTACTTTCACTTTGTTCATCATAGCTTCCCAAAATTAATACTGAACAAAATTGACAAAGGCAATAAAAAACATATATAACTTATGAAAATTGTTGTATCATCACAAAAGGTATTCGAAGTTTGAGTGCTGGTGTGGATGTGGGAACATCTAATTATTTACTTTAACTCTAAATAAAATCGTCATGATATTACTAATGTATTATTAAAGATTATCTCCACTTTTACTTAGAAAAAAAAATCATTAGCTTTCACTTTGTACGTCGATTTTTTATAACGTAATCATTTCAAACAATTTTAAAAAGATAAAAAGATAGTGTTAAAATCAAGTTAATGAAGTTGTTCAATGACTTTAATTATCGAAAGAGTATCATAAACCTTAAGATCACAAGCGGCAACTATAACTTTCAGGTATTTTTCTGCAATTCAAATGCTATTATACATGGCCTAAATCTGTGATGTTTAGATGTTATATAGCCTCTTAATTCAGCATAAACTCATTTTCGCTCAGGTGTCATACATTCTCAATTTGAAAAGAACAAATTACTTGAACTAACAAAACAGAGCAAAGTATTGCTTCTACACTAGTGCAAGCACATTTAGTTTAGTGGTTTAACTAAGATTAATAGTTTAAAAAATCTGAGTTTCGAGTCTCATAAAAAGCGAAATTATGTATACAGAAAAAAAAATTACAAAAAATCTTTAACATGGAGCAAAAAATACATCTTCATAGGGTGACTGGGTGGGGTAATTAGACGTGAATCCTCGTATAATAGCTACAGTGTTAGTTATAAAATTATCTGTAATATAGTTATCTAGCATTAAAAGAAAACAGAGCAAAGTAAAAAAGAAATCTTGACATCGAGGGTGAGGGTTTTGTAACAAGTTTAGGTTATTTCTTTTCTCAGAATCTACTAGAATCACACTCTTTATATCAAGTCTTTACAAGCAAAGTTTTTTCACTCTATGTTCACTCGGAGACAAATGCTTTGTGTGTTGTCTTTTCCGTGCTCTAGGTTAGTATCTTTGAAACGTAATTTGGCTTATGGGCTTCAGAGCCTCATTGTTCGGCTTTTCTGAAACCTTCTTTGAAGTTGTATTTAAATTTCTTAGTTTTTTTTTTTTTGATAAATTTAAATTTCTTAGTTCCTCACGAATCACGAGAACACTTCATATCCTTGAACTCTGAAGACTCCAGAAATATATGGTCATAGTCTTTTCGTATTTGATGTTGAAGCAAGCATTAGAAACTATAACATGTAAATAATCAAGTTTAAACAACTCATGTTCAACAAAATGATGATATCCGGATAAGAGCCAAGAAGTATCTTATCAGGATATCTAACTTTTATTTCAATATGTATACAGTATGTACATTGATTAAGATTTTTGGCAAAATAAAAAAAAAAAACTCTATGATGGGTGATACTTCAAATAGTATTCAATGTATAAAGATTTGTGTTCTTATTACGGTTCTAAGACAGTGCACGTCGGAGATTTGGGCACGCAGCTGTAAATGGGAAATAGAAAAGACCAAAAGGAGTCATCATGATTCATGGGTCTGCCATAATGAAGTTTAAGTAAGTTCCAACACGATACGAAAATGAATGAGACCTCTCTCGTTCAAAACTACCAGAAACAAAAACATTCGAGAGTGAAATATTGCGAGGCATTTGTTTTCAATATTGTAGGATAAATATTTTTTACGTGCCATGGCCAATAAGAAAAGGACAAGTAGGATGTTTGTATGTGTGATGAAGGAAGCCACGTCGTCGATTCGATTTCACTTTTCAACTAGACGTGGCTTCTTCCAGATCCCCACTTCGTTTTCCTCTTCTTTTTCAAATTTTATTTCCCAAGTGTTTTTTGTTTGTTTAACGTTCAAATTCGAATGCATGTATTATTGTATATTATTTTCACATCTTCTACAATTCATGTATAGAATAACTAAATAAGGATAGAAAAAATCTCATAAGTAGGAAACATATAAATTTAGCTCAGAATTCAATGGTTTCAGATTTTCTTCTTTCCCAAATGATTTCATTCCTATTTTTCTCCCAACCGTGTGGTGGCATGATGATAGTACAAGAACATAAAAAGAAAATAAACATTCTATATAAAATAAATAAATAAAAATTCAGAAAAATTCTGGACCTGTCATTTACCTTCACCCACTCTATAAATTAGATGATCCTGAGTCCACCTCATTCACTACTTCTCTTCTACTCCACTCCGTCTTTCGCTTGTACAAACCTAATCAGTAATCAGAAATGGCAACGGCGTCGTTGAGCATGCTGTCAGTGTTCGCCGCTCCTTCCGGTGGATTGGGCTCTCGCAACATCAGAAACACAAACCAAGTCTTCTCCAATAGGAATCCTTTGGTGGGAGTCAGGTGCATGGCTCAGGTATATACATATATTATATATACAGTGCCTCCTATATGCATCAAGTCTTCCCTACGTTACTTGTTTGACTTTTTTAAATTTCTGACCATTCGTTGCGTTAACCCTTTCTTAAGGACGATCCTATCAAGGAAGAATCTCCTCTGCCTCCGACCTCGGCCAGTCAACCCCAGACGCCTTTGTATTCTCCTCCACCACTTAGCAAGCCTAAGGTATGATCTAATGATTAGTCATTAATATCTTAACCAACCCATGAATGGGGTGGTCGAAGAATTTATCTTGGATTTTGGAGACCATGTACTTCGAATTTTCTTTACTGTGTTTTAGTCATGGTTAAATGAATATTAAATAGCAAGAATACCCTACGGTAGACTTCAGAGATTAATCTGGGTTATTAAAAATAAAGGAACATAAGTCGTTAATATGATAATATAATTATAATTTCATTATGCAAGTGTGGGTTGAATGATCTGTCAACTGTTTTATAGGTGAGTACGAAGTTTGGAGATCTGTTAGCGTTTAGCGGTCCAGCGCCCGAAAGAATAAACGGGAGACTAGCTATGGTAGGGTTCGTGGCGGCGATTGCGGTGGAGCTTTCGAAGGGAGAGAACGTGTTTGCTCAAATCTCCGACGGTGGAGTTGGATGGTTTCTAGGAACAACGGCGTTACTAACGTTGGCATCGATGGTTCCACTGTTCAAGGGAATAAGGGCAGAGTCAAGGTCCAAAGGGTTTATGACGTCAGATGCCGAGCTATGGAATGGTCGATTCGCCATGCTCGGCCTCGTGGCCTTGGCTTTCACTGAGTACGTCAAAGGCGGGACTCTTGTCTAGATCTTTTTTTTTTTTTTTGCATTTTTTGTGTTGCCCTTTAGTTATGTTTTAAGGGAGAATATGGAGGATGATAAGCAAATCATAGTTTGGTTTTTAATATGATCTAAAAAGCCCAATGTTTTTAAAACCAGACCAAAAAGTTCTTGGATCATGGATTTAATAATTTTATTAAGATCAATATCATAGAATAACATCATAATTAATCTTATATGTATGAATATCTATAATATTTGGTGCATATGTATATAAATATAGTAGAAAATACCAATTAAAACACTCATAATTTTAAGGTTTAGAAAATGAAACACTTGAATTATCTTCCATTGGCTAATACATAACAAAAATAAAATAAAATAAAAGTATACATGAAAAAATAAGTCAAACTATTTCTACAAAAAAAATCAATGCAATTAGAATACCAAATATAATTACCCATAAATTAAAAACGAATTTCATTAAATTGATAATCATCATTATCTAAAAAGAGTATATATTATGTTATCCAAAAATATTTCACATTGTAATATTAAAATAAATATAAATCTCTGTATATAGTTTATTTGAATTGAATTGCACAAAAATATTTTACATCATTATCTAAAATGAATGGCACAAAAATATGAATGTTTTTACGTTTCTTTTATGTAATAAAATATATTTTAAAATAAAAAAAACTATCATATATAAAATTTTAATAATTAGTTAATTATTTAATATTCAAAATATGAAAATAATTTATTCTAACAGTTTTCGAATTGATTTTCTTATAAAATTATTAAACCCACAAGTGTGAGCAAAACATCTAATTTGACATCCCCTTTTTATTATTTGAGGAAAACTTTTAAAATAAACCTTAGCCTCTTGTGTGATTAACAAGTTTGCTATTGCTTATGTGTCATCACTAGAATCCACCTCACATTCTTTACTAAATAACCCTCTCGACTAATTACATGTAATGTCATTGTCAAATAAAATAAGAAAGGGATTATAATATATGTTTCATTTTATGCATCTTTCTTCCTTCCCTTATAAACCCGAACTAACCAATGTGTTGACGGTTTCATATTTAGCATATTCCAATTGTATTTCGGTTTTGATTATCCATATATGAAAATAACCATTTTCTTATATCTATCTCAGTGACTAAACTCGAAATAAACCAGATTGTTTTGCTATGTGTGATGTACTATTGTATAGAAATTCTTTTATTATTACTAAGCATAATAATTATATTTTTGTATTATATATAATATAATACATAATATTTGTATTTTTGTATTTTATATTTTTGTAATATATGTTTACATTGTTATATATGTCTGCATCCTTAATATTTCTCTATCAGACCAAAAACAAAAATGTAAATGTTAATAGACGAATAATTGATTGGTAGAACAAAAAAATAAAAAAGAATTTCATAGTAAGTTTACAAAACCAAGGGTAAACTATTAAAATTTACAAAATCAATGGTAATATTTTTTTATCCGACGAAAAAAATTATTGTTAATAGATGAATATTTATTGATAGGTAGTACAGCAAAATAAAAATACAATTCACATGTCACTACATGCTTACTATATGATAGTAACTTAAGATTTGAAACATTATGGTCAAATATCTGAAATTGTATACTTTCCAAATATTTACATAACTAGGATAAGACCTGCACTTTACGCAGGGTGAATTTATATAATAAAAATTAAAAATATATAATATTGACAAATTAAATATATACATGTGTGAGATTTTTTTTTAATATGCAAATATTTATGTTTTATTTATATAATCATCTATATGTGTGGCTGAACATTTGTAATTGTAATTGTAGAACGAAATCTATAATTTATTATGAGCATGATCAATTTGAGCTTAAAATTTTTACCATCCTGTTTATACCTATAAAATCGTAATGTGGTCATCAAGTGAATTTTTATAACAAAAACATATTCAACAAATTTTTTTAATATTTTACTTTAGCATCACTGAGAACCATTTTAATAGTTTTAGAATCAGCAGTTTAGTATTGTTTCCAAAATCTAATTACTTTGACCTTAGTCTTCCCCATAATTTTGAAGGGTTTTAACTGGACGACTAAATTGAGGTAACCAATTTTCTTGCTTTAAGTCGTTAGCTGAATATATATATATATATATATATATATATATATATATATATATATATATATATATATATATATATATAATTTAATTTTAATATTTATTAAATAAAAAACCATATTAATACAAATTTATAATAATTTATATCTTGTTATAACAAAACAAATTGAGCCATTGATCACAAAATTTTCAAAATAGAATTCTAATAATTTATAGTCGTTTTAAAAAATTCAAAATACAACATATAAAAAAAATCTATTTTTTTATTATATGGTTTATGCGATTGTTTAATATCTTTTAATAATATAAAATTAAACAAAAAGAGCTAAGATACAAAAATTGTTATCAAATATTTATTATTCATAATCATTAATTTTCATATATACGTTAATTATATTAGGTAATTCTGTAGATTTTATTTAAAGAAAGTGCGAGAATATTATTTTGTACACTTTTTATCAATTTGATAGTTAATTTAGTAAAAATATAATATAAGTTAAGATTGACCAACCTATTTTTCTAAGAATTCTAAATTTCATTTTCATGGTGACACGTGGCTACAAAACAATGTCGTAATGTTTCTTAATTAATATATAAGGGATTATGCGATCAATTTTTGGCTTTATTTAAGGCGTAACATCAGTTCATGAATTTTCGAATGAATCGGAAATAACGCCACTCATGTCTTAGTTAAGCTATATTTCCTTTCTAATACACTAATATTTCATTAGTTTCGTTTTATTTTGATTATGGAAAGTCGCATGTTATCTTTCCAATTTTAGATAACATTACTCCCGGTGCGTTTTGATATTGATTTGAAATCTTTATTGTCAAATATCCAAAGCTGTATTATTTCCAAATATTTACATAATTATGCGTTCAATCAGAGATTGTTTTGGCTTGATTTTAAGCGTTAAGATATTCATTTGGGTAAAATCTTACCTCACATAGACCCTAACCTCCTCGATTGACTATATATATCTTCCTAAACTATTTCTACAACGCCATAACAACTTAAATGTTTCAAAAACCATATATGTTTCGTTTTATAACTTTGTGTACTTTGGTAAGTTTATATTCTTTATTATTGCTCTATACAGGATTGCAAACGAAGAGCTTGAAACTTTTATAGGATTGCAAACGAAGAGTTTTGAAAATACTTTTCATATCAGTTGTGATTTTTTCAGTTTTTTAGAGACTTTTCTTTATAAGTTTAGCCTTTCATATATTATTATTCTATTGCATATATTTCGTTTTATCTTATGAAATCAATAATTCGATTGTCTATTTTTCGTTTTATCTTGAATTCATAATCTATAGATTTACTTTCACAGACTAAAATTTTTTACACCTAACCAATAACACAAGTTATTTTAAAAAATTGTAATTTACCTTATATAAACATAATCAATAACACAAGTTATTTTAAAAAATTGTAATTTACCTTATATAAACATAATCAATTTAGTTCAATCTGTCATTATATAATATTTAATATATGTGATCCACACTTTTTCCTTATATCATACATTAAAAATTACAATCTTTTTTAATCTATTCACTCCACGCAGGGCGCGAATAGGTTTAATAAGACTCATTTTTTTAAATCCAATATGATAAAAAAAACTTTTATTATTGTATAATAAGGCTCATTTTCCTACATACATGTATAATAAGGCTCGTTATATTATCCGCACACTGCCATAAACAACTCTTATTTTTTTCCTTAGTTGCAACACACCTCACAAAGAAACGATGTACGAAAATACATGATCACACTGAGTCAATACAATTCTTTTTTTGTAAAAACGGATACGGCAAAGATGGTAAATAGACTAACAGAGTGTAATTAAGTTTACAACACATGCATACCAAATCCATCATTCTCCACATGCATATTATAGATTCAAGATCTCTCTTTATTGTAGGCCAAGTTTATTATAGATCCTGTTTTTTAGAAGCAGGAGAGAGAGAGAGCTCTCTAAGCAGATGCGTTAATGGCTTTCTTCACGAAGTTATCAACATATTCCTTCCTGTAAGACAAAACCAATTAAATTTTCTTGTTATTGTAACGTTCGCATAAGAGAACAAAGCACAGAGTTAGTGCTTTTGATGAGTTGGAAACACATGGCAACTGTACCTTGCAGGAAGATGGTCGTGTGGACGATTGTATGGTGTCCACACCGGTTCACCCACGAAAAGACGCATTGCCTGTTTTGAACCAGAGCTTTCAATTTTCCAAGTAACCAAAAAACATATATGATAAAATGACAAGCACATATGTAGTAGTAGTTATGTAACCTTGATATAGTTTTCAGAATCAACGGTGAAGCGATGATATATACCAGCAGGCAAGACTATCATTCCCCCCTTCTTCACCCAAACTCTGATCCAAGCTTCGTTGCGATCCCTCACATCAAAGTAGCCTATTTCCAAAAACATTGAGTGAGGAGTAGTAATATAGATTTTTTTCAAGTTAAGGAGGCAATAAAAAAGCACGTACCACTTCCTGCAACGCAGTAACGGATCTCTTCATCAGTGTGCAGATGTTCCTCGAAAAAGCTCTTTACTTTCTCTTCATAATTTGGGAGCTTCTCTGGGCATACCTCACAGAAGTCCTGAATTCAAACTCAAACCTGTAAAACTTACTTGTCTTCTTGTCCTATTTACAAACTCAACTCTCAACCAGGCCATAGAAAAATCTACCCTTTAAACAATCTGCCAAGACATCCTTAATTATAAACCCACCCTTTCACCAAGTGCTCACTACTCAACTTTATTATAACAGCTATACAGTCTGTTAAATTAAGCCTTAGGCTAGATATGGTAGACCAATAGATCAGGCTAAACATTTCTAGAGGTAAACCCACTGTGTGTGTGTCCTTTATCAAAATCAAATATTTAGCACTCAGTTGAAAGATATAAAGGATGAGAATCACAAACCATGTAGGAGTAACCACGAGACTCGCGGATTTTTTTCAACTCCTCATCGGTTTCGTAGTGATCAGCGTCAAGTCTCCAGCTAAGGACTCCAAGCTCTACACAGAAACATTGCATGAGAGAAGAAACAACAACAATATGTAAGAAGCAGAGAGAGAGAGAGAGTAGCACAATTTTAATAAAGACACACAAACCTGCAAGTTTGTCGAGAGAGATAAACTCTTTAGGATCCTTGTGGTGAGGAAGTCTCTGATCCTCTTGGCTATCATCCATGTACCAAGCCTGAATCACTTCTTCTCTTCCATCCTTTAACCAAAACAACACACAAAAGAAGAAGAAAACATCATTTTGATGCTAAATCCACAAAACAGATAGAGAAATCGTCGATTGATTATCCAGAATTGTAGAATCGAATCAACGAAATCATAAATCGCTAAACCGGAACCTAACCGGAAACGAATCGGCTAGAAAAAAAAAATCAAAAGCGGAGAAGAGGAGGATGATGATACCTTCACGGCTTCACCCATCGTCGCCTTCGTTATGCGTTTGTTCCTACTTCGTCTCGTCAAAACCACGCGAACAGAATGAATATCTTCTTTTTCGAAAAATAGGGAAAGATAAAAGAGTTGGGTTTGGTTTCTTTTGTAAAAGACCAAAGTACCCCTAGTCATGTGTCAACCCTAGAGATGCGTTTCCGACCATATCCATCGTTGTTTGGAGATAAAAATAATCGCACAACAGTAGATTTGATTGAATTCTCTCTCATTCATGCTTTTAGAGTTTAAACAAATAAAATGAAAATGATCACACCTTTTTTTTCTTTTAGTGAAAATGATCTCATATTGTCCATATCAGAATTTTGCATTACTTACATGATTCTAATGTAGAAAGAACAAAAAATTAGTTTTTATGCACATTTGAAAAAGAAGTAATTTACTGAAATTTTATTTTTCTACATATTAAATTGAATTGCATGAACATATAATATGTTTTGAGAAAAAAAAAAATCCTGATACATACTTGCATATCGTTGAATTAACAATAATCAGTAGGATTCATGGTCATGAAGAAAGAAGAAGTAGTCTGTGTCCATGCTTCAAACCTGAGACATACATAAAGTTTACAATATGTCAACTGATTTTGAGGACTCATATGAAATTTTGGCCCCAAAATATTTAACAAACCTGTCAACCCCAATCTCATGTTTCATGAGCTTGTTTCTAGTCAAAGACCGGCTCTGGTGGCAGTGGAAACTCAAAAGTTCTGGTATCAATAAAAAAAGAGGTCTCATTTTCAGAAGTGTCAACATTTACATAATACAGCCCGGAAGAAAAAAATCCCCCGCCATTCTCTTACTCTCTTTGTCTCTATGTTGAAACAAAGAACATATCCGTCACTAACCTAACTCAAAACTACAGACCCAAAACAAAACAAAAAAAAAAACAGATAATCGAGATCACAAGACTTGTCCTCCAGCTCATTCTTTAACCCATGTTTCTTCCATACAATGAACATTCCTTGTCTGCTTTTGCATCGCTTTTTTTACATGACACCCTTTTTTAAAAAGAACACAACTGTTCTTCTCCTTCGTGTAATGAGCTTAACTCAGCTTTTTGCATCGTGTTAGATATCTAGAAACACAATCGATGTGAGTTTTTGACGGAAAATCTTTTGAAACATTTATGCTTTTCAATATGATTGATTTATCTTCTTACCTTCACTGTTAAGATCACAGTTCAGATCAACTGAGAAATTGGGACTTCTTGTCCGGTTTTGAGGTGACTGGTGTTCTCCTCCTGTGCCGCCACTAAGGTTTTGTGGATATGCAGCGGTGTTCATCAGTGGCTGACTACGATTCAGATACATCTCCATGTTAGATGATCCCACTCCTGGAGCTTTTTTGGCCTTAAACAATCTTCTCCTCACAAAGAAAACACACACATTAGCATTCCCCGATCTTTTGGAAGTATTTGTGGATTGTTTCTTTGAGGATACCTATCCTTCTTCTTTTCACGATATCTTTGCAACGACACTTTTCTGTTCGCCTGACCCTCCGCATCTTCAGAAAGACCAACACACACACACACACACAAGAACTACTATGGTTAGCCCTTTAACAGAACTCCCAGTTCATAATATCAAGCAAAAGAAGGGAAGTCAAGTTTATCTGCCTAAAGTGAACACGAAGAGCATATCAAGTAAAGCGAAAGCAGGTGTTTTAAGCATCATTAGAATAACAGGTTTCTATATCTTTAAGGTAATGCGAGAGTACTCTTTTGTACCAGAATCACGAGAAGCATTTGCCCTCTCAAGGCCATAATGGGGATGTTCTACCATCTTCTCTGCAAAATGAAATCAAAATAGAATCACAATTTCATCCAATTATCTATTAGTTCAAAGTCGATTCTAGATATAGAAAGTGGGATCGTTAAACTAGATGAACATCTTGGCACAAAAAGATGCCAAGATGTACAACATCTGTCAGAAAAGCTGGAGATGCAGGTCCATTGACTTTTCCAGTTTGATAATACACTTGGAAACAAAATCATTTCAAGTTTGAACCATCCATCTATCAACTGACAAAAGCTATGGTAAAAAGGTTACCTTTACTCACGGGCCTGGAAATCATTCTAGTAGAAGGAAAAACACCATTTTCAGGAAAATCAATTGGATTGGCTGCAAAGTGCATGATTGACCGAGCCTGCAAACCAACCGTACAGAGAGAGATGCATAATCAAAAACATGCCATCAAGGTTTTCCTTTTTTTAGGCAGGACATAATAATGTTATTTATTTTACCTTTTCAGGTGGTACACCATCATAAACGTTAACTTTTCCATTATAGAATATCGTCATTTGCCCAGCCAGCGCACTTGTTTCTGCTGGGCTTCTGCTGTAAAATATTGACAGACACAAAATGTGTTTAAAAAAAACAACACTGGAGTAGCAAATTCGTTTATATGACAACAAGCACATCATAGCGAGACCATATATTTAAGCTTTCGTTTATACATTAACAGATATCATTGAAAAACATTAACCAGTGGAGTAAGCAACATTAAGTAGCAATGATGAAAACTAGTCATTTCAGCAAAAAAAACAAGAAGATCTGGAAACACCAAACAAAAGATACAAAATAAAGCCCCTAGAAGAATCACGACATTCTCATGGAAAGGATGTGATTTTAATATATAACCAAAGTACTCTCTGACCAACCAACTTCACCATTAAACACATAGTTTCTAATTTTCAGGGATATGATATCATCAAACCAACTAAACTAGTTGCTAAACAACACATTCCAAGCGAAGAAAGGTATACCTGGGAGAGAGCGTCTTGCAGCTGTCTCTCTCGGCTACATAGTGAGGAGCAGAGCCACCAGAGAACTCAGCTGATCTGGGAGAATCTCTCCTTAGGCACGGGCCATCATCTTCCTGAAAAGGAGTCTGGCCACAACCTCCGAGCTCGTTGCTTGGCTCAGTCGACGGTGTTGTTACCTGTGCACACACAAAAGAAAAAAAAAATCAGCACATAAAACCTAATCGAGGGGAAACAGAAGCAAAGAGAGCTCACGCGAGAGGGAATCGGAGGGTGAGAAACGAGGATCTTGCGGAGGATGCCGGCGCCGGAGTCGTCGCCGGGCTCGAAGAGAGCTTTGAGGGATAAAACCTGCTGGATCGCCTGGGATTTGTTCCAAGAAGGTCTTCGCATTCCTGTTACGACACGTGTCAGCCGCCATTCTCTCTCGGGGAAAGAGAAACCAAAAGAAAAAAAAAAGCTCCAAGAGAAAGAAAGTGAGAGAGGAAAATTCAAAAAACAAAATTAAACAAAATCAGAGAGGATCCTTCTTCATCTTCCTCTCTCGAAGGACCTAGGAAAAATGAGAAGGGAGGGAAACCTTTGTCCTTGAGGAATTTGCGGCAATCCTCGCGGGTTAGCTGAGAAATGTCCTCTTCGGTGAGTAGCTTCAGAGGCTTCTCCAGTATTGACTTCGCCGAAGGCACTCCTCCTTCCATCTCCGTCTCAGATTCCGGCTTTAACCAGCTTCACCGCCGGGGGAGAGCAGTGGCGTTTTTTTTTTTTAGTATTTTAATAATTGAGGGCAAAATCAGGAGGAGAGAGCGTGAGAGAGAGAGAGAAGAAAGAGAAAAAAAAGAGTGATGAGGGTCTAATAGTGAGTCTATGGGCTTCGAGTTTGGGGGAATGGTTAGCGAAGCTCCCTAGACTGCCACGTCGGATTTGTATCTTTTGTGTAATGCTTATAACCTAATCATGCCTTCCTAACTAGCCCTCTTTTCTTCTATAATCCAATTATCAAAAAGAAAAATTAAATTTTCTCAAAATTTTTTTATCTAATATGAACCCATTAATGTTTTTAATAACAGAATATTTCAAAATATTTTATAGAATATTAAATTTAATAACAGTAGATTTTAAATAAATTTTAAAAATTCTTGTTTAAACAACAGTGCATTTTGTTATTTTAATACTAATTACATCAAACTTTTAGTTGAAAATATTCGATAGGTATTTATTCGATTTTAGTTATAAAATACACAAATTGATCATGTAAGACAAAATTTTAAATTTTGGTATAATCTAAATCCAATCCAAATTCTAATAGTTATCCAAAATTCTGAAAATATAATTTGTAGATCTGAATTAATATCCAAAATAAAATTTCAAAATTTTATTTCATGTTTATTTTAATCTAACAATGCAAAATATATAAATATGTGATATTTTTAATTGAATCTTAACGGATCTAAAGTGGATTTTACACAAAATTACATGTAGTCAAACTCTATCCAAACATACATAAAATCTGAATAGATCTATAAAGCTGAATTTTCAAATTCAAAACAAAATCCAAAAATGAATGAATACCTAATTTCGTTTTTTATATACATAAACTTCATTGTTTAGACATTTGAGTCAAAAAGGGAATAAACCAAAGGTCACAATTTATGTTTAACTTTTAGAATAGTAGCACGAGTGAAAAAAAAAGGAGAAACACCACAAAAGAAACAGGAAAATAGATAATTTTGATAGACTATTTCTGTATCAAAAGAACTAGACAAGAAATGGGAAATACTGTTTCTTTTAGCATTCGGATTGGACTTCGTATGTAACGGACGTTTAATTATTTTCTTTTGTCGTGAGAGAACGTCTATTGCAATAACTGCCGTCGAATATAAGATAAGTTATTTGGTCGTCTATATCGTATAATTTAACCCAAAATTAGATTTTGAAATGTGTTTCCGCACGGATAATTTTTTATTAAATAGAAATTATAAATTGATTTATATGCAAAGTTTATTAAATACTCAGTTTAAAAATTTTGTGTTATAAATTTTTTAAAAAATATATGGAAATCCCTTTGTCCAGTGGTTTGACTAAAGATTCATTAATGATTATATGTTCGGAGATGTGGGGTCCAAACCTCATAAAATATTAAATTATACAGATTACAGAGAAACTAGTTACAAGAGATCTTCAACTTGGTGCAGAGCATACCATCGAACATGGATCTCATAGGACGGTTCAGAGTGATACAGTAAGGAGTGTATTCTCACAAGGTGGTAGAATTGTTGCCTGTAAATATAATTAATCAGACGTTCAAAAATAAGTTTCAAAAAAAATTGGTGTTATATAGTACAACGGTATAATATTATTTTCATATGCCTTGTTCTTGTTATTGATATATAATTTTGATGTTTTTATATGTAATAAATTATGTCATTAGTTATATCAAATATAGAAAATCTTTAAAATGAAAAATCCAAAATTTGATAGTTTATATAGGATACTTCGTAAATGTCATTAATTATATTCCAATGAACATGAGATTTAGTGACTGAGCGAGTGAGTTGGTTAACATATTATTTTATTAGGATAGGAGTACTAGTTCATACAACATATATTTAATAATTTTTTGAAAGATGGACCAATTAACAAACCAATACATGAAAAATATCGTGATTTCTATTTTAACAGGTAAGATTAGTAGATCATTTATATATGGTCTTGTTGATTTGTATGTCGCAGTGATCAGTCAATCAGTCGCACTTCATAGGTTGTTACTTGTTTAGTTGGCGCATAATTGATTGCGAGATCAGGTCGTAGATTGAAGAATTGCTCACACAATCAGGTCGCAAGATGTATGTTTTTATTTATTTTAATGTTGTGCGATAGATTGTGCAATTAGCGATTTTAAATCATGAAATAATTAGCGACTAAAAATTATTTTTTTGCAATTTACGACTGGTTTCAAATCTGGTTTCAAATCGAAGGTCAGAAAAACTTGCAAAAATGAAAAAATAAAGACATTTGATTGTGGGTTCATATGAATATGATCCATAGTGGGTTGCCTGGTACTCAAATCCGGAACTAGTCGGATGTTACAACAATGAAATTTGGTCGCAGGTGCAAATCGCTGCAACATATAAACAATCATGACCTATGTAAATGAAAATATGCCTCACCAATTTTTTTTTTTTAAAGAGGACTGATCATTTTCCAAAAACAATTGAAAAATACAAGAAATTGAATGAAAAAATTGACAAGACGGAAGATGAGAAATAGATTTTCACATGCCAAAAGCCACTGAGTCTGACCAACATGGACTCCCCCACATTAACCAACCTCCGTGGTCTGGCGTGTGACACCCCTTCTCAATTCTCATTATCAGACCCTGGCCTCTCTTTTTCTAATCATATAAAACTGTTTCCATATTGATGTAGGAATCCTTTTTTATTTATATGTTCTTGTCTAATCAAAGTGACAATGCATGCAACATGCAATCTCGTGATGTAGTTAACAAAAATATGCATCCAGGCAGGGGCGGATCTACAGTATTAGGAATGGGGCATGTGCCCCCGACTACTTTATAAAAATTATTTAACAACAAAGTGGACAACCGACTTTGGTAGTTTAGTTGGTAAGTATATCTCTGGCGATCTCCCCCCCCCTTTCAAGGGTTCGAATTCGCACATTTTATTATTTTGTTTGACACGTCTACTCTTGTTTTTCCCCCTCTCGCTGTACAGTTTATTTGCTGTTTGATACGTGTACTCTTAACTGTATCTTTCTTTACAGTTATAGAAATAGCATGTTACTTCTTCCTTTGTTTATTTGTCTTTTCATAATTTTCTATTATATTTTATATATCTATCTTTAGATTTCAAGGTTTTTACGCCACATTTTAAGTACTTTTTAAATAATATACATTGGATTAGTAAACTTATACAACCAATTAATATCACAATAATAAATGATCTATGCAATTTCATTTCATATTTTAGATTTTAGTTCTTTTTTTGTTATGATATGATGACAAAAACAAGTTATGTATGATATTAATATATTTTATATATATGTAAAGTTGAAGATTACTTTTCTATATATTTTCAAATTATTTTTAAGTTTAACAGAATTATTTTGATTAACAAAATTTGTGAAGAAGTTTAAGAATTCTTAAAGTTATTTTATTAAAAAATTCCTTGTTGAAAATTAATGTTAATTATTTTCACAGTTTATAAATGACTATGTATTATGATTAGTAGCTTACAATATTTTTAATAGATTATTATTTAATTATATTTTATAAATTGGATGAGTTTATTATTAATTATGTACCCCCGTCAAATATCTTGTCTAGATCCACCACTACATCCAGGGCCAATGAAGAGTTGCCCTGATGACTAATACTATTTTATCACTTAGTATTGGTTAAAGGGGATAATATATTTTTTTCCATTGGGAGAAGTCTACTCTCCTAACGAAAGTTAGGCTCCGAATGGTAACTGCGGATTGAGGGGTACGGGATAAGCGGATTTGAGACTACGGTACGGTCTAATTGCGGTTTGTATGATATTGTGGAATAACTGCGGTTTGTCTTAAATAAGCGGTTTAAAAAATATATAAATGGTGACTGCGGATACCTGCAGGATATATATAATATATTATATTTTGCAAACTAAAAGTTAATGATATTAATATAATTTTTTTTTTTAAAAAAAAATCTTTTTAAAAATTTATATTTCCCCAAACTATTTAATCATATTCACATATTTTCTCATCCAAAATATTATACCTTTAAATTTTCAAAACGAATTATTATTTGAATTTTTAAATTATAAGTATCCATATAGTATAAATCTGTCTTAATTAAAAAAACAGTAAATCTTACTATATATAAATATTTACATTATATATTTATAGTGATTTGAATTTTTTTTTTTTAAAAATCAAATATATAAGAAAATATTTTATTTTTAATAATAGTATATAGGCCTCGGCATTTCGGGTATTTTCGGTTCGGTCCGAGTATTTTGGGTTTCATGTAGTTTAGGTAGGGGGCTAGAGGATCCATTTACTACTTGACCCATTTTTCGGTTTGGTTTGGTTCGGATAGTTTCAGGTTCAGTTCTGTTCGGATAGTAAAACTAGTAACCGAAAAATACCTAAAAAAAACATTTCTCATTTGGTTTCGGTTATGGCTCAGATAGTTCGGAGAAAATATCAAATAAGTAGGATGATTCGGATAAAATAAAATTAAATAAAATATGTAAAGATAATATAATGATTTAGTAAATAAATGTATATGTATACAAAGCTATTTATTTAATAACTAAAAGTTAAACAAAATATACATTCATTTGTAAGAAATTTTATTGCATATACATATATTGTAAATATAATTTCAAACTCAAAGTATTATTATTGAGGTTCATATAACCAACATTTATAGTTTTCTTCACTTGTTGTTATAAGGACCAAAGAAAAAAATAAAAAAAATTCTAACCTTGAACAGTATAAACACACCAATTTTGCTTCTTTACGTTTTAGGTGCGTTTCACCACCATCTTTTGGGAAGAACAGCACATGATATTTTATATTTTTTTTGTTTTTCTTTTAAAGTTATAATTTACATACAAAAAAGTGTGTTGAATGGTTACTGCGGTTTAATCTCGCATAGCGGATTACGTGAACCACCACAAACATTCGTAGCCTTAATTTAACAAGGTTTAGATTTTGTCTTAGAAAAATGTGCGGTTATTAAGATTCAAAACCTCCTAACCATTTTTAAAAAATGCATGATCTAATGCAAACAGTTAAAAACTAAACTTTGAGAATAAAGATGATAATTTTTTTCCTCAGGAAGGATTATATATATTATAAAACGATCAAAGTTACAAATTAAGTCGGTGATTACACCAATCACCGGAGATCAAAACCCGCAAATAACAAGAAAGTTTATGAACACAAAGCCCACACTTGGAACACAGAGTGAAATAACAAAAACCATCAACTTAACAACAATTCAATATTGGAACGCTAAGCAAAAGAGATGAAACCAAACAAATAAACTCAACTGAAATGAAAAAAGAAAAAAGGATGAAACTGGACTTCTCACTTCACCCTCGACGCAATATGTCATCCGGAACATAAACCCCACTTTATTAGAAGGGCTGTAAACATTATTAAGCCAACTTCGACAGGAAACGGTGGGAAAGTTCCAGTCAAGCTAAGGAAGGAGAAATCTCAATAACACATCTTCCAAATCAGACACAGACAGATACAAAACCAGATCTAGAGCTTCTAAGGAGAAGAGATGGAGAATCACAATGAAACATCACGCCAAACAATCCAACATTGGATCAGAAACCATTGATCAGGCTTACATGTATGATGTATCAACGCAAACAACATCGAAGAGAGACGAACCCAAAAATGATGATACCGTCGATTAACACAACATAAAACCCTAATCGAATCAAAACAACTCCAAGAGAAAACTCGACAAAAGCAAAGGAAATCTGGCTCCAGTGGTCAAGACGCCATTAGAACCGTCTAACGGTCTAAGCGAAGACCATATTTGGTTTTAGGTTTAGAGAAAAGATATGGTCATCTCCTAAAAATAATTAGAGAAAAGACCATACTATCTTAATGCATAAAAGTCACTTTCGTCTACAAAAAAAAACTTGCTGGATCTGGATATGAAGTTTGTGTTTTCTGGAACTGAAAAGTAGATTATAAGAGGTTCATGTTATAAGAGTTTGCTATAGGCATACATGTTTTATATATGGTTTTCAATTTAGAGCATTGTTGTAAATTTATGTTAAAATGTTTTTAGTCTTCCAAAGATCAGGGTCAACCTGCATATTATCAATGGTTGGTCTTTGATATGTTTTGGTTTCTTTAAAATAAGTACATGTATTTGTTTTTTGTTGTAAGATTTAAGTCTTGGGCTAAATTGTTTTAAGTTGTTTTCTGCTGTAGAGAAAGAACATATGTGGCTTATAGTATTATCGGTTAGTAATTTAGTTTAGTACGTTTTTTTTTTTTGCTAAGAAAGTTTAGTATGTTTTTTATAGGGGGTCAGTTTTCGTTCAGATCCATACCCTCGTGTCAGGATCAATAATAACAGGTAAATTTTAAGTTTTTTGTATCCAATTAACTGAATCTTTTCTGTTGCACTAGCATATGTGATATCGCTGAAATTTGCTGCTCTCAAATACTATTTATTTATACAAAACCATTTTCCGTTGGCCTATAATACATAATAATAAAAGACAAGATGACAAGAAAATATGTTTTCTATTGTAAATCCTCAATAAGAAAAATGAGAAATAGGATTGTCCCTTTGCCATCACTGGAAGAAATAAGTTGAGTATGAGAAGATCTAAAAGAAAAACAAAACAGAGTGGAAATAGGGAAGAGTCGTTATCTCAGAAATGGATCCACGTTGGTAACATGTCCTTTAATAAGGATGCATCTGCAATTTTTAATAATAATTATTAATATGGGTGATCCAGTCCCGGTCGACATCTGGATTGTAAGGAGCAGAATACACTAATTAAGAGCACGAAAAATTCAGACCCACCCACAAAGGTTAATGGCCGAAATTCAGACATGGGTTAATGGCCGAAATTCAGACATGGGTTACCAGTATTTGCTATGACTTTCTTTCAAGTGATAGTGAAACTCATGACAGATTAGCTTAGACTCCTTTCTCAAGATGATTCGACAAATTTATTGGCATTTTACCATGAAGTATCAAATCAAATAATCGGTGGGTGGTACAATGGATGGTATTAAAAGACCATATTATAGTAAAAAATTTATAACATGAACAATAAGATAATAAAACAATAGTTTTATTTAGAAAATCTTGTATAAATATATTGTAATGCTCTGACCGTTCATAGTTAATGAATCTTTCACGTCTTTACTAGGTTCGTGGGCTCATTGTGTGCAACAGACGGTGCATTAATTTTTTGAAAGTTCGAAAGTCTTGTTTATTGATCATACAATCACCACATGACATTTTTCCGTGTTTTAACTTCACTCACACGACATCGTGAATCACTTTCCGATAGGTTACTAATACACTAAAATCGAGTCTTTACTACTGTAAGTTAACAGTGATTATTGCAATGCTTTGTATTTAATTCTAGAGAATCGTTTTTAAACTTTGTTTCTATGAGTTCGATGTTAAGAGAAGACATATCGTTTAAAATGAAAATAAGAAAATCAAATAAAACAGTAAACAAAGTTGGATTGGTTTCAGATTATAAAATTAATTTAACAAAACAAACTCCAATAACTTATTTTGACTCTCTTTTTAGTTACATCTATACAACTATTCTTTTAAAGTTGGGTTGAAAGCTATTCTTCACTAGAATAAAATTATAATTAAAAACCTTATAAATACTATAAAAATTGATGAAATATTTTTACTAATATGAGTAACTCCTAGTTTTAAAATTTTAATTTAAATGCGAAAGTGTTGATTAATAATAACGTGGACTATTATTTATTTATTTTTCACTGTTGGTTTATTTTCAGCTATAGATATATGACAGAAAGAATAGTTAAATGCTAAATGCTAAAGTCATGATGCATCTTAGTGAAATATAGGTTAAATGACAGAAGATACATTGTGACAAAAATATGTTCACAACGTGAGTATGGATGATGGATAGTTAAGTACATCCTAAAAAATGTTGCAAATTCTCAGATTATATATGGTCATGGATAATGAGCATATGTATAATGATTGTACTACAATTAAAATGAAAAAAAAAACTACTCATATAATTAAAATATGTTTTTTCTTTTCCTTTTTTGACATCTACATACGAAGACTTTGGGTTTCTTTTCACAAAAATATGAATAGTGATTGAAGAATCGTACATGTTTGGTTTCTGCAGGTGAGGGGTCGCGAGTGCGTGGGTCGGGTACAGAGGATGAGTCAGTGAGTCAGGAGCTGGTTCCCTCTTTGTAGGGACATTCATCCTCCATAATGGGCCTAGTCAAATCATAGGCCCATTTACATCTTATCGGTTCTTTTCTTGCTAAATTCTGGCCTAATCTTTGTTTAATTGATTTTCGTTCTCGCGATTTGATGAAGACAACAACTTCGAACAACAGAAATGCGATAAAGGGCCTCATATAATACCGCATGATCAAACATTCAAACAACTAAAAGAGTATCAAGTCAACAACCCATGTTCCACGTACTGACATATATATACACATAGTCAAACTTTGTTCAAATTTTTTTTGGATTTATCAATAAATTTTACAAACCATAGTCAGTTTTGATATCTCAGGTTAAAGATTTTTTAAAAACCTGTGTGCTAATTTCATGAATTTCCATCTCAAAACTGATTATCAACAAGTAAACTCATCCGTGTTTCTATATACTGTGTAATCTTTGTTCTGACTTATGATTCAGAATTCCTAACACACGCTCTTAAACTGTTAGAGCTTTTATTACTTGTGAAAAATTATACTATTTTCTGACGGAAGTATAGTGAATAAATGTATTAGTTCATATCTTTTAGATATTCTGTCAATTCTCTTACATAAAATTTTCCGGCTAAAATCATACAGATTTTAAAAATCATATTCTATTAACATAAAATCATCATCTTATTAGTATCCAAATCAAAAACTATTAAACGCAAATGCAAATGACCACTTTTCATTTCAAATTGCTACCTTTTCTTGGTTTTCTCAATCTACTTGAATGAGTATCACGTTACAGATTTGTTCAGATCAAATTGTTAAGTGGCTGCAGGAAGGATTTTGTTTTTTTTTTTTGCTAATCGATTGTATTTGTATATTTTTCGGTTTTGATTCCTCTGTGTCCTAGTTTTACTTTTAATTTCAGATTTTATTTTGGTGTATACAGAAAAAAAATCGTTTGTTGCCAGTTGCAAATGTAATGAGTTTGGGAGGTTCTTTTTGATAAGTAATGATAACATTGAATAATGTCTTCACTTCAAAATCTAGTTGCATATTGTGCCTTTTGTAATTTATTGACCAAAGCTGTTTTAATCGTTTTTGTCAACAAAGCTGCCTTTTTATTGTTGGATAAAAATAAACAGAAGATATAAAGTTCAAAAAATAATAGTAGAAAATAAACCGAAGATGTGCATAGAAAATTTAGTAAATTCAAACAAATTGAAAATCATAAAACATCTTATATAAGAAAACAGAGCGAGGTAGTATTTCACTGAAACATGAAAGTCACATAACATTAAAGATGTGAGATTCCTATAAACAGATTCACGGTGATCCAGTGGTTAAATTGTTGAATGAATACTACTCTTGCGCTCATACGGTATCCTCGTTTGTATACTACTTATGAAAGTTATACTATATCCTTTTTATTTGTCAAAATTATGCTAGATTCTAAATAGTTATATATCCAACTCGGATTTGTTGTGCATGTATCGTAGACGGTGTATACGGGTGCGATCATGCATGCTAGATGATGTGACAAAACAAATAGATGAAGCGTGACACCAAAATATATCAAAATCTGAAGCTAATTTTTAAAAATAAAGAACATACCAACATTACACAGGAAAACTTTAATAAAATAATTGTAGTAGGACTGCAACCTACAAAGGAAAAGAAACATCAAAAGGTTTGCCAAAATGAAATGAAAATCAGACCAGAAATTTCCGTAAAGCCCCAACCTATTTCTTTGCCTACACTCTGAGTCCCACTCGTTAGGTTCTCAACTATTTAATGTTTGTATATGTATTCAGATGCGCTGACAAAAAAAAAAGTATATGTATTCAGATGCAGCATATAAATAGAATATATGAATATCATATGATTCATATCTAAACGTTATTTTGAATAGTTAATAGTTGTATCAAGATACATCATCTATATATGTTAAATTGTTCGTTTTTAAAAATTTTATAATAGCATTTTAATGTTTTTAGTTTTATTTTATATATATATATATATATATATATATATATATATATATATATATATATATATATATCTTGTTTTAAGTTTCATCACCCAAAACAACAGTTTTATAGGATGTTTTCATTGGACGGTTATTCAGAATCTAATCTTTATGAAGTTGAAAGGATGACCCCCAAGTGCGGCAATCAATGGCGACTATAGTATGATTCAAGGACTGGCAAATGAGTTATATGTTTTACAGAAAATTATAATACCCAATCAATGGTGACTACAGTATGATTCAGGGACTGGAAAATGAGTTATATGTTTTACAAAAAAGTAAATATTTATTTTATAACTAACTCATTAGCTTTTTCTTTATTTTTACTTTACCTAATAGGTAATCAAGAAATGTTCAATCATCCGGTTTAATTGAACATGATTTGAGCATTTCATGTATTTTGAAACTGATTCTTTAAGTGGTAGTTTTTAGAGTCAGGTTTTAATGGGTATATAACCTAATACTAAGTGGATAGTAATCTCACTAAAGCGTAACTGAAAATGTAAAACATGAGTAAATAGTAATTACTAAATACAGTCAAATAGAAAGAATACAAAAGAAAGACGATAGCAATTTGTATTTAATATCTGGATTCCAAAGCTTCATGTGTCTATTCAATACACTGTTCACAGACTCTCTGTCCAAGTTTTTTTTACTTAATTAAGACCAAATGAATAACCCCATCCCAAACATAAACCTCAAAAAATCTCTCCCGTTAAAAGGAACAAAAAAAAACAAATAGCCAAACACTTGTCTCTCTCTGCTAACGTTCGCATTTTCGCCGGTTCTTGCTAATGGGCGCTCTTCGTCGCCGCCTCCGCTTTATCTTCACTGCACTCGCTACATTTTCTCTCTTCCACCTCTTCTTGGCCGTCTCCACAGTCTCCACCGGTAAAAACACATAAATCTCACACTTAAGTATTGAACGACTGATTTTTTTTGCTATCAAAAGAGTATTGAAAGACTGATTTTCTTGCGACATGAACATGAAATTTCTCGATTTTCTGAGGTAATTTCATACAAAGCTCAGTAAACTTTCGTTTGATTAATTAAATAAGCTAGCTACCTTTTCAGCTCAATCCTTAATTGATTTTTGATGTTTAATAAAAAGTGAATTAAACCGATTGTTATTCCAGGTGGATGGCTTGGTCAAAGAACCGGATCGGATTTTCACGGTCATTATACGGGGAATAAGCGGTTTGGCGGACCTGGTTCATCACCACCGACGTGTAGATCGAAGTGTGGGAAATGTCAGCCGTGTAAACCGGTTCACGTACCGATACAACCCGGTATGAGCATTCCATTAGAGTATTATCCTGAAGCTTGGCGGTGTAAGTGTGGCGACAAGCTTTTCTTGCCCTAGATTGTTACTTATTTCGACAACTAATTATTGAAAAGAGTGCTTCAGTGCTTTTTGTTTTGTTTTTCTCAGTTGTCTCGCCCTTCAGTTTCGCTGTTTAATTAGTGGTAATCAAAAACTTTTGTGTTAATAATTTAATATTAAAATATTGGTCTCTAGGAAGGCAACTTTTGTTGTGAGAGCGAGAGAGAAAGAAAGTCCTCATGTCTTTTTACCCCTAATGACACTTGCTCGATCGTAGAGGCAATCAATTAATCTTACAGACGTGTACTTTAGGGAGTGTTTGTTTTGCTATCTTCTCTTTTTTTTTTTTGGTAAAAACTATCTTCTCTTTTTGTTATTAGAAAATAAAACTGTGTTACAAAAAAAGAAAAGAAAATAAAAGTGTTATATACAAACCAGTTTGATTAATAAAAAACAATATACAAACCAGTAACATAAAACGACAAATGCTCTAGACAACTATGAATGGTAAGAAGTCATAATAATCAAAAGAGAAAATAGCAAACATTTTTAGTTAAATAACTATACACTAAAATGTTACCATAATAAAGTAGCACAAGTAGTATTCTCTTTTTTAAAACGTAAATTTTTAATAAAGTTTGTACTAGTAAATTGTAGCGTAATCATATTGTTAAAGCAAACACATGAGATGGAGATTGCCATTTGTCACGAAATAGTAACAATAACAATGGAAAATATTTTGAAGTAGAAAACTGTTTGAAGTATCTTTTTGGAATGAGTTAACTCGAACTAGCAGAATTTGTAGATTAAATCATATCACTTTGATTTTAGACCATAGAAAACAAAATTGGCATGAAGTTTTGTTGTTTCATCATTTTACATTATCAGCAAATGAAGTGATTTGTCCCTTATTTTCGAACAAATCTCTCTTAAACAAAAAAAATTTATGCATGTTTGTTTTTTCAAAAAAAAATTATGCATGTTTGTCTGGACCCATAGGTTTTGTCCCTCGACAGCCATATACATTTAATTATTGCTCTTTGATGATAAATTTATAAGGTGTCAATATAAATCATGATTAATATTAATATCGTACTTGCACGTGTAAGTTTACAGCAGGACCATTTACTATAGAAAAACCATGAAGCATATAAAAATATGAAAATATTATAGTGACGAATGTAAAAAGTAGTAAAAAGCATTTATGATTTGGAGTTTTTCCTAATTTCACTACAAAGCCGCATATGTACTCTTGTCGTACTGCATACTCTGTTCCTTACATACAAGTTTGCAATATCTGAATTAATATCCTTCTTTTCTTATTTTCCTGATGCGAAGTCCAGTAAAATTTTATACTTTTGATTTTAGTGTTTGGAAAAGTATCCGACTGGTCTTAGATATAAAAATGTTTTGAAAATTTAACTTCAAACATGGAGGGAAAATAATCTTTGTAGATGTCTAAAAGAGTGTCGTTATTACAAACAATTGTATATGTTTTTTGGATAATAATTGTATATGTTAAAGAATGATGGTTTCTGTTATAGTAATGGGGGGGGGGGGGGGGGGTGTTGAACAGTAACATGGTGGTGGTTTTTTTTAACGCATAGAACTCTAGATAGATTAAGAAAAGAGAGTAAAGAGATATAGATGATTAATTTTTAACCTCAGACTAATTAAAACCGCAGACATGCGACTCCAAGGCGATTAGGGTTTTTTACTTTAATCTGCCGCCGACGGTGTGGCCTCTCGCCCACCGGTGAGAATCTCTTCTGTCTCCCTCCTCTTCCTTTCTTCCATGGGTTTGATGCTGCTCTTTCGGGGTTCAGAGTCACTGTTGCTCCTTCCCCCACCTCCTGAGCCACCGCCGTTTGTTTTTCCTCTAGATCTACTCGCTGGGGTCTCTGCTCCCGACCCTCCTGATCCTCCCGACGCTTCTGTCACTCTCGTCACACTGGATCTGTCCTCTTTCCCCTGCCATTGTTTCACCTTAGCAGCTGCGAGGTCCCCTCTTCATTGTACAACAACATCCGACTCAGTCTGTTTGCTGATTGTTTCTCTTGGAGTGAACCTTGTCAAGCCTCTGCTTCTCCCTACCGATGGTTACAGGTTTCAGATCTATAATTTCATATGGGGAAAAATTCGTTTTTTCTTCCTGTTCTTAGGCAGAACTTGGAAAGGTATGACCCTTGTGATCCGTCTAGATGTTTCTATTTGGGATGGAACATACCTTAGATTTGGATTCCTTGTCCTCCGTATAAGAAACCATTCACGAACATTACCTCAGTATGAGGACCTTATGCTTCTTGGTAGTCATTGTTTAACTCAGTACGAAGCTGTTAGGCATTTGTTTTGCCTTCCTTTACCTCAGTATGAGGTTCACTTACCTCAGTATGAGGTTCACTTACCTCGGCATGAGGTTGTTGTTCGAAATATCTTTTTGGGCTCATTACAATATATTTGTGTGTTGGTAGTCTTCTCTGATGTTTCAGGTCTACAACTCAAAAAGATAAGCGATGGATTTAAAAAAGCCAACCTTGGCTTCGTAGTTTCAGACTTGTTTGTCTGGCCGTGGTGGTTCTTGCAACTCTACACCTCATTATGGTTGTGGAGTTCCTCACAATTTCAAGGCTCATCAAGATGGTGCTTGATCACCTCTGTAGCCAAGTTTCTTGCTGCTCTCTATGCATTTGTTGCTGCAGCATGTTCGGGTAACAGTTCACTGAACGTGTTCTCCAATTCCCGTGGCTTCATCTCACTCAGTAGCATTCATGGTGTTTCACTTTTAAGTTGCTTGTGTGTTATGTTTGCTTTTATCTATGTTTGTGTTATCCGTTTTGCTTTTGCAGCGGTTTATTTAGCTAATGTGGCTGTGTTATTGTTTCTGTTGAACAATTCCTCCATTGATGGAGTCTAAGTTTTATTAATGAAAGTTGGTTTGAACAAAAAAAAAAAGATTAAGAAAAGAGAGTTTGTATCGTTTTGGTTACCAAGCGTGTTTGTATAAGATAATGTACAGACTTATTATATATGCATCAAACAATAGCCTCTTCGAAATAAAAGACATGTTTAGTCTTTTCTTAAGCATGTCTATTCTTTTCTTGTTAATGAATATATATATATATATATATATATATATATATATATATATATATATATATATATATATATATATCTTATAAGATTCCTAAAATAATTTGTGTTGAAGAATTAAAGACTGTAGAAAACAATGCTTTCAGAAAGAAAGTTTTTTTTTCTTTGAGGTTTTAAAGTTTGTTGGGCAGTGAAGAAAGTTATGTGTTGAAAAGAACAAAAAGTAAAAGAAGATATATTTGCAGAGATTCTCATACGCTGCTACGGGCTGCATGATGATGTATTTCCTTTTGCATTTTTATGTTTTGACTTTCTCTTTCAGATTTTTTTTTTGGGTAAAATGTCAATATTTATATTATTTTTGAATTTTTCTACATTATTGCAAGCAATTTATTATACAGAGAAATAAAAGAAACAACAACAACACAATTCAAGACAAAAGAGCCCGCTCAAGGCGATTGATAGGAATCAAAGTAAACAAGAAGCAGCAAAGGAACAAAGGGAGACCTCGTACGGCAGGAGAGCAGACGATCACGAATCAAGTGGTCAGCGGCAACATGAAGAACCGAAACAGGGGCTGAGGCGGAGGTGAAGATTCTTGCATTCATTTCCTTCCAGATAAGGTAGATAATGACCTGAAAGTAGAGCTTAAGAAGCATAGCTTGGTTGCTGGTGAAGGATCGCTGGGGAGAGTTTATCCAAGCGGTAATTGAATGTAAGTCCAAGGGAAGATTTTGAAAAATCTGAAGCGCAGATTCCGTCCAAACCTGAGACGAGAAGCTGCATTCAAAGAACAGGCGGTGATGCGTTTCCAGTGCTGAATTGCAGAGAACGCACTCTCCCGAAACATTAAAACCCCACCTACGCAGTCTGTCCTTTGTTGGTAAGCGTCGCAGCAGCGCCAACCAGGACGTGAAAGTGTTTCTCGGTATATTTTCCTTGAATCAGATGACTTTGGCCCAAGATACAGGAGGCGCAGGGACTCTTAAAGCCTCCCACGTATTCTTAGACAAAAACATTGTGCCAAAAGAACCATTTGACTTGCGCCAAAGGAACTTGTCTGGCTCATTTCCAGGGACGGGGGGAGCCACTTTCGTTATGGCAATGACGGTTGTTAGCAGGTTGTGTGTTCTCACAGCAGGAAGTCTCCATGAGCCATTAACCGTAGCATCAGCCACAGAAGTTGTCTTCCTCACTCTTAGACTTCTCGGACCTCCTTGACCCGCCACATCAATCAAAGGACCAAGCGTAGTCCAGTATCAAACCAGAACCTTGCATCTTTACCATCACCAACCACACACTTCATGAATCTAGATAACATAGGCCTTAGCCCAAGCATACTACGAATAGTAGCAGAGAACCTTGGCGACTCCGGCGTTAACCAGAAACCGTTGCGGTAGAAAATATGATTCTTCAGCCATGCTACCCAAATAGACCCTGAATCAGAGAAGAATGTCCAGACTCTCTTCAATCTAAATACCATTTCAAACTCCTCAAGATGCCTGATTCCAAGTCCCCCTTCGGTTTTAGGCTTACATATGTCAGTCCAGGCAACACGCGCCCCTCTGACAGAGGTAGTGTCGTTGTTCCAAAGGAATGCCGCACATAGGGAGTCAACCTTGGCATAGAATGCTTTAGGTAACACAAAGACCGCACTCCAAAAGTTCACCATACCATAAATTACTGAGGCCACAAATCTGATCTTCCCCGCAAATGAAAGATATTTGACAATCCATGAGTGTAGCTTACTTGTTATCTTATCAAGGAAAGGCTGAAGAGTGGCCAGCATTAGTCTCCCTGGATTCAGAGGCAAGCCTAGATAGCGAGTCGGGAAGATACCCTTTTTGAAACCGGAGAAATCACTGATTTCAGCAGCTTCATCTTCATTGTAGCCTCCAAAAAATATTTCCGATTTCTGCGAATTCATCTCTAGGCCCGACATATGCTTGAACGTTGACATCACTTCAGAAATCCTAGCAAGCGAAGCTCGAGAGCCATCTGAAAATACCAAGAGGTCATCGGCGAAGAGAAGGTGAGTAACCCTAGAATCCTCGCATTTTGGTTTAGCTCGATCCTACCCTCCATAGATGCTCTTTCAAGGATCTTGGACAGAGATTCCATGACCATAATAAACAGAAACGGGGATATACAGTCTCCTTGGCGAAGCCCCTTCTCACCTTTAAAGAACCCAGTCAGCTCGTCATTAATTGCCATAGAGAACTGAGGCGAAGTTATGCACTCCTTAACCCATTCTCTGAACACTGGTGGGAAGTCTTGAGCCTCAAGCAGTTTCAGCAGATAATCCCAGCATATTGTATCAAAAGTTTTTCTGATGTCGACTTTCAGCATTGAACTCCTTTCACAAGCGGCTTTTTCATAGTCCCAAATCAACTCAGAAGATAAAAGTACATTCTCTTTAAGACTTATGCCTTTTAGAAATGCAGACCGGTTTGGGCTGATACAATCCCTCAGTATTGGTTTAAGCCTATTCGCAATTTTGCTATTACCTTGTAGACAATATTACAGCAACTGATAAGATGAAACTTTCCAAGCTGAGAAGCCTGAGAAATCTTCGGAATTAGAACAATCGCTGTGTTGTTAAGATCGTTTTTAGAAAATGTATAATTCATAAGAAATTTAGAAAATGTAAGTATGTGGTTTTTACTCAAGTGTACATAAAACAAAGCAAGGTATAACTGTATACATGAAAAATTGGACGGATGAATTACTCAATACGAAAACAGCAACATGATTCACTTTGATCTCCTTGCAAGTAAATACAAGCCAATATGCAAAAAATAAAAAATACAAAAGGTAAAAAAGTTACTAGTAAAGTAGATTTGTGTGCTTTAACAAAAAGGTGGATTTTGTGCGAATGACATAAAGGTGGATATTACAATGGCTCAATAATAGAAAAACTGAGACTAAATTCATTTTCAGGAAAAATCTTTTATTAGAACTGCTTATACTATATTTTATACGTTTCACATAATGGATTTTTAGGTTTTTAATATATTTAGAGCTATATTCAAATTTAGTTATAAATATACCAATACCGGTAAATAGACTCCATGAAATTAGTCGGTTAAACTTTGACGGGCCGAACATCTTCGAATTATCAAAAAGAAAAGTTCAGATTTAAAAAACAGAAACACATTTCTAACAAAAGTAAAAGAAAACACATTTGCAAAATTATTGTGGGGTTTTGATGATGAGCTTTGAAAACATGGAGATATGTAACTATTTACTAACTTCCAATCACTGTCCTATTAGTCGTGTGGGGCTATTACACTCTATCCAAACATTGACTAATAATAACAACTACATGGTGTTAAACCATAAATACATCTTTGTCCGACTTTATACAGTACTTTTTGTTATTTTATTTTTTGGAACGGATTTTCAAGTAATACTTCTCTGTTTATTTTATTGCTAATCTCATAATTATAGAGTTATAAATTTTATTCAGGAATATCATATTAATAAATACACATTAATTAATAAAAAAATCTAAAAATAATTTTGAATATAGAGAAAATGCAAATTTACTAAAACTAACAGGAAAGATTCCTAAATAAATCTGTTCTTATTAGTTAGAAACATTAATAACAATTAATATTGCTAACATAAAAATTATTTATAACCAATTAAATTATAAATTCCATTCATAAGTTTCAATATTGACAAATACATATTAATTAACAAAAAAAAATCTTAAAAGATCATTTTAAATTTGAATAGAATGCAAGTTTACTAAAATTAATGGAGAAAACTTCTACATAAAGTTCATGTTTAGGCTATTTTTGAAATAAAAAATTAATAAATGAAATTTTTTCAAGAAGTCTGCTCAATTAGAAAACTTTTTAAACAAGTATTCGTTTGTAAATTATTGAGTTACTTTATATTTGGAAAAAAATTCAATTTTACCAGTGCAAACTTCTCTATCAAAATCAATTTAGTTTTGCTATTGAACATAATTATGCAGAAATTTGACTTTTCCATAAAAGCTTTTTGGAGAAGTCTATTCCAAATAGACTTCTAGAGAAATGTTTTTACTGTCACAAGAAATTTCTGAAGTGTCACAATATTTTTGAGAAGGTCAATTTTTGTAAGTGATGTTTGACTTTATAAGATAAAATTCCAAGAGAAATCTACTAAAACTATGCTCTCATAATCCAAGGTTTGACAAAAATCTCAGAATAAAATTAGAACAGATTTATGAAAAAATTATAATTAATTAGTAAACATATTCTGATTAATTAGTTTTAAAATTAAATATTTAATTATTTATTGTCAACTACAAAATTGACCTAGGTAAACTTCTTACCACACTTCAGAAATTTCATATAACTGAAAAAAGACTTTTCAAGATGTCTACTTGCAATAGATTTCATGCGATAGTCAAATGCAAAATTAACTTGTTTATCATAAAAGATTTATAGAGGAGTCAACGGAGATGTTTTTTTTTTGTTATAAAGAAAATTTAGAAGATTTATAGAGAAGTTTTCTACGAAACACACATAAAATAATTAATTAAAAATCTAATCTATGCATTGATCAAAAAATTTTGATGGAGAAATCTTTTTCGTGAACACATTTGAAAACATTCAAATATCTTACCTAGATTTGGTGATATTTTTTGTTGAGCTTCTCTAAGTACATAGAATTTCGGAAAGATACTCTCTCGTTATTGACTTAGAAGCATGAATTTAACTAACTCTGATAAGCTTACAAATTCTGAAATAAGAAGTTAAGCTCTTGGGATGAAATGAGAGATAAAGTGAAAGAGACATAGTTTATATGGCTAAGAAATAAGATAGGAAAAATTGATGTTGTTTACAAGTGCATTTAGAACTTGAATTTGATTGTTAATGGTGGTTGGTGTATCGATGACAATGCTGTAAATAAAAGGTAAAGATAACTGAATAAAACAATCATTTTTAAAAATAATGTATATATATAAATAATTACATTTCAGATAATTTGAATTTCTAGAGTGAATATGATAAATGAAAAATTCAAAAAAGAGATCGCTTTTGTTTTTGACCATAAATTTTAGTTCAATTGTGAAAGAAGCCATATTTTCTAACTAATAAAAAATAAACATGAGTATGAATAATCATCCAAGTTAAAACTGTAATTATAATTTTATCTATAACATTATAAAACACAATTATTGTGTCGAGACTATGATGAATGAAAAAGTATAACTAACAAGTTAAAAATTTATAAAATAGTATTTAGACAATTTTGAAATTAATTAATAAAATTGAAAAGTACATATATATATATATATGAATCAGAAATAATTATTTTAAAGATGTGAAAATATCAACAATCAAAATAAAAGTTTAAATATATTAAAGATTCTTAAAAGTAAACAAAATTAACGACTTAGCATATATTTTCTAGTCATAATAATACTATGTTTGTACTAATAAACAGAATTAACTAACGTGGTTATTTTTGAGAAAAAAAAAAAGAAGAGGATAAGAGAAGTGCATTGTCAAATCTATCGCATCAAATGATACTTTTATAATTTTGGATTAGCATCAGAGAACAGTCCTTCAGTAGGTTCATAGTCACCATCTTCACTTGGAAACTTCAATTAATTCCTATGTACCCTACTTTCTATGAACCTAGTGAAGGTACTTCTATATTTAAGTCCAATGGGCTTTAATCTATTGTACATTGGAGTAAGTATAGCCCATACCTTCCAATAAATTACACTTGGGCAATATATTATACATTCCTCCCTTCCTCCTCCTGTTCTATTTATTGTTCGAGTGCCTTTGCCATTGTTTTTGTGAAACAAATATTAATGTTTTTCGTTTACGTACGGCTTACTGAATAGTGAATACTAAGGGCTTTTGAAATGATAAGTATTTGAACTAAGTATTCTGATTATGAAATCATTCATGCTATTTGGTCTTAATAACTAGAGTCATGTCTATTAGTAAGACTCTAATGAGTATCTCACCAATAAAATAATAAACTTTAAGAAGAAGAAAAAAAAAGAGAAAGATGAGAGTTTCTCATTTGAGAAATTGATAAATTTTTGAAAACTCAAAGCATTATGTAAGCTTTTTCCCAAATCTTTTAATTATTTAATATTAACATAACTAAGTTTTTTTTAAAAAATAAAATACAAAAACTAAGACCACCTACAACATGACAAATAAGTATTTTTCATGATTTGTTGTGAGTCTCTCAAACTAGACACTGTTTGCTTTCTCATTTTTTCTCCTATTTTCAGTTAATGGAAATTTTGTTGGTGAGATACCACCAATGATGATATTCTCATGACAGGTCATATGATGTCTTTTATTAAGGATTTTTTCTTAGGTTCACCAACCAATAGAAAGTTGTCATTTTAAATCTATTATCTTTTAATTAAGGAAACAAAATAACTTGCAAAATTATATTATGCTTTTAAAATAAAAAATATTATATAAATAAAAACAACAATAGTTCTCAAAAAGATTATTTAAAAAAAAATATTTGTTTTTAAGATTTAATGTTTAGTGTTTAAGATTTGTAGTTTAAAATTTATCCAAATGTTTAGTGTTTTTCCAAGAGTTTAGGTTTATCCAAGAGTTTAGGGTTTACCCAAGGGTTTAAGATTATAGTTTAGGGTTTAGTGTTTTGTTGACAACATTAATTTTTTTATTCGTTTTTAACTTTTTATATACTATTTTTATTTATTTTTAAATTTTATTTTGAAAATATAATATAATTTGGCAAGTTATTTGGTTTCCTTAATTAAAAGATACTAGATCTAAAATGACAACTTTCTATTGGTTGGTGAACCTAAAGGTTAATTCTTAATTAAGTGGCTTATCTTTCTTTCTTTAGAATAAAATTTTAGTAGATGATTATATTAACATACTATATGCTTTTTGTTAGAGATATAGCAGTGGTGTCGCTCTAAAATCAAATACTATATGATTAGATATTCTGGACTAAATATGATTCTAACGTTACGATTAAAGAACTAACTCTACCAAACTCTATGTCATTAATTTTTATAATTTCAACAAAGAGAATGATGGAATACAAAATGTCTTTGTATACTTTTGGTTATAAAAGTGAGGTTTCTAAAAGTCTTATACAAGTCATACATTGCATCGCACTACTATCCAAATCAATAGATAGTCATACTTATGCTATATATCCCACTTAAGTCATTAGTGGTTGTCACAACAAAGAAACAAAGAATTGTAATGGAGAATGATGGTTGGTATCTAATCACAATTGATGTATAGAATCGAAATTATTAATCTTGTGGAACAATTAGTCATGTGCACATCAATGTATCTGAGTAGACTACTATACATTCACTAAGGGCATCTTCATCGCAAGAAACTCAAAAGACCAAATGGATCTCTAGAGAAAACTAATTAAGAATGATTCAAGGGCAGAGCATTGCCAATGAATCAATGTCTTTATTTATTTTTATTTTTTTAGATGCCAAATATGTATACTTTTGGTGGGGCATATATGAAGTGAGGTTTCTAAACTTTTATACATTGGTTGCATCTCTACTCTCTAATCCATATTTAAGGAACTCGTAGTTGTTACAACAAACAAGCTAATACTTGTTATCGTAGCTAGGGTACGTAGTCAGTATTATTAATCTCCTTAAATAACTACGATGACTAATATATATTATATGCATTAGAAAAGAGTCAAAAGACTATCCCCAGGTTGTTATATATAGTCACAAAACTTTCTTACGTACAGTATGGTCCCCCCTTTCTATTCCCATGCAAAAAATTATGATACGACAGCTACACAAAAGCAGAGCGATCAAACTCTTCCACATGTCGTATTATAATTCGTTCGTCTGGAGAATCACACCCCTTTGCTTAAATGTTGGTAGGAGAGTCAATACACACGAAAACTCCTCTCGAATATGCTCCACGTGTCTAACTATAATTGGCTTTAAGTTTGTTTGCATTAACCACAGTGTAAGTACAGTATAACTTCATCACTTTCCTGGTCATTTCCTTCTCACCAAGGCAAAAAAAAAAGCAAAAACCTTATTTTCTCTCATCTTTATATTTTCTCTTCTTTTCAAGAATTTGACAAGAACAATGGAGAAATCTGACATAGAGAGTGGTGTAGTGATCGGTGGTGGTAAGGAGGAGCTTGATCCTAAGATGACGATGGAGAGCCCCAAGCTTCGCTGGGCTTTCATAAGGAAGGTTTACGCCGTCTTGACCCTTCAGCTAATCGTGACTGTAGGAGTCTCCTCCGTCGTTTACTTCGTAAGCGACATCTCTGACTTCATCACTACAACCACACCCGGCCTTGTCGTCTTCTTCGTCTCGCTCCTCCTTCCTCTACTCAGTTGCGTCTTCTTTCGAGATTTACCTTGGACTATATACTCACTCTTTTTTTTATTTCCTTTTTCTTTTCTTTTTTTTTTTGGGTTGAACGCTACTGTTTGCTGAGTTTTTACATAACAGATTCTTAGTTAAGTTTATAGGAGGTTTCATTAGATCATATCGTATTGATGGTGTTTGCTTTTCATGTGTGTGTTTGTAGTGTTGTGGCCACTGATTGTGTTTGCCGAGAAGCATCCCGTCAACCTCGTAATCTTAATGCTCTTCACTCTCACCATCTCTTTCGCCGTGGGACTTTGCTGCTCTTTTGCAAAAGGTATGGTTATAGTATTGTGAGTGTTGATGAAAGACATGTTTGTCTCAGATTCACTCGTCATGTCATCAACATTTTACCATTTTGCCTTGAATGTTTTCTCTATTCTGAAACAATCTAACTCTTGTAAAAAAAAATAAACAGGGAGGATCGTTCTGGAGGCTGCGATTCTCACAGCTACAATGGTCGTGGGGTTAACGATATACACCTTCTGGGCAGTAAGGAGAGGTTATGACTTCTCCTTCCTTGCACCGTTCCTCTTCGGATCCCTCCTCATCGTCCTCGTGTTCACTCTGATACAGGTATATAAATACTAATTCTTAAAACAAATCTGATTCATTTATAAGTCCTTTGAAGAAAGACACATTAAAAGATTGATGAAAACAAAAATGTATTTGTCAGATATTCCATCCTCTGGGGAAGATAACGTCGATGATATTCAGCTGCTTAGCTTCGGTCTTGTTCTGCGGTTACATCGTCTACGATACGAACCAGCTGATCAAGAAACTCAACGACGACGAGTATATCCGTGCTGCTATTTCTCTTTACCTGGACGTCATCAATCTCTTTGTCCAACTCCTTGGTTTTATGGTCCCTACTCAGTGATTTGATGCACACATCCTATCTGTTAATGTCTTAATCATGGGTTACTTAGAACTAGTTCCAAACACAAACTTTAAAAAGGCTTGGTTATTATGCTATTTGCTCTTATATGATGGTTACATATATATTTTGTAAAGATTATGATAACTCGACTTTGAGTTTAAGAGTTCCTTGTTTCGCAAGGAATCTCTAGAAGTGTGATTTGAAATATTCGATAAACTCTTATTTTGCATTTCTTATCAAGCTGAGATGGCTTTACATAAATCTCTGCTAAGTTTTCCAATATATTTTCTTTTTCAGTAATTATCCTTTGTTAAAAGTAGATAAAATCTGCCAAAAATGCAGTAAATTAGAAAGTACCAAAAACAAAACCGTGGTTTAGTTGTAGATTTTGGTTAAGTTGAGATAAACGTGGCTAAGAGGGTGTTATTGGTTTGGATATTTCAGTAGATTTTAAAATACAATTAAAATCTTGTGTTATTGGTTATATGATTTTAAAATCTGTATTTAAATCCATTGTTATTGGTTCTATGATTTTAAAATCTATATTCAAATTCACTGTTATTGGTTCTTAGATTTTAAAATAGATTTTAAAATCATGTGTTATTCAATAATAATGATTTGATTAAGGATTTGATTTCAAATTAGATTTGAGTGGATTTATGAGTGTTTTTATGTTAAAAGTACAAAGAAACAAATATTGAGTTCAATCTTGATATTTCGATGGATTTGTATTATTGATGTTCCCATTATCTTTTTTTTTCCCCAAGTCATACGTATTGAACATGTTCCACTAACAATTACAAACAATCACTATTTTAAAAAGATATGAGATGTTTGCTATGTGAGTAAAAAAAATAAAAAATAAATATATATATATATATGTAAAAACGAACACATAAAAAAACAATTGACATAAACACGTTTGACTTAAAACCACTATGTTCAACTTAGGGCTGGACATTTTATTCGTTAAATTTGATTCGATTCCTTATTTGTTTCGGTTCGATCCAAAAAATTCGGATATCCGTAAGTCTTCGAAGCAAAGCAAATATTAAAAATCACTATCCGTTAAAAACGAAGCAAATCAAAAATACTAAAAAGATTAGAGACGAATATCCGACCGCTCCGACTTTTATATAAATATTTATATATCTATAGTTAAGTAGAATTTTTAATGTATAATATTATATAATTTTATTTATAAAATTACTTATAAAAATATAATATGAAGAAAAGAATTATAAAATCTTTATAAAAAACTAATTCTTCTTAAAAGATTTAATTTATAAGAATTTATATATATTTTTTAAGAATTTATAAATAAACAGTTTCATTAATGTTTTACTTTATCTTTTATAAGAACAAATTTGTATAATATTTTCAGATTTACTTGTATTAAACATAGTGGAAAAGGTATCGTAAATATCCGTGAATATTCGCAAATATCCATAAATTTTTCGAATATCCGTAAAACCGAATATCCATATTTTTCCGAAGCAAAGCAAATCGAAAATTAGATATCCGTGAAGTCCAAACCAAATCACAAATACTGAAAATACGTTAATATTCGATCCGTGTCCACCCCTAGTTCTAACATATATTTTTTAGTTGGTTGATCCCGTTTGAAAGTTTGAAAGTTTGAAAGTTTTCTAATTTAATATTTTCCAATTATCCAATTTGTACAATTTAATATTTCCCACTTTCTATCGTATGTGTCCTTCATAATTTATATATAATCTTTATTACATATTAATAAAAATTACACAAGTACAAACACTTAAAACTCCAAACTAGAAGCATGATGAAACACATTTTGTAGGTTTAAAAAAAAATATTTTGTTTCAAATCTGAATTTATTGCAAATCCATTTGACTGATTTATAATAATCCACTTATTTTGATTTTGAAATCTGTATACTTGATTCTAAAATTGATTTGTTTGATTTTTAAATCAATAGATTTATCAAAATTTCTAAATCCAAAATGTATTTCTAAATCCACTAAAATAATAGAACCAATAACCCCTACTAAGTTACCGTAACGCAAACCACGACAAGCAGTTTCCCAATGAAAGAGAGGCTTTGACCAAAACCACCCCATAGAGAGAGAAGCAGAGAAAAGTAGCCGTTCATCAAATACTTTTTCTTAGCATTTTTCCTTGGATCTTCTTTATTTTGGAATCTAGGGATAACTTGTTTGTCAAGGTCTCTTCAGAATAGTGATATATAGGGGACATTTTCTAACATAGTAAGTCTGAAAGCAAATGTCTATGCATTTGTGTAAATTCTGGATGAATTTTTCTTAACAATCACTGATTAATTAAACCGACCATTTATCCAATGTTAAGAACAGAAGCATAGATATTGCGAGTGTTGATGGCTTCAGAAAACACATGATTAGCTGTTAACAATAACAAACAAACTAATTCTTCATTATTTTGTCTTCTTCTTCCGTATGAAAACATGTGCAGATTCTTAATGGATTTTTTCAGCAAGCAATAATGGGACAAAAAAGAAGCATATTTGATGTTCCCAATAAATATGGAAAATAGACTCATCAATAATATAAAATATTATCTCTTACTTAAACTTTGTTTTTTTTATACAAAATGACCACCAACAAAAGAGACCTAAGAAATTAAACATCACATATCACCCCACTAAGTTTTGTTCATCCAAAACCAAACCCTTCCCCACCTCCGTTTTTGAAACATTGACTAAGTAGGTCCATTACATTCCTATACCCACCCAAAAAACATTACCTTAAAAGAACCCCTAAAGTTTACCAAAGCTTAATTTTGACCCCATAAGTTAAAACTCACTCGCATACTAGGCAGACTTTTTTAAAAGGTTTATTCACATCCTAAATCTCCTTTCAGCAGCAATGACAAGAAGCCTTGAAACACCTTGTGTCCACATTTCATACTCCCTCTGGCTCTTGCACTCAAATTCCACATCACCTCGCAGAACAGTCTTCAGCCCAAAGTATCTCAGATCATCTCCTCCCTCCAGCAAATGTCGTCCAGGCCAGGCTGGAACGTTCTTGATCACTTCAAGCACAATGTCTGCAACCAAAATTGGAACAAAGCTAAAACATTTAAAACAAAAGAGTCTTCAAGTTCACATTCAAAGAATAGACAAAAAGTAAAAGATTGAGGGCCACTTTTGATTTGATCTTATAAGTTACTTTAGTGTCGCATACACTTTTACTTTTTCATTTTTTTTTCTTCTCAAATCCCCATATCCAAAGCAGACCCACATCAACGTTTTGAATTTCTCTTTACCAGGGTTCACATATAATTGACAGTATATGGTGACAAAAAGATAAAGCTTTCAACTTTGGTACCATTGAGTTATATCAAACAAAATAAATAAAAAACATTCTTTGTTTTAAACCCCATTTAGAAGAATCATCTTTAATGTCTTGAAAGGAATTAGATAAACCTCCTATCAATCTTTTCAGGTTTAAATTTAAAAATAATTTTTATGGAAAGAGATGTTATATCATATATATATATAACAAGAGGAAATGATATCTTACTCTTTTTCTTCTTGGTGAAGGTTTTCCCAACATGCTTGCTCTTCATCTTCAGCATAACCTACAAGATCAATAATCAAAACAATCAAAAACAAATTGTTGATTCTCAAAGAAGATGCTTACACAGAAAAGACAAAAAGTGGATCCCATAATTTCATTATCATCATCATTTTCACAGCAATGCTTTTTTTTCTATTTATTAGCTTTAGTACTGTTTCTGCTTTCTCTTCTTTTCCTGCCATTTGAAATCTCATTTTCTCATCTTTTCGTGTGTTTCATATAACAAAGTTTCACATCCATGTGAAGCTACTAAAGATTCCCACTGATTATCAAATAATCTAGGCTCTCTTTAATCTTTTTAATCAGATCAACGATCATCTCCCTAAAGTGAACAAATCTCGAGACACTGAGGGAAATAAACCTTTACCTGATTCATCTTGTTGATGTAAACAGAAACTATCTTCCAGTGGAGATCACCTGCAAAAGTAACACAAAGCATTAGACAAAAGAACTAAAACGTAAACTAAAGGAAAAAAAAAGAAAGAAAGATAGAACATGTTGTTACCTTTGCGAGTACGTTTGAGAAGTTCGCAACCTCTAGCAAGCCACTCTCTGCTACAAGTTCCCAGGAAATTCTCCGGTTGCATAAGTTCCCCACTGTGACTACTGCTCGAGCTACCGTTGCTACCATTGTGAACATTGCTGCATCCTCCAGTAGAAGTGAGTCCCTTGTCCATTGGTATCACTGATGCAATGTTCCACACTTCCTTCATCGCCCTCGCCTTCAATGTCGCCACTCCCCTTAACGCTGCACAAATTAGATCAAATTAAACCAAACTTCAACTTCGGTTTCATCATAAAACTCTAATTTTGAGGCAACCACTAGATCAATTCTAACGTTTTGTTCATCAAGTTTCCAACTTTTAAGTCAAAATCAAAAACAGAGTTGTGAAGCTACTACACCTGTGGCAGCACCGGCGGTGAGAGTCATGATATCTCCGGCAGAGCGAACATTAACCGCAGAGCTAACAACAGAGGCCAGATGCTCTCTCTCAGCTCGCATCAACTCAGCAGCCTCCACGCACTGAGCAGCCACGAGGGTCGCGGCGGAAGCTACTGCCATGTCGGTTTTAGCCATCTGCTCATCCTTCCCGGAGCTAGAAGACGCTGCGGTGGCCGCTGCGATGGCGGCGACAGCTGCAGCGACGCCGGCGACGGAGACGGCGGCGTGAATCTGAGCGTTGTGAGCTCGAGTCTCCTCTTTCTTCTTCTCCCTCCGGTCCTTGAGCCAGCGTCCCACCGTCTTGGACTGTGTAGCTGTGGCGGTTATAGGTCCCGGAGTAGTTGCCGTGGAACGGAACTGGGAGTTAATGTTGCTGTTCAGTGAAGTGTTGTTGTTTGCCCGACAAAACTGCTGCATTGTAATAAGTCAAAAATTAGGGATTCGCTAGAAATGGATGGAGAAATTAATCCTAAAAAAGGAAGAGTGATGAACAAGAAAAAGACAAAATCAAAAGTAAATAAAAACAGTTGATTAAGGAGTAATTAATTGTACTATTTAATAGCGAGTGTTGTTTTAACTGAAAATAAACATCGGAAACAGTAGTGGAGAAAAAAACATGATCTCTCTCTGGGTATGGTTGTTGGATAAAGAGAAAGGTGTGAATGTTGTTGTCAGTGACGCAGTAAAAATTGTAAACATTTACATTGAGAAAAACACAAACTTTTGCAGAAGAAACCCACTAAACAATAAACCCAGATTTTTAACTAGAATTAATGAGTATGATTTAAAGATAGAGAGAGAGAGAGAGAGGAGAGGAGAACCTTAATGTCGTCGGATTCGGGAGGAGAGACAGGAGGACTGTCGGTTAAAGAACCGTTGAGAGGACCACTACTGTGTGAAAGCCGACCGGATGTTCTTGGTGACACTTCTTGCTGCACAAAATGTCATTATTATTGTTAAAAAAATGATAACATGAGACAAAAGGAGAACTCTTTGCAGAGATGATGACAATTTTTTTTTTAACTTGTGGTTATGTCTATAGGGTCCCAGAAAGCATGTAGATATCTAATCATGAATTTTTCATTTTTTTAGTTTGATTAATAATTTACAATTATTGCGCGTGAAAAAAAAATCATTCTTTCATAGAGATCTCCATGAACAACAATTGTCTCGATTTGGGAAAAAAATCAAAGAAGATGGAAGAGAACAAGAACTTAAAATTAAGAACCTGAGGATAAAAACAAAAAGAAATTAAGAATCAGAAGACAAAAACAAAGAAAAAGAAAGAAACTGAAAGAGATTAAAGTGTGTCAACATCTTACAAAAGAAAACAACAAATGCATAGCTTTGTCCGCAAATGCTCTGTTTTTATCTGATGAACACAAAAAAGGAGGATATATAGAAGAGCGAAGAGACTTACAGAGTGAGACAAGATACGATCCATCACCATCTGAGAAGTTTCCGAGCACGCGAAGGAGAAGGGGTTTCCGGAGACAAGTCCGTTCTCCTCCGTATCGCCGTCGCCGTCGCCGGAGACGGGTTCTTCTTCGGTTTTGGGGAGGAGAGTCTGAGAGTTCGAAGGCGTTAAAGCCTTGGAGACTTCGAGAGCTGAGACGCTCCATGAGCGAGCGAGGAACTCCATCGGCTCCAGAGGTGTCTCCGGTGGTCGGTAAACCGGGTCAGGTCTCCATGTTGGAACCATGGGTCTTTCCATTTTACAGAGAGAGAGAGATTGAGTGGAGAGAAAGACTGGGAGAGAGAGAGAGTATTGGGAGGGGAGTGTTGATGGAAGTGAAAGGTTGTCAATGGAGAGAGATTTTTATAGAGGTGACAAGTGACACGAAGCTATTTTCTCACTCTGCTTTTCTTTTTCTCTTCTCTTCCGTTTTTAGTATTGCTTTTTCTTTCTCTCTCTCTCAAGTAAAATTGTGCCCGTTGTTTTTACTAAAATTTTTATCTTGGGATTTTATAGACCAACAATGCGTTTGTAATAGTCAAGTAATTTTTGGTTTTTTTGGTAACATATCAAGTAATATAGTATCATCTTCATATTTAAAGATTTTAAACAAACTTATTTTTTTATATAATTAAACTTTAATTTTGAAATAGAAGTTGAACCAATAGATTTGCTTTTTCTATTATATTTCTTTTTGATGATAAAAACCTCTTATCATAACCTCTGAATAAAAGTTTTCTAACAGCTTCTGAACATCTTTAATAGTGATATCTCACAGAGAAATATTTTTTTATGAAAATAGAATATATTCAAATGAAATCTATAAAATAATTATGACTTGTTAATTTAGACGTGATTTAATTTTGTTTTCTTATGTCCTGACGCACCACCATTAAATACATTAGTTTTTTTTTTAATAATGAGAATTGATACTATGTGTAATGAACATGTTAAATGTTCAATTCAACTGTTTAATCTTTACAATAAAAATGTTGAAAAACTTAGACAGCGAATGTATTCAACATGTTGAAAGAAGCAAAAATGAGTTTCAAAAATTTATGTGTTTGTTTTATATTGAAATTTTGAGATTTTTTTATTTTTTATTCTACCCTAATTATTTGACATTAATTATTTATAACAAATCAATTTATAATTTGAATTATTTTACCAAAATTCACAATTTTTATGTTCTATAAATATACACTTGTTTCATTTTCTCTACAAATAAAAAAGATTATTTTTGAAAATAATTTTCTAATAAGTTATATGTTTTATTTGTCATTTTGTATGTTTGTATCGTATATTTAAAGTTTCGTAATTTTATTTGTTTTAATAATATTAATTTTACTATTATTTAAAAATTAGATAAGAATATAAATACAAAGTAAAATAAAAGTTGCTTAAACTATGTCATTTTAGTTATTTAAATTAGTTACTATCAAAATTATTATTGATATGTAGTTGTAAATTATAAATGATAAAGATATAAATTAAAAATAGTGGAATATGGTGTTGAATTTTATTAGATAAAACTATTGTAAAGGTTAGAAATGAAATAAGTATTAAATAATTAGGTGGAACAAAAGAAGAAGATAAAATAGAGTGTTAAAAGAGAAAATAGAGTATTGAATTATGTAAACTATTGTTGATGCTCGAATGCTTATAAAAATTAGATATTTATGCCAAGTAGCGGAAGAAAGATCTAGTAGGATTAGTCGTAGAAGGTGGGGAACACAAAATCTATACTAATAAAGTAGGCTTTTTTATCTTCTTGGGGGAAAAAATGCCATGTGGCATTTTTTTTTTAATAATTAAAATATTTTCCCAATTTAAATTTAATGAATTTTGGTATTAATTGTGAAATAAATTGGGTGTTTTAAATTTTCCTTCATACAGGTCCAAACGTTTATAAGAGTGTTTTGAATCTGACCCGGACCCGTAGTTGAACCGATAAATCCGGTGATCCTATATAAATCGGATTTGGGTTTAAACACACACAAAAACTCACTAAAATCTGATATATGTTGCAGCACTGGTTGAACCAATAGATAATTTTTATTTTTTACTATTTTTTAGTTCAAGTTATGTTTTAAAATTATTTTTAATATTCTAAATTTCTAATTAAAAATTTAAAATTTTCAGTTTTATTGCCGTCTCCATCTTCTTCTACACTACAATTTACGTTTGCAAGAAAGGTGAATCATGATTGTGCTTGAGCCGCACATCCGTAAAACAGACTAAAGCACGATAAGGCTTATTATTCCTCTACACTACAATTTACGTTTGCAAGAAAGGTAAGTAAATTGTTTTTTTTTTATTTTTTATTTAACTTAGTTTATAACAAATAATTACATGTTTAATTTACAGCTCAAAAAGAATAAAATCATATGATCATGTGAATTACAAAACAGAACTTTAGATTGTTGATGAAGAAAAACCTAGCGAGCTTGATTATAATAAATTAGAGAATGCTCTTGCTGAAGAATATCCCAAAGATGATGAAGTGACAAATTTAGAAAATTTTGTTGGTGAGTTTTAAAATTTAGAGAAAACCAAAATTAGTTGATGTGATCTGGTGTTAGTTTATTTTTGTTATTGACAATTTATTACAATGATGTTTTAATTTTGGTTTATTTTGGATTGGAAGTTTAAATTTATGTCTTGATTTTTTTAGATGTCATAACTCTTATGTTACAATTTTTTTTAAATAGTCTAAAACTATTTCTTAATATTTTGTATGTACACTTAAAATACTTAACTTTAGCTTTTATATATATTTGTTTTCATAGCTAATATATTAATATATAATAAAACTAATTCATTTATTAATCCGCGATTCATCCGCGGTTGATTCAATGATCCAGTGATCCGGTAAATCATCCGATTCAGTGTTCGGGTCGGGTTTCAAAATACTGGTTTATAGGATTTCTTTGTATTTGATGTTGACGATGGAGAATATAGCCTTTACAATTCTCCTTCTTTAACGCAATCGACATAATCGTTCATATAATCAATCCAGAAATCCCACTATCTCCTATTGAATGCTTCTTTAGTTCCTGATTTCTCAGTTTCATTGTATATGTATAGACGGTGTGAGAGTTCGGACGATAATCCCTTTACTTTTCCCAATTCAATCATTGTCGAATTCCCAGTTTCATTGCTCGGAGTTGAAGACAAATCGGTGTAGAGATATTCAGACTAGGCTACAATAATTTTGGCAAGCCTGAAATGTTAAAAAATGGATGAGATATTGGGGTTGATATGTTGTTGATTAATGGGAAGGTACGCCGGTTTTTTATTTCAGTTTACCAGTTAATGATTGCTTATTTCTAAAGTAGTAGTTTTCTTAAGCATCATTTTCTTTCTCAGGTGGTGTTTTTACATGTGTTAATCAACTTTCTCAGGTTTAACACCTTCAAACATTTCTTGAAAGAAAGCTGAGTCTATGACGTGAGTATTTAAGATTCCAACTAAATTAAATTTTTTACGACTATCGATTTTTTTTCTATTTTTATTAATCGATTAGTAACAACTACTTATGCTATTCTACTTTGAACTAAACAACTTCAAACAAAATAATATACTACGATCGCAAACCACTATCAAAAAGATCAGAAAATATCATTTTTTACATATTTTTAACATATTTTTTTACTAAGACCATATAATAAATTATAAATTTAAATAAGAATACAACATACGAATCCGGCGCGTAGCGCCGGAATATCACTAGTTAATTATAAAGTTAAAAAGAATTGGGAAAATTTCTTTTTTGGCCTAAAAAAACAGTAATATTGTCCCATTATGCTAATTTCAATTTTGTTCCATCTTTGTCTTTAATACTCTTTAATATTTTTGAAAATAAATTAAATAAATAGTTTTACAAACAAAAAAAAATTGGAAAATAGTAAGTACTGATGAAATATATATATCAACTTAATGGTATTTTTTCTATTTCTAAAAATGCTTAAATCATAATTTCATATTTTATTCTACAAAAAGTAGAATTGACATTCTACGACGTAGAAATTGAAATCTACTTATTTCATTGAATCTACTAAGTTTAAAATACGTGATCTACGTAAATAGTAGTGTTCTAAAACTATTTAGAATACACATTCGCTTAACTTATGGCTCTAAAATATGTAGAAATCGGAATCTACACTTTACTATAAATCTAAAACCTGTAGAAATCAAAATCTACACATTACTCTAAATCTAAAAAACTGTAGAAATCAAAATCTACATATTACTCTAAATCTAAAAACCTATAGAAACCAAGTTCTACTAATTTACTCTATTCTACGGTAAGAATAATCAGTTTCGAAAAATATAGAAATGAAATATTTGGAAATATTCAGTTTCCATATATTTTAAAAATCGATTTTTCAAAAAAAAAAACGTGATCTTCTTTTCACGCCATCTTCTATGCTTCTTCTTAAAATTCACAGAACTGTCACAAAAATTTCACATTGTTTCTACCATGATTTATATCTATGGTGTTTAGAAATTGGTTGTACCTTCGGGTTGGAGTTTTTACTGTTAATAAAAAGAAAGAGGGAAGTTTATTTGCTTTGGAATTGAACTCTTCTCTTGAAGAGTTACAGAAAATTGTTATAGAGAATTTTGGTTTCAAGATCGACCGAACTTTATAACAAGATCGACCAATTGTTTTAAAACAGACCAGTCTCTTAAGCCTTGCCCGATCTCCTCCCCATTCGCTCTTTTTCCTGTTTCTTCGTCTAACTAAACATGACAAGATCGACCGGTCTCCGTGGGTCTCTGTGTGATTCAATTTCTTTAACTCTGAAACATGATCTTCTCGCTCATTAGCTAGAGCTGACTCGATATTGTGAATTTCCATATTAAGCTCAATCATAATCTTAGCTTTTGCAGTTAAAGAATTCTCCAGCATATTATTTGAATCTACGTCGTCACTGCAGCGAACGAGCACAATAAAAATACAAACGAGAAGATCATGAATTACTTATGCTTGTTTCACGTATCATAATAGACTAAGTTCAGATTGCTTTGTCGTTTTTTCTTCCTCTGATGTTATACACAAAAATAACGTGTATTAACAAGACAAGAACGAACATAGAGGAAGGGAGAAGGCGGAGACTTCGTCGGGGGTGGGGGATATTAGGTTTAGATTGGGATTTTTTTTGTTTTATGTTATTTAATTTATAATATATTTAATTATAATATTAAAATTTTGATTTATTAATTTTAATTACGAATTTAAATTTATAATTTAAAGATATTATTGCCATTTTGAAAATTATTAGTCTAATAGGACATAAAACATACTAGATTAGCCTAATGGAACAATGTTAGTATTTTTTGGTCTTAAAAAACAATTTTCCCAAAAGAATTTAACCTAAACTCTATGTTGTAAAACACAACAACAACAAAGTTTTTTTTTTTACCAGCAACAACAAAGTTGATTGTTGGACTCTGTTTTGTATTCTATGTGGAAAGTGGAATATAAGAAAATCAGAAGAAACATGGTTCAGTTGTCTATTGTTTTGTCACTTTCATTTAAATAAATATTATTTTCTCCTCATTAGAAATCAAATAAGGAACAGTATACTGTATGAGTTTATAATCGAATGATAATAGAAAAAAAATAATTGGGTTGTAATGACAATGATAACTCATGCAATAAATTAATCACTCGGGGGCAAAATGAATGAGACTTTTAAATTGACGAGATGTAAACATATACTTTAAATCGAATCTGATAAGAGTGTTTGAGGTTTAGCTAATATAGAAGACTTAAATGTGAATGGACCTCTCAACTTTCGTATCTTTCATGAGTAGACCTACAAAAAGCATGGATGAGGGGGTGTCTCGTCGGTCGATCATTGTTATATGGAACCCTTGTTGTCTTGGCCAGTTGCCATAATACATTATTGTAATAATAATGACATTGTTTTAGTTAGCCTTATGTCTCGATTTTTCGTTGGATGTAACTCGTAAATTGTCGTACATAACAAACTAGTCTTTTTGGTTTTGGGTCAGCACATCATAAATGCAACCCTATATATTAAGAATATATGTGGATTCTAAGTTCCTAATACATACTTTTCTACACAATTCGTATATTGTTGTATCAGTCTGATTGTACATCCGATAGAAACAATGAAATTTAAAATAAAACACGTATTATTACACTAATAAACCAAATAGAAGTTATTAGAGTCCGAGAATTAGAGTAAAGTGAGCTGGGCTTGGACTGGAGACTTGGAGTGTTCTTCTTTTTGTGTCAACGGTACGTCGCGCTGGACTGGATGGCTCTAGACAGTGCACTGAAACTTATTTGTACTTTAGATTAGATTCTCAAACACGTGATCCACTTCTCTGTTTCCATACACATAAACAGCATGCCTACGTACGTTCAGTTTCCTAATATTAACCTCGTTACATATATGCACTTTCGCTTCCCTTCTAATCTATCATCTATTCATAAGTATGTAGTTTACATTTTGATAACTCATCTAACTTTATACTTCACAAAAAGAAAAAAACGAGTTTGGTTTACATAGTTTTTCTTACAAAGGAACACGATCGTATGCAGTATGTATGTATCAGCGCCGGTCCAATGATTTCTAAAACTGTCAATGACCCTAAGCCAGAACAAAATTATGTAGGAAAAATAACAAAATATGTAATGGAATTTTTTTTTTGCACATGCATGTGCCCTAATCTCTCGCTTCCGTTGCTTATGCCACGGACCGGGCCTGGTATGTATATAGCTAGAATTAAATGGCGATTGCTTTGCTAACACCCTTTGCTGATACGGCAAAGGGTGCACCATGTATATATAATCAGTCGGTGAAACGATATTGTACAAGTGTAAAACCAGAGCAAGGGGAAAACGGTATAAAAATGTAGACTAAAGAAATTCTCGTTCTATATTTTTTTACCGCTATATCTTTTCATCGTTCTCGAATACTCTTAATTAAAATTTATCAAACCCTGTTTTTTTGGTTAATCAAAAAATACAGAAGCAATATTTTGTTTTGTTTTCAGCGAGGCGTTAAATTAAGGTCTTAGATTAATAAACATTTTTCATCAGCTGGTTTGAGTTACTTTTGATCTTATCGAAAAGAAAAATAAGTGGCTCCATCTAGAGCGGAGGGGGATGCAATATACTGACCGGACCATATAGGGTGGTAGGTCGGGCCTACTAGATAGCTAAGTAAAATATAACACGTGGTTCATAGTGAATGGAGGTGTACTGTAAGGAACATAAGGATCATCCCAGGAGAATATGGTCCCCATATCTTGATATGGAACAGACACACAATCAGTAGTCAGCAGGACCGTTCTGATTTCATGCGTTAGTGATTGTATTCGTAGTTATGGTTCTCTGATTTTCAACTATCTATTTAGTTTTCTTTATTTCAGATATTATATTTTATATTCAGATTTATCATCATCATATAACCACTATTGCATATAACCACCATTCGTTGCATATTTCTTAATTGAGATATATATTTTTTGGATTTTGTTTTGAACACACTTTAGCACTAATGAACCTCCATCTCTCTCTTTATTAAACCTTATTTAATATAAGGGGAGGAAATAAAAGTGGTTCCGAGGAATCCATGGGAAATGTAGCTGAAGCTCATAATTTCTCATGGCCCCTCCTAATTTCCACTACCATTTTACTAATGTTTTCTTTCTCCTTTTTTATAAATATCTTTCCTTACTACCGTTTATTATATGTAAAACATAACTTATCAGTGTAATAAGAAAGCTTTAAAAGGTATTTTAGATAGAAAAACTAGCGATTTCAATATTCAATACACCATGACCTTAATTCGATAATCGTTCTGGCCTTGCATTTGTAACATATTTCTTTGATTTCGATTTACTTCGAATATAAATGAGTTTTCAAACTTTTTGTCTCTAATCAACTCACTAAACACTTAATCAAACTTAAATCAACAGTATGGTTTATATATTTTGACAAATGCAGTTTATATACTTGCTCAGTTTTTATATATATACTCACTTAAATTTTGTATTTTTTTTGTTTAATATAAAAACACCCCACATTGATATCTTGACTTACACACATTCTTGTCGATACTACTTTGGGGGTGAAGTTAATAGATATGATAATCTATAATATAATGGGGCAGTTGAGTCACTCCTGAGGCGACACTTCAGCGTTTTTGTGGGGCCTATTTTTAAAAAGTGTTAATCCATGGTTTGAACCCAGGTTACCAAGATACAACATCCACCATTTATACCACTTAACTAATCAATAATTTGTACATTGATGGTCGAAACTAATATATATTTATGAAGGTTGGAAGTCATTATTTCTTAGGCTTTCTCTAAGGGCGGACCTGCAATTGTATTATGGGATTAATTTTTAAAAGAGCTTCATCACGTTATATTAAGAAATAACTTAAGTTTGCAACAATTATAGTTTTCTCATATTGTAAATCGTCGTTGTTTAACATAAGTTAGAATTCTTTTCATCATTGTATCGGACTGAGTTATAGAGTTGCGCAGTTTGTCTGTTCGTAAATTTTTTTACCGGTGAACTATTCATCTCCCCATCTTAAATCGCTTGATCATAAATATTTCTGTCTTGTAGCCCCTCTGTAAATCCTATATATATATGATTCTCATCTTTGATGAACCCAATTTGCATCTCCACATAAATCATTTATTCTTCTTAGCTTTAACCATCTTCTAGAAAATGTCTCTCTCCGCCTCTCCAGTTTCTCAAACCAGCGTCACCGGCGTCTGTCACTCAACCTTCGAGTTTCTCCTTATTGGTCGTAGTAATTAGAGCATTGTCGTTGGCCTCCTCCGCTTTTGGGATTCCTTGAAATTTAAGAAAGACAGTGAGTTTATGGTAAGTTAATATTTGATCTATCACATTTATTTAACATAAATTGTTTTTAATTGATTTCCTGATTCTTTGTTGAATAATATTATTTGCAGATTTTGTGATTCATGGATTTATTCCCGCCGGATGTGCTAATCATTACATGCCATCTTTGAAAGCCAGTTTGTGAAAATCGATCGTTTTGAGATTGCTAGGTGCACAAATATGTACAAAATAACTGATCATCAATTCCTCATTGCATCAACCATTATTGATGAAGTCATCATAAGTGCTTCTGATATCAATCTCCAGTCATGATTAGGCTGTTCGACAATCTCCAAATGATTGCAAACACAAACCTCAAACTTCCATGTATATTACCATATTACATACGGGTTTATATTATGTTTCGATATTATAAATGATATTTAAACTCACTTGTGGTTGGGCAAATACGTTCTGTCCATAGCTTGGACCTCACAAAAGAAACAACTCGAGTCATTATCCGTATCCTCTATGACCAGTCAGAAAAAATCAACACACAATTACTTTCTGTATTGTACTAACGTCACACAAACCACCAGCTTAGACGAATCATTAATGATCACCTTATTTGTCTAATTTTACAAATAACTTTAAACCAAATATACCAAACCCACATTAACTAAAACTCAACGACATACAATCGAGTCAGGTAAACAAAATACAAACTACACAACCAGTTTTTTTTGGAGCAAAAACTACACAACCAGTTATTTAACAAATTATAAACATACTTTCGCAGATGGTTATGAAGAAGACAAAGAAGACAACCAAGATCAGTGAAATCACCTAAACGAAAAAAAGCTGAGTAAATTATGAACTCTGATAAATATAACAAACAACGATTTTTGTTTACATATGACCCATCAAATTAAAGAAAAACAAACACATGCACACCAAGAGATACAAGAGAAAATCCAGACAGACACAAATGCGACAACAACATCTCCACCTGCTCACTCCTCTTGTCTTGTGAAAATAGCTTACATGTTCAATGTCAAAATACCAATGCTATTGTCTTCGTATGAGAAATACATAAATTTGTTGAAAATCCATTAAGGTACAAACACTCAGAATTATCACTCATTTTATAGTTATTTCTACAAATCTTCATGAATTTGTTTTAAAGGTTCTGTAAAAGCAACAAGTTTATAAATAAAATAAAAAAATATAACAAACATAATAAAGATAATAAAAATTATTATTAATACATACAATGTACACAATTAATCTGGAGAAAAAAAATCCAGAAACAAAGGTACTGTCAACAACTTTAATTTAATTTATGTACTCTCAACAGTATAAGAAACAAATAAAAAAGACAAACAAACAATAATTCTCAGTGACACAGTAAGCAACACTACAAACTATATCTATCACATTACTAACACAGTTTAGTCCTTCATAAAGGGAGAACAATGCCTATACAGTTCGTCATCATAACTCTAACCCTATAACAATAAAAAAATTTGAAAAACAATGATCGACCGAAAACGCAAAACTCACACTACAATAACTCTAGCAAATATTGAGATGAAACTCTGTTCATAACCCTGCGCTTGCGCCCTCCAAACTCACACACTTATGCATATTAGGAAAATAATCGCAGATGTGAAGCTCTCCCGAAGACGGAATAAACAATAAAAATCATACTTTTATTTTTTTCAATACAATAGTTCAGAAAAGGCCCATTGTAATTTGAGCCCAACGTTTTAAACCCACGATTACTAAACTTTACAATAAAACATTAGGGAAACCGTTTCAATTTTATGATCAACAATTCAAATAATTAGAAAGACAACAAAAAAAAAACTCCACAGCTCAAATAAACCACTAAAATAAATATTTATATAACAATATGAATAGAATCCTCATTTTGTATTCAAGATATTTCTTCGATAAATTTGAAAATAAAGCTATACATTAAGCAATTGTGAAGGTCAACATTTTATGCAAATAAAAAATATTAATCTTTTTTTATGGAAGATTGATGTTATGAGAAGAATTTACAATTCTTCTTATTTGACCATTTTAAATATCATAACAAACAAAGAGAAAATTAGTCTTCATAACAACAAGAATTCAATAAATCACTGTAATTAAATACTAAAACATTAATTTCAATATTCAACGTCATAATAAATACACTATATAAACAAACGTAAAAATAAATAGGCAAAAATAAAATCAATTCCTAACAATCTATAAACATATCTACAATGTGATAAGCTTTCACAACCAAACACAAACATGAATAACAATTCACTTCTTACCCATCGACTCTCACACCAAACAACATCAACAGGAGCAAATCCTAGACAATTACTCCAGGTCTATATACAAAGACCAAACACACAACAATCGGTCATCGATTTCCAGGTACCATTAATTTTTGACAATCAAGGTTATTACAATGACTCAGTCACTGAATCATTAGATTTCATGTTATCATATCATGACATTCATCATCCCGACTCTACATTCCTTATTGAGGAGACTAACCAATATGTGATGAATTTAATGAGGGAAAACCATAATATTATATCCCAACATCTTCAAGTTACTCTCGCCATTAGAGACTACAATCTAAATGCAATCACAAGACTTGATGTTGATCTAATCATCATGGACCTACAAGTAACCCGACAACCGAAGAGGAAAACCATATATGCACCATCTGCTTTGAGAATTACACCAATGTAACCAATATTTCGACACTCACCTGCGGTCATAAATTTCATTGTCTTTGCATTAATCATTGGCTACGTACAAATATAAGTTGCCCAATGTGTCGGGAAAGTAATTTATGAACCAAAACAAGGTAATAATAAATAATAATTTCATATTTCAAACTCAAAATTCATTGTCTCATTCCTTACTATTCTTGGTATAATCATCAAACAACATTCGGTAAATATTCAAGGACATAATCAACGGATAAAATCACATACATAGAATTACCCGATACATCAACAATGTCACCGGCTCTGCGCCTGCGCGGGGGCTATGCAACTAGTAAATACAAGAAGACACAATTGGGTATTACGCATTAGAGAATGATAGAGAAATGAACTTATTTGTGGTTAGGCTGATGGGTGGATGTTGTGGGACTCCACAATATCTTCATCATTAAAGTTTGACACTATTGTCTACCTATTTTATATGCCCACACAGTCCAAGCCCCGATTATTATGACTATTACTTATTAGGCAAATCGTCAGTCTTATTAGTTTTAAGCAAGCCATAGAGATTTGACCCCCCCCCCCCCCTCTCCAAAAAAAAAGCAAGCCACAGAGCTAGATAAATATATCCATATTAATTTTTTCAAATAGACATTTTGAATATATATTATCATATTCAAACAATTTATGAAAAAAATATAGGGTCTAATGTAATATTTTCTTGTTTAGATGATAGAAACACATTATTATTATTAATTTTTATTATATATATATATAAGTATATAACATCAATTAAATGGAATTAGCATTCTTTTGGAATTTTAAAATGAAACTAAAAGACCAGTATTTCACTACAAAAAAATGATTGTTTTACATCATTTATTTTATTTATTTGCATTACTTATAAATGATGTGAAAAAACTTTGCATCATTTAATTAAATGACTCTGAAAGTGGTGATGCAAATAATTTACATCATTTTATTAAGAATTGATGTAAAAATACTAAATATTTACATTAATTATTGTAAGTGATGTCAATGTGCATCAGTTGTAAAAATTGATATTAACATTTACATCATTGGTTTGAAAGTGATACAAACATTGACATCGATTAAAATAATTGATTTTAATTATTTATATCATTTATTAATAACTGATATTAAATTAATATCACGTTTTTATAATAATTTAACTTTTATCATTTATAATAAGTTTTAAAATACTATTATTATTTGTATGTAACTGAAGTCAAATAAAATCAGTAGATGAACTATTTTAATAAATAAAAATTAAACAAAATATTTTCTTATTAACTATTTTTCCATTAAGTTACAATATGACGATGAATAAAATATAGATCCAAGCTTCTAACAACAGCAAGAAGAAAAAGATGAACTCATATAGAACAGTAAAACAAATAAATAGACATGGCTATGAAGTTTCGTGAGTTGTGATTCTTCTTCATTTTCTTCTCCTTCTCTTAATGTTTATTTAAATCATCAATCTTTGTTGGTGGCATGAAGATTAATCGATGAAGTAGTGAAACTGACTAGATCAATCGATGAATTCTCCTTCAGTCGTATTTCCTTAAGACTTCTACTCTCCAAAATATTAGTAGATGTTGTCTCTTATACCTCCGAATGTTCCTGATCCTAACAATGAAAGATTGTTTAGTCAAAAACGAAAGTTCTTAATATCGTAAGTTCAAAGATGAGAACAAGAAGAAGAGAATCAAATAATACCTTTTCAGATTTTTTTTTATCAGATTTGTGTGTTTAGTAAATCATAGTTTCCTTTCAAATCCTGCATAAGAAGAAACTGAATCCATCATAAGGATTCATATAAGAAAAACATGTATATAATCGTTAATGAAAAATTGCTTTGAATCAAAGAGATTTTAAACTAATAAAAAGACAGTTTAAGAAATTAAGGAGAGAGAGAGAGAGAGAGAGAGAGAGAGTCAAGAATGAGAACCACGATAGAAAAGATGGATTCATTGAGGTGAAACAGTTATAGGAAGAAGATAAATTAAGTCACATTAAAAAGAAAAGAAATCAAAGCCATAAGAATCGTAACTTCTTGTAATCTCTATTTTTTTGAAGCTTGGAATATTCTGTGTAACTAATTCGTTTAAGTGCGTTGTTTCATTTACCTTCAGTTTAATTGATTAATTATTATCTATTAGCATCGATTTTTATTGATGGTAAATTTTGTATCATTCTAATAATTGAGGTCAACAAGAAAATATATACATCATTTATTTAATTGATATAACTTTATGTGATAGTATCATTTTTGTTAAAGTGATACAAATTACCCAAAAAATATATCACTTAGATAAACTGATGTCAAGTAAATTCATAAAAAAATCACTTATCATAACCGATGTTAAGTTATTTATATTTGCTTCATTTGTAAATAAGTAATTTAAAATAGAATCATTTAATATTGTGATACAATTTAAGTGATACAATTCAACTCTTTTTTTGTAGTGTTTGCACACACAGAAACACAACTTAAGCCATCTTCAAAAAGGTTTAGTAATTCTCGATGCTTTTTTCGCCAAATAAGTGAGATTGTTTTTTTTTTCGTTTCTCTTCATATTGGGATTATCACAATTTTAAAATACATTAACAAGTGAGAGATGAATAACATGCATATCCTAGAAAAACTGGGAAGTAATATCGAAAATTCGGACTTTGATTAAATTAGAAACCATACATCATTATAGTATGATATTATTTAATTTACCGTTTTATTAGTAAACTACAAGACACTAACCATCCAATATCCCGTTACTTAAGTGATCTGGTGTTATTGTTTTATTATTTGCAGATACTTTCCCTGTACATAAACATGTCAACATCATGATACGGCAATAATGACGTTCAACGCCGCTGAAGAAAGGAAAAGGCCAAGAGATTCCTCTTTGGTCTTCACCAACACAACGCAAACGCATTTTATAATATGGCCAAGATTTTCTGTTTTTGTTTTTAACCGTCTAAAATGACATCACCATCTTCTTATATATGTAGCTTGAAAGTTTCAGTTATCAGTCTTCCTCTATGCACCTAAAATGTCGCAGCCAAACCATGTGTATAGGAATTAAACCGTGTACGTTTTATGTGTAACCATGTGTATAGAAATCAAAATTGCATACGTTATATATATATTCTTGTATCAGTACTTCTGGTTTATACAATTAACGGTTATAATCATTTTTTTCAATATAAAGACATATTTATAAGAAAATAAAGTTCTTCTTTGGTGTCTTAGAATTAGGGTATCCCATGAGAATAAATATGGTCATGTGTAATTTAGTAAAACTAAAAACTACAACATATAAAATAAATATGGTCATGTGTAATTTAGTAAAACTAAAAACTACAACATATAACGAAACCCTTTTTCTTGATTAAATTAGTATAGACACTTCTGCTTTTGTTTATATAGTGTGCAGTGTGTGGCTCACGTCGATTGGCAACTAATCTCTAGCTAGTGATTCTGTCATTATTTAAATGACGTAGTTTCGGATAAGCTTAGTTTTGTACTCGATAATTATAAAGCTGAACGGACATATGGATCATAGCAAATGAAAGTATTATTATATTTGTCCCACGATTCCAACGGTAGTCTTTGTATATTTCCTGAGAAAAGTAATTCAGTGACAAAAATAATTGGAATATTTGATAAGAATAATAAAAAAAGAAAGAAAAGAACAAGATGGTACTTTACAACCACCCCATTCTTGTTATGTTCATTGGTATTTCTTTTTTTTTTGGTCGAATGTTCATTAGTATTTTTTGGGGTGTTAATCGAAACCAATTCCGAGAAGTGTAATTTTGGTATTTTTGTGTATAGGTTTGTCCACTTTGCTGTAATCTCAGGATATACATAGCAATTGATTTTCACACATATAATCTGGTTGATATATATACTGAGTTTAATTAATCAATCAGAGATGTTAAAAAAAAATCAATCAGTACTGCTAATTTGTTTCTTTTTTTTTTGGAAAATATCCTTCTGATTTTTTCTTGTAGATCCCTAAGGCGAAGTTAGCGTGATCAAATAAACAGCCAAATGATAACTAAAATTTGGGAGTTATAGGTTCTTCATGATATACATGTGTTTTACAAATATTTTCGGAGTTTATCACAAATACTCGTTCTATTTTAAAATGATAAGTTCTTCACAGGTTTCTTGAAATATTAGCAATGACTTTATAACCTTGTTTTATTATTATTTTTCACCAAAAACCTTGTTTTTATTATTAAAAGCTAGTACATTTAAATAGTGAATATTATAAAGGTGAACTTAGAAAAAACATTCGACCAGAAAAACTTATAATAAAACAATAAGTACAATTTGAAATTGAAAACATTGAAATTTTGAAACATTTTTTCCTCTGAAATATCAATCAATTAGAAACAAAAAGAATAGAAAATGCAACTTAAAAGCATTTGACAACGAATATCCTTTGTGTTAGTACTCTACAACCCACATAGGAATTTTTTTTGCATATTGTATTTACGAATATATATTAGAAAAGAAGGATACGGTTTCTTAACACTGAATTCCATATATAGTATTATACAATGTATAATACAAGATAGGAGGTGACAATAGGATTAATACAAAGAACCGACATGTTTTAAATGTTTAAAGACAAACTCCAAATCTGTAGAAAACCAAAACCTCATACAGTGAGGAAGTTAGAACAGGAAACATATTTACATTACACTATTTTTTTACTAAAGATAAAAAACTATCGAACTAAATTCTTATTCTATCTAATAACAAACGGAAGGAAGAGAAGACACTTACAAAATTGCTACACCCAAATAGAATTAACTTTCTTTTTTTTTTCAGAAAAAGGGTTAAATAGAATTAACTTCTTTTTTTGGTTTAACCAAAATTATGTACTTAAAATATGGATTGTAGACCTTCTTAGTTCTTACTTCTTAGAGCAAAGAATTAACTTCTTCAGTGGAATATTTAGCCAGACGAAGAAAAACTTATTAAGGGGGGCTTTACTCTGGGAAATGGATATGATGTTGAACTTAGTGTTGTTTTCCTAAATAGTGATTGGTTGAGACTCGAAGGTTATACAAATATGGTAACTTTTCATCCACTGTAAAAGTTAGTGTAACATTTCTCGCAAGTTGTCACTTTAGTCGTAAAGAAAAGGAAAACACAGAACATCTTTGTCTACGTAATCTTCAATTTCCAATGTTTTTTTTTTTACTGAATTTTCCAATGTTGGTTTCTGTTCTTGAGTTTTTTAATGAGAAATTGGTGGTGGTACTCCAAAATGGGGCTTATATTAGTGTTTTATCCTGCAAAGAATCGATGACTTTTCCTGATCATTTTGCCCCTATAATCTAACACCTCTACCATGCCTAGCCCCTCTGTGGCGTGCAGAAGGCATTGTTCAGTACATTGGACTATACAAAGTCTCGAAACTATCCCAAAATAGACGAAAAAGCTGGAGGTTTGTGAGGTCGTTTCATTTCATAGAATCGAGTCCCTCTGAAATTAATTCTATTTTCCCAACCACCAATTTGCATCCATGTTCGGAAACTCGGCCAAATCGGACGATTACGTGCCGGCGAGACGCTTGGCGGTGGTGGGCTGCAGCGATTTCACCATAATCGGTAAGAAAATCGGAGCCTACAACTTTTTTTTTGTTTTTTTTTTTCTGAGTTTTGAATGATGAAAATCGTGTGTTTAGTGATAAATTTATGTAATTGGGACATAAATGATACGAAATCTCGTAAAATTTTGATGATCTAGGAGAAAGTTGAAGCTGGCGGCCATGAAAAGAGCTTGAGATGCGAAAACCCTAAAAAAATTGGGGGAAGAAGATGACTTATTTACGTTTATGCCACTCATTAAAAGAAAAAAAAGCAACAAAAGGACACTAGCGCGTGTTGAACCTGAGATATGGCAGCGCTGAACAATCAACCTTTACCACAAGACCACTATAAAACATTTGTATATGTCCCCAAACGCAAATATATAACACTTTATATCTGGACAATGTAAAAATGTACATAAAACTAAACCCCGATTAATCCTTAGTAATCCCCGATTGTATAACAAATCACTAGGTCCATATCAACCGCCCGAATCAACCGTCCGAGTAATCCCCAATATTGCTAATGCTATCAGTTAATAAATTATTTATCATCTCATAAACCATACAAAATATGAATGCATCACATATATATATATATAGCTGATAAGCCTGATATTATTAACGTGTACCTATAATTTGGTTTTGTCAACATGTACTTTAATTAATAAAGTCCACAATGATAAATACACCATATTTAGTACAAACTGGTTTACAAACCACACACATACACTTCAAGGATAAGATTGCAAAAGAAAGTGAAATACACGTGTATTAAAATTGTGGTCTGTGCATTGTTTCATGCCGTCTCCGATGTAACTCTCTCTAAAACATCTTTTTCTCCGGTAATCATCACATTTCAAGTAAAATATAAATCAAGATAATTTGAAGTTTTCTAATTTTTTAAAAAATTATATATGTTTCTTATATTTTTTCAACCACGATTTGTCTTACAACAAAACTCAAGTACAATGTTGGTTAATCACATTTGTTATTTGATAATTATATTCGTACATGTTAACATTTTATTCAACCGGAGATATTTTTGGATGTTGACATATATCTAAGCATGTTAACTGCTAATTTAAAGTGATGAGTGAAGGAATGAACAAATTTTTTATTTAACCCCATTCCATTCACAGATTTCATGAATGGGGGAAAAACCAAGCATTCTGTTATTTGATAACTCTATGCGTTAATGCTAACAATATATTTAGCAGGTACAAAATATCTTAACAATATTATTTTGTGTAATTCAATATTGTTTTATAAATAGAGTATTGAATGTTGCAGTGTACAGTGGTTCCTAGAATTGTAATTGCCCAACATAACCTGGGTTCAAAGCCCCACATACGTTTTTATATTTTTTTATTTTGATAAAATGACTGTTAAAATTGCATTAGCTTGATCATTTTATTATTTAGCATATTCATAATTTGTTTACTCGTTAGATACCATGTTATCAGATAATAATGGTTTTAGCGTTGTAGCTAGTCTATTAACAAAATATTAGTAATTTCTTGTTATATTATTATGAAAATATGACCACAACATAATTTATTTTTGGATGTTCGCATATATCTAAGTATGTTAACTGTTAATTTAACGTGATGAGTGAAGGGATGAACCTATATGTTGAGTTTTTATTAAAACTCTGTATGAGCAGTAGAGATTCTCAGCTCTGTATGAGTAATGGTGATGTGGAGGTATGCCCTGATATTTTATGTCGGTACGTGTCTGTCTCCATCGGTGATGACCAGTGACACGAGAATGTTGAGCTTGGCTCGAATGTTATCAATTGCTAGGTTGTATCTCAAATCTTACTATAAAGCGTAGTTTAAATCGATAATTAGTTGTGTACATATTAAATTTTTTTTTACACGTTAATTTTCGGATATCAATATGGTAGACTAGTCAGCTATCCCAATTATGCTTGGTTATTTATCATTGTTATATCTTTTTTTAGCAGTTAACATAATATAATATCATCTAACCCACTTGCTTGACCCTTCATCAGTGTATAAGACTCTTATCATACAAAATATTCCTTAGACCTTATACTAGATCATATTAGATCATACAGAAATACCTTATGCCAAAGTTTCATATTTATCTCTAGCAATCTATTAGTTGATATTTCTATGCGTAAATGTTAACATTTTTTTAACAGGTACATATTAACTTAATTATATTATTCTATTATTACCAATAAAGCTTATGTCTTTATACTAATAAATCTTATGTATTTATGTATAATATTTCCTAAACCATATACTAAATCATACAAAGAAATACCTAGCTAAAGTTTCGTATTTGTTTCTAGTAATCTGTTAGTTGATATTTTCTATGCGTAAATGTTAACATTTTATTTAACAGGTACATGTTAATTTAACTATATTTTTTTATTATTACTAATAAAGCTTTTCTTTATAATACATCATATAATATATTTCAGGCACTAATTTGGAATTGTATTCTCACTTTTGTAAAGGAAGGTTATATATACTAGTTTGTTTTGCTATTTAACAATGATTTGCCGTGGTTTAGTGAGATATGGAAGGGTCTATAGCCGGCCTTGTCTCGGGTTCGAACACTATAGCATGCATTTTGGTCTTCTTTTTAATATTTTTTAAATGAATGGCACAATGGTAATTAAGCTGTCTTCTTCCTCTTTTTGTCACCTAGATTTTCTGCAACTTTAACCATGGCCGTCAACATAGATATATCATCACTAACCTAAATTCTGCATTTTTCTTATTTTATTTTCATCAAAATTGTTGATTTCACATGGAATACTCGATTTTGAGCATTTGAAACTCCAAAATCTAAAACTTTTTGATGAACCCGATTAATTAACTGATCATGATGTACTCGCCGTGGTTGGCCAAGCGCTCCAGCTCCGTGTAATCACCCTCCATGCCTGCGTTTTCGAATAGGTCCGTTTATCTTACAGATGCAATCTCGAACTTATAATCCAAACAGTTGACTCAGACCCTGACTAAACATGTGGACAAGAAGTCACATACGATCTAATCTATAGCTTCTGACAGTGCTACAAACTCTGCACAAAACCTTCTTGAACTGCTGTGTCAGTCCCGCTGCGTTTCATGTGTCAGACACGGAAGGGCAGTTTCGGCAATCCAACACCGAAAGGGCATCACGCAGCTTGGTTATTTCACATCAGGACATTCTGCTAATTTGAGCTCCCATTTGGGATATTTACCTCCTTGTCTCTTTTTTAATTATTTGTTTTGATTATTAATGTTTGTGTTAAAAGTTGATTTCACTCAACTCCAAACCTAGTTTACAGATCCAGTCCAATGATTCAGTACGAAAACCATATATCCAATAAAAACGACAGTCCATCCTGAGCTCGAACGAAAATCAATGCCGACATGATCTGTCAACAGTAGCGGTCCTGAGTCAAAGCTATATAAGCATATATTTCCGGCTTCTGTGAATATTTATATTTTCGGTCAATTTTTTCAATATACACAAAAAACTGTTGTTGTTGTTGTTTATAAAGATGGCGAGTTTGAACCCATTTATCATCATTTGAGCATCAGCAGCGGTTAGAATTTCTCAACCAGTCTCTTAGACATATAATAGTACTACATAGAATAGTACTATAGTTTAACATTTTAATTCAAATTTAAATAGAAAAAATTAACTTAATTTGTGTAATGACACGTAGTAGAAAAGTCTCTCAAACTCTCTCAGACGTCTCTTGGGGAAGAGTCGTCCCTCTCCATCTCTCCTATTTTTACCTCCTTCTCTCCTCTTTTATCTAATTAATTTATGAAACCAATGTTGAGAGACTCTTGTACATACCTCCACTAAGACCATTTCTATTGATCAGAGACTCTTATGGATTCTAATGAATAAATTAGTAGTTAATTTTGTGATTTGATAAGTTTAGAACTCTTGTTAGTCTAATTAATTTTTTCATCGTCCAATGGAAGAACCTCATTGAAGTTTTTAAAATATATATATATTTTTTAAGTTGAATGATTGGATATCATAACATTAAATAAAAGCATACATAAAAAATTTAAATAAAAATGACAGAAAAGTATATCAAAAAATACAAATACAAATCGTAAACGAGAAAAAGCTGATTAGTTGAAATCTTTATTTGTTCCAAAATTTTGCCATATATTCTCAACCAAATCAGCTTCCGAATGCTCATCATATTGCCGAGATTTGAATGCATATCTGTAGAATACGTGAAATCCACTTTTGAACTTTGGTTTGATTTCGATTGTGCGAAAACTGATACATCAAACTGAGTGTACCGATCTCGTTCGTCTTCTACTATCATATTATGCAGAATGATTCATGCTCTCATTATCTTTCCAATTTTTATTTTATCTCACACAAGAGCTGGATTTTTTACTATGGCAAATTGAGCTTGCAAGACCCCTAAAGCACTCTCGACATCTTTACGTACAGCTTCTTGATATATAGCGAATAAGGATGCTTTCAGACCTTGTGGAAGTGGAATAGATTGGACAAAAGTAGTCCATTTTGGATAAATATCATCTGTGAGATAGTATGCCAAAAGGTACTCGTGTCCGTTGACAATGTAATTCACTTTTGGAACTCGACCTTGTAATATATCATCAAAAACTGGTGATCGATCAAGAAGATTTATATCGTTTAATGTACCTGGAGGTCCGAAAAATGCATTCCATATCCATAGAACTTGTTAAGCTACAACCTCTAAAACAATTGTTGGCTTTCCTGATCCACGTGTTTATTGACCTTTTCATGCGGTCAAACAATTCGTCCGCTTCCAATGAATACAATCAATGCTTCCTATCATCCCGGGAAATCCGCGTATCTCTCCAATATCGAGTAGTCATTGAAGATCTTCTGGCGTGGGTCTTCTTAGATACTCATCTCCAAATAAATTTATGATTCCTTCAACAAAATGTTACAATCATAAAAGAGCGGTGGACTCACCAAGTCGGAGGTATTCGTCAACCGTATCAGCTGGGCAACCATATGCCATCATACGAATTACTGCCATTGCCTTGTAACATTACGCATGAATAAGGGCTTGTTCATTCGAAAACAGCGTCTGAATATTTGAGAAGGGTATGTTGCATCTTCACTAAAATAATCGTTCCATAATTGGATGTGTTCTTGTTCACGTTGTCTTTCAATGTAGGCTCTTTTTTTTTACTTAGCCGCTTCTTGATGTTCACCATAAGATCATCTGCTTTGTCTTTGAATCCATCTTGATTTCTTCCCTTTCTCTATCTTTCCTTCTTCTTCTGAGGCTCTTCGGTGAAACAAAACAGAATCGTCTTTGAATCCAGCGAGAGAAGAAGGAGTGATCGAGATTGGATTGCCTTTGTAATATCAATCTTAACCCCGATGAAGATCGAGATCAGAATCGCCAGATACCTTTTTTGTGATCGAGATTGGAGGAGGAAGAGAAACAATGATTTTCGGATCAATACCCCGATGAAGGAGAGAGAGACATAAATGAGAGGTCCAATAGAAACGTGACACATACCGGTTCTTACCGACTCTAACAATCCTTCATTTAACACATGTTCTGTTCTTTTTTATCCTTTTTGATTTTTTTTTTACTTTTATTTGAAACCTCAGTTAAGAAACACCGATGGAGGTGCTCTAATGCTGCTCTTATATATTTAAATAACATGTTCCTACTTTTTAGTGTTTCCGTCCAAATTTTCTAAAGATTTTTTTTAAGTCCGGTACCGTATGTCAAATCAAAACATAAAATATATATCAAAGCAGTAGATGGTGTTGGATTCACGCCGGAAATCAAACTTCCATTATAATTCTCTTCCAAAGAACTACAAAAGAACGATAAAAGAGAAAAGGAAGAGGGATATAAGCTTGATACCTCCAAAGTATACTCATTCTATACTCGAATTCATTTGTGGGGATAACATTTCTCTTCGCATGTCTATGGATCTGAAAAATCCAAACATCTCAAAGATAAATAAAGAGGTAGGAATTTATCAAACGATCTGCATTTCTCATATACGCCATGAGTCCATTGATGAGAAGGGGTTAGGAAAAGCTTGAACCAAATTTTTAAAGTGATAAATATAAGCGTAATTAAAATCCCTGGGGAATTATACATTTGTGTATTGATTAGACCATTCACTATTTCTTGAAGCTCAATTTCTCTGTACTCATATACTCTTTATTCTTAATCATTGTACCAATAGATAATCCAAGAACCAGAATATTAAAATTCTTAAGTCTAGCCCCAGACCAAGTATATGCTTCAAACCTAAAATCCAGATATCAACAAATCCTTAAAACTTGAAATTCAGAAAACTTGAAGTCCAACACCAAAAATCATGAAGTCCAGAACCTCAAATTGCAAAGTTTAGAAAACCAGTGGACACAACAGATAAAACCAAAAACTCCTTAACAGATCGAGTCAGAAGTGAAGCTTACTCCTCACCAATGTTTTTTTGTAGCTTTAGTTTCCTTTGCTTTTTCTATCTATATGCTAGGACGCATTAATCACACTCTGATACCACTTGTCAGGATTACGCAATGGAATAATATTGGTTTTATCTAAGTATTTCACTCTAGCTCACTCGCTTTGTTTTGGTTCAACCAAAAAATAAATGATATAAGAGATTTAACGAGTTCCCCCAATGATTACAGGTACATGAGGAAACTACTGTCCTCAAACTTTAATAGAAACAAAGATTATACAAGTATTGTTTCCTGTCACATTTTTGTAGAGAACAAAAGAAACAAAAAAATAAGAAGATAAAAACTACTATAATTTCTTAACTCTAATCTCAGAGGTCAACCCCTCTTATATAGGTAATAAGCACTTCAGGTTTCTCTTCATTGATTTTGTGTAAGATCCAAATAATAACTTGGTCCAAATGTTATTGCCAAACCCACATATTTTAATTGAAATTAAGGGTCAGGTAAAGGTTTCCAAGTTTGAGTCTTTGGGTCGGAAACTTCAGCCTAATCCGAGAACAAAATTTTGTATTTACAATATGGATTGTAGAACTTCTTAGTTATTACTTCTTACGTGGCCCAAACCTTGTATCAGTTCTCCGTAAAAGCTGTCTTTTAATCCCAACGACCAGCTGCATTCGTACAAATAATTTGTCTTTTATTGGTTTTTACCTCAACCTTACTTTAGTATCTTAAAATGCCATAATTTTTTTGAATTTTATTTCTTAAAGTTTACTCATGGGAATCTGTAATCATTCATTATTTTGTAATAGTAGACCTTTTTGAGTAACACCATATTATAACGAAGTACGTAAATTCTTAACGAATTACATTAACCTATAAAAAATATTCAAATACGTATGATTTATAAACACCAAATCTAGTGACCAACACAAATTAAGTGTATGACTTAAGGATTAACTAACAAGGAAGAAAAATATTTTTGATTTACATTATATCAATATCTATGATTGAATACGTAGAATAGAGAAGTAATATTTGTGTTACAGAAAAAGATGAATAGATAAGTAAAACATAATAGAAACAAAGAAAGTACAAAACAGTACCGAACAATATCCGTATACAAAAAGTGAAACATAAAGTATAAAAGTGATCATATATAGAGCGACCTCCATGGTGCTAGGGAGAGACAGAGCAAAAATGTTATAAACCACAACGATGATCCTCTTATATTCAGTCCTGTTGCTGCAATGTAAACAAAAAACATCAACTTGTTCAATGATTAAAAAAAAGACGCTATCTCGATAAAGATTAAGGCAGGTAAGGAGTCATCAAACCTTGATTCTTGCTGCTATCAGGCAGAGCAGGTGGAGAGGACGATGATGCGTTCGACAACGGGATCCCAAGATTCAAGCAGTCCATTCCAAGTGCACCTTCCGAAACACAAAACCCCCCAGAAACTTGAGTCTTTTTTTTCTTCTATTGATAATTTATAAGAAAGCCAAATGTTGTTCTTCTTACATTGCTTAAAGCAAGGAAATGTGGTGATGTTCATAAGATTTTTGTAACCTTCATGGCAATTGCAGCTGTATAAAAACAGATTTGTCCTGTCGCAAACCCCTCCTCCACAATCCACCCAATGACAAGCTATATAAAAACAAACAACCAAAGTCATATTTTTTATTTTCTTTTTTTTTTTGGAACAACCAAAGTCATATATATACACATATCCATGATGGAAGCAAATGAAATTAGAGATTATTATATTACCGTCGAATAATGAAGCATTCTTGTCCTTGGGAGGCGTTTTGGGCTGTGCTGGAGAAGCTGCTTCACCGCAAGTTAGATCAAAGGAACCTAGAATGATGAATATACATATCGTTGGTGTGTTATATATGTTCAAAACCAAAGTGACTAGTGTCAAGAGAGATATAGGGATAGAGATTTTACAGTTGGGGGTGACGCAAGGGAGAAACTTGAGGTTATGATCAAAGTGCTTCCAACCATTGTCACACTCACATTCATACATAAAAGTTGCGTTTAAAGATGCTTTGCATTTCCCTTTCCCACAATCCTTTTCCTTGCATACATCATCTTTTTCACAATAATTAAACTAACCAACCTTAACATGAGTCACAACCTTCAATATTCGAGTTTTGGGAAGGACTTATCAAAGAATACCACTTTCACACATAACCCAACTCATAAAGAAACTTTTAAATTAAAAAAAAAACGAAACTTTAAATCTGTAAAAAAAAAAGCAGAAAGTATGTACTTTTCTTGCATCTAGTTAAAATTCCGGCGGGAGTTGATCGTAATCGGTAACAGAATCAACTTACAGGCCTAATTAAGCAAATAATTAAAAAAAGAAGAAGCTCTAGCATCTAGTTTATAAACCAGAACTTTGACTTATAACAGATTATTATTCTAAGAGATTATGCTTGATACAAAGAAGTTAAATACAAGGATGATTTAAAAAAGTAACTAGATTTCGATTACAAGATTCGACCAAAATCAAATTTGAGCAAAACCCAGATATAAAAAATTGGATCTTCTAGAAAATCCACTATTTGAAACTGGAAAAATCGACTATTTGAAACTGGAAATGAAAAGAGGAAGACGAAGAGACAAACCGAACACAGGAGAGAGAAGAGGAGAGAGGAAATCGGAAGTGACCGTCTTCTGGTATATTAGAAGTAAAACTGCAACGAAGTAGAGTGTGGTCCGAACACAAGCCATGAATCTTTCTTCCAAGTTCCAAGTACAGAAAAACAAATCTGAAATGATAATAATAATAAAAGAAAAGGAGAGATCGTTAAATTAGTTTGTTGGGGATTTGGTAAGTGTGTAAGGTTTAAAAACATGGCTTACGCAGTGAACACGGAGATGTGAATAGTGACGTTGACCGACTTCGCTTCATACAGTATTTTCTCAAGTAGTTAGTTGCTCGCTGAAATCCAATAAATGCGCTTATTTTCTTAATACATTTTTTTTCCTAAAGGAAAATTTATATTTTCGTTTAACATTTATTTTAATTTTAAAAATATTTATTTCATTAACTATCTGATCTAATATTTTAATTTGAACAATTTAGTTATATATTCTATCTATTCTGTTAAAATATTTTTTGACTTGTTTTTTTTTTTGAAAGAATTTTAAATTTTATTCACTTCAAAAAACCTTTGTACAACCTAATGCTTCTTTGTACAGAAGATAAGACCTATAGATGATTTATAGAGAGAAAAGAAAATATTATCTACTTCCAAACCATTTCTCCATGGCTTTGTCATATTTGTTTCCAGCTTTCTTTCTCAAGGAAGAGATCCTATTCCGGATCAACCTATTCAAAAAGATGATGATTCGAGCAGCAGGCTGAGGATTCTCCCCTACTCGACGAGTATTTCTCTCATGCCAAAGTGCATAGGCCACCGCTTGAAAACAGTAGCGCAAAAGGAAAATTGAGATTCTGTCTTGCAGGCCATGAACCAGACAATGCACCAGGTCTGACCAGAGAACAGAAGAGCCCGTAGGCACCAGATTCCTAGCCGTGCCTCGCCAAACTTCCTCCGAAAAAGAACACTCGAAAAACAAGTGATCTCGAGTTTCAGTAGCAGTCTTGCAAAGCCAGCAAGTACCATTGGCTTGAGGATTCCACCGGAGTAAACGATCCCCTGTAGAAAGCCTGTTGTGAGCCGCTAACCAACAGAGGAAAGAGTACTTAGGAGTAGCCTCTTTGAACCAAATCCCTTTGAACCACCAAACAGTTGGAGAATGCAGTCGAATGATGTTCCAAATTACACAAAAAGTTATTTTATAATTACGATGTAATTTACACTTACTTTAACTTTAATATTAATTGTCTATTGATCTTATAACTAATTACATTGATTTCAAATAATATTGATCAAATATGTGTTACTAATGAAAACATAAATGCCATTCAACTATTTTTTAACTGTCAAAATTATCAACTCAAGACCTCCAAAAAAGGTTGGGCAATATGATTTATAAAGAGAGAAATAATCAGATTTATTTGGGCTGTGAAAAGTGTCCAAACAAATCCATTTTATCTTTTCTGAGTAACAACTTCAACCAGGCCATAAACAAGTGGTTTCATGGTTCATTTTTGACAAAATATATCCAGAGAGTGCCAGCTTAAGTCAAAGATGTGGACTTCGAGAGACAGATCAAATTTCAATCAAAAACTTTATTCAATCAAATATTTGTTTAGATTTCTGATATTATTGTTTTCAACAACTTTATTTTTGATTTCGACAAAATATAATCATATAAATAAAGCATATGAGCCACAAAACAAAACATACCTATTTTGTTTAAACCTTGTGTTAGTTTGAGAGTGATTCTTGTTGTTCCTTATAAACAATTTAGATTGTTTAGTGAGTTATATCTAACCGATCAGAAACCGATTTATCAAGATACTTCTGCAATATTTTGTGTGGCCATTCTATCAGTTGAAGATCTAAGAAGTGTCCTAAGTTAAACTATGGGTGTTGGATTTTATATACTCAAGGTAAGTCATAAGCCTTCTTCTATCCAAAGCTCTACCGTCTTGTTTCTTTGAAGATTATCTTAAGTGCAGTATTATGTGTTCGGTTCAATATATTCATGGTGCTTGTTCCACAATCTATTGGAAGTCAAGGATTATCCAATATTTTCCTCAAAGTGCATTAAAGGATAGCACCTTGCCAAAGGTTGCATCAACAGGGCTGTGACGAGTAGAACATCAGAGGTTTGTTGGTTGTTCTCATTGCTCACTGAACTTGGAATTCAACTACCTTCAACACTTACCATTCACTACGTAGAGGTTACCTACTTTTGTGCTAATCCTATTTTCCACTCATGGAGGAAATATAACCATTGACTACCATTTCATTGGGGACCTTATTCAAGTAGGGATGCTCAAAATTTCTCACATCTCAACAAAAGATCAACTTGCAGATTCACGAGCAAAGTCTCTATCACGCCAACACTTTCATTCACGCAATAACCAAGATTGGAGTTACAAGAGTACTTCCATTTTGATGGGGCATATTAAGTATATATGGAAAGGCTTATATTGTAATTATATTTAACCTAGTACCATGACATCTCTGTACTATATATATTGAAACCTTACCTCTCTAATTAGAATCATCCTTCATACTCTATATGGTCAAGTTGTTACTATCATTATAACGCCTTCGACTTTGTTAGCCGGTTGATGATTATATCTCTTGCTATTCATGCATCCTGCTTCCTTGTCTAGCTTATGATAGAGTTTATCTCTTTGCTGCATATCTCATTTCTCATGACTCATAATTCGGACTTTTAAGAAGTTTAATTTGGGACACCGGACACCGAGTCCTTTCTCATTTTACTTGGGTTCATACGTTGGACAAGATGTCTTCTCTAACTCAACATTGATATTTGGTTAGTTCCTTATACAAATATCATGCCTTTTTTTTAAGACAGAAATGATTGTAGAGATTATTACATCCAAGGATCGATACTTCCTCCTTGTTGATGGGGGCTACGTAACTTAGCAGATGGTCGGTCTTAAGTTGTAAGATTTTATATAAATAGTCAGCTGTTTTTTCAAGGTCGATGTTAGTTGTGAATTGTTTCTGGATTGGCGTCCTATTCTTAACCAAAGAGTATGTTTCTGGATTAATTTATGTACAATAAATAGCATACAAAAATATTTTCTAACTGTCATGGTTATTTGTTTCATATCCTCTTTCCATGTGAACAAGAAAATTAAGCTATATTTCTTTTTGATTATCTCCAATGTTTCAACCAATAAAAGCCATACATGCCTACCCACTCCTCCATAAATACCAAATTAAATTTGACGACCTCTTTGACGTGTTAGAGAAAATTTATTGATAGTTGAACGAGTCACTAACTCGAAGCCACTGCGACTACAAAAAGCACATAAAGTAGCAACAAACAATCTAACCAATCCTGTTAACAGAAAAAAAAAGTCTAACCAATTCTTGAAATCTCCTCTGCCGATACTTAAGTGCTCATGACAATATGAAAACACATACTATGAAGTTAAGAAGTTCTGCAACCGGCCAACAACAAAAACAGTGGATAAGCTTCTTAATGGTTGGTGAGATTTCACTACAACGTTTAAATTTTATTGAAAATATATTAACTTAGAACTTTATAGTACTAAAGAAAATTACGTTCCAGTCTGTATATAACATTTCAAATCATTAGCGCACTTGAAATGTCAACTTTTCAGTCTAACATATGTTGGCGCACGTCTCCTATGTATTTTTATATTTTGAAGGTCTACTATAAATTATGAGAAAACGTGAAATTTGTTGCCTTATTTCTTAAAACAACAAAGTACATTATAAAAAATCAATTTATCAGTTTTTTTAAACGTCTGATTAATTATGTTATTATAACGATGAGAATATAGACGATTACAGCCGACAATTCTACCATTTTGTGACACGCCTGACTGCATCACTCCGAGCCGTCCTATAAGATCCATGGTCGATGGTACGCCATGCACCAAGCTGAAGATCTCTTGTAACCTATTTCTCCATAATAGGCATAATTTGATATTTTGGGGGATTTGAACCTCAGACCTCTGAGTGTATAAGTATTAATGAACCCTTAATTAAACCACTGGACCAAGAAAATTCTCACAATTTATCAGTTAAAATTAAATTAATGGAAATTTAAATCTTGTTAAATTTGAAAATTTTAACCTGCTTAGTTTTCAAATCTGGATTTTATATATTCATATTCGTCAAAAATTATAAAAACAATAACTTAAAATTTTATTTAATATATTGTAAAATAAGTTCCTCCATTCCCCCCCCCCCCCCCCCCCCCCCCCCCCCCCCCCCCCCCACCAATAGCTCGTTAAAGTAATATATAAAGGCACTGTAATTGGACCAATTTGTTATGCACACTAATTTGGGATACATCAGAATATTTTATAAATTTAATACCTTCAAATATAATATTTTACTAGTTTGGAAAAATATAACTAATCTATAAATACTTACCTGAATGCACATCCAAAAGGTCAAACAACAAACTATAGACTAAACTTTTTTTATGAAATATTTTATATCCAAAAATATGTGATTTCATGTCAAACCATCACTAGAAGTTAGCGGATTCCGAGTTCGATACACTATTCGGCTAGCAAATGATGATAACGGTTTTAACAACATAATATTTCAGTTCATGAATTTTGTATATAATTTATATAGTCTAATCTAGTTTTAGATATATTATTTTTGTTTACATATGGAACTATGTGGTATTTCGCTATTTAGTTGATGAATATATTTTTTGTTTTCAAAGTCTTGCATTTACGATTACTAAAACTATTTTGGTTCTTTTTCAAATACAAGCGATTTTTATTTGTATACCAAATTTTAAATGACATTTAATAATTTGAATAATTATTATTGTTAAGCTTTTAAGTTATTACCATCGTCCTTTCCTCATGGATCCATCCTATCTTCAGAAATCAGAACCATGAGCCACAAAATTTCATTTTCATCGGTTTCTGATGCTAATTATGTGTCATTTCTAATTTGGGTTACAGAGAAGCATCGAAAATGTTTTCTAAAAATTTGCATATTTTCTAATTTTCAGTAGATTTTCTCTACAAAAAACAGAAAAAAATCTCAAAACTCAATCATACTAATTAATTTGGAGCCATAAATTTTCATTATTCTAGGATGTATTCAATCAAGATACTGAATTGATTTTTAGTTTGTTTTAGATGATTTTAGGTGAACCGGAAATTCAAAATGAATTTTTTAAATCTCTCTAGAATTTTATCTAATACGATTAGATTTAAATTTGATTTTTGATTAATAAATTACACTAAAACACTTTAAAAGAATTATAAGAATTCCAAATATTAAGTTCAAAATATTGGATTTTTTTTTAAAAAGATATATATATATATATATATGTTTGAATAAAAGTGAAATTGTCATATTAATACAAATCATTTCAAACTCTTAATTAAGTACACCCACTATATTACTAGTGATCAGTTAACAAATTAAGAAATTTCTAGACCATGGTTCAAACAATTTGTGATATTTCACTTTAAAAAACAATCGCTGCAAAGAATATATGACAAGTTAATTTGTCTTGCATTACTTTGAACTATATTTTTTTTGTTTTTCTATGAAATAATATAAAATATATATTCATATATTGAATAAACTAATTTGTTTCATATTTTTCATAATTAAATTTAAAAATTCATGTAAACAATTCTACATATTTATAAATGCCAACATAATATATTTTATTTTTCATTTGTATCATATTGATCTGAATATGGCTTAATGTTTTACTCTAAAATGAGCTAATGCGTTAGTCAGATCCTTTCAAAGGACTGAAGTTTGTTTTGTCTTTCATAAATAAGTTAATCCGTCTTGCAGTGATCTAAAATATTATATACAAAGATCAATTCCCAAAATTGAAATAAAAATACAGTAATTCCAGACTATTTCATCAAACAATTGAATAATATTATAAAATTTAATTAAACTAATATAAACTTTCAAATATCATTTAACTTTTACGATTTATTAATATATATGCTTGCCTTTGAACTTTTAGATCACCATATATATGCATAAGATTTGTATTTTTCATTATCTTTATGATGTTTTGTTTTCCTATGATAAGAATAAGATAAGAAGAATATAAAATGAAAATATAGTAATTAAATAATATATGACTATTTTGCTAACAAATGTAAAAGGATTATATGTGATTAATGCCATTATTATGTTCTGCAAGTTTTTAATTGCATATTTAGTAAATTGTATCCTTAAATCGTAAAAAAAAAATTCTCAATAGTATTCTCTACAAATATAAAACATGAATTAATTTTATTTCCTTTAATTGTTATGTTTTGCTTATTGTATAAATTTATCGATTTACAATATAGTGATCTAGAATCATCTACTACCCATTGCTATATTCACCTCTACATGTTATGATACAGGAAAAAGTGCCTTAAAACCATTTCTAAAAGTTGCTCTATTTCCGACAAATAGAAGAGTGTTTTACTACAAAAGTTACCTCTCCTTTTTATTCTAAAAACAAAATATTCCAAATATATTCCTTTTCTATTTATTTGTTTATTTATTAATTTATTATTTAATCCTAAACTTTATAATATTTAAAATTTACCTATTTATTTTATTTTATAACAATATTACCACAATCACACTATTTATACATCTATATGATTATTTTAAAATTGAAATTTTATTATAATATATATTTATAAGCAAACAATATACTAAATATAGTATTTAAATGTGTAAAGTTATACTATATAATTTTATTTTGGTGAAATTGAAAACATATAAAAATGAGGAGTCATTTTGTAAAAAGAACATTTCACACTAAAAATAGAGTAAATGAACAGTATTATTCTATATTTGGCGTATTACTGTTCACTCCTCTATACTGGTGCAATATATAATGCACCATTACCTTCATTACCTTCATTACCTTCATTTTTACTCTATATTTAGCATTTAAAGGAAAAAACAGAATATCATTAGAGATGCTCTAACACATTGCTATATTCACCTCCAAAGAAATTGCTGTTTTTTCTTCTATTTATATAGGAAAAATATCATTCATTTAATATAAAATCATATATTTTTTTATTTTGAAAATAGTTTTGTAACTTTTAAATTTTTATAATTATAACTAAAATAATTATTTTTAAAGAATATACAGTTTTTATTAAAATAGAATCACACTTATATTTACCTAATAATCTTTTAATTAAAATTTAATTTAAACAAAGTCATAATTCTTTGAAAATGTTGTAAAAATTTAAATTAAATAGGGTTTAATTTTAACTTTAATGAATAAAAAGTAATTGTTGTAAAATAAAAATAGTTTTTTTGAGAATATTCTTTTTAAGACACAAAAATATAAAAGTATGTTGGAGAGAAACTCATCTCTATTTAGAGTTACTCTATTTTAGAGATAGAAATAGGGGAATACATTGGAGATGATCTATGAGATTCAACTAAAAAATTATTCAACTAATAAAAGTTTAAATTAAGTTCTATTTTCTGCTTTTATTTTTATTAACTATATATAAATATATGATGTTTGTTTTTAAGAAAATTAAGCCATTTTATATATAGGAAATTTCTTTTATTTTTCATAAGGAATGTAATTATTTTTGTCTTTGATAATAAAAAGATAATCCAAATATGATAAGGAAACTATATTGTTACACAAAAAAAGATAAGGAAACTATATTGATTAATCAAACATATGATCAGTTCTGTAATTAATGTATACATGATGATGTATGCTCAACTATATTTTTAACTACTATATGTTTCAGCAAAAATATTTTTAAATAATTTTTTTAAAAATTATTAGCATTCATTAATATAACATACAATTAAATATTAATTCCTTGAATAATTATGTACTAAAGCTGCATAAGTGATATTGTGCTATGTTTTTAAGTTATATTGTCTGTTCAGTTTTTTTAAAATAAAACTGCAGTATTGTTTTTTTTTTTAAATAAATTTTCAGTAACAAATAAATGAACGTTGCAAAAAGGGCCCTAAAATCTGAAAGTTTGCTATAAATTTTAACCAAAAAATTGTAAAAAAATTTGGACCCTGTACAATTGCACTTGTTGCACATGCGTAGAGTCTCTACGGTAGAGACGACCCTATTCTTAACTAAATCAATAAACTTTAGGTCATGCCATCTACGATGTGGTTAGATCAATTTACTAGGTTCCAATAGTATAGAAGAGGTCTTTAAAACTTTAACTAAAATCAATAAATCTAATATATTAATTTAGGATCCTATTTTTTTTATTTACCATACAAAAGTCTATGTTAGACCATGAAAAACTTAACTAAACATCCTAAATTTATTCATATATAATATTTTCTTAACAAAAACAATATGCATCTAAACAATAACATTCCTAAGAAAAGACAAATATATTTCCATTAGGCAATTGTCGTTTGATTGTTTATCATATTTATTCTAGACTATATTTTATATATATTTCAATAATTAATTTTGAAATTAATTTTTTTTAAGTTATCATATTAATTTTTATATAAAACAAAAATAAGAGTTTATTGGTTGTAACATTTTATGTTTGATTTTTTAGTAAAAATAAAAACACTAAACTGATATATAATATATTAAATGAAATATGATTTTTGAAATTAATATTAGATAATTTAATTTAGTCACATAACAAAAATTTTGAGACTAAAATGTTCTAAACAAAAGAACTAAAAAAATTTGTATTAGTTCATATAAAACTAATGTTTCAAATATGGTCTAGATTAAATATGATAAACAATCAAACGATAATTGCATTGTTTAGATGCATATTTTTTTTTAGAAAATATTATATATGAGTATACACAAATTAATAAAATATGTATAATTCACATAAAACTAATGTTTAAAATGAAACTATTAATATGATGTTGCATTTTTAAATAAATAAACAAAAATACTACATTAATATATAATTTGTTCAATTTCATCAAAAACAATTTTCAACAAATATAAAATTTTCAAACAATATTATATACATAAAAAGTTGATATTAAATATATATATATAGTAATAACTTATTTCATATACTAAATTTTATTTTAAGAACAAAAGATATCTGCACGGTTGTGCGGGTTCAAATATAGTTTTGATTATATAGTCTACGCTGTGATTAGATTAATAGACTAGGTTTCAATAGTCTAGAAGTGGCCTTTAACTAAATCAATAAATTTTGGATCGTACAATCTACGATGTGAATTGGATTACTAGATCACTTCCTAATTTTAAATGTTTCCACGAGGTTAGTGTGGTTCATTACAAATATATTAACGGTATTATATCCGATCAATATGTTGTGTTGGTCAAATAATGGCTTGATGACTTGTTTTTCCTTACACTCCAACGCAATCCAACTAAAATATTACGATATTATTATATGGCAGTTAAGGAGATATGACCCCAACCTAAATACTACTATAAATACGAAGTGCAAAGGAGACCAGATGCTTAAAATCCAAACTAGAATTAAAGATTGAAATCAAATATCATAGAAAATTAGATCAAAATGGAAATGATATTAATCTCAATCTCCTTAACAACCCTCTTAGCCTTTATGTTTCTAAAATCGTTTCTCAGACAGACCACCACGACCAAACTTAATCCACCACCATCTCCGTGGCGGCTTCCGCTGATCGGGAACCTTCACCAGCTAAGTCTTCACCCTCACCGCGCCCTCTGTTCCCTCAGCCACCGCTATGGGCCACTCATGATCCTTTACTTCGGTCGTGTCCCCACCCTTGTAGTCTCCTCTGCCGATACAGCGCTAGACGCCCTGAAAACACACGATCTAAAGTTCTCCAACCGCCCGGTAACAAAAATGGTCGATAAACTTCTTAATAGTGGGAGAGATTTGGCATTTGCCCCTTATGGAGAATATTGGAGGCAGGTTAAGGTAACTTTTTCGTGGTTTTATAAATTTTATTAAACTTCTTTATAGTTGCAACGATATGATTATGTGACTTCTCTCTAACGTTTTATTTTTGTTTTTCTATTTTGTTATAAAATTTGGATGACTAGATCTTCACTATATCTTAAAAAATGATCATAAGCTAAATATCTTTATGTTTTATTGGGGGTGCATGCAGAGTCTCTGCGCTTTGAATCTCTTTAGCAAGAAAACGATTCAGTCCTTTGGGTATATAAGAGAAGAAGAGATCATTTTGATGATGGACAAGCTGGCAAAAGCGAGTTCTTCATCTTCAACGGTAAACCTAAGCGCACTCCTCACCACTCTTACAAACGATGTAATAACGAGAGTTGTCTTGGGAAGAAAATATAGTGGCGAGGAAGGTGGAAATAATTCCAATAACATAGTGAGGAGATTCAATGAGCTCTTGGGTACTTACCCTCTCGGTGAATTCGTTCCTAGCTTGGCATGGATAGATTGGATCCAAGGTCTGGATAAGAAAGTGGAGAAAGTTAATAAAGAGATTGATGTTTTTCTTGAAAAAGTTGTGCAAGAACATGAAGACACAGACCAAGACATGTCAGATTTTGCTGATATATTGCTATCTACTCAAAAAGATAAGACAACACCATTTGAGCTTGACAGAGCCGGTTTAAAAATTCTCCTCGTGGTAAAAAAAAAAGTCAATTGTTTTAATATTTTTGTAACATCTCGAGTTGTGATATGTGGAAAGGATTAAGAGAATTGATTTGGCTACCTATGTCACCAAAGTTGACTTACCTTTTCCGGAGCACATCCTGAAAGAACTCTAGAGTTAAGCGTGCTTGAGCTGGAGTAGTGGAAGGATGGGTGATCTATCGGGAAGTGATTCGCGATATCGTGCGAGTGAGGCCAAAGCATGGGGAAAGGTCAGGTGGTGATTGCAGGGTCAGTAAACGATGATTTCGAGCCTTCGGAATTTAACGACCGACCGTCGGATGGGATGGGGCCCACGGGCCGAGAGAGCGGGCGTGGGTGGCCCATTAGCCGTGGGCGGTCGGGGCGTTATAAGTGGTATCAGAGCTGGTTAGCTGTCTCGGTTCTGACCCGAGAGGCTTCTTGAGACCTGTCGAGGGGCGCAACGAGGACGTTGCGTTCTTTGAGAGGGGGTGAATTGTAACATCCCGAGTTGTGATATGTGGAAAGGCTTAAGAGAATTGATTTGGCTACCTATGTCACCAAAGTTGACTTACCTTTTCCGGAGCACATCCTGAAAGAACTCTAGAGTTAAGCGTGCTTGAGCTGGAGTAGTGGAAGGATGGGTGACCTATCGGGAAGTGATTCGCGATATCGTGCGAGTGAGGCCAAAGCATGGGGAAAGGTCAGGTGGTGATTGCAGGGTCAGTAAACGATGATTTCGAGCCTTCGGAATTTAACGACCGACCGTCGAATGGGATGGGGTCCACGGGCCGAGAGAGCGGGCGTGGGTGGCCCATTAGTCGTGGGCGGGTCGGGGTGTTATAATTTTTCAAGAAAATTTTATTGATCACTATACAAAGTAATTAAACTTGTTTTACTGATTTCTCCAGGAATTGTTGTTTGCGGGATCAGCAACAACTTTCACACTGATGGAATGGACTATGACGGAGCTATTGAGACATCCAGAGTGTTTGAAGAAACTCCGAGATGAGATTCTTTCCGTTTCGACGCATAATTTTTATGTATCTGAGAAAGAAGTTGAGAAGATGGACTATTTAAATATGGTGATCAAGGAGGTGCTTAGGTTACATCCCTCCGGTCCACTAATTACCCGACCGGTTAGTGAAGATGTCAAAATAAATGGATATGACATAGCTGCAGGAACAAGGGTAAAGTCTTTGCATATTACAAAACAAAATGTTAAACAGCAAAGATGGGTTTTAAGTTTTCTTTTAAGAATATATATTTTGCAAAACATGTTCAGGTCCTAATCAATTTATATGCAATCCAACGAGACACTGCGACTTGGGAACCAGACGCAGAAAAATTTAGGCCAGAGAGGCACTTAGATTCTCCTTTGGATTTTGAAGGACAAAACTTCAAGTATTTTCCATTTGGATCAGGGAGAAGACGTTGTCCTGGGGACGGATTAGCATTACCCTTGGTCGAGCTCACATTGGCCAACCTTGTGAAGAGGTTCAACTTGAGATTCGAAGGAGGGCTAAAGGGAGATTATAAGCCTGATCTTTTTGAAGCAACTGGTCTCGATGTTTGTCGCAAGTTCCCTCTTATTGTCTCTCCATTTTCTGCTCTAGTCTCAATATAACACTGCTCCATATGTCCCTTTTATCTTTGGGCTAAACCCTGATGTCTCACCGTGTACCATATTGAATAAGACCAGACTCATGTTTTCTCTCTGTCTATACCGATTAGTCACTGTCTTTCATAATTCAGAGATTAATCAGGATGAGCTTGTCGATCGCGTTTGTGTTTTCCGTTTGTAAAAATTGGTTTATGAAGAACTAAAAAAACTATTTTCGATTAAAAAATAACAATATGGCTCAAATTGGTGATCATGTTGAAGAAACAAATTATGTTGAATTTTTTGTTCTTCAAATTTAATACCAATTGCAGATGTTATTACCCTTGCCTGTACATGTATTGTACAAATGTGGATCTCACTGGAACTGGAATGAAGTGATGCGGTGGCCTCCTGATCACCCTCCGGAACAACACAAAGTACAAATCCTCCTCAGTTTCAAATGGATTGGACAATCTGATGAAGAATCTTATGCCCTGAAAGGATCTTTGGCGTTGTATACTTGAGTAGAGCCATTCGTTCCTGTCACGATTCCACTCATTATCGACTCGGTAGAGTCCGGAAGTGTTCACAGCTGCAGGTTTAGCGGCGGATGGTTGACGCCGCCGCCGTCGGCGTCGTCTCCGACCCCTCCATCGCTGCCGTCCATTTCAACCTTTCAAATTTTTTCGTTCGAATTGTGATTTTGAGATTTTTCGAATTGTTTTTTTTCGGCTCAATTTTGATCTTTGGTAGTTTAATAATAGTAGGTAAATGTTGTTTTTGGGCCGGACTCATAAGTGAAAATATCAGCTAAACTTCAAAAAAAAAAAATAATACCAATTAGGTTAAATTTTTGATCAAATTATTGACAGACGTATCCAACTTTTTATCTTTAAACTCCTCGAAGAATGAATTTACAAAAAGAAATCTTTTCTTTTCAATTATGATGAAGAATAAAATGAACAAAAATTCATATTTTATATTTTTTTCAAAAATTCAAATGAATTTTTATTTACTATTTTGTTCATTTTTCATTTGGTTACCAATCAAATTATTTTCTCACATAACCACAGACGAAAACACTAGTCATATTTTCTCTTTGTTTAAGAAATAAACTAAATTGAATGGCTTATTTCCGGATTTCTTTAATTGCATCTCAAAGCAATCATTTGATGAGTCAATCAAGATGATTTCGAGATTGCTCCAAGTGTTATTAACACTTGGAGATGAACGACAGGCGATTTCAATCCTTCTTATTAATGGTGATCCAAGATGGTTAGATAATTAGATTATAGCATTTACCATCCATCCTAATAACCCTATTTTCAATTATAAGATACGATGGAGTAAAAACAACTTTAAACATGTTATGGTTGTATTGTGATTTACTCTAAACGAGGAATAAATCTGCTGGTTCAGCCCAAGGTTCGATTCTCTTCCATTGTGAAATTGTTTACCATCTGAACCCTTCTGAAAATCAAAGAATGGACTGGTCCGGCATGATCCGAGTGTAAGACTGACTGACTCAGCTTTGTCTGGTTTAAAAGCAGTTTGATCTCAGTTTCATTCAGATCATCAGTTTATCCAATCTGATCCTAATAGACATCAATTTGGCTCATATTTTACTTAGAGTCGATTCGTTCAACTTAAGCCAGCTCTTCTCAGCATTATCTCACCGCATCGCCTGAATGATGTAAGCCGAATCCGTCCTTGGACAATCCTAGCTCAGTCGGTGGAACAGGGGCGCTACAAAGTTCTTCTTACCAAGAAAATAATACTTTGGATTATACTTCAATGAAACCAAGATATTGAAGGTAAATATAGTTAATATTTCGCATTACTTACTGGAAAGTTATTGGATAGAAACTCTATAAATTAATAAACACGATAAATTAATAATTTTTTCATGTTTCAAGTTGGACTTGTGTAATATATGACATAATTCGATAAGATAATAATATTTTAAAAACTCTTAGGTAAATATATGATCTCATTAAAATCATAAATTAATAATTATCACATATAAAAAAATTTATATAAAAATATACAAAACTTTTTGTTGTTTATCTTTCTTTAAAATAAATTTCATCTCTAATTTTATTTATAATTTTATCCAACTACATATAAAAGTGAATTTATATTCTACGATATGTAATCATCATACATAAAATACATTAGTAATCTAATAAAATAGTTAAAAGATATCTCTATAAATTTTAACCAATATATAGTATCATAAATGAATAATTCTTTTCAGTTTTCTACACCTAAAATATTTAAAAAAATATAAATGCAAAAAATGAATTTCTCTTTAAATTAATAACTCTATAAATTAAAAAATTCTTGAAGTCCCAACATTATTAATTTATAGAGTTTTTACTGTATTACTTCAATCTTTTCAAATATATGATTACAAGTTTTATGTTCTAAGTAATTTCAGATTTCTACTGCAGAAAAGAAGAAAAAGCAAAAAAGAAATGTTACAAAAATATCAAATATATACACACTGACAAATGTATAATTTACATGACAATAGTAATACAAAACTAGTTTGAATTTCAGTTCACCAGCTGTGATTACTAAAAACAATTAAATTATGTGCACATATATTATCTTGAACACCTGGGCGAATCTAGGTGATGTAGGGAGGGGGCAGCTGCCCCCACTGAATTTGAAAATGTTAAATATATAATCATACTAAAAATGATAATGCTGACTATAGTGGTTATTACCCCACTAAATAAAAGTATTTCCTCCCGTTGGTTTATGATTTCTGTCACGTTTTTGCTTTTAATTCTAAAGTTATTTAGTTTCCAGCATAAGTTTTAAACTATTTTCTAATTTATCTCCCCCATAAATGCACAATCTAACTACCATTACTTTTATGATTTCAATATACAATTTATGAATATTCTTTTAATATCTTCTTTTCTAACATCATTTTTGTTTAATTATTATTCAATAACTATTTCTTAGAATGTATATTTACTTTTAAGGATATAAAAGAGTAATCACATATATTACAAGAGAAAATCATTTTAAACTAACTTCTATATATTCATAAACAATATTTGATATAATAATAATTCTTATTTTAAATAGTGTATGATTTTTATATAAATAACTTTAATAAATAATATTTTTTAAAATATAATAAATAATTTAATGAATAATATTTTAAAAATATATAAATTTATGCCCCCACAAAATTTTTTTTCTAGATTCGCCACTGCTTGAACAGTCTCATTCGACGAACCACAAACTATAACTACTAACATCCTTTCTCATATATTTCAATGTGGGGGCACTGAAGCCAACCGTGTTTTAATTAATCCAATGTTGACAAGTATAATATACTTTATAGTAATATATGTCTATATGTCTCATGCTAAAATCCATGAATGCAGCAGAACGTCGTTCATATAAAAAGAAATACAAGTTTCTTAAAAATATATATAAAATACAAGTTACGATCATGATAAAGTATTTCACACGGACTCTGCATGTCTTCTCAAGTCTCACGTTCTGGTGACTTGTGTATTTTCTCGCCTACCACACATACATGCAAAATCTCAAATTTGAATCCAGATTATGACACGATCGTCTCCCATCTGTTACAAACCCCGGTCAGGTTGTTTAGTGAAATATTGTTTTTGAGTTATTAGTTCAGTAGCTCCAGGATGAGTTGCCTAAAAAGGGTATTTTAGTATATTCTGATATCCAACGAGGTAAGCAAGGAATCTATCTAATCGAATCTGATTATTGAAGATTGTACAGCTAGAGTTGCACAAAGAAAACAAAAGATTGTGTAGTTAGCCTTCGAGTGGCTCAACTGTGAATTTGTGGCTATGGAGCTTCCATTATTCTTTTCTCCCAAATCATCCTCCATATCTTCAAAACGAACCGTAATAAACCGAGTAATTAAATCTACATCAGGTTATGTATTATTCCCATGAATTTTTGACATTTCCATACTTTCAGTTCTACAAACCAAAAACAAAAGAGAAAACTGTACACAGAGACAAATTAAATGTAATTATATTTTCCAACATAAAATCCACTTAAATTCAACCAATAAGAGCATGCAATGAACGGGTAAAAAATGAATGTTCTCGAGTGATGGGTGGTTAAGGTACTTATGGTGTTAAACTGTCCAAACAAGCAGTTAAGGAGTTCTTCCAGTACAATGTGTTAAAATGTCAGTCCCATTATAACCTCTCAAAACCAAACACACACATCCACTACACGATCTCTTTTTCTCTGACGTTTAATGGTAGTTTGAGCAAAGATTTTCAGAACATATAATGGGGAAAACAAGCAAGTGGATTCGAAATTTCTTAATCGGAAAGAAAGAGAGATCAAAGGAAAAGATTATTCAGAGCGAGTGTGGATTCACTTCACCGGTTCAAGGCATTCCTAAAGAGAAACGTCGATGGAGTTTTAGACGCTGTTCTGCCACTAGACCACCAGCTTGTGCTTCTACCCTCAAAGTTTCATCTCCACCGGCTCAACCGTCACTGCCTACACCGCCACAACCATTTGAGGTCGCAAACGTGGATACTGAACATGAGGAGAACAAGGACGCTTCAACCGCAGTGATAGCAATGGCTGTTGAAGAATTTGCAGCTGTGAAGATTCAGGCTTGCTATCGTTCCCATTTGGTAAACACTAAAAAACAAAAATTCAAAAAATCTTTTTTTTCTCTCTGTTTTTTTGGCTTCAAATTAGTTCTAACGAATCAGTTTTTTAAAAAAATTTGGGGCAGGCGAGGAAAGCATTAAGAGCGTTAAAAGGGTTAGTGAAATTACAAGCACTTGTAAGAGGCTACCTAGTGAGGAAACAAGCGACCGCTACACTTAGATGTATGCAAGCATTGATTACACTTCAGGCTAAAGCTCGAGAACAGAGGATTCGTATGATAGGAAATTCAACACCAAAATCCACAAATCCAAGAACACCGATTCATAAACCCCGGATCAATAACATTTACCACGTAATGGATCTAACCCAGATCTCAAAATCCAATCTTGACAACACCCAGATCCTAAAGTTTCTAACTTTTGACTCCTCTGTTTTGGTTCTTGCAGGAGAATGTGGAAATGGATATTCAACCTAAATTTTACTCTCCGGTTATGAGTCCTAGAGAGTATAGTAGCCATTTCGAGGATTGTAACTCGTTCAACACAGCTCAAAGCAGCCCTCGGTGTTTCAGATTCAAAGAGTATAACAATGGAGATACTTTGTCTTCTTACGGCTACCCTCTCTTCCCAAATTACATGGCTAATACTCAGTCTTCTAAAGCCAAGGCTCGGTCTCAGAGTGCGCCGAAGCAGAGACCTTATGAGATGTATGAGAAGCATACGAGCGCGAGGAGAAGATCTAACGTGGAAGCACCGAGGAACAGTGTCTCTAAAGCTGCACGGATGCAGAGAGCTTCATCTCAATTAGGAAAGGAAAGTCAACATCAGTATTATCCGTGGATGGCGACTAAGCTCGATAGATCAAACATTTCGCTTATGGAGGAGAGTGAATGTGGATCTACCAGTACAGTTATGATCGATACCAACTACGTACGGTAGACATGTTGATGTGAGTCCGAAAATATTACTTGTTTCCCAAGAAAACACTATTTGAAATTAGATTTGTGACAAATGTTTATTTTTCCCTCTGTTCTTGGTTATGTGTTGTTGTAGGTTCAGGGGAACGTGCAACACGTGTGATTTATAAATTCTTAAGTGAGATTACTGGAAAAACATGAACCAAACTGAAGAATTGTTCAAGAAAGAACCAAACCTCCATATGTAGTAGAAGAGATATCTCGTCTTAAATCTTGATTCCTGCTTTTCATTTTTTAAATTGTCATTGATGTTCTGATATTTTTGGATAATGTGTCAGTGTTAGTCAAATCCATGTTCCTAAAAAAAAACTATGTTCCTGTATATTTATGTCCTAGACTCCTAGTGTGGTGCTGAGACGAGAGGCAACACCTAGGGGTTGGTATATCCGACATTTATTCGATTTCACTAGGTCGCAAACTAGATAGAAAAAAAAATAAAAAATAAAAACCAATTTAACAATCCTAATAAACCCCATACCAAATGAGGTTTTAGCTTTATTTCCGATTCTTTATTTCATAAGTGAAAAATAGAAACTAATTTAACCAACTCATAATGCCCAAAGCTTTTATATCTACGTCTCTGAGGGATCAAGATTCAAAATTTTCAAATCAATGGTACACTTTTAAATTGCAATAATACTTGATTTTTACACAGGCCCAAAAAATTAGTGTAGATTTCAGCTCATGGTCCCCTGTTCATCAAAAAGAAAGAAAATATTTAACAGGCAACTCAGATTAAATTTCGGTACAGTTCTGGTTTGGTCAGACAGTACAAGCAACTATACAATAATAACAGGCCCATGTTGATATTCTATATAATTACCACGTAAATGCCGACCAAAAAAAAAAAAACTACCACGTAAATCTTCTCCCCAGCTCAGTAATATTACTTCTTTTCTCCTTCTTTTGTTTTTTATGACATTCACGTTGCGTATGCCAAAACACACCTTTGTTAGCGGGGACTTCTTGTTTTTTCTTTTTTTGGACAAAAGATAGTAGTATACTAGTTTATTCCAAGACGATCAGTTAACCATAACAGCGAAACTGTATCGACATATACTATTGCTGATAAAAGATCTCAGACAATTCGAGTCACACTGCCCGTCTTTATGTTTCGGGGACTTCTCGTCTTAACCTTTTAATTAGAAATAATTGAATCATATCTTACTCACTTGCTTTACATATCTCAACAACTTCTTGCCCTAGCCTTTCAATATTCTAACTGTGTCGTTTTATTCGCTTACCTAAACAATGACATGGTACACGTTTTATTTATACATGAGTTGGTTAAATCTGTCTTTAACAATTGTACATTTGGGGATTGAATACCGTAGTTGGTTAATTATTGTTCAGTGCCGTAACTGTTGTTATAAAATTTAACGGGGACTAGAAGGATCCAATAATGCCACCCTTTTAACAACGACATTTCTCCATACCTAAACATTGACAATTCACCGACTATGGCAGTATGAATATAATAACTTAAGGACCCTACACTTTATCTAACATACAGAAAAATGGCTACACTTTGTCAATGAATATTATAAATACACATATATTTGTAGAAACGATTGGTTTAGCAAAAAAATGGGTCCTGGTTTATAAAATAATCATGTAAATCTTCGATCATAAAATAATCGAGTCAGATTCTGTAAAATAATCGCAGATGGTTTCAATATGGCTAGACCTATCTTCTACATCGATTTATATTAATCTGACACAATTTTACGTACAACCAGTTTATAAATGTTAATATCAAATTTACATTATTAGAAATATAACATTATACCATCATAAACCAGATTATAAGTGTTTAATATAAAGATTACATAAAAAAATGTTTTTAAACAGGAGTATTAAAATCTACAGTAAACCAAAATAATAAATCGATATAAATATACTATCCCCAGATATCATATAATTATAAACTGGTTGGATTATTTCACAACCTTAAAAAAAATATTTAACTGGAACTAAATATTATGTATCAATAGATCATAGATACTAAATTTAAATAGAGTTTAAATTTAAATAAGAAGAAATAAAAAAAATTAGTGTTATTTTTGTTAAAAAAAGATATCAATAGATTTTCCTAATATACTCAAAATATATGCTTAGATTACACATTATACACTTAAATATTTAATCAAAATTTTTTTAGAAAATTTAGTATCTATGGACGATATAGATTTTTATTCATGGATAATTTTTGGTATCTATAAAAAACCCTGCAGTGATAAATTATTTAGTGAATCACAAAAAAATTTCTAGAGTTAGTAAGACATACCCAAGGTGAATGTTAACTGTAGTTTGAAGTGAGTGCAAAAAATAGAAGAAAACCAACCACTATATAATCTAATGACACTTCAAACCTTAAGTTTGCAGAGCATATGTTTAGCGAAAGGTTCATGGATTTTCTAAGCTCAATTCAATGGATGTAAAAGGATGTGGAAAGAGTCTTCAAAATCAAAGAACCTTTTAAAACTAAGGATTCAAAGAAGATATCTTTTATCTTTATATACAGAGTTGGAAACGCTTATCTTGACTATGAAAAATATATGTTTCAATATTCAACATGTCAACATTTAAGAATATATTGCAAAGATTTAATTTTAGTTATTCAAAACCTAACAGCAAGACGAAGTTTTTCAATAGATTTGAAGGAGTTAGCTACAATAAACGAAAGGTTTCAAAACTTTAACTTGTCTATTTTTTAGCGCAAAATTGGATTATCGATTTTTTAGTTAAAACTGCATGCACTTTTTATATGAATTGTCTTATTGGCTATTATATTCTGGTATGGCTTTACAAATCACCTTTTATTTAAATAATAAAATAATTTTTGATGTAAAAAATGCATAAATTATGAAATTCGTCGTATTAGTGAGAGGAAAAGTCTGGAATCACATTTGAGAATTTGATTTTCTATAATATATATCATTACGAATAATAGTTGGTGATGTAAAAAGAAAAAAATGAATCATAGTTAGTTACAAAAGATTTGAATAATACATTAACGATTTTTCCAATATTTTCTGAAAATTTACTTTCCATATATAAATAAATGCTAATAATTGTTAGAACCTTTTAAGGATATTAAGTATCGATTATCAACAAAAATATGCAAAATTTTAAAATAAAAAATTGAAAATATATTTAACAATAAAATAAATTTCATCGAATTTATAATTTCATTTTATTTAAAAATATTTGACAAAAATCAACAAAATATTAGTTCAAAACTTTTAATATAATTGAAAAAAATCTTTCCTTCAGATTTTATAAACAACAATTCATATAAAATGTGTATTCTCATAGAAATTAAAAAAATTAAACTGAATCTACAAATTTATTCTAAAATTAAAGCACATTCACAAGTTTATACAGGATTATGACCAACAAAACAAATTTAAACTATTTTGTTTCATTAATAAATAAAACTCATTAATATATTTTTATGTAAATTTAAATGGAAAAATGTGCGATCGCGCTGATCTGAATCTCTTTATATTACACGATACATATGCTTATTATTATCTTCGCGACCCATATGTACATTTTACAGAATTTTTTTTCTTTCTTTATCATTTTGGGCTTTTGCTGAGGACTTTACATGATAATTGAGTTGCCATTGTTAGCTTCGTTTGGTGAACAAAAAGACAGGTTACAAAATTGTTCTCACATATAACTCTTCTTAGGACATCTTACCTTCTTTTTGTTATGTCTTGTCTATTCCTTTCTTCACTCATTCTATTACTTTTGTTTTGGGAGATCTTGATGACCCCCTCCCCCCCCCCCTGATTATCCTCTTTTTGGACTTGAACGTACACTTATTGATGTTTGTTGGTGGAATTTGAGTTGCGTGTTAAAGAAAAGGAAGTATATACATGTCTCTTTTCTATAAAGTGAGTGTATATATATATATATATATTTTTTTTTTTTGTAACTTAGTGAGTGTATATATATACATAAATATGTTTATATAAATTTTGAAAAGCTGTTATAGGAGTTTGGCAAAATATCCAGAGATCCAAAGAATCAAACAGAGCGAGATCCAAAATAGTTGAACTGAATCTAAACCAAAACTTGTAAGATATTCGAACTGATCTAAAATTTTAGTAAATGAAAGAACTGGATCTGAACTAACCTAAACCGTAATATTTCAGATATTCAAAAATACAAAATCATAATTATGTAGTTAAAATATTAATTAAGATTTAGATATTTCTAAATATCCAAAATATTAAAAAATTGGAATTATCGAAACTAGTTTAAAATATATAAAATAAATATTCAAAATACCAAAATATTCTAAGTACCTACTGGTTATTCATCTAAATATCTAAACCGAACCAATTTTCCACTTAATTTTAGATATTTAACATACAATATTCAAATTTATAAACTGTATATTATTTCTATTATTGAATTTTAAGAATTTTATGGTATATTGAGATTTTAAATTTATTTTCATAATTTAAATAGATATCCAAATCCGAATCGAATGCGAAAAAATCCAAACCGGACCAAACTGAAATTTATAAATAATTGAGTGGTGTTTAAATCTCTAATTCCCAAATTCTAAATCAGAATAGATCCCAATTCAAACAAATACCAAATGCTCACCCCTAAACAACAATTGAATACATGCCAGATTTCCATATTTTTAAAAATACAACATATCTAATTTATTGCTAATTACACAAGACTATAATTGAAGGTGTGATACTGAATAATTGAATATATGCCAAAACTTTAGTTACCGATAAATCCGGCTTTTGTGGTAACTTTCGTACCGCTCAAATAATTATTTTCGAAAGTTAGACTAAACAAATAAGTATCTATCTAATAAATCATATTCACTAATTGAACTTACTGTACTTGGTGTGGCCACATCTGTCGTGTCGTATGTTGAATACCATGAGCTGTGAGAAGATATGTCACAATATGCGTTCCTGCATACCAAATTATTTGGAAATATCTATATAAAATTATAAAGTCATATTTCCTAACAGATTGCCGACAAATTAAAGCTAATCCTATTCGTTAGTCTCGGCACACTTGCTGTATTATAATTACAACTTTTTCTCTTTGAAGAAAACAATTTTCTTGTTGTGTTATATATTAGATATTTACACGGTGTTAGTGAATGTTTTTACTTATTCGTAATGTTACACTATACTCAAATTTAATTTTTTGTTAGTTTTGAAATAGTATCACGGATTCCATAATTTTAAAAATTAAAGATTTCTAGACTATTTATCTTCTTTCTAATCCAATACCAGTTTGAATAGACCAAGTAACAACTTAATCTTGTTACAAAAAAAGTAACAACTTAATCCTCTATGCCGATATATATATTTTTAAAAGATATATATACATAAAATTCCGTAAATTTTGTTAAAAACAACAGATTTATATTGAAGAATTCAAACGTTAAGAATTTCAAGTTACGATAATCGTTATAAAATAAAATAAACTTAAACGTTAAGAAATTCAAGTGTTGACAAAAAAATGAGTTCCCAAAAAGGCAAGCGTTATTTAAAGTATCGAATATATTATTACTGTATGCACTAATCATACTAATCATTCTCTTGTCTTGCAGTCCAGAAGAGAGAGAAAGAAGAGAATGTTGTGTATGTGCCTCTCTCCATTAAAGAGACAATAGGTTGAAGACTTTTTTTGCAGCTCAGTTTTACTGTAAAGCAGACACCCCTTTGTATATATTTTTTTCTGGGTAAGTATTTCTTGATCCTTTTCTTTATGATGTTTCATTTTCGTATCGAATTTTTTTTCAAAGAGTCGCTGTTGCTTGCACCCAACTAGAGTTTTCCTCTCCTGAATTTCAGTTATATTGAGCTCCTTAGGGGGAAAGAAATGAGAAACAGTTTTTTTTTTTTTGTCCTGGGATCTGTTGTTATCCTATTTTCATATTTCTGGTAATTTCATATGAAAAAGCTGCACAAGCAAGAGTTTTTTTTACCTTGTGTGAGTGTATGTATATTAGTGTGATTACTTTTCTTCCCAAAGCATGATGAAGATTTTTTTTTTCCCTTCGCTGTCTCTATTGATGAAGAATCTGCCTCTCTGATACATGTTGAACTATGCTCTGATCCTAATATTGTTTTTTTTTTCAAAGACTGGCTCTTCCCCCTTTTCTCACAATTCTTGTTTGTGATTTGTTAATGATGATTACATTTTGATTATTATTATTATTAAGATTTTTCTTGCATCCACAAAAAATTTCCCTTGCTTGCTGCTGTTCCTGAGCTGAGATTCCCTTGGTTTTACAGAATTACGTATAGCTTTTGGTGAATGCAAGTGTACTAAAAAAATGGAAACTGTGCATTGAGTTTTACTCATGTGTTGCTTCGTTGATAATGATTTTGCGTCTGTCTCTCTGAAAGGTTGCTGTTCTTTCCACAGGAAGATCCTGCATACAAGGACCAAAGTGATATCTACCATTTGGTACAAATTGTATTAAGGTTTGTTTTTGGATTAGGAGAGTAACTTACCTTCTTATAAGGTCACAATATCTTATTTTGTAGAATTCTTATTTTTTATAAGGGGATCAAGCAGTTGACCAAACCTATTATTTTCAGCCGCTGTAATGGCCAATAATCACTTGCAGTCAGACTCCACGCGGCTGTACTCGTGGTGGTGGGATAGTCACATTCCTAAAAACTCAAAATGGATTCAGGACAATCTTGCAGGTCTTCTTGATTTCTCCTTTGTGTTCCTTTTTATGAGTCTCTTGGATATAGATTTCGAAATAAAAACTTATTAACAGGAAAACGTTTTGTTTGTGTTGAACCAGATATGGATTCCAAAGTCAAGACAATGATAAAGCTCATCGAGACAGACGCAGATTCGTTTGCAAGAAGGGCAGAAATGTACTACAAGAAACGTCCAGAGCTCATGAAACTAGTTGAAGAGCTATACAGAGCTTACCGTGCTTTAGCCGAGAGGTATGATCACACGACAGTGCAGCTTCGCCACGCGCATAAAGCTATGGCTGAGGCGTTTCCTGACCAGATTCCTTTCGACCTGATTGATGATTCTGCATCATCTACCTCTGGACCTCCTAAAGAAGATGGTGCAACAAGTAAAAGTAGTTTAAGTCAGCAAAACGAATTGTACCAACAAACTTCTGATGCTCACCAAGGAGATAGTAAAGTTGAGAGCCTGAAGAGAACATTGCTTGAGCTTCAGACTGAAAAGGAGGCTTTGAATCTCAGGTATCAGCTAAGCTTGAACAAACTATCAAGATTCGAAAAGGAACTCAACGACGCTCAAAAGGATGTTAAAGGATTTGATGAACGTGCTTGCAAAGCTGAGATTGAGGTTAAAGTACTCAAAGAATCTCTTGCAAAGCTAGAGGTGGAGAGGGACACAGGGCTTCTTCAGTGTAGTCAATCTGTGGAGAGAATAGCGGATTTGGAAGCATCGGTTTCTCGTGAGCAAGAACAAGCCAAGGGACTCAGTGACAGAACATCTAAAGCAGAAAGAGAAGCCAGTAGTCTCAAGCAAGAGATTTCAAGATTGCAATCTGAGAAAGAGGCTGGCTTGGTCCAATACAATAAATGCCTAGAGTTGATATCTGTTTTAGAGAAGAGGATTAGAGATGCTGAGGAGAGTGTTGAAATGTTCATGGAAAAATCTGAGCAAGCAGAGAATGAAACCAAAGCTCTGAAACAAGAAGTTGTCAAGTTAAATGAAGTGAATGAAGACTTGAAAGTTAGATATCATCTGTGTCTGGAAACAATATCAAATTTAGAGAGAGAGGTTTCTCATGCTCAGGACAATGCCAAAAGACTGAGCAGTGAAGTTCTTGCTGGAGCTGCAAAGGTAAAGACTGTGGAGGAACAGTGTGCTCTTTTGGAGAGCTACAATCAGAATCTGAAGGTAGAAGCAGATAATCTAGCGCAGAAGATGTCAGCTAAAGATCAAGAACTTGTCCAGAAGCAAAAGGATCTTGAAAAGCTCCAAGGTCTAATGCAAGAACAACAGTTTCGGTTTTCGGAACTTGAAACTAATCTTAGAAAGTTGGAGAGTTTGCATTCTCAATCTCAAGAGGAACAGAGAGTTCTCGCCATGGAACTCCAAAGCAAGGCTCAACTGTTGAGAGAACTTGAGATGAGTAATCATAAGATGGAAGGTGACACTAGCGTATCAAGTGCCTCTTCTATGATCACCTTGCAGATTCAGAGAAATGAGATCTCTTGCTTGAAGAAGATGAAAGAAAAGCTTGAGGAAGAAGTTGCAAAACAGATGAACCAGAGCAGTGCCCTTCAAGTAGAGATACACCGTGTGAAGGCTTATATGGACAACTTGAATCGGAGATACCAACAACTAATTGAACAAGTGAGACTCACAGGTTTTGATCCTGCATCACTTGTCTTCTCAGTGAAGAAACTACAAGAAGAGAACTTAAAGCTTCTTGAGTTATGCACCAAACAGAGAGATGACAAAGACGCTCTAACAAGAAAGCTGTCTGAAATGGATAACATTATAAAGAGGAATGCTGATTTGGAGAAAATGCTTTTGATATCAAACACAAAACTAGACGGTTCCAAAGAGAAAGCAGAGGATCTGCAAGAAAGATGTGAGTCCTTAAGAAGAGAGAGATCTGAGCTTGCTGCTGAGAGAACGAACTTGTTTTCTCAGTTACAAATCATGACTGCGAACATGCAGAAGCTCTTGGAGAAGAACTCTTTACTAGAGAGATCCCTTTCTAATGCAAACATTGAGCTTGAAAGTCTAAGGGACAAGTCAAAGTGCTTTGAAGAGTTGTTCACTTTGCTCAAGAATGATAAGTCTGAGCTTATAAAGGAGAAAGAATCTCTTCTGTCTCAACTGCATAAAGTTGAGGAGAAGCTAGGAGTCTTGGAGAAGAAGTTTACAGAGCTAGAAGTAAAATACGCTGATCTACAGAGCGAGAAGAAGATGAAGAGCCTTCAAGTAGAAGAGTTACAAGTCTCACTTTGCACAGAGAAGCAGGAGCATGCTGATTATAAAAGATCTACCGAAAGCAGATTAGCAGATCTTCAGAGGAACGCGAGCCTTCTTAGAGAAGAGTGTCGCTCAAGGAAAAGAGAATATGAGGAAGAGCTTGACAGAGTTGTAAACAAACAAGTTGAGATCTTCATCTTGCAAAAGCTTATAGAAGAGTTGGAGCAGAAGAAATTCTCTCTCATTATTGAGTGTCAGAAGCATGAAGAAGCATCTGAACGTTCAGAGAAACTCATTTCTGAACTGGAGAGTGAGAATCTCGAGCATCAGATGGAAGCAGAGATCTTCTTGGATGAGATTGATAGCTTGAGGAGTGCAATCTATCAAGTGGTGAAGGCGCTTCAAGTTGAAGCAGATTGCAAGACTTCACAACAAAAGATTACAAAAGACCAAACATCACTTGTTGTGGGAGAGATTAATGGGTTAAAGTGTTCACTTTCAAGCGCTGAATATGAGATGCAGAGACTTGTGGTTGAGAACTCAGTGCTCTTGTCTCTACTTGGACAGTTTCATTCAGATGGTTTGATATTGGAATCAGAGAATAACATGCTGGATAAGGACAAGCAAGAGCTGTTGAAGGCGAACGGGTTGTTGAAATCAGAACTGATCAGAAGAGAACAGCAAGAGCAAGAGCTCAGAGCTGAAGTTCAAACAGAGCATTCAAAGTTTGAGAGTTTGCATGAGTCATACATGGTTTTGCAACAAGAGTATTCCTCCACACTCCACGCTAACAAAACTTTGCTTTCAGAATTCTCACAAGTTAGAAGTGGAATGTGTAAAGTTGAGGAAGAAAACGATGCAACTCTTCAGGAAGCTGTTGCTTTGAGTAACATGTGTGTGGTTTACAGGTCCTTTGGGTCTGAAATGTCTGAAGAGTTCAAAGCTTTTGCTGAAACTGTTAGCAGTTTACGAGAAAGTAATACAGACCTGAAGCACAAGGTTGAGGCACTTCAGGAGAAGTTGAAAGGTAAGGAGGAAGAAAATCAAGGTCTTGACAAGAAGCTGGAGAAGTTACAAGAAGGACTTGAAGTAGACAGCTTCTTAAATGGAATCTTGGAACATCAGGTTCTTGATGTAGACGAAATCTTGGAACATAGAGAAATGGAGATCACAGAAGCAGAGTATATGCTCAAGGCTACACACATTGAAAATGAAGAGCTGCACAAAGAAGTTGAGGAGCTGAGGAAAGACATTGAAGAATCAAGAAACATGAGGATGGACTTACAGAGGCAGATTTTTGAAATGTCAGATCTTGCTGGGAGGCAGGAGGAAGAGATTAGAAAACTTAACGCTTTGAATGGGAGTTTGGAGTCAGAGGTAGAGTTGTTACACAAAGAAGTCCAAAGACAACAACTTAGAGAAGAGTTGCTTAGATTGGAGCTGCAAGAGAAAAGCAATGAGGTTGGACTCTGGGATGCTGATGCAACATCTTTCTACTCTGATCTTCAGATCTCATCTATCCGCGAACTCTTTCTTGAGAACAAAGTTAAAGAACTCAATGAAGTATGTGAAAATCTCAAAGATGAAGCTGTTGCAAAGACGAAGAAGATGAAAGAAAGAGTTTACTTGTTGGAGTCTCAATTGACTGAGCTAAAGACTCAATTGTCAGCTTATGATCCAGTGATAGCATCTTTGGCAAAAGATGTGAGATCTCTTGAGAAGAGTAGTCAGGCTTTAACTAAATCTCCTGCACCATCCTATCAACAAAGAGAAGTAAGTCTTCCTTTATATTTCAAATGTTTAAGCTCATCTTCATGAACTAAACTCAACCCTTTTGCTTCAGGAAGAATCTATTTGTCAAGAATCTGAAGGAAGTGGAAGCATTACCACTCCAGGAAGTGGAATTGTGGTTCAGCAGAAAATGAAACCAAGGCTTTTAAGGCAAAGAACACGAAGTGCCTCCTTCAGAAGCAAAAGCCGCAAGAAGAGTGAAGAGATACAATGTGAGGAAAAGGTCACTGGTGAATCTAGCCGACCAAGATTGAGGCCTGAGATGAGGGAAGTGATAAATGAGTTATTAAGTAGTGGTGGTTCAAATGGCCTAAGCCGGAATCCTTCTATAGAATCAGAGAAAGTGGTTGGAGTTGTTGACAAGCAAGAGTTATCTAGAAACATAGAAGACAAGGCAAAGATCATGGAGAGACTTTTGTCTGACTCGAGAAGACTCCTAAGTCTCCGGATTAGCCTAACAGATATGAAAAGCAAGCTGGAGATGAACGGGAAACAAGGCAAAGTCAGCAAAGCTGATATAGTTATAGTGAAGAGACAGTTGAAAGAAATGGAAGAAGCAGTCTTGCAGATGACAAACACAAACGAGATTCTTTCAAAGGAAACTGAGGAGACTTCTGGAGACTCCAGAGATATATACAGAAAAGTGATTATGGAGAAGTCAAGAAACGGGTCTGAGAAGATTGAGCAGCTGCAGAACAAAATGCAGAGCATTGAGCAAGCGGTTCTGAATCTTGAAGACGGAGCTAAAAGCAAACGAAGCAGGACAATGATTCTCTTCAGAGACATTATTCACAAGGGCGGGAAAAGAACTGCAAGACAGAAGAAAAACCGGTTCTGCGGGTTTATAAGATCTTCTAAAGAAGAGCAGGATGGTTTATAAGTACTATATGGTAAAAGATATTCGTTGGACTGACTATAGAAGTACTATATGGTATGATTTTTGAAATAATGGAGCGATTTGCCTAAGATATATTGTGAAATAAAGCTAGTTCAGTGGACAAAGAAGCATATATATATTACAAGAAATGTTTGGTTTTGTAGTGAAAAACATGATGGTTCACATCTTTATTACACAGACAATGTGTGCTAACTTACAACCAACTAGAAGTTGACTTCTTCTATCATCTCTCACACTGAAAAAGATTCAAAGAATTTTCAACACAGGAAATGCATTTAGTGTTGAGGAGTGAGAGAAGGAAACGTCGGAATGGACTGCAGTATCAGTTTCCTCCCACCACTTCTTCTCCCTGAGCTCGATGATTCCAGATGAGGAGGAGAGACCCTCTTACCATTGGGAGAGACAGCATTGATGTTATCTACATGGGAGTGGCTAAGAATCTCAGGCATCTCTTCAGCTCCATCCTCTGGGACTGCCTCCAGTGACTTCATTTCCGGTTTTCTTGTATACTGACTGTTAAACATCCCTGATGAAGATCCACCTCCAAGTACAGACTGTGGAGGAGGCATCATGTTCTTTAGCTGAACCAGTTGTTGTCTGAAAACACAAAAAAAAATAAAAAATACAAGAATTCAGGTGACATAGAATTCACAAACCACAACCAAACACTTTCAGGGTTAGAGATTGTACCTGTAAATCGACATTGGTGTCGCAGGTATAGCAGAACTTTCCTCCTTTCTCATCAAATAAACCTCAGTGTTCTCTTTGTTTTTGGCTCTTCTGTTTTTCCCAGATGTTTCATTTTCCTCCTCTTGTTCAGTTTCTATGTCAACAATGGACGACCCTGGAATAATTCATTTAAAGTAGAATTAGAATCATAAAGATAAGTTATCAGTAAAAACTCAGAAGCAGAGAAGCTTAACCATCTTTGCGGCCAAATGCGTTCTTACACCCTTCACATCTACAGTTTATGGAACATCCCACACCACCCTTTAAAGAAACATAAGACCAAGAGTCAGACCAATAGGAAGTTAAACACATAGATCAATCCATGGGAAGTACATAGAAAAATTAAAAAAACCTGGAAGCATTCACAGTATTTCTTCAGACAGTTTGATTTCTTGCAGTTGCAGCCACGTTTATGGCGTGCAGAAGCTGGAGTTTTGCTTGCATCATCCTGTATGTCATTACACTTTTATTACATTCCCTCAAACAATATAAAAAGGATGATGGACAGAAATAAAATAAAAAGGATGGTGAAAAATGATTTTACCCCGGTTTCTAGAACCAAATCGGAGGTCTTAATGACTTTAGGAGCAAATGCAAGTGGATTCCGAGACTCAATCTGTTTGCGAGTAGCCAAGACGGTATCTTCATGAATTGGCTTGTTGAAGCAATCTATACACGAGCATGGCTCTATGCAGTAGACTCCAGCAGCAAAGCATTCACAGTATCTGCACATCGACATCAAGACACTCATAAACACTCAAAACTTTTTCAAGAGCCTAACATCGAAGGAAGAGGAATCATGAAGCTTACAGTTTCAAGCATTTGGACTTTTTGCAGTTACATCTCTTACATGACTCGCCTTCTCCAGCTTCCATCTTAACCCTGTGTGTTTACAATATACCTAATGGTTATCAAAAACAGAATCTATTTTGGATTACTTTCTCTCAGGACAAACAAACTTGCCTCTTCTTCTTAGGACTGCTCAAATGCAACTCTTCCAGGGTTGGTTCAACAGGAACATCTTCCAGGTCTCGGGTTTCAGTTTCTGTTTGGTCCAATGTTTCTTGCAGTGTAGAGCTTGAGCCTTGTAAACCCACTTGATAATTCTCGGAACACGAGTAATCATGAGAGGTATGGGTTTTACAGTTCTTTGTGGACATTAAAAGGGCATTCAGATGAAGACCAATACTCGGTACAACACATCTGGACGAGGATCCACAAGCCACAGTGTTATTCTCACTGGACGTTTGCTTATTCCCAGGCATCTCAAAGTCCAAACAGCGTCGTCTGATACCACGGTGCAAGACTGAAACAGCCTATCACAAGACAACAAAAACAAACACCAAGAGGTTAGAGACAATGATCATTTATAAGACACTAATTGAGATATGATTCCTGAGTTTTTTACCCCATAAGGACTTGCGTTTGAAGACTTTGGTTCATTTATTGAACCAGGCTGCATTGTTGGCATCACTGAAGGTGCTTGGGAGGGTGATGCTCTCTGCATCATAAGGCATCTAAAAGCCTCCGAATCATTAGGTGACCCGAAGATTAAGAACTCTGAAGAATCTGCAATCAATCTATCCCAATCCGGAGTTTCGTTTTTCCCCTGAACATTGTCATACATCTTCTGCATCTCCATTCCTGCAGCATCCTCGGATGAAGAACCATTCTCTTCTCTAGGAGGAGAAGTGTATGGAACAAGCGAAAGATTGGTGGTCTCTCTACCGCAAGGTGAAACAGCAAGAAGGGGGTCATCAAGATTAGTTTCCTTGACGATTTGCAGCTGCTCCATTTCGGTTGGAGCATCTATGTTTAATTCTTTAGTAGCATCTGCTTCTTCCGCTACAGCTTCTTCATTTGACGTGGAATCGTCTGGAGACTCTTGAACAGGAATGGTAGGATCAGAAGAAGGGTGGTGAGTTTTGAAGAATCTTGATTCTTTGTGAGAAGAGGTTAGGTGTGGTGAAGTGAAAACAGAGGGAGGGGAAGTGAAGTTGAGAGTGCTAAACTGGTGAGGATTTGGTATGGATTTGACAGGTCTTATTGGAGACAAACTGTTTATGTAATTGAACACTGGAGAATCCTGCATTTTCAGACAACAACCCAAAAAGGAGAAACTTATAAAACTTTTATTTATGTGATGAAATTAAGAAGGTAAGAGCAGATGATCAGAGATTCCATTTAAGAATCTAAAGGAATTTTAAACCAAAAAAAAGAATCCTTAAAAACAGTACAGACAAAAAGTACAGTTTGTATAGTGAATAGGGGATGTCTGGTCATAACTGCAATAGTGAACTGAAACCGCCAAAGTTAAACAGCAAATCAAAACCAGTTACCAGTATGCTGTGTTTGAATAAACTGATTTGATTACAATTTTTTTTTTAAAAGAAGGAAATGTAAGAACTATGAACTATGAATGTAAAAACAGGAAATGTAAGAACTATGAAAGGTAAGAGCAAAGATTCCACTTAAAGGAATCTTTAGAATCAGTACATAAAGAAAAGTACAGATTTTGTGGTGAACTATGTTGTGAAGTGTGAACAAATGAAACCGCCTAAGTAAAACAAACCTAAAACCAATTAACATTGTGTTGTGTCATTGAACTTAACTGCTTTGACTTTTGACAAAAAAAAAACCAGAAAAAAAGAGAGGAAATTAAGGATAATTAAAAAGACATAATAGCCTCTGATCTTTGTAAAACATGGTCGATTTAACTTATGAAATCTGGATTTTTAAAATAAGAAATGGCTGAAAATTTAGAGATTCACACCAAAACTTTCAGAATTGGCACCATATATAGCACATAAACAGAAGAAACTAAAAGTACTAAAACATTGACCAAAAACAATGAATAGGGTGTTAATAATAGAAAAGTAAACCTCGAATCTGGATTTGGAAATTGGAGTTTCGATCTGGGTAATACTCTTCTGAGGAGTATCCATAGTTCAACAGTGAAGACAAATCACAACCACACTCTCTTTGTCTCTCTCTCTTATCTATGGAGAAAGAAAGAAAGTCTCACACTTTCTCTTTCTCTCTATCTGTTTTTTAGTGGAAGAAGAAGAAGAGAGAGATTCAAACGAGAGCAGAAGCGGGAAATGAAGATAAATTGTCAGAAACAGACCCACCACTTTGTCTTTCCCTAACAACTGTTTCTCTTTCTCTGTATATGTATACACAAGTGTACGAGTATCTCTTTCCCTCTCACACTCTGTGAATAGTAGTAGTAGGTGTGGATAAATGAATCCTTGATACCTTGCTTTGTCTACAATCAAGCCAAGTAAATACTACTCTCGATCCTTTCCTTTTAGTAAAGTAACGGACACTAGTTTTTTTTTTTTTTTTTTTTTTGATAAACACTAGTTTTTTTTTTTTTTTGCTCTTTTCCTTTTATTTATCTTTTTGTTTTATTGGAAGAAAATATAATACAATTAACAGGAAATACAGTTCTGTTCACTGCTTCTCTTTTGTTTGCATGCAATTAGAATTATTACCTCTCTTTTGTTAAGTGGTTTTATAAATCGAGATTTTTTTCACTAATAAAGAATATTTATATTTTTAGCTTTTTTGGTCAAATGTTTTTTTGAGAAAATATAGATTTGGTATAATACTACCGAAAATAGTCAGTCACGCCTATTATTCTTCCTACATGAGATTTGGTAACAATAAACAAATAATATTGTTTTGCCAGAAATTAATGCAGTTTTGTCTTAAGATTTTTTTTCTTTTTTTTTTTTTAAGGACTGACAGAGAATTGTTAAAAAGATTAATGAAAAGGAGCATGTTATAAGGCTGAAACTGGGAGAATTACAAGAAAGCGCTAATTTTTAATTATGACACATATATTAGAAATTTATTGGTAATTATTCAGAATATTAGTAATTAATTGGGATCAAAAACAGAAGTCAAATAACGTTCCAATAAAATCAATTACATGATTGCACAAAATTACGTCGGCGGTCAGCCTTTCATTGTCATAAACATTCTTGTACGAACCTGCTTAATTATAATAATTCTCATTTTAGCAAAAAAAAAAGGAATGGTTCTCTAATTATAGTTACATTATAATTATTTGTACACGCCTCTGGCAAATAATTGCGTAAGTTTTCTCGTCCCGCTTTAGTCTTTACTGTTCCAACGATTGGTCCTAACTCCTAATGAAAGCGATATAATACTCAAGACACCACAGAGAAAAAGAGTTACTAATCACACCCAGACATATTTACTGTGATTGGACCGTATTAGAAATAAGTCACTGAAAATACGTAGAGCCGGGCTACGGAAAGTAAAATAAATTTTCTTGTTTCCACCGAAACAAAGATATCATTAATAAATACGAAACCCTTTTATTTTTGAGAGCCGAACATGCCTTCCCCGTGAACCTCTTAAAGTTAAAGCCCTAGGAATTTAATATAAATTCGCCGGTGGGGTTACGTTTTGTTACTACGTGAATTTTTTCTAAATTTACCTTTGTATCCCTGTTCTTATCCTGGAGCCATTTTCTTATCCCATGGGTAGTTTCGGAGTTGAACAAAAATGACAGCTAGGCGTTATGTCCGTTGGGCGGGAAAATGGGTTTAGAAGGAAAGGGGTTTTACTGTACGCTGGTGTTTACCATGTTATGGTGCACTGTTGAGGTTGTGGGATCTGATGGATGATACACGTGGATGAATATTTTTGTCTTGCTTGATGATGATGATGAGTTTGACTTCGCAAGTTACGGTGTACGATCGTCCAACTACGTGGACTTGTAACCTAAATCTTGTGTCTACCATATTATCTCTGCTTACCGAGTAGGGCACACGACACGACGTCGTGTTTTGTTCGTGTGGTTTGTTCTCGATAATAATTATCGAATACGTATTATCTCTGTTTCTAATTTTTTTTTTATGAATTCTACTTATAACTAATAATTTTTTATTATACAAATTTATCTTATAATATAATTAAAAGATGATTTATATTAGAAATGAGCTTTAGATTATTAGGGTTGGGAAGGATCCGGATATCCAGTAAATTTGGAGGTATCCGGATCCGGATTCGGATTCGGCGGATCCGTAGATTTAGTATCCGGATCCGGATATCCGGATCCCGGATATCCGTCTAGATACCATATTACTCGCGGATATCCGGATTCGGATTCGGATTCGTAAAATATAATTAAAAATTAAAAAATATATTTTAAAAATATTTAATTCTAAAATAATAAATAAATTAAATATTTATACAAGATTTATAAACATAAATATGAATATAATATTTAAAAAATTAAAATATAGTGTTGGAAAAATAATTTTATGAATAAATATTAGTATACCAAATATAATTATTAATAAAATTAAAAAATTAATATATTTTACTATCCGGATTTGGATCCGGACGTCTCGGATATCCTATTTTCAGATCGGATCCGGAGCGGATCTCGGATCGAATCCGGATCCTGGATATAAGTCTCAGGCCTATAGATTATAACGGTTAAAATATAAACTTTTCCTAAAAACTTACGGTAGAAATATAAAATAATATTTTTCAAAAAACAAATATATAAAATAATCTTTTTCAGAACAAAAAACATAATTCTAAACACAATATATATTAAACAAAGAGATTATATATTATAATCATCGATGATCGAATGCTGCATCCTACTAGTACATTACCACATTTTTCAAATAATTAAGGACTTTTTGATATTAATTGATTATACGTACTTTCTTATTAATATTAGAAAATACGCATTTATTTATATTTTTAGGAATTTTGATAAACAAATGCCTATTTTCTAATATTAATAAGAAAGTACGTATCAGTTGAGTTTAGAATTATGTTTTTGTTATTAATATTAGAAAATACGCATTTATTATCAGTTGGGTTTATTACATCTGTTTCTAGTAGAAGTAAGCTTAAGAAATAACAAACTAGACGACCATTACGCGTTGGACTATACATGTTATTTCTTTTTTATTTTAAACTAAAACATGCTATTTCTTGTGCGAAATAAGTCAGCCATCAAGTCCTTTATAAAAAATGTTATTTCTAATGCAAAAAAATAAGTAAAAATAATGGGTCTCTTTTCAAAAAAATGAGTAATACATGTCTAGAAACAGGGTAACTCTTTTCAAAAAAAAAAAAGAATAATATATGTCTAGTTTCGGGAGAGTTTACCGATAGTCCGTTTTTAAACACGCGAATATAAAGATGTAAAGTCATATTCACATTCGTGAAATTATGTGTTTGTTAGTTTGAAGACTTGAAGTGTGAACTATTTCGGTATGTTAATTACCACGGTGCGGTGAGGGCTTATTTTATAAAAAACGTAGGTTAACCACATGCTTGATTCGGAGTCTTGAGAGCCAAAGTCATGATAAACAAATTTAAAAAAACTGCTCGTTATAGATCAGGCCTAATAGGCGGAACGCGGACGGATGCATGGGACCGAATTAGTTTACAAACATCCTTTGACTGCAATTACTAAAAATGGTGAAATGAAAACTTTTCTGGCCAAGTTAATGCCGACATTTATTTATCGCTTATCACATTTGTAATTAGCATGAAATGAAAAACAAACAAAAACGATTCAATTTCTAATTTTCTTGAATCATATGTTAATTGTACATATTCTTCGGATCGATGTCACATAAGAGATATTTTATAAACCCAACTGATAAGTTAGGTAGGTTGGGTCCAATCTTTATAGATGTCAAACCATATGAACATGAGTGGTACAAGTCTGTATAGAGACCAACTATTTAGTGGCCAACCACTAGGTTGAATTTTTTTGACAATCTTTTAATAATATATACATGGTGACTACAACTCAAAATTTGTAATCCATGCACGTTCCCGTAAATAAAAGATGCAACTGAATGAAGAATTTATTCTCAGATGATAGTAAAACTCGTTTACAGATGCACTGATGCAATGCAAATATACATGTTGCAACTCCATGTAATTCACAATGCTACAATTACGTAAGACAGGAAAAGAAAACACCAACAACATAAACGTATAGAATTATTACAAGATACGGACATGTTGGCATATAAAAAAAGCGTACATATTATTTGTATATTTTTTTTGGTGTGCAACATTATTTGTATAAATTAAAACCCCCAAAGTAATACATACAAAGAGAAGAAAAAGTACATTCTTGGCATAAAGAAGCTCCATGCTAAAATCATAATGTCGACCAAACATGCTGCCTTCGAGAGCACGTGCCTAGAGGCGCATCACATGACCTAAATCACATAAACGATTATCCTTCATTACATATTTTTCTTCCTAAGAAAATAACAAATTAAAACTAAACACAAAACCTATATTTAATCTTTAACTATATATATATATATACACTTGTTAGTAGACAAACAGGTCTTTTAAAATTGGGATATTATAAAGTTGATTGTTGAACTTTTAGTGAATGTCAGGTTGCTTGATACTGGCATACAGATTAGTCAGACGTTAAGAAAGAATACAAAAACAAATAATGATATACATTTTAATCACTAAGTCAAGATCCTCAATTTGTAAGTCTTTCTCACAATGACAATAAGAAAAGGCCAACGTAGGAAAATCATTAGATAGCTCATATACGTTTGTAAGGTGAATCTTTCTCTTATATGAATAACTGTAATTGATTTCTTGGGCTGACCTTATACTTTGCACATCTTCTCTCTTAAGTACGCAAAAGTTGGCATGCATATCTTTTGACTTATGGACTCATAAATCAAGGTGAAATTCGACTTTTCCTTTTCATATCAATATATTAATTCAGTTTAATGAACTGGAGCCACGCCGATATATAATATTAAAGTTGTTTTTCAGTCTCTAGTGTTGCAGTTTCCGGTTCCTCGAAGAGGTAATAAACTATTTATAAAGAAGGATATTCATTTAAGCTTTTAAGATGATAATATATATATATGTTTCTAATAGCTAGTGGCTGAAATGTATATATTATTAAACAACAAAAGAAAAATACTCACAAGAAGACGTACAATAATTATTATTTAACAACTACAAATACTTTAGTTATTTTAAATACAAATAAAAATCAGTATTTAAAAACAAAATTTCTGTTACAGATTTAGATACATATGCATATTCAGAATATTCAATTTGGGTCTACCCACTGTGCTTTAATTTCTACCTAGTGCCTATGCCGAAAATGTAATGTGTTTACCACTTCATCCCCAATCTCAGCTTTGGATCTTAAAGAAATAAATACTTCTCACCATAATCGGATATAAGTGTAAGTTTTTATTTTTTAGCTAGGTCATATATAATCTACATGGTGATAAATTATTACTGATCACTTTTAGAGTGAAGGGGAGATTTGATCAAGTACAACAACTTTTGGTTATGCAGATAAATGGTAGAGATGAATGACGCGGGCCAGAACCTTTTTTCGTAAGTAAGAGCGGGAATATAATTGTAATTAATTTAATTGTTGTTGTGTTTTTGAGAAAGCACATATATAAATTATTGAATGGAAATTTGCTATGCTTTAGCAAAAAAGTAACTAATTAATAAGTTGTTGTCTTTTAAATGTTCTTAGGCCATTATGTATTTACAGTATAACCTCTTTAAATTAATAATGTATAAATTAATATCTTTATAAATTAATATAATTTCATACTCTCAAATTGAATTTTTGGTTCAATTAGTATCTCGATAAATTAATAATCTTTATAAATTAATAAAAATTTTAGTTTTGGTGTAATCCCAACATTATTAATTTATAGAGGTTTCACTGTAATTGAATGGGTGGGCATAATAGATGGACCAATATTGAACTTAAGCCCGATCTTAAATATATGAACTCAAATCCCATCCAATCTGATCTATAAAAATACAGATTAAATTAAAAGAAATTGGATATTCGAAACTGATTGGATACTCCAGATGTATTCGAAATTACATGAGATATTACCCTAAATCAAATCTATTATATTAAAAGAGAAGTCATGTGTGATATTTAAGAAAATGGACACTAACAAGAAATCACAACTTATTCATTTATTACTTAATAAATGTCACCATATTATATCTCTTATACTCATACAAAATCGCTCATAGTTAACATAACCCATTTTCAATCCTTATTAAATGTTAAACCAACTCCTACAAAATCGTCCATTAACATACACCAATAGAAATCAGAAATAACTAAGAATAATATCCGTCTAAGCTTTGTTTTAGCATCTTCTCTACTGTGCTGTTTTCATCATAAACCAATAGAAATCTAGACTTTTAATATATGTTTAATTTAATAGTATACATCATATGTAATTTATTTAAATATATGTCAATTTTATTTGTTTGATATTTGATAGTTCACTTTTAAAAATAACAAAAAATACTAATTGTTTAATCACTTACTGTTTAACTGTAATCAAAGAAGATATAAGTTTAATTTTTGTTAAACTTTAAAATTTCGTGAAATGTTACCATGTATTTCGTAATGAAAATTATTTTCTATTTTACCAACCTTTACATATTTTAAAAATTTATAAAAGTAAAACATTTATTCAACAAACAAAAATATAGAAACGAAGATACAAAAAAATGTTACATTCTTATATAATTTATAAAAATAAAACACTTATTCAACAAACAAAATTATAGAAACGAAGATACAAAAACATGTTACATTTTTATATAATTGATTTGATGAAAAAAAAAGATCTATTAAAAACATACGTATGTTTGTATAATGCATATAAACATATATGTAACTATAATATATATCATTCTTGAAGTAAAAACCATATATTTATGTAAAAAGAATGAAAACTAACACCTGAGCGGTGGCGCAGATCCAAATCTAGTTTTTTCCTTATATCCAAAGATGTTGAATATTTTGTTGAGATGTTGTCAAAAAAAAAGAATATTTTGTTGAGATTAGTTTTACATACATGTAAGTCAGTCAGCATGTAGTATAGAAACCGATTATAAGTTTAAATTAATGAAATCAGTGGTTAAGTTAAAATGAAAAAAAAAACCACATTCTTTTGTAAAATATAAATTAGTTTGTAATAAAATCACATAACTAAAGAGATAAACTTAGTGACTGACGGACAGTTATTCCTACTCTCTATATCTCTTTACGGGCCTTAGTTTTGAGCTTTATGGGCTTCCTCTCAACCCATTACGTCACAGTCAGGTTCACCTTCGACTATCTCCTACTACCATCACGATAAGCTTTTACCCTTGGTCCGCCCCTTGGTTCGCGTCTCTCTCTAGGGTTTTAATCCCCCGCCATGAAACCGCAGCTGAAGAACAACGTATCCGACGACTCTCAGCGCATCACGCTATCAAAAACCTCAGATAGCGGAAGAGAATGCTCCGCCGCATCGCCGATCCCAGTCGATGTCATAATCGACATCTTCTCGAGGCTACCGTTGAAGTCAATAGCCATATGCCGCTGCGTATCGAAGCTCTGGTCCACCGTACTCCGCCTTCCAGACTTCACCGACCTCTTCTCAACCAAATCCTCTGCCCGCCCGAAGTTCTTGCACGCGCGCGTGACGAACAGTGAGCTGTTCCTCTACTCCTCCCCCTCACCAAACCCGGACGAGAACTTGTCTCCCGTAGTCGCCAGCTGTCATATGAAGTTGTCGTTTGGTGGTTTCGGTGATATTAGCTGTGGTCGTCCTGTCTACGGTTTGGTCTGTGTTAAACATGTTGCGAGGGTCTTGGATGGAGAGAAGGAGACAGCGTTGGCGATTTGTAATCCTAGCACCAGACAAGTCTTACATTTACCCAGAGTGAAGACCACGCGTGGACTTGAGGTGAGGAGTATGTTTGGGTATGATCCAATCGATAAACAGCACAAGGTGTTATGCATGACACGCTCAAGGGATGGAGGAGAGTATCGAGAGCATCAAGTGCTGACGTTAGGAGCTCCAAACCCGTCATGGAGAATGCTCGAGTGTTGCATACCTCATTATGAGTGTCCACCACCTAGAGAGATATGCATCGACGGTGTTTTGTATTACAAATCTATTGATCAGTCGACAAAGAGTTATTTGATAGTTTGCTTCGAAGTTAGGTCTGAGAAGTTCAGGGTTATTGAAGCCAAGGGAAGTCTCGGAAGAGCTGTGGTTGAAGGGAATATGGTAAACTGCAGTGGTAGATTAGGTTTGATCATGTCTGAAGATAATAGAGGAAATGCCGGTGCTATCAGTAGAAGAAGTGCGAGGTTTAAGTTGTGGGTTCTAGAAGATGTGGAGAAACAGGAATGGTCTGAGCGTGTATATGCATTGCCTGCTGAGTGGAAGTATGTAGTTGGGGAACACAGGTTGAACTTTGTTGGGGTGGTGGCTCGGACCAACGAGATTGTGTTGTCATCGTGGTACCCAATCAACCGTTTCTGCCTCTTCTACTTCAGTCCTGAGTTGGACACTGTTCAAAAAGTTGAAATTCATGGAGTGGATACCGATGTGTCTAACTATGCTGCACTTCAAACCTTTCTAGACCATGTTGAAGATGTGAAGCTCTATGCATAGGTTCATTGGTTGAAGCTTTATGCAATGGTTCACCGCTTTCCACTACTCTCATCTATCTTATCATTAGATGCCTATTTTATATGACCATGTTTTCCATGTAATTCGATAAATGAACTCATCTGTAAAATAAATTGACTGCAGCTATGTCTGAAGATCTTATTCCTAAATGTATTATTCCATATTTTACTCCAAAATGGTGCAATTCCAAAATAGAGTAAGGTTTTACTCTAATGTATCACTCCATTTTTTACTCCAAAAATAATTAATAATTATTAATAATACCTTATATTTATAAAAGTTTGCCAATCAACCCCAACTATTTTATGTTTACAAAAATGTCTTAAAATATAATTTATTTAAATTAAACATTTATTATTAAAATTACAAGAAAATCATAAAAATACAATAAAACACAATATATAAGCTGGTTCAATAATGAGCATTAGAATATTTTTTTCACAAATGATCAACTAATGCAGTTCGTAATGAAAAATGAGCTTCTTTATCTTTGATACTCCTAAATCGAGCAAGAAAATTTTGAAATCGGGCATTTTCGTCTTCTTCAATTTCGATATCTGGAGGTGGAGCTTCTCTTCCAAGTTCAATTCGTGCATCGAGTTCACGCTCATCCTCAGTTATCATGTTATGTAAAATTATACATGTAGTCATGATGTCATGTAACACATTTTTTTTTCCAAAAACGAACAGGACCTTTCACAATAGCGAAACGCGACTGTAGAACTCCAAATGCACGTTCAACATCTTTCCTGCATGCTTCTTGTTGCGTTGCAAAATATTTCTTTTTTTGACTCATTGGCTCTTGAATAGTTTGCACTATGGTCGACCATTTTGGATAAATATCATTCGCTAAATAGTAACCCATATAATATTCTTTTCCTTGAATAAAATAATGAGCAGGAGGAGTAATACCTTGAGCAAGAATGGAAAAAAGATGAGAAGAGTCCAACACATTGATGTCGTTATTAGTGCCCGGCATTCCGAAATATGCATGCCATATCCAAAGATCATAATCTGCAACAGCTTCAAGAATTATAGTTGGTGATCCACTACGGCCTGCATATTGTCCCGCCCAACCGGTAGAACAATTCTTCCACTTCCAGTGCATGCAATCTAAACTATCAAGCATTCCGGGAAACCCTCGTTTCACCAATATAAAGAAGTGTCTATTCGTTCTTCTGGATATTCTCAAGAAGAAGATAAACTTTTATGTGAAGTTTATTTGGAAATCTCTCAAGATCCAATTAAAGGTGCATATCAGTCATCTGATGTATTTTGGTCTCGAGTGATGAAAGGTAAACGGAAGGAAGACAACTTGGTGTGAGTGTACAAAAAGATCTATCCAATCTCGAATTCAAACTATCGAGAAAGCAACAAAAAAATTGCATGCATGTATCAGACAATGCGAAAATCGACGTCCTAGTGGTGTTTCGAATAATGATATTGTAAGTATTACTATATAACATATAAATTTGTTAATCTTGTCAAATTATTAATTTTTATTCCTAATGATATACAGTTTAATCAAGACAAAGTAATGTTAAGTGAAGATCCACAATTCAAAACGGGTTGAAAATTTGATCATGTTTGGAATATGATTAAAAATTTTGAAAAGTTTATGGATGGTGCCACCTCTCCTAATGATCATGTCATTAGTTCTCCGACATAAGTATCTCCAGGTTTGTCTTCATTTTCTCAAAACTTAGACAATGACGACGAGATTATAAGTATATCTTCCTCTCAACATCCAAGTGGGGTGAAAGAGACAAAAATGAAAAGGAAACTTGATGATCAGACATCAACGGTTATAAAATCCTTAGAAGGAGGAAATAAAAAACTCTTGGAACAATTAAAGAAGTCAAGTGCAGAAAGGATGCACCATATGGAGAATCAGAAACAAAATAATGCACTAAAAGAAGAAAACAAAATTTTATTTTGTGATTTGAGTTCCATACAAGATCCGAATGTCCGTGCGTATATTCAAGCTCAACAAGTGCAAATAATATCAAAATGAAATGCTGAGTCACAAGATCAAAAAAGCTCTTGCTCAATCTTCTCCGTTTGGACAATACTTCACCGATCTTAACGGAACCGGAAGCGATTTACCATATTATTAAATCACTTATTTTATGTTATTTTTATTTAATATTATTTATGTTTTTAATTATGTTTTGTATTTTTATGTCAAATTATTAAATAATGAAATATCTTATTTTTTATGTTAATGTATCTTTTTAAAATAATATTTAAGCAAAAAATAAGAACATTAAAGAGTTAAAGGACCATTTCATAAATAAAAAAAAGTTTAACTCCAAAATGGAGTAATGTATAAGATTACTCCATAAATGGAGTAACCCTAGCCATTACTCCATTTTGGAGTTGAAAATGGAGTGGGGTTGGAGAGAATTTTACTCCAAATTAATGTTTGGAGGAGAAAATGGAGTAGGGTTGGATATGCCCTAAAGTAGAAGTAATAGTTTTTCACTAAGGAACGCATCTGATTTTCAAATGCTTGTGGCGTGTATGTTTTCATCACAAAGCATGTCATGCCTCAACGAAATGATAAATAAACAAATGAAATTATATAGTTCTTTACTGTTAGCTAACACTTCAAAATACATGACAAACTTTGAATACTACGGTTGCGGTAAGATCTTGTGGCAGCAGAACAAATCACTTGTCTTCAGCTCTACCTCAGTGGAAATGTATTCTCAGAATTTCCGCCGGCGCCTCAGTTTTTCTGCTCGAGAAGGGGATAGGAGAGATCAATCTATTAGCCTCCAGGAACTGCTCAATCAGTCTGCAAAAGATTATTTGTTTCTTTGGATTGGTACATGAAGAGTGAGTGAGGCTTTTGTAATCATGGCTACACTTACACACTGCAGATTGACTTTTGAGAAGCTCCTACTTCTCGGTCAGAAAAATAATCCTTTAAGCCTTAAGCTTAACCATACGTACAGACCTATCTAGTTAAACCAACAAAAATATAAAAACTTTTTATCTCTTGGGCTACATATGGGCTTCCTTCCTCTCAAACCATTACGTCACAATCTGTTTTAACTTTCTGCTATCCACCACCACCGCGATAAACTTTACCTTTTGGTTTCTCTAGGGTATGGTATTAAGCTCCGTCATGAAAACACGGAAGAAGAACAGCATCTCCGGCACGCCATCGAAAACCTCAGATAACGCAAGTGAAAGCTCTGCACTGCCTATCCCAACCGATCTCATAATCGACATCTTCTCGAGGCTGCCGTTGAAGACAATAGCCATATGTCGCTGCGTATCGAAGCCATGGGCCTCCACGCTCCGCCTCCAAGATTTCACCCAGCTCTTCTTCACCAAATCTTCTGCTCGCCCGCCGCAGATACTGTTCGCACGGCAAAAGGACGGTAACTTGTTCTTCTTCTCTTCACCACAGCCCCAGAATCCGGACGACAACTCGTCAGTATCCGCCGATCCTCTCATGAGTTTCATTGGTTTCGGCTTCGATAAATCCTGTATAATCAGTGGTCTTGTCCATGGACTCGTTTGCCTTGTGCGCTCTATGGCGCCGGTGCTATGTAGCCCTAGCACCGGACAAGCCTTAGTCTTACCCAAAGTAAAGACGAGGAGACTTAATGTCAAGTGTTTGCTTGGGTATGATCCTGTTGATAAACAATTCAAGGTGTTGTCCATGACACAGGGATGGAGGGATCCAAGGAATGATATGGTGTCTGAGGAGCATCAAGTTCTTACTCTAGGAACCGGAAAGATGTCGTGGAGAACGATCCAGTGTAGCATACCTCATTTATATCCACGTGATGATATATGCATCGATGGTGTTTTGTATTATACATCACCCTATAGGTCTTGTATGATTGTTTGCTTTGACGTTAGGTCTGAGAAGTTCAGGTTTATCGAAGTCGAGGGAGCTCTCAGAAGAGCTGTGCTAGGGTTTATGGTGAACTGCAATGGTAAATTAGGTTTGATTGTGTCTGAAAATAAGGAAGGGAAAGTAGATGTCACCAGTGGAAGAAGCGCGAGGTTTAAGCTGTGGGTTCTAGAAGATGTCGATAAACAGGAATGGTCTGAGCGTACTTATGTATTGCCTGCTGAGTGGAAGAATGTAGTTGGGGAAGAGTTGTTAAAATTTGTTGGGTTGACTCGGACAAACGAGATTGTTTTGTCTTCTTGGGACGCAGTTAACCCTTTCTACCTCTTCTACTTCAGTCTCGAGAGGAACACTGTCGTAAGAGTTGAAATTCAAGGAGTGTGTATGGATGGGCCGTGCTCGTGGCTTGCTAACCTTCAACCCTTTCTAGACCATGTAGAGGATGTGAAGCTCTATGCAAAGATACATTAGGTGGTACTTGATGTCTCTCATCTATCTAAGTTTCCCATGTAACTCAAAACAAAAATAAAACTTATCTATAAAAAGAAATGGACTTGCAGTTGCGTGAAGATCATATACCTAAGTACAAGTAAGAGTTTTCACTATTGAATGCATCTGATTGTCAAATGACTAATAAATAAATGAAATTATTTAGGTATTTACTGTTTGTTAACACTTTTAAAAATACATGACAAACTTTGAATGCTACTACTGTGGCGGTAAGATCATGTGCCACAATCAATCAATCACTTGCCTTTAGCTCTGCCTCAGCGAATTGAGTCCAAAACCAAACGAGCAGCTCAAGAACATTTTTTGATCAACCAAACTGGAAATGTAATCTCAGAATTTCCGCCGGCTCCTCAGTTTTTTGCTGGAGAAGGGGATAGGAGAGATAAATCTATTCGCCTCCAGGAACTGCTCAATCAGCCTGCAAAAATTCATTGTTACTTTTGCATCAGAACGAGGAAAAGACTTAGGCTTTTATAGTCATGACTACACTTACACATTGCAGATTGACTTTTGAGAAGCTGCTACTTCTCGGTCAGGGAAAGAATCCTCCAGCCTTAAGCTTAACCATACGTACAGATCCAAAACCTGTTCCAATTGTATGACACATATTCAGTCAGACATATCTAGTTAAACCAAGTAAATCCAAACATGTTTCTCTTGATTTCAGTTAATGAGCAATTAGGATAGAAAGTTAATCAACTTGTGAATGTTACCTTGTGAATGGATTCAAGTTCCTTGAGCTCTGTTGGTGTTCTGGGAACCTTAACTGTGTCATCTGAAAGTATCTCTCTGAGCCTCACTACGCGTGTCTTCGAGTAGTTTTGTGCAAACTGATGTGTATTAATAAAGAAAGGTAAAAGTGAACAAACTATTTACATGCATAGATACCATTATTAATCTCTCAAGAGAGAAAATACACTAGAACTTGTAGTTTCCTTTTACCTGTGCAAATCCACGACCTGATATTTCATCATTTATGTCAACAGGACTGCACGAAATGAAGTTGATCAATCCAAGCTTGTTTCCATTTGACATCTTATTAGTTTCAGAAAAAAACTTTTGCTAATACCTGACCACGAATAGGTACTTGTCTTGCAATTTAAGGGGTAATTCATCGACAAGAACTGCAGCTTTCTGAAAATCAAGACCGGCACATGTTAAACAAACAGATTCTCTTTCTGACGAGCGAACAAAAGTAGATCATCACTGAGTTTTACCATCATGTCTTCGACATTAGAGATGAAGTAGTTTGAAGATAACTTTGCATTTTCAACGAAATGTTCCTGCCAAAATTAATGAGTTCAGATTCAGTCATTAAGGACCGGACGATAGCAAAGGGAAAAAAAAAAATCATTTTCTTACCAATATCTTGTACAATCCGAGTCTAGGGTGTGCTTGCGAATATCTAGATAGGAGGTCATACGTTGGAAACAGTCCAGCACGCTGCATGATAGCCAATCATAAGAAGGAAAAGATGTAGAGAACTAACCTTAAGGTTATATGATTAAAATAATTACCTCAATAATAGGTGAAGGAGACTTCAAAGAAGAATGGAGCAACGGAAGATCCTCTTTATGCAAACAAGTCACTTCCCCAACAGGAAACTGTGACCGGAATCTGCCAGCTCTCCCTTCAACAGGATCATGAGAACATTAGAAAGGATAACATATGATAGACACTAGAAACTATTCTCCCTTTATTCACTCTCTGAAACAAATAAAGAAGATAGGCAAAGAAAAACAGTGAAGCAAAACACCAAAGATAGAACCCTAAGGTGAAAGCTATAGCACCCTAAACTTTCCTAAGCCTAAACCCATATCCTAGACCAATCCTCTCGCTTCCTTTTACTCTCTCAGCTCTCAACAGCCGAGAACATATACACGTCCAGTCACCAGCCTACTCTAGTACTGCCCTAGACTTGACAAGAACAACTTATTAACATACTATCACAGCTTTTGGAAGTAGTAAATGGTTTTTTTTTTTTTTTTTTGGAACATACCAGCAATTTGTTTAATCTCAGATACTGTTAGGTCTCTGGTCTCGGTACCATCAAACTTTTCAAGGGTCGAGAAGATAATTCTTGAAATATTCAAATTAAGACCCATGCCAATCGCATCGCTGGCAACAAGCACATCAAAGTCATTGGTCGCGTCGTTAAACCTTGTTGCCTGTAGTTCTTACAAAATTTAAATACGAGAGAATAATTCAAAAATAGGGGAGAAACATATGTGCTCTTGGAACACTCAGTGAAGTCCCAAACCTGTGCTGTACGAGTCTCTGGAGGCAACGAACCATAAACGACAGAACAAAGATGCTTTCCCGCCTTTTCAATTGTGTTCTGTGGCAAAAAGGTACAAAGAATGAAGACTAAAATAAATATATTAAGACAAGAGAATTGAGGAGAATAGAGAGAGAGAGTAGAATATAAATAAGTGCTAACCTTATGCCTATATATATCTTTTCTTGAAAAGGTTACAAGACAATCCCCAGTTCTGATATCGGAAACTGACCGAACTGGAACCTTCAAAGGGACTAATGGCGAAAGCCTCTCATATGTATGAACCTATATACAAAACAAAAGGGGATTAAACACATGAGGTCGTGATTAAGTCAAGAGTTTCTAGAATGACACAGTATTCTGATACTAGTAAGAAACCACTAGTGCCAAAAAACATGGTACCTCGACATCATCACCAGTTACTTTCAGTATGTCTTGAACAAGAGGTACGACAGCTGGATCACCACATAAATGTAGTTCATTAGCTGCAATCCCAAGCAGAGCACGAGTGAACGAAAACCCCCTTTGTTTACATCCCACCATCTGAAATTACAAAAGGTAAGAAAGTAAATAAGAAAACAAAGCAGTTATACTCGAATCTCTTCTTCAGCCAAAGTAAAAGCAGCAAGACTAGCCTGAATCTCGTCAATGATGGCACAATCGTAGACGGACGTAACATCAGCCATTTCAACCGTGACAGCCTTGTGATTAGCACCTTCCACTAACTCTTTCTCTTGTCCGGTGATCAAATCACATGGAATATTAGCTTTGTTTAACCGTTTAGCAACCTCCCATGCCAACAATCTTAACGGACCACAATATACACCTTACAAGTAACAAAAAAACAATATTCAACAGTTCAAGAAACGGTTAAGTAGCATCAATCCCCCCAGTCTAGAACATACCTGAAGAACTACGCTCAAGTTGCTTCAGGGCATTATATGTTTTGCCACTGTTTGTGGGACCAACATGTAGAATGACTTTACGCTTCTTCCTCCGAGCGATTGGATACCATGTATGAGGACAGCTGAAACTCAATGTTATCGACATGAATATAAAATAATAAATCAATCACTCTTCACAAAAATCTCCAAAACAGCAAATCATATGGTAATCTACAAGAAGTTGTGGTGGTGTTACGTGAGATCAGTGAAATCGAAGGATGAGGTAGGTTCGGAGCCTGTGAAGTCGTAGTTAGAGGATCCTAAGATCTTTCCGTAGTTCCTAGTCAAGACACCTAATCTCAAAAACTGAGCAAACTCAGGTTCCAAGTGAAACCGCCACAAACTTCTCTTATCAGCTGAAACACGAAAGTTATCATAAGAATAAAACACAACCAATCCAATCGAAGAAGCTACAGAGCTAATTAAAAAGGTAAGATAATAATAAAATTCGAATCTAAAGGTGGAACTTTCTGCATCCCAGTTAACACAATTTTTCTGTTTACTGACTATGTCTATGTAAGTAGGCTTTTACACCGTCCCAGCAATTTCTCAGAATCAAAGGATAATCAGAGAAGAAAAAAGGGTTTCAAAGCTCAAACCTTGAAGGACACGAGAGATTCCGAAAGCTGAAACCTTTCGAACACGAAGAAGAGAAAACGCCATTTTTATATGTTTGTTGGGAATTGAACGAATTACAAAAGGATCAATTTTTATTTTACAGAAGGGTCAATACAGCTCAATAATCATTTTGAAGTCCCTTGGAAATAGCAGAGTACAACCATTGTTAGACCTGATTCTTCTCAGAGGTCGGCGACTCAGCAAGAAGCGGGAGAGAGAGAGAGAGAGAGAGAGAGAGAAGGAAGCAAACGAGAGGTTGCTTCCAGAATATCTTTGCTAATTTGCGCATGTACCCCTAAACTTGCGCCTTACTCTCACTTACATCCTCATACTTTAGAAAATAGACATTTCACCCTCTTCGTAACCTGATATATCGAAACTACCCCTAACAATCCTCTAGAATCACCCGTCTTGTCCCTCGCTCTTGAGATCGAATTGAAGGAAGGAACAGATCTGAAGAAGAAGATGGAGTGCGTGTTCGGTCTCGTTGGTAATGGATTCGCTATTGTTGCGGCTGATACGTCGGCGGTTCACAGCATCCTTGTCCACAAGAACAACGAGGACAAGATCATGGCCCTTGACTCTCACAAGCTCATCGCTGCAAGCGGCGAGCCTGGTGACCGGTAAGTCCTCCTCAGCCTCTCTCTCTCTCTCTATTTGAAATCAGTATATGGAATTTGATTTTTGGGATAAATTGTAAATAGGGTTCAGTTTACGGAGTATGTACAGAAGAATGTGTCACTGTATCAATTCCGGAACGGGATCCCTTTGACTACCGCTGCTGCTGCTAACTTCACTCGTGGTGAGCTCGCCACTGCTTTGCGAAAGGTGAATCCCCTTTTCTTACTTTTGAGTGATTTCGAGCTTAGAGGGGGAATTAGGGTTTACTAACTTCTTTGCTGTTAGTGAGGTTTTAGAATATTAGCAGATAATTGATTCCTGGATCAACTTGTAAGTGTAGGAGGTTGTAGATTCTTGGGGTTTGTTTAACTCTTTTGATACAAGTTTTGATTCATGTAGTTCTTGAGCTCCTTTATTCTCGGGTTTCACTTCCTCTTCTTTGGATGAGTTTGTTGATTCATGTAGTTCTGAGATTTTTGACCATGAGCATGAGTTATAAGTTATTGAATTAGGTTTTCCAGTTGTGCCTTTATTACCTTAAAACCTAGTTGGAACCTTGAAGAAGCGCTATGTTTTCATTATGGAGCACATGTATTGTGCTCTTTTTCGATGATCCAAAGCAATTAGACTGTTGTTTTAAGACTTTGTTGCAGTTTTGTAAGTTCAAGAATCCCTAGTGTTCTGTCCTTAGATGTCACAGAAGTTACTCCGCGGGTTGGTTGAAGTAACAAAGTTTAGTGTCCTTATGTCAAGCTTGATAATCACTTCAAATGGCTTTAGAATAAGAATGTACAAAGACTAGGAAAGATTGTTTATTCTGATATATGTGACTTGATTATTTAAATCAGATAGTCGTGCCACCTGATATGTGATTTTTTGTTCCATTTTAATAGAATCTACTATTGTTGAGGGGTATTATTATATACTGATAAAACCATTTGGCCTTTGCTTTTAGATTTTTGAAAATTCCGGTTACCTAAAATCCCATTAGTTTCAGTTGATCTGATGGATTCTGTTTCTTTTTGTTGTTTGTGAATGGCATGCATATTTCACCTTAAATCCTCATGAGATTTCTCATTGTTTCTCTGATTCCAGAATCCGTACTCTGTGAACATCCTGATGGCTGGCTATGACAAAGAAGCAGGGGCATCTCTTTACTACATCGACTATATTGCAACTCTTCACAAGGTTGACAAGGGAGCATTCGGTTACGGCTCCTACTTCTCCCTCTCCACTATGGACAGGCACTACCGCTCCGACATGTCTGTTGAAGAAGCCATCGAGTTGGTCGACAAATGCATACTCGAGATCAGGTCGAGGCTGGTCATTGCACCACCAAACTTTGTGATCAAGATCGTCGACAAGGATGGAGCTCGCGAGCACGCTTGGCGTCAGTCTGTACAAGATGTCACCACTGCTGCTGTCTAAGTCTCTTATGTTTGTTTTTTTACTAGTCTGACATTTGCTTTTAATGTTTGAACTTGGCAAATTAGTTCCCATATGACTGTTTTAAACTTCGAATTGAAAACTTTTTTACTTGCTAAGTTGTGTATAGGAAGCAAAAACGTAAATCAGATTCTCTCACTTCACATAAGCCTCGATTAATGTGTGAATCAGTAGGAAAGTTAAACCAAAAATGTGTTAGTCATCCAGATTAAGCCACCTCCTTAATTTCGTCCTGTTCTAAGGCATGAGTTCCTTATTTATTTTAGTTGCTCTCAAAACACTCCAAACACAAACCATTAACCTGAAACGAACTCTTGAGAGATTTGTTGGGACAAAAAACATGAAACCTGGAATGTGTTTACTGTTGCTTACAGTTTCAATGGCGGTGATGTCCAATGTTTCTGCTCAACCCAGCTGCACAGATGTCCTAATGACTATGGCTCCATGTCTCGGCTACATCACTGGAAACTCTTCTTCTCCTTCTCAACAATGCTGCAGTCAGTTGGCTCATGTTGTCAGGTCTTCTGGTGAGTGCTTGTGTGAAGTTCTCAAAGGTGGAGGACCTCATCTTGGGATCAATTTTAATCAAACGCAGGCTCTTGCTTTGCCTAAAGCTTGTAATGTTCAAACTCCTTCTGTTAGTAGTTGTAACGGTAAGATTAACTCTGTTTTGAGGGATCATTTTCTGTTAGACCGATCCTTTTTGTCTCTCACGCATCAAGAGGTTGTTATTTTTTCAGATGATTCTTCGGTTAAATCGCCTACAGGATCATCAAACACTTCAGGTATAGGGATAACTTGCACATAAACTAAAGAGCTATCGTTTTCGATAACCTTTAAGGAACCTAATTTTAACTTATTTTTGACGAACAGAACATGGAAATGGATCAAAAATAGGTCCAGGACATAGGTCATCATCTCATGGGAGTTCTATCAAGTTTTCATTCCCTCTTCTCGCCATCCTATCTGCAACTTACTGCATCACAATACTTACTTCTTAAAATCCATAAAGATTATGCCCTCTTTTGAAGACGCATTCTTTTTTTATTTCTTCTGAATCTCAGTGTAATGTGGTGTCGTATGATGTACTTTGTGTTGTATAAAATCCCTACTTCCGGGGTGATATCGGTTGGTAGCTACAAAGAGTGTCTTGTATCTGTTTGCTTTATGAATAAGTATTGCTCTCCAGGACATTATTTGAAATATAGAACACTAGACAAACATAGTTTTACAAAAGAAGCAAACTGTGATGGGTTTAGAAACTCAAGAAGACCGATAATGCGCTCTCATAGTGTAACTTTTACCTTAGGCGAATTTTGGTTCACTATGGGATACAAATGTTCTTTTATGGGTTGAAGTCTTGAACGTATCATCTAGGAACACACATTTTTAGTTTAGGTCTAGGCAATTGGATGACTGTTCAGTTTGGCTCTAATCGATTTTCAGGTTTATTAAAATCAACCCATTCTGATATTATAAAATTTAAGCCAGTCTCGATTTGACACAACAAAATTGTTGAGAACCATTTTTTTCTTGGGTCTTCAAAACAACAAAATTCAACACAGCATCAGATTCCTTCTGTGACAGTGATTCCCATATCCCTTCAGCAAGCGCTTGTGTTTTAATCTGCCAAAGATTAAAGTTATTTCTCCCATCAAACTTAACAATCTTTTCGTTTATCCCATACATTTTCCACCAGATCAGAAACATGAAGTTCTGATATCAGTTTATTGTAGCTGACGTGAGAATAAATATATGCGGAACATATGGATAAAACAATATAACAACGACACATGGATTTAATGTGTTCACTAACTTGACTACGTCCACATGCCAAGAGAGAAATTATTCTTAGGGTCGATATTAAGCTTACTTTGTATGAAGCTAGGGTTATATCGAATAAAAGATAAATATAGTAATATCTCGCATACTAAAACCTTAAACTATATGAATTCATGGGACCAAAACTCACAATCAGATGTAAGATTTATAATAACTTGATGCAACACCTTAATGCAACCCAATTGATATGATATACTTGATGCAACATCTATCACCTAGATGCAACATCCATGTTCAAGTTAAAGCAACATATTATTTATTGCGTTGACACTGGTATTTTGACACTTGTATGAGTTTAATTTCTGTTTGAATACTCATTCTGCTTTGAGGGTAATCGTCAATTTGTCTCCATCAGTGATCAAGGTTTATTTGTCTAATCATAACTATAAGCTTTCTTAGGTGTCAAAATGTTTCGGGATATAAGTATACCTGCTCATTACCATGATTTTCCGACGACAACCATTTTTTGTTGAAAATTTGAAAATGCTCACTAATAGATTTTGCTACACGCAAGCAAGCATAACATCTCACATTGGACATGTTAATTACTAACTAAATCTGTCTATAACATCAAAACAAAACTTGCAGATTTGCCAAGATTACAAGATCTGTGTCACTTGTTACACAATTTTGCTATGCATACTTATATGTTTTAGTGCTTGTTATTATATGGAAGGTGAAACGCCTGATGATAGTCATGTTGTTCTGAATATTCCAACAATAAAAAATAATTTTAAGATAAAATCGGTCTTTAAATTTTGGGAGTGCTAATTAAAACAAAAGTATTTATCAAATGAAATAATTTCAAATAACAGTAATTAAAATAACATTTTGTCCAAAAATACCACACAAAAAAATTTTACATTTCCATTCTTTCTAATAAACGTATTTTGTATGAAAACTATTGGTTTAAGATTTTATATTTCTAATTTATTAGAAATAATTTTGATTCAAACCTTTTTAGTGATCTTACAAAAAATGATAATTTTATATATTGAATGTTTTAATCTTTATGTTTCTAAGAGATTAAAGTTAGTTTGTTTTAAAAAATGCATGTTTGAAGTTGTTTATGCAATTTTATTGATTAATAGTGGTGAATTATAAACTTTAAAAGTTATAATTATTGAAACACTGTTGGTTTAAAACTATAGGAAATAACCAGTATTTGAAATTGCGTTGAATCGCATTGTCAGCATGAGCCAAACAAGTTGATGATAAATTGGAAATAGGTCGAAAATTAATAAGGACTGAGTTTTAAAATTTTATGTATATATATATATATCTTAGTATATATAAAAATTTGCATAAAAGTACAACAAAAGTTTATTGGCTCACATGGTTTATAATTGATGAAAGTGTACATGATCCAAGTTCAAATTGACATTTCCTTTCTCTTCTAGACAAAGTTTTAATTTCCATATATGTATATCAGATGTGAATAATCATTTTTAAATCTGGCAGATAGGATATGCTTCTCTTTTAGACACGTTATTCTTCAAAAGAGTCCATTGAGTTTTAGGTGTAATGTCGATAAACTTATGTAAGAACATTTCCAAATTCATTTCATAATTCACTCCAAAATAAAATATAGATTAATAAATACTCTACCTCCATTCCATTTTACATTTCATAATAAAAAATTTATTTTTTTTATTCATCACTCCATTTTCTACACCAAAATGGATAGGATTGGAGTAAAACCCAACTTCATTATAAAATTATTCCATTTTGGAAAAAAGAAATTTTACACATCTTCAATACTTTTTCGACCCAAAACCCCATTTTTCCCATGTGATGATAACTATAATGCTATGAATAGAAATCTATGATGTCGAAGGTATAGACACACATTTATATATGGCAGAAATCTGGAAGACAGTTAGTGGCAAGAGTCAAACAAATGTCTGGCTAGAGAGGTCAAAGCAAAAATGGTAACGGAAATTAACTAACACCTACTTATTCATTATAATCAAAGCTTGTCTGCCCATAAAAATTCCCATTTTGAACTGATGCCGACATTCTGCGCCAAGAAAATTTCGTTCATGCACATGCGCCATGCCAAACATTTCAGACTGATGCTTAGAGTCTAGTGATTCTGCAATATCTACAAAACCTATAATAGTTGATAATAAATCTTGTGAGTAATTATCCTCGATCAGTATAGTCGGTCCAACTTCTGAGAACCTAAACGGTCGCATCCTTGGGTGTACATCTTCCTAGGGTGTTGATTTTAGTTTCTGTTTTGTCAGGCCACCATTACACTGCAGATCCTTCCCAAGTGGGACTCAAACTAGAAGGTTTTAGAACAACACAACCACTTTTCTGGATCTTTGAATATCGGATCACTAGACAAGAATCCACATATTATGAATTCATAACTTTTATTTGAAAGTTTCGACTATTTATTGATACGAGCAACATATGAAGATCAAATAATTGAAGAGTGGAGCCCTGAGCCCGACCACCTTTGCCTCCATTTCCACAAATGAGAATTTCATGTCTCTAAGAACATGTAGCGCTAGTTATTGCACCTGATCTTTGTCTTCCCTAATCTTATTTCTTTCAAATCATCATTTACTTACACAAAACTTTTGGTATTCTCGCAATAATCATTTACTTCCACGTGGACTAAAACACCTCAAACATATATGCCAATTGTCACAACCTACAAGTTAGTTGGTCCACCGCATAAACCTTGAAATCGAGAAATCATGTGGTGCTTTAATTGAAATTGGATTGTTGTAATTAACTAACTTTTTGACGTGTTATTAACTAACTCATGTTTCAATTTTTAAAGATAATATAACTCTAAGGTGTGATAATGCATTTGCTCTAGTTCTCAACTTTTCTAGAATATAGTATTAATGTTCCCAAGTCTAGGGCCAACATATAAACCCCACCATGCAAACATGTATATTACAATGCCTATATAACTGAAATAAGCTTTGGTGTTCAATATTCACAAATCCACAAAAGCATTATCGTCCATCTATTCTCAAGATTATAGAATCATATATTCAAAAGCAGTTAAACATCTTATCGTTCTTTTCTCTTTTAAAGTATAAGTTTTTTTTTTTTTTTTTTTTTTTTTTTTGATCAAAATTTTAAAGTATAAGTTATATAGCAGTTTTGGAGCCATAGATTGGTCAATAATGGAGATCAAATCGGTGGCGTGCGAGTGCTGCGGTTTAACGGAAGATTGTACACAAAACTACATTAGTAAGGTCAAAGCTAACTTCGCTGGAAAATGGCTTTGTGGGCTTTGCTCCGAGGCGGTGAGTGATGAATTCAGCCGTGACAGGAAGATGACGACGGTGGAGGAAGCTGTTAACGCCCATGTGTCGTTTTGTAGCAAGTTTAAAGCCAACCCGGCTGAACTCGTCGCCGACGGCATGAGACAGATGTTACGTAGGAGGTCCGGTGAGTTGTTGCCGGCGAAGTCCAAGAAGTCTGGAAGATCTAACACCACGTAGTTGTGTTTACACATCTTTTTCCCTCATTACTTTCTTCGCTTTTATAGTGTTGGCTAATGTACAATATAATATAAAATCATCACACTCAAAATAACTAGTAATATGTTGTAGAGCAAACTATAGCTTTTAAATATAAAAAACAATGGAGTACCATTTGACAAGAACAGAAAAAATATATTTCATTGGTTCAAAACAAATAGTGACATGCAATGTTTTTGAACATGAATCTAGAAATAGAACCGGAACATCTTCCGAGTCTCCGAGCACTGGATTGATTAATATATATTAACAAACTTAAAAATTCTAAGAATTTAGAAACAAAATATAATGACAAACACGTGAAGAGATGGTCTTTATAAGATTTTTACCCATTACCAGTAACTTATGAGATTTTTACCCATTACCAGTATTCTCCGCAAGAACACAAGCCGTCCTAGTTCGATCTCTCATTATGATCTCCCGTTCATACACTTTAGAGACCATCTTGAAGAACGTGTGACAATCCTTCACCATCCGAATAGTTACGCTCGAGCCTCTCTCCTCCTCTCACTCCTCATTCATCAAACCGAACCAGAGCGCGAGCCTTTTGCAACGACATAAAATATTCTTCCTCCTAATCCTATACATCCACCAAAACACTACCACCGTCTGGAACACAGCCCGCTAGCTTCAGTTCACTTACAACCTCTTTTAGCTTTGCATAAATCTCATCTGATTCCGTATGCCTTTTGTCACCAATGAGAAACTCGTGCGATTTCCCGTTTAAGTCAATCCGGCTAACACCTTTCTCCTTGAACACATTCTTTTCCTCCATTCCTCGTCTTACCTTCCTCACATCGTCCCATCTATGTTCTCTCGCGTAGATATTTGACATTAACACAAGCGCCCCGTCATGATCAAGTTCCAGCTCGAGGACGTGTTTGGCTGCAAACTCACCTAACTCGAGCTCTCCGTGAACTCTACAAGCTGACATCAACGATCCCCATATCACAACGTTAGGCGCCATCGGCATTGATTCTATAACCTCAAGAGCTTCTGTTAAACGATTAGCACGGCCAAAGAGATCCACCATGCATCCGTAATGCTCGAGCTTAGGAGTAACGTTGTACTCATCACTCATTGATGCAAAGATCTTCTTGCCTTCTTCTACTAACCCTGAGTGGCTACATCCATATAGCACTCCTACGAAAGTAACATCGTTGGGCTCCACGTTTTCCTGTTTCATTCTGGCGAATAAGGTAAGCGCGTCGTTGGCTTCCCCGTGCATAGAAAAGGCGTTGATCATAGAGCTCCACGACACTACATTCCTCGTCGGCATCTTCTCGAACACATCTCTCGCTGCATCCAAACCTCCACATTTCGCATACATGTTGATGAGAGCATTATTCACTGTCAAAGAGGACTCAAACCCGTTACGATGCGTTAACTCGTGAACCCATTTGGCTTTTTCCAGAACACCGAGGTTCGCACAAGCTGATACAACACTCCCCATTGCAATCTCATCAGGCTCTGTCCCATAGCGACACATTTCCTCGAAAACTCTTAAAGCTTCTTCAGGATGATCACTCTCAGCATAAGCTGAGATCATCGTCGTCCAACACACCAAGTCTTTCTTTCCCATTTGGTCAAATATATCCCGTGCATCCTCGAGCCTCCCAGCTTTCGAGAACCCAGAAACCATGGCGGTCGAAACGAACAAGCTTCTCACTGACGACATCTTTGTATAAAACTCCCTTGCTATATCCATACACCCTGCTCCAGCGTACATGGTCACAAGAGCAGTCAGCAAATGAGCGTCCATCCTAACATCATTCTCTTTCAAAAACTCGTAAACCGCTCTGTTATATCTGGTCTCCCCAGTACGAGCACATGCGGAGACAATGTTACAGAGAATCATCTCATCTGGCATCACATTAGAACACTTCATCTCCTCAAAAAGCTTGAAAGCTTCATCTAAAAACCCGCATCGGCAGTACCTGCAAACAAACTTAAAGTAAACACCTTTTAAAAGAAAAAGATAACAAACACTAAAGAATATGATTCTTAACCTCTCGATCATAGTATTCCATGTAACAACATCTCTCTGAGGCATTTCATCGAACACCTTGCGCGCCTCGACAATCCTGCTGCAACAAGCGTACATATCCAAAACAGCAGTTTTTACAAACGGGTCGGAAAGCGCTGCAGTCTTCAACGCAAGGCCGTGAAGCTCCGCTCCTTCGAACAAGGCCGAGACTTTCGACGCCGCTTTGAGAATCGGAGTGAAACTGAATCGATCGAGGCGGCCACCGGCGTGCCTGATCCTCCGGTAGAAGAGGATCGTGGCTCTGGGTTCGGCGGAACGAGAGAGGTTCCGGAGAAGGAGATTGAAGAGGAAGGGCTCCGGTGGAGAGGGGATAGATGAGAAGAGGGAGAGAGAGTGGTTGAGACTTATGGAGGAAGAAGAAGAGGAGAGGTTGAAGAGGAAGGTGTTGAGGTTACGGTCGGAAACTGTACGGAGGATGTGGGCGTGGAGTTGCTTGATGTGGCTGAGTGTTTTGCAGTGTGAGAGTATGTCTTGAACAGCTGTTGAGGTAATCGGCGAGGGAGTGAGCATCTGGTGAATAAATGAGTAACAAACAAACACAACCACGAATGAGATTTTCACTCAGGCATTTGGTCGAACATCTAATGTGAGAACTAAGAAGCCAATTCTGAATTTCAATCACCATTAACTATCTTACGATGCAACTTACCGATAACAGTTGGAGACGTTTCCAGTGACGAAGAGGGATGCGGGGTGATGGAGAGGATTTAGGTAGTGGAGATGCAGCCGGGGATGAGGTCGACGCCGGCAACCGTAAGGTTTAAGAACATGTAAATCAATTTTGGAATGTATTTTTCTGTGTTCTCTGTAAATGACCAAGTATATAATACTTGTCGTGTCGTGGCAGTTGCATAAAAAAAATTTCTTTTGGTAATTTTTTTTGAGGAAATTCAAATTTACCATAAAATTAATACTACTTCACAAATTTATCCTTAAAATAGTTGTCAAAAAAATATCCTTAAAATAAAAAAATAGTTGTCAAAAAAAATATCCTTAAAATAACTATTTTCATAAATATCTTAATTTTGTGATAAAAATATTAAACTAACTTTCCTAAATCATTTTTAGTGTTTATATATAATTTATACAATATTTATAGAAATTTATAAACTCAACATCACCCTCTAAATACAAAACATTAAATAATAATCATTATATTATGATATGGTACAAACTAATTTTCAAGTATTATATTATGTTATAACCTAGATTAAATATTTCAAATGCATGACTATATCCACAAAGTTTCCAAAATTATTTTGCCTCTTGGTTATTTTTTTTTTTTGAATTAACCAGAGTGTGTCCGGTCGAAACCAACCGACTTTTCTATATGGATCCTGGCAATACCAATATTTTTTAATTCTTAGTTATATTGGTTTTGCGTATGAGCTATTTTTCTTTGTTTTTAATTTTCTTTATTAATTCTTACTCTAAAGTTTGACCCGTGAAAAGAGTAGAGTAAAAAGAAGGTGTGACAAGGTAAAAGCTAAGGAAATCAAGTGGAAGAAGTGTCATCAACTGCACTTCAATCAATCCAACTTGATTTTGATGCTTGAAAATGAAACTCGGCAAAAAAAAAAAAAAATTAATGGTTTTGTTAATCAGCTAAGATGTAAGTTTTTACATCAAACTGAAAATTTGGCTTAAGGTTTGTGATGGTCTTGCTAATAGGCTAATCTTCATATGGACAAGTTTGTAAACAACTAGGTTGTTAGCTATGAGCCTATGACTTTTGTTTAATGTCTTTGTGCTCTGTGGTGATTGTCAGATATATTTTGTTTACTTCGTTACCACCATGTTCCATTCACCAACATGTTCTATTCACTTTAACTCTTAAACATAACAAGTTCATTAAGCTTACAAAATACATAACACTAAAACAAAATCTTATGTTTGAAACTTAAACCTTAAATCTTAAATATAAATTACAAATTTTCCAAAAATTTAATCTCAAATCTTAAACGTTAAACCCCAAATCATATATTCAACACTAAACCAATCTCTAAAACTCTAATAGCTACATGATAAAAATCTACTCTATTAATTTAGAGTTCTATTTTATATCTACCATAGAAGGTTTTTTTAAATTTTGGACTCTTTCATTTTTAGTATCACGCTTAATATATTACAAGATGCACAAGTTTGTTACACATTATATATTTACACCCTACTCACATAATGAAACCGGATCACTTAAATTAAACCAAGCCTTATTTACCATAACCATCGGAAATTAATCTAACAAAACCAGTACGTTATTAACTATTAGAATAATAATACACTAACTCTGATTTGATTCCATGTCACCACACATGATCGATCATCTATGGTAATATAAGCAGTACGTAATGAAATGAATTTTAAAGATTGTCTGTCTTGAATATGGTTACATTTTAGTTCAATCTTTACTTAACCACTAGATTAAAATTCAAATCTTTATCATGACTATATAACCATATTCAAGACAGACAATCAAATATCATATATCAACACAAATTTACCAATTTAATATTTGAACCCCAATATTAAATATATCCTAATATAAATGTTTGTATCCAGTTTACATTTTGAATAAGATTAGATTTAATATTTCAAAATTAAAATCGTAAAATCTATATGTACGTGAAACCAAAATTTTAGAAACTAATAAAAAAATTTAAAGATTTTTTGAGGCCAAATGAGTTTAATAAAATATACATATTCGTTTTAAAAAAATATCTATTAATCCTGATGTTTAAGATTAGACTATGTGTGCACAATTAAGCATGTTAAGTTTTCAATAATACATTCTGATAATTAAAATGTTTAAAAATGTAATAACACTTGAGATTAATAAATTAGATAAAAGAAATGTAGGTTAAAACTATTACTATTTTAATTATTTTAAAACAACTATTTTTATAATATAATTTAAAGCAATATAAAATTAAAACAAAATCACCTCCTTAATTTAAAGAGAATAATATCACAATTAATCTCCAAGTCAAACCACCAATTACAACATATGAATATGTTATACATTATAAACTATGACAACATGTACAACACATATTATAACACAAATCAATTCTATAAATGTAAAGAAAATATATTATATAGATGTCAACAATAACAAATATATATTATATCAACATATTATATAGCACAATTATAAACCACAAATTTGAAAATCATATAACAAAATTTGAATTAGGCATCACATTTATCCGGAACCGAAAAACTAAACCACACCAAACCAAAAAAATTTGATTTGGGTTTGGATTCACTAATTACCCAAGCGGATCATACATATCTAGAAATAAAGAACCAAAACTGAATGGATACCTAAATGATATAATTTACATACTTATAAATATTAACTATAATTAGTTTTGAAACAATAAAATAATTTAAAAATTATATTTATAAACCAAAATAGGCAAAAAAACTTATTTACCATAATATTGTTGACCAAAGTATAAAATTATCTTAACTATCTAAATTTTATCCGGAAACCTAAAAAAATCATAATTAATTTAAAAACCCCAAATTTTATGACTTTTTAACCCGAATTGACCAAGAAACGAAAATGAACTGGAAGGAATATGATCTGAAATTATCTCGAATATTAGCTGATTCCTAACTTTGTTACACAAACCAAAAACCGTAAAAACAGAACCGAAACAATTTTGTAAATACCCGAATGGATTTTAAACCTCTAGAACCTAACCGTAAATGAAACTAAGAACCAAATGCTCATAACTAATCTGAATAATTTTAATTAAAATTTGACAAAACAATATCCGCCGTATCTAGTTAACCTTTAGTGTTGAGTTTAAGCTTTTATTTAAAAACTTTATCGTCAAAAACAAAGTAAAAGTATAAACTCTAGTTCTTGTAATAGTGTCTGAAATATTCTTTCTTTTTGTCATCAGTAATTTGAAATATTCTTCTTTAAGTGACTTCTTCTATATGATTTTTGAAAAATAATAAGATATCCAATGGATTGAGATTCAAACGACTAGTTCCTTGTAATATTTATTATCCATCGACGTTATACAGATTCACTTGTTCGCACTGAAAATTAGATCTTTATTGTCTAGCCACACATGCTTAGTGTTGTGGATTGCTTCGAACTCAGAGTCGCTTTTCACAGGAATTCACCTACCAATTGTTTTTTTTTGCAGATTTGGTTTCGTCCAACGCCTCTATTCTTACTATTGAGATTATTTACATGATGTGTTTCGTTGACATAGTCCATTTTATATTTATAAAGCTATACAATATCACAATTCACTAATTATTTTGATAGGAGATAAACTTTTAATAAAATATTATGCAATCGAATATGACTTGGTGTAAATCCGCGTCCTAAACATATTATAAAAAAACATATAGTAGAATGTAAATAATTAAAAAAATGGATCCAGCTACGTTATGGACAATTGCATACACTACGTGACCTCCTCTTACCACATAACTGTTGCATGTATTAATAAGCACTGCAAAGTCTTGATTAATCGTTCCTCCTTAACTAAACATGTCTACTTTTCTAAGGAAGAAGCTACACCTCTGCTTCTCCTCTTCCGGTGTTGTATCACCGTCGATTCCTTCTTCCCCGATCGTCGTACCCAATCACAACCCTCCATCTCATCACCATCATCATCACACTCCTCCCTCAATCTTCATCAACAACTTCAACTCTCTCTACGATCACCTCTCTGTTTCCTCTCCTCTCCACCGTACCGATAAATTCACCTCCGTCGCCGCCGCACTGACCACTCCCAAATCCGGCGAAACTGGATCCAGTTTCTTCAGCGGCGGATTACGTCCTTCTCCGCGTAGAGCTGAGGACGACGACGAAGAAGAAGATGAAGATGAAAACTACGCCGTCGTGTCAAAGCTTTTAAGCGACGGAACGGCGATTATGACGCACATTGACTCACCGGACCCGTGCAGAGATTTCGGAAGTTCGATGAGAGAGATGGTTGAGGCTAGAGATCAGACGAGAGACGACGCCTCCGATAGAGAATACTTGAACGAGCTGCTCTTCTGTTATCTCTCCTTGAATCCTAAACATACTCACAAGTTCATCGTCTCTGCTTTCGCAGATACACTTCTCTGGTTACATTCTCAGTCATCGCCATCGCCGGAGAGTTCTTTATCCCAATCGATTTGATTAATTTATTCCTACGCTCTATTTTTTTAATTTTGAAAAATATTTAATTGGGCTAATGGGCTTGCAAAAGGCCCATAGTCGTAGTAACTATACTTTAGTAACTGTTGCATCTGATCACACTACCTTTGGATAAGGGAGAAAATAATTTCTAAAATTTAAGAAAAAAATCAAAATCGAGAAAATGTCACTAACCGCACAATTCTCACCGCCGGTTACCGGAATAACCAGAAGCCTACGGAAAACAGCCATTCCTTTGAAATCGCCTCCGTCCACACGTATCGCATCTCCGTTTTACCGGGAGATAAGAGCTCCGGGGATGCTCCGTGCGAGGAAATCGCCGTATTTTACGGCTAAGGCTATCGAGCAGAGCCGAGACACAGCTGGATCTGAATCCGAGCAGGAGGCGACTCCGTCACCGGGGGAGAGTGGAAACGGAGAGAAGGAGGTGGAGATTAGCGAGTTGGGAGCAGAGATAAAAGCGGCGATGGAGCAGAGGAAAGCTGCGGCGGAGGAGGAAGGGAAGAACGAGTTTCTGAGTGGAGTGGCAGAGGAAGTGAGGGAGATCGAGTGGCCGGCGTTTCAGAAAGTGGTGGGGACTACCGGCGTGGTGCTTGGTGTAATCGCCGGTTCGAGCGTGGTTTTGCTAACCGTGAATTTCCTTTTGGCTGAACTTTCTGATCGTGTGTTCATCGGCAGAGGTGTTCAAGACTTTTTCGGCTGATTTCGTGAGAATTGAATTTGTGTATTATATTGTGTTGACAAGATCATAATCACACTCCGTTTTGAGCATTACCAATACATTTCTTATGTTATAGTCGTTTTTTTAATCTGGTTATTACGGTTCCAACTTCCCCCACATAACAGAGCTCACTCAAATCAAAGAGAGTAAAATGTCAAACAGCAAATTCAAACTTTATTAACAGCAAGTGATTCGTTCACAAGAAGAAATAGAGTTTTGAGTTTTGTTCTCACACACACAAAAGATACAGAAATAAAAAAACAAAGACGCATTGAAACTGAAGATGAGGATGAACATTCTCTTTTGGAGAAACTGCAACATCCTTTTTTATTATTGGCGTCTCTAACCAAAGAAATGGAGATTTGTCTTTTCCAGCTGAGACTATTCAAGCCTCGAAGGTCATGGATTCTGCTTCTTTCCTTGTGGCATCGAACAGTACGGTCGACAGGTACCTCTCTCCGAAACTTGGGAACACTGCCTGTAAAAACCAGTAAACAACTATAGACTCAGTTTGATTGCTTCTTGTGCTTGTTTTTACGTTTTGTATATATATTTTCAGAGCTTCTCTTAGCTTTGGGTGGTGGTGATGACAACTTACCACGAAAAGCTTCCCGGCGTTTTCTGGCCTCTTTGCAAGTTTGATTGCTGCTGCAGCTGCTGCACCGGATGATATTCCCACCTACAATGGTTTTTAGATTTTCTTATTATAAAGATAAACATATGAAAACGAGAACCTAAAAAGCCTACAAACAACTGATCCTCCTAGTGAAGCCCACGTTTTGTTTTTTGAGTTATTGAATCTTAAAAGGTCTCATCTAATATAAGCAAAGATCATGGAACCAAGTTGTTGTGACATGTGAAATACTTACAAGAAGACCTTCTTCGCGAGCAAGAAGCCTTGCCATGTCGATGGATTCATCACTTGAAACCTGTACAGACAGAGATGGAGGGAAGTCAAGTAAGAACTGTAGAAAGTTTCTGATACAGTAATTGAAAAAAAAAATGGAGACCAGTCTTTACTTGAACAACTTCATCAATAAGATTAGTCTCCAATACATTTGGTATAAAACCAGCACCTATCCCTTGAATCTTGTGAGGGCCTTGGCATTTTCATCAAAAATCAAGTGTTAGGTAACTTGGGTAATCAAAGAATAAGACATGATGAAACAAACAAGGAACATGCATGATCGTGGTAATAAACGGAGAGTGAATCAAAAAAGGCACCTGGCTTTCCACCAGATAGAATAGCGCTTTCGACTGGCTCCACACCATACAGCTGACAGAAGAGAGAAAACAAAGCCATCGAACTAGTTTAGACTCAAGAGTATGATTAAAGAGACAAATGTGTGAGAAAGATGAAGCTCTTCACCTTAACGTTCGGGTTCTGTTCCTTGAGATACTTCCCAGCACCTGTTATGGTACCACCAGTACCAATCCCAGAAATAAAGCCATCGATTTTACCCTCAGTGCCTTTCCAAATCTCAGGTCCAGTAGTCTCATAGTGGATCTGGAATTGGACAATTCATTGTTCAATAACAGACAGAAAACAGATTCATAAAGGCATGTAATAAGAAGGCATTACCTTTGGGTTAGCAGGGTTCTCAAACTGTTGGAGCATGTAACCATTGGGTGTTTTGGCCAAAATCTCTTCCGCCTTTGCGATAGCGCCTTTCATGCCCTTGGCCGGGTCAGTTAAAACCAACTCAACACCAAAGGCTAAGAGAATGATTCTTCTCTCAATACTCATTGAAGCTGGCATGGTAATAATAAGCTTGTAGCCCTTGGCAGCCGCCGTGAATGCCAACCCAACTCCCGTGTTTCCACTCGTTGGCTCAATCAACACACTCTAAAGAAGTAAACAATAAAAGTCAAAACATAAGGAACAAAGAAAAGTATTAGTGATTCTAAAAAGAATAAGATCCTCCAAACAAACCTCTCCTGGTTTAATCAGACCCTTTTTCTCTGCATCAGAGATCATGCTAAAACCAATCCTGCACACACAAAAAAAAATAAATACAAAGTTGACTTCAAAGCCGAAACTTAAAAACATAAAAGAGAGATTGGAAAAGAAGAAAAAAACAGAAAACCTGTCTTTGACGCTGGAGCAGGGTTCCATCATCTCAAGCTTAGCGGCAACGCGACCAACACATCCTTCAGCAACACTGTTCAGATACACCAACGGAGTGTTCCCAATCAACTGCCGGAAGAAAAAAACAGAGTCAATCATTACATGAACATGGAACATAAACTCAATAAACAGAGAGACAGTGAGAGAGAGCTTACTTCGGTCACATCATTAGCAATACCAATACGAGAGGCCATGACGATTCAAGCTTCACTGCTTTATTCACAAAGAAGAAACATTTAAGTAACAATCCACTAGCTAAGATATATCCTAATCTTAAACGCATCATCAAACATAACCACTGGAACTAACATCGAGATTAGCTTAATCAGATACAATTAGCCGATCCGTTCAAACATAATTGAAAAAAAAAAACTGGGAAGAGGAAGACGATGAGGATACCTCCTCTGTGAGAGAGAGAAAGTCAATAACGTATGTTTGAAGAGAATAGAGAACGTATGGAATTAAATCGTCAGATGATCTGATTATATTACTTCTTCCATTCCTTTCTACAGCTAAGAATCGCCACATGCTTTGGATTTTTCTAATCTATTTTTGGTCAAATGTGTCACATGCTTTGTGGAGATATATAATTAAAAACACAGGTGGTTGTTAACCAAAATTGCTTCCCGGTTCAACCAGGTCTAAGCCGGTATATTCCGGTTCACAAGGATCAGTCAGGTATAAGACGGTTTACTCCGGTTGAATACGGTTTTATCTTCCGCACCTTATCTCCTTTTGTCACCCACCACAAGTAGAGTCATCCCTCCCACAACACAATCTCCTTTGTCATTGTCTCTGTCACTCATGGCGACTCTTCCTCTCCTTCAAACCTCTACAATCTCTCTCCCTAAACCTTACATATCCAATTCCTTCTCCTTCCCGTTTCGTAACGTGAGTCTCTCTCGCCGGATTTTTCTCACCGGAGGAGTCGTTGCTCGTGCGTACAAAGTGGTGGTGGAGCAGGATGGAAAGACGACGGAACTGGAGGTTGAACCGGACGAGACGATTTTATCGAAGGCTCTCGAATCGGGGATGGACGTACCGTACGACTGCAATCTCGGCGTGTGTATGACTTGTCCGGCGAAACTCGTGACCGGGACCGTGGATCAGAGCGACGGGATGCTAAGCGAAGATGTGGTGGAGCGTGGCTACGCGCTTCTATGCGCGTCGTATCCAACTTCGGATTGTCACATTAAGATGATCCCTGAGGAAGAGCTCTTGTCTCTCCAGCTCGCAACAGCTAACGACTAAAACAATGGACGTTGGTGTATGTACGGTGTCGTTTTGCTTGGTTTTTAAACGTTCAAAATGGTTAATGATACTATTAGTCATGCAGACTATGAAGTGCTTGATATGTGTCTTGGCCTGTAACCTTATAAAATGATTTAAGACATTACGAATTCTGCCAAACTTGTAAAATCATTAAGCATTTATGCCAAAAACTCCAAGGGTTTTTTGCAGTGAGAATCATAAACATTTTTACTTTTCGTTTGGACATATGATGTGACTAACTAAACCGGATTAATTAGGGGAATATATTACACAGAAATGTAGTGTATGTTTTGGTTATGCGGAAGCATTATTTACACAAAAGTCTTTGAGTTCTCTTAGGATCTTGATTGTTGTATTCTCCTTCGTCTCAAAATTGACAGTGCCATATTGAAGCTGATATGATTCTTAAACTAACATATATTGGAAAGGTTAAAACGTTATTCTACAACAACATTGACGTTTTTATTTTCACCAAAGTAAACACAAACACACATCAATATTTGAAATTTTCCTCCTAGAAAGATCATAGAGCTTAGTTTACTACCTATGATTTGCACCAGCGAAATCGGAAACACCAATTTAGATTCACAACACCCAATACTACAGACTAGAGAGTGAAATCAAGGAAAAAAACAGTATCATCTCATGATTTCATTCAGAAAGACATTACTGTTGGTCAAAACGTTGGTTCTGCCTGAATCTTGTCTAATTAAACCATGTTAAAGCTTGTCAAAAAATGAGAAAAGCATTATAAATAAATAAATAAAAGTTAGTAGTAATATTTAAAACTAATTTAGAGGCTACGCAAAGAAGACTCCTTGAGTCATTCCAGATTCATCAAACAGAAAAATATTTGACAAACATCTAGCTAGAATAGTGTTTTGATAGAAGAAACAAGAGCATGACATTGATCACCTTCAACATGCTTAAAATTACAGAGAAAGATCCAGGAAAAAAGCTATTGGTGCACACTTTATACCAAGATGCTCCAATACTTTCCAATCATGAAGCTGCAAGGTTTACCAGGAGATGAAACATTGACTGGAAGAAGTCCTCCATCACCTAAATGGTACAAAGAAAAACCTGAAACTGGACGGACCTGAGTGTAGTATGTTCCCACGGTCTAATTCATAACCAAGATACGGTCAACCAGATAGATCCTGCAAGATTGTGTCATCTATCATCAACGAAAAAAAATACTTGCGAGAACACTCCAAATCACTGAAGAAACAAAAGAAAAAACTAGATAGATAGATGCAACAGGCAAGCTGTATTATTACCAGTGAGCCATGTGTAAGTGCTTCATCAAGAGGAGCTGTAAAATCACCAAGACTTCCTTGTCCATCACTATCATTGGCACATTGTTCCGCCCTTTTCATATCGTTTTCAATCTTTCTTTTGGTTTTCCGCGTTAACTGACTGAGTATCTCATCTGAGATGAGAGTAGCAGCGGAACCAACTTCACAAGGTTTGGCCACTTGTTCCCCACTATTGACCTGCTTAAGAAGGGCTTCGTAGGCCTTGATAATAGACCAATATGCAGTTCCCCTGGGGCTTATATAAACAGCATCTAAGTAGTCTCTATTCCTTCTAGGTCTATAGTCAATAGTCCACCCTGCTTCCAGTAACATTTCTCTAATCCGCTCGCGTAATCTCTGCTTCTCCGTGCCAGAACCGCGCCTAACCTTTCCTTCTTTGGTTTTCGGAAGGGTTGTCCCCTCAGGTAAAGTTTTATCTCTCTCAATCTTCAAAACCTTGTGAGGCTGAACGATCCTCTTCTGCAGCCGCCCTGAAGAATCACTATCATCAGAATCTTGGCTTTTCATGGGTATTTTCAACCCATTTGAGTGTATCCTTGCAGGGGGAAGCATATCTTCAGTCTTAACAGCAGGTTGCGACTGGATAGCAACACGTATTTTACCAGTCTCCCCAGGTTGTTGTTGTTGTTTAGCTTGGACATGAGTGAAACTTTGTGGTGGCAACCCTCTCATCCCCACCCTGTTATGCTTGTTAGGCATCACCTTGAGGACACCGTTTTTGCCCTGAACCCTGATTGGTCGATCGAAATCCATGTACTTGTTCTGTATACTCTCGTTCCCACCAACAACCTTATCTAAACATGGTCTTCTTCTTCTCCTCTCAATATCTAAATATTTACTACTAGAGGCACTTCCACATTCCCTATGAGCAGCAGACCCCAAATACGATTTCTTACTACCATCATAGGATCTCCTCAACAACTCATCTTCACTCTCCTCATCATCTTCTAATCTATGCCTCTCCTTCCACTCTCTACTACTTCCAACAAAACCATCCTCAGGATAATCCCTTTCCCTTTTCAACCCAAAACGAGTCTCGTCTACATTGCCATAGTGTGCCATAAGAGGCTTATCGCTAGACTCAGAATCATCACTCGTAGACCTAGGAAACGAAGAGAGGTTACCACCAAGCCCATCGCTCGTCTTCTTCTTCAGAATCAAGCAACCAGAGGAGCTTCGTTTCTTTATCAATACACCACCGGATCTCCTCCCACCTCTCTCCATGTGCACCCCTCCGATTCCAGCACAATGTAATCACACCCGAGGGCGAAGAACCCTAGGAACGCCAGATCTATATCCCAAATTGCCAATCACATCCCACGGCGAAGAACCCTAGATCTAACAGATTGGTACTTACCGATCAAAATGGACGGCTCCGATTGATTTGATCCTTTCGATTGATTAAAGGGAAAGGAGAGAGAGCTTTCAGGGTCGAAAGAAGAGGAGAGAGAGAGAGAGAGGGAGATGGCTAATTATTGTTGTTGTTGCAGGAGCTGTTGTTTTAATGGAGAGGGATGAATTTGATCCTGACCGGCTGTAGCAGGTACTCCCAAAGTTTACAGTAACCGGTCACCGACCGAAATTGTACCCATTGGTTAACACGTACGTCAGTGAATGCTTTCTTCCGTCCGGTTTTCACTGGTTCAGCATTTTACCGGTTTTAATCGCCCAATGAAAATAACACTAGAAATTAAAATTAAACACTGTAATCCAAAAATTCTCAAGCTCCATTTTTTTTTTTTGAACAAATCTCAAGCTTCCATTTATAATTGACTTGGAAATAGTATTTTACTACAAATTGTGAACTGAAGTTCCTCAAAGAGCTGACGTCATCCATCGGAAAAGAGAAAATCGCCGAGATAGATCCGTGGTGCTGAGATTAAGACTCCGTAGAGCTCGAGCAGTGAGAGAAGAGTTGATTTTTTTTTTTGCCTATGGTAAACCACAACGACGTCGTAATATTAATAGCGACTTTATTACAGAAGCAGTCATTAGTTTTACAAGTGAAAGTGCGGTTGCCTTCGCTCTTGTAGCTAGATTGGTCTGCGAAGGCACTCTATGTGCAACGTGTGACGTTTTCGATGCTCGAGCAAGGCACACTGAAAAGAAAGAATCAAGAAGGTCGAGATATGTGTGTTTATATATTATATATTTCTCAATACCATTTGAGGTATTCTAAAATATCTCTTTTTTGTTGTAAAGGAATAATCCTAAAACAATTGATATATTCATTTTGATAAAAAAGTGAAAAAACTGGGGATGATTTTTTTATGAATTATTTACCAAAATTTATACAAAGTTTTAGCAAAGTGGCTTTAAGTGAATAGAACTAAAGAAAATGGTTAAAATGCTAGCTTAGATTTGCATCGAAAAGATATTAAAACACTGAAATGTTGGATATTTTAAAAATTATCAGAAGGTTTTAGCAAAGTGGCTTTGAGTGAATCCAGAGCGCTACAAGAAGTGAACATTCCACCAGGGCCAAGACTTCTGATACTAGATCATATCAAGAGGTTTGAATACAAGCTTCTCTATTATAACATGGATCAAAGGTATGAATTATAAATCCAACTATACTCTGTTGTTTTCAGTGTAGGTATCCTAAGAAGGTAAAGCGCAAGTAAGGAAAGCAGTTAACCCAACCCCATATGGTGGTGATGAAGTAGAATCTTGAAGGTAGTTCGCTAGTTTGTAATAATAACCTTGAGATTTAACCATGCATGGAAAATAGAAGCCAAGTACATAACATAACTTTATTTGCTGAAACTTAATGTGCTCAAATAAAAACAACAACATAGCACAACCTTACTGAAATATCAAACCAGAACCTCGTAGTTTAAACTCAACAACCTCGTCAATCTTTTTCGCCATTTGAGGAGTCAGATGATTCTTCCAGTCACCAACTTCACCTTTCCTGAAGAACACATTAGAATCTATACCAATTCTCGTCGTCCCGTTCTTATTAGTCTCCAAGTTGCTCAAGTTACGCAAACTACATAAGTTCAAGATCTCCTCCACTGATCCACTCTCTTCCTCCTCCTCGGTGAATGGACAGTTCAAGAAGTCAGCGAGCCTCTTGACTTGAAAAAGTGGCTCCTCAACGATCTCTTCATACCTCATAAATAGAACATTCTCCTTGTCTTCTAAGCTCCCTTTCCAGTAGCTCAACATATGTTCCCAGTAGGGTCCGTATAAGATAACTCCACTACAGTAAGCATCGAACATGAGCTCAAAACTGGCTTGATCCATCTTGGTGCGATGCAACTTGTTTTTGTAATGCCAACCGGAGACGAACGTGTCTTTGAGACCTCTACACACGTAGACGATTTTGCATGGTGAGGAAGAAGACTTTGTGGTCGCTTCATGCAATGCATTCAGGTGCATGTGTGTAGAAAAGATGATAGGAGAAGGAAACTTTGCGAGATCCGGAGTTTGCCTACTAGCGTATAGCTCAAGCTCAAGAAAAGGGACAAGGTCATGAGGGTTTTGTGAGAGCAAAGGATGTATTATTTCGGGATTTTCATGGTACTTTTCTCTATGTACAACGGCGAAAACTAGAGATTTGAGCCAAGTGGTTCCACCTTTTGGTAAAGAAGCGAGGATTATGTCGTCCTTTTGTGGCCGGAAATGGTCTTGGACGTCAAGAACGGCTTGGAGTGTGTTGGGATAGTACCAACAACCTTTGTAGTTGTAGAGACTGTAACCCATGAAATCTTTGTCGGCAGGAAGAGAAGATATCAAGTTCTTGGTTTCTTGGCTAACGTTATCATCTTTCATGTAGTTTGGAAGGTGAGATTCTTGAGAAGCCTCCATTGTGATGCTTTTTTTCTCTAGGTACACAGAGAGATAAAAGAAATGGAAAAGGAGGAAGAGATAAGAGTTTTTGATTTGATGCTTTGGAAAATCCGGTCTCACAAAGTTGTATGTTTAGATATGTTTATAGTATAGACCGGACTTCAAAAAGAAGATGCGGTCATAGTAGACAAGACACGTGTTCATGGCTTGTTTGCGTTTCAGTTATGGCTGCGTCCTAGGCCACACATGAATCTTTTATAGTTTCAAGAATTCATTTGCAGCTTTATATATTTTTGGCGATAACTTCAATGGTAAGTTTTTATGTAGGAGTTCGTAACTAAAAAATATAATTATTTTAATATTAATTATCTAATTAAAATTAATTATTTTTGATAATGTGAACCAATTAAAAATAGACATCTGGTATCCTAAATTTTAAGAGTATCTAATACTATTATTTTAAGATACTTTCCTTTGTCTTTCTTCTAATTTTTTTAATTTTTTTTTAATTTTATTGCTAAGAAATCCATTGAATATCAATGATTGGAGGTGTTCTTAATGAATCAAACTTGAACAAAGCAAAAACATAAGAAAAAAATTCAGTTGAATCAAATATCTATTTTTTATGATTATATATTGATTATATGAATGAATAATTTACAATACTTTAGATCTGTATTTATAAATCCTCAAAAGTTTGATTTTTTCTTCTTTAGATTTTTTATGTATTTATTAAATAATTAACTTTATTAAGATATTAGTATTATTTATTTTAAATAGTTATTTGAGAAATTTTGGCAATAGAAAATGCTCTTGTAGACATGTCAAGTGTTTAGCAAAGACTCTCCCAGTCCCAGTTATCAAGGTGCCGTTTGTTCGTCCCCTCTCCGATGCCGGTGGAGTCATGGCTCGTCGGCGTCGTCCCTCTCAAAGTCTGCGTCTCTCTCTCCTCTTTTCTTCCATCTGTTTAAGCTCTCTAGTCTCATCCGTCCCCTTGTCTGGATCGGAGAACACTGTTACTGTTTCGTTTTCCGGGGGCTCCCCGTCTATGTTCTCGGTTTCCTCTTCTGCTCACCGCTTCACGCTTACCGTTCTGTTTCTTGTTTGGCTCAAATCTGAGAGAATCAGCTCCCGTTTCACCGTCATCTTCACTGCTCTTGTTCGTTTATGGGGGATTCCCCACCATTCCTCTGTTACTGTCAGCCACAACCACCGTGACTCACCAACAAACTGCAACTCTGGTTTAACAGCCGGAAAAGCCTTAACCTTCGAGGTAGTCATGTCTAAAAACCCTAGATCTATGAAGCACTGCTCAGATCTACCGTCGTCCCCGCTAGTTATGGTGTCTGCTTGCTTGTTATCTCATCCCTTCTCTCATCAAGGAGGAGATCTGCTCCGATGAGTCTCTCCGCCGCAAATTAGATTGATTTCAAAAGACCGGAGGTCAGCACCAACACTCACCCCCTCATCTGTTCCGCTCAACCCTCGCTGTTCCTTTTCCGGCGTCCCGAGCTTATGTCTACGTCAACGGAACAGCATCGCTCAAGCCTGTGAGACAGGCCTATTTGCATGTTGATTGGGCCTGGTGAGCCATCTAAATTTCATTCAGTCTCACAGCCTAGTTTCAAAGCCCATTTGCTTATGGGGTAGGCTGGCCTACTTGGCCAGTTTGCTAAAGAATTCCGATGGGTTCATCGGATTGTTTACCGAAACCAATATGCGTACAATTTCATACCTCCTTTTCTTGAAGAGAATACTAGTTGTCTTTTTACCAGTGGGTTCACTGGGCTCGTTGTCATCTTCATCACCATACTCCTCACCCTTACCATCATCATCATCTGCCTTCTCTCGAAGAAGTGTTTCCTCTTCTGCCCATGTGCGAAGGTGTATTTCCAAGTCTATAACCGTTTTGCTTTCTTGTGGAGCGGTCCGTTCGGGGTCTGAAGAAGCAGCAGATTTCGTTTCGACGATATTATGAGGTGCGGGTTGGATATCAACGTCACTATTCAATGTGACTAAATTTCAACTTTCCGGCATTGCCGTGAATCAAGTTTTGACGCATTCAAGTTTTGTTATGAATTCGCTGTCTCCTTATCTTTTAGAGGTTTCTCTAATTCTATCATTTGTGTTGTATGGTTTTATTTTTACGTTTGTAGCTCTATGAACTCTTGTAGCCCGAGATTTTAAGTTTTTTAATGAAAGTGGTGTTAAAAAAAAAGAGACATGCCAAGTGTTTAGTATACATGCACACATCATGAATTCATGTTAACCTTTCTAGTTTTTATCGTTAGATCCGCAAGAAGACTCGTGAAATATTCTGAGAAACGGCTAGTTCCCTTCTCTTCAACACCTTTTATACTCCTTAGTGAGTAGTTTCTGTGGCACAGTCGTACTGGTTATCTGATTCTCCACCAAACTCCCAAACTCATGTTCCCACTCAAGTATCCTTTAACAACGGTTGGAAATGGAAAGTTGAAGAGGAAATAAACAGTGTATTTTTTTTGTTTGATTGGATTGTCATGTTAAAGGAGATAGTGGAGTTCATACCGTTTGTTTTCATGGTAGAGCAGCACCAAATTGAACGTCGAAGACTTTGCTACGAATTTTTGTGTAATGATTAACGGTATTAGTATTGGGGTGTCAGAAAGTATCAAATGATTATTAATCGCACACTTAATGGAAGGATTAAACCAGCATAAATTAAACATATTACACAGGAATTTTTTCGCTGAAACTAAAAGGAACACAGTTGTACCTTCTGATGTGCGGTCTCCACAAGGCTTCTCCATTGCTTTGCTTGTGTGAACCCGAGACTACATGCTCTTGTAATTTGTAGATTTGTGAAGAGTCCAAGGCTTCAAAAGAGCTTTTGGCAGATAGGATCCATTTCAATGTTGTGGTGTTCTTGTCTAGTACCCCCCGTACCAAAAATGAATTTCTGCAGCTCAATAATTATTAATGGGAAGGTTTGCAAATTCATTTGTACATTCTGGCAGCAGCTAAAATGTCATGGAAAAAGACACGGTGAAGAAGCTTGGGCTTAAGACTAAGCCGCATCACATTCTGTAATCGACATGGTTGCAACAGGGCACTGACATTTGTGTCTTGCGGCATGTGTTAGTGTATCTCTGGTTTGGGGATGCGTATAGGAATCATCCAGAAAACGCTGAGAGTGATAATCCTGCACTTTTGTGATAACATTTTCCTTTGGCTTTAAAAACTCCTGGTACCACTTTCCTGAAGATTTCAGATCTCTAAGATGTGTGATGTTCGCAAAGTCTATATACGTCAATCCAAATCTAACTGTGTAGCCATCACAGAATTCATAATTATCTCCCAGAGACCAAACAAAATATCCCTTCACTTGACAACCATTCCTGTCCATAGTTAACAAAAACAAACAATATACTTTAGAAAGATCTAAATATATCATTTTAGATATTAATTTAGCAGTTGACATATTTGTGCATCATGTTCATCAAATATACTTTAATACAAATTATATTTCATATGGATGTAAATTTGAATACTATTTTCCTTCCACATAAAACAGTATACTGAAAACTTTCAAAATCCGATATTGATTTTGTGTCACTAAGCATACATTGACACATATATAGATATTCAATTAAAAAGTATATGTAGACGCAATATATACTATAGTGTAGCCGCATGTATTAAAATTTACGGATGAGTAAGAAAAAAGATGAGAAGACTGACTCGATGGCTGATCGAACGAAACAAAGATGACTGCATATAAATTCAATTCTCTCATGATCGTTTTTGATTTCATCGGCCAACCGATTACTATCAAGACTTCGAAAGCCTACATATATAAAACATATTGTATCAAACACATAAGTCTTAAATAACTAAGAAAACTCATATTGTGAGAAAAATTTCATAACAACTTCTACTAAGTTTTTTTTTTTTTTTGAAACACGACTTTTACTAAGTATATAAAATAACTTTCAATAATTATCATGTGCTCACCGTTTTCCGTTATATAAACTTTGGGATTGCCGTAGTTTGCCTTGAAGTACTCTAATACATTTAACATTCCTCTTGGATGGTAGTAGACATCTCCAAATGGCTTCATTATATTAGTAAAAGAAAAAACTAATAATTAGCTAGCTAACTTATGATGTACGACATATGAACTTATATATAACCACGCATGAAACTTACACATCGACTTATCGGACCGTCTTCATTAATATCTGCAAAAAAAAAACTCTAGAAACCATGATGGCTCCATACACAAACGCATTCCAAATAGAATCCTAAATAAGATTAGACTTACAAGAAAGGTGAGTTTGTGAATCCGTCATGACACTTAGTCTATTAGGATTAGCAGGTGGAACAGCTTTTGCAAACTGTGTCATGTAATAATTGACTCCAATAAAATCGTATGATCCTTTCACTAGTAATGCTTCAATAGCTGTAAACCGTGAAGTCTCTCTTTCAATATTTGCTTCATGATTAATGGATAGTGTCCCTTGGTTAGCGGATCCATAAACCTGTGTATAATTTTCTTTTTTTGTAACTGACCATGTATCTAATTTGATATTTGTGTCTCTCTTTAATTAGATTGCTATATAGAAAACAACCTAAAATCTAGCGTGTGACTCAGTGGTTTTGTTGGAGTGGACGAAGAGACTCCATGTGGGTCTAGGTCAAGAAACAAGTCCCACCATCTATATATATTGATTAAATTTTACATTTTACAGACAGGTTTAAAATATTAGTTTAGGTTTCAATCAAGAACCTTTAAAAATTAGTGGAGGAACATATAACGTACCATCCGTGGAAAAACTCTTTGGCTCGTTCAACTGCTTTAAGATTTTCCTCAGAATTATTGTACGGAAGAAACCATCTTGTTATCATTGTGATTCCAATTTCCCCTCCTTGTATTAACTGTAGTTAAAATAGTATATTGTCTTAGACTCTTAGTTAGATAGAGTCATAGAGACATGTTTGAGTAACGTTCTTTTTGTACACAATTATAACAACCTGATACTTTTGTTTGTACAGATCCACGACAGTTGCATGAGAAAGTAGGACATGATGTGCAACGATATAAGGCTCAGACGCAGAATCGCCTGCATAACAATTTTGGTTAAGCCAAGCAGAACATCGTCCAGGTGCGTCTGTACCAGTTGCATAACCTCGCGTAGGAATAGTGTAAGGCTGATTTATCGTAATCCAGTTCTTGACTCTGTCACCAAATCTCTGAAAACAAATTTCCGCGTAATTTTTGAAGTCCTCGCTAGACACAATTTATAAGAGAGAAAAATAAAAGAAAAATGAACTGGTAAAAAAGAGTCAAGACTTAGTGAATATCAAGAAATAAAAGGAAGATGAGGGTACATAATCTGATGGTCCAAGAAACCTTCATATTCATCTTGCAAAGTTTGAGGAAGGTCCCAATGGAAGAGGGTGACAAATGGTTTAATGCCTGGACATTGCAACATAACCCATTTGAAAGAAGCAAAGTATATATACGGGATATTTATCAACCAACCTTAATTTATATTTGCGTCTACCTTTTGATACAAGTCCATTTATGAGATTGTTGTAGTAAGCAATTCCTTCTTCATTTACTCCTCGACTAGCCTTTCCTCCTAATCAAAATATACATACTGTATAATTTACAACGAGGCCGTTTCAATCTACAGAAGTTATTTACGACGTACTTGGTATGATTCTGGACCATGCGACTGAGAATCTGTAGGCATCGACCCCAATTTCTTTCATCACGTCTATATCTGCCTATAAGCATTATACGGGACATGTATTTTATATGCATAGTCACATATGGACGAATAATTTGAATCGATCATTGTCTAAATGGGAAAATAATTAAGCGAAAAGCCTATAACATGCAGATTAATAACTAACCTTATAATGCAAGTAAGAGCCAGCAGCGATATCTCCAGTTGATTTATCTTTTCCCTTAGCTGTTAGTCGTTTTTACACCAGGAAAATATATTAGTCTTACAAGCAATTTTAATATATACATAGAGAGAGAGAGAGAGAGAGAGAGAGAACTAAAATTTATACTGAAAATAGCAAGTTACTTGGATATCGATGAGTAAAGCCATCCCAAATATTTAAGCCTCTTCCTTGGGCACCCTCAATCTGAAATCTAACTGCTAAATCAGTCAAACCAATACATTCTCACTGTGGAATCCACTATCGATTGACACTATGATATTACTAAATACATGTGGCTTTTGTTTGCGTGTGGTTGCAAGAGAAGCAATTATGTTGTGTATTAAAGACTGAAATGAAATAAGTGCCTGATAAGCAGAAGAAGCGACACCAAAGAGGAAACTCTTGTTGAAGCTATCTCTGTTGAAACTAGCCGTGTTGTTACAATTAAACGGTGGGGACTCTCCACATGTTGTCTCAAATGTACCGTGTGAGAAATAGAGAGATGATATAATACTAAAGATTAAGAGGGGCACAAATGAACCCTGATGGATCATGTTTTCAACATTAGTTTTGTATTATTTATTTATGTGTGCTTGGGACTTGCTTTTATAGATAACAATTTGTCCAGTTTATCCAGTCTTTCGATCTTTAATCCAAACATTCTGGGAGTCTTCCTTTAGAAAATGTGATCTTGTTAAAGAACTGTTCATTCACCATAAATAGTCGATTTTTTGGTAATGATTAATTAATTAAGTAATTAATTACAGGAAGCGCAGCATTTCTACATCGTACATAACCTTGAATAAATATCAATTAGAAATCGTACGTAGATAAACAATCTTCGGCTGGAGCATGAGATCCATTTAGATGATAATGATAGTAAGAAATGATCTAAAGCCATCAACATAAGGAGGCGCCCACGTTATATAAACTCCAAGAAAAGTAATAAATGCTACATTTATTCAAAGAGGGATTACAAAAACTATTATTTATAAGCACTTAAAATAAATTGTCTCTAACTTTCTTTTTTCTTTTTGCAAAATTATATTCTATTAAAATTGTCTCTTAACTTTTTTTTTTTGAGAAATAAAATTGTCTCTAACTTGCTAGATGAAGATGATAAATATGACAGATTGAGGATATGCATGTTACTCAACAAATTTTAGAATATGCAAATTATTTTGTAGATTGCATATAGAGATGTTAAAATGGTAAAACCCACCCCATTTAATTGCGTAAATCACGCAAGCGGCCGAAGGTAAGTGATCCTCCATATAAGCATAAAGATCCGAAGGGAAAGGTGACGAAGAAATTTTTTAATGGCTAAGATTTCATGTTCCAAGCCGGGAATACATTGATAACTACGGAAAATAGTAAGATGTTACGTTTATATGGGAAGTGCAAGAATACGAAATTTACGAAAGATTTAGCCAGTGACACAGTTTGGAAGCATATAGTTAATGAAAGGTTTACACCGCATCGTTATATTTGGTTTGATCCAGGGAAGGACAGATGAAATCAATTTTCATTTGTGCCGTTGTAGAATTTCGGTAACGTAAACGAGGTTTAAGCACAGGACTTAAGATTCCGATACCATAATCACATGTACAAGTGGGAGAGATTAGTAATTTTGAATAATTCTTGTTTTTCTTTCTTCGCCAACGCATAATCCTTGTTTTGCACTTCAAGTTATGACTTATATATGCACCTAAAGTATATTGTCAGTCCATTGAGGCTGCAGTTTGCTTGCTTGATGGAGAAAGAAGACTATATAATACGTCATGTAATTATTATTTTTCATCTTTACGTTTCTCATCACTCTAATCAATCAATTAGTCTCATTCGACTTTTCCAAGTCTGACTAAATGTTTAAATTTTTTCATTTACGATTGATTTTTTATTAAGATTATAATTATGAAGTCTGATGTTACATTGACGATTTAACAATGTACTATTCTTCTTCTTCTTTTTTTTTTTTTTTGAACACACAATGGTCAATTGTAGTGGTTGAATAAAAATCCAGTAATACATTGTGATATTAAATTGTTCAATAATCCCATGCGAATTTCAAGCTTTTGTATAGAATATAATAGTGATTTTTTATTCAACCACTACAATAGACCAAGAGAGTTTACACAATTTAAAGATTATTTATGTGGACGCTAAGACGCACATAGAAACACTTAGGTGCATGCATATAAATGTATTGTTGTCGTCTTCATCAGTAACAACTCCATCAATATACTTTCTCTCAGTCTTAACTCAAACTGACAACAAATTTTCCATTAATGAAGATACGAATACTTACTCTAATCTTTCTCCTACAATGTGCTTTCAATCTTGGCCTACATTTCCACCCACTCGATCCTTTAACCCCTCAAGAAATCAACAAAACAAGCTTCATCGTCAAGAAATCTCACCTAGGCACCCTAAAAGATCTCACGTTTCACTACCTCGATCTCGAAGAACCGAACAAGACTCACGTCCTCCGGTGGCTATCGTCCAAGAAACCACCACAGCCACCACGCCGTCGCTCACTCGTGGTGGTTAGAGCCGGTGGTCAAACCCACGAGCTCATCATCGACCTAACCTCAGGCAAAATCGCATCCTCGCGCATCTACACAGGCCATGGCTTCCCTTCATTCACATTCATAGAGCTGTTCAAAGCAAGCAAGCTTCCACTAACTTACCCTTCCTTCAAGAAATCGATTCTTGATCGATCCCTAAACATCTCCGAGGTTTCTTGCATCCCTTTCACCGTTGGTTGGTACGGAGAAACCACCACGAGACGAGAGGTCAGAGCCTCGTGCTTCTACAGAGACGGGTCGGTCAATGTCTTCACAAGACCCATCGAAGGAATCACCGTAACTATAGACGTCGACTCAATGAAAGTCGTGAAATACTCCGACAGATTTATAAAGCCTGTCCCTGATAAAGAAGGTAACGACTTCCGGACCAAACACAAACCGTTCCCGTTTTCTTGCAACGTCTCCGACACAGGCTTCAAGATTCTCGGCAAGAAAATAAAATGGGCTAACTGGAAGTTCCACGTCGGGTTTACCGCTAGAGCGGGGATAACCATATCGACCGCTTCGGTCCTCGACACGAGAACCAAAAGGTTCAGAAGAGTGATGTACAGAGGACACTTGTCAGAGACTTTTGTTCCGTACATGGACCCAACGTATGACTGGTACTTCCGTACGTTCATGGACATAGGAGAGTTCGGTTTCGGGAGATCGGCGGTTAACCTGCAGCCACTCATCGACTGCCCGCAAAACGCGGCGTTTTTGGATGGGTACGTGGTGGGACCTGATGGGACAGCTCAGAGGATGAGTAATGTGATGTGTGTCTTTGAGAAGAATGGTTATGGTGCTTCTTTTAGACACACCGAGATTAATGTTCCAGGCCAAGTGGTAAACTTCTAAATCCAGCTCCTTTTTGTACTTTTTGAAAAAAAGGCTTGTTATTTGATTATTATTATTATCGTACTTTTTGCAGATAACTAGTGGTGAAGCTGATATAAGTTTAGTGGTTAGGATGGTGGCAACACTCGGAAACTATGATTACATCGTTGATTGGGAATTTAAAAAGAATGGAGCCATCAGAGTTGGGGTAATCTCTACTTAACGTATTTGTTACATTTAACAAAATTAATTTTAAATTTATTGACACTTATACTTTTAGTTTTAGATAAAATAAAAAATATAACAAGTTAAATAATTTTTAATACAATCCATTTATTTGTAATTAAGGGATGATTGATTATTTTTTAGTAACATGTTATTTTTATGTCAGGATCTGCTGTATCGTATTAAACAGTATATGGATTTAGGATTTCTGTTTAGTACTATTCGCTCAGTTTTTTTTTTAATGTCACTTTACCATTTTTTTTTTGTTATATAACAAGGGAGTATTTAGTTTTGTTAAGAATCCTTTAATTAATTACACATATAAATGAAAATATGCTACCTAGAAGGATAGAACAATAAATCACTGAGTTAAATAATATCGGAATATTTTATTTTTCATTGTTATTTTGGTAATTAGACAACCACTAACTGTTGCTCACCTAATTTTCTCCATTTTTGCTATTTAAATAAATAACTTATTATTTTAATTATAGGTGGATTTGACTGGAGTTTTGGAAGTCAAAGCAACCTCGTACACTTCGAACGAGCAGATATCAGAGAACACTTATGGGACATTAGTGGCTAAAAACACCATTGCCATTAACCACGACCATTACCTGACGTACTACTTAGATCTTGACATTGACGGTAACGGCAATTCTTTAGTGAAAGCTAAACTAAAAACGGTAAGAGTAACCGACGTTCATAACAAAACCTCTTCTCCGAGGAAGAGTTATTGGACGGTCGTGAGAGAGACGGCAAAAACGGAAGCTGACGGAAGAGTTCGGCTGGGTTCAGAGCCGGTTGAGCTGCTAATAGTTAACCCACAAAAGAAGACGAAAATAGGAAATACCGTTGGTTACCGTTTGATACCGGAACATTTACCGGTAACTTCGCTTTTAACGGACGATGATTACCCGGAGATTAGAACGTCTTACACAAAATATCCGGTTTGGGTAACGGCTTATAACCGGTCAGAGAGATGGGCGGGTGGGTTTTACAGCGATAGGAGCCGTGGAGATGACGGTTTAGCTGTATGGAGTAGCAGGTAAACGAAAACGTTTTACTTTGATTAATCAGTTGTTATAGTATATAGTTATAAGTTAGTTTTTACTAATAAACATGTCACATGTGTGGGCTTGTCTTGGTTGGGAGCAGAAACAGAGAGATAGAGAACAAAGACATAGTGATGTGGTACAATGTTGGGTTTCATCACATTCCATACCAAGAAGACTTTCCTGTAATGCCAACTCTTCACGGTGGATTTACTCTTCGACCTTCTAACTTTTTCAACAACGATCCTTTACTCGCGTAAATTCGTACTAAGAGAAACCGATTTGATTCTAAGAGCATCGTTATTGGTAGGACTAAAAAAAAGTCCTTCAAATCTCTTTTTTTTAAAAATTTTCTGATTAAAAAATGAAAAATTAAAAATCAACCAATCGCGGACCACCACATGTCGTGGAACCCGCAAACAGTGCTAAGGATGCATTGTAAATGTTTTTTAGTTAACGACTTTTTCTTCTTATCCTTCTTGGTTCTGCTGCTTTTGTGGTCCTCCCTCCCCTTAGGATTCACCTAAAGGCACCAATAACGATGCTCTAACATGTTTATGCATGATTCTTATATAACGATTTAATTTTCTGTTTTTGAGTTCTTAAAAGAAGCTGTGTGGATAAATCTGTTTATGAATGTATAACATTATGAATAAATAATTTGAAATCATTTTAATAATTCAAGTAAACTCATGTTATCGGATTAATAATTTTGAAATATTTGTTAAACTTATCCGCCAGTGATATAAGTTTTAATCAAAAGTTAGTGTAATTTAATTATATAAATTTATTTGTAATAATGGAATCTGAAAACTTTTTATGTACATAAATGATAACTCAAGCTTCCAGTTTGCAAAATCTATAGTATTTATTATTTAAAAGATGTATAATGTATTCACCTATAACCCATCGTGCTTCTAATTTGTTGTCGGATTAATGTCCTGTCCATCGCGTATACCATAATTTGATGGAATCCGGTTCAACCCCGTCCCATTATGAAAACTGGGATGAATTGGCTTATGTTTGTAACTTGAACCTCATTTTTACTGGTATAAAAATATTAACGAATCCTTAAATAAACCCTAAAGAGATTTCAAAGGCTAATATTTGATTTTCTTGAAAGATGTATTTGGTTATTTACAATCCGATTTATCAATCCGGTTTATTGTTTATACCAAAAATTTGAGTGGAAATTGGAATAGATCTGCGACAACCGGTCCCATCATGAAAACCGGAATGGGCCTTCTTCTATAGCCAGCCCATCGACGTAATCAATGCCACTAGAGGAGACTTTACGCTTGCGTCTGCTTGCTTCCGAGTCGCTTGACCCCTCCCATATCTGACTTTCTACAACAAAGTCCTCAACTCTCTCTCTAATCTCTGTCTTCCGTTGCTTTGATTCTCAACCTAAGCCCACACGTCACGTTACAAAGAAGAACCAAAAACCATCTTTTAAAAAAAAATATTCAGAAAAAGTCGTTTCTTTTTGTTTCCAAGCAATCTTATATTTTTTTTTCTCTTACTGCCCATCGTGAATCCGACCGTAACCCATGTTCAGATATCCTTCCAAACATTCGAATCTATGTTAAAAATCCTTTCTTTATCCTCCTAAGATATACTACTTTTTAGTAGTTGGTGGTGACCCAAACAGAGACTCATACGCAAAGAAATGATGGGATCCGCCGCTGTAGCCAGCTCTTCTTCTTCTGATGTTTCCATCTCAGGCAAGTTTCTCTTTTTTTATGTCTTTGGAGATCCATGATTTGAAACGATTTTGGATGAGATAAAGGCTTACACTTTTGTTTGAGATACGGAGGAGATTGTAGATTTTTCAGATGATTCCTCAGCTGAAATAGGAAAAACCCACATGGACATTGTTGGGATTTACAAATAATAATCTATGTTTAAAACTTTGTAGCTCTGCGTGAGAAGCATGAGAAGGAATTGGAGAAACTAACACTGACCTCACAGCCTTTGAATACGTTGAGGTTGTTTGTTGAGGCTACTGTTCTGTACGTCAAACGATCTGTATTGTATATGCTTGCTCATGGAGGTTGGTTCATGCTTCTGACCACTTTGTTTGTGGCATTTGGAGTTTTTCTTGTTACTGTTGATGGACCTCATGGAAAGGTAAGCACTTTGCTACATCTTCCATTCATATAATAGACTTTCCAGGATTGTAGTGAAAGAGGATGTTCCAATAGTTTTGTGTAATTTGTTGTTACAGCATGTTGAAGAAGTATTAGAGTATGTCCGATACAGCTTATGGTGGATAGCACTTGGCGTCGCTTCTTCTATTGGTCTTGGTTAGTCTCACACAAAACTGTTTGTCATATCAAAAAAGTAGTAATCTTTTGGCATTTAACATTGTTCTCTTCTATAGGATCTGGTCTCCACACTTTTGTTCTCTATTTGGGTCCGCACGTTGCATTGTTCACTCTTAAAGCAACTCAATGTGGCCGTGTTGATCTGAAATCTGCACCTTATGATACCATTCAGTTTAAACGAGTCCCCTCGTGGCTCGAGAAGTCTTGTTCAGAATTTGGTCCTCCTCTAATGATATCAGCTGCTGGATCTCGTGTTCCCCTCACCAGCATATTGCCACAAGTCCAGTTGGAGGCGATTCTGTGGGGTATTGGGACAGCTCTTGGGGAGCTTCCTCCTTATTTCATCTCAAGGGCAGGTATGTATATTTCTTTTCTCTATATCTATTTAGCTTTCTACATTATTCTCCAGAGCATAGATTCTGATTGTTCATTATGTTTTGGCTCTCTATCGTTTTTTTCAGCTAGTCTTTCTGGGGGCACAGTGGATGAAATGGAAGAGTTAGAAGCTTCGTCATCTGAAGATAGTGGATTTATGGCAGCTAACCTGAACCGGGTTAAGCGCTGGCTGTTAACACATTCGCAGCACTTGAATTTCCTTACCGTCTTGGTTCTTGCTTCGGTTAGTATTATGCATCCTACAACTTTCTTCTTTTCCTTCTGTATTAGCTAAACTGCCTTCAGTGAGCAATACTTTAAACTAGTGTTTTACTATCTACACACTGCTTCTGTTTTTGAGTGCAGGTTCCAAATCCTCTGTTTGACCTGGCTGGAATAATGTGTGGACAGTTTGGAATTCCGTTTTGGGAATTTTTTCTGGCGACTTTGATCGGAAAGGCGATCATCAAAACTCACATACAGGTGTGGGGAACTTATATCTCATCATAGATTTGATATTTACTCTTTAGGCATGTTCTGACACCTAATTGGTTTTTCTAACTTTGTTGCTTATGATAGACAATTTTTATCATCTGTGTCTGTAATAACCAACTGCTGGGTTGGATGGAGAACGAGATGATCTGGATACTAAGTCATGTCCCTGGTTTGGCTGATGTATTGCCTGGACTCATAGACAAACTCCACGCCATGAAAGAAAAGTATATTGATGTGTCACCTCCTGTTCCATCTCATATCAAGGTAACTCAACAACACAACCTTTTCGTGGTCTTGACAAAACTGTTTACAAAAATTTTTGTTGAGTTTGGTTTGCTTATGTTGGTGGGTAAGGTGAAAAAATGGGATTTTTCGTTTGCATCAATGTGGAATGGAATAGTGTGGCTCATGCTCCTCAACTTCTTCGTCAAGATTGTGACAGCAACTGCACAGAGACACTTGAAGAAGAAGCAAGAGAAAGAAGTAGCTGCTTTGGCTCATTCTGATTGATAAAAGTATCATTTAAGCCAAACGTCACCATCTGTTCTTTCTTACGCTCCAACATTAAAACAGCCATTGTCCAAATTTAGAAGAAGGGTAAAGGAAAAAGCAGCTTTTCTTCTCATGTTGACACATTGTTCTCGTGGGATTTGTACTGTATAGAAGAAAAAAGGATGTGTTTAGGAGAGTTGGAATTGGGATTGTGGAGATTGCAGTGGATGCTTATTTTAATCCTGCGTTTCTGCAGAGAAGGTTTTGTGGGAAGACCTCAGAAAACAAAAACAAAAAAAGAAGCTTATTGTTGCTGTTACTCTGCTTATTTAAATTAAACTAGTGTTAAGCTATTATGAGCCTAATCCATGACAACTTTCCTTGTTTTTCTTTTCTTTCACCAATGCAAGTTTTTTCTTAACAAGAACATAAAGAACAGAGTAATCCCAAACAGGGACGCAAGGAAATTTAAGAATATCAGCAGAGCACATATATGAACTCAGTTCCAAACTTGACGAAAGGTTAAGCTGCATAAGTCAAGCTTACAGTACAGGATGTAACAACAAAGCTTCTGAAGCAGACTCAGAAATATAGCGTATGTTCATGCTACTTTGTCACCGTTCTTGGAAAGCTTGCTGAGCAATTTGATTACTTTATCTCCTCAGTCTCCATCGTAGCACCACCCTTTTTCAGCCACAAGCAAACATACACACGTTACACGTAGCGCAGACAGAGAAGAAGTATGAGAACATGAAGCTACATGATGATGGTCTGCTCCCAACACAAGGGAGAGCAGGCGAATGTGGATGAAAAGCTGCAACAGCCAACTACTTTGGATGCAGTTAAGAAAGCAGGAACACAGGTACATGAAAAATCTTCTCCTTTAATTTTTGGATGGCCGGATAGCATCAGGGTCAGTGGGTGAAACTTGTTCTGATGATGGATCTCTAGAGTAGATTCTTCATGTTTCACGGGCACTTGAAGCCCAAAGAGTCCTCAGTGTCTTTCCACTTCAAATTTCCAGAGGTCAGCATCGTTGAACCTTTTAATATGTTTGAACATATGTATCCTATGTTCGAAAACTCCTAGGCGTTACACATACATTCAGGTCGGGCCTAACGCCGAAAGAAAAAATCGATGATTTTATGGGGATTAGTATGTTTTAACAAAGTATGTATCTAGTAATCAAACATTGATCTCAACCTCTAATTTCTGTAAAATCTCATATAAAAATAAAACTTCGATATTTATATCATACAAATTAACTTTTTTTAATAAGATATAAAATTAATATAGTTTGTACCATATAACAAACCCCAATCAACTAAAAACTATATAAAACTAAAAAAAACAAATTCTTTGAACAAAATTGTTTTTAATTTCTTTGCTGTCTTTTACTTCTTGACAAAAATATTTTTCATTTAATTGTTAAATTTTCTTTTTTTTTAACGTGCATAGTGTTTCATTAGGTGTTAATATTTTTTTTATTTAAACTTTTAAATTTTTTTATAATACCTAATTCTACAAGTCTATTAGTTTAAAAAAATTTCAAACTCCTATATTTTCAAAGCTGGCCATGATTGTCTCCAAATAAAAAAAATAAAATAAAAACCCTATTTGCATAAGTCAATAATAGCATACTTCGTAGCCGACCAAGAGAGTAAAAAAGAGTACATTGGGAAATTGTAATGATTGATGCGAGTACAAAGTGTCATGTTAGGTAGGTAAAAGTACATTTAGATTTAATCAACAAGTCTAAACAAAATTCTAGAGAAAAAATATAGATCAATCATGAAGACCTCAGGTCCCACCCGGCTTGGTTCTCTGTCCTTTTCTTGTATTAAAGGAAGATAAAAAGTGAAAAAGAGACAGCTAAAGCGCACGTGGCATGTGAGCAATTGCAAAACTTGAAAAAGACACATGATTCACGTGGCTTAACTCCTACCACTTCCTTTAACCATGTGTGCGATCGAAACTACGAATTATCATCAGCTCCAGAGTGTCCCACCAACATACACTTGTCCCACAAGAGACATCTCTAGGTTTTGTGCTTAGAGGATGAGCTTACGCTTTTGTACGCTATATAACTACAAAGGTTTGCGTAAGCGTAAAACATTTCAAAGTTTCCAACTTAGCCTCTATCCAAATACATACGACGTACAGGTACCAACCAGAGTTTGGAGACATGGTTCATTGGTTCAACAGAAACAACATTTTAGAAAAAAGACTGCGCGTTCCTTACTACTATTACACAATGCACATACTTCAACACAGACGCACAAGATGCTAAGACAACAAAAGGCCTCGTAGCTCCCGCACACATCAAACCATCAGATTTATCATCTTCTTGCCTCCATCACCGCTCATCATCAGTCTGTACAGAGTCACAAACACTAGTCTCCTTCCAACCCTAATGAACCCTACACGGCTACACATAGGAGTCTCCATTACCAGAGCACCAAAAATACAGCTCTCCAGGATTTCACTTGTGTTTTAACAACTCCCACTTCAATGTTTCTTTCCCCATGCTTTCATACCCAACCATAGGAAGTTTAAAGAGATCTAAAAAAGAAACAACATTTATCACCCTGAACCCTGTGAAAGATTCATACAGCCCCGCCCATGTTCTCACAGTTTCTTTCCTACATATGGTTAAAGTTAAGCCCTGACTGACTCAGAGTTAACCTGGCCACCACCCCTTGCACCCGTTTTCAACTCGCTCACAGGTGGTGATGAAGAAGCTTTACGACCAAAGTTTAGTAAAAAGTTCCGCTGCTCTTCATTCGTATGACGCAGGCTCGCACGTAAAAGCTCAGCAGGCATCTCCCTCTTTATAGCCACCTCCAGCACATCAGCTGCTGCACTGTCCTGCTGCTTCTGACCATGTATCGTCTCATACTTGCTCCTGCAATACTTCGTTAGAAGCGCGAAGAACTCATCGAAAGAGGCTCTCCACAGTCCATCACTCGAGTTTTTCACAACCTCAGCAGCTCTCTCGAGAAGAGACACCAACACAACCGACGCTCCATCCCCAGAAGGGCTCCCGATCGGACGAAGAGGCGGCTGCTCCGAAGAACAGACAACAGCCGCAAGGCAAGCGCTCAGCGCTCGGAGATCCATTGCTTGGACACAAACCGTAACCGCTTCAGCAAGGTTAGCTACCGTCTCTGCAGCAACGCTATCCGAAGGTAGGCCACCGAATAAAAACCTGAGGTGGCGAAACACAGCCATGCAGACCACCCGAGCGATCTCGGTACCGGGGACGAGAAGCTGTATGTACTTTGTGAGAAGCTTCTTCCCCTTGGGAAGTGTCGCTATGCGTAGAAAGACGATGTCGTCCTTTGCGGTCAAGCCGGTTCTGCTGAAGGGATCAACGAGCTGGAGAGAAGTAGCTAAGCCTTCTAGGAGGAGCTGACGCTTTCTCACGAGCTGAGAGCCACCGTCTTGTGGACGGTTGAACTGGAGAGTCCTGTCAACGTCGACTATATCTATAAGAACTCCAAAAGCATCTTCGATCGTGACTCTAGCTGCAACAAGAGGCTCCTGCTCCAGATGCTTACGATGAGGAGGAGGAGAGTCAACAACCTCTAGAAGCGCGCGTGGCCTGGAGACGTGAGGAAGAGTGATCTTTCCAAGAGCGTCCACGTGGACTTGCGGTTGCTGATCTGAGTTACTGCTATTACGGGACCGAGAGTGGTGTTGTTCCTTCAGATGAGAAGGACAGAAGAGAGTCTTTGCAGTGGACTTTTTGGCGAGCCGAGCTTGGTGGTAATAATCGTTGACGTAAGGGTCGCTGCTGTGCGAGTTGGAGTGCTGCATCTTGAGGATACTCTCGATCTCCTCTGAAGTCATGTGCTTCGATCTGAACTGAAGTCCGGTTGTTTCGCTTTTCTGGCTGGACAGAGATGCCTGTTGGGAGAGGCTTCCACTTCTGTTCTTTCGACTTCTGTGAGAGGGCTTGTGTTTGTGTTCCCTTGCTTCAGCTTGACGCGACGGGGAAGGGCAGGAGCTGTAAAGCTGGGATTGTAATGCGGCGAGATGCGCTAGAGATGATTGTCTCTGCTGAAGCGAGATCAGCTGTTGCGATGTAAAACCATTATTCCGAGGAGGAAGCTGCATCTGCTGCTGCTGTTGCTGTTGCTGCACTAGACTGTGTAACAGTCCGGAGCGATCACCGTGCAGAAGAAGGCCAGGGTCAGTAACCCAGTGAGGAGGTTGCACCGTGTTACCAAGAGTAGGACCGCATGAGGCGTACCTTGCCAAGTTACTATTGTAGTGTGGCGGTCCGTGTGACAATCCGGAAAGATGGAAAGCAGAGTTTGACAGAGAAGAGGTGTTTGGTGCAGGGAGGTTCAGCTGGCTACTACCGGGAAGAGAAGGAGCACGGTGAATGTGGCTCGGTGAAGATTGTTGAGTTCTGTTGCCAGGCAAAAGAAAAGAGGACTCCGGTACAATAATCGGTTCGCTACTGTAATGCTGCAGCTGTGCTTGCTGCTGAGGATATGAGGATGTTCTGTGCAAAGAGTTTGAGTTAGGTGAGGAATGTGGCTGTGAAGACCAGCTAGGTTCATGTGCTTGTTCTTCAACCGTGTGCTGGTCCAACCAGCTTGTGAACTCATTATCCTGTGTCCAATCCGTTGCAGAAGAACCTGGAGATGAACACTAATGTTAGAAAAAATAATATCTTAAAACAGATATGTCACATTTCGAATTACGATTCATTGAATCTGCAGGTTTCTTGTAGACTTGTAATTGCAATGTAATAAGGACAAAAAGACAGAAGAACAAGAAGCAAACCGAGTTAGGTAATAAACTCACTTTCCCTTGAAAAAGAACCTGATCCTCTGTCACCAATTACTCCAGGGTGTTTGGGCCCGGAAACAACTCTGTTTAGCTGCCAAACATCAAAACCAAAAGTATAGAACAAAGTAAGAACAAGCTACAATGATATCTTTTTAGGAATATATAACCAACCAACTTTTAGTTTTCTTGTCACTATTAACGTCATGATTGTAAACAAAGACCAAAAAAAGCTAACCTTAGCAAAAGTTGTGGCAAGATCATCCATTTCAGACAATGATCCCAAACCTGCACCCTGAGACCACAAGAAAGAGATGATTTTAACACAATTATTTCATCTATAAAAAAGCAGTTAAACTCTCATACAATATCAAAAGATGTAAATCCAAAAATTACCTCTCTTTTATCAAACAAATGATACCCATCACCATCATCAGCATGCCCGGGAACAGAAGCGGCATCATCATCAAGACCTCCCAATTCGACTTCTTCAAGACTTTGACCAAAGAACTCATATTGAGATGCGTCAAAGAGTGTGCTGTTATTATTACCTGCACAAGACAACAAGAGATCCGGTTTCATTAGACACACGAGCTAATTAGTATCAAAGCTCTGTAAAAAAACAGAGCATATTAAAGCATAAATCCTCTGTTTTATTTATTCCAAATTTGACACAGAGAAAATATGTTAAATTTCCTCAACTCATAAGCATTGAAGAAAGGACAAAACATAGAAACTGAATCAGAAAACAGACACGTGTTCTCGATCTGACTGATAGCAGAAAGAGGGAGAAAGAAAAAGGAACTCACTAGATGAAGCTCGAGCTAAGTTGTAGTAAAGATCTCTAGAATCAGATCTCTCCATGATCAACAACACAAGAAAACAAAAAAGCTTTACAAATCAGACGAAAGACCGCTAAACAAAACCAGCGAATCTCTTCTAACCAGTTATAGCTCTAGAGTTGAGTCCTGCTTGTCAAACAAAACAAGATGACAGCTAAACAAAAGAAAAGAAAAGTGGAAATCGGTTCAGATTTCTAGAGTTCCAGATTTTCCGGGGAAACTGAAGAAAGAAGAAAAGAGTTTCATCGGAAAGTCGGAGGAAGCATCTCTCCCTGGAGAAGAAGAAGAAGAAGAAAAGAGGTTAAAGAAGAGAGAGAGGAAATGATGAGTGTTTTATATTTGTTCTGTGCGTAACATTGACACATGACCTTGCCCGAATAAATCCTTTCTTCTTTTTAATAAAACAGTTTTTTTTCTTTGATAAATTAAAACTAAAAATAGCGAAATATTTTATGTTTTGTATTCCTTTTTAATTCCCCTTTGGCTTTTGGTTATATTAAATAAAATTCACAACATTGTTTTTTTTTTTGTCAAACTAAAATTCTCTGTTGTTGACAAAAATCAAAAGTGAAATATTCTACTTTCCGATTTTCTTTCTTCAATTTCCATCAGCACTATAGTCATGTATCATTATGGAAACGATAATAAATTTATTGATTATGAAAAGCTATCATATTCATATCTATCTACTTGTCACTTTCCATATATACTTACAAGCTAAGTGGATGTGTTCGTGTTTGTTTATCCTTTCATGTAACTGTTTTGGATAACTTTGAATTTTTGTTTTTGGTAATTTATAGGTACATAACACAACCACTAACTATGTAGTTTACGACCTTTTTATATTTGATTACAGTAATATTTTTCCCACTTAACTTTATGTCATGCCTTTGTTGGAACTCAACCATTAAAAATTTCAGATGCATAGAGATGAACAATAAATTAATTAACCAGAATTTAAAATAAATAACTGCAGTGGCAAAATATATGGTCCATGTGAATGGATTTCATTCGGTCGGTTCAGTTTGATCTCATATGGCCATAAATATTGGAAACGTATATATTACCGCGGACACGATATACTCGGTCTCGGCCACGTGAAGTTTTAAATTGTCATATTAGAATTTCTAAATCTGAATTAGATTCAGAGTCCATAAGTATACGCTTATAGTTTTGTAGTAACTACAAAGTCAAACATGCAACTTAAAATTATAGACCTACATACGTGTTTAAGCATAACTATAAACAATGATATCTACAAGTACAATAAGAGTTTTCAATCTGATGTTTCACGAAAAATACTCCATACTTAATTCCATAAGAGTTTTGAAAGATCTGGAGTTGCCACCCGCACGCTTACACCTGGCCGAATTATTCTGAATGAACATGGGTCAAGTATAAACGGAATTAAGTTAAAAGAAAATATAGGAGTAAATGTGAATGGATCTATATTCACAAAAACATTAAAAGAAAATTTTGAGCCAGATTTCTCATGATACGTGGGTTTATATGCAACCACGTATATGTGGTAACAAGTTAGTCTTATGGAACCGGACGTAGTGCAAGCGTTGGTACTATTGTATTCATAATTCGAAACCTGGTGGAAGTGGAAAAGTGCCTTTATGTCATTAGTAGTATCATCAAGGACTGGATTTAGACCATGTGAAAGACTAAGATCCAAACTCCTCTTATTTAACAAAAAAGATAGTTAATCATAGACTAACCAACACATGTTATTGAGCCAAATTCCAAATATAATGTCTCTTTTCACCAAATATAATGTCTCTAAATTAAGTTTGGAATGCCAAATCCAGGATGATCATGCTATTGAATATCATTAGGCTCATTGGGGGGAAAGATTTAATCAATCTTAAACTACTTTTTGGATGTGTGGAAGACGAGACTACAACTTTACACTTAGTTGTAATATTGTTAATAGAAATAATTATTAGCAAATGTTGTCAATGATGTACTCTCGTTCCTTAATTGAAATCAATTCAAGAACATCAAGGTGGTGACAATTCCGTCGTTGTTGAGACAATAAAAGCATTAGAAACAAAACGAAAGGACCGTGTTATATGGGTTTAACATCAAAATACAGCCCAATGGGCCTAATAACGAAAAGCCAGGCTTTTCTACTGAGCTAGGGTTTTGTTTTCATTCTCATTGAACTATTAAACCTAACATTTTCATTGAATCCGCCACTTAGGGTTTTCAGCGGCGACAACGAAGACGAAGGAGAGAGGAGATCTAGAACAAGCGAAGAAACAATGGTGAAGTTCTTGAAGCAGAACAAGGCAGTGATCCTCCTCCAGGGCCGATACGCCGGGAAGAAGGCCGTGATCATCCGTTCCTTCGACGACGGAAACCGCGAGCGTCCTTACGGACACTGCCTCGTCGCGGGGCTCAAGAAGTACCCGAGCAAGGTCATCCGCAAGGACTCGGCCAAGAAGACGGCGAAGAAGTCAAGGGTCAAGTGTTTCATCAAGGTCGTCAACTACCAGCATCTGATGCCTACGCGTTACACCCTCGACGTGGATCTCAAGGAAGTCGCGACCCTCGAGGCTCTTTCTTCCAAGGACAAGAAGGTCGCTGCTCTCAAGGAGGCCAAGGCTAAGCTCGAGGAGCGTTTCAAGACCGGGAAGAACAGGTGGTTCTTTACCAAGCTCAGGTTCTGAAGGAACGTTTTGAGCCTTTTGTTGTTGCATTTCTATATTAAAACAGCTTATTACTAGTTTCGGGTTCATAGAACAATGTGGATCCTGTTTTGGCTTGTGGAAGACGTTTTCTCGAAGTTTCTATTCTTGGTTCTGATTCTCTATTACATTTTGATTTAAGCTCTTTGCTTCTACTGAATGATTTGCTTAGGTTTTTAAATGGTTTGAGTTTTACATCGTTGGTTGGCTTTATTAGATTTCAGACATCCATCTTAGTTATCTTTGTTTGAAAATGATCGGTTTTGCTTTCTTGAACAACAGTCATTTAATCATGATCTTGAAACAGAACACCAATCACTAACGTTTCTGAATAAATTCTTGTTCATTTGATATTGTCCGTACTAGAACCTGTAAAATGTATTTCATTCTGACTGTATTGTTACCTATGCATAGCTCGTTTGATATAATATTATAATTAGAGGCATAATCACAATTGTATCCCGTTTAAGTAGCTTTGATCCAAAACTCGCGGCTGGAAAATGACCAGTTTTGCTTTCTTGAACAAAAGTCTCTCAATCATGAATCTTGTAGCAGAACATTATCAATCACTAAGGTTTCTGATAGAGTTCATGAATTCTTGTTCATTTGATATTGTTATACACAATAGAACCCGCAAATGTATTCCATTCGTTAAGAGTTAACGTTACATATACAGTGTATAATTGGAGGCACTAACACAAAAGTTTCTTATTTAATTGCATTGCAAAATGAAGTCTCCACTCCACTACAAAATAACAAAATTGAGTTAGTGGTTGTCTTTTGGATTCAAAACGGTTACGTAGACTCTGTTATCACTTTGGAACCAACAAATCCACGGCTAGGTAATAGCTTCCAACGATAAAGGTCGATGCAACAGAGCTTCTTGCCATCCTAACCCCAATTCCCCGGGACAAGAGATTTCTGTCTGTAGGATGGATTCCTGTCCATCTCTCTAATCTCTTTCCCGGTTTATTCCATTTCAGAAACTTCCTCTCTTTTGCTATGTACTGTAACTCAAAAAGAACCAAACATAAAGAAATCAGAAACGTAACTTTTTGGTAAGATTGAAGTAAAAGTCATGGATGGATTGTTCTTTTGTATACCTTTGGTAATATTATACACTGTGCACGTGTTCTAGCTGTGTCAAAGCTATGAGATGCTGCAGCTGCAACGGCACCAGAGAACCCAGCGGCAATGCTAATAGCTACTGGAGATAAAGGTCCAACGTCTTCTTCAGAGCTGAAATTCAACAAGTTTAGCAGAATCTTTAGACCATCACTACATTTGTGATCAAACTAAGTGGACAGAGAGTTTTTTCGAACCTGGGCGGAGGATTCATTCCGACAGCTTTCCAACCGATCATTGCCTCGTGAAGAAACTGCCATGTACCAAAGAACACTCCTCCGTAAATACAATCTCTAACAAGACCAGAACGAAGATTTCTCCATAACGCTCTCCACCCTTCAAGTGATGCAACATCGATCGGTCTCTTAACATCCATGGCTGATGGTGGATTCCCTGTTCCAGTCATCATCCATGGGTACTCTTGCAAAGCGGCTGTCATGTTTGGGTGTTTATGGTTCAATACGGACAAGAGACTGACTGTTTGTGTCAATGATTTTACATCGAGAGTGTATCTTCTTAGCAGTTTGCTGATCATTGGTGAAACTACCGGTGCGGTTTCAGCAGCAGCGGTAGCATTTGGAGCCCGTGAAGCAGCAGTTACTTGTTGTCGGACTTTGATTAGCTCAAAGGGAGAAGTCATCACTGTTTCTGCTGCACCTCCCACCATCCCAGCTAGAGCAGCTTCACTGACTTGCACATAGTTATCATGTCGACCATCTGTGGAACAAAAGGAGTTCATATTAGAAAGACTCTTTTATATTCTTCAAGAAAACGGTTGCGTTAAAGCAAAATAGGTTAAACTCAACTACAAAGGGCATGCCTCGTCCAAAGAATGAAAGGAACCAATTTCGAATGTAAAAGGCATGAATGGATTTGAATACTGCTATATACTCTTAACCATAATCTATGGACAATGGCAATAAGGTGCAAATCAACTAATGTTCTTGGGTCAAGTGAGAAGAGCTAACCATAATCTGCGTAATACCTTTGTAGAAAGCTGTGAGAATCTCATAGACACCGAAACTCGCACCAACACCTGAAATTCTTCCTAGAGTTAACCATCCAAGACCACAGTACAAACCTGCACTCGTGTTCAATAAGTTTTGCCTGAAGCAAACATACGAAAGAGTAGTTTTTTTTTTTTTGTGAAACCTGAATAGCCAGAGAAGCGGAAAACTCTGTTGACGACTTGAGATGGGCTTAGTTTCTTACTGGGTCCTGAACCAACCTGCATTTCAATTGCGGTAATCAATCAATACCTCCAATTCGATTAAAGAAGAAGAAGAAGAAAGGGACCTGGATGATGGTTTTGATGGTATCTAGAGGGTAAGCTAGAGCAGTTCCTAGCGAGACAGAGGCCGATGCTGCTATAGCATGAGTCGCAAACTGATGATTCTCAATAAGCTTTTCCATTTCAAGGGTGGTGGCAATTACGATGCTGGAGAAGATACGGTCGTCGTCGTCGTCTTCGTCGTCTAAGTGTTCGACGAAATGCCTCAACGAAAGCAAAATAAATGTCTGTTATTCAAATAATTTCAAAATTCTATTTAGCAAAAAAAAAATTCTGTTGCTTCTTTCAGACAAGAAGACGTTTCTCTTACCTAAGTTTTATTTGAGATTTAAGCAAACAAAAAACTCATCCTGCTTCAACCCAACCTGAACACTGTTCTACGTTGGAGAAGCAACAAGATCAGAGACAGACAACGAAGAGAACGAGGTTCCGTTCCGTTCTGTTCTGTTCTGTTCCAAGTCGGAGAAGAAGACAAACGATGTCGTTTAACAAGACAAAAAATACCCTAAAAGTAAACGACGGCGTTTTAGTAATTTAGGAATTAATAGAAGAAAATAAAAACGGAAAACAAACTTTAGCAAAAATAAAAGAGTTTGGTAGATTTATAAGGACATCGTCTCATCATAAACCAGAAAAGCTGCCAAACCTATTTTTTCCCTTTCGAACCCTAAAAGGGCCGGCTCTAATTTCCCCAGGCATTTGCTTATCCTCCTCCGATTCTCTCCGGTATCGTCATCTCCGCCTGATTCCACCTTCCTTTTCCCCAGAACCGAAGCAATTGTACCGGAATCTCCCCTCTCTTTTTTTTTTCCCGAAACCGATTCTCCCGTAACCGGCCCACAACCTGCAAACCAGAAAAAAGGTTCGTTTCGTTCCTTCCTTCTTACATTGGTTTATGTCTTAATCGAAATTATGTTACCTGGCCTGTGTTGTTGCATGGGGTTTTAGAATTCGTCTTTTGATTCTTAATCTATCGTTTGAGATTCGTGAAAATTTCAAATCTTTATTATCCTCGTTACGTTTTTATCTCCGAAAGATTTAATCTTTGTTGGCGAATTCAGACTCGGTTATCTCGATTACAAGCTGGAATCAACAATTGTCGTTCCTGAGTTGTTGTATCTTCATTACCCATTAACAAAGTCTCTGCCTTTTTTTCTTTCTTTTTCCCAGGTAAGATGGAGCCAGAGCTGGAACCTGTAGCTCTTACACCCCAGAAGCAAGACAACGCGTGGAAGCACTGCGAAATCTACAAGTACGGCGACCGGCTTCAGATGAGGTGTCTCTACTGTCGCAAAATGTTCAAAGGCGGCGGTATCACTAGGGTCAAGGAGCATCTCGCTGGTATCAAGGGACAAGGCGTGATCTGCGACCAAGTTCCGGAAGATGTCAGGCTCTTCTTGCAGCAGTGCATCGAGGGAACCGTGAGGCGTCAGAGGAAGAGACGCCATTCGGGTTCGGCTGAGCCTCTGCCTCTGCCTGCACCGGCTTTACCTCCTTGTGAAGCTGAGCCGATGATGATGGTGGTTCAGTCTGATGCCAACAACGGGTTTACATCGCCGGGGAGTACTGATGTTGTTGTGCAAAACGAGGGAGGGACGGGTGGTGGGAGAACGAAGCAGAGGCCTTACAGGAGGAAGAAGACTGCTGCTTTTGAGAATGGTAGTGCGAGCAACAGCAATGGGCTGATTGGTGCAGACATGGACAATAATTTGGTCCCCGTGGCGATTAGTAGCGTGAAGAACATTCTGCCCGCAGCTTCTAGAGATAGGGAGAACGCGGTTCATATGGCGGTTGGGCGGTTTCTGTTTGGTATCGGAGCTGATTTTGATGCGGTGAGCTCTACTAATCTCCAACCGATGATCGATGCCATTGCCTCTGGAGGATATGGGGTGTCTGCACCAACGCACGAGGACCTTCGAGGTTGGGTACTGAAGAGTTGTGTAGAGGAAACGATGAATGAAGTTGAAGAGTGCAAAGCGATGTGGAAGAGGACAGGCTGTTCCGTTTTGGTCGAGGAGTTGAGCACTGATAAGGACCTTAAAGTCCTTAACTTTTTGGTGTATTGTCCTGAAAAGATAGTCTTTTTGAAATCAGTGGACGCGTCTGAGATATTATCTTGTGCTGATAAGTTGTTTGAGGTGCTTAGGGAAGTGGTTGAACAAGTTGGCAGCACACATGTTGTTCAAGTGATTACAAAGTCAGAAGATCACTACGCTGCTGCTGGGAAAAAGTTGATGAGCGAGTATGGATCTCTCTATTGGGTTCCTTGCGCTGCACACTGCTTAGATAACATGCTCGAGGAGTTCGGGAAGATTGGGTGGATAAGCGAAACTATCGAACGTGTTCGAGCCATCACGAGATTCATTTACAACCGTAGTGATGTTTTGAATATTATGTGGAAGTTTACTTGTGGCAATGATATACTGCAGCCGTTGTTTAGCACTGCCGCCACTGGTTTTGCTACGTTGGGTAGAATAGGTGAGCTCAAGTCCAATCTTCAGGCTATGGTTACTTCACCAGAGTGGAATGAATGTGTGTGTTTGAAAGAATCAAGCGGATTGGCTATGACTGCTACCATCGATGATGAAGCCTTTTGGAAGGCAATAGCTTTGGTGAACGAGTTGACGGGTCCTCTTTTGCGGGTTTTGAAGATAGCTTGTTCTGAGAAGAGGCCTGCGATGGGGTACGTCTATGCAGCACTGTACCGAGCAAAGGAAGCGATCAAGAGAGATCTGGTTAACAAGGAGGATTACATGGTGTACTGGAGAATTATAGATCAATGGTGGGAGCAACAACGTCATGTTCATTTGTATGGTGCTGGTTTCTTTCTCAACCCGAAGTTCTTCTACAGCGCCAGTGAAGAGATGCGTGGTGAGGTCTCTCAGTTTCTGATCGACTGCATCGAGAATTTGGTTCCTGATATCAACATTCAAGATAAGATCAGCAAGGAGCTAAACTCTTACAAGAATGCTGTTGGAGTTTTTGGAAGGAACTTGGCAATCAGAGCTAGGGACACAATGCTTCCTGGTACAGTCTAATCTTTACTTCTTGTGTTCTCTCTTTCCCTCTTGTTACTTCTGTCACGTGACTCTTTTTGACATGGTTTTGGTCTCTTCAGCTGAGTGGTGGTCTACCTATGGAGAAAGCTGCTTGAACCTCTCACGCTTTGCAATACGCATTCTCAGTCAGACGTGCAGCTCATCAGTTGGATGCAGGAGAAACCTGATACCGGTTGAACAAATATACCAATCAAAGAACTCCATTGAGCAAAAGAGGCTCAGCGATCTTGTGTTTGTTCAGTACAACTTGCGCCTCAAACAACTGTAAGTCATTTAATCTTTTCCCTTTGCCAGCCAAAGCATTTGTTTCCATGGAGTTGAAAAGAACAAAATTAAGTAATTAACTGTTAATGTCTCTTGTAGGGATTCTGAAGGAGGAGATGACACATTAGACCCGTTATCACAGAGCAGGATGGATGTTCTTAAAGAATGGGTTTCTAGAGACCAATCTTGTGAGGAAGAAAATGGAAGCTCGGACTGGAAGTCACTCGAGTCTGTCAAGAGAACACTTGTACCAATGATCGATGAAACAGATAACTTGGGGTCAGGTAGAAAAGATTATCCTCACACGATCTGATTTTGTTTTTTTTTTTCTTTAAAGAGTTGCGAGATGTTGAAATATAAGAATGGTGTGTACAGGTTTCGATGATCCAGAGATATTCAAGGTAGAAAAAGAAGTGAGCGATGAAGGCTACTATACAAACACATCAGAGAAGGCATTCACGTGACCTCTCTTAAGATTTACTTCTAGAGTTTTACCCGGGCATGTCTTTATTTTACTATAAAGATTAAACATTAGATGTAAAATAATGTGTGTTTTATGTTTCTATTTTATTAAAATGATGATCATTTTACTTTGTTTTGTATTTTAGTTTTATTTAAAGTGATTTTTAGTTTCTAAACAAATTCTTGTTTTGGAATTGTATAGTGTTAGTTAAAAGACCAATTTTTTGGTTGGGTTTGCTGGAAATATTTGAATATTGACAAACTAATTTAGAGTGGAGAGGTTTTTCTCTCTCTAGAGAAGAGAGAGACGTCCCAAAAAATAAATAAAGTTGTTAAGAAAATAAAAAATAAAAATCAAAAAGACAGGGTTAACTTTCTTTTTTATTATTTTTGAACTAAAGGGTTAACTATTTAAAACCCTTTAGCCGTCTCTTGAACCCTTCCATGAACCTTCCACTGTACTATAATCTACCAATCCTCGTCGCCCCTGGGTAAGTTCTTCACTCATTATCCCGGTGATGAATTCCACACGGCGGAACTATAATTAATTGCATCTCTCCCTCGATTTCAGATAACTAACAAGCTAAATAGCGATGGTACTCGATCACGGAGACCTAGAGTATGTTTCTTCATCGTTCTCTTCATCGATTACAGATTGATGTTCAAATGTTACTTACTCTCTTACAGCTTGATGAACGATGACAACTTCGTCGACAAGGAGAAACTTACTGCTCCTATCAAGTCTACAGCAGATAAGTTTCAGCTCGTCCCTGAGTTTCTTAAGGTTCACATAACACACCCCAATATATTCTGTTTTTTGCTTTTAAACCCTCCTGGTATGTAATTGTCTTTGTTGTTTAGGTGAGAGGACTTGTGAGGCAACACCTGGATTCATTCAATTACTTCATTAATGTCGGGATTAAGAAGATAGTTCGTGCAAATTCTCGTATTACGTCCACTCTCGACCCATCCATTTACCTATGGTGTAACCTTTTTTTCTTTTTAATCTTAGTTCTAATCTCAATTTTTTTTTTTTGGAGTGAGATTCTGCTAAAGTTGAATACTTGGTGGCTTTTCCGACAAGATTTGTATATAAATTGAGATTTTTCTGCCTATTGTTTTTGATGCAGGTTTAAGGATGTCTATGTTGGTGAACCTTCTATTTTAAATGTTAGTGGGGCGGAAATAATCAATCCACACATGTGCCGACTAGCTGACATGACGTAATGACTTCTCTTCTATTTGCATTCATCATGTTGGCTTGGCTCTTTGAGAGTATGTTACATTCTTCGTGTATTGGCTTTTTCTAAAAACATCAGGTATGCTGCTCCGATATATGTCAATATAGAGTATGTTCATGGAAGTCATGGACAGAAGACAATAAGTGCAAAGGTAAATTTAAAAAAATAATATACATAATGCTGTTTTATCAATGAACGTTCAGGACTTCAGGCTGAATATGATGTTTATTTTGTTTCAGGATAAGGTTGTTATAGGAAGGATACCTATTATGTTGAGGAGTTGCCGCTGTGTATTACATGGAAAAGATGAAGAGGAACTTGCAAGATTGGGTTTGTACTGCACCTTTTTCTTCAAGCGTTGCTTGTTTTTTGTTCGTCACATTTATTGTATTCCTGTTTTCGTTTCCAGGTGAGTGCCCACTTGATCCTGGAGGATACTTTGTCATCAAAGGAACCGAGAAGGTAATGACACTTCATGCTTCTTTTATATAATCCTCTTAGACCCATCTTATCAAGTCTATAGATTGGCTACTTGTCTGCACTTTGTCTACCACTTTATACTTCTTTTATATAATCTTTTTAGATTGTTCTCTCTCTTTACTCCAGAGTCCAGACTCAATTTTGTGTGTATGTGACCGTTCAGCATCCATTTATCCCATTTTTCATGGACCTCTTTCTTTCTTTTTACTTGATCTGAAGCCATGATATTGATTGTGTTGGTGTTTGCTGTTCTTTTCAGGTGTTGTTGATACAAGAACAACTTTCGAAGAACAGGATTATTATTGATTCTGATAAAAAAGGGAAGTAAGTGATCCCGTACATTACTTCAGTCCTTGTAGCATTTGCATTCCATTATTCACTCACCCACTATTCACATACCGATTTCACTGTATGCTGATTCTCTCTCTTACTGCTTATTGCCAGCATAAATGCATCTGTCACAAGCAGCAGTGAAACGACGAAAAGCAAAACAGTTATTCAGATGGAGAAGGAGAAGATATATTTATTTCTACATCAATTTGTAAAAAAGGTGAAGATTCATCGTCACGTCCTTCTCTTTAATTGTAGATCTTTCGGGGTTGGACTCTATTGGCTGAGCATGTACTGTGTTCTAGATTCCAATTGTAATCGTCCTAAAAGCTATGGGAATGGAGAGCGACCAAGAGATCGTACAAATGGTTGGAAGGGATCCCCGTTTTAGTGCATCACTACTACCTTCTATGGGGGCAAGTATTGTACTCACCTGCTTTTTTTTTCTGCGTGTTTAGTTTATGGCCTTTTTTTTTAAAATGGTAAAGCTTTCAAGTTAGCACAACTCGGGAATTAGAAGCAGCTGATTTGTTCTCTGTCGATATAAAACGTTCTGGCAAAGTAAACTTGCCCCGTGGCTCACATAAAGCCTGCCATAAGGAACCAATTTTGTAGCTAGTCCGTTTTGTTAAATCTGGAAGTTTGATGCATTTCATTTTCTTCACATGTCATTTTGTTCAACCTGTGGGTTCTGATGAGCCTTGATCTGTGAAGCGTCATATTTATCCCTAAAAATGCGTATCTAATTTCAGGAGTGTATTAGGGAAGGTGTGAATACACGGCAACAAGCACTGGACTATCTTGAAGCAAAGGTGCAGTCTTTTATTCCTCTTGAGAGTTATTTCAAAGTTACCTACACCTACCTAAAAAACAGAAAAGATATAGCTACCCTGTGAAAAAGCTCTTTCTAGTGTTAAAAAGCATACCTCGTCGCTATCTTTGCTGAAAAGAAATGGGCATAGACTTTATGCTGTTATAGTTAGTTGTATCCACCTCATTTTGTGATGCAACTAGATAAATAAAAACCCTGCTGAAGAAAAGAGTAGACTATCAGCTTATGGTAGTTTAACAGTAGTTTCAGACTTTTGTGAATTTGCGGCAAGTTTGACATATTCTTTTCTTTATTAATTTCTGTAGGTGAAGAAATCATCATATGGACCACCTGATAAGGTTTGTATTCTTTACTCTGCTATTACACTCTCTAGTTCAACTTCATACAGATGGATACCATGTTTTTGGTCCTGCAAATTTAACTACGAAAATTTTTCTTGCTAAGGGAAAATTTCACATTGTTTATTTACATGATCTACTAGGATGGCCGAGCTTTATACATTCTCAGAGAGTTATTTCTTGCACACGTACCTGTAAGTATCTCAACTTCTTTTGGTTCTTGAAAATTTAGTCTTTGCTCACTGCTTGCTATATTCTTCTCCCTAAGGTCTGGGACAACAATTATCGCCAAAAATGTTTCTATGTTGGGGTGATGTTGAGACGAATGATTGAAGCAATGTTGAACAAAGATGCCATGGATGACAAGGTAATACCATAACCTTCTATTTGGAAGATTCTTTTTGTACATGATGAATATATTTGAAGTCTGGTTTTTGCTTTTAAGATTACTTCTGCGTGACATATTAGATTACCTAAAGCTGGCACATTAATAACTGGGAGTGACATGCTGAAATAACTTACAAATGTCCTTCCCTTAAAAACACCATTAATATTTAAGAGTTGACGTGATGATGATGATGGCTATAACTTGTCAGTGAAGAGAATAAATTAAAGATGATCTGGAGACGAGTCTAATTATAGCCCAAAAAATCATATTGCTTGTATCTCTGCTCTCAAATGTGTATCTTCTTGTAGGACTATGTTGGTAACAAGCGTTTGGAGTTATCTGGACAATTAATATCTCTTCTCTTTGAGGTATCACTGGAACATATCAGCAGACGCAGTACTTTCTCTTCTTTTTTCTTGTAACCTTTTTTTCCATTCCTTACCTACTATTTTCCTCCTTAACGCTGCTACAGGATTTGTTCAAAACGATGACCACCGAGGCCATTAAAAAAGTAGATGCTATCCTTCAAAAAACTAACCGGGCAAGCCGATTTGATTTTTCACAGGTAAGTGTAAAAATGTACTGCCCTGCTAGTTCAGGTGGTGCTATAGCTATGAACCAGTCTTCTTTAATAGTTCTGAAAGTATGTTTGCAGTAGGTTCATAATTAGTTGTTAGCTAGGTGTTACTGTTTAATATGTCGATTGGCTATTGCTTTGTGAACTTACATCTCCCTTGGATATCATATTATTGCACTAAAACTTGAATTTCTACAGTGAGAATATATATCGTTCTCTCTATAGCTTTTGGCCTTGGAATAACATGGTTGGAGTTGATTTCAGAAATAGTTACTTTAGTGAAAAAACGATAGTACAACTTTAGTATCTTTTGTGATGTGCTTGCAGTGTCTCACTGGAGAAAAGAATCATAATATTTCTTTTGGATTAGAAAGAACCCTTTCCACGGGAAACTTTGATATTAAAAGGTTCAGAATGCATAGGAAAGGCATGACACAGGTCATTCTAACTCTCTCTATATACATCTATGTGTATGTCTCTAGTCTCCTTCGTGCTACAATATGTTAAGAAATCTTTTGATATAGGTCTTAACAAGGTTATCTTTCATTGGGAGCTTGGGGTCTATTACGAAAATTTCGCCACAATTTGAAAAGTCCAGAAAAGTTAGTGGGCCTAGATCTTTGCAACCCAGCCAGGTAATGGATACTGTCTTTATCAGTCTTGCTGTGATCTTGTGATGAGAATTTCTGCTTCTCTTTTCACATTCACTTGATCTGATTTTTGTCATTGTGATTTGCTCTATAAGTGGGGCATGCTCTGCCCATGTGATACCCCTGAAGGCGAGTCTTGTGGGCTTGTAAAGAACTTGGCTTTATTGATTCATGTCACAACGGATCAAGAGGAACGCCCATTGGTTGCTATGGTATGTGGTTGCTAATTTTTTCTTCGCTCATTAGTCGTCGTTGCTATGGCTTTCAGAAGGATACCTCTGGAATACCCTTCTCCTTATCTTTGGCTAATCATCTGTTTTTTTTCGATGGGAGTTTGTCAATTAAGTACTGAATTCGTGTGTTTTATTTGACTTTCCGGAAACAGTGCTACAAATTGGGTGTCACAGATTTGGAAGTATTATCAGCAGAGGAGCTGCATACTCCAGACTCATTTTTGGTCATATTTAATGGGCTAATACTTGGCAAACATAGAAGGCCACAGGTACTCGTTCATAAACACATGGATCTGCGACAGACGCAATACAGATATTTGCACCTCTTCACTAGTTTCCATTGTTTCAGTACTTCGCCAATTCACTCAGAAGGCTGCGTAGAGCTGGGAAAATTGGGGAATTCGTCAGCGTATACATAAACGAAAAGCAGGTATTTCGCCCATCAGTTCTTTTTGTATTCTATGTTTTGCCACATGCACTTTATTTCTTGTGTTAATTCGTCCATTAAGCATAACCCAACCTGCAGCTGTGTTCTTGTGTATGTATTATTAAGCTCTATATATGGTAATCTGTATTGGTAAAGCTTGGGATGACAATTAAAAATTCTGAACTGAAAATAAATTGAAGAAGCTACTGAAATTTTACTTGATAACTCTTCATCAGCCTTCTTTGAGTGATTTTAAGAGTAGTGATACAGCTGAGTGATGATCTCATTTTAAAGAATTTCAACTGTTTACATTGTTGTTAATAAAGGCAGCAGGAAAAAAATATTTCCTAAATCCCTGGGACTGACTTGGAAGAATAAAAATATTTACAGCATTGTGTTTACGTTGCTTCTGATGGTGGGCGGGTGTGTCGTCCACTTGTTATAGCCGATAATGGAGTATCAAGAGTTAAACAACACCACATGAAGGAACTACAGGTACATGTTGTTATACGCTCCCAGATTCATGTAACTTGTCTTAGTGGTATAAGTTAAAGACTTCGCTTGACTGATTCTATTTCCTTGAAGGATGGTGTTCGCACATTTGATGACTTTATTCGTGAAGGTTTGATCGAGTATCTTGATGTGAATGAGGAAAATAATGCACTGGTTCGTGCCAGTCTCCATTTTGTAAATGTATAATACTCCATTGCACCGTAGGCAGTTGAAAATGACCACTGTTCTTTTTCCTTGTTTTAAGATTGCTTTATACGAAATTGACGCCATGAAGATGAAAGACGCAACTCACATTGAGATTGAGCCTTTTACCATCCTAGGTGTTGTTGCTGGTCTTATTCCCTACCCTCACCATAATCAGTCACCTAGAAATACTTATCAGGTTTGTGTGGCTAGACATTCTGACATAAGATGCTGCAGTTTCGGTAATGGTCCTGTTACTTTGTGTGCAGTGCGCTATGGGAAAACAAGCGATGGGAAATATTGCTTACAACCAGGCCAGTCATTTATACTCGCCATATCATTTCATTGAGGCGAAGATTACTGTTTTCCACTTTTCATGAATTAATTAGATCAATTGTTGCCTGTTTGTGCTAGCTATATCCAAGGCATTACTTATCTTCTCCATTGCATCGTGTTCTGAACTTATATCTTACTCTCTCTCAGTTACTGACTTTGCTTTTTACAACATTTGTATATAGTTAAACCGGATGGACTCTTTGCTTTACCTATTGGTGTATCCTCAGCGACCCCTGTTGACAACGAGAACAATTGAATTGGTTAGTGTCTTTGCTCTAATAGGGATGTGCTAATAATAGAGTACTAATAAAGTATGCTTTAACAGGTTGGATACGATAAACTTGGAGCAGGTCAAAATGCAACAGTTGCTGTGATGAGTAATACTGGATACGATATTGAGGATGCAATAGTGATGAACAAAGCTTCCTTAGATCGTGGTCTGTTCCGCTGCAGTGTTACGAAAAAGTACGAAATAGGATATCTTTTTGGGGCAAAAGTCAATTCTTGACATATCGTCTTTACATTTTAACTGTCATCTTTTCTCGCGTTGTATTGTCTTGTGAAACAGACTTGTTGCTACTTGCCAGAAGTATGGTAACGATGCAGTAGACAGAATACTAAGGCCACAAAGAACAGGTCCAGACGCTGAAAAGATGCAGGTAATACATTTTATGTGTCCTCAACCTAACAGTTATTATTGTACTTAACCAGATATTGAGAGTGTCCGAGTTGAATAACTGTGGCCTTAAACATGTTGAATATGTTTTTATCTTGACTATTTTTCTCTCAAAGATACTGGATGATGATGGAATAGCTGCTCCAGGGGAAATTATTAGACCGAATGATGTCTATATAAATAAACAAATCCCTGTGAACACGAGAGATAATATTACATCTCCGCTAACAGATAGGTATGCCACTAACTTCCCCCCATCTTTATGATCATGATATAACTGTAAGCAAAACTGTACAATCTGTTGTTCTATTTTCAGTCAGTATCGTCCGGCCAGAGAGTATTATAAAGGTCCTGAAGGGGAGACGCAAGTGGTCGAGAGTGTTGCTTTCTGTTCTGACAAGAACAGTAATTTATGCATAAAGTATAAAATCCGACATACTCGTCGTCCAGAGGTGAGAAATTTTACCTTCAGAACTGTAATCTTTCTAGCCCTAAGCCTCATGTTCTACAGTTTTAATCGTGTCTTGTTGTGGCTCTTATTTAGCTTGGAGACAAGTTCAGCAGTAGGCATGGGCAGAAAGGTGTATGTGGTACAATCGTTCAGCAGGAAGATTTTCCATTTTCTGAACGTGGAATTTGCCCTGATTTGATCATGAATCCTCATGGGTTTCCAAGGTTACAAAATATTCTACATAATGACTCTTTCTATTTATATGTGCATGTAAGCCGCCTTTTTAGAGTGAAGAGCCAAATGAAAAAGTTTCTTCGTTCTGTTTGCGAGTTCATGTTGTGTGGGGTGTTAATCATCGCACTGTCAGGGCCTCTTATTGAAGTTTTGCTTTATTGTTACCCTCGCATTTCCCCTACTATAAGATCTTTTTGTAGTTAGGACCAAGTCATTTTATATTTTGGTAACCCCAACTTGGAGCAACGTTTATGTTTATCCCTTCAGTTTTCAAAATTTTGAAGTTTCATCTGAAGTTTTTGTTTATGAATTATAACTGGCTAATCTATTAACATTTTTTTTTCTTGTCACAGTCGTATGACAGTAGGTAAGATGATAGAACTCCTTGGAAGTAAGGCTGGGGTGTCTTCTGGAAGATTTCATTATGGTAGTGCTTTTGGAGAAGAAAGTGGTCATGCTGACAAGGTTGAGGATATATGGTACTATCTCTCTCTCTCTCTTACATATAGGATTCTTCTTCTATGTTGGCATTTAATGTCGTCGTATGTTGTACTATTTCAGTATGACCCTTGTGAAGCATGGCTATTCCTACAGTGGGAAGGAGTTGTTATACTCAGGTACAGCTTTATGATACTTCATAACATCTCGGAATGTGCAATTATATGTTAAAATCCATTCCAGTGTCCCGGTTATTATATTCTTTGATAGAAAAAAGTCGTTTAGATTCACCGAAATTGTTGATTCTTTCTTTGTATATTCAACCTGATGAATTGAGAGTCTCTCGCAGGACTCAGTGGCGAGCCATTACAAGCATACATCTTTATGGGGCCAATGTATTACCAGAAATTGAAACACATGGTGAGGTTTCCTCTAACCTATTTAAACCATTTTTCCCCCTCTTTTGTAATGTGAAATTGTTCTATTTATCAGAGTGTGTTAGTTTTGTTGGAGAAACGAACATAACAGATCTGCTTTTTTTTTTGTGCTTATGTTGTTGAGTAGGTCATGGACAAAATGCATGCGCGAGGGAGTGGACCGCGTGTGATGATGACCAGACAGCCAACTGAAGGGAGATCTAAAAATGGAGGTATGTGGTGCTTCTTCTTAATTATTATGTATTTAACCATGAATTGTTGTTTTCTTAATTGTAATCTCTAATGCTGTCTGTCGCAGGTTTACGAGTGGGAGAAATGGAACGAGATTGCCTTATTGCTTATGGAGCCAGCAATTTGCTCATTGAGCGTCTCATGCTTTCTAGTGATCCTTCTGAAGTTCAGGTAATAAACCACGATGCACTATTATTTTGATAAGTGGCAATATCATTCCAACAGCTTGGTGTTCTTCCAACATCGTCACTTTATGGTGTACACTAACAAACATTGAAATGCAGGTTTGCAGAGCTTGCGGTTTATTTGGATATTACGATTACAAGCTGAAGAAGGCAGTTTGTTCAACTTGTAAAAATGGCGATAGTATTGCTACTATGAAGCTCCCTTACGCATGCAAGCTCACCTTCCAGGTAAAAACGCTTGATCCACTGTTTTTTTTTCGTCATGTTTAATCTCTCTGGTTTTGCCTCTCAAATTGAACTCTCCCCTCAGATAACGACACACACACACATAAAGAGTAGTTTCCTTCTGGCTTGTTTCGGTTATGTCTTTTTAACTCTATTTCTTTCCGCGTAATGCATGATTACAGGAACTGCAGTCGATGAATGTTGTTCCTCGTCTTGTTCTAAGCGAAATGTAGTTAAACTCTGAAGACTGTTTTCACTTGTATGACAGGATCAGATGGCTTTTGAGGTTGTATCATATTAGTGTAAACATTCTCTGCCATTTTTGGATGTTTAGATTAATCATATGCTTTTTTCTCACTGTTCTGACACTTGATTATCAACAAATCATCGTTACTCTATTAAACAATTGTCTTCATCAAAACAAATACAACATATAGACATAGACGCAAACACACGCACCATAAGTTATGACATCTTTAATTAGACATCTAATTACTACGAAGACTAGTAACCTCTTTAAATTTAAGCACAAAGGCCCATACTCATGGGGCACTAGGCCCAGCCCATTATAAACGATCGGGGAGAGAGCTAATAAATTCCTTTCCAGGTTTACGACTAAGTAGGGAATAGTTTCTTCTTCATCGGCGGATATGGCTTCTTCCGCAGCTATCCGATCTGAGATTTACGACCGAGAAGAACGCAAGCAGTTAATCTTCCCTCCATCCCTCTATTTGAGTTCGTACGATTCTGTGTTCTTCCTCTGTTGTTGATTTCATTGCTCATCAATGGTCTCTACAGGCAATACCAAGCGCACATTCGTGGCCTAAACGCTTATGAACGGCATAAGAAGTTCTTGAAAGACTACGGTACGCTACTTTCTCCATGCCCTTGTTAGCTTCACAACATATGCTTTAGGGATAACAAATTGGGATAAATAAGAGAGCTTTTCTATCTATCCGAATCCATAATGTCCCAAAATCGAATCTGGTTGATGAACAGTCTTCTCCTCTGAGCTTGGAAGGAGGCTACAGTCAGCCTTACATGTTACTTTTTCTTTGTACCCATTTGATAAAGATCCTTCCTTTTTGCCTTGGAATAGCTACTAGTTGTAGTTTCATTTATTGCTTCTTTACTTTGCAGTTCGTTTTTATGGCAAGGATAAGCCCACAGAAGTCAAGTTGCCGGTTAAAACCGACCACGACACACTAAGAGAAGGATACCGGTATTGTATATGAATAAAATGTGGTTTCTTGCGTTTGTTTTTGTATCTTTCATCTCTTTTGGAGACTTGTTTTTGTATGTTTCCTCATGAATTTTGGGTTTTTTTCTTGCAAAGGTTTATACGTTCTGAAGAGGATGATTTAAACCCTTCTTGGGAGCAAAGGCTGGTGAAGCGATACTATGATAAGCTTTTTAAGGAGTATCCTTTGACACATTAAGATGCTTCCGTTACATTTTAACACCCGTTAGATTACTTATTCAAGTTTCAAGTACTTTTTTTTTTGTGAGAGTGTAGATGAGTTCATGCCTGTGTATCTCTTTCACTGATTTAAGATACTGTATAGCTGACATGTCAAGATACAAGACTGGTCAGGTATAAAGTTCTGGTGTATGGATACTTCATCTCATCTTGGTTTCCTATAGTACTTTTTGTTCAGTTGGCTTATTCTGAATGTTTGTAGATTGGTTTAAGATGGAGAACGGAAAAGGAAGTAATGTCAGGCAAAGGTTAATACTACTTCAAATTCTATCTTCTTTTTTTTTTTGTAAATTTCTTTTGGAAGTATCTACGATTAAGAGTATTTGAGTTTAAATGCATTGCATCTCTGTCAGGGCAGTTTATGTGTGGGAGCAAGCAGTGTCATGAAATAGAAGGGTTAGCGAGCTATGAGGCATGTTTCTTTAGAAGATTTCTCAACTACTGTTATCATGACTGTTTGTGTGTGCTGATTATCTCACTAAGCTTGTTGAATTTGCAGGTGAATTTTTCTTATCATGAAGCTGGAGAAAACAAACAAGCCCTTGTAAAACTCGTAACTTGTGAGAGGTAAGCACTCATTGTACAGTCTGTTCATCTCTGTTTCCTATATCCATTATGAAGAAAAAATGTTGGTGATTTTGGAAATTAAGTGTACCTACGGCCATGATCATGCTTGTATCCAGGACTATTTTGTTCATATGCTTACTTGCTTGGTCTCAGTGAAGCTTGACACCCTCTTTTCCTTTTCATTTAATGTTACTAGATGTGCGGAGAAGCTTTACTACAAAAAGAGAAAGGAGGGTGAAAGGTCAGAGAGTAAAGAAAAGAAAAAGCGGAAACGTAAACGGTATGGACAAAGTAATCAGTATCATATTTACAACTAAGGGTTATGGTTTTCTGTTAAGCGTAAATGCATTCATTTGAAATTCAGGAATCGATCAAGCAGTGAAGATGACACAGACGAAGAGGAAAGGAGAAAAGGTTTGTAATTTACCAAGCTTGATATATTATTATATGTGCCAATTCTATTGAAGGGGAGGCTAGGTTCAGATTTTTCAAGGTTATGGATTATAAAATCTCAGAAGGGAATGAACAAAGTTGTCTTTCATAATGGCAGGAAAAAAGAACAAGTCGAAGCTGGAGGGTAGTGATAGAGAAGGCAAGGATGATGAAAACTTCGACGAATTCATGGAAGGAATGTTTCCGGGGAAGGGTGATAACTAGAGTTTCAGAAAGCTTAACTATTTGATTTACAAGGGTATACTCTTTTTGTATTATAACCTAAGACTGAGTCTGGGACCATGAAATGTAAAAGCAATAGAACACAGACCATAACATGAAATACTTTTTTTATTGTTTTGAGTTTGGGATTGATGCCTATGTATATACAACAATAGGACTTCTCACATTGCGTGATCCATCCGCCCAAACCAGAGACGCTGACATCAATTCCAGAAATTTGCGCAAGACGCTAACAATGAAACTGTTCTTCTCCCCAGATGACTTAAAAGAGTTCCTTGTGGGTTTCTGTTTAATATCTGTAAGTGTTAACTATCTTTATGAGTCTAATCACAGAAAGTGAGGAGAGATCGTAAGATCTGAATGCATCATAGTTGCTATCATCTAAGGTTGCCACCGGAAGTGGACGAAGACCAGGACTATCAACATCAGTTACATGAAGGATAACTCCAACAGCTCCATTGATGGAGGTTCTATAACATTATGCATCGCACACAACAATATTTCCCTGCACTGTGTTCAGGCAACCGCTGGCGCAACCCCTATGCATAGGATACATATATAAATAAATGAAGAGATTTCCATAAGGGTAAAGTTCCATCTAATTCTTGAGTCACAAGTTAGGGTCACTCCTTGAGTTACAAGTTACCTTGCTAGTTCCTCTATACAGTTATTTGAAGCAGTTTTTCCATTCGCCAAAGAATACTTCTTTCCCTTTAAGTCAAAGTCATTGATCGATCTTCCCTGTATGTTCATACTTTAATCAGCCATGACTAATGATTGGGACAATCACATTCATACACCAACTGAATAAAGAACATAAAATCAGTTCTTATATGTATGGTGGTGTTGCCATCTCCATCAACCACATCAGTAACAAATTTTCGATCGGTAGTACCTGCAGCCACGGATATGAGCCATGGTGCAAGGTTAGACGCTAGTCCAAGTTTAGAACCGTCGTTTCCAACAGCTACCGTGGTTACAATCCATTTGGTCATGGCATGAAATGATCCAATAGCGATAGGGTCAACATCCACTTTAGTAACACCTCCTCCAGTGGAAATGGTTATAACATCAATCCCATCGGCTATAGCATCATCAAACGCAGCTAAAATAACCTCTGCCAGCAACCTGCTGGCTCGCAAACTTTGTAGACAGCAATTCTACTTAGAGGCACACCTCCTCTTGCTCTTCCTTTGGCCACACCGTTCACACTCACTCCTTTTACTTTGTTTCCAGCTGCTGTTGAAGCCGCGTGTGACCCGTGACCCGTGACCCGTGACCCGTGACCATGATTATCTCTCGCCGAGTCCTGTACATAGTGTCGTGCTCCAGCCACCTTCCTGTACAATTTAGATTAGGGTAGTTAACCATGTTTTAATCGTTTCGCGCCGCTCAAGAAACATGGAGAAGAAAATTGAAAATGTTGTTTACTTATTGCATGTGAAATTAGTTCCTCCAGCGCAAGTTCCTTTTCATTTTTTTTTGGATTCAGCCAGATTCCTCCGTCTATTACACCAACTATTGTATTGGTCTGGACCTCAGGAACTTGCTTGCTCTTGTCACCAAGTCCCAGGAACTCGTAAGAGCTTGTCGTAAGAAGCTTATAAACGGTGCATGGGAATACGGAAACCACACCTTCCATGCCTTCAAATCGCACATAACAACATCATGGTAAGTTATATAATCATTTGACATAATCACTCAACTCACCAATAAGCTTGTCTCTTTCATAGTTTAGCGGCGAAACCGTTGAAACTTCTTCCATAATTTCGGACCAATGAATCTTCTACGGAACTACAGAAACAAAAGGGGAAAGACAAGTGATAAACGATGACGTAAACGATAAAAGATAGCGCTGATGACAGAGTCTTAAACCTTGATTTGATCACTTCTTGAAGGATATTATGATTGTGAGACGTAGAAGTGTAAGAAGCTTTTGAAGGAAGAGCTCCCATGTAAGCAATATAGACCTGCGTCAAAATGTCACAACGAATGAAATAGACTAAAACAAAGAGAAGGAAGGCCATATATAGTTGATTTTTTTTTTTAACTTATAGTTAATTATTTACAAACATATAATAGCAATGCTTGCCTTTCTTTCATAGTTAATAGCTGTAGGATTCTGATACAGACTCATGAAAACAACCGAAGAAAAGCAGATGATCAAGCTAAGGGATGCCATTGTTTGAGGCATTATATATTGATAAGAACTCTCTGCTCTACAAGTGAGGTAGCTAATACATGGTTTATATATAATTACTAGTGGTATTTCGGCGTTACGCGCCGGGTTCATATATTTTATTTTTTAATAAATTCTAAATTGTTTTTTGATTAAATTGATAGTGGTTAGTGACGGTAGTATATTACTTTGTTTTGAAATTTCTTAAATAAAAAAGAAATGGTATAAATGATTTTCACTGATCAATGCAATAAAAATTGAATAAATAGCTGATAGTTGCATCAAAGTAAATATAATTGAACTTAAAACATAAAGTAAGCTGATGTTCCAAAAAAGAAAACATGTAATGTATGTGTTATGTTTTGTGATTCTCTTGTTTGAATAAAGATAATAACTTCTTTCATCAAGCAGTAACCATTCTCGCATGCGTTGTCCATATCATAGATGTGGCAATCTGTTAGAAGTTTTATTGCGGACGTATTGGTTAAACATTTTTTCTTCAAGATGATATTGCATTGAGTAATTGAATTCTTGATCAATGCAGCATTGCTCAAACCTAACTATTTTCCAGGATAGCTTATTATAAAATCAAAAGGTACGTAAATAATTTTAGAGGTTGATATTTGTTCACACAATGTACATTTAAATATTCCAATCCTCATATGATGTTTTTATTTGGTTTGCCAACAAAAGTATAATATGCTAATGTAGTTGAATTCCTACAGTACGAAGGAGTTACAGAGCCTCTCATAGTCTCATTAACATTTAAAAAATGTCAATAATAAACCATATTTCGCAAGTGTATGAACTAGCCAAACGTTTTACTTCTCAAGTGTGTACGAATATATTATTTATTTGGTTTAAAGCTTTCATGTTTATTTAAATCTGTGATGTGTTTTTCTTTTTATTTAACTTGTATTTATGACATTATACTATTTTAATTAATGTTATTCATTTGCGTTGATATTTTATGAGAGAAACAAATAATTATCTTTATTTGACTATATTTCTCTATCTTCTACACTATTAAAACAGAATCTCTCATAAGATTCTGTTCTTGATTTTGTAAAATAATTACAATGACATGTCACTTATATTTTGCATATCAAAATTAATTAATATCAACCAAGCAATTAATTTAAAAAAAATATTCCAAACAATTAAATCAAGTATACTCTATTGTTTATAATTTCTTTAAAACACATCACTATATATATTATCCTAAAAACAATTTACAACAAATTTCTAAAAACACCTACTATAAAAATTTGATATAATAGTTTTTAGAGAATATTATTGTTTTAAAGTTTAGAGTTTTCTTATAAACACTAAACTAAATGAAATTTATATTTTATTAAAAATATAATGAATAAATTATTAAGTCAAATATATTTAAAAATAAAAATTCAGTACCTAAAATTGATATTATAAAAATATAAGAAATAATAAAATATGTAAATGAATATTTTAAGAAACAATCAATAGCATTTTTTTGGGGAATTTGTCAGAAAGAACTATATTCCTTGGAAAATATTATCAAATGTTATATTTTATCACTAAAAATTATATCCAGTTTTTAAACATTGAAAAAATCACTTAAAATAACGGATCGGAAGACATGTCTAGATTTACAAATTATACTATTTTGATACTCATATATGTATTATTTATATAAAAATTTAGATAAATTTAAGAAATTTATACTATTAACAAATTATATATATATATATATATTAATATATGCTATATACGGATTATATACAAATAGTTGGGTTTATCTGTTCGACCACGGATCAAGGTCGGATTTATAAATACTAGCGGCATTGCCCCCGCGCAAGCGCGGGGTTATAGACATAGTTTCATCTCAATATTTGCTAGCGTTAATGTAGTTGTGAATTTTGTGTTTTCGGTTGATCATTGTTTTTCAAGTTTTTTTATTGTTATAGGGTAAGAGTTGTAATGATGAACTGTGTAGGCATTGTTCTCCACTTTTTAATTTTTTCTTGTACTGTTGAGAGTACATAAATTATATTAAGGTTGTTTAGAGTACATTTGTTTCTGGATATTTTTTCTCCAGTTTAGTTGTGTAAGTTGTGTGTATTAAGTAATAATTTTTATTATCTTTATTATGTTTGTTATATGTTTTTATTTTATTTTAAACTTGTTGCTTCTACCGAACCTTTAAAACAAATACATGAATACTTATAGAATAACTATAAAATGAGCGACAATTATGAATATTTGAACCTTAATGAGTTTTAAACAAATTTATGTATTTCTCATAATAAAACAATAGCATTGGCCTGTTGACATTGACCATGTAACCTATTTTCATAAGACAAGAGGAGTGAGCAGGTGGAGATGTTGTTGCCGCCTTTGTGTCAGTCGGGATTGTCTCTTGTATCTCTTGGTGTACCTGTGTTTGTTTCTCTTTTATTTGATGGGTAATATGTAAATAAAAATCGTTGTTAGTTGTATTTATCAGAGTTCATAACTTACTCTGCTTTTTCGTTTAGGTGATTTCACTAATCTTGGCTGTCTTCTTCGTCTTCTTCGTCTTCTTCATAAGCATCTGCGAAAGTATGTTTGTAAATTGTTAAATAACTGGTCGTGTAGTTTGTATTTGTTTAGCTGACTCGATGTATATGTCGTTGAGTTTTAGTTAAGGTGCTTAGTTTGGTATATTTGGTTTGAAGTTTATTTGTAAGATAAGACAAAAAAGAGGTGATCATTAATGATTCGTCTTTTTTTTTGGATTCTAGTTTTTGGTGTTTTGATTATTTGGGTTGTTGTGGTTTCTTTTAATCTGTAAAATAAAGGTTTGTGTGAAATTAATTTGATAAGTAAGGGAAATAAATAGACGATCACAGATCTTGGGTATGAAATATTTTTGATCATTGATGTTAGCACAATATAGACAGTAATTGTGTGTTGATTTTTTTTTAAGGGTCAATGAGGAGACGAATAATGACTCGAGTTGTTTCTTTGGTCAGGTCAGAGCCCTGGACATAACAGATTTTTCCAACCACATGAGAGTTTACATATCAGTTATGATATCGAAACATAATATAAACCCAGATGTAATATGATAATATACCTAGGAGTTTTAGGTTTGTGTTTGCAATCATTTGGAGATTGTCGAACAGCCTAATCATGACTGGAGATTGATCTCAGGAGCACCCGTGATGACTTCATCAATAATGGTTGGTGGAATGAAACGAATGAGGAATGGATGATCAGTTATTTTGAACATGTTCGAGCACCTACCAACCTTAAAACAATCGACTTTCACGAACCGGCTTTCAAAGATGGCCTGTAAAGATTAGCACATCCGGCGGGAGATAAACCCATGAATCACGGAATCTGCAAATAATATTATTCAACAAAGAATCAGGAAATCAATTAGAAATAATTATGTTAAATAAGTGTGATAGATCGAAGATTAACTTACCATAAACTCACTGTCTTTCTTGAAGTTCAGGGAATCCCAGAAGCGGAGGAGGCCAGCGACTGTGCTCTAACTACTACGACCAAGACGGAGAGATTCGAAAGATGAGTGACGGACGCCGGTGACGCTGGTTTGAGAAACTGGAGGGGCAGAGAGAGACATTTTCTAGAAGATGGTTAAAGATAAGACGAATCAATGAGTTTTGTGGAGATGCAAATTGGGTTCATCAAAGATGAGAATTAGGCCTGGGCATCCGGGTCCTCGGGTTGGGTTCGGGTCGGGTCTTGTCGGGTCTGTGTCCTGGAAATTTACACCCATTTAGGTACCCATAATTTTTCGGGTCGGTTCCGGGTCGGGTATTGTCGGGTCCGGGTCAGTTCAGGTCTATAATTAAAATATCCATAATTTTTGGATTCAGGTCGGGTTCGGGTATTTAGGATATAAAAAGGAAATGAAATACTCAAATTCCATCGAATTTAGTCAAAATTTATCATATATATCTAAAATTTTACAAAATAACTTAAAATAAACTATTAATATTAAAATAGAACATTTTTAATTCTATATTTTACATTTCAAACATGTTACTTAAAAATATTACAAAATAATGAAAAAGATTGTTAATAAAAAGATATTTTAAAGTTTTTAGGTCGGGTTTGAATCGGTTCTTATCGGGTCGGGTCTATTCGGGTCGGGTTCTTTTCGGGTCCGGGTCTATTCGGGTCTGTTCTTTTCGGGTCTGGGTCTATTTGGGTAGAAGAATTTTGGACCCAATAGATACTTGTAAATTTTCGGTTTGGTTTCAGATCGGGTATTTTCGGGTCGGTTCCGGTTCAGATTTTTGGGTCCAAGTTAAAATGCCCAGGCCTAATAAGAATCATATATATATGGTTTATAGAGGGGCTACAAATCAGGAACATTTATGATCAAGCGATTTAAGATGGGGAGATGAAGAGTTCACCGGTGAATAAAATAGATTACGAACAGACAAACAGCGCAACTCTATAACTCATACCTGTCTGACATAATGATGAAAAGAATCCTAACTCATGTTAAACGACGACGGTTTACAATATAGGAAAACTATAATTGTTGCAAACTTGAGTTTTTTCTTAATATAACGTGATGAAGCTCATTTAAAAATGAAATACATAATACAGTTGCAGGCCTAACCCTTAGAGAAAGTCCAAAAAGTAAGGATTTTTAACCTTCATAAATATATATTAGTTTTGGCCATCAATGTATAAATTATATATAGGGTTTATAGAGGGGCTACAAATCAGGAACATTTATGATCAAGCGATTTAAGATGGGGAGATGAAGAGTTCACCGGTGAATAAAATAGATTACGAACAGACAAACAGCGCAACTCTATAACTCATACCTGTCTGACATAGTGATGAAAAGAATCCTAACTCATGTTAAACGACGACGGTTTACAATATAGGAAAACTATAATTGTTGCAAACTTGAGTTTTTTCTTAATATAACGTGATGAAACTCATTTAAAAATGAAATCCATAATACAGTTGCAGGCCCGACCCTTAGAGAAAGTCCAAAAAGTAAGGATTTTTAACCTTCATAAATATATATTAGTTTTGGCCATCAATGTATAAATTATATATAGGGTTTATAGAGGGGCTACAAATCAGGAACATTTATGATCAAGCGATTTAAGATGGGGAGATGAAGAGTTCACCGGTGAAAATAGATTACGAACAGACAAACAGCGCAACTCTATAACTCATACATGTCTGACATAATGATGAAAAGAATCTTAACTCATGTTAAACGACGACGGTTTACAATATAGGAAAACTATAATTGTTGCAAACTTGAGTTTTTTCTTAATATAACGTGATGAAGCTCATTTAAAAATGAAATCCATAATACAGTTGCAGGCCCGACCCTTAGAGAAAGCCCAAAAAGTAAGGATTTTTAACTTTCATAAATATATATTAGTTTTGGCCATCAATGTATAAATTATTCTTTAGTTTAGTGGTATAAATGTTAGTGGTTATATCTCAATAACCTGGGTTCAAACCATAAATTTGATATTTTTCCACACTTTTTTAAAGTGAGCCCTACAAAAATGCTGACGTGTCGCTTTAGGAGGGAGTGAACTCTCTCATTATATTCTAGATTGTATCTATGTTCGATCTTATTTGAATGGGTAGATGTTTTGAATATTGTAATTGAATTTGTCTAAATATTTTTATTTAGTTTGGATTTACAACAGTTCCAGTTTGAATTGGTTTTCTTTTCCAATTAATTTTAATTATCTTTCCATGCGTTTTTGTGTATAAATATATACAAAAGAAAAACGTACGCATCTCTTTGTTGTCTAACCTTAGCCGCATTACCATCATTCATGTGAAGTAAATTAGAAAAAACAGAACAAAGTACATCTTCATGATGATGTCGATGAACTCAAGTTCAGAGTGAACCAAAATATCCGCTGGGAAGTAGATAAACAGAGTTGTATATGTTCATTACAGACCCTCTTTTGTTTTGATCTTCTGTGATCTTGTTGCTTAGAACTCAAAACTGGTTCTTATTATGGAAAACCAAAATCTTATTGTATATAACAGAAGCAAAAATGTTGATATTGTTCTTTGTATCATATTCTTCTCCACAAAATTCTGACAAAAATCATTAATGTATTTGAATTCAGATATTTATAACCTAACAGCATCAGTGCTAAAGATGGACATAAACTACAGAAAATTGCAAAAATTTCAATGGAACAACTGCAGAATCGTGTGAGGTTTATTATTAAGAACAACTAACAAAAGACTCTTTACGTTCTTAGCTCTTTATCTCTGCTCTAATACGTGATTATTCTCTGATAGTGTCCTCTCTCCACTTTATAAAGGTCTGCACCATAAAGTGAGATTCTTCAGCAGAAGCCTCCTCTATCTTTGATGGGTCAGTGAGATTCTTGTTCATGCGGGACCCATCCAAGGTCTTTCACTTTGTGTACTCCCTGATGTTGTAGTCAGGGTATTGGCATATAAGAAACAGACCCTGTTTTTGGTACAAAGCCTGCTTAGCTGCAATCAAGGTATAAAAACAGATTAAAGGGAATGCAGGAACAGAAAAAAAGGCTAAAGGCGCAGACTTTGACGTATGACAAGATGATTTATAGACAGGGGAATTAGATTAAAGCAAAAAGAACTGAACTTTCCCCCAGAAAATCAAAGTGGAGATTCATTTATCAGCATTCAACCTCTGATATTAGAACAAAAGCTCCATTGAAAAATATTCAAAAAAATCAATAGAAACCAAAATTTAAAACGAAATCGATTAAATTGTTTCTAAAAACCTCTTTACAGAATCAAGAAGAAGGTTAAACGCCATAACATACTAAAGAGTAAACTCCACCAAAATCTATAGAATTGCAGCAACAACCCAAAGAAGCAAGAACATCTAACACAAAAGAGGATCCAATCAAATTCATCAAATTTCGGTTACCTTGGAGACTGAATGCGAGAGAGTGAGAGGAGTGATGAAAATTATGTAAATGCTTGTTTAATGTCGCACATGATAGATAACATAGCCGTTACACAGGCATGGTCTGGAAGCGTTGTGGTCTGAAAGGCACGACGATTCTCCTCTCCAATGAAAAGTTCGACGAAGAAGAAACATAAGAACTCTTGGGCCAGCATGAGAGAAAATTGAAGGGCCCAATGGTTTGTGATGAATTGACTCTTTGTTTACGTTAGAATGTTAATTATTTAGTGTAACCCATAATAATTTATATTTAGTATATGAATTTGTAAGAAAACATCATAATATATGTTCTTTATATTGACGTTGCATTTTATTGATAACGTAAAATAATTTTTTTTCTGGATATCTTATGTTTTAGTTAAGCAACAAAATTTGTACTATTTAGTTTAAAGTTTTCGTAAGGTGCTTAGTTTTTAAATCAATTGAACCATATAAGTTCTCCTATGGTGCTAATTTATCTTATATTTGTTTAATCATTTTTTCTAGTAGCCGCTGCCCGCTGGGTCATATATTTAGAATGTGTTTTATATAGTTACGTAATGAACTGGGATGGTAGTACCATGGTAGCCTTATAATATAGTCCTTAGTTGGGGATCAGGGACACGTAAAAATTGCTGGTAGATATTTGAATTTTCAAAAAATTACTTTCTGCTGCATTTGATATTGTTGATGTAGAATTTAGAGACTTGCCAGGTAAAGGGATTTTACGAGTGCATGTTTGATCGTTTTTTTTTTTGAGCAAACATTCTTTAATTCAAATAACAGAGTTTACTGCATGAAGGAGGAGTTTACAGACTGAAGCAAAGCTGATTTTGCCACTAAATCAGCAACAGAGTTCTCTGAACGAGGGATAAAACTAAAAGAGATAGATGCCAAAGGTCTAGCTAGAGCATAAATGTCATAGAGGACACTTTGGAGCTTGATGTCAATCTTCTTCCCGTTGAGAAGATCAACAAGGACTTATAGAAACACGACTGGTCGTTGATTCGAGGATAGAGAAGCGGCTGCCCAAGCAACAGCAGCCTTCATCGGAGTGCCTCCGCTACAAGGGTGGAATTAACATTATGGCGGTGAGACGAGAAGACAGAGCCTGTGATAGACCCTAGGACAAGGATCAAAACATGGAGCACAGTGATCAGGACGATCAGATCAATCCAACTGAGGTTCAGTCATCCGGCCGTACCAGATCATCGGACAAAGCCGTGTACCGGATCGACCCGCGTGCACCCGAACGCGACCTAAGGTTGGGACCACGACCAGATGACAAAGTCTACCGAACCACAGACATTCTTCCCCGACCCATTCGTCATTCTAGAGCCAACAGTCAAGCCAAAACCCATGATCATCGTGAAGAATCTGACTCAGGACACAGCCTATCTTTCCTGGCCCGTTTGGGATGTCCCGCACACCCGGATCAACGTGATCACGACCTTTCCGACCACTTTGATGAATTCATGATGATCGATGCATCCAATTACTCCAGAGGAATGATACTTAAGCTTTCTGAAGATTTGGGTCGAGGGATCTCTTCATCCGTGCATGGATCATCGGTGATCATCGTTGATCACAACCGGCCGTGCGTCCTGCTCCTTACCGCGGACGAACGGATCACCACAGCATGAACCTGGACATGGCAGCCGAAGGGTCTGGTCAAAGTCTCCCTTGTTTTTCTGCGTTTGACCAGATCTAGTCCAAGTTATAATTTTCATGCTTGTTTTCTTACATTTCTATTTTCTATGTTGTCTTTTCTCACATTTCTCTTTATGTCTCTTTGACTCAAAAAACCTTATAAATATGTAATGATCCCATGAATAAGATCAGATCGATTTTTCCTTTAAATATTTTTGAGTTTTTTCTCATTGTTCTTTGCTTAGAACATTCATAATTCTCTTGGTGAGGTTATCTTCGAGTGAATCACTTCGTTGTGTTGGACCGGTGCGTCACATCCGGCAACCTTCGAATCTCTGATAGTATCTTTGGGCCATTCCGCAACCCATAGTGTCACCACTCGATACATCAGTTTTCAATCCTTCCGGATCTGAGTCCATATCGTCCATACCGAAAGAGTGATCCTAATTTTGGTTCTATCAGCCTGAGTCATCAGCAGTCTGTTGTACCCTCTATCCTAGACCACAACTTCGGGTCGTTGGGTTCCATGCTGCATCAGCAAAGATTCTTAAATCTTGGGTCTGAGAAGGAATGGGGGGTAGGACCACACGATGTGGTAATGTTTTCTTTGTGAGAGAGTCTTGTGCTGCTTTCCACTTTCGGGCATCTTGGATTGCTTTCAAGACCGTCTCCTCTGCAGTATACTTCTTGTCATCGAACAGCAGCTTGTTGCGGTTTGTCCACAGTTTCCATAGGATCCTGGGGTACAGTGGCACATCCCCAAGACCTGAAGGGGGAAGGGTCACCATCCTGCGGCACGCTTGGAGCAGCATAGATATAGAGGTAATAGTTGTGTTATCTGGTTTGAAGTTCCCTGGAGCCTCATCCCAGACATTCGCTGCAAAGGGGCAGGATAGTAGGACATGGAGGGGTGTCTCTAGAGCGCCGCATCTCTTACAGCATGGGTCAGCTCCCAGTCCCCGCTCTTGCAAAACAGAACCAACAAGCAGGGCTCTATTCTTGGTCTTCCATAAGAAGTGGTGAATTTTTGGAGACGTCTTTACCTGCCATATACATTTCTTCCAATCGAAATCATCTAGCAATCCAGCATCAACATTAAGTTTTGTAAGAGCATAGCCAGATTTAGTTGAATAACTTCCTGATTTTTCAAGCAACCAAGCTAGATAATCTGGCATGTTACAAGAGCTTGGAACAATTTCTCTAATGATCCCCTCATAGTGAGGGAGGTGTGTTCGGATAGCTGTCAGGTTTCAGTTCCCAGAATCAGCATGAATAAGGTCAGCCACAGAGAGTGAAGCGTTAGCCTCTGTCGGAGGTCCCATTGGCGACATGGGAGATTCTAAAGAGAGCCAAGGGTTTGTCCACACCTTGATACTGGTGCATGTTCCTACAATCCATCCCATGCCTTTCCGTAGTACTTCTCTGCCTACCAGCACGCCTCTCCAACCATGAGAACAAGAGCTTGATGCATTGACAGTCAGAAGAGAGTCGTGGTGGCAGTATTTTCCTAGCAGAGTTTGCATGTTTGATCGGTTTATATGTATTTTTTTTAATGTATTTTAATGTTGTCTGCGTAGAAACCAATACTTCCTGACCAAATACTTTATGTTAATGTTTGAGTGAATTTGAAACTTGGTAGTGAAATCGTTTGGAAGATTGTCATGGCCTTGATCGGCAAGCAATCATCAAGTCAGGTTGTCGTTCTATTAATCTCACTGGGGCCCATCGTTTCCTCAAGTTCTATGCAAACTCAGCATATTTTCGTCATTTGGAAAATGTAGAATAGGTTTTTCGGCCTTAAATGAAAGATACTGAACTTTCATAATTGCATTTTATATAAATTAAGATAGGGCCCAATATACTTTTATGTGACCAAGCGAAGCATGATTAAAATTTCTGAGAATAAAAAAACATCGAAAAGATTCAAAGAGGTTGCCCAAAAAAAAAAAGATTCAGAGAGGAAGGGACTTGCTAAACAGGTTCTTCAAGCTTAGAAGAAAATTAGAAACAGAAGGAGCATGAATGGGCATCCTTAGGTCCCTGCATAACAGCATTGATATTGTTTAGGAGTGGTGAGTTTAGAACATAAAGTTTTGATTAACTGAGAACCCAAACTGCCTTGGCGTTATGGCACAATGAACATGTGAAGGAAGTGAATCCACAAGCAGGAGTAGCACCACCCATTAGTAGTTTCAATTCTAACAACTTCTCCAGTGCCAAGGAACGCCACAATCTGGTATAATAACAAATGAGATAGCATTTTAGTATGAAGACATGAAGCAATTAAAAAGGATGAAAGAAAGTTATGATTGCACATGTGAGTCAGAATTGAGGACATGCATTAAGCTTCAGCAACAGTCACAAACTTGACTTTCTGTACACCTTTGTACCTGATGAAGTTTACACATCTTGTGAAAATTTCCTGTTGAATCGGAGAGTGAGATGCATATACTGAGATGCATAGAAGACAATGGAACGTCAGAAAACAACACTGGCACAAGGATTTTGCGAAATATCAGATTTAGTAAAGCGAGCTTAGATCCCATAAGCTCTCCACCTTTCGTCACATTGCTTCTTCCCAAAGACGGAGGAGCCGTGTGACAACACTTTTTTTACTCCAACCAGCCTTCAACTCAGAAGGAAGCACTTGAGGAGTCGCCATAATAATAACTTTCGTTGAGATGCTTTTGTATAATAAAGGATAGCTGATATGAGCGGAGTCATTCCCGTCAGGTTTGTAATGATTGACGAAGCCAGGGGAGGTGAAAGGATGACGGAGTCGTTGAATGCTACGATTGAATTAATCGCCAGGGAGTGCTGTCTCACTTTGACTTCCTCGGTTACGAAACGGTGAAACGTAACCGGCGAAAGAGGAGAGAAGTTGGAAGGTGGAAGGGATGGGTGCTTGCCTGTTGACCTAATCTACAAATATAACTAAACTGAACTTAAAAATTCAAATACGAAAACATTTAATTGGGCCAGGACATAGGCAGATAAACCAACTTTATTGTTATAGATGCGATAATTACATATACAATATAGACCAAACTTTTTGATTAATGATTCAGTCCTGAACCACCATAAAAGATTATATGACCAGCATCTCTGAAGTCAGACTTTACGAAGTCGATCACTTTGTATCCTCCATTATCGTCCGAAAATGATTCCATATAATCCACTTTATTATCAAAGTTAAAATTAGCATCGAGTATGGCGACACGTTTGACATATGCATCGTAACGTGCATCCTGAAATGGAAAAATTCCATATCCCATTTGAGGACCAGGTAGTGATGCGGTGAACACTTCTCCTCCCCACTCGACGTAGGTTCCAGAGCTTTGGCGAAACCTCTCCGACGGCCAGAAACCAATTTCGTCTGCGTCTTTACCAAACTCAAACCACCAGTTCCCATTTGCTTTGTCCTGGTGCCAACAAAATGATTAGTAGACAGAGTAACTATACATACTGAACTATGAGTCGTATTGACAGCTAACAACAAGTTAATGAGAATGAATAATGTAATAAAGAGACAAAAGCATAATCTAAGAAATGAAGCAAACCTTGATTAGTCCAAATGAGCTGAAATAACTTGTCTTAGCACCGCGAACAGAAGCTGGAAGCATTGACGTGCCCATTGGAACATCTGAACGAACACTTATCATTCCTACGTCGCATTGGTTATTGTAACATTGTTGTCCACCGGCCTGTGTCATCGATATACATATTTGTCACGTCACATATATATGAACAAGAATTTACTAACATAAAGGGCTGGCCCGGCCGTGGCCTCGCCGCCTAGGTCTTACCTTTGTATAGAGGAAAAGCCGAGGTTGGTCGTCCTTGTACAGCAATGGATTTACCTGAATACATATATAGTGTGTTTTAAAATATTTATCAAACTACAAAATACAAATAGCTTAGTTACTGCGGCTTGTAGCGTACGTTTTATATAGTGGAAAAGTAAATAACTTACAATTATACCAATTTGGATGAAATCGTCTCCTATCTGAATGTGAAGCCGAGCACTACTGAATTGGGTTGGCTTAACCTTAGGGGCGGTTATACAGAGTTCCATTGTTGCTCCATTGAAGATCATTCCTTTGTTCGGTGTCCGACCCACCGCAAACTAGTCCAAATTATTTTCATTCAGTATCCAAGCATACTAATTATTATAAATATGTATACATCAAACATTCATTCGGTAATTAGGCTAGGTTATTTTACTAAAAGAAGTAACTTACATGATGTTGGTCGTAATACGGGTCAGTAGTACCGTAGGTGGTAGTGTTGTAAGAACCCCCAGGTTTATATTTATCCTCTAACAAGTTTAATCCCAAGATATCGTCTTTGGTGATTCTTCGTATAGGGACCGTACCAATGGGACAACCCACACCATTCTCCCATAAGTGACCAAATCCAGTATTGTTTGTCTCACTTTTTCTCTTTTCTTTGGGATGGGATACCGGACGCATCTAAGACATGACACAAAAGTATTATTGTATTTTTCTTTAAATGTGCAGTTTTCAAAGAATTTACATTTATAGGGGATGGATCCAAAGTTGTACCTTGTAATGGTATGCGTGATTTTTCATAGAAGGGTGATCAAATGCTGGTTGCTTGAAAAAATCCACGCATCCGTATAGTTCTCCATCAATAGTCTATCATTTCCAATCATAAATATAGAGTTTATTAAATAAAATGTAGATGTATGCTTGTATATGTAAGTACGAAAAGATTATGAATGAACCTTGATGATCTTGACAGCGGGTTTGTTAATTATCCTTAGCTTCTTCTCGATTTCTTGATCTCCGTATTTAGACGAGCTCCTGGCTTCGATAAAGCCATTGTTATGACTTGTCATTATGTGACCAAAGATGTAACACATCAACAACACGCACATCACTGGACCTCTCACTTCCATTTTTACCAACAAGAGAAATATTGAGAGAGAGGAATACTGAGCTGAATGATTGTGAAGGAGGATAGATAAACGTTTTATATGGGTACAAGGTCGAGGAGGCTGGGAAAGAAACAAATGTTATGGTTTTTAATTTAGAAGCTTTGACTAAAACGTAACTGACCCAACGGGTCAATGATTGTTTTTAGTAAATAAACAATATTACCAAAAACGAATTCTCTTTGAATATAACATGTTCAGATTTGAAATATTGAGCAATGATCTTGGTTATCCTAATAAAATCGATGTTTATAGACATATTAGATTATCTAGAAGAAAATAAACATATTCATAAATTTCAACTTCATAAGAAACTATAGATTTAAAATCCCTAATGTTAATACTCATAATAAAATAATAAATTTACAAGCAGTTACATAGAAAAACTCAACTATCACGTTTAAAGTCCTCACAAATTTTGGATGCAAGCGAAACTAATTAACATTTATTGATACAATAAGTTAAATTAAGATAGGCTAGAGCTTGATCTGCACAATCACACTAGTATTCGATTTTACTTTTCTTTTTATCTTATACAAATAGTAATATATATTTCAAAAATTTATTTATATTAAATAACTCTTTAATATATTTCTAAATACAATAATTTTATTATTTATGATGAATTATTTTATTTTATTTTTTGATTCGTCAACTTTATCACCCATATTTTTAAAATATGACTCGTGTGTTTGTGCAAATGTATTTTTTATGGATCAATATTTAAATATAAAATAAAATTATTATCTATGGATATATTTGATTTATACAATCAAATAATTAACTATATTATTTACAATTTTGTGTTTTATATTATGTATCTTTATAACACTTTCTGTGTGTTTATGACATACTTAATATACCAAAATAAAAAATAATCAACCCGTAATAATGGATATCTTGTTACATTGTTGGCATTGATTAAGTATAATTTAATCTTTAGTTAGATTATAGGAAGTATTTATTAAGTAAATCATACATAATATTTGTTGTACTCAATTTAGAAAATTAATAAAATAGGAAAAGATAACAAATATTTAAAGTTACGTTTATTAATTACTTTAGTGGCAGTACTTTGTAAATAAACTGTAAATACTAAGGTTATTTCTTATTTGTACTCCTATTTTATTAAGTTAGATATATTATTTACAATTTTGTGTTTTATATTATTTATCTTTATAACACTTTCTTTTGTCTTTTCGACATAGTTCATATGCCAAAATTAAAAATAACTAACCCGTAGATCGTAATAATGGATATCTTGTTATACTTCAACTTAGGAAATCAATTAATAAAATAGGAAAAAATAATAAATACTTAAAAGTTAGGTTTATTAATTACTTCAATGACAGTGCCTTGTAAATAAATTGTAAATTTTAAGGTTAATTTTTATTTGTGCTCTTTTTAAAAAAAAATCCACGAAGTAATTAGTTGGGCCGTAGATAGTTTCTTAAGTTTTCTAAGTACTGTCATAAAAAAAATCTTTAAAATTATCAGTTATGATTTAAGTTAATTTTTAAAAACTACAACCATCGAAATTAAAAAAATTGGTTGTAAAATAGGATTTACTAAAATAATATTTTATGTTCGGTAAAAATATACATCTACAACCAAATATTTTGTAAACCCGACCCAAACACCGAATCGGATTACTTTCTGGGTCACCGGGTCATAGATTCGATCATGGCTGAAGCGCGGATCAACATATTAATAAATTGTAAATTTTTGTGTCATCTTTTTATTTTTATTCATTTTGATTTTTAAATAAAATTATTTGTTATAAATTTCCTCCAGATTTTTTTTTGGCAAAACTAATCCCACTATCTTTTGATCTCCCACATTTTCAACTTATTTTGCTTTTACATATAAAATGATAACCGGAGTTGTAAACAATCACTGATAAATTATGGGAAATTGTCAAAACGGAACAAAAAACAACATTGTTGTTCCTTTGATATAAAACCATTTTTGTCCATTTTATCTCTTTTTTACCCTTTCTATTTCTGAAAATTAATGAAATAAATAGTTTTTTGAATAAAAAAAATTATTAAAATTATAAACAATTAATAAAACACCCATATACACAAGCTAGTAACTTTTTTGGTTCAAAAATTTGATAAATAATTTTTTTAAAATATATTCTACTTAAAGTAGATTGCGTCTTCTACGAAAAATGAGTTAGTAGAAACGAAATCCAGAATCAACATGTTCATCTACTTCTTTAGAATGTGCATTCTACTTTTTATTAAATTTCTAAACAAGTGAAATGCGAATTCTACTAATCATAAAGATAGACACTTTCCTTCTGAATGCAAGTTCTACTTTTATTAAGTATTCTAATGTTTCGGGAATGCGAAATCTACAATCTACTCTAACGTCTACCTGAAATAGAAACTGCATTCAGAATTTTTATCATTGTTGTAGACTTTGTAGAAGGCGCCTTCTACAGATAAGAAAACCTGATTTTTTTTTGTGAAAATTAATGAAATTTCAGTTAAGAAAATATTCTAAAAATATTTGAAATATTCTAATCCCTAAAATGTGTATTTGGTCATAAAAATATTCTAAGAATATTTGTAATATTTTTACTTGCCTAAAATGTTACAAACATATATTTTTGTTTTTTTGATATGTTTACAAACATATATATATATGAATATTAACGTTTTTTATATATTTAAAAATATATCGACTAAAAAATATATGTATATTTATTTTTATTTTTATTAATATCTTTATTTATAGAATTATTTAGAATTCCAATTGTGTATATCACAATAAATATATAATTATTATATATTTACATTAAAAATATATTAAAAATAATAATTGAGTTTAAGTATATAAGTATCATAAATATATTAATATAAGTGTTACTTATTATAGCTGTCTAAAGTATAAAATTATTTATGAAATATGATTAAACATTAAAATTATTTAATAAAATTTTAAGATATTTAAATAACTCATAAAATGGTTAACATACACTAAAAATTTTTAGATATCGACTAAAAACTTTTAGTCTATATTTTGGAAATGTTTGTAAATTTAAATGTAAAATCTATAAAAAAATAATAATATATTTTTGTGTACTCGGTATGTTAATTAAGTTTTTATTAATATATTCATTTATTTTTATTAATATATTTATTTATATAATTATTTTGAATTCAATTGTTTATATCAAATTTTTATATTACTATAAAAACGTTAAATATATTATTTTTCTTAATTTTACTAATATATTCTAAAATTTCGACTTAAAATTATATTTGTAAATAAATATATTTTTAATTAATTTTTATTTTAAATTCGTTTAATATATAAATACTTTTAAAATGTATTTATTTGATTAATTTGATTAATCAAATGTTATTTTTGAGATTATGAAAAAAATTATACTAAAGGAACAACTTAATAATGGTATTATACTAATGGACAACAATGTTGAATTTTTGTTCCATTTTGGCAAGAAATTACGGAAGCAAGTCCACTACCATTAATCGAGATCAAATGCCGAACATTCCTTTTATTTAATGTTCAGCCAAATTTTTTCAATCGTAGTATTTAGTCAATGCTAAAAAAATACATGGTAATGATTTCTTCTACTTATTTTTCTTTGCTAAATGTTTGAATTATTTTAAAAAATTTATTCAGCTGAAGATTTTTTTTTTTTTTGGTCAAATTCAGCTGAAGATCTTTTGTCTTTTTTGTTGCTTTAGGGAAGATGACCGATGATTTTACGAATTGCCTAACACTAACAATCACCACATAGAGAATTATGTTATGTTCGCCTACCATAAAAAGGTATAGTTATGTCTATTTTCACATGTGCATTCTATTTATATTTGTTATTTTGATTTAAAATTCATGGTTTTCAAAGTATTTGCTAAAACATCGAGTTAGTACTGCATATGATTAGTTGTGATAATATTTCTTTCGCATGATTTTAATGTAAATAATATTTATATATTTTTTTGTTCTATTTTCTATAAAAAATAAATATATTTATAATATTTATAAATATATTTATATTATTTATCTTTCTCTCAAGATCTGAGAATTTTTTCATTTAGAATTTATCAAAAGTGGAACGAATCATATATCGCACAAACACACATGTTCTCATCTAATTGTTTCACATATTTTGATTCATTATAAAATTCTGCAAGTTTTCTAACATATTTGGTATTCTATATAGATTTTTATTTTATGTACTGCTTTTAGTCTTTAGGTTCATCGCTAAATTGTTTTTATATATTACCTAAGTTCAGTATCATATCCAATGAGTTCCCGATAAATTTAAAACACTGTTTTTTCTTCGAAAATCAAAATGCATGTTTTAGTTTCTCAAAATAAAATTATTATAATTATACACTTTTGAACATTCAATTTTTAGTGTGACTACCTTTTGTTCAAATTGGTATATATACTTTTTACAATCAGTTTGCCCATGCATAGCATATTAGCATGGACTATAATACTAATCAATTAATAAATTGTAATATACAGTTATATATGAACATGATATTATTAACCATTGAAAAATACAAGATGATATCAAGTTTTATTTACAAAATATAATTAAACATTTTTTTAATTTCAACTTTCATCCATCATAAAATAAATTATTTGATTAAATTTTAAAACCAAATAAGAACTTTGGGTAAAAATAAGATAATAAATAACTAAATAAAAATTAAATATTTTTAAATTCTTTTAAATCTGAAATAAATATAAAGACAAACTTATAATAGATTTTTAATCGTAAAAACAAAATAAAAGTCTAACAGTGTCATATATCAATACATTTGTTTTTTATTAAAATTTTCTTCAGATAACATAGCACGGTTTTCATCAAAGTCTAAAGAAATACAAATCTTGTAGTTTATTCAACTTTTTGTAATATTAAAAGTGTAAGAAAAGTTTAATCAATTTTTTATAAATATTATCAAAGAATTAAGGGCTTTACTGGATTAACCGGTGTCGGATCTCGGGTTAATACCAGAATTTTATCGGATTTTATGAGTTTTTTAATTAACGAGTTTTTTATTAAATCCAAACCAGATTATTTACGGGTCACCGAATTTACCAGTTTGACTGCAGATCCGAGTAAGGTATGAAAACATTGGCTATTACAGTTATATCTCTAAAATAAAATTATATAGACAAAATTGTATTGCAGAAAATTTTAAACTACATTCCAACCAATCACTCCATACCTCCTTTTTTGTTTTTTTTTTCATACCTCCTTCAAAAAAACCCCTAACTATTTTTTTTATTTAATTCCACAAAGGCTTATTTTTTGTAGTTGCGATTTACTAATAAAGACGTGTAATTAGTAGATGGAAACTAGCTATTGTAACATCTTTCTACTCCGGTTTTGAGTTCAAAGAGGCGGTGTTAGAATATTCTCTGAGTAAGGTGAGAAACATTGGTCCAAGAAAGGTGGGATAAGAACAAACTGATTTTTAAGTGAACCAACAAAAGTTGCTGCAAGCACAAGTATTTTATCCAAGCGATGGGAGTTTCTCTGGATGTGGTTGCCTAAACTTGAGTACGATCACTCAATGGATGAACGCAAGAGTTTAAGTCGTTTTATTAATCTGCATATGCCACAACATAGAGCCCAGTCATAGAGAGCTTGCGTCTCGATTTTAGCCATGGATACACGGGATCTGTTACACCTGAAGATGTCAAACTGTGGGTAGCTCTTGCAGTTACTCGCTCCCTTCGTGAGTTACGTCTTGACCTTTATACTTTTGATCAATCCGGTCCTGCTAAAATGCCGAGTAGTTTGTATACTTGCAAATCGCTCGTGATCTTGAAACTGAAAAAGGGTAATCTCGTTGATGTCCCTCGTACGTCTTGTCTCCCTTCCCTGAAAACTTTGCTTCTTCAAGGTGTGACTTATGCAGATCAAAAATCTCTTCACCAACTTCTTTCAAGTTGCCCTGTTCTCGAGGACCTATTTGTGGAACAAGATGGGTATGAAAGTGACCAGTGTCACCTGTTAGAAGCAGTGAGTGTAATCGTGCCGTCCCTGCAGAGACTAACCATAAAGCTATGTAGAGGATTCTTTTTTGACGCGCTTGTGATAAACACTCCATCTTTGAAGTATTTCAAAATTGCGGACTGTACTTATGAGCATGATAACGGTAGTGATTCTGATGATTGCTCCTTCTATTCTGATGATATGCCTAAGTTGGAGGAGATGGAAGTCGATTCGACCTACCTTGATACTGAAAACTTTGTTAGTTTAATCACATATGTCAAGCGGCTTTCATTATGCCTACCTGACCAAGCCGAAAAGGTAACATGTTTCATCGAGATCCAAATGTCGATCTCATGTTAGAACATCCTCCTTATTCTTTCTTTTTTTTTATAATCGTCTTCAGGCTTTATATCGTGAGGGTATTGTCTTGAACCAGCTTCGTCATCTGAAGCTGTGTTCATGTACTATAAATTGGTCAAAATTACTTGTACGTTTACTCAATGATTCTCCTAAATTACAAGAGCTTGAGATCCATCTAACTGATGTAAGTTTCTTGGAAACATATCGATATTATTTTTTGGGCTTAATTTAATGTATGGGTAAAGCCAAACTGTCTCGCTTTTGATCTCAGGGTCATACAAATATTTGTGAGGATCCACCGGTTTGCTGGGAGAATCAACTGGCCTGTGTTCCAGAATGTCTGTTGTCGAGTCTCGAAACTTTCAAGTGGACAGGGATATATGGATCGCAAAAAGAGGTAGATCTGGTCAAATATGTGTTGAGGAATGCTCGCTGCTTAAAGACTGCGTCAATCTTGTTTCGGTCATCGGATAGTGCACTGGAAGAGGATGAGCTTGAGATGGTTATACAAGATTTATCACTTTCTTCTCGAGGTTCAGAAGATGTCAAACTCGTATTTGTTTGAGTATTTGAATCTTTTCATGCTTTAGTTTATACAATAAAATTCAGACTTGCATTTATATATAGATATAGATATGCCTATTGACAGGTTCTTTTTTCCCAAATTGGATTTATTGTGTATGGTTTTACTGGTTATTTTGGGTTGGTAAACCGAATGGATGTGAATTATAAATTTAGATAATCACTGGATTGCGCATAAATCACTTTATTTAAAGAGTATTTTGATCTTATTTCAAGCTTTGGGTTACATGAAATCTTTTTGTTTGATAACTTTTGGAATCAAAAAATATTAAGAGCTCCTCCAGATGTAACACATCTTGGTGTCTTATACTGATTCACTGACGATCCTCGTGAGATACTAAAGTCCATTAAGGCATCAAAGGCACCCAAACTCACCCATCTAATCTCCAATTGACCAATGGATTTATCTTTGTTCCTTCACCTCCTGAACACGTAATCTAGACAATCCTCCAACTCAGAGCAGCAATCCTCCAGCATGTTCTCGTCTAGCTTTGGTGGGTCGTTGTCGTGAGGGGACTTCAGCTCCCAGAAGAGCACGTAATGCGCTGGGAGTGATGATGTGTCTGCATAGCTCGTGTACTCGGTGAGCAAGAGTCCCTGGAGATGGTTCAGTTTGCCATGTGTCACTGCCTTCATCAGATCTTCGCTAGATTTGTCTGTGTCGATGCTTAAAACAACGTTTCTTCGCTCCACGAAACTGAATGGAGCTGCCTTGTTGTTGTGGAAACCGGTCACTTAAAGGATATTGCCGACTCTGTATCTGTTATAAAGTGTTGTGGAAACCGGTCACCCTTAAGGTTATCGCCGGCTCTGTATCTGTATACTGTTTTAGAAAGATACCAAGATAACTTACGTTACACGTCAATCTAACCACTACGTCCAATAATTAGGGACATATGAAAATAGTTAAAAACTCTGAAGCTCTTGGAACTATTGAGTTAACGTTCAGTAATTATTGGATAAACATTTGATGCACCTCGGTGACCTGTGGTGGAAAAGCGAAACTAATGCATTCTTCTACAGCTAAAGAATTGGAATATGTGTTGAACAAAAAAAAATGGAATATGTAGTAGTTAATGTTTGCTTATCGTCGCTTGGGAATGATGGGACAACCATAGTATTAATTTGGAAAAAAAATTTCTGACTACACTAATACGGTGAAAACCATCCAATATATAAGAATGTGTTAACAACTATACGAAATTTATGTTAATACATTCTATATATACAAAATAAATGATTATATGGAGGCAACATCATAATTAGGTTTAATTGATTTTAAGCTAAGTTAATGGGGTCAATTCGTAATTTATCAAACTTAATGATTTTTTCAAAAAAACCTGATTTATTAATTTTAATAAACTTAATAAAATTAATTGATTTTATTAATAAACAATAATTTTTTAAATTTATTAAACTTAATAAAATTAATAAACTTAATAAACTCAATAAATTTATTAAACTTAGTAATTCATTAAACTTAATAATCTTAACAAATTTAATAATTTAGTAAACTTAATAAACTTAATTGACTTTATCAATAAACTTAATAATTTATTAAATTTAATAAATTTATTAAACTTAAACTTAATAAATAAATTTAATAAATTTATTAAACTTATTAAACTTAATAAAATTAATAAACTTAAACTAAATAAATTTAATAAACTTAATAATCTTAATAAACTTAATAATTTATTAAACTTAAGAATTTACTAAATTTAATAATTTATTAACTTAATAAATTTATTAAAAATTATACTTATTAAACTTAATAAATTATCAAACTTCTTAAATTATGTAAATTTATTACATAATAATTTATTAAACTTAATAAAATTAAAAAAATAATTTAATAAACTTAATAATTTATTATTAAAATTGATTTTATTAATAAACTTAGTAATTTTATTAATTAATTTTATTAATAAATTTAATAAATTGGGGTGAAGTTTAATAAATTATAGATTGGCCTCATTAACTTAGATTAAAATCAAATAAACCTGATTGTGATGTTGCCACCATATAATCATTTACTTCGTACATGTGGCATGTATTAATATAAACTTCGTGTTGTTGTTGACACATTCTCATACATCAAATTGTTTTCACCATGTTAGAGTAAACTTCGTGTAGGTAGGAAATTTTTTTTCCTATTAATTTTAGATTTTATTATTATTTAGCTAAAGGGATGAAGGGACTTATGCCTTGATTGGTACAGCTGATGAATAGCAAAATGTTATAGAAGCCGTATGCTGCAGAAGTTTTATGCTCTCATTAAATTTTTTTAATAAATTGATTGGTAGAACAGTAGCATTATACAATTTTAAAATTATCATAAAATTAGTATATATATATATATATTGATTATAAAATAATATATATTAAATTTAATAATACATTAATAATATATTTATTATATAAATAGGAAATATTATTATTTAAAAAATAAATGTAAAATTTATTTAAAAATATAAATTTATTTTTGAATATAAAAATAATTTTTGATATTATTAAAAAAATAATTTAATTATATAGAATTTATATAAAGATTATCATTTTTTATTTATTGATAGAGCAGTAAATGATTCATATATAGTATTATCATAAAAATTAATCTATGACATATAATTTATTTATTTCTAAATAATATAAATATGTTTATTTTATAATATAAATATATAAATATATAAATATATATATTATTTTATGTTTTTATTAAAATAATGAATGAGATGTGTAATTATATAAATTTTATTATATTTTAAATGTGAAATATTTTTCTTTTAAAAAGATTAAAAGTATTAAATCACAATTTTTATTTTTTGAAAAAATAAATTTATTTCTGATTATAAACAGAATTTGTCATTATTAAATAGACAAAATTAATTATCTATAATTATTTTTTAATTTATATATATATTCTAATTGCAAATGATCTACCAAAAGTTTCATATGAAAGCATTGAGCAAAGAGTAGGCATTTAGAGAATATTAGCATCTGGTAGAATATTAGCATCTCGTAAATGTTTTTCTAGATGATTATGTGATAAATATTGATTGAATAATAACAAATATATTGTTCATGCTAATACTCTGCCAATCAAGCCGTTAGCTGGGTTAACATTGAACAAGGGGATGTTATAATCTGCTGCACGATCTGTGTTTATTTGTAAAGCTATATCTCAGGTGGGGAGGGTATCAGTGGCTGCTACAAGGTCGAGGAAGAGAAAATTAACGGTTCAGGACACAGGTTATGTAGACTGTATCCAGAACCAAGATGTAACTTTGAACCTTGGCTAATTCTCTTTAGTAACAATCATAAAATCAAGAGGTTAGATTCATGGAGTCATACAGCAAACTGGTCCTTAAAGCGAATACGAAGCAATGAAGTAAGAGAAGGCTAAACCCGTGGAGAAATGTTCACAAAAGATTCTACTTTCTACCTCATTAAGTCCTCCGCAAACCTCTCAATAATCAAATACTCAAAAGATCCAATCAACCCCCATTAGACTTTTCCTGCAACTGCTGAGCGAGCTTCATGTGTTTTGACTGTCAAACAGCTACATGTCCTCTTACCCTGACAGTCTCAGATCGATGAGAACAAAGTCCTTGAAATAGTTATTGGTTTCTACTTGCGGGTACCCACAGGAGCAAACACTGGAAGCTGGTTTGAGGTTGTGTCTCTTCTGAATCTAGCTTCCCGAGGTAATGCCAACGTCATTCTGTCTTGCCCCTCTCTTCCCGAGTCACCTTCGTTTCTTAGGCCATCTCTGTTCGGTATATTTACCAGCGGACCTCCAAAGAAGATAGAGTCACCTGTATACATCAGTCTCTCTCCTTGCTGAGGTGGAGGAGGAGGAGGAGCTTTCCCTGATGAAGAATCTTGAGGTGGAAGAACTGATCTTGGATTCTGAGTGTGTGAGGTATGAATTGGCTGGTGGTGTGAAGTTAATCTGGTTCTTGCCTCAGATGTTGTTGCAGGTACCGATACATATCTACATGCTTCTTGGTCCCAAACAACTGATGTTCTTCTCACATCTCTCAGAAGAGAAGCTGCAGGAGCAGGAGCAGGGTGTAACAATGGATCGGCCTTGTTTCCTTTCTGCATTATCTTTTCATCAAAGGTTGAGTGGATCATGTGGCTGGTTGCTGGATTGAGAGGTGGCCGGGGGGGAGCATTCGATGAGGCCCCTGCAGCAAAGCGGTTGCCAGCAGTATGATACTGAGGGAGAGGGCTAAGCGAGACAGCCTCGTGAGCATGACTTGGACTGCTGAAACTGCTCATACTGTGGGTCTCTGTCTCGTACTCGTCCTTGCTACCATGGCTTGGAGCAAAAGAGTTTCTAGAAAGAGGCAACCTTGGTTCACTGTTCCTCATCTCTTTACTCAACACACCCGCATTTGCATCTGTGCTTACACTACTGACGACACTCATGGTTCCACTGGAACTAAGTTCATCGTCTTGTGCATGACGGTTTTCTATTGGACGTAGAACAGATGATGACGCCCTGGCTCTGGCTGCTGCCCTTGTGGCTTCATTTGAATTCAACTTTGCGAGTTTCCAAGCACTGAGTTTGACAGGTCTCTTTGGAATTTTGTTGCCCCTCTCTGCTGATTCAGTTGCATCTGGATCTACGGTCGATGGAACCATTCCAGGGTCCAAATGAGGAATCACTTCATCCTGCAACCAATGTAACAAGTATCAAACCCCACATATCTATAAATGAATAGATACTCAATGGAAGCTATACCAGATTGATGTATTTAGAATTCTTGGAAAAGCAAATGATACCTGATAATCAACAAACACTCTAGGCGGAGTGCACCAGGCTCCCTTGTATGATAGACCAAGGGAACTTCCACCACTAAAGCCTGTCGTGGCAGATCCAGAGGGAGAATACAGCACATTAGGCATTTCCTCATCAACAGAACCTCCGGGTGGCACCTCGCTCATTGCTCTCATTGCCACAACGTACTCATAAGTTGTAATGCCCTATTGGTAATGAAACAGGGAAAAATGGGTTCACATCACTTGCCCAATTACAAACGAAGTAAAGAAAAATAACCACAAGGGGTGAGATAGGTTCGGGGAGTGGATCATATGGTCTAAATCATAAAGGGAAAATATGGTTTCAACAAAGAAATAAAACAAATCTATCCTGACAACTATGAAAGAGCATGCAATTTTTCATTATGCTACTCAATTTTATACGCTTAAGTGAATTGTCCACAAGATTAAAATAACAATTAATGTTTTTATAGTCTTTAGAAAGATTCATACAAGTCAAGCAAAAAAAAGCGAGACTGACTTCTTCCATACTCACCTTTTTAATGAGAAGCATGTGGAAAAAGAACAGTTCACCCAACGGAAACAATGCGAGAATGGAAACAGCAGTGCAGAGACCCTGCATAAGTTGCAAGAAAGCATCAGGATCATCAACAGTAGAGGCTCACATTCACACTATTGTAACTACTTTACACAAACAATACTTACAACAACCGTAGCAAAAGGTGCCCGAGAAAATCCATTTCCGAGTCTATTGATGATCTCTGTTTCCATTTCACTTTTGTTAACAAACACGCGCACTATAACTGCAATCCCAACTGCTGCTTCGATAACGAGCTGAGAAGAGTAGAGATTAATTGATTATTGGTTAAGCAAACAGTGAGCTTGATGAATGACATATGAAGAGCATATACGTACCCAGAGAAGACTGGCAGCCATGAGCAATATGAATGTGATATAATTCTTGCGACCAACACAATTGTTAAGCCACTGCAACATTTAAACAAAGCTGCGTCAATCCATGAAACTCTAGCCAAACATGTCAACATTGTAACAATGGTACGAAGACTTACCCGGCAATGATGATCGAAACAATCTACGCATTTGTCGCAACTTCGACAATGCTTGCTGAACTTACGTACCTGTCACAAAGAAGGAATCAAGTTGAAGCTTAGGTTTTATTTCGTCTTCAACTTTTTAAAGATTTAACAGAAGCAAAGAAGCATGCAAATGTAGCATAATACCTCAGCATTGCACAAGGTGCAAAACAGAGCTTCTTCCCTGTCCCCTTGCTGTTCATCAATCACTTCTTGCTTGCGACAATCTTCATACACAAACACACCACATAGGATAGCCAAAGGATTAAAGCAAGATTTTCTCGGAAGAGGTTCCACTCTTTGAGCTTCTCCAACAGAGCCTTTCACGCTAGAGTTAGCTGGTAAGGTAGAGGTCCTTGAGGCAACGGAAGGAGAAGACTGCAGGTGACTGCCCGCTTCACTAAATCTCCTGGCGACATCTTTGGAAGGCAAGTCATGATGATGTCCAATGTCACCACCACCTCCTCTTTCGAATTTGGACATGATTCCTGGATCCGCAGGATTGATTACAGTACAGCGAACATACAGCACGAAAACAATGAGAGCCTGCAACAACCCAAACAAGGGTAGGTAGGTATGAGCCTCAAAACTCGTGATTCAGATCGTTTTCTAACTCAAATTTATTACAGAACATACCACAGGAGAGTAAAGACCGAGAAGAATGAACTCCCAGATGCGTCCACCAACAAAAGGAGCGAAGAAAGCATAGTATGCTACAGCCAACAAGCAGAACACCGTGATCGCAATCACCTTTTATAACATAAAAAGGAACAAACTTTAACATAAGCAAACCCCATCACAATCAAAAAAAAGAAACAAGATGCGAGAAAGAGGTTGAATCGGAAACAAAAGACCTGAAATTTGTGAGCGGGAAGTTGCCAGCCGTGTTTCCTCACCATCTTTTCACCACAAAGCTTAACACCAACAGATTTCAAAAATCGAAAATGAAACCCTAAGTCTCTCAGACGACGACGGCGCTGCAAATCGTAAAGAGAGAGATTTGGACTAAGGAGGAGGAGTAAATGGTGGGGAAATGGACTGAGAAAAATATCTTCTCTCTCTCTCTCACTCAATCTCTATTCGTCTCGCTCTAGCTCTAACTATGGTAGGTCAGTCATTAGTCAAGTGACGAAAGAGGAAAGTAGATTGAAGACTATTTATTTAAATTAATTGAAAATTAAATATTAATGCGAAACTAGAATTGGCCCCAAGTCAATTTTCTAATTAGCTGCGAAAGGTAAGGGCGAAACGAGCTTACAGAGGAAGGAGAAGAAGAAAAGGAGGAGGAGGAGGAGGAGGAGCAGCAGCCATGGCGAGAGTCCAGAGAGAAAGAGAAACTGAAAGGAATTTTCGGAAAAGAGAAAAATGACAAAATAGAAAAACGTTGACAGACTAAAAGGCAGAGACAGACAAATGAAAGTGGTTATTAGTACCAAAGCTTTTATTCTTTGCTTACGTGTAGTTTTCATCACTTTTGATATTTTCTTTCTTTTTTTTTTTCTTGTCAAATGATATTTCTCTTTTTGGAAGAAAAAATAATTGAAATGCAACCGTTGAGATTAATGTTTTATTAATCCAAGGGCTGCTATTTCTTTAACAAACGTTATTTTGTTTATCGATTGCAACTAGGTCTGTCTTTTTGCTCTATCTCGATTGTATAAAAACAATTATCTGTTTGAAATCGTTTATTTTATTCAAACAAATACAAAAAAATAAATAGATCTAAGGTTAGGTTGGATATCTAAACTAACCATTTCAAATCACAACTATAAAATTAATTAAAAATGTTTAAATTATTTAAATAGTTTCACAGCTCCTGAAATTTCTTAAAACTTTCCAAAATATTATTCTAGTTAGCCTTTGTCCAAATTACTGATTTTTTAAAAATATCTGATTTTGATTAATATTATCAGAGAAATAAAAGTTTGGAATAAATTTTTCCAGCTAAAAATGCAAATAACTCTGAAATCTAAAAGCCCAACTGAGAACACATACAAGGGAGGCGAAACGATTCTGAAAAACAAAGGGATAACAACAAAAGAACCATTGGCTTGATATATTTTGAAAAGGTGGACAAAAGATGCTAAGAGTGGAGTATTGCTTTGTGAAAGAGCAGGCCAGAGTTCAACTTTGTAACGATTTGTGTTGTCCAGCCCTTGAATTGAGTCAGGAAGGTTGTGTCAGAAAAACATACAACATCGTATTGTGCACACTGGTTGACACCCTATAAAACTATGTTGATCTGAATAATGCTAGAAACATCACCGAGTCTAATAGCCAGCTTAATAACGGTGCTCACCAAGAAAAAAAAAACAAGTAATGACGGGCGTATTAGTGATATGTATATGGAAAGGTTCTAAATGTAATTAGCTTAGACCTAGACCTCATCTGTATACTATAAATATTGTAATCCTTCTACGTTAATAGATATCAAATATCTTAAACCTATATGGTATCAGCAGCCTAGATCTAAAAAAAAAAAAAAAAAAAATTTCTTCTTTTTCAAGCCATCAAGCTTCACGCTTCCCTCCAATGGCTTCTCCCACCCACTCTGCTGAGACTATCAATATCTCAGACACGCCAGTTCTCCTCAACGTGAACATGGCCAATGTGACAAAGCTCACAGCTTCCAACTACATCATGTGGAGCAGACAAGTGCACGCCCTCCTTGACGGATACGATCTCGCGGGCTATCTCGACGGATCGGTCATCGTCCCACCTCCTACACTCACCACTGATGGTGTTATCAGTGCAAATCCAGCCTACGCGTTATGGAAACGCCAAGACAAACTCTTGTACAGCTCTCTTCTCGGTGCTGTCTCCGTCTCCGTTCAGCCGCTTCTCTCAACGGCCACCACCGCTGCAGAGATCTGGAACACTCTCGCCTCCACCTATGCTAAGCCAAGTAGGGGTCACATCCAACAACTCCGACAACAGATCAAGCACTGGAGCAAAGGAACTAAGACAATTGATGAGTATATGCAAGGTCTTACTATCCGTTTTGACCAACTAGCGCTACTCGGAAAGTCCCTTGATCATGAAGATCAACTAGAAGCTGTCTTAGATGGGCTTCCAGAGGAGTACAAAACCGTGGCTGATCAACTTGAAGGTCGTGACATCTCTCCTTCTCTGACAGAGGTTCATGAAAAGCTCATTAACTATGAAGCTAAACTGCAACATTCTGTTACTGTGACGCCAACCAATGCTCCGGTCACTGCCAATGCTGTCAACTACCGTGGTAATAACAGGAACAATTACCACAACAATCAACAGAGAGGAGGCTACCGTGGTAATCACTCGTCGCAGCAGACTTCCTACTCGCCACGACCATCACGCGGGTATGCACCACGTCCCTACCAAGGTCGATGTCAAATTTGTGGCATACATGGTCACAGTGCACGGACATGCTCCCAGCTGCAGCAACCCGCCAATCAGCACTACTCTCAGCCGCATGCAACAGCTCAAACTCCATGGCAGCCGCGTGCCAACTTGGTTGCTGCTCCAACGTACGATGCTGGAAGTTGGTTGCTTGATAGTGGTGCCACGCATCATATCACTTCTGATCTCAACAATTTGGCTCTCCACCAGCCTTATACTGGAGGCGAAGATGTGATGATTGCTGATGGTTCGGGCCTGCAGATTGCCAATACGGGTTCCACCTTACTCTCTACTTCACATCGTCCTCTTGCTTTAAAAGATGTTCTTTATGTTCCTGACATTAAAAAGAACTTGATTTCTGTTTATCGAATGTGTAACACTAATCAAGTCTCGGTGGAATTCTTTCCTGCTCATTTTCAGGTGAAGGATCTCAACACGGGAATCCGGTTACTCCAAGGCAAGACTAGAAACGAGTTGTACGAGTGGCCAGTCAACATTCAATCCCCAACCATTCTTCATGCCTCACCAACCTCTAAAACCGACCTCTCTTCTTGGCACTCCAGACTTGGCCACCCATCTTTATCCCTTTTAAAGTCCATTGTTTCTAAATTTTCTTTGCCTTTTTCAAACACTCTGCAACAGTTATCTTGTACTGATTGCTTCATCAATAAAAGCCATAAGTTACCTTTTCATACAAACTCTATTACCTCAACCCACCCTCTCCAAATACTTTACTCCGATGTATGGACATCTCCAGTTCTTTCACTTGACAACTTCAAGTATTACCTGGTTATTGTCGATCACCACACTCGCTATACATGGATGTATCCTCTCAAGCGAAAATCAGAAGTTAAAGATGTGTTCATCAAGTACAAGGCATTAGTTGAGAATCACTTCAAGCTCAAGATTGGGACTCTGTTCTCGGACAATGGAGGAGAGTTCTTAGCCCTACGGTCTTTCCTCTCAGACAATGGCATATCTCATCTGACCTCACCACCTCATACTCCTGAACATAATGGGATATCTGAGAGAAAGCATCGTCATCTTGTGGAAACGGGACTCTCATTGCTAAGTCATGCGTCTCTGCCTCAATCATATTGGAGTTATGCGTTTGCGACTGCTGCATATCTCATCAATCGCATGCCAACCCCTGTCCTTACCAATGATTCTCCATACAAGAAGCTGTTTGGAACTGACCCAAATTACTTGAAGCTTCGTATATTTGGCTGCGCCTGTTATCCATGGTTACGACCATATGCAGCACACAAGCTTGAGCCTCGGTCTGCCACATGCACATTCCTTGGGTACTCGCTAACTCAAAGCGCCTATCTCTGCTTGGATAGATCATCTGGCCGCATCTATACCTCGCGTCATGTTCTATTTGATGAAACCAAGTTCCCGTTCAAAGACAATCAACCACCTCCTATCCCATCAGCCCAACCCGCACCCTCGCCTTCCCCTCCGGTCACCGTAGTGCCTACTCGTCAACTCGTTCAGTCTACTTCAGAACCGGCTCCGTGCTTGAATCCTCACCTCAACTCGACGTCAACGCCAACGGCAGAGCAAGATGTTTCTGGCTCGCCCTCGTCGCATCCAACATCAACGCCTCACTCAGCTCCAGCGTCACCACTACAACAACAACAACAACACCCTCAACCTTCACCGACTCCATCAGCCTCACCACCTCCTGCACCCATTCCTCAACCCGAAATACCACCCGCTCAACCTCCACCTAACCAACATCCTATGCGCACACGAGCCAAAAACAACATCACTAAACCCAAACAGAAATTATCTCTCCTTACCTCAAAAACCAAACCAAGAATACCTAAAACCGTAGCTGAGGCGTTGAGGGATCCAAACTGGCGTAATGCAATGGTCGAGGAGATCAATGCTCAAATAAGAAACGGAACACATGAGTTAGTTCCACCCACTCCGGAACAAAATGTGGTTGGTTGTAAGTGGATTTTCACTCTTAAATATAATCCTGATGGCACTCTGAACAGGTATAAAGCGAGGCTGGTAGCACGAGGGTTCCATCAGCAGTATGGCAGAGACTTTACGGACACGTTTAGTCCGGTGGTGAAGGCTACGACGGTTCGCTCTGTCCTGCATCTCGCCATCAACAACGACTGGCGATTAAGGCAAATTGATGTTAACAATGCCTTCCTTCAAGGCCGGTTGACTGATGAAGTTTATGTTACTCAGCCGCCTGGCTTTGTGGATCAGGATCGTCCGTCATATGTATGCCGTCTCAGGAAAGCTCTCTACGGACTTCGTCAAGCACCAAGGGCCTGGTATCAAGAACTCCGTGCGTATCTGCTTACCCTTGGGTTTGTTAATTCTGTGGCCGATACCTCTCTATTCATCAAACAAGGCACCGATGTTACTCTCTATGTATTGGTATATGTCGATGATATGATCATTACAGGGAGCAGTAACACGGCGATTGACAACTTAGTCAAGGTACTAGAGGCACGGTTCTCTCTCAAAGATCTTGGGGAGAGCAAATACTTCCTTGGCATCGAACTCCACCGTGACAGCCGAGGTCTTCATATGCGTCAACAGAAATATATTGCAGATCTTCTTGAAAAGACAAAGATGGCGTCTGCAAAACCAGTATCCACACCGATGTCACCAACGCCTAAGCTCGCATTAAACTCTGGTACTCAGTTGGATGATCCCAGAGAATATCGCGCGACAATAGGGAGTCTTCAATACCTCTCCTTCACGCGTCCGGATATTGCATTCGCTGTCAACAAACTCTCTCAATTTATGCACCAGCCTACTGATCAACATTGGAGTGCAGCAAAACGAATTCTCAGATATCTAGTTGCAACACCAGATCATGGAGTTTACATTCGTCGAGGATCACCACTTACGCTTCATGGCTTCTCAGATGCAGATTGGGCAGGGGATACTGATGATTTTGTCTCAACAAATGCATATGTTATCTATCTTGGTGGCACACCTATCTCTTGGTCCTCGAGAAAACAGAATGGTGTTGCTAGATCGTCTACTGAGGCTGAGTATCGTGCGGTAGCAAATGCAGCCTCCGAGCTATGCTGGATTGTTTCGTTACTCACTGAACTTGGCGTCCGTATCCCTGCAGCTCCTGTCATATATTGTGACAATATCGGTGCCACACATCTATCTGCGAACCCCATCTTCCATTCTAGAATGAAACACTTGGCCCTGGATTTCCATTTTATTCGGGATAATGTTCAGGCGGGGAAGCTCCGTGTCACACATGTCTCCACTCGCGATCAACTCGCTGACCCTCTGACGAAAGCGCTGTCCAGGCCTCGGTTTCAGGAACTCATCAACAAGCTTGGAGTTACAAAAGTCCCTCCAGCTTGAGGGGGCATATTAGTGATATGTATATGGAAAGGTTCTAAATGTAATTAGCTTAGACCTAGACCTCATCTGTATACTATAAATATTGTAATCCTTCTACGTTAATAGATATCAAATATCTTAAACCTATAGGGCGTACAAGCAACCAAAAAGAAAACTGTTGTTGGGAAATGAAAGGTGGTTCTTTCAGCTGAAACTTCTCTGCAATCTAAAACCATACCTATTTAATACCCTTACATTCTATCAGTTTCAAAGATGTAAGAGAGTACTCAAAATGACCTTGTGCAGGGACAACCAGAGGCTAGTCGAATGCTTGAATCTCAGCAGAGCTTACAAAATCAATTTGTCTGGGTTTTCTCTAATCCATTTGATTAACAATGCATCTTTTTGTATGAGCTAGATAGAGTAGGGTGTGTTGGAGATGACCTTATAGTCTGCTGCTGACTTTTGTGATTGTTTGTGAATTAGGAAAATATAAGTTCAGAGGGAATTAGCAACAATGGCTATTACGGTCCTCAACTGAAAGTTCAAGGATTGGTCTGCTTGATTATTACTAAACCTAAACCTGTTAATTATGGATAAATATATAGTTAAATTTAGCCACCTCAAGAAGGCTACTATGTGAAATCAACAAACCATCCAAGGCCTGGTGTGTTATATATTCACTATATGGTTAAATCAGAGAAAATAACACCAATGATCCATCACCAAAACATGTGGTAAGTATAAGTTAATGTGAAAATGATGAAGATTTGTCATGTTGTGGGTCTCTATGATTTCAGGTACATTACCCTGGTACATGTACTCTCTACTAAGTCACAAATTTAAGCGAAATTATGTATGAGTTGATCAACCGAAAAGTATAATTTTAGTTCAAATATAAAAAAAGATAATACAGAAAGTGCTCTTTTTTAAAATGAAAAAAATGTGATAATAGTGTCGTGATGTAAACGACTCCTGAAGTTACTGAATGTCGGAATTACACCATGCGAAAGAATTAAGAAATGCAAATCGACAACCTCAAACATTAGGCGAGGACTACTTTCATCTAATCCACGTGTCGAAAACACACACCAAAAGCAACGGCGACGATTCGTATAGATGAACTTCTTTTGACCAAGCCGAACCAATTAAATAATCAAGAAAAAAACTTTTACTCCTTTTATAAAACACGTAGAGAGACTCGTTCCTCCATAAATACATAACAAGAGGGCTAGCTAGTCTACAATATCTCGCATAATAAGAAGATGGCCAACCCCAACAACGACTGGTCTCAGTTCTACAACAACCAAACCTTCTTCCCCACCACGAGCACCACCACCGCGACCACCACTTCCACGTCAGCTGATTCTCCCGTTAACCCGGAAAGCCGCCGTGTTTCAAAGCCAACACGTCGGAGGTCTAGAGCCTCCCGCCGTACACCCACTACGCTTCTCAACACCGACACAGCCAACTTCAGAGCCATGGTCCAACAATACACCGGCGGTCCATCCGCCATGGCTTTCGGTTCACCGTCATCGGGTTTCAGCCTCACCTCGTCGGGACCCACCGCCGGAGCTTCTTCCGGCGGCTATCAGTACGCTAATATCCAGAACCAAGCTGCTCACCACGAAGTATTGCAGCAACAGCGACAGTACATGGTCTCCTCATCAAACCACATGAGTACTCATCTTAGCTATCCTAACACAGTGGTTTCCGATGGTTTTCTGGCGGTGGATGAAAGTAGAGACGGTGGAAGAGGAGGAGGAGGAGGAGGCTATGCTCCGTCATCGGAGATGAATAGCAATAGTACTACTTCATGGTTGCAATGAGGATCGGTGGATCACTCTAGATATTTTATTTCTGTAACTTGTTTTCCGAGGAAAATAAACATAAAAGGAAGAAATGTTAGGTACTGACTTTGTTTGTAGCAGAATGAAAACTTTGACTATCGCCATTTTTGTTTAAGTTGTGTTTTTCTTTAGGATTTCTCTTTGTGTTGTAATGACTTTGTGGACGCATGCATAGATTGAATAAATTAAATTTTCATTTTTCCATGTTCAAACAGAAATTAAATAATGTAAATTAAAAAAAGACTCGTTTACTTTTTTAAAATCTTCCTTTAATTTAAACATAAAGATAGTAATCATACAGAGAAAGAAAATAAACATAAGGAAATTAATTTTCATTTACTTTCTCATTTACTTTCTTTAAACATAAAGAGAAAGAAAATAAACTGTAAATTCTTTGTTCAAAAAAAATAAAATGTAAAGGGGGCGTTGGACTCCTTTCGAGGGGATAGTTGGGAATGTGGCTGCCCAGACACCAGAGTTACAAAAAAAAAAAAAAAAAAAAAAACTGTAAATTCAATGTGCTCATCTCTAAATTTTTATTGTTTTCGACTACATAATCATACATTGTGTAGAAAACATTATGCTCATATACTTGTGTTATCCTAACAGCTCGCTCAATCTAAATTCGTGTTGGGATAAACGGTAGATGGCTGTAGTTTATATTGAAATGATGTTGGAAAAAAATCATGCAACCTAGCTAGCTGATGTTTTATGATGAGATAATCTTTTTTTTTGTTTGGAAAAGAAAAGAAAATTGAAATGATATATGAAAATAACACAAAACTAAATGTAAACACACACAAAGTGATTACATCCTAATCTAATATGTATTATATATATGTATATTTCGATTGTGAAAAGAAATAGGAGATGCGAATACAGTTTCAATATTCCGACATCGGATATGAATATATCTTAAAATAGGTATACGTAAATTCGATTATAAGGTATCCTAATCTATTCACATTGAATACCTGATTCTTTGTTTAACTACATGGGATCCATGATTTGGTGGGGTGTGTGAAAATAACATTTGAAAACTATATGATAATTTGTTATAGAACTTCTTTTTCTTTCTTTTTTTTTGGATCAAAAGAACTTCTTTTTCTTTTGGGAATTGTTTCGAGTATCATATGACTTCTACATGGAAACCTGTGAGCGTCTTTCTTTCTTTCGTTCAATGTGGCTAGCTTTAAGAAAAGTATTAGTTGCAAACAAAGAATTTTCTCTAAACAACAAACAAAAGAATTAAATAGTTTACAAAAAAAATAGTTTTGATAAAAAAAAAAAGAGTTAAATATTTTACTTCGCCGTTGCTTTTCGTTTGGAAACAGGAGAAAAAGTAAGTTGGTGAAAGTAGGCTACCAACATGTGAAGACACTCACGTGATGTTTTTCTTTTTCCTTTTTTCCCCTTTAATCTTCCAATTTAGAAGTAATTATACTGGAAGAATGAGTGACAAGAAAAAGGGTTGAAATAACATAAACATAATATCAAAATTTTAAACTGAAAATTTCTCAATTTTTTTTAAATTTATTTTAACTGAAATTCATTTTCTGGTCGATTTTGGCATGTTTTTTATTTTTGGGGGTGTAGAGAAGCGAATCGACTTTAAACGAAGGGCAGAGAAACAAGAAGCAAGAGAACAGACTCAAACCACAATGATGGGTTAAAACTTAGACACCATTTCAAATAAATTAAATTTGCCTCTAAAAATGGTTATCAAGAGAAATTACTCTAGTACAAAATTCGAAAAAAAAAAAATCATTTGTAATTTTTAACTTTTGGTACATGTCACTTGTCAGTGTTCGAACATGGCCAACTAAGGCCATCTTTATCCCAAATACCCATTAAGGGTCTCTTATTTGTTTTTTAATAGTATTTAAGAAATAAAGTAGTTTAAGAGACTTAGTTAAGAAACTTGTGATTTTTATGTCTCCATTGCAAGTCTCTTATTTTAGATTTCTAAAAAATAAAATAATATTAAACATTTTTTATATTAAAATTTTAAATATTTTTATTAAATAAAACATAGTAAAAACTAACATTGTAAAGATAGATTTTGAAATAAAAACATGAAAACAAAGACTATTAAAATAAACGAGAATTATTTTAAAAAAGCATGTCGATCGGTTGTTGCCTTCATCATGTCCAAATCTACGCCAAATATGTTCAACTAAATCAACTTTGAGTTGTTGATGGATTTGTTTATCACGAATTCTAGTTCGAACACCCATCTGATCTCCGATGTTTGTAGGCTTATCTGTAAAATACGTTTGATCGGTGTCTTCTCCTTGTTCGAACTCTGAAATAACATATTGAGTGTATTCATCTCGTTCGTCTTCTGAAACATCGTATTGACTGTATCCATCTCGTTCGTCTTCTACTATCATATTATGGAGTATGATACATGCTTTCATAATCTTCCCAACTTTGATTTTATCCCAAAATAGCGCTGGAGTTTTAACAATGGCAAAGCGAGCTTGCAAGACTCCAAAAACACGCTCGACATCTTTTCGAACAGCTTCTTGACGTTGAGCGAATAAAACTGCTTTGGGATCTTGTGGTAAAGAAATAGATTGGATAAAAGTTGCCCACTTTGGATAAATACCATCGGTGAGATAGTAAGCCATATGATACTCTCTTCCATCGATAGAGAAAGTGACTTGTGGAGCTTGACCGTTTATTATGTCATCAAAAACAGGTGACCGATCAAGAACATTGATATCATTTAATGTACCTGGAGCTCCAAAAGCCGCATGCCATATCCAGAGGTCGTACGAAGCAACCGCCTCTAAAACGATTGTTGGTTTACTCGAACCACGAGTATATTGCCCTTGCCAAGCGGTGGGACAATTCTTCCACTCCCAATGCATACAATCGATGCTTCCTATCATCCCGGGAAATCCACGATGCTGCCCAACATCAAGTAGACGTTGAAGATCAGCCGGTGTTGGTCTTCTTAGGTACTCATCACCGAACAAATCTATAATTCCATTCACGAAATTTTCCACGCATAACCGAGCTGTTGTTTGACCGAGCCGGAGGTATTCGTCGACCGCATCAGCCGCAGAACCATATGCCAAGACACGAATGGCTGCAGTACACTTTTGAATGGGAGAGAGACTAATCCTTCCAAGATCATCTTGCGTCTCCTGAAAGTATTGAACTTCGTTGGAGAGACGATCAACAATGCGCATAAACAATGGCCTGTTCATTCTAAAACGTCATCGGAAGAATTTTTCAGCATACGTTGGAGTATCACTGAAATAATCATTCCATAAACGAATATGCCCTTCCTCACGATTTCTTTCGATATACGCCCGTTTTTTTTCTTTTTTTCCTTCTTTCCACTTGATCACAATCAATGGTAAAATTGTCAAAGGCTTGATCAAAATATTGATCAAATTTTTGATCAAAAAGCTCATCAAATGTATCATCAAAAGATTCATCTAAATTATTTTGAGAAGAGGAAGCCATAGAAGATGGTTTTGGTGTTTAAAAAGATAAGATGGTAGTAGTGTTTAAAAAGATAAAATGGTTTTGGTGTTTAAAAAGAGTGATGGTTTTGGTTTTCGTTTTAAAAAAGATAGAAGATGGTTTTGGTTTTAAAAAAGATAGAAGATGGTAATAGAGAGAAGATGGCTTTGTAATAAAGAAACGATGGCCTTTGGTGATTAACAAAATAAGATGGTGATACAGAGAATGATGTTTGGTGATTGTGAGAGAGAAAAGATGAGAACGTTTGTTGTTGTTGTTGTTGAGAGAGAAACGATGAGAATTTTGGTGTTTGTTGTTGTTGTTGTTGAGAGAGAAACGATGAGAAACGATGAGAATAGATGAGTTTGTTGTTGTTGTTGTTATAAATAGAGAAAGATGCATTGAGAATGTTGTTGTTGTTACATGGTCCGTGACATACAGACACAAGACACTACAAGACACAAGACACTACAAGACACAAGACAGTAGAAGACACAAGACATCTCTTGACACAGACACATACAGAAACACAGACACATACAGACACAAACACATACAGACAAAAGACAAGTCCGTGACTCAATCTTCAGCTCCCAATCCGTGACTCAATCTTCAGCTCCGTGACTACAAGTATCAAGTCCGTGACTCAATCTTCAGCTCCCAATCCTGACAAAGACAAACATATACATTAGCATTTAAGGAGATAACAACAATCAAGTCTGTGACTCAATTTTATATCATCAATAAGCAAACCATTACAAGATCTAGACCGAGCCTTAAACATAAGAAAATAGACCAGGAACAACAACAATAAAATCCGAAAATAGACCAGGAACAACACTAGACCTAATTAGACAGTAAATCATTAATCAACTTCTTCTTCAGAGCTTCTTCTTCATCACTTAGAGGTCCTTCTTTTGCAAAGAGCCTGTCCAGAATCTTCATCTTCGATAACTTTTCCTTTTGGACCAAATCCTGTTGCTTGATTCTCCACATTGACTCAAACTCAGCAACATCTTTTCCCTCAACAATCGGTTTCTTCCCACGGGCTTTTGCAGCCTTAACACCAGGGGGTCGAGTGGTTCCTTCATCAGCTAAGGCACTTTCAGTTCCTTTAGCTTCAGAGCAGGCTGAGTGCGACCCGTTATCAAACTTCCTCCTTTTGGAATCTCCTTGAGAGCCACCCGACGATAGATCACACCACTTCTGGTCATGTCTAAGCTCTCTCCAAGCATGTTCTAAAGTGAACTTCTTTTTGTAGTTGTTCAAGTAGATATCGTGGGCTTTTTTTAGAACATCAGTGTCGTTTTGCCCACTGGTTTTCTCACGAGTTGCTGCTTCAAAAGCTCCACAAAACTTCCCCACCTGGTCGTTCATCTTGTGCCACCTTTGCTTACACTGTGATGACTCTCTTCTGTCAGACGCACTGATCTTAGGGCTAGCACAGTATTAGGCTGCTATCCTTTTCCAGAAAGCAACCGACCGTTGCTCATTGCCCACGATAGGGTCTTTACTGGTGTTTAACCAGGAGCTGATGAGGAAATTGTCCTCTGCTGGAGTCCACGTGCGTCGTGTACATTTCTCTACCATTGTGTCTGGTTCGAAGTTAGAACCTTCAGTAGCTTGCGTCCCAAATAAAGGAATATTGGGGGATACTTCTTGACTTTGAAGAAGATGAACATATTTTAAATTCAGATATGGATTGGAATCCATATCTGATTTTGTCTAAGAAGAGAGATGGGAAGGAAAACGAGATTGATAGAGAAAGAGAGAAGAAGAACTATGTTTGATAGGAGGGAAACGAGTTTGGTAAAGAAAGAAAGAAGAGGGACTGTGTTTAATAGAAGAAAGAAAGCGTTTAACGCTTTGATCACACACACAACCACATGGACTTGACATTTATCTAACTCATTTATCTAACATTCATTGCTATCTAACTCATTTATCTAACATTCATTGCTATCTAACTCATTAATCAATCACGTTTCTAATTTAAACTATCGGTTTGACATTTATCTAACTCAATTTAGTTCTAACTAACTACTATCTACCTAGTTTCTATCTAACCAGCTTGGCAAACAAATAATTCCAGAGCAGATTCACAATCAATGCAGAGGAAAAAAATTTCTAACCTGAAATAACATCAAGTCTCTTCTTCAAAATCAGACCACAGACCTATTCTTTGAAGAAAGTTCAACTCCCTTTATCTGTCCATCTGAAAAGGAAACGCGAGAAACATGATCAACACTAGAACGATTCAATACTGAGACATCATCTCTTCAATCAATAGACATAAATAAACACAAGAACTGATCGACTTTACCAAAGACAAACACATAAACTATCCAACACAGAGACATAAATGATTAACAAACAAAGACAGAGACATAACCGAGTTGAATCAGGAGACATAAACATAGATTTCAGACGCATGCAACGCAACAGACGATTCAATATAACAACGACTGATGCAGACATAAAGGAAAAAACTTAGCTTTTTCTTCGACGAGATCGATCGAGAGAGAGAGAGAGAGACGGTTTCGTCGACGAGAGCGAGGGAGACACGGATTCGCCGCTGTGGATTCGTCGCTGTTGGATGTCGAAGGCGAAACAGTTGTTGATTCACCGTCAAAAGGCGTAACGGCGCCGTAGAAGCTGGAGGCGCGGGAGAGCAGAGGCTTGACAGAGTGGTCGTCGTTGCCATCGAGTCGGGTTGTTGAGGAGGGATCGTCGAGGACTGCGACGGAGACTCGGATTCGCCGACGAGAGAGACAGAGGCGACGATTCCACCGAGAAACCACCGTTTCGCCTTCGAGATCGCCTCGAGAGAAAGAGAGAAGACGAGCGGTTGAGAGAGAGAGAGACATGTTGAATGAATGACACGTGCCCCTGAAACCCGGTCTCCAGCGTTCCTCATTAAGCGACGTTTTCAACTTATTTACTTAATTTTTATTTATTTTTAAACAAAACTACCTAAATACGCGGATTAGAGCCCGCGATGATGATGGCCTAAGCTCACCATCAATCTCCCCCCATCTCAGTTCTGTCTGAAAATGAGAGATCATTATTTATTCAGAAAATTGCGTGATTGGAGGGAGAGCCAATAGAAAACTAAAGAAACAAGAACAACACATTTAAGAAGAAAACAAAAAAAAAAATCAAGAAAGAAAGAAGAAGAATGGACTTTAACGGTGTCGATAAGGTTTCAGGAGAAGAAACAGCTTTGTTGAACCGGCCGGTTAGAGTCTACGCCGATGGAATCTATGATTTGTTCCACTTCGGTCACGCTCGCGCCATCGAACAAGCCAAGAAATCGTTAAGTACCATTCATTATTATGATTAGATGATTTAAATTTCTAAATGAAAGGGAAACAAATTAGGTTTCCGAACACGTATCTGCTCGTAGGATGTTGTAAGTAACGACGAGATCACAAACAAGTTCAAAGGAAAGACCGTGATGACAGAGTCCGAACGCTATGAATCTCTCCGACATTGCAAGTAATGTGTAACACACACACACCAATTAGATTCTGTCTTTATCTTGTTGAGTTTTTGAGTTTATTATTATTATTTATATGGTAAAACAAGGTGGGTCGATGAAGTGATTCCAGATGCACCATGGGTTCTCATACAGAGTTTCTCGATAAGCATCAGATCGACTACGTAGCTCATGATGCTCTTCCGTAAGTTTTAAGGTTAATGCTTTGTGTTCTGTCTTAGTTTTTGACTCTTATGTCATTGTTTTTTTTTTTCTGTTCCAGATATGCGGATGCTAGTGGAGCTGGAAACGATGTTTATGAGTTTGTAAGTTTCTTCGATGCAACTAACATATTATGATGGGCTTGTTTACTACAAACAGGAGAAGAGGCTTAGAGTGAACGTGAAACTGAAGAAACTACAAGAGAAAGTGAAAGAACAGCAAGAAAAGGTGGGGAACTGAGGATTCTTTAATTTTTGTTAATGATGTTGCTTCTGAATTCTGATGCCCGGCTTGTGTAAGTAACTTTTGAATCTTGAATATATTCTCTCTTTTCTTTTGTGCAGATACAAACCGTAGCAAAAACTGCTGGGATGCACCGCAATGAGTGGGTTGAAAACGCTGATCGTTGGGTTATTGGATTTCTTGAAATGTCTGAGGAAAGTTGTCATAAAATGGTAAGCAAAAGGATTTGATTCTCTCAACGTTTGAGATATAAAGTGTTGCCATCTATCACTCATGTCTGGATGAATGTTTTTTTTCTCAGGGAACAGCCATCAGAGATGGGATCCAGCAACGGCTACTGAGGCAGGAATCAGAAGATGCCGAAGAGGATGATGAGAATGAATAGATTTCTGATGAGGATGAGGTTGCAAAAGGAGATGAAAAATATCATGATCAGGCAGGTTTCTTAAATGAAAAGGGCAATAAAGAGAATGGGATAGTGAAGAATTAAGCTGAGGATTCTAGAAATTTCAGATGCGGAAGACCAACGTGTAACAGATTCCACAGTTATGATCTAGAATTGTTTATTATGTTCAAGTGAATACATGAAAACTCTACTAGTTTCTAAGACTCAAATGTCATTGATGTAGAATTTATGATCAACCACTCCAAATGATTACATGGAGACCATACATAGAAATAGAAATACATATAAAATGTCCACCAAATGTTTCTTAATTTTATGATTTGAAGCTTTCAAAAGAAATTATAAGTTTACAAGACTATGCTTTTGGATTAAAAAAAGAGAGAACACACAGGCCCTGTTAGTTTAGTTAATGCTGCGACAATAACCAGCGATACAAAATTTAACGGAAGACATGGAAGTGAAAGAATGGAAATTGGTGTTTTTTTTTTTTAATATATATATAATATTAAATATCCGCTTAATCGGGAGAATCAGTTCCGGTTACAAACCCGTTTTGAACCAAATACCCCAATTTAATCCTAGTACAAACTAGCTTCGCCCGCTCACTAAACCCGGCACAATCCGATAGTCGTCTTTGGAGTCGTTAGGAATCGAAAACCGTTCTCAACCCTCGACGATTGCCACGTGAAAGTGAGGTTCTCCTAGTTTCCTAGGATGCCGGGATTTCCCGTCTCGTCTACGGTGTAGCTAGCTTCCGATGAACTCCACGAAGTTTGTAACCGTCACCGTCTATGAGGCGCTCGACGAACAATAGAGGAGTGTTTCAGGTACTTACCACGAACAATCCGAGCATGTACACAACGTCACGCAACGTTTGAAACGCCTCCCAAACCGAGCAAGCACTCGCCACTGCCGCCACCATATCTACAAAGACGGGTTGGGCTTACCACCACTCTCGATCAAGAGTCTCAAAACCTGCAAGGATGTCAAGCTCACCACCACATTATCTCATACCAAAACAACGCGGTCCTGGGAAGGCAAACAAAGACCACAAGGAGACACCGAGCCGGTTAATGACCCTCCCGAGAACCGACTCGCCAAGTGCGTCATTCGAAAACCGAAGAGACGAAACCAAACTGCTAAGTCCCAACTCCGGTGTCGACAGAGTGGGCATGAACAATCAAAACAAGAGACAATAGCCGCAGCCTTTGCAAAAGAACCCGAGCGAGAGCCGAGCGGAGAACAACGGACGTGAAGGGATTGCAACGAAAAAGTCCACAAGAGCCATAGACGACTGCTTGATTATAACCTCCCGATGAAGCCACACGAGCCTGAGATGAGAGGTCGGCCATCTCCGCCTGCACACAACCGCTCAAGACCCGCTTCCGAAGGTAAGAACCATCAGAACACACGTGACTAAGAGGCAGAGGAGGAAGCCCACAACGACGCCGCAATGAACCTGAGACCTCTCCCCTTAGCCTATTGACCCTCATTCTACACCAGCAACAAGTCACCGAAGTCGAAACAGAGACCAGCCGAGCTCTTCCGCCACGGAAATTGGTGTTTTTAGTAGCTGATGATAAAAAAAACGGTCGCTGGGGAGAGAAAAAGGAGACAAATGGAGTCGTTGTTTTAATTAGCGTCACAGGTGCTCGCTTATCTCTTTTATGGTTTGATCGCTGCGTTCCCCGTATTTCACCGGAACAACCAATGAAGAAAATAAATGTGAAGAAATTTCAGTCACTCATCTAAATCGCTGCGTTTATTAAACTAACAGGGCCAAAGTAGAAGAGAGACTAGCGGGATACAGAAACTTAGAAGGGTTGTTTTATAGAGAAAGTAGTGACAAACATGAAGGTGATACAGAGACAGAACGAAAATGTAAAGATATTTTCTGAAATTATACTTTGATAACTTGTCTTTTACATCTCTAGGTTCTACCTTATTTATACAGAAGCAAAGAACAATCTAGAAATGGGACAGGTGGCACTGACAGCTCAGTCATCCTGATCCTTAAGAGAATCAAATCTGTTAGCTACCATGACCGGATGAGCTGTCCTTTTGTCTTCACTCTTACCTCTGCTTTGCTCTTTTACGTTTGTTGTTACCGTTGCAGGTCTTTGACGTTTAGCTGGAGCAAAAGCAACCTTCGTTTGGGCTTGGTCATAATGTTCTGGCCTGTTGGGCCTTATACTCCCCCGCAAACTCGAGGTGGGAGAGTAATCAACTCCGAGTTTGAATCTCAAAGTAGAGAAACTGTGTTGAGGTAAAGATTTAGTGAAGATGTCTGCTAACTGGTGAGAAGCTGGAATGTGTTTGACGATGAGGGAACCATTAGCCACCTTTTCCCTAGCAAAGTGATAATGAGTGGCAAAGTGCTTAGACTTGCGATGAAGCACTGGGTTTGCTGTAAGATGGACTGCTGACAGATTGTCACAGTAAATCTCCACGGGTTGTTGGCTCTGTACGCCAATGGTTTTCAGCATTCCAGTAATCCACTCAAGCTCAGCTGCAGTGTCGGAAAGAGTGCGATATTCTGCCTCTGTAGACGATCGAGCAACTGAATCCTGGCGCTTTGCAGACCATGAAACCAAATTCGAGCCAAGAAACGTGCAAAAGCCACCTGTAGATCTCCTTGTGTCTTGACAACCTGCCCAGTCACTGTCGCAGTAGGCTCTAATGGTTGAATCCGTGTCAGACTCAAGGTAGACTCCCATCTGTATTGTTCCTTTTAGATAACGAAGAACCCGCTTCAATAAATTGAAGTCAGCAACTGTTGGTTTATGCATCTTTTGACATACATAGTTCACTGCGAACTGTATGTCTGGCCTTGTCAACGTAAGATATTGTAGTATACCCGCCAAACTTCGAAAGTATGATGGATTGGAGAAGTACTCATCCTGATGAGGAACTCTATCAAGCTGCTGAGGTAACGGGGTAGACATAGGAGCACAATCGAGCATACCCGCAGCTTGAAGAAGATCACCAGCATATTTTTCTTGGTTGAGAAACAAGCCTGTTGGAGTGAAATGAGCTTGAATCCCAAGAAAGTAACTCAATGGCCCCATATCTTTCATCCGAAACTGCTTCTTCAGTGACGTCATAAGCTGGTGAATGAGAGTTTTGTTGTTTCCAGTCAGCACCATGTCATCAACATAGAGAAGAAGGAAGATCACATCTCTGTTTTTCTGATAGACAAACAGTGAAGCATCTTTTTCATTGCAGACAAAGCCAAATTCAAGCAAGAAGGAGCTAAATTTGTCAAACCATGCCCTCGGAGCCTGCTTTAACCCATAGATAGCCTTGTGCAGCAAACAAACATACTCGGGATGATTCTTATCTTCGAAACCAGGAGGTTGTTTCATGTAAATCGTCTCAGATAAATCATCATGAAGAAATGCGTTCTTCACATCTAATTGTTTGATGTCCAACCTTTCTTGTACTGCAAGGTGAAGCACTATACGAACAGTGGCTGTTCTTACTACCGGACTGTAAGTCTCGAGAAAGTTAACACCTTCCTTTTGCTGATTCCCCATGGCTACCAGTCTTGAGCGTAGTTTAAGCAGAGTACCGTCCGCATTGAGCTTGACTTTATGTATCCATTGACACCCAATAGGCTTTACATCATCAGGGGGCGGTACTAGACTCCACGTTTGCGTTTCATCACATGCTTCTATTTCTTCTCCCATGGAACCATTCCAACCAGGGTGATTCAGAGCTTCCTCAATGGTTTTTGGTAGTTGAGGTAAACCTTTGACTGTCATTAATGCATACCGAGGATTTGGTTTCATAACTCCAACCTTTGCTCTAGTTGTCATTCGATGAGAATTCGCTGGAGGTTGTACTGGAGCAGGGATTGGGACAACAGGAGGTTCATGCGAGGAGGACGCATTACTCGAGCTTGAAGACTCTGCAGAGCTTTGTGCTGGAGTAGGAGGTGTTGGAGCCACTGATCCTGGTGTATTAGCTTGATGAGGCGGCGTGTGTGTTGTTGATAAAGGAACTCGAACAACTTGGCCAATAACATCGTCATCAGAAGAGACTGCAGACTGTTCTGTAGACAGCGGAGTAGAGAAAGACTGATTTCTCAAAGCTCTGCTAAGAGGTGTGACTGGAGCAGGAAGTAAGTGTCGATACGTATCCGTATACGGTATTCTATCTTCATCGAACAGGACATGTCGGTTGATATAAACACGACCTGTTATAGGATGATAGCACCTGTATCCTTTGTATCTTTCATTGTAGCCAACAAACACACACAGAAGCGACTTGGGATCAAACTTATTCTGAGAATAGGGTCGAAGATAAGGGTAACACGCACAACCAAAAACTCGTAGAGCCGTGTACTCAGGGGCCTTTCCATTCAAGAGTTCAAATGGACTCACCATCTCGTTGTTTACAGAGGAAGGAAGAAGATTACTTAAGAACGCTGCCGTATAGAAGGCTTCAACCCACAATGTCTGTGGTATAGAACTCTGAAACAACATCGACAAACCAAGCTCTGTAATGTGTCTGTGTCTGCGTTCCGCCAGACCATTCTGCTCAGGTGTATGAGGACAAGAGAGCAGGTGTCTGATCCCTGTCGCAGCAAAGTGTTCCATCATTCGTCTGTTTACAAATTCTCCACCACCATCTGATTGAAAAATTGATATTTTCTGTTTATATTGATTCTCAACTTGGAGTTGAAACGCTTTGAAGACAGAAAATACATCAGACTTTGATTTAAGTGGGTAGAACCAACAGAATCTGGAACAATTGTCAATGAACACTACATAGAACCGAAAACCTTGAACTGAAACAACTGGTGCTGGACCCCAAACATCACAGTGAATTCGTTCAAGAACTCTACTAGACCTGAACTCTGAGCTAGTAAAAGGAAGTTTACATGTCTTGCCAAGTTGACATGGTTCACAAACGGACTTAGAAATTTTATTGAAAGAGATGGCTTTTATTGATGAGAGATGCTTCAAGACTTGATCATTTGGATGCCCCAACCTCTTGTGCCATACACTGTCACTGGTAGTTTGTTGACGCGACGAGTAGAACGCCAAGAACTGAGAGTCATCCAGCCGATAGAGCCCCTTAGTTTTGTTTCCCTGACTGAGAACCCTGTTGGTGGCTTTGTCCTTAACATACACAGATTTAGCATCAAAGGTGAACTCACACGGATAATCATCTGTTAATTTTGACACTGATAGCAACGATTTTGTAATATCAGGACATACTAGCACATCAAGAAGAGGAAGTTTACCTGTTGAAGTGGGAATGGACGCAGAGCCAACATGAGTGATTGGTAAGAACTCTCCGTTACCCACAATCACTTGGTCATTACCAACATATTCTTGTGCGCTATCAAGATGGTGAGCTGAACTGGTCACATGATGCGAGGAGCCACTGTCAGGAAACCATTCTGCACCAGGAACTCTGTTGTTTGTAGCCGTTGTGAGTACATTAGCCTGAGGAGATGTATCAACAGCAAATGACTCATCAAATCTGTAATGGCATCTGTAGGCAGGATGTCCATACTTCCCACAAATCTGACATGTAGGTCTTTGACTGTTGGGATTGTTGGAAGAACTATTCCTGTTTGCACCTTGACCAAACTGCTGAGGAAAGCCACGACCTTGCGTTGAGTAAGAGCCTCGTCCACGATATCCACCACGATTTTGTCCTCGACCGCGTCTGGAGTAGCCACCGCGATTCGTGTAGAATGCTTGATGTGGGGATACCTCCGTTTGAGGTTCGTAAGATTGAAGCTTTTCTTCAAATCCTGTCAGCTTGTGGACTATATCTTCAAAGCACGTTGCAGGGTACATATCCATGGAGTGCTCAATAACAGTACAGACAGATTCGTACTCTTTGCCTAGACCGTTGAGAGCTCCATAGATCTTCTCATGCTCTGAAATAGGAGAGCCTATCGAATCAAGTTGATCGCACAGAGACTTGATTTCTGATAGGTAACTCGTCATTGTTTTGTTTCCTTTAGTGGTCGTCTGAACTCTCCTCTGAAGATCCAGCTTTCTTGTAGCTGAAACCCTGTTGTATTTCTTGGCGAGAGCGAGCCAAACTTCCTGAGATGTGTGCAGCCCGTAGACAGACTTCAGTGCATCTTCTGTCAGAGAGCCGTATAACCACGCAAGGATGAGCTGATCTTTTTGAATCCACTTGTTGAACTCAGGATTTTCTGCTTCCGTCTCTTGTTCTTCATTGCGAACAGTGATAGTTGGGGCTGGGCGTGGTAGCGCGCCAGTAACATGTCCGAGTAGCAACTGACTTGATAAGAACTGCTCGAACTGAAGTTTCCACAGAAGATAGTTACCCTCTTTGAGCTTCAAGGTCACTACATGAGTAAGGGTGAGGGCTGAAACCGTCACCGTTTCTTGATCTCCGTCCATGATCTACTTCCGGAGCTCTGATACCATGAAGGTGATACAGAGACAGAACGAAAATGTAAAGATATTTTCTGAAATTATACTTTGATAACTTGTCTTTTACATCTCTAGGTTCTACCTTATTTATACAGAAGCGAAGAACAATCTAGAAATGGGACAGGTGGCACTGACAGCTCAGTCATCCTGATCCTTAAGAGAATCAAATCTGTTAGCTACCATGACCGGATGAGCTGTCCTTTTGTCTTCACTCTTACCTCTGCTTTGCTCTTTTACGTTTGTTGTTACCGTTGCAGGTCTTTGACGTTTAGCTGGAGCAAAAGCAACCTTCGTTTGGGCTTGGTCATAATGTTCTGGCCTGTTGGGCCTTATAAAACATAGCTTAAAAAAACAAATCAGATCGAGAAACAAGAGATATAGAATATGCACGAGGAACGAAAAGAATTTAGCCTTTCCTCCTTAACCTCTTGTATCTCTTCAAAATACTCCTCCGCGGTCCTGTTTCCTTGTCTATGGAAATGCCACTCTTTAAGAGTAGACAACGGTTTTGTAAATCTCTATGGAAACGAAGATCTGTATATTTACCTCTTAAGGTGTTTCATGTCAATACACTCAATGGCTCGGAAAAGGTTTTTCTTTCGGTCTGGGATCATTCTATCCTTTTAAGATGGGATGCTCATATAAGGGGAATTTCAACCTCTTCTGATACCAATTCCGCTAGATCTGGCTCAACTCATTGAAACATCTTTCTTTCTTTTTCCATTAAAACATCTCAGTAGAACAAAGCTTGGTATATTCTACTTCGAGTGCAAACTTGATTCGGCTTTAGTTCTCTGCTTCGGATGGGCTGTCTTCGTCACGCTGATCTGGAAATGAAGTTAATCTCGACAATTTTGGATTTGATTAGTAAAACTTATATTCTGGCCCATGGTTTCAGCACAAATTAATAACAATGGTCTGCTCACATGCGATCCCGTGTATGTGAATTGTGCATCTGTGATCATTATATATATACAATATATAATTACAACTCACACAGGGTTCATTATTCTTATACGTGACATTATCCCATTCTCATTTCAAAAGATAAAACAAAAGAATCTTAAATTTAAGGAGCAGATTCACGGGTTACACTATTTTTACTACACGCCAAATCGACCCGCATGCGGCATGCCGCAACCTTGTACCCGCGTCAATACAGTTCTACCATTAAAAACATATTTTTAAAATATTTTTGATAGAGCTAACCTGTCACTAGTTTATATTTACTTATCAGTTTCATTATTATTGTGTCTGCTAACGACTCTCAATCTATCCCATAAGAGGACAACTTTATGGATACGAAAATATTTCCAAGCATAGTCATCAATCACGGACTCAATCACTTCTCGTGGGAAGCTAAGATCTTAAAGGAGCTTGGAAAAAGGGTCTAAAGAACGTAAACCAAGATTTAATTAAATAAATGTAAGACTGCTTTATCAGTATATAAACACATAATTATAATTATGAACTGGGTCAAATGAGTCCGCAGTGATTTTTTATTAATATATTTGTAATTTGTTCGACTTTGAATAGTTGAATATTCCATCTATAGTCTAACATCTTTTTTTTTTTTTAAAAAAAATATACTTTTATTTCAAAATAGGATTACATATTTGGCTATGACCGAAGTCATACAGTTTCAAGAATAGAATTTAAAGTGCATTGATCAAAAGTGAACAAGAAACTACCAAAGCATTACTTTGGTTGACTTTAGAGAAAGGAGCAGTGTCGCTTCTACCTGAGTCTTCCACGGTTTCCACGTCCCCTCTTTCCTCGTCCACGAGACATGGATTGCGATTGCCATTCCATACCTTTTGCCGAGGGTTTGACAGGTCTTTCTCGAAGGAGCCCTTTCCCTGAAGGTGTCGAAAGGTCTATTGGACCAGAACTTTCATCCAAATCCAATTGGAATTCTTCTTCTCCTTCTAAAGAAGTTAAAGAGGCGAACTGATTTGAACCCAAATCAACCTCCTGTATTCTGCTACTTTTCTCGCAAACCCCGATTGAGGTTTGAGTGACTGAAGTCTCTGTCTGTTGCTTTGTTGGGGCAGACTCCATAGGTGGAGACTCAATTGTTTCATTTATACAAATAACTGATGGTGACTCGTACATGTTCTCCAGAACTGAAATAGTAGTTAAAGATACTAGATCATTCACCTCAGAAGAGTTAACCTTGTCGATCACCTCATCACAAGTGCAAGATGTATCTTCTTTTGGTGTAGCTGGCTTATCTGAAGCAGGAGCAAGCGAAATATATTGCTGAGAGCTAGATGCTTGTACCATTAGCATTGACATAGTTTCTTTAGCTTGAGATGGGATTTGAAAATCTGAAGGTGTTGCAACTCTTTTATCAACAGCAGCTTCCTGCGAAGTTCTTGTAGAGACCTCTAAAACCTTCTGGATATCGAGTGAAGCATCAACAGGTGATCCAAAGACATGAGCAACTAATGAATCCTTTCCTTCGGCAGCTGGAGTGGCTGCCTTGTGACCAGAAATAGACAAACATCTCTTTGATTTGTGACCAAGCTGACCACATCTCTCACAGGATGTCGGAAGCCAAGAGTATTCCACATCGACCAAAGAAAAGTTCCCTTGCTTATTCCAAGCAGCAACTTTTTTAGGAAAAGGTTTATCTAACTCAACTTCCACCATAATCTTAGCTTCTCCTAGCATAGTTGGATCTAACCATGGTTTGTATGATAACATTGGTTCTCCTATTCCTGAAGCAATCCATTCGATTCCTAGGATGGAGTATAGAGTGTTGGGGATGTTATCTCTTGCATATTATTTTTTGACATATTAATGAAAGTTTTTGTGATTTGACCAAAAAAAAATGAAAGCTTTTGTGACAACACTAGTGAAAACTTCACTTGGTTTACTATTAACTTGATTAAAACGTAACAAATGGTTAGCTTGTGAGTATGGTGGTAAGACAACAAGGGCCATCATAGTTTGGAAATTTGCACTAAAATTAACCATCCACGGAATCCTACGAATATTCTACTTGGAAATGAGCTTCTGCTAAAACCAGTGACTAGGTTTGACTTGTAAACTTCTTACAGATAATGAACTTGTATACTAATTTCGTGTCCAAAGAAAAATGATCAGATTGTTAAGTTTTATTTAATGGACAATAAATTGGTGTATGATTTTTATATGTTTGGTAGGTCTCTCGTCTTTGAGTTTTGACAATATAAAAAGGTAAGAAAATATTCGTTAAATCAATATGCTATTGCTAACTGATGACAAGATATAAAACGTAGTCATGTTAGGGTATTTCCAACCCCACTTCTTTTTTACTTTAAAATAGAGTATAAAGCAAGAAATACTTCAACCTCATTCTATATATCATTTCATAATTCATAACTAGATTTTGACCCGTGCACCTGCACAGGTGTTTACTTTCTCTTTTAAACAAATATATATTTGTTGTAAGCAATGTTTTGAAACCCGACTCGGATCCGCGGTTGAACCGGTAAACCTGGTGACTCAAGATAAATTTGGTTTGGATTTTGTGAAAAACCCAAAATTTAAAAACCTAATAAAACCCGCAAAACAAAACTAAAACCCGGAACCCGATACCGATATTTTTCAAAAATATGTTGCTATTTATTTTTCATGTCACTATTATATATCATATATGTGTCATCATATAATTAATCGTATTTTATATGTACCATCATATAAGTAATCATATAACCCTTGTTCAAAAACGCGTTGTACGCGGCCGGAAAGTCGCCGGAAAAACGTGAGGCAGAGGAGAGACGTTTCGTTTTGGTGTTATTCGCCTAACTAATCGGAAAACTTAAAAAAACCATCCTGTTGTAGATTTTATGTTCTAATTCACATATATGTCATATATTTAGTATAGTTTAGTTATAACCTCTTGAATTAACAAGGTGGAACAAAGAAATCGCGAAAAAAAAAAACGGCGGCTGCAACTCAGTAAAGAAAACTGCAGATCTATGTTGAAGATGAGGGTATTCGTGTCATTTCCGAGCTCATTAAACCTAAAAGTTAAAAAAATTGACAAAATGGGCTTTCCTACCTTCGAACCCGGGTTAGAAACATTATATGGGTAACCACTTACCACTAGACTAGCATACATCGATTGTACTTAGACACTTTTGTAGTATGTAGTCGTAAAATAGAAATTAAAATCTTAAAATTACTCCCCGATTAATTTCCGTATAATCTCCGATTTACTAATTCGGCGCTAAGCGCTACGTCACCGCACGCGTTACGCCTAGCGAGTTCCGGAACAAGGTATATAACTAATAGTATTTTATATGTACCATCATATAAATAATCATATATATTATATTTTAAAAACTTAATGTTAAATATAAAACCATAATTTAAGTTTGTGTTTGAAATTGGGTTTTGAATTGCATTTTTATATATATTTAAAATATTTTAATAATGATTATTGGAAAATATTTTAGTAAAAATCAATTTTTAATATATGTATATTTTTGATCGATTTTTTGATATAAATCAATTTTAAATTAATATTTAAAATTTGAAATATGTATATAAAATTTATATTTTTTATGATTATTTTAGATAAAACATGTTTTTAGGTAATTAGATTGGATCATTTTCATATATTTTAAACTTGGCCGAGATATATAGTCTCTCATAATATAATGGATTTCCAATTTTTCTTAAACATAAGCCCACATTACGTTGATCAAAAAAAAAAACCACATTACTTTTTACTGCTATTCATGTTTCCAAACAACGTTATATTCCTTTTTTACCGCCAAACCAAAATTATATTCTTTTTTTACTAGTATTCATGTTTCCAAACAAATCTAAAAGGTACTTTTACTTTAATAAGATAGATGGAGTTTACTTCATAAATGGAATAATCCAAATTTTATTTGTTCATTGCTCGATTATGGAGTGAGATATGAAGTTAGGTTGGAACAATTTCACTCAATTTTCTATTTTACTTCATTTTAGAGGAAAAAATAGAGTTTTATGTTGGAGATGCTCTTATTACTTAAGGTTTACAGTTAGTTAATTTTGTTTTCTGTTTCAAATCATGGCTTGTGATGAACTTTTATCCCAGCTAAATATCAATCTACTACGTACTTGCAAAAAGAATGACCTTAATCGCTGAGTAACATAATTTTCTTAAGTCTTAGCAAACACTATATAAGCATTCGTTTGTGCATAGCACACATCTGTATTAGTAAGTACCTAATACAAATATATACTGTCATCATCATTATTAAGAGATTGATTACATATAATATAAAACACACTGTAGCTTTGGACCTAGGTAATATTGATTCTCCTTTTCTCTATCTGTGTGTTTATTATGGATTATATCTAAACTACAGTGTTTATAGTAGAGACAAAAAGACTAAATTCCAAAGAAACTACTTAAACTTCTCAGAAATAAGTGGACCCAATAATCGAATCAGCAATAAATAAGGAATGATCTTTTACAATATTTTCATTAAAGATATTTTAATGGAATTTTCAACATTAAATTTTAAAAGAACAAAGAAATTATGACAAGATTGTGCAGTGTTATTTGAATATTTTTAGAAATTCATGAAATTTCATTTTACATATGTATTTTATAATTGTCTTTATTTTTCTCATAAATCAAAATTTAATTAGGACAATTTGCAAAATGACTTAATTAGGACCATTTACAGTTATTGTTTTATGACAAAACAAAAAAATGTAGATGTTTTTACAGATATAATCCTAAGAAATATTCTTGAGACAATGAAATATTTTACGAAAAGAATTTTCAAGAATTCAACTTATGTATTTAATCTTAAAATTAATTTATAAAATTTTGAAAAAAAATATTTTGATGGAAAATAAAGTAAAATTGTGTTAATATAAAACTTCTAAATATGTAAATTTAAATTTAATAATTAAATTTTCCCCATTGATGATATAATATAGATTGCAAGTCATGATTGTCAATTGGTTAAGTTTTGGTAATATATTTTGAAGTAATGTTAGTATTCTTATGTTTAGATTTTGAAATCTTAAATATTTTTGAAATTCATGAGTGTGTTTATGTTGATGACAAAATAAAAAAATTTGAAATTAAAAAATTTGATATATAAGTGTTTAGTTTTGTGTTTATTAATCTATATGTTGATTTTATGTTTGATAAAGTGTTTATTTATTTCTAGTTAAATTATTTGATTTTAGAGTTTAGGGGTGGAAAACTTCTTAAAAGTCTGCCAAGAACTTATACGCTAGTAGACTTCTCTATAAATTTTCTTGAACATAAGTTAAACTTAGCGTTATGAGACTTCTGGAGAAGTCAAGAAGTATGCTAAATTGTAATGCATTAGCAGATTTATGCTAAACTTTATTGCACTAGTAGATTTCTGCTAATTGTAAATGCACTAGCATATTTTTTGAGAAATCTTCTATATTGATTTTTTTTTAATCTTATCGAAAATTTATTTTTTATAAAGAAAATTTACACATTATATGTCTTTTTTCTCAAATGGTTGTTCTCTCTATAACTCTATAACTCTATAACTTCTCTCTAATCTCTTTAGTTTGAACTTAAAGACAACAAATTTTACATCAATTTTTCATCTCTTTGTAAATTAATTATTGGGTTACTTTTGTATTTGAATAAATTTTAAATTATACCAGAGCAGACTTCTCTATAAATCTTCTATGATAATCAGGTTAATTTTGTAATTGACCATTTTTTAGTAATTTAACTTTTTCATAGAAGATTTCTAGAAAAGTATGTTGTGAGTATACTTATGGAGAAGTTTTTTTACTTTCACATGAAGTCTCTGAAGTGTCGTAAATAACCTCTGTATGCTAGTTTTGCATTGATCATATTAATTTTATAAGAGAAAACTTCTAGAAAAGTCTTCTAAAGAAGTCTGTTCTCAAAAGCAATGGTTTAACCAAAATTTTGGAATAAAAATAGAACAAACTTCTGTGTGTACCAAGAATAAAAATATTCACAATAATATTTTTTGATATCCATTCACTGTTAATAAAAAAAATCAGACTTGAGTAACTCTACTGAAAAATATAATACTGAAATCTAAAATTTTGAGTTCTTAGAAAGAAATAAAAGACGATATTCAAGATAAGTAGATTGTATGGGTAAAAAATGAAAAATTTAATTTCTATTGCATTTAAAACTTGGGTTTAGTTGTTAATGGTGGTTGGTGGTATTGAAGATCACTGCATTTTTCGTATATAAGTGATGAAAATAAGAATGTTACACTAAAACTCAAATTTCGAATAAAAAATAATAAATATTGATATTTTCGTGAATTAATTGAAATTTTATGATGAGTGAATAGGCTAAAACAAATTTTTTAAAGAAAAAAGTTTATTTGAGTTTGACCATAAATTTTAGGTCATTTTTAAAAGAAATCAATTTAATTATCTGATAAATTATATTTAAAATATTTAGATTCTATAGATGAGATATCTGAAAGGTATCTTACCACCCAACGTAAATGCTCTTATGACTGTGGTTTAAGAAAATCGAGAGGTTTCTCTTCAGTCAAATAATAATGCCAAGTTCCTTCATCAATTGTCTCGCCACTAGCCAAGTAGGCATTATACAACAAAATATTTTGCATCTTGTAGTATTCTTTTGATAAAAGGAAACCCATTATTACTTCTTACGACCAAGTGACATGTATATATTATTTACTCATTTATACTATAGTCCAACTTCAATCATCTCTCATACACAGCAATGGCACGTTCATATCATCACGGACGATGATAATGAAAAACATTATAAAGAAAACTTTTAAAAAAACTTAAAAGATTGCTTTTGTTCTATATAAAGGGGACTCAATAGTTTTAACGTACTTCATCACTTCCTCACTAAACCAAACGGAGAACCCTAAACCTCAAGATGGGGCTTCTTCACAAACAAAACCTCTCCTTTGTGACACTTCTCCTCCTTGGTTTCTGCGTTGTCTCTTACGCTTGTGACTGTAGTGACCCTCCAAAACCATCTCCACACCCCGTTAAACCGCCTAAACCACCCACTGTCAAGCCACCACATCACACTCCAAAACCACCCACCGTCAAGCCACCACATCACACTCCAAAACCACCTCATCACACTCCAAAACCACCCACCGTTAAACCACCCCATCATACCCCAAAACCACCCACCGTTAAACCACCTCATCACACCCCAAAACCACCACATCATACTCCCAAACCACCCACCGTCAAGCCACCTCATCACACCCCAAAGCCGCCCACCGTCAAGCCTCCACCTTACACTCCCAAACCACCTACCGTCAAGCCACCTCATCACACCCCGAAGCCGCCCACCGTCAAGCCCCCACCTCCGTACACTCCATCCCCTCCACATTACACTCCATCCCCTACGCCTTCTCCTCCACCGCCAACTCCAACCCCACCAGTCGTAACCCCGCCACCACCGCCAACTCCAACCCCACCAGTCGTAACCCCGCCGCCACCGCCAACTCCAACCCCAGAGACGCCATGTCCGCCACCGCCGCCTCCAACAACTCCGTGTCCTCCTCCACCTCCAGCACCAACGCCTGAACCGGAGACGTGCTCCATCGACGCACTGAAGCTAGGCGCGTGTGTGGACGTGCTAGGCGGCTTGATTCACATCGGACTAGGAAAAAGCTACGCAAAGGCAACTTGTTGCCCAGTTCTTGGCGGTTTAGTGGGTCTTGACGCAGCGGTTTGTCTTTGTACCACCATTAGAGCCAAGCTTCTTAACATCGACCTCGTTATCCCCATTGCTCTTGAGCTTCTCGTCGACTGTGGCAAGACCCCACCTCGTGACTTCAAGTGTCCTGCTCCACAGAAAAAGACTCCTCTCTTGGCTTGATCTCTTTGTGTTTCTTTTGATACAGTAAAAAAATGGTTGAGATCTCAACATATGTCTTTAAAACTGTAAGGTGATTGTTTGAATAATATAATTTGAATTTAAAATTTTAAGTGGAGTGTAATGAAAAAATTCTTCAGTATCAACATATGTCTTTTAAACTCTTCAACTACAAAGCTAATGAAAATGTTAAGGCTAGTGAAAGTGTTGAAAACAAACGTGAATCAAACTCACGAAATCAAAAGAACTAGAGAGAAGCTCAGTTGATATAAATATCTGTTTGTTTGTATGTTTTGTATATTAATTGTATGAATGAATAATTTACAATTTCTTAGATTTGTATTTATACAACTTTAAAACCTGGTAGATTTTTTACCTTTATAAAAAATTCTTTATCTACTAAAGTCGGATTCCTAATCTTAAAATTATATCGGTAATGCTAAAACCGTAAACAGCTGCCGTGAAGCCAAAATTTTACGTTTTGATTTGTCCAACAAAGAAAAAACATTCGCGACTTATGGCTAAAAGCGCACGTTTGTTAGGGAGAAGAGACTTCGTCTGAAATCAAAATGGAAATTGTAACATCCGGCTCCCCCGACGTCCGACCGGGATTACAGAGCTGGAGTTATGGACACGTGTCTACTCATCTTTATATATAAAGATGAGTTCTCCTCCCTCCTGAGAGTGACACATCAGATTCCACATCATCAATTCCACGTGTCTCTCTAAATAAATTTTCGTTTTTGATAGTTTAGGCTATGTTATTGAACACAGATATACGTCCAAGCCCATTATACTTTAATCATAAATTCATCAACTTCATCTCTTTCACGGAAAGTCGCCGCTGCGTTTTCTTCGATCAACCTAGGTAACCGTCGTATCTTGCAATCAATAATCCTCATTAAAGTTTGCTTTAACCCCACCGATCCACGTCTCCCACTATCCCTGATTTGATGGACCCTCCCTTTTCTCAAAAGCTTCAATTTACACCTATAAATATAACTAAGTGCTCTGGATCCAATCAGATTCATTAGTTTTTCCTTTCCAAACATTAGAATCTTTAGAAAACCTCTCGCCAGTCATAGCTACCTCCACGATTCTTCTCGCCGACTTGAAATCGGAGCGGTGTCCTAACACCGTCGAATTCCGCCTTCGTTGAGATTACCGAGACGGTCAAACCGATACCTTTCAAGCTGTGTTGGTTTCGCAATAAAGAGCAGCTGCTTGCTTTGGCTAATACTCTTTCAAATTTCTGTTAATGTTCTTCCTGCATCCCACCAGAAAAAAATTAGGTGGAGGTCTTCTGGCGAACTTCAAAAAATACATGGTATGTGGGCAAGAAGAGGGAAAATATAGTGAGTGAATGTTGAAACATGGGCTGAAGAAAGAGATGTATATGTAGTGGGAAGAATCACTAAATTACGTAGACTAGGAAGATGATTGGATGATGGTCGGAATAGTTCCTTGGAAGTAAGTATATTTATTTTAGTAACCTCTAACTAAAACACATAGGATTTAATTAGTGACTATAATTAGTTAGAAGTCTAATGAGAATTTAGTTGATTATAGTATAAGAATGTTCGTCTAGCGTGCGATGACAGAAGATTAGGAAGATCTCAAGAGCTTATCACTACTGATTTTCAAAGAAAAACAAAGATGGAATCTAGAATTTGACTGTTTAAAAAAAAAAATCTAGAATTTGACCAATACAGATAGTTTTGCTTTATTAGGTTGCCACAGCTCGATTGTCATCCCTATATCACTGAAATCTGATGAGACACATGTTTCTGTTACGAACAGATAAAAACTTTGTTTTCCTGATTTAAGCAACATATTTTAAAGTTTGAGAGTTTGAAATAAATTTGGGAACCGGTTTGTCATTATTATTCATAGTCCTTTCTTACAATGGAGGTTGAACTTAAAATCAAATAATTGAAATAGTCGCAGCTTCTCTGATAAATCCAGTAACACGCTAAAAACAGAGATGACAGCATATAACGTTTACAACTCACAAATATGAAAGAAAACAAAAAAAAAAAAAGCTAAAAAGATAAATAAATGTGTAAGAGATTTAAAATATTATGGCCCGAATTTAAAAGAAAAAATCAAACACACTCAACACATATATGAAAAAAAAAGATATTGGCACTATCTAAATGAATAACCTAATACAAAACAACATGATAGTTATATTAAAAATTTAGCCCATTAAATTAAAACATCATATTATGAAATTTAGTTAACCACAACGAAATTAAGGTTGAATATTGTAACATCAAACAATTTTAACGGTAAAAATTGATAAATAGAATAAGAGAAATCAAAGAAATAAATATTTAAAAATAATAAAAACGTTAATAATAAACATAATTTTAAAAATATCTAATTTTTTAGAGAAATTATCACAAATACACTTTTCCAATACCACTTTTCATTTATACACTAATCAACTATACCCTTAAAATTTTTAAAGATAAAGTACTATCCTACCCCTGACTAATCAAATCAAACATATCGTCAAATCAAACATATCGTCGATCTCGATCTCTTCTTCTTTGTCCGTCCGGCGAGATTCGACGGCCCCTGCGAAATTCGGCGAATCCAACGAGATGTGGCGAAGAATAGAAGAAGGTCTTCGATTCTTGAGGAGTTAGCTTTCGATTTGCTCAGGAAAGCTTTTAATTCTCCTGTGATGTCCAACCTCGACCGCTTCATCGCCTCTAAGCTTACCCACGCCGTTACTGTTACTAACTCTCCTGCGAAATCTCTTCCTATTTCATCTCGAAACAGAGTTTCTCAGGGTCAGTATCGAAAAGAAACAGAGAGTCTTTCTATTTTATTATAGTTTGTGGGTTCTTACGTAGAGTTTGATTGTTGCTCTGATTGTAGAAGAGATGTATGTTGACTCTGAAGCTCCTTCTTTGACAATACAAGGCAATGGTGGAGGGTCTCTGCACACTCCTCCTCAGCTCTTAGCTTTGAGTGAACTTGAGTTTAAAAAGGCCTTTCTCTTGCTTACCTACATTCCTGGGTATGTATTTGGGTGCCTGCAAGTTTTCTGTCTTTTTTTTTCTCATCCCTTCTATTTTAAGTGATTAGTTATAGTAACAGTTACTTTTTTAATGTCAGACAGAAACGATCTGGGTCAGGTCGAAATAAACTAATAAAGGCTGAAGAGATCAGAGAATGGAAAAATTTGTCTATGGTTGCATATGAGGCTCCTGTTATAAGCCTCTAGAGATCCAACAAACTCTAGAGGCTTCTTATCTGCAAGGTCTGTGACTGGTTTCCTTTCCGATGTTTACCGTCCAGCTGCATATCGAGTTGGAAAAATCTTCATGATCGCAGATGACAGGGTCAGTCTTAGTGATATGATCATCATATCAGCAGATTATCTTTGAACTATCTTATTTTCTTAGAAATCTCTGACTCTGCAAATGTATATCAGGTGCAAGGAGCTGTTTTTGATCTACCAGAGGACATCGCGAAAGAGCTGCTAGAGAATGAAGTGCCAGAAGGAAACAGTATATCCTTGATAACAAAGGTATTGATCTTCGCTTCCCTTAGTTTCTGCTGGCTTTCACTCTTTTGAATACAACATAACATATACGCAGTGAAATCATTTCTGACCAACAACACTTAACATCTTTTGTAGTTACCCCCGCTGCAAGATGATGGACCGTCTAGTGATAACTACGGACGGTTCTCTAGCAGAGACAAGATGCCTAGAGGAGGAGGTGGTTCTAGAGGGTCAAGATTTGGCGGTAGAGGAGGATCATCACGAGGACGTGATAGTTGGGGAGGTGATGATGACAGAAGAAGTAGAAGCAGTGGTGGTGGAGGAAGCAGCTGGTCCCGTGGTGGTGGTGGTGGTTCCAGAGGAAGTTCTGATGATTGGTTGATTGGTGGCGGTAGTGACAGACGATCATCAAGCAGCAGAGCTCCTTCCAGGGAGAGGTTAGATTTCTTTTTTAGCCTCAAACGAATCTAAGTTAAAATCTGCTTCTTTCAACTTATTGATTTGGTGTCTGTAAAACAAGAGTTTTGGAGGTGCTTGCTTCAATTGTGGAAGTTCAGGACACAGGGCAGCAGATTGTCCTGACAAGAGAGGGTATTAAAGTTAATGGCTCTGTTCTTGAGACAGAGAGAGAGGGATCCTTGTCCTTTTTTGGTGTTCTTAATGTGAACCCTTTCGTGCTTGCTTCAATCGTTTGTATCAAGACGGTAGAGACTGCAGTCATGGAGGAGGTATACTTCAGACAAGGGTTTTAATTATAAGCATAGTGCAGAAAGTAAGTAAAGGAGAAGGTTTTCCCCAATTGGCATTTTCAGAGATTGCTTCAGAAACAAGGGAAAGCTGATGGATCTTTTTGTTTTTTTAGGTTATTGTAATGATCAGATTCCATGTTTCTGAGTTTTGTATGATTTCAAGTGGTTAGACAGTCTATTTACACTACTCTTATTGTTCTTTACGTTTCTATTATTTTATGTTAATCGTTATCACATGTATTTGACAGAAGGACCTATGTCATTATAATATAGATTTATATATGTCAAGATACATATATTGCAAATCATTAGATTTGAATAGACTTTGTCACACAATTAGCAGCAGATACATTAGATGATAGTTCTCGACTCTTTGTAAAATCTTATAAATGGTTTATAAGTTCTTATAAATGGTTTATAAGTTCTTATAAATGGTTTTATAAACCCGTATAGCTCCTGTTATTCGGTTTATCCAATCCGCATCGAAATCAAACCAGTAAACCGATTACAAATCCTTATAAACGATTTACCTTAAGAAATTTTTACAAATCCTTATAAACGATTTTATAAAACCTTATAAATATTTTTATATATTCTTATAAATGAATTACAAACCCTATAAATAGTTTATATATATATTCTTATAAATGATTTATAAAGCCTTGTAAATAATTTATAAGTATTTATAAATGATTTATAAATCTTCTTAAATGATTCATAAACATTTATAAATTATTTATAATCCTTATGAAGCCTTATAGAAAACTAAGTTCAAATTTTGTATACATATCCTTTATGACTGATTTTATAAACTCTTATAAATGAATTATATTTTAATAAAAAATTTAGAAAGCCTTGTAAATTGTTTTGATAACCAATTATAAATTGTGTTGCCCTTGTTTTTTTTTACTCACAAGATCAATTTTTTGGTAACCACATGAAACTTAATAACTCATGCCTACAACTCTTGAATGTTGCATCTGGGGTTTTTGAAGATGGATCAACCATTCATGTGTTTGATACTCCAATGATATATAAATCGTTATAAATGTTATAGAATTTCTTAGAAATGATATAAAAACCCCTTATAAATGGTAAATAAACATTTACAAAAAAATTATTTACTTTTATAAATGTTTACAAGCCATTACAAGTGATTTATAACCTCTTATAAATAATCTACTACTCTTCAGCGTTGCATCTGGGGGGGTTTGAAGATGGATCAACCATCCATGTGTTTGATATTCAAATGATATATAAATCTTTATAAATGTTATATAAATTCTTAGAAATGATATAAAAACCCCTTATAAAAGGTAAATAAAAATTTATAAATAATGTATTAACTCTTATAAATGATTTACAAGCCATTATAAGTTATTTACCATTTACAATGTATTAACTCTTATAATCAGACATAGCAAAAGTTCTCTAGAAATAGTGTAGTTCTAAGGAAATGAGTAGGAATTGATTATTCCCCTTAGTTCCCTATCCACTATTAGCTTCTTGTTTTCTTAAAGTCAGTTCCTTTACTTCAGCTTCATTGTCATCTCTAAGACCAAGAAGGAAATCCCCTAGGCTTTCTCTGTGAGATACAAGCTAAGGCCAAGAAGGAAATGGGGCTGAAGGTTTTGATTTAGTTCCCTTTTTTCTATAGTCATATTCTTCCTTAGTTCTGATTTTGATTTTGTAATGATGTTTGTGTAAGATTTGATGATAACATTTTTGGGGTACAGATTTTGGTTTTGGTAGAAGCATTGGAAAAGATGATACTGCAGCCTAGTGTATCTGTTCTCTTAGATGCTCTTGAGAAGTCTATATCTACATTCAGGATCACAAATGATATTTCCGCTTGTTTGGTGTCTCATTCTTGTAAACACAAAGACAAACACAAATGATATTTCCGCTTGTTTGGTTTTTCATTCATTGTTGCAACACAAATAATCCATCCAAGAATATATAGATATATTGAAAGATGAATCATACCAAATGGTGTAGTTCTTGCCATAGGTGATGATAACTTTCTGTGTGTTTTAGTGTCTCTTGAAGTGGTGAGAGAAGATGGTATAGAAGAGTCCAAGAATGGTGATATTGACTTGTGGGAAGCCTTTTTTGCGAATTCAGACGATTGGTGGGACAGGAGGAGAAGTAAGAAGAACCCAAGGCTGCCTGATTTTAAGCATAAGGATACAGATGAAGCTCTCTGGCTTAGCTCAGATACTACACCCGTTTGGGTTACTAGACACCTTGAATTGTTAGACCAGAGAAGAGGAGAAGATGATACAGAAGAACCTGAGCATGATGAGATTCACTTGTGGAAAGCCTTCTTTGCGAACCCAGACGAGTGGTGGGACAAGAGGAGAAACAAGAAGAGCCCAAAGCTGCCTGACTTCAAACATAAAGATACAGGTGAAGCTCTCTGGCTTAACTCAGAAAGACCGGTTTGGGTTAATAGACAACTTGAATTACTGGACCAGAGTAAACCGGAGGGTTTAGAAGAATCCTACGATGATAAGATTTACTTGTGGCAAGTCTTCTTTGCGAATCCGCACGAGTGGTGGGACAAAAGGAAAAGTAAGACGAACCCGAGACAGCCTGACTTCAAGCATAAAGATACAGGTGAAGCTCTCTGGCTTGACTCAGATGTACCGGTTTGGGTTACCAGACAACTTGAGTTGTACGGCCAAAGTAATTCAAATAAGAGCTGCTACGACCAGGAACAAACAGGTTGTGGCCGTCTTGGCGACTGGGTTTAGGATTGGATTAGATGTTTCTTAGATATATTACAAAATGTGTTTCATCACTCTTATCTTTATCATCTTAAGTGTTTATAATTAAAAAGAGTGTTAGATGATAGTTTATATATTTTCCCAATTTATTTAATTAACTAAAGGTTCCCATAGTTCCTGCAACATTTTCCCAATTTAAAATGATCACTACTTGTTAATTTGTTTTCTACAATTCATGTAAATCAAAGTATATATAATATATTTAGTGAGCCGCCATGTATGCAGCTTTTCTTACAGTTCAGTGGTGAGCAATGTCATGGGTCAGTGGTGTGACCACCACAGTTCGAATTGGTGTTTTGGTAAAACTTTGGAGAGGTTAGCTACGTGTATGTCATGGTGTTTTGGTAAAACGTTTTATTAACTCTAATAAGCAAGTTTATAATTTTGCAAAAAAAATTCACAAACCCTTATAAATGATTTATAAGCCTTTATAAAATGTTAAAAGCCTTCATGAATGAATTACCTTTTGAAATTCTTCAAATGCTTGTAACTGATTTTATAAACGCTTATAAATAATTTTAAATATTATTTTTTTTCTTTCAAAATTTTTAAATATTCTTATAGATGATTTATAGACCCTTATAAAAAGTTTTAATATATTCTCATAAATGAATTATAATCCCTTAAAAACGAGTTAATAATTTAGACAAAGGTTTTCCACAAATCCTTATACATATTTTATATATTCTAATAACTGATTTATAAACATTTATAAATAGTTTATACACACATATATATATATATATATATATATTCTTAGAAATGATTTATAAACCCTTATAAATAATTTATAAGTATTTATGAAGATTTATAAATCTTCATAAATGATTTATAAACATTTATAATGATTTATAATCCTTATAAAGCCTTTTAGAAAACTAAGTTCAAGTTTGTTATACATATCATTATTGACTGTTTTTATAAACTCTTATAAATGAATTATACTTTAATAAGAAATTTAGAAAGCCTTATAAATTGTTTTATTAAATAATTATGAATACATTTATGAACCTAATAAAGTGTTTATAAATCCTTATATGTGATCTATAAATTGCTTTTATAAACCATTATAAATTATTTACATACCCTTTATAGACCCTTATAAACTATTATACAAACCATTATAAATTGTTTTATAAAGCTTTTTAAATGGTTATAGATTCTTTTAGTTGATTTATAAACATATACAACTCTTATAATATCCCTTATTTAAATGATTATATAAAACCTTATAAATATTTGATATATTCTTATAAGTGATTTTATAAAGGTTTATAGATCATTTATAGGAATATATAAACTATTGATAAAGGTTTATATGATTTCTAAATCTTTAAAAATGATTTATAAACATTTATAAATTATTTATAATCCTTATAAAGCCTTATAGACTGATTTTATTAATTCTTATAAATGAATTATACTTTAATAATTTATTTAGAAAGCCTTATAGACTGATTTTATAAACTCTTATAAATTCTTATTAGTTGTTTTATAAACCATTATAAATAATATTTTATTTCTTATAAATAATTTACAAACAATTATAATAGAATTATAGACACTTATAATAGCTTTATGAATATTTACTTCTAAAGTTTTGTAAAGGTTTATAAACTCTTGAAAAATATTTATAAACTCTTATAAATTATGCTATGAAGAATATTAAACTCTTATAATATTTTTATAAACCCTTATATACAGATTCATAAACTTTTATAAATATATATTTATAAAACCTTATAAATGATTTATAAGTTCTTATAAATGGTTTTATAAACCCTTATAAGAGGTTTCTAACATGCAAGATAATATAGATCAGCTAGAGCCCAAGCTGCAGCAAGATAATCACATTTCCAGAGTTTTGAAGCTGAGATTTCTCATATTATTTTGAACTTTTTTTCTTTTTCGGTTTGTTCCAATACGGCGATGCACTAGGATCACATGGTGGCTTTTTGGTGGCTTCAATTGCTGGAAAAGAGGCTTCGATGAAGTTGTAGTCAACATTGATGATTCCAAGAGAAGAGATTGATGTGAGTGGCAAAGGAGCCAATGCTCCAAGGACACCTATAAGGAAGCGGATCACGTCTTCCCTTGAGAGACAGCAAAACTTGTCCCGGCTTGAAGCCTTGGAAGTAGCAGGCCTGCTGGAGTCATTGGATGATAGACCGCTGCTACTGCTAGAGTTTTGCTGTTCTTCAGCCATTTTCCATTGTAAAGAATGGAGAATCTCTTCCTCATACCTATCCAAACAACGCTTTTCAGAACTAGAAGTCGTCTCACTCCTTGTTTCATCATCTCCAGAGCATCTATCAACCTTGCATTACAGTGGATACAGTAACATTATATTATCATAACAAACATTCGATCTTCTTGGCCAGTGACCACATACAATTTGTACTAAAGCAAGAAAGTAATTCCATCAACACACATATTGAATTGATCAGTACAACAAAGTAACCTGAAATTTCCAGGACACAAGCAACACGAGGATGAAAATATACAGGAAAACTCTATCTTGGATAGGCTTAAAGAACTATTCACTTTTGTCTACTTATAGAAGATCAAACAAATGGGCAGTAGATAGATATAACCTGCACAAGTCATAGCAACTTTGTGACCCTTTCAAGTGGAAAAAGAGATATTTAACAAACTAGATCTAAACCTTTAACCACACAAATCTACTCTCTCACACTAGATCTGCAGCCCAAACCATCGAGAACGTCGTGAAGACAGAGTGAAGATCTGCAAGACTAAGAACACAGAAGATCGGGATCACTCCCATATAAATTGTCTTATTAGCCTTTCTAAATGGTTATAGACTCTTATAAATGTTTTAAAGATCTTCTAACTGATTTATTTTATAAGTATTTATAAACGGTTTATATAATTCTTTATAAGCCTTTATAAATGGTTTATATACTCTTACAAATAATTTATAAACATTATAAACGATTTACAAATTTTATAAATGATTTATAAATTTTTAAACTGTTTATAAACTCTTATTGATTATTTAAATATTCTTGTAAACCCTTTAAATTATGTTGCAAACTCTTATAAATTGTTTTATAAGCTTTTCTTAATGGTTATAGATTCTTATGAATGATTTAGGGATTTTAGAGAAGCATGAATAAATAAATTGTTTACATACCTTTTATAAAAGGTTTATAGACTTTTATAAATGATTAATAAGCCGTTATTAATGGTTTCTAAACCTTATAAAAAGTTTTATGAACTTTATGAATGTTTTATAAACCCTTATAAATTATTTACATACTTTTATAAACCCTTATAAATTATTTACATACTTTTATAAACCTTATAAATTATTTTACAAACCATATAAATTGTTTTATAAACCTTTCTAAATGATTATAAACTCTTATAAATGATTTAAAGACATTCTAACTTTCTTTTATAAACCGTTTATAGACTTTATAAACTTCTTAAAAATTCGTCTTCATCACTGTTAGAAAGTAAAGTCTCCTTTGGTCTGCCAAAAAAAAAGAAGATATGTAAGTCAAACTGAAACTTCGACTAGCCTGAATACGAATCCTCCATTGACAAGAAGTTTGTCCAAAAGAATGTTCTTTTCGTTGATTTGCATAACCCCAGTTTTGAGTTTGCACTCCCACTTGTTCTTTCGCTTCTTCACCTGGGGATGTTGCATGTACTTGATTAAAAAAATGTTTTAAAACTCCACTATAGTTAAGAACGTGCCATCAATGAAGAAAATAACGTACATAATCAAACTGACACATGATCAGGTGAGGAATATCCTCATCATCATTGATATCATCTTATAAATAATTTATATACAAAACTATTTCATATATTCATATGATTGGTTTTATAAACCTTTATAAACATACATGAATAGTTTTATTCCGAGAACCAGACTGGAGGTTAATGAACTGAAAGACCAGTAGCTTCGAGATTCCACTTATAACTTTTCCCTCTTCATTCATAATCGTGAATATTATTAAGCATAGACATGCCAAATAAAGGCTTTTGCATGTGTTGTCATCTTAGTAGAGTAGATAATTTTCAAATGAAGATTTTTGAACGTGTTGTCATTTATAAGTTGGTACTATATTTCAAGAATTCCCAATAAAATTAGTTTGTTAACAAAAAAAACCATTCTTCTTGTCTATTTAGTTTACACATTATATTCATTTTATAAACTCTTATACATTGTTTAAAAACCTTCACAAATGATTTTATAAAATTATTTATAAGCCTTTTAATTTATTTATAGACCCTTATAAATGTTTTTATTAACTCGTATAAATGATTTATAAATATATATAAATGATTTGTAAGACTTTATAAACAGTTTTAAATCTTTACAAATGATTTTATATACTTTTATAAGAGTTTATAAATATATTTTATAAAGTTTGTCAATATTTTATAATTCTTTATAAAGTTTTTAAGAGTTCTATAATGTTTTATAAATTTTCCCAAGTTCTCTTTAGTCCATTCAAATGATGTTATGATCCTTATAAGAGATTATAAACTCTTACAATTTTTACCTAGAGCATTTTTAAACTCTTAAAAATAGTTTTTATTAGGATTTCTAACCTCTTATAAGTAATTTAATGTTACTCAACATGATTAAGGATTCATCTTAAAGGTTTTTTTTGGTAGCTCACTAACAAAACAACTCTACGAATTTCATGAACACCGGGCACACAATAGCTGTCCCTGTAACTGCAATCGCCCCTGATGATATTATCCTCTTCACTGTGAATACTGACTCGTCGCTCGGTATCTCCATTAGATCTTTCATCTGCACAGCTCAATGAAAACAAAAAACAAAAAATAAGCTCCTTAATTCAGAGACTGATAAAGACAAGTTTCACAACAACCAACTAACCGTTATAGGTTGCTGCCAATTCTTCTTGATTCCATTAATATGCCCTCTGCCGATCACTGCCACAACCGAACTGTGCTCACTTGCAACTCTCAGCAAAGAAGATGCCATGTACCTGAGAATTTCATTTTTGTTGCCACCAAACATCATTAACCTTCTCTATATGATAGGCCAAACTTAATATGAAACGACATAGAGAGGGATTAGAGAAGACTAACTGGTCTCGCTCATGCACAAGTGTATCCATGAGAAATGGAAATTCCTTGCTCATTTCTTGAATCACCAAAGTCAGCATATCCACATTGTCCATTTCTTTCAACTGAAGCGACCACAGACAGAGATATCCAGATGACTAGATATGATGAATTGCATTTTATAAATACAAAATGTATACAGTAAGGCTTACCATTTTGTGGAGTTCTTCAGCGCTCGCTAAGAAGACGGCTTGAAACAGCAAGGAGTAAAGAAACTTTACCTTGTGCCACAGAGGCATCTTAGCCCATGTTCTTTTTAACGTGATCTGCTTCGTAAAAAAATAATATTGAAAACCAAATGAATATTATCTTGGAACTGTGTTAGAGAATGCAACTCCATTATATCTAAGAAAACATGCTTTGAAACTGTGGACGAACGTATCACCTGTACAGGACGATCACCAAGTATCACCTTGCCGCCATATTTAAGGGCCTCTTCATATGCCACACGAAACTCAGCACCAGGAAGAACATGATGTGAATTTTTGGTTCGGAAAGTTAGAGCTTCTACTAAAAAACATCTTGATTTAAGGAAACATGCCTTTGCAAGAAACCATCCATAAAAAGTGTTCCGAACGTGTTCTGTTTCTGCTTCCAGCTTTCTATCATGTCAGACATGGTTGGAATCTATAGACGCAAAACATAGTATCATTTAAGAATAAGAAAAAGTGTTAGAAGAGGTAGAAGAAAAGTGTATTAGTACATGGATCTCTGATATATCATCAACAAAGCATAGCATATCAGACAGCTTAGAGCTCATGCACTATTTGACAGAAAGGAATCCTCTGTTTTGTAATTAACTTAAGAAATTTCGTCATCTCTCTTAATTGTTAATACAGAGTTACAGACATCGACATCAACAAAAATCTATCATCTTCCACCAAAAGAAAAAGCGATGCACATTCGTTTACAGAATCTCACACAATGGTAGATGGCCACAAAATGTGAAAAACAAACCAAATAGAAAGGAAGAAGCAAACCTTCAAAGCTTGAGGTTTGAGAATAGACAAACGGCTCGAACACAACTCCACGAAGACAGCCTATTATTAATCATCAGCCACTTGCTTAGACAGAAACATAGACATACATAATAATATCAAAACTTCAGTTCTCTGTGAACATCTTAAAAAAACGAACCTCTGGTTTCAAGATGCTAATTACTGCTTGCACTTCCTGACATGATTCCTATAACAAACAAACAAAATTTGCAACGATATTACAGGATTATCACATGATGAATGATTCAATGAATGATGTTCTATTACAAGAAGCTAGTGATTTGTTACTAAATCCTAAACCCAAGCTTCAGAGACTCTTCTTACACAACCAAAAACACGGTCCGAACATTGACATACAATTCATCATTTCCACAACCAAAGATAGGTCCTTTCCGCAAAAAGAGAATACCTTTGAAACATGAGCAGTCCCGATCAAATACACATCACAAGATCCGCTTTCCCTGTGGACTCGCACGTCAGGATCACAACGCTTTTCGTCAATTCCGCCGGTAGCTCCGCCTTTGTCGCCTCCGATGAACCCTCTCCACCATCGCCCGCATCGCCTCCGCTAACGACGGAATCGGAGTCTTTGTATTCTTCTTCGTCTTCAACGGCGTCCTCCTTCTCCACATTCACTATGCTGTCGCTCAACGAGATGACGCCAATAGGTGGTCTGGAGTGTTCTTCGATGTGAACGAAGTCCTCGCCAGAGTGAACCTCCGGCTCCGTCGACATCGAATTGAGAGGAAGATAAGGTTGGCGAAAGTATTTAAGAGATTTGGGATCACGAAATGGTTTAGTTTAGTATAATGGTGAGAAAGTCGTCTAATACCTAACAAGATAGCTGGATGGAGATAGCAAATCTGGAAGAGATGGCGAATTTGGAAGAAACGGCTGATCTGGATGGAATACATCGACAAAGAGATGAGTTGTATATAAGACAAGGGTATTATAGTCTTTTACATATTAATGAATGTGGTATTTTTAAAAATGCACTCTCCCTTAGAAGTTAGATCCGGCCTCCTATCTTCTCTCCAGGCTATTTGCGTGTCTTCTATGGATGTAGAGGAAGCCCAGAGCATGGCAAACAATAATCAAAACTCACCAGAGGGTCTTTCTCAACTCCCCTCTTGATTGCCCTCAAACCTGCCCCTTTGCTGCCTTCACATCTCTCTCTCTTTTTCTCTGGAAGTTGTCTGAGTTTTCTGTCTTATTCCCCCAATATTTTCGACAGAGACAAGGAAAAATAGAAGGAAAATCGATCCCCAACCGTCCATAACCGCTTGGGAGGCAGTTACCAAGTCCTTAGATCCAAAATGGCAGTTTCTCCCTTTCTCAACCGCCCGTAACCGCCCTTTGGCAGTTTCTTTCTTTTCTTCCTTTCCACAAAATTGTCCACTGAGCCTTAGCTCACACTCCTGGAAGCTTGCCAACTCCCTGGTCCATGCCTAAGACAAACCACCTTGCACCCGGACCATCGGCTCACCCCGTAACCGCCTGACCCGACCACACTGGTCCGGACCAGAACACTTCCTCCAACTGAGTTGAGCTGAATACCAACTGCTCCCAGCTGAGTGAGCTAGTCCTCCAGCTCCTGTGAGCTGATCACACTTAGGTGAGCTATCTTCCAGATGCACCTAGATGATCGAGCTTGATCCAGACCTCGTCCTGGCAGGGCTGACCCGTTCATGATCGAACAAAAACCTGGAACGGCCCCAATGTCCAAAAGTCTGTATCGTATGGCACCAGCTGAAATGGCTGAGTAAAGTAGCAACTTGAGGAGTTCCTTGATAAGGGTTTCATACGCCATAGTGTATTGCTTTGGGAAGCACCAGCTCTTTTTGTGAAACAGAAAGATGGTAGCTTCAGGCTGTGTATTGATTGATATGGTTGAGTCCTGGAGTGGACCAGAACCGTATTATGATCAAGTCCGGTAAGGGACGAGGATCAGGACACGGCCTACTCGGAGATGGACCTATGGTCGGAATGCACGGTCGAGTCTCTAAGTGGACCAGGACCGGAATATGATCACGTCCTAAATGGACCAGGATCGAAATATAACAAAGTCCAGTGATGGACAGAAGTTAAGTTGAGGCGGTTTAGTCTTGTAGAGACTAAGATCGCAATATGGCCAAGCTGGGAAAGGCTGTGGCTGGTTAAGGAATGATCCAGTAATTTGTGGCTGGAATCATAAACCTTGGTGTCTGGGAAGGACTTACGTAAACTGAACAATCTGTTAGGACTCGTGGTAGAACGAGAAGCCTAAAGATTGGTTTATAATTTAAAAAATCTATGTGTCTTTTTGGTATAGTTAAACTAAAATAAACATTGAGAGAAATGAAATAGTTATATTTTTAATTTTCATTATAACTAGACAAATTTATAATTTCTAAAACGAACAGTTAAAATATGAACTTTGATGGTATTTTTTAGTTATAAGTTAATTAAAATTTTAAATTAAATTTGTATTATTAGTTTATTTTACTCGCCCGCCCGTAGGGCGGGTTTATCCTAGTTTTAGATAACTCTACGTATCCCATTACTGGTTCTAAGAGTCATGGACACATAACCTTCTTTGAAATACCACCCCACTCATATCCATATATTTCTACTTAGAGTTCTGCACACATGGAAATAGAAAAGGAAGGAGAGCAACTGAATTACTCAGTGAAGTGACTCTAGACCAGCCTGCATGACTCTCTACACTACTCTATGCGGGAACCATGACTGATTAGTCACTACAATCAATCATATGCAACTAACATCATTTCATATTATCATCATTTCTATGCATATCTATCAACCTGGCGATCAATCAACACAATGAAATCAGTCATTGCTACACATAAACTCAACAGACCGACTCCAATCATACAAAACCGACTCGACTCCAAGCATCCTAGACGTATGGACCTATGACCATTTACGGACGTCCCTTCACGTTCCGGCCTGACCTGAAAGAGTGTCCCTCTCGGGAATCCGTCCTCCCCCAGCTTCCTAAATGGCTATCCGAATTACAGATTGTTGGTCCACCAGTTCTGTCTGCCAACCCGGTCTTAATAGCCATAATTATGCCACGATTCGACACAATTCGATCTTAAGACGCCTTTCACATTTTATATTCTGCCTTTCGCGGTAGGAATTTGTTATATCCCGCATCTCGCAGTAGGAACTTCTTATATTCCGCATCTCGCGGTAGGAATTTCTTATATCCTGCATCTCGCATGTAGGCATTTCTTATACCCCGCCTCTTGCAGTTGACTCATACACACTTTTAGTACTAGACGCACACCAGTCTCTCGCGGTTAATTTAATTCATTTTTGACACATATTGATTTTTTAATATTTAATTTATTTCGAAGATTTGTAGATATTTAGTTTTTTTTAATCGAATGCAAATGAAAAATGAATCAAATCAAAACTAAATGATAATATTCACAGTCTTATTTGACAGTATGAGCTTGATATTTGAGAAGCTCTGAGCTTGCTGAGGTATTTTTGATTACATCTGGGAATGTAACAATCTAACAAATAATAATTTATTATTTTGAATATTGACTGTAGTTAATTCGTTGTTCACTACAAATTAAAATTATTTGGTTGCTTTTTATTTTATTTCACAGAAATATTCAAATAGTAAGTCATGAATATTAAAATAACACTGATGAATACATAATAATAAATAATGTGAAAACTGTAAAAAAAAACAGAATCTACAAAAACTAAAAATGAATTTTTTTTTTTGAAAAGATCTAAAACTAAAAATGAATTTTTATAGTTCTTTCACGTTGTTTAGTATTTTAAAAATATAATTTTAGTAAGATTCTCAGTTATTATAAAGTTTACAAGCTTTAAAATAATAATAATTTTAGAATATTAGTAATTAAGAATTTAATGATAAATAATCAAAAAAATACTTAAAACTATAAATATTACTTAATTTTTATATATATAAATTAGGTGAAACATGGTGACATTAAAAAACAGATAAATGAAATAAATACACAGAAAAAATATTAACACGACGGCTTCTTCTGACAGAAAACATAACGGAGAGAGAGAGAGAACACCACGATTCAGAAGAGAAGCGAAGGTCGCAGAGAGAAAGAACACGCCGCGACGGAGATTTCCCGGCGAAACTGGAACATCAAGATTTGAGATTAAGCGAGAGCTTTCTTGGGTTTCCTTCTCGATTCATCTTCTTTGACCTCTCGATCTAATTCTCCAGAAATTTCTCATCCTTCTCCACGTTCATTCCTCTTCCTCCCAGCTCTATTCTTGGGTTTTTTTATCCCCTTCGCTACGTTTCCTATCCATCTTTGGTAAAATCCCCGCTTCAATTCGTTCTCTTCTCGTCTCATCGCCTCCTCTAATTTCATCAATTTGGTTCTGTAGGGTTTTCCAGATTCTCGTTCTGGGGAGAACCCTACATTCAGTTTTTGCCACTGATTGCTTCTTGGGCGTTTACAGGTTGTTGAATTTAGCCGGAGACGGCGACTGCGACGGACTTTGGCGGTGGATGTTCTGAAGCATGAGTATTGATATCCCCGAAACTTGAGGAAGCTTTGTGTCAAGGAGAAATTTTGGAGGTTTCCATGAGCGATGGGGGTGTCGCCACATGCATGCCTCTATTGAATATCATGGACAAGCTTCCAATTGGGGAGAAGACGACGGTTTGTGGAGGGAACAATGATACCAAGATTGCTGCTACTTCGGAGAATGGCCACACTTCAATCTCAACTAGTAATAAGCTCCCGGAGTCTCAGCCAGCTAAACCCTCAGCGTCTCAGCCACCTAAGAAGAAGAAAATTGTTAAGGTAATTCGTAAAGTTTTCGTGAGGAAGCCGAAGCAGCCTCAGAAGCAACAGCAGAAACAAGCAGAAGAGCAGCAGGTAGTGCAACTCACTGTAGGATCACAAGTCCAGACGAAAGAGCAGGATAAGAAGAGTGAAGATGTGCAAGTGAAAGGAGGAGAAAGTAGCAATAAAGAAGAAAACGGTGGAGATTCTGGGTTTAAGGATGAAGTGGAAGAGGGTGAATTAGGTACATTAAATCCTCTTGGGGTTCTGGAGAACGGTGAGATTTCTCCGGTGAAGTCATTGCAGAGGAGTGAGATCGAGAAAGGAGAGATTTCTGGGGAGACTTGGAAGAAAGATGAAACTACAAAGGGGGATTATAATAACCTGCAATATAACAAATGGAATGTGGAGAGGAGGGATTTACCCGCAGATAAGTACAGGAAAGAAGAGAGAGAGTTTAGATCATGGAGAGATACTGGTGATGAAATTGAGAAGGGGGAGTTCATTCCAGACAGATGGCATAAGATGGATACAGTAAAAGACGATCATAGTTACAACAGATCTCGTAGGAATGGAATAGACAGAGAGAAAACGTGGAAATATGATTACGACTATGAACATGAACGTACCCCGCCAGGTGGGAAGTTTGCGAATGAGGATAGTTATCGCCGAAGAGAGTTCAGAAGTGGGAATGATAGGGCTACGAAAATCAGTTCTAAAGTTGTAATAGAGGAAAGTTTACATAAGAACGAATACAACGATCCCAATAATCTTGGGAAAGAGTACTCTTCTACTGTGAACAAACTGAAGCGACATGGAGCTGAACCGGATAGTTTTGAACGCCAACATTTTTATGCTGATCATGGGGACTATGGGAGCTCCAAATATAGAAAACTTTCTGATGATTGTTCCCGCTCTCTTCACCCAGACCACTATTCACGGAACTCTGTTGAGAGAGACTACAGAGATTCCTATTCATCAAAAAACTCATCTCTGGAAAAGTATCCTAGAAAGCATCTAGACTCATCTTTCCATGCCAGGGCTTTTTCAGATAGACATGGACACAGCCCTGCACGATCTGACCTGTCCCCACACGACCGGTCTAGGTACCATGGTCACAGGGATAGAAGTTCCCTCCATAGGGAGAGGTCGCCATATGCCCGGGAAAGATCGCCGTATGCCCGGGAGAGATCGCCATATACTTTTGAGAAACCTTCACATTCTCGTAAAAGGTCTCCACATGACCGCAGCCATCACCATGATTATAGAAGAAGTCCAAGTTACTCTGAGTGGTCCAGTGATCGCAGGGATGGAACTTCTAAATATAGGGGAGATCCCCAGAGCCATCGTTCCAGACGTAATGGCCATAGAGAAATAAGCAGAAAGAGTGGAGTTAGGGAGAGGAAGGATTCTCAGACTGGCGTGGAGCTTGAGAATAAGCACAGACATAGGGATTCTAATGGAAAAGAGTCGACCCCATCAAGAAAAGACAATAACCCTGTGGTTGAGAAAGATTCTTTATGTGATCCATCCAAGATTTCAAGTGCGTGTGAAAAGGGAAAAGAGTCTGTGCAAGTTGGTGAAGCTCCTACCGAAGAATTGCCATCAATGGAGGTAGATATGGACATATGTGACACACCACCTCATGAAGAGCCTATGGCGGCAGATTCATCCTCGGGGAAGTGGTTTTATCTTGATTACTATGGCACGGAACATGGGCCGGCAAAGTTATCCGAGCTTAAAGCTCTTATGGAGCAAGGCATTCTTTTCTCTGACCATATGATTAAACATTCAGATAATAATAGGTGGGTCACTATTGAAAATGCAACATCTCCTGTGGTCAACATAAATATTCCATCAATCGTGTCAGATGCCGTGACACAGCTCGTGAATCCTCCTGAAGCGCCTGGTAATTTATTAGAAGATATTGCAGATGCTGCCGAAGCAGTTCCTATGGAGCAAGGAGCTGGAGAATCTTTGCCTGAGTCATTGTCCATACCAGGAAGTAATGATATTATAGTAAGCCATCATCAAGATTTCCAGTTTGATAACAGGATCGCGAGTCTCTTGGAGGGCTATACTATCATCCCTGGCAGGGAACTTGAAACACTTGGAGGTACTGTAGTCGATGTAATATATTATCTTTCCTGCCACAAATTTGATGTTTTCAGCCAAAAATGCTAGCAAATATCTGGAGCATTCTTCTTAATATATTTAGTTTATTGCTTCATGGACCTTCTATACCATACCTAAGATAGGCTTATTTTTATCGCTTTGCAGATGCTATGCAGATTAAAGTTGAGTTTGAAGAGACGAGAAGATTTGTGAGTTCTGAAGGTATGTTTCGTTGGCACCACTTGCACTTTTGCTGTAGCATGATATGATTTTTTCTTCTATTTGCTTCTCTTCCTTTCAGGCAAGTTATTTTCCTAACTTGGCCTACTTATACTATCAGAAAACGTGATGAAACAAGCGTTTATATCTACTTATATATATTATGTGGTCATCTATATCTATATTAGTTCGTTTGTAGTATTTGGAAGTGTTGGATATTTGTTCAAGACGTAATGGGTGCCTACTGCCATATGATGATTTGTGCATGAACATGGATATTCACTTAGATGACATCAACTTTGAGTAATCATAGCTTCTTGTTTATCTGCATGTTTTGCATGACACTATTTAGGAATTCGACTCTGGTATTTGCAGATATCACCTGGTGCTACTATCAAGCGGTAAATCAGTTGCTATTAAATGAGGAGTCGTCGGGACGTTCAGAGCCCAAGATAATGGCAATCGAAGAATTGAAGTCAGAAAATGTTGATAGTTCTGAGAGCGATGAGATAGGCACCTGGTTTTCAGGTCGTTCTTCTTGCAAAGGCGGGGACTGGATAAGACACGATGAAGCTTTTCAAGATAGAGATTACAAAAAGAAAATGGTTCTGAATGATGGTTTCCCATTATGCCTGATGCAGAAGTCTGGGTATGAGGATCCTCGCTGGCATCACAAGGATGATTTGTATAATCCTCGCAGCAGCTCTAAGCTGGAACTTCCATTGTGGGCTTTTTCTGGTGTAGATGAGGGAAATCAGGCGAGGGGAGCAAAGGCTAGTGTGCTGTCTGTAGTTAGGCTTAACTCATTGGTCGTTAATGATCAAGTTCCATCAGTTCCTGATCCCCTTGTAAAAGTTCGTAGTAGGGAAAAGTTCTCTTCAAGGCATGCTCGTCCATCCCCTGCATCTAGTGATTCCAAGAGGGAATCAGTCGAAACTATTTCTCAATCAACAGCTTGCAGTAGTCAAGATTTGCAAAGATTTTGGAGAACTGACGCATCTGTTAGCACCCCTAGGGATCGTCTGTATACCGTCGACGATTTGCAATTGCATTCGGGTGATTGGTTCTACATGGATGGGGCTGGGCAAGAACAAGGACCTCTGCCATTTTCGGAGCTCCAGATATTGGTTGATAAAGGTTTAATACAGCGCCACACTAGTGTCTTCAGGAAATCTGACAAAATATGGGTACCTGTTACTTCTATCACAAAAACTTCTGAAATCAGTGGCAAGCTTCAGGGGAAAGCCCCAGCTCCGTCTTCAGATTGTCAAAGCCTTGATGTCTCACAGTCGCAGGATTTCAAGCATTCTGAAATGGACACAAGTCTAAGCTCGTTCCATGCTATGCACCCTCAGTTTCTTGGTTATTTCCGTGGGAAACTCCATCAATTGGTTATGAAAACATACAAGACTCGGGAGTTTTCTGCTGCCATAAACGATGTTTTAGACTCTAGGATCCATGCAAGACAGCCAAAGAAAGAGTCTGACAAGTACATGCACCCATATTCAGGTATACATAACTACCAGAATTTAGATGCTTTTCTTCAAGTTATTTCGGTTTCTGAACTTGGGTGGCTATTTCCTTTGTTTCTTCATTCCCTATTTGTTATAACCTTGTTCAATTCCTGCTTTCGTATGTTTAAACATATCTTCTCTCTTTTGTTTTTGGTTCTTAAACCTCAGAGTTCGATTCGTCATCCTATACAAAAAGAGCTCGATTGATGGCTGGTGAAAGTGGAGACCATTCTGAAGTGGAAGATGCACAAATGTTTCTGAAAGATGAGTTGGCATTTGAAGATTTATGTGGGAACGCTACCTTCCTTGTTGAAGGAAGTGGATCTTCTGGCACCGTGGGGATGTACTGGGATCGGTTAGATGGTCACGTTTTAGCACGGGTGTTTCATTTGTTGAGATATGATGTAAAATCACTTGCATTTGCGTCCATGACTTGTAGACATTGGAAGGCCATTGTTAGTTCATACAAGGATATTTCAAGACAAGTTGACTTTTCTTCTTTGGGTCCCAACTGCACAGATTCTAGGCTCCGGAGTATCATGGTGAGCACTCTGTACTTTCCGTTTAGAGTATTTGAGCAATTTAGTATTTTAATTGATCTGATATGACATTCTCTTGCAGAACACTTACAACACGGAGAAGATTGATTCTATTATTCTGGTTGGTTGTACAAACGTGACTTCGTGCATGCTTGAGGAACTTCTTCGTGTATTTCCCCATATATCTTCTGTAGACATCACAGGCTGCTCCCAGTTTGGAAATTTGACATTGAAATATAAAAAAGTAAGTTGGCTCAAACGCCAGCATCCTCGACCAGGTGACTTGCATTCCAGGTTAAGGAGTTTGAAACAGATTAATGTTGCCAAGTCTAAGGGCTTAGGAGGAGATACAGATGATTTTGGCAACCTTAAAGATTACTTTGATCGAGTGGAAAAGCGAGACTCAGCCAATCAGTTATTCCGAAGAAGCTTATACAAACGCTCAAAATTGTATGATGCAAGGAAATCGTCGGCAATTCTATCCAGGGATGCTCGTATCAGGCGATGGGCGATTAAGAAGTCAGAACACGGGTATAAGAGAGTGGAGGAATTCCTTGCTTCAAGCCTTAGGGGCATCATGAAGCAGAATACTTTTGACTTCTTTGTTTTAAAGGTGCTTTCTGGTATTCGTGTATGCTGAATACTATGTCTGCCTTATTTCTTTACAATTTATTAAAAATTAATCCTAATGTTTTTTTTTTGGTTACCAGGTTGCTCACATTGAGGAAAAAATAAAAAACGGTTACTACGTTAGTCATGGTTTGAAATCTGTCAAGGAGGATATCAGCCGGATGTGCAGGGAAGCAATTAAGTAAGGCTTCCTTCTTCTTTCTTTGGGTGGCTTCTTTAGTACATGATTATGCCAATAATACTTCTGATATTTTCTTGCAAATTATAGATAAGTAACTACTGAGATTCTATTTGCCAAAAAATATGTTGAATGCCTGCTGATGTCCTTTCTGGATTATAGGTTATAATTTCTCAAGTCATTAACCGCTTTCCCACCATGTGCTTGGTTTTTGGCCCTCAGTTTGTTAGGATGTAGGATTACTATTTTTGAACATTTATTCCTAGACTCATAAGTAAAGGTAGGAGCCATTTTTATTTTTTCTTTCCTTAGTACTAGTTTTGTAATTTTTCTTCTGATTCTATCTTATGTAACCAGAGAGAGGAACCGGGGAGACTCCAAAGACATGAACCGAATTATCATACTGTTTATTCAACTTGCTACACGTTTAGAAGAGGTCTCTATGGCTACTTCTTCATATAGAAGAGATGAATTGATGAAGTCATGGCAAGATGGCTCGGGGTTGTCGTCAGCCTCTAAGTACAACAAGAAGTTGAGCAAATCTGTAACTGAAAAGAAGTACATGAGCAGGACTAGTGACACATTTGGTGTAAATGGTGCGTTGGACTACGGTGAATATGCATCTGACCGCGAAATCAAAAGGCGTTTGTCTAAACTGAATCGTAAATCATTTTGTTCAGGAAGTGAAACATCTTCCGAGCTATCTGACAATGACAATTACAGCTCAGCTTCAGAATGCGAATCGGATATCCGCTCAGAAGGTCGATCACAGGACTCACGTGTTGAAAAATACTTTACAGCAGATGAATCCTTTGATTCTGTGACCGAAGACCGTGAATGGGGTGCACGTATGACCAAAGCTAGTCTTGTACCACCAGTCACAAGGAAATATGAACTGATTGAAGAGTACACGATTGTCGCTGACGAGGAGGAGGTACAACGAAAGATGCGAGTTTCTTTGCCAGAGGACTATGGTGAGAAGCTGAATGCACAACGAAATGGCATTGAAGATTTAGATATGGAGCTTCCTGAAGTCAAGGAGTATAAACCAAGAAAGCTTCTTGGCAACGAGGTTTTAGAACAAGAGGTTTATGGAATCGATCCTTACACCCATAACCTTTTACTTGATTCAATGCCCGGAGAGTTGGACTGGTCACTGCAGGATAAACATTCGTTTATAGAAGATGTAGTCTTACGTGCCTTGAACAGGAAAGTTAGGTTTCTCACTGGATCTGGAAACACCCCCATGGTATTCCCTTTACGACCTGTGATTGAAGAGCTCAAAGAGAATGCTCGTGAAGAGTGTGATATACAAACAATGAGGATGTGTCAAGGCGTCTTAAAGGCTATAGAAAGTCGTTCTAGTGATAATTATGTGTCTTATCGGAAGGTATAGCTCTGTCATTTTCTCACAGGAATCCATCAATTTATTTAGGATTGTTTTTGTTAATCTGTTTTGTTGCTACTTTTTGCCCTTGTAGGGCCTCGGTGTTGTGTGCAACAAACAAGGTGGTTTTGTAGAAGACGATTTTGTTGTTGAATTTCTTGGAGAGGTGGGTTTACAGCTTTGCAGTTTTATGTTTGTTACTCAGCTGCACAATTTCTGAAATTCACTAGGCGTGCTGTTCTTTTTCTTTTTTGAGCTTGCTGTTCTTGAATATGAAACATTCTCTGAAAGTGACTCTGAACATATGTTTTGGATATTGTAGGTTTATCCCGTTTGGAAGTGGTTTGAGAAGCAAGATGGAATTCGTTCCTTACAGGAAAACAAAACTGATCCTGCACCAGAGTTTTACAATATATATCTCGAGAGACCAAAGGTATGAAGAAAATATGATGATTGGGCTTTTATATATTACGTTAGACCATTATCTTACTTTTATGTTGCTGGCAGGGTGACGCTGATGGATATGATTTAGTTGTTGTTGATGCCATGCACAAGGCTAATTATGCGAGTCGAATTTGTCACTCTTGTCGACCTAACTGTGAAGCTAAGTAAGTTAAATTCTGCAATCATCCATTTCTTCGTGAATTAGTTTAGATGACCATTATAAACTAGCTTGCTTAAGTATGCTCAGATCAATACACATATCAATTCTTTATATATAAAATTTTGTGGATACACTGACCAACATTTACTTATTGATTTTATCTGCTCTGCACATTGTCATTTGGCAATACTCGTTCTTTTACCTATGAGTACATGCTTTTTTTCAAAAGTTGGAAGGGGAGAACTCCTGATGCTTGACTGTCTTCCTAGTTCCTACCTAATGATAAGTTATAAATGGTTCACTCATTTTCCATCTTTGTCAACTGGGGCTTCCAGGGTTACTGCGGTGGATGGACGCTACCAGATTGGCATCTATTCAGTACGTCCTATTGAATATGGCGAGGAGATAACTTTTGATTATAATTCTGTAACTGAGGTCTGTTCTTCTTTCTCTCGTCATCTCCAGCTCCTACTGTAGGGAAGTATTAATTAATCTTTATGTAACCATAATGTCGAAAGAATGTTATTTACGTCTGCGACAGAGTAAGGAAGAATATGAAGCGTCTGTTTGCTTGTGTGGTAGCCAAGTATGCCGAGGCAGCTACTTGAATCTCACTGGTGAAGGTGCATTTCAGAAGGTAATTGTGCTATTAATATATATATGATTATTAACTGGTATTAAAGATATGTGAGGGTACTGATAGAGGTTCGCTGTGCTTGTTCGCAAATGAGAAATAGTTTCTTTGTACCGAAGTTTTTAAAAAAGCATTTCTTTTGTCCCTTGTTTGCCTATATAATTTCATGAACCATGTATGTAACAGGTGTTGAAGGAATGGCATGGTCTGCTGGATCGACATAGACTGATGCTAGAAGCTTGTCTACTGAATTCAGTTTCAGAAGAAGATTATCTTGAGTTGGGAAGAGCTGGACTGGGAAGTTGTTTGCTTGGTGGGCTTCCTGATTGGGTGATTGCGTATTCTGCTCATCTGGTAAGTCTTGAATCATTTTATGTTAGTTTTTAGCAGCACTGTAGATGGGAGTACAACTTCTGACAGAAAGTTTCTTCTGCATAAAGGTGCGGTTCATCAATTTCGAGAGAACTAAGCTTCCAGAGGAAATTCTTAAGCATAATATGGAAGAAAAGAGAAAATATTTCTCAGACATACACCTTGATGTTGAGAAAAGTGATGCTGAGGTTCAGGTCAGAATATCATATATTATTTTACCTTTCTGCGGGTTCTTTTAATAGTTCATGTCTTTTGTGCTTTGGAACTCTCTCCTGGCTTCGGGATGTAGTAAAAGGATTTTTGATTCTTTTCTCCAACTCGTATATGCTTATTATATCTGTAACTTTGATGATACAGGCTGAGGGTGTCTACAATCAGAGGCTTCAGAATTTGGCTGTCACACTTGACAAGGTGACTGCAATCTCTCTTCATATAAACAAACATCGTGTTGCTGTGTTGCGTTTCAAATTCTTTTGTGCAAGTGCTTGTAAAATGTTTTTTTCCCAATCAAAGGTTCTCTAACTAGTGTTATAACACAGGTAAGATATGTAATGAGACGTGTGTTTGGGGATCCAAAGAACGCTCCTCCGCCGCTGGAGAAGCTTACTCCTGAAGAAACAGTCACTTTTTTATGGAACGGGGATGGCTCTTTAGTTGAGGAGCTTCTTCAGTGCCTGTCACCACACGTGGAAGAGGGCATTGTTGATGAACTCAGATCCAAGATCCGCGCCCATGATCCATCTGGATCTGCAGACGTCCTCAGGGATCTTCAAAGATCGTTACTTTGGTTAGTACATCAATTATATTACTTATGCATGAAACACTATACTTTTAGGAAACCCCGTACACTTGCATCAAAGAATATTTTCTTCCATGAAGGTTGAGAGATGAGATCCGAGATCTACCTTGTACATACAAGTCTCGGAATGACGCTGCAGCTGATTTGATTCACATATATGCCTATACAAAGTGCTTTTTCAAAGTTCGGGTAAGTTTTTTCGTATTTTTGAGTGAGAAAAGAAGACGAGATCTTGTTGAACTTCTTCTGACAGATGGGTCTTGATATGGTGGGCAGGAATACAAGTCATTTATGTCTTCTCCTGTACACATTAGCCCTTTAGATTTGGGGGCTAAATATGCGGACAAGTTAGGAGAGGGTATAAAGGAGTACCGGAAAACTTATGGCGAGAACTATTGTCTCGGGCAGCTGATTTACTGGTATGAACAGACAAATACTGATCCAGATCTTACGTTGGTGAAAGCAACCAGAGGTTGCCTCTCTTTACCCGAAGTTGCTTCCTTCTACGCAAAGGCTCATAAACCATCAAAGCATCGTGTTTATGGCCCAAAGACGGTGAAAACAATGGTTTCACAGATGGTAATTTTCTTCTTACTTGACCCACCTCCAAAATGCTTTTCATTTGTCGTCAATGTCCATGACGTGGTTATTTTATCTTATCTGTGTACAGTCAAAGCAACCTCAAAAACCGTGGGCAAAGGACAAAATATGGATGTTCAAAAGCACACTGGGAGTGTTAGGAAGCCCGATGTTCGATGCTGTACTCAACAACTCGTCACTAGATAGAGAACTGCTGCAGTGGCTAAGAAACAGAAGGCATGTCTTTCAAGCGACATGGGATAGTTAGGTAAAAAAAGGAAACCTCCATTTTTCAGAAGCTTTCTCTTTTTCTTAGGAAAGCGAGGGGGAGGCAACACAGTTAGTCTCTTATCCATATGACCAAAGCAAAATCAGTGCCGTTCACTGCAAGGAGTCTTCTCAAGCTTTCCCCTCATTCTTATGTATGTATAGCTTTTACCATATATGTGATTTTTAGAATTTAACAACACTTTGGGTTAGGTTTGTTAGATTAGGCTCACATAATTTTCATAGAGGAGAATCATTTGATTAGGTGGTTGTATCTCTTCCTTTAGCAATAAAAGCTCTCGTGTTCTCTTGTTCCTACCATCTATCCATCTATTTTTATAAAGCTTGGCACAGAAAAACAGGATTATACATAAATACAAATTGTTTACTTCTTTTTTGTTTTTTTACTGGAAACCGAAAATGATACAACAACAAAAAAGGAAACTAAGAAGATGAACTGCTTATTCCATCCTAGTCACTGTCTGAATCATCCGAACTGTCAGCTCTCCGTTCAGCAATGGCCGGAAACAAACGCTGTTGAATGTTATCCGGTTGATTACTTTCCGGAGTCATTTCTGTTTCCTTCTTACCCGAATGATTCTTAGTAGACGTCATCATCATCGTCGTTTCTTTAACTTCTCTGCAAACTTTCTCCAACATTATCAAGAAATCACGCACTATAGCAAACAAACGCAACCCTTCGTTCTTAGCAGACTTGCCATGGAAATAATCAGCACAGCTTTTCACCAACACCATGATCCTCTGTTCTTCTTCTTTCAACCACTTGATATCACCATCTGCACGTTCTATGAACCCAGCTAAAGCTTTCTCGAAATCGCTCTCTTCGTCCATCGTTTTCAGAAACTCCCTAGCGTTCGTCAACGAACCACTTAGGCTCGTCAGTGTTGAAGCTAATCCATCAGCGTCTATGATGGCTGCTCTCTTGACATCTTCAAGCTCTGTTGTTAGTCCCGAAACCACTTGGAGTCCCCTGCTTCTGTAACGTTCCACAGATTGCGGACTTGTGTCTGTGTTGGTGTCATCTGTTTTAACGCTGGAGAAGCTTTTGCTTGAACTCTGGAGGCGGAGAGCACGAACTCCTTCAGAACGAATGATCTCAAGGACAACAAAGTGTAAGAGTGTGGTTTTGCCATCAGTTCCTTTGACGTCAGAGAGTTTCAAGAGCGTGTCGAGCTTGAAAGCTTGTGCGTCACCGCGGAAAGTTCCGACATTCATTCTGTTTCCTGTCTTGAGAACTGCTTCTAGTAGTTTTAGGAACAGTCTGCTGTTTTTAAGTTTCTTGCAAGCCACCTGAGACCCAAAAATGACAGAACACTAAGTGACCGGTGAGATGAATCTAATATTACACTGTGGTTTAGATCCTGAACCTTCTAGTATTCAAAAAAATGTATAGATGAAGGTATTAGTGTCACAATGTGACCTTACCTCGAGAGTTGCGAGAGATTCTTTGGTGCCAGAGACTTCTTCTTGAAGTGAGATCATGAATATAAGCGACTCTATACGTTTAAACGCAAAAGGTATATCAACAAGAATCTTCAAGAATCGCTCTGCAGGGCCAAGTAGGTGAAGATCTCCCGAGTATAGTCTGAGTTTGAGTTCTTCCTCTGAAGTTGGAGCCATCTTCAACAATGTTTGAAGAAGCTCCACTGGAAGCTCGTTACCTTCTTTGATGGCATCGACGACTTCTTCTGTTGTTACATTCAAAGCTCGGAGAAGAATAGATAAGTTTTGTGCTTTTCTTGGGTCGATGATCTGTATATATTGGACAGGAGAGTCTCTAGATGAATCTCCTCTTTGACCATTTTTGTTTTTAGTTGCATCATTGTAACCGAACAAAGACTCCATCGCCTCTTCGTTGAACCTAAAAAGCAGATCCAAGTTACGCAAAGTTCTGGAAACCAAAGTGTTAAAAAGTTATAATTCTAAGTCTTAACTGGAATGAACCGGCGCTGATCTCATGCCAAACCATTTTCTGATCAGGGTTAGCCATTTTATCCCAGAAGAAGGGTTTTAGTTTTGTTTTCGGAGCTCCGGTCTCCGAATCAACATCAGAACTATCTCCAGAGGAGCTACGTCCTTGACGTTTTGGTGGAGCAGGTGGAGGACGGACAAGCTTGGGAGGAGCAGGAGGAGGAGGCTTAGATTTTGGAGGTGGTGGTGGCGGAGCCTTTGGTGGTGGTGGAGCCGCAGGAGCCGGAGGAGGAAGAGCTGCTGATGATCTTCCAGGAGGAAGAGGAAGTCCAGAGGATGACGACGCTTCAGCGGGTGAGAACTCATGATTGTTTCTCTTTAGAGATACTCTAGAAAGAAACGATCTCTTCTTAGAAGTAGCTGTGAAGAATCTCCTGCTCGTGGCTGCAACCTTTGGAGAGTTCTCATTAGATCCTAAAAAAAGCAAAACAAGAGTTAGTTATAGTTGTAAACATGAAACCATTTTGATTAAAAATAAAAAAAGCATTATTACCAGCTGATAAATCAGATAAATGTAGAAGTGGTCCTTCATCTCTTGGTCCATTTCTAGGACCAACCGCCTTGTTGCGGTTGTTGCGTCTGAAGCAACACAGGAACAGCAATGCGACTAGGAAAAACGTTAACACAGCGGTGGAAGCAACAGCGATGATAAGGTCCATCAAGATATCATTCTTCTTCTCCGATGGTGGAGGAGGAGGAGGACCTGGAACACTTCGACTAGGAGCAACAACACTCTTTGCTCTCTTTTTGGTCGGACCGGAGTTTGATTCATCCGGCGCCTCAGCTGGCGGATATGAAGGAGGTTGAGACGGAGAGCTTGAAGGTGAAACAAGTTCATAACTCTGAGGGGTTGGAGCAGGACCTGGCGCGAAATTGGGAGAAGGACCTGGCGCGAAACTTGGTGCAGGACCAAGTGCAAAGTTTGGAGCAGATACTCTAAACTTCTTTCTCTTTTTCTTTTTCTTTTTCTTTCTCTTTCTCTTTTGCTTACTGATCAGGTTTCTTGTTGGATAGCTTGTAGCAGAATCAAGGAGAGGTTCAACCCAGTTGCTGAACCAATGCCGATAACCGGTTAGGACGGGTAGTTTCGGGTACGCATCATTAGCTGCTGGTACACGAGGAGGGGTATAGAGAAGGCAGTCTTTGTTCTTATCTTTCAATTCTTTTCTACAATGTATCCATGTTTGTTCTGCCTATCAGAAAAATAACACGTTGGTCAATAACAAACTCTTTGTCGGAATAACATAACATGTTGTCCGAATATGCACAAAAAGAAACCTAAATGAAGATTGCTTCATACGTTGTTGATTTGTTTCTAACATGAAAAAACGAAACAAGGAGGATGAACTTACCACATCATCACCACCGTGAGCCTCCTCGCCGCGGTTGGCGCCGCGTCGAGAGATAATCTCCTCGGAAACGCAAACAAGAAAAACGAGAGAGATGGCAAGAAAAGCTGTTCTCAATCTCCCCATTAACCTCCGTTTCTCATCTCACGGAAGCACCAAATATCGCAACAACGACGTCTAAATTTGCAAGGTCGATCTATTTGCCGTACTTCCTCGGAAGCAAACCGCCATGCAGAAAAGCTCCGACCAACGTAAGAACGCTTTTCTTACAGCGCCTAACAATCGCAACCACAAACCAAATTTCAAAAAACTAAAAGAGAAGCTCTGTTTCAGGAACTTTTTTTATTTTATTTTTCTTTGAGGGGAAGTTGTTTTTTACGTTGCGACTAACAGAAACGAAGTTTATGTTCTGTTTCTTTGGTTGTTAATTTGGTTAAATCTCTTAAGCTGTTCTAATGAAAATAACACGCTTTTAATAATATTTTTGGATTGTTTTGCTCTATATTATGCACAAATTAAAATTGTAAGATTTGATTCAAATAATATGTTAAACATTAACTTGTCGAATTAAAACGGTCTTATTCATTTTGAACTAAAAAAGGTATTATTATAGCTAAGTACTAATTACAATATATTTTAAGTACGAATGAAACTGCTATATCTTACATTCCTAAAAGGTGTTTTGTATTAAGAGACTCAACATTGTTGCATCTAAGTTTATTGTGTCCAAAGTCCTAACTTTAACTTCAATTTGTGGGAAAGTAAAGCTGACTCTTTTTCCTTAAAGTTATACTCATCCCTAAGATATAAATTAAAGATTTGCATAACTAGTTAAATGAGTTTTGTAAAAATACTTTAGCAGCTTGAATATAATGTTTTCTGTATTTTGAAAAAATTGGAACATTTTTTTAGCAGTACTTGATCGTCGAATTCTATTACCTTATATTAACTAGTACGTTTTTGGTTAACTTTTCTTTCTATCGATTTTAAATATACAGACAGTAAGCAATGCACCAATCGTTAATCCCTTATATACTAAAGCACAAGTCACTCAACCACTCAAATCTTGACAAATGGAATATTTAAAAAACTAATTAATAATTAATGTTAATATGAAACAAATACACCACGTAAAAAAACGCCTAATAACCAAACTCCTAATTTTTCTCAGATTGTGAAAGCCATTTTCAAAAAATCATCAACACCACGTTCTAATGGTAACGATCATGTTTTAAATTTATTTTATCTTCTATTTAATTTTCCATCTATGATTTTTACTCTTTATCTGATCTTCATTTCTCTCATACATTTTCTCAGTCTTCTTCTCCAACGCTTCGTTTTTTCAAGCCATTCATATTTAAAAAGATAAAAGTTAAAATTACAGAAAAAAAGAAGAAGAAGAAGAAAATATATAACATACATAGAAAAAGAGATGTGTGGAATGGAATACCAGCCAAGGTAAAAGAGTAGATAGTAAAATAATTTAATATTCATAGTTTTCTTTTTTTTTGGCGACAAACAAACTGAAACATATTTCTAAACGAGGTTCAGTACAACACGGGAGCAGAAACATGAAGAGCAGACTTTGCAAGTAAGTCAGCAGCAACATTGGAGTCCCGACTAATAAAGGAAACAAAGCAGAAATCAAAAGAGGAGGAAAGAAACTCGATATCCATGAGGACTCCGAAAAGCTCCACCGATAGTGTCTTCGAGTTTATGGCTCTAGCGAGCTCCTGAGAATCGGTACGAAACCAGACGTTGGTGATAGAACAGTGCTTAGCATCAGCCATAGCTTCCCTCATAGCTAGCGCTTCCGCCATGAGGGGTGAGGGGACATGGTCAAGGGATCGAGAACCTTCCGTGGCGAGCCCCGTTGGTGCATGATGGAAGATCCAGCCTAGCCCTGCTCGTTGCGATGAAAACCACACCGCGTCTGTGTTGCACAGGACCACGTTAGCCTGCATCAGTGGTATGTCAGTTTCCCTATGCACCGGCAGTGAGCACTTAGGGAGAGTAGCTTGGGCATGGAGCCATTCTCGAGCTGACGTGATGGCTCTAACCAACGAAGATTTTGCCGGAATGGCTCTGTTTTCAAACACCAGGGTATTTCTCGAAGTCCATATTCCCCACAGGATCCAGGGGTGAGGCAGCTTGAGATTCCAGTAGGTGGGAGGGCGATGAGCGTCGACATGGTGGTAAAGCACTCATGGAGTGTAGCCGTCTCGCTGAACAGAGGTTTGTCGCGGAAGGGCGCTTGATCCCAGACTTGCACCGCAAAAGGGCACAAGAAGAAGAGATGCAGGGCCGTCTCAGGCTCGTTGCAATGAGGGCAGAGACCAGGGATATTAATCCCACGAGCAAGGAGGTTTGATCCTAGAGGGAGTGCACCTCGACATAGCTTCCACAGGAAGAGATGGATCTTCGGTGGGGAGGTCGATCTCCAAATGTGCTGCTGCCATTTGAAAGAAAGGACATGTGGTGAGATGTGATGCTCCAAGGTTCCTCTCTCAATGCGTAATAACCTGATTTAACGCTGTAGACTCCGGTCTTTGTTTTAAACCAGACAAAGGCATCCTCCCTATGTTGCACACTCGGTTTAATGAGGAAGATCAGGTGCGCTAGATCAGGGAAAATTGATTCCACCAGGGGTTTGATCCATTCTCCCGTTTCCCTTGTAAGGAGATCGGCTACTACCATGTCCCTGCTCGCTTCAGTTGGAGGGCCAAAGGGAAGGAGCTTTACGGAAGGGGAGATCCACGAATCGGACCAGATCTTCGTGGTCTGGCCATTTCCAATAGCTTTTCCCAGCTGCAGCTTCAATACCTGGAGGCCTGCTACTACGCCTTTCCAACCATGGGAAGCCGACGGGGTGCAAGAGATGGCTAGGATGCTGGCGTTGTGGCAGTACTTTCCACAGAGCAAACGAGCTAGGAGGCAATCCGGGTTTTGCAAGATGCGCCAGCTGTTCTTTGCAAGCATTGCAAGATTGAAGTCCTGGATGTCCCGGAAACCGAGACCACCGCTATCCTTATGATTAGATAGGGCTTCGTAAGATACCCAGCAGATCTTCCTGGCCGACGGGTCATGGTCCCACCAGAAGCGAGTAAGTGCCGATTGAATCTGGTTGCATAGTCCAATCGGGAGTGGAAAGCACGACATAGAGTAAGTAGGGAGAGAACTGACTTTAGCATTGTCAATTTTCCGGCAGTTGAGAGACGGCGAGTGGACCACGAAGCAGCTCGAAGCTTGATCCTGTCGACTATGGAAGAGAACAGGTCACTCTTCTTCCTAGTAAAGAGCTCGGGGAGACCGAGGTATTTGCCGACTCCACCTTCTTTTTCAATACCAAGGATGGATTTGACCCTTCTGCGGGTCTCCTGTGGTGTCTTTGAAGAGAAGAAGACGGAGGACTTTGGCGCGTTTATGAGCTGGCCCGATGCACTCTCATATGCCTTGAGAATAGTTGTAAGGTAAGAGCAGTTCTCCGGGGTGGCTTTCGCAAAGAACATCGTGTCGTCCGCAAAAAGAAGATGGTTGATCCTAGGGCAATAATGGCCGATCTTTACACCCGAGAGCTCTCCACTATCCTGACCCGCTCTGCAAAGCCCGGAGAGGACTTCTCCACAAAGTATGAAGATATACGGTGAGAGTGGGTCCCCCTGCCGAATACCCCGCTGCGGTATCACCTGTCCTAACGCAGAATCATTTATCAGGAAGGAGTAAGTGACGGTGGAAATACACTGAAGGATCCAGTGGACCCAAACCGCATCAAAACCCAGCTTCTCGAAGACCAATCTCACAAAATCCCATTCGAGACGGTCATAAGCTTTACTCATGTCAGTCTTAACCGCCATATAGCAATGTTTCTTCGCGTCCGAAGTCTTGAGATAGTGGAGGATCTCATGGGTAATCAGTACATTGTCCGTAATGGCTCGCCCGGGGAGGAACGCAGATTGGTTCTCGGAAATGATACTGCTGAGGACCGGGCGAAGTCGGAGAGAGAGGATCTTCGAGATGATCTTGTAGTACACATTGCAGAGAGCAATGTGCCTATAGTCCGCAACCTTGAGCGCATGCTGGCCTTTTGGAATAAGACGGACTTGGGTCTTGTTTATCGTTTCCGGCATGACTCCCGTGGTTTTTTGGACTGAAATTCATAGCTTTCTATTCATTGTTTTTTGGACTGAAATTTTTGATTGATGCAAAACAAAAAAATCTCTTAATTTTTTTTTTCTTCATATTATACATTAGAAATATCCTTTGACTGTTTTCAAAGAATAACAGAATAAAAAAAAATCAAAATTTGGTCACTAACGAAGATAACAATATCTACAAAGATAACAAAATATCTTCTGAACAAAAATGGGGATAACAAAATATATTATTTTGTTAACTAAAGTTATATGATTCCCATATTGTATTGAGAAAAGGAAGAATACAAATTTATGTTGGGCTGGAGCGTATTTGGCAAATAAAAGTTTAAAAAGGGCCAAACTCTTCAATGCTCAAATTATAATTTACATCATGTTGAATTATTTTTTCATGAAATATTTCTCTTATAACTTATTTAAACTTTTTTCTTTAGATATTGGAAAACTACATATGGTCAAAAAAGAAAAAGGTAAACTAAAAAAATGTTAATAACATATTCACAATGGAGTAAACCAATTCTCAATTTGCTGAAACGTGTTTATTAGCTGTAGTGGTGATAATTCAAAGAAAGAAAGTAATATTAACTTTTTATTATAAATTCAGTACCTATGTATTTTAAAAAAATATGACATATAAAACATAAGCACGGGAGATATACTAGTTTATAATAAAGGAGTAGTTAAAAAAATAAAGATGATTGGTGATGTAGCATAACATCGATACTTTAGGACTCCATTATGTACAAGGCTTTATGTTTGTTTTCCTTTTTAGTTTTGAGTTTCTTTACATAATTCCAAGTTCTTTTAAAACAAGGATCTTCTTTCTAGTATAAAGAAGATCAGGTTATTGTAAACAAGACACCTTGAATTTTAATAGCTATCACAATACAGAGTTTTTACAGCACTTAGACGAATACTCTAGTTTTCTTTGATATTGTCGACAGTATCAACGATTTCGAAAACCCTTATTGTCATGTTGAGAGTATCAACATCGTCGAGAGTATCAACATCGTCGAGGCAGTTCCGATTTCTCATGTTCTATCACATTCTTGACGAACTTTTGATTCATTAGCTTCTGCCTTTCTATCAGTTGGTATCAGTTCCTGACGTAGCAAAAGATCGATACTTTAGGAATCCATTATCTACAAGGCTTTATGTTTGTTTTCCTTTTTAGTGTAGAGTTTTTTAGATAATTCCAAGTTTTTTTTAGGATAAAGATCTTCTTTCTAGTATAAAGGAATATTACTTTATTATAAACAAGACACCTTAAATTTTAATAGCATTGCAATAGAGAGCTTTTACAGCACTTAAAGGAGTACTATAGCTTTCATTGATTTCGTCGAGAGTCCATGATTTCAAAAACCCTTCTTTTTTTTTTTTTTTTTTTTGGTAAAATGTTAAATTATTATACCAAGTTTTCAATTTTTTACAGAAACACAAAGGAGACAAGTAGCAGAATGCAGAAAAATAAACTAAACAGAGCATCTAGTGAATAAGTAGACTCTATTACGACAGACTAAGACCGTGAGGCGAACCGGAGTTTGCGTAACGTTGATGGCCCAATGGAAAGTATGAGCGGACTGAGACCTCGGTTGCCGCGAGCTCCCAGAGAGAAAGGCGGCTCAAACCTTGAAGCAACGGGTAAAACCTACAGCTTCCGAGAAACCCAATCATCAATACCTTCACAAAGAAACGCAACACGGAACAACGAACCCGTTCAAAATCACCACACCGACAGCACGAGGAGGAGTCCACTAACAGGCGGTGCCGTCGTTCGAGACAGAGAACTGGAGATTTCTGTCACCAACCCTCCATTCCCGGGACCGTATACATCCATTTAACCCACCACACACGCAGAGTAATGGGACATGTCGGGCACACCACCTCCGGAAGAAGCGACATTCGAACTAGCAAGAGTCCCGAGTGCCAAACTAACTCCAATCCACACTCATAGGACCGGACTGCTTCCATAGAAGCTACACCACCACAAGATGACGATTTATTATGGGAAAGACGAGAGACCAACACGCTGCCACAGTCAAGAACCCGACTCCAGGAGACAGAGACACCAAAGAGACGCGGATGCTGTCTCGTGACCCTTCACGCGCTGCCACAGAAACCTCCAAACTCGGCCGACAACACCAAAAGAAGAAGCTTCCCACACGTACCCACGACTGAGAACCAGTCACAGGATCTTCCAAGAGCAAGGCGGATCCGGATGGGACCAAGAAACTGAGGCTAAATCCAAGCCAAGAAGGACATCACCGCAAAGATGCGATGATACATACGATGAAGAACCGCCGGATAATAGCCTCATCTGGACTCCACGCGCCGACAAACTTCTGGTCGGAACCCTAGCTCCGAGAAAAACAGACAAAGCACTCCATCGATCTGAACAAGCGGGAGAAAGAATCGACGCCGGTTCAAGCCCTCTCCTCCCCACCACCTTGGTACCGACAGATCTAATGAAGGATCTCCTGCGAGAAACAAATGGCACCGACCACCCACAAGCCGACTCCGTCGACATTCCTTCACTCTGAACGTCGTCGTTACACCAGATCTGCCACCACACAAGCCAGACCACCGGATCTATCGCGACTAGAAGAGGGATCTGAGGCGGCGATTCAAATCCAGGGCTTCGACAAGACCGTAAAGAGGAGGGGGAAATCAAACGGAACAAAAAGAAAAGAGAATGAGAAAGCTCCCGGACAACGGTCTAAGGAACCACCGTCGCCGGAGCTAGGAGAGGCGCGGTGGATTAGGGTTTTGTTTAAGAGGAATTGGGGGAGACGAGGGAGGCGGAGCCTTTTTTCACCTTCTTCGGTGTATTAGTTCTCAAAAACCCTTCTTGTCATGTTGAAAGTACCAACATCGCCAAGACAATTCTGATTTGTCAAGTTCAATCATGTTCTTGACGAACCTTTGATTCATTAGCTTCCGCCTCTCTATCAATTGGGTATTTTTAATAAAGGAGTAGATAAAAAAAATAAGATTATTTTCATGTATATCTTGACAAATTAAATTTGTAACATTTGATCAATATGATATGCTTCTAAAACACTAGCTTGTTGAATTTTTTTAAAAGGTTTTATTCATAATTTACAATTATTTTTCTCAGTAAAGAAAAACTGCCCTATTATACATTTCTGAAAAAAGTATTTTGTAGTAAAACTCACATTGTTGCACCTAGTTTATTGTGAGTGAACTTTTAACGTCAATATGTGGGAAAGTTAATCTGACTCTTTTTCTTAAAATTAAAGTCACGCCAAAAATATAAGCCAAAGATTTGCATGACAAGTTTAACGAATTCTGTAAAATGTTTTAGCCACTTGAATATAAAATTTATTTTTATAAGAAAACATAGTTTCTTTTATAAAAACAACACACGAAAAACACAGCTTAAATCCTAAAACAGAAGAACAATTGTACCAAAAAGAAAAAACAGAAGAACAACTAGATGCGACAACTAGACTCTTCGAATCCGATGTTAAGCCATGCTGGACCGGCTAAAGCTAGGTAAGATAAGATTGTAATCTTCCATCTCTTGTAACACTCCTCCCTAGCAATGCTATTAGGAATAATATTTTCCTATTTGAATTCACAGTGTATGAACCTTTGACATATGAGTTTGATTTGCTCTGTAAGAGCTTAATATGTTGGCCATAATGTGCTCTTAGTAATTGCTTCAAACAGCTCGAGAATCCACCGCAAATATCACATCAATAAGGTGAAGATCTCTTCAACACTTTGAAGCGCCAACCTTCTCGAGCATGATACCATAGTTGTCTCGGGGTAACCAATCTTCACTACTGTGTAAGAATTTTTTCCTCCAGATTGTGCTAATAATTCATTTGAATCCATTGATGATCAAATCCCCTCACTGCCACTTCATTATGCTGTGCGTTTGTACTTGGATTGTTAACTGAAACTAGCGTGTGCTATGATTAGGTTATGCTACGGTTTTGTTTTAAATCGATTTTGTTGTAGAGGAAAAATAAACTAGCTTATGCTATGATTTATATTCTCTCTACTCTCCCTGTGTAACTAACAAGCCACTTATATATGAGCAAGACCATGGAAACCTAGTTTCCTCTGACCGTCTGACGCTCCTTCACATGTGTCTCTTGTAACGATCCATTTAATGAACAACTCGCTTCTATCATCTTCTTTTCATTATTCGACAAAATGCCTTCTGCTTTTGTTTTATGGTGGCAACAACGGCAATATGCTTGTGGTCTTGCATCTTGAGTTAACATGTGATCTTATCCTTAAAGCTTGTAGATTTTTTAAAAATATTTTCTATCTTCATTATTATTTATACAACAGAAGTGGGTTTCTACTCCCCATATATACACACGACAGATTCATTAATTTAACATTGTTCGTTTTGGACAAAGAGTCATTTGAGTTTTGTATTTATTGCACATGAACGTCACCTAGACGTATTGGACTAGTGGACTCACTCAAGGCTGAGAGGGCCAAGTCACAAGTGGCATCCAAAAAGCTGATCGTAAGAGCATCTTTATTGCTGAAGTATCAAAGCTGATCAATTAAATTAGTGACTATTGTAATAAAATTTAAATTAATTTTTAAAATGTTTCAAAATACTTTAAGCTATTTGTATGTTGACAAGTGTTATTAGGGGTTCTAAAGAGTCTCATAATATATAGTAGATGAGATACTTTTGCTTGTCTATTCCCTAATATTTTATTTTCTTTTGTTACTTATATACTCATTATCTATGGATGGAGTTGTTCTAAGCTTTTCACATTTGTTTTCGATAAAAAGGAAAGTTGTATTTGTGTTAGAAAATGACGGAATCATGTCTTTTGGACGAGAATTACAGAATCATGTTTTCAGAGTCATCACTCACCAATTGTTTGTTTGCCATTAACTTTTTTTTATAAAGGATAATTCTTGACTAATTCGGGTTCTATTCTAGTGGGTGCTGCGCATTAACAGCTCATTCCGAAGCCATTTAGGTCCCTATTGGTGTTTTTACTTTAAAAACTTTAGAAACTTTTTAATGCCTAATAACTGATTTGACTTTGCGCAAAAGATAACTGATTTGACTTATAAATATTATTTGTTTTTCTTAAAACCACAATTCATTAAAATTGAAGTTATTGTTCACTTCAATTCAAATTAAATATAATTATATAGTAATTTTTTTGTTACAAAATAAACAGTGATTTATGATTTTAATAATTTATCTCTCTTACCTCTAGTTAAATTAAAATAATAGTTCCTCTGTTCCAAATGCATGATGTTTTATACCAATGCACAATTATTAAGAAATTTATTTTTTTTCTAAAAATAATACTAAAATATAAATTAAAATTATTCAACCAATTACAAAATGGACTACAAAATAATGTTAGTTACATGATTTTTAATAAAGATAAAACCTACATGAAAAATAAAAAAATCTTACATATTCAAACATCAAAAACATCATACATTAAGAAATGGAGGGAGTAATAAATATTATAAAAATTAATAGTTGAATAAAGGTAAAATTGAATATTTAACTATATTAAAATTTAAGTGAAATATTTTTACATACAGTTTAACTAGGTGTTAAGCCCGCGGTTGCGGGCATAAACATTCTATAATTACTTATTAATATTTATATTATTAATTAAAAACTATAATAATAGACTCTTATTTTTATTTTCATTAGAAAATTATTAAGTATTATAATTTTTTGAATTTTTTTTTACAATATATTCATTATTAATAAATAAATCTAAAAAATCATTCAATATTTTTTTTTTAATTATATAAAATTAAAAAATTTTACTTGATTAATATTTAGTTATATGTTTTCTGTTTTTTAATTTTTAAATTTCTTATTAAAATATATTTTTCGGATAACAACATAATATATATAGAATTATATTTTTATTTAATATATCTATTTTAGATTTTAGATAATTCTTATTATAATTAATTACTTATCTAATCAAATATATTCTAAATTCGTTTTTACTTTTAATTTATTTATGTATTTTATTCGTATAAACAATATTAACCCTTCTTACTTTTAATATGAGAGAGCTCCGTTGTTAAAGATCAGTTCGCAAATAATATTATAGATAGATTGAAACCAACGAAATATTTTAAGAGTCACCAAATTAAAACAACAGTCAAACCCTCCACCAAATTGTTGCTTCCATTAACTATTTCTTCTATAAATATGTATCTTCCGTTACGAATATCTTGTTTATGTTAAAATATAATCCAATCCCTTTGTTTATTTCAAAAATGAAAATGCCTCAAACAAGTGGGGATGATAAAGCCGAGACAACCAAGGTCGATGATGAGAAGCGTCAGTCTCAATGGACTGGCATTGAGAGATTACCAACATTTGAAAGGATCAACACTGCTTTGTTCTGCAAAAGAGATGAACAAGGGAAGAGGACCGAGACACTACAAGTCATGGATGTTTCTAAGCTTGAGAATCTTGATAGACATCTCTTCATCGATGAGCTCATTAAACATGTTGAGAATGACAACCTCCTTTTGTTGCAGAAAATTAAGAAGAGAATAGATGAGTAAGTCATAAGATTCTGTTTCTTTAATCACTTTTTTGTTCCTTATGCAACAGGTAACCTTTTGTACATTTTAATTGGTCTCTAATCGAGTCTAATATCATTCCCATGCATGTAATTTTGTAGGGTTGGGATCGAGTTACCAACGATTGAAGTGAGGTTCAAGGATCTTTTTGTTGAAGCAGAGTGTGAGATAGTTTATGGGAAGCCAATCCCAACTCTTTGGAATGCTATTGCAAGCAGACTATCTGTAAGTGTTCATTCAACTGCTTCTGATATTGAATCCTCTCTATGTTTCCACGTTAACATCACAATCTTGAATTTCTAGTAACTGAGTATGTGAATAATGGTGACTTTGAGACAGAGTTTCATGTGTTTAAAGCAAGAAAAGAAGATAGGCATCTTAAATGGTGTCAGTGGTATCATAAGGCCTAAAAGGTAAACATCCTTTTCATTTTGTGCTTTGTTTTCAAGAATAATCGGTTTTATTCATGGAGTTTTTTCGCAGAATGACTTTGTTGCTGGGTCCTCCTGGTTGTGGTAAAACCACTCTGCTACTCGCACTAGCTGGAAGACTCGACCCTTCTTTGAAGGTTTGTTTTTGTTAATTCAATCATTAAAATATGCATATTTTGTTCAGAAATCATATGTGTTGCTTCCACTTCACAGACCAGTGGAGATGTTAGTTACAACGGTCACTTGTTGCCGGAGTTTGTTCCTGAGAAGACATCAAGTTATGTAAGTCAAAACGATCTGCACATTCCAGAGCTTAGTGTGAGAGAGACACTCGATTTTTCAGGATGTTTTCAAGGCACGGGGAGCCGTTTAGGTAAAGAAATTATATAACATCTCTTATGTCTCCTTGTGTTGAGTTCTTGTTGCATTTTTAACTTGTTTGACCTTAACAGAAATGATGAAAGAGATTACAAGAAGGGAGAAGCTGAAAGGAATAGTTCCAGATCTTGATATAGATGCATACATGAAGGTATTCTAATATGAAACAGAAAAGGAAGAATTTTAGTTAGAAGTTGATTGAATATAAATATGAATTTGACTTTCTTTATCATGACAGGCAATTTCAATTGAAGGTTCAAAATCAAATATGCAAACTGATTATATTCTAAAGGTAATGATACTTTCAGAATTGTTCTCATATATTTATCTTATGTTCTTATATATCAGAAGTTTATTAACATATCTGATTTTTTTTTTGTTCAGATCCTAGGACTTAATATCTGTGCCGATACACATGTTGGAGATGCTTCAAGACCAGGAATATCTGGTGGCCAAAAGAGAAGATTAACTACAGGTACTTTGCATACACACTCTAATGCCTCTTTGAAAAAGAAGAAAGAAATCATATTTGTGGTATACTGTTGCAGGTGAGACAATTGTAGGTCCAATCAAAACTTTGTTCATGGATGAAATATCCAATGGCTTGGACAGCTCAACTACATTCCAGATCATGTCATGTCTCCAACAGTTTGCACATCTCTCTGAAGGAACCATACTAGTATCACTGCTTCAGCCTGCACCAGAAACGTTTGAGCTTTTCGACGATGTTATCTTTATGGGAGAAGGAAAGATAATCTACCACGGTCCACGGGATCATATATGTAGATTCCTTGAGGATTGTGGATTTAAATGTCCAAACAGAAAATCTGTTGCCGAATTTCTTCAGGAGGTATGATTTCATTTTCATATCCGCACCTTCATCATGATCATCACACTCTTGTGTGCTGCAGGTTATCTCAAGGAAAGATCAAGAACAGTATTGGTGTCACATAGACAAACCATACTCTTATGTCTCTATTGACTCATTTGTAGAGAGATTTAAAAAGTCTGATCTTGGGTTACAACCACAAGATGAACTCTCCAAGACACATGACAAGTCTGATCAGACTCAAAAAGATGCCTTGTGCTTTAGAAAATACTCACTAAGTAACTGGGAGATGCTAAAAGCTTGCTCAAGGAGAGAGTTTCTTCTGTTGAAACGAAACTCTTTTATCTACGTATTCAAGTCTGGACTCGTAAGTTTCTATAATACTATTTTTTCTACTTGTCGTTACCATTACATGCTAAACCATTTGGTTACATTCTTTTGCAGTTAATTTTCGTTGGGTTCATTGCGATGACTGTTTATTTACGGACTGGTTCTACAAGAGATGCTGTTCATGCTAATTATCTTATGGGTTCTTTGTTCTTCTCTCTCTTTAAACTTCTTGCTGATGGACTTCCAGAACTCACATTGACACTCTCAAGGATTGCCGTTTTCTGCAAGCAAAAGGAGTTATACTTTTACCCTGCTTGGGCTTATGCAATTCCTTCAGCTATTTTAAAGATACCACTTTCATTTCTTGAATCGTTCCTCTGGACTTTTTTGACATATTATGTCATTGGTTACAGTCCTGAGATTAGCAGGTACACATTTGGAACAGTGGTGAATGCATAACCAAGTTCAAGAAATAACTCTTCTAATCCAATTTTTTTAAAATTATTTTACTTCAGGTTCTTTCGCCAGTTCTTGATATTCTTTGCGTTACACCTTTCATGTATATCAATGTTCCGTGCTGTAGCTGCCATCTTTCGAGATTCTGTTGTTGCCACAACTATGGGAAACATCTTTATAATGCTTCTCTCATTATTCGGAGGATTCATCGTTCGAAAACGTAAGTTTTGTATACTTGAAACATAAACTATATATATATTAAGTGTTTAAATTTTTCCAAGGTTTCATTGTAATGGTTCTCTGTTATATTTCAGCATCCATGCCAGCTTGGCTTCAGTGGGGATTCTGGTTATCTCCATTCTCATACGCTGAGATTGGTCTAACCGCAAATGAATTTTTCGCTCCACGGTGGAGTAAGGTAATGAATTTTCTTCATAACACTTTTGACACTTTTCTAGTTAAAGTTGTTAGTTCATCACTGATCTTTTTATTACCATTAGACAACATCTGAAAACAGAGCTTTGGGGGAACAAGTTCTAGATGCTCGTGGACTGAACTTTGGTGACCAATCTTACTGGACTGCCTTTGGTGCATTAGTTGGCTTCACACTCTTCTTCAATACTGTCTTTGCACTGGCCTTGACCTTTCTAAAGAGTAAGTTTAAAAAAAAAAAATTATACATACATACCAGATGTGATTTAACGAACGTTGCATAGAGACCAGTGACGCTTTATTTTCTTTCTGTCATTTTAGCTTCACAGAGGTCTCGAGCTATTGTTTCTCGTGATCAGAAGAACAACACAATATGTTCTAAACTTGCCTCCCAATCCAAACATGCATTGCCTTTCAAGCCCCTAACTTTCACATTTCAAGACGTGCGATATTTCATTGACACTCCTCAGGTAACTGAATGTGTAAGAAATCTTGAATACTTCAAAACAAGACACGATTTATAAAATGTTTAATTATTAGCTCTTGTTTCCGTTTAAAAGGGGAAGAAGCTGCAGCTTCTCTCTGACGTAACGGGCGCATTCAAGCCTGGTGTTCTCACTGCTCTAATGGGTGTGACTGGAGCTGGGAAGACGACTCTGCTCGATGTACTTTCCGGAAGGAAAACCCGCGGTGACATTGAAGGACAGATACAAGTAGGTGGTTACCTTAAGGTTCAAGAAACGTTTGCAAGGGTTTCAGGTTACTGCGAACAGTTTGATATTCATTCTCCTAATGTAACTGTCGAAGAGTCCTTAGAATACTCTGCTTGGCTTCGACTACCCTCAAACGTCAATTCAGAAACAAAGCGAGTAAGTCAGTATTTAGATTCTTCTTTCCTTTTTTTTTTGCTCTCACTTTTCTGAGTGTTTTCTTGATTTTTGCTTTCAGGCAATAGTCAAGGAAGTTCTTGAGACAATAGAGCTCGAGGAGATTAAAGATTCCATAGTAGGACTTCCAGGGATCAGCGGTTTGACAACAGAACAGCGCAAAAGACTAACAATAGCTGTGGAGCTTGTTGCTAATCCTTCCATCATATTTATGGATGAACCAACCACAGGATTAGATGCGAGAGCTGCTGCTATTGTAATGAGGGCTGTGAAGAACATCGCAGAGACTGGCAGGACTGTTGTTTGCACAATTCACCAGCCGGGCATAGATATCTTCGAAGCCTTTGATGAGGTAACACTCGGGCGTACAGATATCTTAGTACCATTTTTAAAGTACCTTATGTGACATTTCAACTGCAGCTGGTTCTGATGAAAAATGGAGGAAAGATTATCTATTATGGAAGTCTTGGACAACAGTCAAGCAATGTTATTGAATACTTTATGGTAAGATTCTATTAAATACTATAATTGTTCCAAATATATATGTATGCAAAAGTATGGTATGGTATTCTTCTTTATTTATAATAATAATTTTCAACTACAGAGCATTCCTGGAGTTCCTAAAATGAAAGAGAACACTAATCCAGCAACTTGGCTACTAGACATTACTTCTAAATCATCAGAAGACAAACTTGGTGTTGATTTGGCACAAATATACAAGGAATCTTCTTTATATAAGTAAAGGCTATTAACACTTTGGATGTTGCTTTCTTTAAACTGTTTTAGTCCCACAAGTACTTCATTATCTTTGATTGTATTAGGGAGAACGAAATGGTAGTTGAGCAAATGATATCTTCGGCAGCAGAAGAATCAATCTCCTCTACCGGATATGCTCAAACGGGTTGGGAACAATTCAATGCATGCCTCTGGAAACAAAATCTCTCTTACTGGAGAAACCCTTCCTACAATCTCACTCGCATCATCTTCATGAGTATTACTTCTATGCTCTGTGGCATTTTGTTCTGGCAAAAGGCTAATGAAATGTTAGTCTCTTCTTCTTCTTCTTCCCCACACTCATCTTTCTTGAGTTTGTTTTCTAGTCAAAAACGAGTATGCATGACCCATTCAAACTTTGTTAACCTTTCTTCTTAATTTGCAGAAACAATCAACAAGATCTTTTCAACATATTTGGCTCAATGTTCACGGTGGTTCTTTTTTCTGGTATAAACAATTGCTCTACAACGTTACTATGTGTTGCAACCGAACGAAATGTCTTCTACCGTGAAAGATTTGCTCGGATGTACACCCCATGGGCGTATTCCATTGCTCAGGTTATTACATTTTCTCAATCAATGAGAAAAACTCTCCACCTTTGGAGTTGAATATAAAGGTTTGATCATTTGCAGGTGCTGGTTGAAGTTCCATACTCATTATTCCAATCTATTATATATGTCACAATCGTATATCCTATGGTTGGCTACCACTGGTCATACTACAAAGTGTTTTGGAGCTTATACACTATCTTCTGCTCGTTGCTCATCTTCAACTACTTTGGCATGCTTTTAGCCGTCGTAACGCCAAATATTCACGTTGCTTCTGCTCTCCGCTCGTCCTTTTACTCAATCGTTAATCTCTTTGCTGGTTACGTCATTCCAAAACCTGTAAGTCCTCTCTTACCTTAGGAGTTTCAAAAAAATATCAAAAATTAATGAGGGGGTTTGTTGATATATGCAGAGCATGCCGAGATGGTGGATATGGATGTATTACTTGAGCCCCACGTCATGGATTTTGAATGGATTGCTCACATCGCAGTATGGTGACGTGGAGAAAGAGATAATGGTGTTTGGAGAGAAGAATAAAGTTTCAGCCTTTTTGGAAGACTATTTTGGTTACAGACATGAGTCTTTGGCTCTTGTAGCTGTCGTTCTCATTGCCTTCCCCGTTCTCTTGGCTTCTCTCTTCGCATTCTTCATCGGTAAACTCAATTTCCAAAAGAAGTGATTCTTGTAATGGCTTGTGCTGTACGAAAATAAAGCTTCAAAGATTTGGTGAACAAGTTGTCACCAACAAGTTTATCTAACGTGTCTCGAAAATAGGTGTGATATGTCTTAAAAAATGTTTTGGTTTTTAGAAGAAAAAAATTAAAGCTTCCAAAACTGTTGAACAGAAGTGTGTAACATTAAAAGAGCCAAGTAACTCTCACATAATAATAAAAAAAAAGAAGTGAAAACTTTGAATCTAAGAATGAGTGACATCAACGCCTGCACAACCATATACTATACAGAGGGAGGATCTTGACTTTTATTCTTCTCCTTCGGAATTTTACAAAAAGGAAGAGACAAAGAAACAAACTTGGTCGGAAATGCAAAATCGTGGGAGTTTCTTTATGGTTCGGACTCGGTTCTCTTTCTGTGAAACGCTTACTTTCAGAGTTGGTCAGGTCAGGTCTAAGGAAAGATAAAACTAACCCACCTACAAGCTACACGACAAAACTCAAAAGCATTAGAAACAGTAGCATTGTTTCGAGCGGAGTTCTATTACAAAAACAAATATGAAGCACCAAGAAAGTTACCTCGGATTCTGCCATTGGTCTATACTCTCTAGCCGACCAATCAGGCTTTGGTTAGCTGATACTTGAAGCTAATGTCCAAGAAATAAAAAGGCTAAGAGTTCATGGCAATTAGCTCATCTGGCATGCATTGTCTTATATTAATGACCATTGATTTGTTATAAGGCGATGAGATGTCACAACACTGGCGGCGAGGCGGATTCATCTGCCATTTTATTTCAAAAAAAAAAATGTGAATCCAGGCCACAAATCAAAGGTACTTTACTGAGAAGCTAGGAGTATTTACAAACTATACCTGTTCACCGTTAAGTTCCAGCTTACGAGACAGAACTCGGATGTTCCGTAGTCGCTCAACAGCTTCTGCTCTATGGCAGTTTCCAACACTATGGAGACCATAGCTACTCCATGTCCCTCCAGTTCCATCCGATCCAACACTATCCAAGAAAAAGACGAGCGGCCTCGCACATGGATCCCTGGGATATTCCCTTGTACTGAACATATAATTGCTCCGGACCCCTGACCCTCTCCTCCATGTAGAAAAGGTCTTCTGCGTGGTGAGAAGATCGGGGAGGAGTTTATTGCCTTGGTAAACCTGAACCGCGTAACCCCACACAACCGAAACCGTCACTGTGTTTGAAGAATCATAGCACACACTCTGCTGCAAAATCCTTGCTGAATCAAAACTTGCTGCCCTGATGAGACGAGCCACTGATTCTGTCCGGTTCGTTTTCGGAAAGAACGGATCAACTGCGTCCAAGTGATGAAGTGATACCAATGGAGATAAAGGGTGTGCGCATAACAGTCCAAATAGGTTCCCTCTTACATCAATCTATGCAAAGAGCACATTTATAGTAAGATTCAGATTAACTCTTAGTAGCAGACTACTAGAAAAGGAAACAGACTTAACTAAACTTATCCAAAATCAACCAAATAAGGAAAGTCAGCTAATGCATTGTTCATTGAGGTTTCCAAATTTAGAAACCTCTCCGGTTGAGCATCAGCATCAATTCCAATAATTCAAATTCAAAGCATTTCGACATTCTCAATCATTGTTACAACAAATATACAGTAATGTTATTAAAGAAGGAACATACTGACTATACACTTACCCAAAAACAACAAAATAAGGAAAGTAAACTAATGTATTGTTCATTGAGCTAAAGTTTCCAAATTTAGAAACCTGTCTTGTTCAGCAATCAGCATCAATGTCACTATATGAACTATCAACTCTCAATCATTGTTGCAACAAATCTAGTAATAAAAATCAAAACTTTACCTGATGAAACCCAGGCTCATGAGTCAATGCAACACCAAGCTCAGCAACGCAAGAGAAGATCCTGGAGTCACTCCCATACATATGAGAGTACCTCATCAAACAAGAATCCAAAACCTTAGCAAGAACCTTCCCAAGCGAAGCACTGACAGCGAATCCACCACCACCAAAGGCCATATCAAACGAGTACCTCACGTTCTGATCATAAAACTCCGAGTTACTCCCCACGTACCACCACTTCCTATGATCATACTTCGACAAAACCGTCACCAGATTATCCACAAAGAAGACAGTATCATCATCCCCGAACACGAACCACCGCACGTCTTTGTTATCACCATCTCCACGATCCACCGCCTCCTTGACGACGCGAGCCACGCGGATCGCGGACCGGAGACCGCCGGGGAAGCTGTAAGGGAACCTGGAGACGTCTTCGGAGACGGTTAGTGGAGGGAGAGTGGGATCGGGGTCGAATCCGCCGACGCGGTCGAGGAAGACGACGGCGCGGGTGGACTCGGGGGAGTACCAGAGGCGGACGTAGGAGCTGCGGGAGAGCCAGGAGTTGTGGGAGGCGGCGATGGAGAAGAGGAGGTGGCGGCGGTGGGTGGGGAAGACGGGTAAGGAGCGGGCGAGGGATGAGAACCGGTCGCGGCGGAAAGTGCCGATGGAGAAGAGGATGGAGACGACGAAGAGGAGAGTGAGGAGGAGGAGGAAGGTGTTTCTGACGAGGGGAGAGATCAAGGGCGGAGATGGATCGGGTCGTCTCTTTCGTCGCGTCTGGTTCATTTTCTAAATTTGCTTTTTTGTTGAGTTCTCCGCGGAAGCTAGAAGGCGAAACCGTCGCTCTTACAGAAATATGGCATTTCGGGTCGGGTCCAATCGTTGTCGGACTAGCCGATGTTTATGTGTTTTTTTTTTTGGGAAAAACATTTGTAAGCTTTTAGTCGCCCATTTGTTTTTTATATGTCCCTGATCATCCAATGCGGACTCGGTCTGTTCTGTTTAAATGTTTTTTTTTCTGTTTAAATGTTTATTTGGGCTAATAGTTAGTTCTTGGATAGTTAAAAACAAAAAAAAAAACCAAAAAATCTATCTCTACAATATTATTCGAGAAGTCAGTTTATATGTGTCGCGTTCACGTTAATTCTCACGTTGGTTAATTACTTAGATACCCTTAATAAAATTAAAATATTATATGTAATTACCATTATTAAGATTTATTTTACTTTTTAGTATAACTTATCAAAATCGAATTTTAAAAAAGGAAAATATATTTATAAATAACGTGGTTTCACAAAAAGGAAAGTTAACAAAATAATACTGATACGAAGAAAAAAATATGTCATTTAAAACCTACTATTAACTCTTAAACAACATAAATATATTTTCAAAATAATAAGCCAAGATACCTTTAGTTGACGAAAAATGTTTTATAATTAATAATTGAGATGTTTTATATATATTTCTCAGTCTTTAATTGAATAAAAATATTATATAATAAAAATATTTCTATTAGATATTTTACTTATATAAATCTTTATTTTACTAAATATTTATTTTTATTTTTAACTTATTATTTTCTTTATATTTGTATGATCCAATAACATAATAAAAGTACCTAAGAAAATCTGAATTATTATGTTTGAGATGATTTCAAATAATTTACAGTTTACCTTTTATAAATTTAGGGTATAAAATTCATTTACAATTTACAAATTTTTAATTATTGATATTAATATAAGTTCATGAGGTTTAAAAGAATTTTCTGGTTATTTTTCTGTACGCAACTCTCTACTGATCATTTCTTTATTTTTCTTATATTTTGGAAAAATCAACATATATAAAATTATTTAAAATATCGCAAAAAGATACTTACACATCTTAGATGAAAAACCGAACTAAAACGATTAATAAAACTAATATGATTTGGCTTAATAAAAATCAAACATAGCTATACTTCAATTTGGTGGGGTATTTATAACCTTAAAATACCCATGAAAGGAATAAATAGAATAATCCAATTCATTATATCTAAAATTAAATTTTTAATTAAAATAAAAATATATTATCTTTATAGGAATAGTTTATTTATTTATATACATATAAATCATGGGATGCCACAAAACATATTAATAAATAAAAATAAAATATTAGCTAATTGTCATTGTTTAGTTTTTTTTGTAAAGTGTATATGCATAATATTTCAAAATATTATGTTTATAATTCATTTATGTAATTTTGAATCGTTTGACACTTAAGTTTATTTTTTCTATTTAATTCTAAAAATAGTATATATATATATATATCATGTTATATATAATCTTACTAAAAATATTTACTTATCTAAGAGACTAACCAACTTGAATAAAAATAAAAAAATAACTAAAAATTTAAAACTACTTAGAACAAAAATAATAATATTGGTTAAATTTGGAGAAGCAAATGGAATATAGTATATTAAAATGATAATTAAACCAATTAGATATTACATATTCAAAATCACTTTTCTAACTAAAACAAAATAACATTATTAAAACGAATTATAAAATGATTTAAAATTGAAATTAAAATATTAATCAATTATTAAAATATATTTATTTTACAAATATTTATACCGTTGAATCATCCCGGGAAATCACCTAGTTTTTTTATATTAAAAGGAGAATAAGATCATCATTTAGCCTGTCCACGTAGGCACGGAAAATCAACCAATCAGAAAGTCTGAAGTTGCCACGTCACCTCCGCTTGAGACAAGAAAAAAAACAATGCGACGGAAAGGATCAAACCCGGGTTAGTATGACATAAATATAGGACAATTACCATTAAGCCATTGAAACTTTCTTGGACACATATACAAGAATCACTAATTATATATGTACGTATTTAAAAATCCAAGATAAACCTAAAACTAAGCCCCGAGTAATCTCCGCTTAATCCCTGATTTTTACACTAGGCGCTAGGCCCAACCCGAGCGTACGTATAGCGCCTACCGAATTTTCGAACAGGGGCACTAATTACAATCAAACCTCCTCTTTACCCCCATCTTTAATGTCTTTCGTTTCAACTCCCTCTATATCTATTTATTATAAACCTCTTCACCATTTTTTGGTTCCAATCAAAATCCTCTCAAGAAGTCGAACCCGCGATGAAACCCGATGGAAAATCCCCACCGATCAAAAACACCGGCAAAACCGGAGTCTCCTCCACCAACCCTGTCTCCGGCGATCCTATGTCGAAGAAACCAAACGGCAAGGCGGTTTTCCACTCCGACTCCTCCGCCAAAGCCGATGAAGTGTTGTTCTTCAGAGATGTCGAATTCGAACCACAAGAAGGCGAGTTAAGGTTTCGTCTGATCCTATGTCGATTAGCTTGGTCTATTAATTAACATAAATATTTTTGTTTGTTTGTTTACCCTTTAACCTTTCTCTTTGTGGTGTAATCAGGGGATCAATAACTACGTTGAGAAAAGGAACTATACCACTTTCATATTCTAATGGTTTTCATCTTGCTTATGGTGTGTATTGCCTCTCTCTCTCAAATACTTGAAACAAAAACCTTTAGCTCATTCAAGTCACGATATCAAGTTGCTCTCATAAAATCTGATACAACTTCTCTTTGCTTATGAAGTTTATAATGTTTTTTTCTTACAGGTTATATATATCAACTCTGTGAAAGAAATAGAAGCTTAATATATAAGCTTAATATAGAAAAAAATCTTAAATATAGAAAACTCTAAAAATTAACAAAAAAAACTAATAAAAATTAAACTATGATATCACTCGAAAGCTTCTTAGATAATATTAATAAAAAAATTAAGCGATAATTACACAAGTTTGATTTTTTTTTGCCGGCCAAAAGTTTATTATTAATTAGCATCAGTTATTTCAAGATGTTTAAGAAAGGATGGACAAAAAAAAGGATGAACATAAATGATATATCGAACTATGAGTAGTACTTTGTAAAGCTGACTTAGATAATACATATGCACATCCATTTCCAGTCCTTTTTGATGCATAAATTCAATTTCTTCAAAGCAGTTCTTCCACAAAGAGATCGTATGAGATATTTTTTTGATATTCAGATTTGTTTTTTGATTGTTAAGAAGATTGATAACTGTAAAAATGTCTCCTTCGAATATGATATGTCTATAACTGAGTCCCCAACATGAGACAAGTTTGTTTAAAAAGTAAGTAATTTCAGTTTCTTATATTATATAATAAATATATATTATTTACTAATAATAAAAATATAGTTATTCATCTATCACAAATATCTATGCAAATATGTGAATCAAGTACAACAATCAAACAAGATAATGATATCCACAAAAAAAAAATTTAAAAATATATTTATGTTATATAGTTTTATTTTATATTCTTTAAATAATGTAATACAATATTATACATTATTTTTTTAGAATTGAAAAATACAGATAGTATCTTATCCGCGCGTAGCGCGGTTAAAAAATCTAGTTATAGTAATGAGACAGGCATGGCCATAATCTACATACATAATTTAAAATAGTAAATATATAGAATTTTAGTTTAGTTAAGGAAAAATGTCTTATCTTATATAAAATAGTGTAGTTTTCGAGACTAGATAAACAGTGTATTTTTCAAATTGTGAATCCTAAACATGTATTTTTTCTAACTGTCCCCAAATATTAATCAGTTTATTATATAACTAAACAAATTGAGTGTCAAGCTAAACCAAATAAATAACTGGATTAGTTCTATAAATTTGCTGATAAGTTTTTTTTTTTTTTTTTTTGTCTGGTTAATTATGCTATTACAAATTATGAGAAACATTACATAGACGATATTATAGCCGACAATTCTACCTGCCTTATGAGGATTCACACCTGACTGCATCACCCTGAGTAGCCCTACGAGATCCATTCCTGACGGTACTCCTTGCGCCATGCTGAAGATCTCTTGTAAGCATTTTCTCTAATTTTTCTGCATAATTCGCCTTCTCCGGGAATTGAAACCCAGACCTCTTCCTGTAGAAATTGCGTTGTCTGGGGTTTGAACCCCAGACCTGGGTGTAGAAGCCTTTAAACCTTGACCACTAGACCACGGTGCTTCCACAATAAGTTTAGAATCCATAATCGAATAAACTGAAAACCAAAATCGGGCCAAATTGTAAGCCTAGTTTTGATCAACACTCAAAACCAAAAAGGGACACATTTCTACTTTCGGCTAGATGCATGTAACGTGCTTTACTTATATTGAAACATGCTTGGGCTTTTAAGTTTGCTCCTTTTTATATCTTGGGGTCCTCTCCTCTCCTCTGGCTCACTCGTGACAAAAAAAAAAAAAAAAAGAGGATCCTCTGGCTCACATAGAATCCCGTAGACATGATCTTTCCTTTTCTGCACAATGCAAACACAAACTCTACAGCAGTACAGCATGTAATAAATCACGATAACGATTTTAATTAGAAGTTTGATTTGGGAAGGTTTTATTGGCCTATTTGAGGATTCATTGTTTTATGTTTTTTCTTTGACATGGCATAACTAACGCCAATTTATATAAGTTTATAAAAGGCACTTGCTCCAGAACCCCAATTTATATAAGTTTATTTGGGACCTCTTTATCAAAAATCATTTATGGTATAGTGGTTTAGACATTTTTGTAAATACCATTTTCACTAAAGTTCGACTAATTCCTCTTGTAAATCAAATTACTTTTTTCCTATATGATATAGTTATGGCTCCAGATTATAGGTCAAGATATATTTACGTAATAAACTTTTTCTTTTGAAACCTAAAAAAGTTAAATCCGGATCTATTAAAGACACATACATAATCTCCGAGTGGAGGTATAGCCCACAGATAGACCGTCTCTTGGGCATTCAAATGAACCAAAAACAATAGTCCATATCAGTGTGGTCAGTGGGTTCGAACTAGGATTTACCATATTGAGTTTAATTTCTTCAAACGTCATTGGACTACCACCATTGATTAGTAATAAACTTATTCTTTTAACGTTTTATACTTCTGTATCTGATTAAGATGATATATTGTATAAGAAAATTGTTTTCAATATACAAGTTGTAAATAATTTTATTTTTGAAAACTTGTCATAAGGCATCTCCAACCCATTCCATTTTTTACTTCAAAATGGAGTGAAATGGAGTATGGAGGAAAAAATACTCCAACCCAACTCCATATCTTATTTCATAATAGAATTTACTGTATAAATGGAGTAATCTAATTTTTGTTTGTTCATCACTTTATTATAAAGTCAAATTATGAAGTTGGGTTGGAACAATTTTACTCCATTTTCTTTTTTACTTCATTTTAGAGGAAAATGTGAAGTTTTACATTGGAGATGCTCTTAGACCTCTATAACTCTTCTCACGGCACTGAATCCTCCCCCCCCCTAACTTAACTATTATATCAGATAAAGTTACTAATGGCTCTTTAAATAACAATTTAAATTTCCTTTAATCATGAACCATGGAAAATGAGGTCGCCTTTATCTTTTCATAGTAAGCTTGAAATAAAATAAAAGGTTGACTACTTAACCACCACGCACAATAACTAGAGGACGCTCAATAACAAAGTGTTTGTCGTCACCCCTAAATAAATCATTTTCTTTATGCTTACTCCATTCACAAATCACCAATATGTGATAATTCTATAACTAATCTTTATTTTCTCGGTGGTGAATTGTTCTAGACTAAACGAGACTACAAGTCACTAGAATTGAACTAGTGAGAGATGGTTCATCGCTTTTGATGTTTAAATAAATCTTCACATTTTCGTGTTCTATAATGTCCTAAAGATATTATGAACTTTAACAAAGATAAAACATCAAAATGAATACTTATTGCTAAATTTTTAAAACAACATGTTGTAAACGTTCAATTATGAGTTCAAAGAATTAATGTAAATTACGAACACAGTAAAATTAATTGTTGTTAAATTTTTTTTTTTTTGGCAAACATCTAAGCAGTTGTCTTTTTTTGGCAAAACATATTTTCTTGTCGCGCTCTGATCTTAAATGGTAAAAAAAAACTAGCACAGACAAAAGACATTAATGTATGTGGATATTATACTTTTCTTTAGACCACAAAAACACAATGATTTCATTTTAGAATGCGATGTGAACCAAAGGGTCATACTAGTCAACTAGAAGCTGTTCTTGGGACTTGTGCATGGCAATGCATCTTAACATGAGGAGGAGAGATCGTCTGGTGGAGAAAAGAAAGCTAATTATTGACATATTTGTCCTCTAGTGATAATTACGTCAAAATGATAGGTTGATAAACGTACACGTGTAAAGCTTATTAAATGTCCGAAACACTGCTTAAAAACATTTTTAAAAAAATCATATTCCTATATGCTATATAAATCAAATCTTGAACCCGAGAGATAAAGACAGAGTTATAAACATGTGCAGAGGTTTTGAGGAAGAAGAGAGAAGAAGAGACGACGGAGGATGCAGGCGAGTCAGAGCTCCGGTAAGCTGCGATCTCTGCGGTGAGAACGCAACCGTGTATTGTGAAGCAGACACTGCTTTCCTCTGTAGGAAATGCGATCGATGGGTCCACTCTGCGAATTTTCTTGCTCGGAGACATCTCCGGCGCGTGATCTGCACAACTTGCCGGAGATTGACTCGTCGTTTTCTTGTCGGAGATAATTTCAGTGTCGTCTTACCAGAGTTCAGAGATAAAGATACGAGTTAAAGAAGGTCGTAGAGTCATTACAAAGTCACCTCTGTCTTTCTGTTGTCTAATTTTTTTTTTTTGTATCCTTCTCATAATTAAGATCAAATCTTGTTAGTTTTTTGTGTTTTTATTTCCTTTCTAAAGAAGTAAAGATTGGAGTTAAAACTAAAGAAAGAGAAGACTCGCTAGTGATCAAGATGGATAGTAACCACAACTTCTTCTTTTACAAAAAAAAAAAAAAAAAAAAAAACCACAACTTCTTCTTTTTTTTGCTAAACTGTAGTAACCACAACTTTGTTTATCTAAGTAAAATAAGCTTTTAGACTCCCCCAAAAATAAGCTTCAATATTATATTCCCATGGCGACTCTCCTACCAGAGAAATCTTGCAATCTTGGTAATTAGTCGCTCTGCATTCTCCTTTGATGCTGGACATCGAAAGTGACAAGCTCGGAACAACATTCCTCGATAAGGCAGAACGCACGCCAGTATACTTCTCTTCCTGATGCAGAATTATAATTAACTTGTTCGAGATAGGAACAGTATTTAATTATACGGAATATATTAAGAGAATTGATTAGAGGAATCAGAAGTTTGAGAAGAGACCTTTAAAGAATTCTCATTATATTAGTGACATTTGGTCTGATCAAGTGATGAACATCCCATAATATCTCGCATAAATCCAAATCAGAACATCCCTGGATAGATGATGGAATAAAATGAATGGTTCTGTACTTTTTCCTAACTAAAATTTTAATAGATTACTTTAACAACACGTTACGGTAACGTCGTTACCTTAGAAAGAAGAATGATCGTTTGGATTCTGAGTTTAACCGTGGAACCAGTTGACGAGGGCATCAAGTCACCATCCATAGAGCAATGAAAGTAAGAATATTGACTTCCATTAATTAATTCTTTTTTTTTATCAGAAAATTAATCATATATATTAGTATTAATTTTTTCTTTCGAAGCAATGAAACATGAAAAGGAGAGCATGGAGCCAGTGAGAGCTAAGGTCAACTGGTCCTATCCATTGAGCATTTGAAATACATGAAGGTGCAAGATAGGTGTATGAGTACTCTGTCAAGAAGTACTACGACAGATGAACACAAAGAATTTCTCAACAAAGAAATATGTCTTTACCAAGATCTTTTTTAAGTAAACTTACAAGTCTTACTTAATCAGAAAAACACCAGCCTCACAAGTTTCTAGGATCATGGTTTCTATGATCTAACACATATCTTAGACACTCTCTTTTTTTAGTCATTTATATTTTACCCACCATACAAGTAATGAAACCCCTTTTGTTAATAATATTTTTCTCTGTATTAATTCACATAGAGCTCTCCCAACCTAGTTATACTAGATAGATTCGTGGCCCTTTTCTCCAAGTAAAGATCTTCAAATCTTCTTGTTAATCTTCTTTGTCTTTTTAAGCAACACTTCCTTTTTTCTTAAATGACAAACTTCCTCTTTAATCAAACTCTCTTTGCTTTCTGGAAAACGTCCATTTGTCTTCACACATATATTTTCTTTCTTTTTTCAAATTCAAGCAATCAATACACGAACTCCAATATAGCTCCAACTTCATGCAATACATTACGAGTGTGAATGGTGACCAAGGGAATGAAGAGGAACACTACATTACTTAACATTCCTTAAAAAATTTACCATTCATGAGGAATAGATTTTTTTTTCTCATTCCTCCTCATTCCTTTGGTTGTAGAGAATTATAGAACAAATTCATTCCTTATTGATTTTGATAAGAAATCATTATTCCTCTTCATTCCTAAAATTTTATTCCTACTCATTCTTTTCCTGTCCATTCCTGCTGTTCCTATTATGGTTATCAGTCACACCCGTAGTATCTCCTATAGTACTCCGCGAACTACTACATCAACAATACACACTCAATTCATCTACAACACATCGCAAAAAGAACCACTTCCAAAAGATTTAACATGAAAAAAATATTGAAGTTTCAAAATGGTTACCTTATTTAAAAGACCAGAAGTTTATACTATGCAAAATTCAATATTGGCAACTATGAGGGACTTTCTACTACTTCAGAAGCACAATATAACAAATTATGAAGCACCAGCCCACACACTGGACCAGACGGATCCTCAAGAAATATCAAAGTTCAACCGAAAATATTAACGGAAGATAATAAAAACTTGGTTTACTTTTTTTTCGAACCAAGATTTTTGCGACCATGAGACCTTTCTCACAAACCAAAGAAGACATAAGATATCAGTATCTCACCCATGAAACATAGGATCAAATGGAGATGCACTTGGACCAAACACATAGGATCAAATGAAGATGCACTTGGCGCAAACACATTTTCTGCCACAAATCTCCAACAACTCTTTCCTTTATTCTGTGACATTTTGAAGGCTCGTCCATTGAACCTAAAAATTCCAAGGATTTATATCCAATATATCAAGATTCAAGGAAATCAGCAAGTTCTCCCTCATTCAGCCAACCCCCTTCATCCACTCTAAATGGCTAATCCTAATCAATGTAGGGATTTTTCTGTTTATTATTATTATTTTTATCATTGAGCACAATATAAGCTCACCATCATCCCCATATGCAAACCATGTCTGATTCTTAAGTTAATACAAAAGTATTGTTATTCTTTTGAAGAATATGTCTTTGAGTTCTTAAAAATTAAAAAGTGTGCGGCTCACTTTGAGTTCTTTAGGAGTCTGTGTATTAAGTTGTGTGTATGATTCATAGCTTTCTTCACTCACTGATTGAGAGAGTCACTCACCTCTATCCATATTATCATCAAAGAATGAGCGAGTCAATCCAACGCTCTTTCGCAGTCCACTTCGAATTCACCCCCTTTGATCAAATTTTTTTTCTGGTAAAACCCTTTGATCAAATTAAGAGAGTTGTACAACCAAAAGTTTGGTTTCAGAAGTCTATCCTTATGAAATCATCCTCGTATCTTATATTACCAGTCCTCAAACCCATTCATCTTGATGCAGTTATCAAATAGAGGAACCAAATTTGAGACAGAAGGTTTAAAAATCGAGTACCAAATATTGGCATAATTTTCTAGAGAAAAACAACCATAATAAGGATTTAGATTTTGAAGTGATTTGCAGCGATTACTTGCAGTCCAGTGACATGCTATGTTGCACCGAGACAAATACAGGGACAAGAGTGAGGACTGGACAAAACCACAAATTTATAGATTTACGACATATATATTGCTAAAAATGTATATACTTAAGAAAAAGAAAAATCATATCATATCATCAATCTTAAATAAAAAATTATTTAAACATAATATCATCTTTATCTCCTATACATTGTTTGTGAAGTGATTTGACCTATGTCATCACTACATCTAATTTTAACAAGGTAAGATAACATGTTTTACAAAAAAAAATATGATATAACATTAAATTAATTGTGACATGTGCAATTTTCCTTATAAAATTTTATAGTTATTGATGAGATTTTTAAATATGGCAATAAATATTAATTCATATATCGTTATTAATGACAACTTTCTATATAAATATTAATTTTTTGCAAAATTGTGAAAATATATTAATAACTCATATTTTTTAATATTACAAAATTATAAATAAATTTCTTTTTAATGTTACAAATTTAGAAATATTATTTAATTATATGTTTTGAAAATTATATATCTAACAAAAAAATTTCTTAATTTTATAGAATTTGATTTAATATATTTAACCAAAATAAAAAATATTTCCAAGATTATAATTTAAAATATATACATAAATATTATTAAAATAAAAATTTATTTATTTATCTTAACTTGTACATATAATTTTAAAAAACTTTTAGGTGGTGTTATTCGTTGTAGATGTTAAACTCAACTCCAACAGATTTAAAATGTGTAATATTTTGAGTGATTATTTAATGATTTGTAATTCTTTTTATAATCAATACCAACAGATTTAAAATATGTAATATTTTGTTTTTGATTTATCAATTTAAATATGTCAGATTTAAATAATGATTCAATTGATTTTAGGATGATTCACTATTGATGTAACTATGAAAACAAAAGTTCAAATGTATCAAAAACAAAACAAAACAAAAACAAAAAAACAAAAACCAACCTAAGAAAAAAAACACATAAAACAGTTTCTTATTCCATACTCCTCTGAATCCACCATACTTATGCGTAACCTTTTTAAAATATGATAATAATACAGATCATTAAAATTAAATTCCAAGCAATCAAATATCATCATAGTAAACAAAAGAATGAAAAAGACTATAAAATAGATCCATAACTCTTGTGAAATTATAAAGTAATTATTGCCAGTGAAAAGAGCATTGAAGATGATCCTTTGGAGTCAAATAATACATTTCGAAATTGATTGCAGCAAGAAATATAACGTTGTAAATCTTGGGATGAAAATACCACTTTGAAAGATTATTATTGAAGATTGAGTCAATTACAAAATTGAAAAATCTGATTCACCATGATAAACTCACATAACCCTTTTGTGAGAAGAAGAGTTTTTTTGTGAGAAGAAGAAGAAAATGTGAAAGAAACCAGAAAATAAAGATGACACACTGCACGTAATAAAGGGTGAGTTGATAACTCTGAATTTTCAACTGAAAATCTTTGAGTAAAGCTTGGATTCTAATTGCTAAAATTTACTCATAAAAGTAAATATCAAATCATTCAAAGTTTTTATAACTCCTTTCACTATGAAAATCAATCCGTATATGAATAACACTAGATTTTAAATCATTAATTCAAATGTTAGATTGAATAACAACAGATTTTAAATTCTTAAACAATGATATTATAAATACATAAACCAATAACACTTGATTTAAACTCTAAAAATGAAAAGATTTTAAATCCAAGAATCAATAACAGTAGATTTCTAAAAAGGAATTAAAATCAATTATTGAATAACAGTAGATTTTCCTTAGATTTAGACTCTATTAAAATCAATCAATGAATAACACCTCCTTAATTCTTCACATGGTGCATAAAAACACATAGTTTCATATTAGAACACCTAGTTTCATATTAGTTTAGGAATTATGTTTACTATCCCCTATATAAGCACATGCATTTGTAATCTATTTTCCATGAGTCAATAATACTTCTTCCAATTCTATACTCTCATCACTCTATCATTAGTTTAATCACAAATAAATTTTAGTAGTTTCAACTTCAGAAAAAAAAAAAATTTAGCTGCGGTAGTCGATACCAAGATAATCTCTAAGACGCAATAAACAGTTTTTGTATGTTTGACGACAATCTTCTATAGTTCTATGTTTTTCAGAAATTATGTACTTCAACAATAGCTTTCTCTCTCGCTTTGATAGCTTCTTCTGAGGGTGGCCTTGCGTCTCGTACAGTCGAAGCCATTTCCTGAAGCGCGTTGAGCAGATTTTTGGAGGTTTTGATTGTGATCCCACGGATGAACCAAGAAAGCGGCGGTATATTAAATGGAGGATATGGCTCGAAGTAATGGTTTATTGTAAATTTTGACGCAATCCTTCCTTGGCCACCGCTACATTTTTTATATTCTTCTGGACTCTTTGGTAACCTCCTTTTGCACAACCGTTCTTGATCTACATATATAGGCTCCACTTTATAGTCGCCCTTAAACACTTTCATCAACATTACTTTCCCTTTCTTATATTTTGTCTGTAAATAAGCTGAATTAGCTAGGTTTCATCAATACGAACACAAAGGTGTTGTTGATTCTTGTGAGAGAAATCATTCTTACCGTAAGATCTTTTCTGTTTTCTTCCATAGTTAGATGTAGTGGGATAGACATAGTCGTCATCGAAAGGAAGTTATAAGCCACAGCTTTCTCTACCATGATGACCCGCTTTGGACCATTCTCCTTCAAAACCTTTCTTGATGTGTTTTTCTTGATAACAAAAGAAAAATCAAGTGTTAGCTATACTTAATACCACATTCGAATCATATAATGATCAGCAAAGAAAACCATTAGGTCGCGCCACTTCTCCCAATTGAAAAACGGACCGCCTTTTGGATCAATCATCAAGCCGTATACTGTATCAGGAGCTGTTCCCACGGTCAATTCTATGTTCATATGGTAAAGACCCTTTTTATTTGTCACCTTCAAAGATATAAAAAAGATATAAGAAATCTTAAAGATCTTGTTCTTGATTTCTACCACGGCAAAAACATCTGGGTATTGTATTTTGTTTGGTGATTTTTATCTTACCTTGATCTTGGGACGGGGATTATTCCACGGATGCTTCTTCTCTGCTTCATACCAAAGCCATCGTTGTCTGATCACCTCTTTATAATCATAATATACCACCTCCTTCTTCTTCTTCTTCTTAGCATGAGCATTATTAGTGCCTTTCTCTGACGCCGACATGGATTCGACATTTTCAGATCTGTTAGACTCGGCCTACAATGAACAAACAATAAAAATGTGTTTTATATTTATTTGGCTTCATGGGGTCCTATGTATGATTGATGAAATAAGCTGACATTAGGAGGCTCTTGACTGTTCTGATTGATCCAGGCACCAAATCCAGGGAATACACCCATTTCTATTGGAGAGTTTAGCCTACCAAAACTGATGAGAGCAAGAGTAAGTGACGATCTAAAGCTTGTGTATACATATTGTGGTTTCTGTAATGTTAGTTAAAGTATTATTCTGCAACTTGAGAGAATGTTGTACGTTAAGTTCTATGCATGGCAGCTCAATTCTCGTGAATTACATGACGTACAAGCGAGAGCTTTCTGAGGAAAGAGGAGACCCATCAAAGTTTTCCTTTTTTATGTACAAACCTTGAATCAACAAACAACATTAATACTTAATTGACCGGTCCAATGGTAAGGACCAGGTTCCTGCCTGTACCCAGGTAATGAGTTCAAATCCTGTCGGAGGGAACTATCTCACGATGCATCTCGTCACCACACAGATATGGGTCCATGTTTTAAGGTTCATTTGAATACCCGGGAAATGGTCTATCTGTGGACTACACCTCCCACCCGAAGGTTAGGTATGTATCTTTAATAGATCCGGATTTAACCCTTTTAATTTAAAAAAAAACATTAATACGTAATTTATTAGGGTTACTTTCTCAAGAAGCTTTACATATGATATTTAAACATAATATCATCTTATTGACCATTATATATCAATTTTTCCATCTAAAAATCAAAATTAAAACTCATAAAAAACAAGTCCAATTCTAAAGAGACAGAGAGTTGACAAGTGCAAGGCTTTCAAGCCAAAGCTTGTTCCTTTGGCTCCTGCCGTAAGACTTTTGACCCAAGTATTCCAATCAAGCAACATAGTGGCCGTAAAACACAATTACACAAGCATTACGTTCCGTGGAAACTAGTTTCACTCAACAGCTAGTTTCTCTACACGTCCTCAAGCCGTCCCCGTGATGTTCCCGTCCTGAAACGTTTCTGGGTAAAGTGAGTCTACAGCTGTCCCCCTGCTACATAGGTGACCTGGTCCAGTGATATATATCCTGGCAAAGAGAAACCTCTTCGTGTGTGCCTCAAGGAAAGATGATTCGCTGTAAAAAAAACATCCGACAAGTAAGACTATTCCAATGTCTTTTTGGTGGAGATTCGTAGTTCACTTGTGTGGATAGCAGAAAATTTCTTGATAACGATTAAACGTGCATATATTCCTACCAGGTCGTAATCATGTATACATTCACTTCACTCAACCATGTGCTTCTTGTACTAATGATTATTCCAAAGTACTTGTTTGAAAACATCCGACAAATAAGACTAGTTCGAAGGAAGCTATTCCATGTGTTGGTTTAAATTCGGTTTACAATCCAAGACATAGAACTCTTAATCCACCAATAATAAAGCCATCTTACATTTTACAAAAAGAGAACAAGATCTTACGAGAAGACGAATAAAAAGCATATAAATACAGAGTCGTACATCGTCGTAAAAAAATTGTTCAAAAAAAAAAAAAAAAAAAAAAAAAAAAAAAAACAGAGTCGTACAGAGACAGCAACTCACCAAACAACTTAGTTACTCTTAAAACACACTTACTATTCTGGAGCTTTTTGTTCACAAACCTAAAAAAGGAAAGAACCAATTAAATGACGATCGAACTTGTGTTCATACCGTCGCCGGGAATCGGTCATCTCAGGTCAACCGTCGAGCTAGCCAAGCAACTAGTCAACGGTGACGATCGTCTCTCCATCACCGTTATCATCATCCCACGATCTTCCGCCGGCGACGCCAATGATTCTGCCCAAATCTCCTCCCTCTTCACCCCGTCTCGAGATCGTCTCCGTCACGAAACCATCTCCGTCACAGAACAAAAAACCACCGATCGTCTCCCGACCGAGATCTACGTCGAGAATCAGAAGCCACAAGTGAGAGAAACAGTCGCGAAAATCCTCGATCCAACGCGACCGTCGCCGCCTCAACTCGCCGGGTTCGTCATCGACATGTTCTGTATAGCGATGATGGATCTAGCCGACGAGTTTAAAGTTCCGACTTATATGGCGTACACATCCAACGCCACGTTCCTCGGAATCTTGCTTCATCTCCAGAAGATGCACGACGAGAAGGAGTACGACACGAGCGAGTTGAGCGAGTCGGTCAAAGAGTTGGAGTTTCCGTGTTTGACTCGTCCTTATCCTGTCGAGTGTCTTCCATACATCTTCAACTCGAGGAGGTGGACACCGTTCTTTCTAGCTCAAGCGAGAAAGTTCCGGAGGATGAAGGGTATTTTGGTAAATACAGTTGCTGAGCTGGAGCCTCACGCTTTGAAAGTCTTATCCGGTGATGGTCATCTCCCTCAGGTTTACCCCGTAGGACCGGTGCTGCATCTTCAAATCGAATCTGGAGATTCCGGCGATGACGGTGGGAAGGAGTCGGAGATTTTGCGGTGGCTCGACGAGCAACCGGCGAGATCGGTTGTGTTTCTCTGTTTCGGTAGCTTTGGAGGTTTCAGCGATGAACAAACGAGAGAAATCGCCGTAGCTTTAGATCGAAGCGGTCACCGGTTTCTCTGGTCGCTCCGTCTCGCATCGTCGGATGTGTTGAAGGATGGTATCGGAGATTACACGAATCTGGAGGAGATTCTCCCGGAGGGATTCTTGGATCGGACGTCGGATAGAGGGAAGGTTATCGGGTGGGCTCCGCAAGTGGCGGTGCTAGCGAAGCCGGCGATCGGTGGATTCGTGACTCACTGTGGATGGAACTCGATGCTTGAGAGTTTGTGGTTCGGTGTTCCGATGGTGACGTGGCCGCTCTACGCGGAGCAGAAGGTGAATGCGTTCGAGATGGTGGAGGAGCTGGGGTTGGCGGTGGAGATACGGAGGTGTATTAGGGGAGATTTGTTTGAAGGAGCGATGGAGACGGTTACGGCGGAGGATCTAGAGAGAGCGATAAGGCGTGTGATGGAGCAGGATAGTGACGTCAGGAACAGAGTGACAGAGATGGCTGAGAAGTGCCACGTGGCGTTAATAGATGGCGGGTCTTCGAAGGCGGCTTTAAGAAAGTTTATTCAAGACGTGGTCGAGAATGTAGGCTCATTGAATCTGAGTTTTGCACAATCACTATGAGATAGGTTTACTTCCTTTCCTATGTGCTCTGTATTAAATTCCGTCGATTTATGATTTACACGTGTCTAATATCGGATGTATTATGAAGTTAATAACGAGCTTGGGATTTTACTTTTAGACCAAATTTCATTAAAATAAATAGAATTTAAAATATTCTAATAATAATATAATTTTGAATATACAGTTAAATTATTAATTAATAGATTTTAACTTTTTTAAAAAAAAAAGTTTGTAAAACATAAAATTATATATGACAAATTATTCTAAATTTCAGTTTGAATACATCCCTCTTTAGTTTTAATAACAGTGTTTCTTAAATTTAATGACAAAAAAGCCAAAACCAACTGCAAAAAAAAAACTAAAACATCAAAATTCGAACTCCATAACTATGTACATGTCATTCTAGTAGAAAGTGTGCAGAAAATAATGACAAGTTTCACTAAACTCAGTGTACTTTCAGTGTTATGGTAAATTTGATATTTCATATAGAGAAATACATATCTTCATCCCTCTCGTTATCTTATAATCAATCAAACTGTCACATATATTATTAAATAAAAAATTAATTTATTTAAAAAATTAACTTTTTAAAAAAATAGCTGAAACAAAAAATGAATTTAACTCCAATGACGGTAACGCTGCCAACTAAACTCTAAATCATAAATCTAAATACTAAATCTAAACCCAAATCCTATATCCTAAATCGAAACCCTAAATCTAAATCCAAACTATATACCCTATATCCAAACCCTAAATCTAAACCTAAACCCTATACCCTAAATCTATTGTTTGATTAACATAGTTAATTAAAAAGAAATTAAACAATACCTTTTATGCTTTTTTTGATTGATAATAGTTTTTTTCAAAAGAAATTAAACAATACTTTTTATGCTTTTTTGATTAATATAGTTAATTAAAAAGAAATTAAACAATACTTCTAAAGCATAAAAAAGTATTGTTTGATTTATTCTTTTTAATTAAATTTATTTCTACATTAACGATGGATTTGCTTGGAGAAATTGTAGCTAAAGTTTGTAGCCACATAGTCATAGAAGATCAGTAGCTAAAGTCGTTACTAATTAGCAACAAAATAAATTGTCGCCACACCTAGTTATTGGCTACGGAAATTGCTTTTGCGAATTCGTCGTTAGCCAGCTACCGATTAGCTATAAATCAAGTTTAGCGTCTGCATTGCGGTAATGGAATTGATTACACCATCTATTGCCTACCTAGTTTTAGCTACAGATGTCTTACTAGCTATGAAATTAACTTATCTAGTAAATGTTTGTAGCGAATCCAAAATAAAGATTAGAACCCAATATAACAATCAAAGAACCATTGAAAATTCATGTATGTCCTAATAGAAATTAATCACACTCCTTTTCCCAGTTCCTTTTTTTTATCAAATTATATTTCATAGAAGCTTGAATTCCATCTCATTTTTTAATATAGAAAAATCTGGACAAAGTTGAATTACATCTATTTAAACCATTCTTAGATATCATAATTTTAAAATGTAAATGTGTTAGCTTTTTCCACAAGAATACTTTTTCGGAAAAATTATCATTTAAATCACGAACTTTCAAATTTAGTTGAAAAAACATGAATTTTCTTTTGGACCATTTAAAACACCAACTTACTTTGAATAGTCATTTTAAACCTCAATTTAGTTTGACTAAACCAAATTAAATACGACGTTAACTCGGATAACGGATTGATTCGACAGAGTTAATCACCGTCTCTAATCTCCGTTAAGTCCAAACGACGTCGTTTTAAAATATTTTAAAAAATTATATATGAAGGGTTTAGATTTAGGGTTTGGATATAGGGTATATAGTTTTTGATTAACATAGTTAATTAAAAAGAAATTAAACAATACTTTTTATGCTTTTTGATTAATATAGTTTTTTCAAAAGAAATTAAACAATACTTTTTATGCTTTTTTGATTAATATAGTTAATTAAAAAGAAATTAAACAATACTTGTAAAGCATAAAAAAGTATTGTTTGAATTATTCTTTTTAATTAAATTTTATTTCTACATTAACGATGGATTTGCTTGGAGAAATTTTAGCTAAAGTTTGTAGCCACATAGTCATAGAAGATCAGTAGCTAAAGTCGTTACTAATTAGCAACAAAATAAATTGCCGCCACACCTAGTTATCGGCTACGGAAATTGCTTTTGTGAATTCGTCGTTAGCCAACTACATATTAGCTATAAATCAAGTTTAGCGTCTGCATTGGGGTAATGGAATTGATTACACTACCTATTGGCTACGGAAATTGCTTTTGTGAATTCGTCGTTAGCCAGCTACATATTAGCTATAAATCAAGTTTAGCGTCTGCATTGCGGTAATGGAATTGATTACACCACCTATTGCCTACCTAATTTTAGGTAGGTCTGGGCATTCGGGGTCCCAATCGGGTTTCAGTTTTATCCAATCGGATTTCGGTTTTTTGGGTTTGACAAAATCAGCCCCACTCGGATTATATGAAAATTCGGTTCGGGACCGGTTCGGGTTCTATCGGGTTCGGGTCGGGGTTAGTAAATCTTCAAAGAACCGATACAACCCGATGTACTTTCGGGTTCGGGTCCCAATCGGTTCTTCGTTTAAAAATATCTGATTTGTACCTACTTTGTAACCAAAACATAAGTAAAATCGGATTTTTTCGGTTTAAAAGTACCTGATTTGTATCTATTTTATAACCAAAACATAAGTAAAATCGATTCAAAAATAAGAAAAGAACATCAAACATGATCATTCAAAATCAAACGAAAAGTAGACATAGTTATTGATAGAAAGAAAACCAAATAATTAAAAGTTTAAAACGAAAACTAAATTCTCATGAAATAAGAAACATTATTCAATTGAAACAAAACTAAAATCTAAAAACTTCAAGCTTCAACGGCCATCTTTAACCATCAACCTTCGTATGATATAATCACTAACCTTTATGTGATAAATAATTATTTTAGATGTTTAGTAATATCTTAATGTATTTTGGATACATATTAAAGATCATGTTTGATACAAGTTTTGAAATTTTGAATATTTCAGGTTCTATCGGATATCCATTTAAGTTCGGGTTCGGTTCGGATAATACCCATAACCCGAAATACCATAAAACAAGATCCATTCGATATTTATGTCGGGTTCGGATCGGTTCGAGTTCAGTTTTATCGGATCGGATTCGGTTCAAATTTTCGGGTTCGGTTTGTTTGCCCAACCCTAATTTTAGCTAAAGAGATCTTCTAGCTATGAAATTAACTTATCTAGTAAATGTTTGTAGCGAATCCAAAATAAAGATTAGATCCCAGTATAACAATCAAAGAACCATTGAAAATTCATGTATGTCCTAATAGAAATTAATCACACTCCTTTTCCTAGTTCCTTTTTTTTATCAAATTATATTTCATAGAAGCTTGAATTCCATCTCATTTTTTAATATAAAAAATTTGGACAAAGTTGAATTACATCTATTTAAACTGATTCTTAGATATCATAATTTTAAAATGTAAATGTGTTAGGTTTTTCCACAAGAATACTTTTTCGGAAAAATTATCATTTAAATCACGAACTTTCAAATTTAGTTGAAAAAAAACATGAATTTTCTCTTCGACTATTTAAAACACCAGCTTAGTTTGAATAGTCATTTTAAACTTCAATTTAGTTTGACTAAACCAAATTAAACACGACGTTAACTCGGGTAACGGATTGATTCGACAAAGTTAATCACCGTCTCTAATCTCCGTTAAATCCAAACGACGTCGTTTTAAAATTATATATGAAGGGAATCGAACCCCTGACCAAAGACACACTCATTGCAAGGCTGAACCACTATACCACTTCCAATTTTCTTAACTTGAATGAATACTAATAAGTATTATTATGAAACGTCCAAATCATTTTTTCCACCCTAAATCCCTAAATGATTTTATAAATATTAAAACTTATAAATAACTTAATAATCAAAGAATTTCTAGAATATTGTTAAAAATGTTAAAACTTATTATAATTATTAAGTTATTTCTAAGTATTATTAAAAATATTAAATAACGAAATTTTTTAATTATTAAGTATTATTGAATATTTAATTACTAATTATTAAGTATTTATTAATTATTGAATAAATAATTAATTATTTATTAAGTAATTATTTAATTATTATGTATTAATGAATATTTAATTATTAGTTATTGAATATTTAATTATTAATTATTAAGTATAATAAATAAAAAATATTTCAGATTTTTAATAATATTCACGAAATATTAAATATGTTATAAACGTGAAGGAAGACAATGTCAAAGATATACGCACCGAAGCTTGACATTGTTGCGTAAGTATTTACTGTGTGGAGTCCACCGTCACTATGCACGCACAGTAACTTTAACTTTTTACCTTTATATATACTCCCTCCGTTCCACAATATAAGATGTTTTGGAGAAATTTTGATGTTTCAAAATATAAGATGTTTTGATACTTTTAAGGTACTTTAATTTTTTTGAAAACTCGTTAACCAATAGCACTTTACTATATTGTTTATAATTGGTTAATCTATATTTAATTTATATTATTTAATTATATTGATTTCTAAAAAGTAAGTTTCTTAACACCTGTGCATTCAAGCAAAAAATCTTATATTATGGAACGGAGGGAGTATGATCTTTTTCGATCATTTGTAACTCGCACTTTATCTCTCTTCTCCCTCTTAATAATAAACTTTCTCTCTCGTTTATTTAACTTATATCAGTATTATCTCCCTTCTGCGAGTATAAAATCTTATCCTTATTAAAATTTCTCGATACTATAAACTTATAAGTTATTTTATAACACGTTATCAGCACGATCGCTCTGCGATTCGGTAAAATTTATATGTATCACATATACTTTATTATAATGGCCAGTATAACGCCTTTACTACTATTTATTATTTTGGAATAATTGTTTTGATTTATTATCATTTTTTATATTAATACGGACGGTATGTCGCCTCGTTAATAAATCGTGATTGACAAATACACCATAATTATTTGGCTTGGCTGTGCCGCTGCTTAATTTATTTAATGTGCTAATATAAGTAATTATTATCACCATAATGCTATATAATATTGTATGACTGTATTATTGTTATTATGTAAATGTTTGATCACCTATATAAAATATTATGAAATTTAAGGAATTTGATTGACTGGTAATTACAATATTTTCAGACTGATTTTTGATTCAACGATTTAATCTCAACGGTCTCAGAGAAAATTTTCAAAATTTTTTACCTTTTTACAACGGCTATGAACAGTAATTTTCATCTATAAATACACTCATATTTCACTCATTTTTTTAATCCAAAACATTTCATCTTCTCTCAAATACTTTTAACTAATTTTTTCCCGATTTATACTCTCAAGAAAGATGATTCGCATGTTTTTGATTTTATGTGCAGTTTTAATTTTTGCTTGTACGTATGGTCTTTTTGTTGGAGAATTTACTCCGACGGAATTTATTCTAAATGTTGGTTTACTTCTCTATGCACTATTTTTCTTTGTAATTGCGTGTATAATTAATATTAACGGTTCAATTTAAAATTATGAATTCTAATAAAATTTAATATTTTGTGTTTTAGAAATACAAATGGCAAGAATTGAACATCTTCAGTTTCCGGCTCTCAAAATAACTTGCGAAAACTATGTCGGATGGGTCACAAACGTGAAACCATATCTGGTGATGAAAAAGTTAACCGAAACGATTATCGGTAACAAATCACCGCCTGAACATAAGGCTGAAGCGATAATTTTCCTGAAGAAACACCTCGATGAAAATGTTACGCATGACTATGCGAGCATAGAAGACCTAGCTGAACTATGGCAAGCTTTAAAAGAAAGGTTCGATAACCAGAAGGAAGTCAATCTCCCTCACGCTCTAGAAGAGTGGAAAAACCTGAGGTTTCAGGATTTTCAAAAGGATGAGGAATACAATTCTGCTGTCTTAAGGATAGTTTCCCTCCTGAAGTATTGTGGTAATCCTGTCTCTGAAGCAGAAATGATGATTAAGACATACAACACTTTCCACAAACAGCTTCACTTCCTACCCGAAATGTATAGGAAAATGGGGTACACTAGATTTTCTGAATTGATGGTTGCGCTCATGTTGGCTGAAAAGAACAATGAGCTCTTGATCAAAAACCACAATTTCCGACCTACGGGAGCCAAGGCATTTTCTGAAGTGAATGCTACGGCAATAGAAAACTCAGAAAGAAGAACCCAAACCAATCGGGGTCGTGGTCGCCGTTTCTCTAGCAGACCTGGAAAAACTTACAATCCCAAATGGAAGGGATCTAACAAATGGGGTAGATCCGAACAAGTTTCTAAAGGTAAAGAAACTCAAGAGAATACCACCCAGAAGCGTGAGACAGTATGTTACAGATGTGGGTGTAAAGGACATTGATCCCGTACCCGTCGTACTCCTCCACACCTCTGTAAGTTATATCAAGAATCCACAAAAGGAAAAGCTAAAGAATTGAATCTCACAGAAAACTTTGAAGGGACATCGTACCTTGAACCCTCTGATTTCGCAAATGAGTTGGACTAGGTTACTCCTGAAGAGAACTGAAATGCTTATAATAAGACTACTGAATAATCTTCAGTATTATCATGTATAATTATTCCATTTCCTGTTTTAAACGAATAATGATGTTTCTAACATCACCTTAACGTATAATTATTGTGTGTGTTTTCTTATATGATTATTATATGAATGAATTTATGTTTTCCTTTTATTGATGTTTATGACTATTACAGAAATGGATAACAATGCTAATGAAACAAAATCCAAGAAACGATTACGAGAAATATGTATACGAGACAGTGGAACAACGCACACAATTCTGAGACAAAAGAAATATTTCTCTAATTTAAAACAGAGAAAAATCATTGTCAATACAATATCAGGTCCTGCAGACGTGATTGAAGGAGCTGGTAAAGCTAACTTTACATTGCCAAATGGAACGAAATTATCCATAAATAATGCTCTATATTCTCCAAATTCTAAACGGAATTTATTGAGCTTCAAAGATATCTATCTTCATGGATATGATACTCAGTCTGCAACTGAGGATGGAAAGAAGTTCATGTATGTAACTTCTGAGAAATATGGCAAAATGCATATATTGGAAAAGTTTCCCGAACTTCCTTCGGGATTACATCATACCTACATCGATGCAATCGAATCCAATCTTGTAGTAAAAGAAAATCGAGAAGATTTCACATTATGGCATGATCGCCTCGGCCACCCCGGCACCTCAATGATGCGTAGAATCATAGAGAGCTCACATGGTCATTCATTGAAAATCCAGGAGATTTCTCAAGGGAATAAAATGACATGTGTTGCATGTTCTCTTGGAAAGTTGATCGTAAGGCCATCACCAACCAAAATCGATACAAAATCACCAAAATTCCTTGAAAGAATTCAAGGCGATATATGTGGACCAATACATCCACCTTGTGGACCGTTCCACTATTTTATGGTATTAATTGACGCATCCAGTAGATGGTCCCATGTTTGTATATTATAACCTCGAAATGTGGTATTTGTGAGATTCCTAACTCTGATAATCAAACTGCGAACACAGTTCCCTGATTACACAATTAAAAGAGTTAGATCAGACAACGCTGGTGAATTCACATCCCAAGCATTCAATGATTATTGTATGGTAACGGAGATTGAAGTCGAACATTATGTGGCTCATGTTCATACTCAAAATGGTTTGGCCGAGTCTTTGATTAAGCGTCTGCAATTGATTGCAAGACCATTGATCATGAGATCAAGACTTCCAACCTCTATATGGGGACATGCTATTTTGCATGCAGAAGCACTTATTCGGATTAGACCAAGTGCATACCATAAGTATTCTCCACTACAATTGGCGTTTGGTCGAGAACCAAACATTTTTCATTTTAGAATCTTTGGTCGTGCGGTATATGTGCCTGTAGCACCACCACAACGTAGAAAGATGAGACCACAAAGAAGATTGGGAATATATGTTGGTTGTGATTCTCCGTCAATTATACGATACTTAGAACCACTGACTGTGACGTCTTTATGGTACGGTTTGCCGATTGTCATTTTGATGAGAAAGTATTCCCAGTTCTAGAGGGAGAAAACAAAAATGTAGGAAATGATATCAAATGGAGTGTACATTCGTTGTTATATCTTGATCCTCCTACTAAAGAGTCAGAACTAGAAGTTCGACGAATTATGCATTTACAGAGTATAGCTAATCAGCTACCTTATGCTTTTGCTGATACCAAGACGATGACTAAATCTCATATACCAGCTGCAAATGCTCCTGCTTGTATCAAAATATCAAATGAGCAAGGAAAAACAGATGATATACGTGAGTCTAAAACACGCTTGAAGCGTGGTAGACCTCCTGTTTCTAAGAATAAAAATCCTAGAATACAAAAGGATGTCGAGATAAATGACACACCCAAAATAGCAGAAAATATTTTGGAAGAAACAAATAATGAGAATACTGACAAAGTTAAGAATCATGAGTCAGAAAATAATCATAAAATTTCTATCAATTACATCCATAATAAGAAGATATGGAAAAGAAATGAAAAGGATGATGTTGATGACGTTTTCTCATATATTGTGTCAAGTGAGATAAATGAGGAACTCGAAGATCCAGAATCAAAGTCTGTTTATGAATGTCAAAATAGACATGATTGGGAAAGGTGGAAAGATGCAATATAAACTGAACTTAACTCGCTTAATAAACGAGAAGTGTTCGGATCAATTGTACTCACACCCGCAGATGTGAGACCAGTTGGATACAAATGGGTTTTCGTTCGAAAAAGAAATGAGAAAAATGAGGTTACGAGATACAAAGCTCGTCTTGTGGTCCAAGGTTTTTCTCAAAGACTTGGAATTGATTATGAGGAAACATACTCTCCTGTTATGGATGCAATCACATTTAGATTCCTGATGAGTCTAACAGCTGATAAAAATCTCGAGATGCGTCTCATGGATGTCGTTACGGCCTATCTGTATGGATCATTAGATACTGATATCTACATGAAAGTTCCTGATGGATTTAAAATGCCAGAAGCATTAAGTTCCAAGCCTAAAGAGTTATGTGCAATAAAATTGCAAAGATCGTTACATGGGTTGAAGCAATCTGGACGTGGTATAATCGTCTCAATGAGCATTTAACAAAAGAAGGATATGTGAATGATCCTATATGCCCATGTGTTTTCATCAAGAAGACAACATCCGGATTTGTGATAATCGCGGTATATGTTGATGATCTTAATATTATTGGAACTCAAAAGGAAATACAAAGGGCATCAGACTATCTGAAAGGAGAATTTGAGATGAAAGACCCCGGACAGACAAAGTATTGTCTTGGCCTACAAATTGAGCATTCTCAAAGTGGTATATTCGTGCATCAGTTCACATATACTAAAAGAGTATTGAAACGCTTTAACATGGACAAATCAACTCCTCTTAGCACCCCAATGGTCGTTATGTCACTTAATATTGAGAGTGATCCATTTCGACCATCTGAGAAAAATGAAGAGATACTTGGTCCGGAAGTACCATATCTAAGTGCAATCGGAGCGCTGATGTACCTTGCAAATTGTACACGACCTGATATATCATTCGCTGTTAATCTTTTGGCAAGATTCAGCTCATCTCCCACAAGGAGACACTGGAGTGGAATTAAGCATATCTTTCGTTACCTTCAAGGGACCATTGATTTGAGCTTATTTTACCCTAAAGGTTCAAAAGATCAAATGGTGTGTTTTGCAGATGCAGGATATCTTTCAGATCCACACAAAGCCCGATCACAAACAGGATACGTTTTCACGATCGGAGGCACTGCTATATCTTGGCGTTCACAGAAACAAACGCTCATAGCCATTTCTTCAAATCATGCTGAGATCATCGCACTCCATGAAGCAAGTAGAGAATGTGTATGGCTAAGATCAATAAGCCGACACATCTGTTCAAGCAGTGGGATTGACGAAAATACGGAGCCAACTATTCTATACGAAGATAATGCGGCACGTGTTGCTCAAACTAAGGAAGGATATATCAAAAGTGATAGAACGAAACATATACACCCGAAGTTCTTCTCATACACTCAAGAGCTCGAGAAGAAGAAAGAGATTGAAGTAAGATATGTTCGATCATGCGACAACGCAGCCGACCTCTTTACAAAATCACTCCCTACCCCGGTGTTCAGAAAACATGTCTTTAACACTGGAATGCGTCATCAGAAGGATCTATGACTGCTCATTCGAGGGGAAGTTACGTGGTTGTACTCTTTTTACCTTACTATGGTTTTTCCCATTGGGTTTTCCTGAAAAGATTTTTAACGAGACAACAAAGACGTTAAGCAAGAAACGATAGTGACACTGGTCTCCAAGGGGAAGTGTTATAAACGTGAAGGAAGACAATGTCAAAGATATACGCACCGAAGCTTGACATTGTTACGTAAGTATTTACTGTGTGGAGTCCACCGTCACTATGCACGCACAGTAACTTTAACTTTTTACCTCTATAGATATGATCTTTTTCGATCATTTGTAACTCGCACTTCATCTCTCTTCTCCCTCTTAATAATAAACTTTCTCTCTCGTTTATTTAACTTATATCAGTATTATTTCCTTTCTGCGGGTATAAAATCTTATCCTTATTAAAAAATTTCGATACTATAAAATTATAAGTTGTTTTATAACAAAATATTATGTTTATAAGTTTGGTTGCAGTATAAAATATACTATTAATAATATTCACGAAATATTAAATATTATTAAAAATAGTATACATGTATTATAAAATATACTATTACTAAAAATCTATATTTTGTTTATGAGTTTGGTTGCAGTAAATTTATAAATATGTCAATACCGAATAAGACATACGTTTATTATCCGTTTTGCTAAATTAAAAATAATTATACTATAATTTATAATTCTATATAAGTATGTCTACTTTGCTTTCAAGAAATATCTCATGTCACAAACGTAAATTGTATGATATAACTAAATAATTAGAAGAATTATTATTAGATTATGTTTCATAAAAGAAGTTTAAAAATATATTTACAAATTTATTGAGAATCACTAAATAATTATAGTAAAAATTAATTTTTGACGTTCAAATAAAATGAATCAAATTTCTGTAGAATAGCAAAATAAAGAACTTTTGATATGATAACATTATAAAGAATTTAATTACTATCAAAAATTTCACACACCAATAAAATAAACACTTGTCATAATCCCATCAATTTATAATTTGATGACACTGATAAAATACACTTTATGTTTAGCCCATTGATGTGTTTTGTGGTCTCCGGTCTCCATTTGTGTTTTTTCAAAAGGTTATACGAATCAGACCAAATTTAATTCAATTCACTTTTATTTTTATTTTTTCAACAACTCGATTGTATTAGGTACTTGTTTGTTATTTACATTCTTTTCCAAAAAGGAAACACTACCACAATAGGAAGGCGAGAGATCAAAAGTACACTATGAGCGTAAATAGCCAGAAGGAGCTAGCAATGACATCTTTAAGCTTCTTGGCCTCCCAAGGATCTTAGCCTCTTTAAAGCTTCGCGCCTTTCAGAACTCTAGAATAAATCTATCAATCTCTATAATCCATAAATGATACAAATGAAAAGGGTTCACATCAATGAGCTTTCAACCCTTTACACAAACATGGCAACAATGAAAACTAAGTAGATATGGAAGAGAGAGATATTAGTGAACCAAAGAAAAGAAATTGTTTAATGATATACGAGGCATTTCCAGGATCAAAAAGCAGTGAAAAGAGCAAGATGATCAGGATATACCACAAATTGATATTGCGTCACAAGCCATTATACCTGAAGGAATTGTCTTATCCCTCAGAATTGGTAATGGACGCCCAAAAACACTTACAACAATTTCAATATGCTCAGTGGAAGGAGAAGTCGTTTATTTAGGAAAGCTCACGGCAAAAACAAACCCTTTACAGAATCTGTAATTGTCCACTGCTCTTCTTACACTCTTCGTGTTTTCATCTCATCACAGCATCAAAAATATATTATAATGCAACCAAAAAAACACAAATTTGGTAACATAAAAGAGCCTCAGTGTGTGTAACAAATTCAGATCATTGATTAAAAAACCTCACTGAAATCCGCTAAGATAATTGTTTTTATCATCATAAGCTCATTATATATCCGATAGCCCACAACAATCCGAAAGAAAACCGAACCAATCAAAATAATATGAACAAAGAGTGTGAAAGGTAATACTCAGACAGCCAAGGGTTACTCTTCAACTTCTGGGTGAAGTGCCCAGATCTGAAACTCTAGTCCACAACATTATTCTATCATCACCATATACCCTTCCACACAGGAAACAAAACAAACTCTCCATCATAACTCTTAACAAACCAATAACTTAAAAACCATAAAAGACGAGACAGATGAGAAAGATACTATGGTTTGCAGAAGAAGAAAAGCATATAAATATACAAGACACTGGGATATTAGGGTTTTCCCTCTACGGCTGTACTCTATCATGGGCTTTACTTGGTCCAATTAATCTATATGGGCCAACCTTACGTGACCCAACAAACAAGTTAGTTACTTCATAAAAGTACACACACACTATTTCTGGCTACACCAGCCAAGAAAGATAAAAAGGATACGAAAACCTTTAAAAATTAAAAGCAAAGCAAAGAACTATCAACCAATAAAATGACGATGGAGCTTGTGTTCATACCGTCGCCGGGAATCGGTCATCTCAGGTCAACCGTCGAGTTAGCCAAGCAACTAATTAACGGAGATGAACGTCTTTCCATCACTGTCATCATCATCCCACGATCTTTCGGTGGCGACGTCGGTGATTTCGCCCCCTTCTTCACCCCGTCTCATGATCGTCTCCGTTACGAAACCATCTCCGTCGCGGATAATCCGACCGGGGAACGTCTCCCGACTCAAGTCTACATCGCCAATCAAAAGCCACAAGTGAGAGACGCAGTCGCGAAACTCCTAGATCCAATGCGAGTCGACTCGCCACGGCTCGCCGGGTTCGTCATCGACATGTTCTGTATCGCGATGATGGATGTAGCTGACGAATTCGGAGTTCCGACTTACATGGTGTACACATCGAACGCCACGTTCCTCGGATACACGCTTCATCTCCAGAAGATGCACGACGAGAAGAAGTGCGACACGAGCGAGCTGGATGAGTCGGTCAAAGAGTTGGAGTTTCCGTGTTTGACTCGTCCTTATCCTGTTGAGTGCCTTCCCTACATGTTCGTTTCGAAGGAGTGGCTACCGTTATTCCTAGCTCAAGCGAGAAAATTCCGAAAGATGAAGGGTATTTTGGTCAATACAGTTGCTGAGCTGGAACCTCACGCTCTGAAAGTTTTATCGCGTGATGGTGATGAACTTCCTCGAGCTTATCCTATAGGACCAGTGTTGCATCTCCAGAACGGATCTGGCGACGACGGAGGGAAGGAGTCGGAGATTTTGCGGTGGCTCGACGAGCAACCGGCGAGATCGGTTGTGTTTCTCTGTTTCGGTAGCTTGGGAGGTTTCAGCGACGAACAAACTAGAGAAATCGCCGTCGCCTTGGAGCGAAGCGGTCACCGGTTTCTCTGGTCGCTCCGCCGCGCATCGCCGAATATACTGACGGAGGGTCCCGGAGACGTCACGAATCTGGAGGAGGTTCTCCCGAAGGGGTTCTTGGATCGGACGTCGGATAGAGGGAAGGTGATCGGGTGGGCTCCGCAAGTGGCGGTGCTAGCGAAGCCGGCGATCGGTGGATTCGTGACTCATTGTGGATGGAATTCGATGCTTGAGAGCTTGTGGTTCGGCGTTCCGATGGTGACGTGGCCGCTCTACGCGGAGCAGAAGGTGAATGCGTTCGAGATGGCGGAGGAGCTGGGATTGGCGGTGGAGATACGGAAGTTCATTAGGGGAGATTTGTTGGAGGGAGTGGTGATGGAGACGGTTACGGCAGAGGATCTAGAGAAAGCGATAAGGAATGTGATGGAGCAGGATAGTGACGTCAGGAACAGAGTGACAGAGATGGCTGAGAAGTGCCACGTGGCGCTAATGGACGGAGGATCTTCGAAGGCCGCTTTAAGAAAGTTTATTCAAGACGTGATCAAGAATGCTGTGGTCTAGGCTCATTGGATGTAAAGTTGAAAGGAGATTGAGTTTTGCATGTTCACTATGAGATGCATGCGTTGACTTAGTCTCCTATGCGTTCTGTTTGTTACATCCCTTTCGTGAATGGGCATGGTTTACATGTGTAATATGAAACTAATAATTATGAGCTTTGAAATTTAGTATTTTAATAAAATTTCATTAAAACACATTTAATTTTTTTTTTACTTTAAAGGCGTAATATTTAAACGAACAACAATAATAAAATTTAAAATATATTATTAAATTATTAATAGGAAGTGTGCAACAGAACACATCAAACTCAAACTCTAGAATCATATCTCCTATTATGTAACACTAGGCGACTCTCCCGTGCTCATGCACGGATAAATATCCTTAATATAAAAAAATAAAAAATAACTACTTAGTATTTAATTTTCATTTTTATAATTAAAATTGATTTGTAATACATTTTAGAGAATAAGTAATAAAAAATTGAATATTTTTATGTTATAATGTTATTATATTAATTAAACATATGACTATGGTATAAGAAATTCGAATCGTTTAGTTATTTTAGGTAAACTGACTTTTATATTTTCATTCTGAACTAAGTCGTAATTTATTGTATTATGTATTTGATTAATTTTGTTAATTGTATTTAGTTAATTTTTTCATGAAATATTAATATAAACTAAATAACTTTATTATTATGTTTAAGAAAATCACTTAAACATATACTATTATATATAATTTTATTAATTTTTATCGTGCAAATATGTACGTATATATATATATATATATGTAAACTTATGTATCATTTAATATATGTGTTTTTAGAAAACAAATAGGAAAATGATGTGTTCCTTGGTTTGAAGTTGTACAACTGATAACCAATAATTATTGAAATACATAGATTTAAATGTTTATAAAATAAAATAATAATTAATTAATGGTATGTTTTATTTATAAATTTGAAGTCATTTTGTAACTTACATGTATAAAACTATATATAAAAACAATAATATGTTGCTGGCTTAATTAAAATTCTGATTTTGAGTAATTATATATAGATCAATTTGACAATCTATTGTTGGTTTTTATGATCAATTTATATATCAATTATATTTATGCTTTTGGTGATCCGTTTAATGACATATTTATTTATGTTTTAAAAGTTATGAGATTTTGTATGTTTAGATCAATTGAAAATGAAATTAAAATGATGACTGGTACTGAGTAACATTAGTTAACATAAATAATAATATTAAACTACCATACATAAATATGAATATTTATTAAATGAATGAAGCATAACAAAAGTTAGTTGATATTTTGCTTTCATTTTCTATAAATCAGAAGTCGTTTTGCAATTTATTTGTATAAAAATATAATAGAAGATGATTATGTTATTTCTGACAAATTATTTTTATTAAAGGGAACCTTAATATATATATATATATACAAAATACTATAAATATAAATACTTGATATTATCCGATTAGTACAGTAATAAATTTATTAATTATTAAGAGATAGAAATATTTCATATTTTTGTTGGTATATTTATTGGTTACTATTGTGGGGTGAAATTGGCTCCTCTTCTATATATATATATTGTGAAATTTGCTATTTGGATTCATGTAATATATATAGTCTATATTTTCCATACAAAAATATATATAGTATATAATTAAAAAATTAAGTTGACTTATTTCCATTTTTAAAATTTATATGATTTTTTATATAATATATTTTTAAAAAATTAAGTTTAAAATATTATTAAGAAAAAGAAAGTTTAAAAAATATTTTTAAAACATATATGAGTAATAATTTAAATTTATAAAGATTATCTATGTAATTAACGATTCTTACATTGGGTGAAATTGGCTCCTTTGTTATATATATCTTTTGTGAAATTTGATTTTTGAAATCATTTAATATATATAATTTATACCTAAAATTCTTAAAGTTAACTTATTTCCATTTTATATATTTGTATGATTTGTGATAAAATATTTAAAACAAATTTAATAGAAAATATTATTAAGAAAAAAGGAAATATAACAAAAGCTCTTAATAATTACATATATGAATAATATTTTTAATTTACAAAGGTTATGTATGTAATTAACCACTCTTAGAATTAACGTGAGAACGACTCTTAGAATTAACCACTCTTAGAATTAACCACTTCTCAGATAATATTATAGAGATATCATTCTAGCAGAAAGTGTGCAAAAATGTCAAGTCTCACCAAACTCGGTGTAATTTCTGTGTTAGGGTAAATTTGATATCTCATATGTTTTAGCTATTACGAATTAGTAATAACACTTTACTACTTTAGTAGTGGTAAACTATGATTACTAAAGCGTTATTCATAATTGGCGAAAGCAAGGTGGCAAGACAAACACTGATTAAACTATATGAGTACACACAATATTAAAGTTATAAACACACCAAATAAACCAACACAAAACACAAACCATATCTCACAGAAATGCAAAATCACAACAATTTATTAAATCAGACATAGCTTTATTTAGATATCAACTCCAATTTTCCTCCATACACTGAGATGTTACTTACTGGATTGGATTCATGCTTAGATCAACACCGGAGGATTTAGGACAGCATAAGCAAGCAAGTCTTGGTCACATAGGAAAATGGGCATGTCTTGTTCGGGTAAGCCCACCCAAGCTTCTACATCTTCACCATCCTTTGAATCCATCAGAACCACGAACACCATGTTATCGTAGACGGTGTGTGAAGCAGGTCCCATCCAGACCGGATTACCCCATCCGAAATCAACCTCGTAGAAAGGCTTCTTACACCAGCTAGACATTGTGTATAAGTCAATGTCCGGTTTGTAGCACTCCGACATGAAACTTCCCATCACACTCAACAAGTTCTGACCGAGTGCGGTGGTGGTGATGGTAGTATCATTATCATACCCTTGCACATTCTCTTTGATCATCTCGCTGACTTCTTCTTTAGTCTTTCTAAAGTCAGCCACCAGTTCTTCGATCTCTAACTCGCTCTCTGCCCCTTTCTTGAGGAAGAAACAAGTTTGTAGATTGCCAATGGAGTCTTGCGGCAAAACATTAGAAGGGATCCTAAGCCTCAAGTCCATCGCCTGAATCATCACCGTTGACTTTGGAGAGACCAAGTTAGACCGTGAGGCGTTTGCAGCACATCTCCAGATAAGTGACATGATGGCTTCCACACGCGTAGGTACCGGAACGCTTTCGCTAGCCGCCTTGCGTTTGAGCTCATCGATCTTCGAGGATTTGAAGACGAGTCTACTGGTTACGCATTTTCCTTGAAGCTCGTAAAGGTCATCGATAGAAGGAGACTCGAAGGAGGCATGTGGAGGAGGGTATATCGTGGCTCCTGCGAAGTGAGGTGCACATGTTGTAGCACTCCCTATCGCTGTAGCCTCCGCCCAGCCTTGTACGAATGTCAACAACGAGGCCGCGTCGCAGATCTGGTGAGAGATGCCAACAGTGACCGCGACTCCTGATCCCGACCCGAAGAAACTGACCTTGGCTCTCAGCAACGGCCACGTCCCCGCAGATTCTCCCTGCTCGATCTCCGGGAGGAATGCCGCGAGAGAGTCGGTGCTGAGGTTTCTCAGGAAATCCGAGAGAAGGAGATCGGTTCGTGCCTCGGTGAAGATGACTCCTTCGTCGTTGCAGCATATGGAGAGGCCTTCTTGTCGTCCAGCTAGAGGGTAGAAACGGGAGAGAGTCTCGGACAGAGAGGTTTTCAACCTCCGGGATATGATCTCCGGTGACTCTACGCCGGGGGTGGAACTGTAGAAGAAGGTGATTGCCACGTAAATGGCTGGAACGCTGAGATCCAACAAGGAGAGTTGAAGGCGGCCGTCATGAGGTGCAGGGGAAGAAGGCTTGATCACTTCTCTTCCGGTCACTTTTAGCTTTACTTCCATTTTCTTCGTTTGGTACCTCAAAGTCAAATTGAAAGAACAGGAAGCCAAAGTGCTGATTTAAAGCTTAAGCGTAGCTGCGTAGGTGAAAGTCAACTTTTTTCAAAACTCTGGAAAATCTTGTTATCTTAAGGTATGAATGGTGACCAGGGAATGACGGGGAATAATGCATTCCTCAACATTCCTAAAAAAATTCACCATTCACAAGGAATAAAATTTCCTTCTCATTCCCCCTCATTCCCTTTTTTGTAGAGAAATAAAGAACAAAAATGTTCCCTGTAAAATTTGAGGAGGAACAACTATTCCTTTTCATTCCTGCCATTTTTTTCCTCAACGTTCCTTTTCTATTCATTCCTTTTGTTACCAGAATGATCACCAGTCGGACCCTTAGTTTTCATTTCGTACTATATATAATTTAATTAATATATATCAATAATTCACTTTTTATCAATAAATATTATTACTTAAAAATTAATTTTACACAATACTTTATTTTTCTGTCATTTTACTTTTAGTTTTATTTATACTAGGTGTAAATAGATTTATTACCCATTCAAAAACCATTAGAATAGATTATTTTCATATTTTTGAAATATTAATAATTAATTTAATATTATTTATTTATATACACTAAATTTTTTGTTTTAATAATATATCTTTATTAAGTAAAATAAACTTGAAAAGATACATTTATACATAAAATATATATACATGGATTTATATTTACTTTTAAAATATTATGATGTTAAATATTTTCAAATACATAATATAGAATCTTTTAGATAATGATGATTATAATATTAATGAATTTCGTTTTAAATTTATGGATAATTATATATTATGTGATTTATATAGTAAAACAAAATCGATTTAATATTATTAAACTAAATATAATATAAGAATATATATAATATTTCAATATAAATAAAGTAAATGTAATATAAGTTTAACTATAATATTATCATTGGATTTTTTAATTATTTTCAATATAATGATAAATTATCAGCTAAATAACTAAAATTATTTATTAAGATTCATTAATAATTGATCATAAAACATGATTAAACTTATAACTATGAGAAATAATATAACAAATAAGTTTTAAAATATAACATATAAATAATATTACCAGTTAAAAACTAAAACAATTAAAAACATAACAAATAAGCAAAATTACTAATTAAAAATTGATAAGACATGATAATAAGCAAAATTTCTTAAGATCACGGAAAATCTGACACATAAGCAAAATAAAATTAACAGGTTAAAACAAAAACAATTAAAAATATAACAAATAAGTAAAACTACTAATTAAAACTAATAAAAACATGACAACTAAGAAAAAATTTCTAAAATCATGGAGAAGCTGACATATAAGCCAAATCATATCATAACCATTAGTATAGATAGATTTTATAATTGCAATTTTTACATATTTTAGTTTTAAAATATCTATCAGTAGGCCTGGACACGGATCGAATATCCATGTTTTTGAAGGTATTTGTGATTTGCTTCGTATGTCATGGATATCTAATTTTTTGATTTTCTTTGCTTCGGTAAAATACATATATTCGGAAAAACGGATATCCGGAAAATAAATAGATATTTGCGAATATTTACGAATACTTACGGATATCTCATCTGTTTGGATTAATACAAATAATCTTAAAAATTTGATACAAATTTATTTTGTAAAATATTTTTTTTTGCATGATATAAAAGATAAAAATTAAAAGAAGTAGCGAATCGACATATTTTGTAAATTGTTTAAACTTAGTTAACAATTATAATAACACAAAACTTAAGAAAAAAATTATAATTGTCATAAATTTTTTCTCTTCTTTTAATGTAATACTCCTATATAAATAATAATGTGAATAGAATTTATCAAATCATATGTTAGAATAATAATTATAAAATTTAATACATTTAAAACTTTAAAAATAATCAAGATAGACATGTATTTATATATTGCCGGATCGGATCGGATCGGATATCCGCTTTCCAAAATTTTAGTATTTGTGATTTGTTTCGATTTTAACGGATATTGAGTTTTAGTATTTGCTTTGCTCCGAAAGTACGGATATTCGGAATTTTTGGACCGAATCGAAACGAATAACGAATCGAATCAAATTTAACGAATAAAATACTCAGCCCTAACTATGAGATGCATGCGTTGACTGAGTTTCCTATGTGTTCTGTATGTTACATCTCGTGAATGGGCATGGTTTACATTAGGGGTGGGACGGATCCGGATATCCGGGAAATTTGGGGTATTTGGATCCAGATTCGGATTCGTCGGATCCATGGATTTAGTATCTGGATCCGGATTTTGGGTTTTTTGGATATCCGGATTCCGGATATCCGCCTAGTTATCATACTATCCGCGTGATACACCCAAAACGGGATGAAGGCTTTGGCCGGGTGTTTGATATGAACCGAGAAGGCAATTGGCACTTCCGGAACTGGGATGGAATGAATGGATCGTCAAGAGGTGCGGAATGGCTCTTGATATACCACGTTCTTAAGGCTAACCACCTAAGAAAGGATGATTGTGTGTTGGCTAACCACCAAGGAACACACAAAGATGATTGGCTAACCACCAAATCAACAAGCCGGTTCAAACCGATGAACTAGCTAAGAACTCTCTCTCGCTCAGAGAAAAGAAGAACGAAATTAAAACCCAAAAACTCTCTGCTTTTATTCATAGACTGAAGTTACATATTTATACTCAAATGAGTCAAAGAAAGACATAAATAATTGTGGAAAACTAGAAGCATAAAAAACACAAACAAAGACTAAGACTTTTTATGGAAAACCGAAATGTGGACTATGACTTTTGACCAGAGTTTGAATGCCTCTTTCCTAGGCACGACTTTGACTCCTTTTGTTGATATTTCTTGATGCAAATGGGCAGGAGACCATCAGCAAAGGCCTGGTCGAATTTGGTGTAATACAGATCCAAATTGAATTTGTTATGAATTTTTCCTTGGGCTGAAAAAGGCCCATTTCGCCCAGCAACTAAACCAGCTCCATCTTCAGTGTCACTTAGCTCATTCAGTTCCAAGCTAGTGTCACTTAGCTCACTAAGTTCATCCAGCTCATCAACTTTCACTTCAGCTGGTTTCAGCTCATGCACACTCTCTTCAGATGGTTCCATGTACTGATCCATGAACTGGGGCGCATCATTCCCTCCTTCTTCAAAAAGATTTGTCCTCAAATCTGAAACATTAAAAGGAAAAGGATTATAAGCAAAAGAACCATAATCAGAACATTGCTCACCTTGAGTTTGATCTGGTTTGTGAACTGGCAAAAGCTCTTCCTTTTCTGGCTCGGTTTCAAGGTTCTCATTCTCCAAAGTCACCAACGGTTTTTGCTTTTGACACTTGTTAGCATAATGACCGATACTATGGCATTTGAAGCACCTGGTAGAATGAGCTTTGCTTGTGGGTTTCACAGCTTTGCTTTTATCAAAAGAAATCTCATTAGTTTTCAAATCAGAATTTGAAAGATAAGAAGACTTACATTGTTGTTTTGATGCTAAAGAAGTGTTGGTGTTTCCCTTCCTTTTGAGTTTCCGAATAGCATGAATTGCCTTATACAACATCTTCTCCAAGCTGGCATAAGTCTGAAGCTCATTCTGATCAAACACATCACGGTTGTTTCTCTTGGCTTTAGTGAAGGGACGATCACCACTTCTGATTCTCTTCTCATCATCTTCGAACCTGTTTTGCCTCTTCCTTTGGTTTCTTTGTTTCTGCACAAAATCAAACCCATTAGAAGCAAACTGTTTCTTTTTTCCAAAAATCATTTGCTCTTTTTCTAACACAATTTTAAAAGGGAAGTAAACGTCTTGTTGTGGTTTTGATTTCTTGAGAAGTCCAAACATCCTGAAAAACACTTAACAAAAGAGTTAGCAAATAAAATCCCTCACACTCTCAAAGTGTTTAGCTTACGATTTTTAGGTGATCACTCGGAGTTCTTGTCACTGGTTCAAAGGATGATAGGCAGTCAAAATTCAGCAATCAAAACCCAAAACAAACTTTGTGGAAAAAGAAAAGAGAAAGAAAGATGAAGAGATTTTTTTTTTGTGCGGATCCGCTTTAACTGTCCTAAGGCTGGGTTTCTCTTCAGCCAGCAGGGTTTCTCTTCCACCACTCCCCCTGGATTTCTCTTCAGAAGTGATTCAAACCAAAATCGTTTACTCTTTTTTTCGGATTTTTTTTTTGATTGATTTTTTTTTTTCAAAGATGGCGATCACAAGGGAGTAAAGGAACAGCCCGGATCCAAAAAGAAATAAGAAAAGAAAATGATGAAGAGATGAGAAGATGAAAAGAAGATAGAAAACAAACCAGCCAAAGTGGCTCTGATACCAAGTTGATACACCCAAAACGGGATGAAGGCTTTGGCCGGGTGTTTGATATGAACCGAGAAGGCAATTGGCACTTCCGGAACTGGGATGGAATGAATGGATCGTCAAGAGGTGCGGAATGGCTCTTGATATACCACGTTCTTAAGGCTAACCACCTAAGAAAGGATGATTGTGTGTTGGCTAACCACCAAGGAACACACAAAGATGATTGGCTAACCACCAAATCAACAAGCCGGTTCAAACCGATGAACTAGCTAAGAACTCTCTCTCGCTCAGAGAAAAGAAGAACGAAATTAAAACCCAAAAACTCTCTGCTTTTATTCATAGACTGAAGTTACATATTTATACTCAAATGAGTCAAAGAAAGACATAAATAATTGTGGAAAACTAGAAGCATAAAAAACACAAACAAAGACTAAGACTTTTTATGGAAAACCGAAATGTGGACTATGACTTTTGACCAGAGTTTGAATGCCTCTTTCCTAGGCACGACTTTGACTCCTTTTGTTGATATTTCTTGATGCAAATGGGCAGGAGACCATCAGCAAAGGCCTGGTCGAATTTGGTGTAATACAGATCCAAATTGAATTTGTTATGAATTTTTCCTTGGGCTGAAAAAGGCCCATTTCGCCCAGCAACTAAACCAGCTCCATCTTCAGTGTCACTTAGCTCATTCAGTTCCAAGCTAGTGTCACTTAGCTCACTAAGTTCATCCAGCTCATCAACTTTCACTTCAGCTGGTTTCAGCTCATGCACACTCTCTTCAGATGGTTCCATGTACTGATCCATGAACTGGGGCGCATCACCGCGGATATCCGGATTCAGATTCGGATTTGTAAAAATAATTAATAAAATAAAAATAATATTTTTAAAATATTAAAAATATAGAATAATACATTAATTAAATATTTATACAAGATTTATAAATATAAATATGAATATAATATTTAAAAATTAAAATATAGTATTATTAAACTAATTTTATGAATAAATACTAATATATCAAATATAATTATTAATAAATTTAAAAAACTAATATATTTTAAAAGTATGGACCTAAAAATTAAGATATTCCTAAAAATTAGAAATATAAAACATAAACCAAATCACAGAAATGGAAAATCACAACAATTTATTAAATCAGACATAGCTTTATTTAGATATCAACGACAACTTTCCTCCATACACTGAGATGTTACTGGGTTGGATTCTTGCTTAGATCAACACCGGAGGATTCAGGACGGCATAAGCAAGCAAGTCTCGCTCACATAGGAAAACAGGCATGTCTTGTTCTGGTAAGCCTACCCAAGCTTCTACATCTTTACCATCCTTTGAATCCATCAGAACCACAAACACCATGTTATCGTAGACGGTATGTGAAGCAGGTCCCATCCAGACCGGATTTCCCCATCCGAAATCAACCTCGTAGAAAGGCTTCTTACACCAGCTTGTCATCGTGTATAAGTCTATGTCCGGTTTGTAGCACTCCGACATGAAACTTCCCATCACACTCAACAAGTTCTGACCGAGTGCGGTGGTGGTGATGGTAGTATCATTATCATACCCTTGCACATTCTCTTTGATCATCTCGCTGACTTCTTCTTTAGTCTTTCTAAAGTCAGCCACCATTTCGTCGATCTCTAACTCGCTCTCGGCCCCTCTCTTGAGAAAGAAACAAGTCTGTAGGTTGCCAATTGAGTCTTGTGGCAAAACATTAGAAGGGATCCTAAGCCTCAAGTCCATCGCTTGAGTCATCAATGTTGACTTTGGAGAGACCGAGTTAGACCGTGAGGCGTTTGCAGCACATCTCCAGATAAGTGACATGATGGCTTCCACACGCGTAGGCACCGGGACGCTTTCGCTAGCCGCCTTGCGTTTAAGCTCATCGATCTTGGAGGATTTGAAGACGAGTCTATTGGTAATGCATTTTCCTCGAAACTCGTAAAGGTCATCGATAGAAGGAGACTTGAAGGAGGCATGTGGAGGAGGGTATATTGCGGCTCCTGCAAAGTGAGGTGTACATGTTGTAGTCCCTTTCGCTGTAGCCGCCCAGCCTTGTACGAAGGTCAACAACGAGGACGCGTCACAGATCCGGTGAGAGATGCCAACAGTGACCGCGACTCCTGATCCCGACCCGAAGAAACTGACCTTGACTCTAAGCAACGGCCACGTCCCCGCAGATTCTCCCTGCTCGATCTCGGGGAGGAATGCTGCGAGAGAGTCGGTACTGAGGTTTCTCAGGAAGTCTGAGAGAAGGAGATCGGTTCGTGCCTCGGTGAAGATGACTCCTTCGTTGTTGCAGCATATGGAGAGGCCTTCTTGTCGTCCAGCTAGAGGGTAGAAACGGGAGAGAGTCTCGGACAGAGAGGTTTTCAGCCTCCGGGATATGGTCTCAGGTGACTCTCCGGCTGTGGATTCGTAGAAGAAGGTGATTCCCACGTAAATGGCTGGAAGGCCGAGATCCACCAAGGAAAGTTGAAGGCGGTCATGAGGTGCAGGGGAAGAAGGCTTGATCACTTCTCTTCCGGTCACTTCTAGCTTTACGTCCATTGTCTTTCCTTTGACACGTCAAGGTAAAATTGAAAGAACAGGAAAATAAAGTGCTGATTTAGAGCTTAAGCGTAGGTGGAAGAAAATAGGGGGAGTTGAAATGTCTTTACACCATGCTATTCACGAGGATTGTTGCAACTTCTTCAAAACTCTTGAATATATATATAACTCAATTAATACATATCAATAAACCATTTTTTCTATCAATAAATATCATAACTTAGAAATTAATTTTACATGATACTTTATTTTCTGTCACTTTACTTTTATTTTTATTTATATAGATTTTATAATTGAAATTTTTACTTATTTTAGTTTAAAATATTTATCAGTGAACTGATTTTTTTCTTCTAAATCTTATAACTTAAATAATAAGATATAATTAGGTTAATTTTTGCAAATTTTTTATTTTAGTACATGTATCCATCAACATGTTGTAATTTTATAAATTAAGAAAAACAGTATAATAAAATTATAATATATACTGTCATAAATGAAAATAATTTTCATATAGTTCAATAAATTAATAATTTTAAGAAAATATGTGTATTTTAATATTTTCAAGTTACATATGCTATGAAATTTATATTTTTTAGTTTTATTTTTATTTTTCCTATAGTCTTTTATAATTTTCAGTTTTCAATTTTATGTGTATCTTACATTTTTTATAGAAATTTTTTATTTTAGTTTTTCTCACTTTAAATTTATATTCTATATTTCTAATTTAAAATGATTTCATGATTTCTGTTTTTATAACATTATTTCATTTATTTTTAGTTTCAGCTTTTGAAAGCTAATATTTTTAGTGTTTAGATTCTATATTTTTAATAAAAATTTATAATTACCTTAAGTTAATTTATAACACATGTTACAGTATAAATTAACAATATCTATATAAATTAATTTTCACAATATTTATTAAATAAATATAAAATTTTCTAAATTTCATAAATAATATAGCAGTTTAAATATGTTCGTCTTATTTCATTTGGTTGAAAATGAAAGATTATTATTACAAATAAATAATTTATTTTACTGTGCTTAATATTATTAATGAACTACTAAAATTACAATAGGCTATCTAGTAATTTTAATTTTTATCATTGTTTTCTTTCTTTTAGTAATTTCTAATTAAATATCACATATTTTAAGTAATATATAGGTATTAAATGGTTATATTAAATATAATTAAATGTAAGTGCTTTTTAATTATTTATAAGATTAATTTCCATCTTTATTTTTCAAATACATATATATAGAGAGAGAGCATATTCAGAGAGTCTTCCACCCATAAGTTGAAAAGAGAAGAAAATCAACATGGTAGAGGTTTATGAATTCTGGACTATCATAGTTTCACTCGTAGTGGTAAAGCTATGTCATTGGATCTATAAGTGGAGAAATCCAACAAGTAATGGAAAACTTCCTCCAGGATCGATGGGGTTCCCAATCATCGGAGAGACTTTAGAGTTCATGAAGCCTCATGACGCTTTTCAGTTGCCGACATTCTTGACGACGAAAATACTCAGGTTAATTAATTTATATGACCTAGTTGATTTCTCTTGCATGCATTTGTTTTGTATTTTTTTTCTTATTTGTGGCAATAAACATATATCTGTCTTCACGTCATTATTTAATTTATGTGATCACCTAGTATATTTCTCTTACAAAGCTTTTATCTCTTCTAATTTTTATTGTCAAACAAAAAATTAGATATGGACCAGTATTTCGAACAAGCTTGTTTGGAGCCAAAGTTATTATCTCGGCTGATATGGGATTGAACATGGAGATAGCAAAGACTAATCATGTGCCTGGCACGCCGAAGAGCTTAGCGCGGCTATTCGGCGAAAATAACTTGTTTCTACAGAGTAGGGATTCTCATAAACATGTCCGCCGCGTAACAGCCCAAATGTTAGGTTCACAAGGTTTGAAACTGAGAATGATGAAAGACATCGATATCTTGGCTCGCACACACATGGAGGTAGGATCTAAGAATGGTGGTCTTGACGTCAAGGAAACAACAAGCAAGGTAATTTAAAAGAAAACCTCATCCCTTTCGCGATACGCTAAAAGAAAGTCAGCTACATTACTTTAGATGGTTTATCTCATCAAATGTTACAGATCGTAATTGAATGTCTTGCGAAGAAAGTTATGGGCAATATGGAAGCAGATGCGGCAAAAGAACTAACACATTGTTGGAAATGTTTTCCAAAGGGTTGGTTTCGATTCTCATGGAACATTCCTGGGAATGGTGTCTATCGAATGTTGAAGGTGTGTGTTTTCTTTCATTTAACCTTAATAGTTCTATTATTAATATATGGAAAATGACTTGAGGCGATGGTGTTATCTGACAGGCAAGAAAGCAGATGATGAACTTACTAAAAGAGACAGTTTTGAAGAAGAGAGCATTAGGAGAGGAGTTTGGGGAGTTTTTCAAGATCATAGGAGGATCGGAAACAATGAGCATAGAGGAGGCAATCGAGTACATATTTATTTTCTTTTTGATTGGTTACGAAACTACACCGGGGGCCCTTGCGGCTACAATAAAGCTCATAAACGATAACCCTAAAGTCAAGCAGGAGTTGCAGAGAGAGCATGAGCGAATCGTACGGTACAAGACTGAAAAGGACGAGGCCAACCTAACATGGGAAGACTACAAATCAATGACTTTCACTCACATGGTATGTGCGAAAATAATATGTCATAACGTTACAAGGATACAAAATCACGTACATATAGTCTGGTGGTTTATACTAGTACCGTGTATTGCATCATTACTCATATCAATCCGTTGTTTACAAAAAGTTATGTGTGTGTGTCAGTTCATAAAAACCTGATATTATGTGTTAGGTGATAAATGAGTCTCTGAGGATCTCAGCTACGGCGCCCACAATGCTTAGAATGGTTGACCATGAGTTCCATGTTGGTGATTACACGATTCCAGCTGGTTGGATCTTCATGGGCCTTCCTAGTGTCCATTTTAATCCAGAAAAGTACGAAGACCCTTTAGCATTTAATCCATGGCGCTGGGAGGTGATTTTCTTTTGGTCTCCATCCTTTTTACTTCCTTATCCCAGTTCCACTTATCATTATCAACTTCATATACTTTAAACCAAATTTCAGGGAAAGGACTTGAGTGTGCTTCTCTCCAGGAATTACATGCCTTTTGGTGCTGGTTCTAGACTATGTGTAGGAGCTGAATTTTCTAAGCTGCAGATGGCCATCTTTATCCATCATTTGTGTAGATACAGGTTCATTTTTATCATCTACTAACTCATGATTCCAATTAATTTTCACTGTAGTAAAAAGTTTTTACTTACTGACAATATATGTACTGTGGTTGGAAGGTGGTCAATGAAGACAGAGACTACAGTACTTCGGAGGTTTATACTTATGTTTCCAGGTGGATCTGATGTTCAAATCTCTGAAGCCACTGAAGTTGAGAATTCTGCTGGTTACTAGGGTGCTTATATTCTGTTGGACCCATATAATTATAATTTATAAAGACCGATCATGTAAGAGGCAGTGGTCACTAGCAGTGGCTGAGTTAGAACATAGTTTTATCTGGGGACAAAACATAAATAATCTAATTTAGAAAAACACTAAAACTATTTTGTCTTGTTAGAGCAAACTTATCGCAATGACTCTTAGTTTAGGTTTTTAATTTTTTTTTCTTTTTCGGCTTAAAAAAAAAAAACTAACCAATTGCGGGTCGCCACGTGTGCGTGGAATCCGTATACAGTACAAAAATTGTCTCTACCATAAGAAGTAAGAGAATGAGTTTTTTTTTTAAAAAGTAGGTTCCACCTGGGACCCACACACTTAAAACCCCCTCCTTGGAAGCAGCGATATTAGAGCATCCACATCAAAGTATTATAGAAGGTTTATAAGAGAGTATTACACGTTTTTCGAGACAATTTCTATGGTTGGGGATCGTTGGGAAGACCCAGGTTCACTACTATTTCGCGGGCCTCACGACACGTGGGGGCCCGCGGTTGGTTCATTAATATATTTTTTTTTTAAAAAAAGCAAACGAAAAAAAAAAATAAAAAAAAAATTCCTTTATGAACCCCAAGTGGGGGGTTCACTAATGTGGATGGTCTTAGTGCTCTTAATATACTGTTTATAAAGTGGACTCTTATATCACCTCAACAAACGTTGAACCTGGTTTTGACACATAAAATCTCCTAAAATCACATCTACAGCGGGGCTTGATGCCAAGTTGATGAAGCATTGTTTTCAGGGCCAGTATGTTTATAATTATTATAAGGGCCAGTATGTTTAAAAAAGATTAACTGGTTATGTTGGTTTAAGTTTGTAAAAGTTGGCGCACCTGAGATCAAAGTGCAAGAGTCTTCATTGTTTTTCATTGTTTTTTTTAATCAAATAGATAGTGTACTAGAAAAAAACAAATATAAATTACAGAATCATAGAAACAAATCACACTTTCCATATTTTGTAATATATAAGAAGGAAAAGGCAATATTCAATATTGATTAATAAAAATCATACAAAAAATAAACAATTAAACCTCTCCTTTTGAAAACACGAAACAAATATCCAGGTAATTATATTTCTTTGTTTTTCAAGCATATTTCTGTTTATTAAATTTGTGTTGTAACGTTAATAGCTGGTTATTTTAGAAGTGAAAGGGGATTAAGCAATCCGGAAAAGATGTAAACTTGTCGTTTTTGGATATGAGCCTTTTTGGGAACTAAAAGTTGTCACTTAGTAAATGATTAGAGCTCTATCCGCGCATCCGCGCGTATACTTATTTTTGAACTTATATAAATGAGTATTATTTAAATGTTTATTGGTTTATATTTTAAATATTTCTCATATTTTAAATTTTTTATAAACACAACAATCAAATAATTTATGTGCTGTAAAAATAGTGACCCATGTCCGCTACTAAATTTTTGCAAATTAATATTGATCTATTGATATGTTTGAATAATATTTTTTTTAACATGAAATTATTTTTCAAATATAATAAGAATTAAATATTTTGATCAGATATGAAACATATGGTGAGATTTAGATACGTTAGAAAAGAAATTATTTGGTTATAAACATTAAACATTGTTTTACAAGTACTTTAAAGATATTTAAATTTCAGTATTAAATTTTCTTGTTGAAAATAATTAATAGTAACCGAAATGGTTAAAAATTATATTTAAATAATTTTTGAAATGTATAATCTTAGGCGAGATTTAATTATATTAAAAATAATATTCAACAAATATTTCATATTGTTTTATAAGTAGTTTACAGATATTTAAATCTTAGCATATATATATTTTCTTGTTCAAAATAATTAATGGTACATATATTTTAGGACTATTCATAATATTGTTTAATATAGAATTTAAACTTGAATTTGTTCAAAATAACTAATGGTAACATTATCCAAGTTAAAATCGATTTTAATTTCGAATATTCCTAAAAATTAGTTGATTTGTTTTAGGAAATGTATTAAATACGAAAATTAAGCTAAATTTGATTTAGAAAATGGTTTAATAAATAGAAAAAGATAATAATTACTTAAAGATATGTTCATTTTAATTACTTCAGTGGCATGCCATTGTAAATAAGTTGGAAAACTTATGGACATTTTATATGAGTACTTCTCTTTTAATAGTATAGATTTTCCGCAACATGTAATTCAGTGAAGTTTCTTTTCCTTTTCAACTTACCCAACTACCACATTCCAAAAAAAAATTGAATTTCTCTTGCTTGACTCGGAATAATAAAATATAGATTAAGAAAGTGATAAAATATATTAATATATCTTCACAAAATGTATAGTTATTAAATAAAAATGATTTTAATAAATATTTATTGGTTAACTGAAAGAATAAGAAAGAAATTATGTATGATAATATCATGAAAATGTAAAATGACACTTATTTTAAAATAAGAAAAAATAATAAAATGACTCTGATTAAGAAACAGAGGAAGTATTTCTCAGATTGAAAGATTTTCTCTAAAAAAAGCATCGTCATTGAATAGCTCACCTGAAAAAATGTCAACCGGCTTCAGTTACATCTTCCACCTGGACACATCCACATGAAAATCATTCTACTGCGTTGTGCACGTGGACGGCATTTTGGTGGAGCACATCACTTATGAGTTACATTCCATGGAATACGTAAAATTAGCAGGTGAACTTTAGTATCTTAAATTCAGTAGATCATATATATCATATATTGTTCAACAAGTTGGTCTTCAACACAATCCCAAAGACAAACATATGAAAGATTTGAGATGCGGTATCCGCTATGTTCAAGGAACAAAGCATCAACGACTTCTAAAGAAGCAGGATACTTTTTATCTTCGTCCGAACCACTTGATTAACAATCGAAATTACAGTTCTTGTTAAAACATATCAACAAAACGTTGACATGTATGATACAAAGGCGACCTTTGAAAGGCCATTGGAAACTACATGTTGTGCCTTTTGTAACCAGTAAATCTGCACAATTGTTGGATACTCGATGTCATAACGTGAAAAACATTTTAGCAAACATGAAATCCAGCTCTTAATTCCATGTTAGGAGTCGCAGATTTCTCCTTTATCATTAATTAGTTTATTAATTAATTGATACATTGTCTCCTAGTATTCCATTGTTTATAGCCTGAGGGGCCAGATCACTTTCATTGCCCACAACGTATATAATTATTCAGATCCTTTGGTTAATATCCTTTCTTGGTATTTACCCATTCCACAGCCAAGAAATTTATATTAGAGGTTCGTGTAATCCAATCCATACCTATATTTCCATCTCTTTCATGGTGTGAAAGCATCACAAGTTAAAAAATATACTAAATATATCCTTGCATAAATTTTTGCCATTAGATTGGGAAAATAATTACACTATATAAGATAATCTTTTTAAAAAGATGTAAAATTTATATCAATCAAAAAACATTGTTAGAACAAATGTGTCTTTTTAAGATCAAACACTACAAAATGTCATGTTCTTTCTCTAGTTTTTCTTGGTGCAAACCAAGTCGCCATTGCTCCCCGATATTTGTTACTGTCCATTCTCCGAAATCTTGATAACTTGTTTCTCACATTCTTTTGAATGAGTTTTACCATCTGTGGGGCAGTGTGGTGTTTCTCACCATGCTTCTGGCCATTCCTTTCCTCCCAGATTGAGTGAATATATAGCTGGAATACGTACCGAAGGAGAAACAAAGTGATTTTGTCCCGTGAGTTATCCACCAGAATGTCCAAATATATTACTCCAACTGGCTGTGTCACTTGAGCCAAGAAGAGTAGCAACCAGAAACAGCCAGATTTCCTCCATGTAGATACATTCAATAAAACAAATGGTTTCTAATTTCCTTGAGGCCATTGCATAGGATGCAATCCGCATCAGCTCCTAGGGTACCGTTGTGCAACTCTGTCCCCAGTTGCTAGTTGATTGTGTACCGAGAACAGCCCGGATGAGCTGACATGTTTTTTGAGTGCTGAAACTGTTAAACGAACTGATCACTTTCCCCCTTTCATAATCTGATGCCTGCTTCATGATTTAACCCTTTCTGAACACGAAACAGTTCTGACTCAATTGTTTTCAAAGCATCAACTCTATGCCTCCGATTCCTATGTGTTAATATTTATAATTATAATAACTAGACTAATTTAATATACTAATTATATAGTTAATAACAATATTAATCTTATTTCCAAAAAACTATATAAATTCATGGACCAAAAGAATTTATTTTTACAAATTACACGATTTAATGGTCTATTATATTGATAGATAAATTTTATTATTTACCATACTGCTTGTTTCATCCCACACCAAAAAAATCACTATCATAGAATTATCTATAGCTTGAAACCTAAATACTATCTTTTGGTTTAAAACATTTAATTTAGAGAGAATCATATCTGATAATGCCTTCGTTTAAAGATAAAACAGCTGTTTTTCCTTACATTAACAGTTTACCATCGTCATTTGCCAAATATATGTATGAAGAGAGCACCATTATAAAGAGATGATTCCTCCCTCAGCTAACTATGCAACCTTAAAATTGACATAACCAAAGTAGTTGAAAATAGAGAATAAATCAATATGGTAGAGGTTTACGAATTCTGGACTATGATAATTTCACTCGTAGTGGTAAAGCTATGTCATTGGATCTATAAGTGGAGGAATCCAACAAGTAATGGAAAACTTCCTCCAGGATCGATGGGTTTCCCAATCATCGGAGAGACTTTGGAGTTCATGAAGCCTCATGACGCTTTTCAGTTGCCAACGTTCTTGACGAGGAAAATACTCAGGTTATTTAATTTATGTGACCTAGTTTGATTTATCTTTTTTTTTTTTTTTTGAAAACTTCCTAGTTTGATTTATCTTGCATGCATTTTTCATGTATTATTCGTTCTTGTTTGTGGCCATAAAAATACTACTGACTACACTTTATTACTCCCCCGCATACAAAAACGTTTTCCTCTTTTTTTTTACAAACAAAATATTAGATATGGACCAGTTTTTCGGACAAGCTTATTTGGAGCCAAAGTAATTATATCGGCCGATATGGGATTGAACATGGAGGTAGCAAAGACTAATCATGCTCCTGGAGCCCCGAAGAGCTTAGCGCGGCTTTTTGGGGAAAACAACTTGTTTGTACAGAGTAGGGAGTCCCATAAACATGTCCGGAACTTGACAACCCTGTTTTTAGGTTCACAAGGTTTGAGATTGAGTATGATACAAAGCATTGACTCTTTGGCTCGCACACACATGGAGGTAGGAGCTAAGAATGGTGGCCTTGACGTCAAGGAAACAACAAGCAAGGTAATTAAAAAGAACTCCATCCCTTCGTGATGTACGTTAAAAAAAAAAGTCAACTACATTCATTACTCAAGAGTGATCATCTCATCAAATGGTTCAGATCTTAATTGAATGTCTTGCGAAGAAAGTTATGGGCGATATGGAAGCAGATGCAGCAAAAGAACTAACACATTGTTGGAGATATTTTCCAAGGGGTTGGTTTCGGTTCTCATGGAACATTCCTGGGAATGGTGTCTATCACATGCTTAAAGTATGTGTTTTCTTAGTTCAAATAACATTGATATTTAGTCCTATATATATTGAAAATGAACTGGGGCGATGGTGTTCTGTGACAGGCAAGAAAGCAGATGATGGACTTACTAAAAGAGACTGTGTTGAAGAAGAGAGAATCAGGAGAGCAGTTTGAGGAGTTTTTCAAGATCATATTTGGGGAAATAGAAGGAGGATCCAAAACGATGAACATAGAGGAGGCAATCGAGTACGTATTTACTTTATTTGTGCTCGCTAACGAGACCACGCCAGCGGTCCTTGCCGCTACAGTAAAGCTCATAAACGACAACCCTAAAGTCAAGCAGGAGTTACGGAGAGAGCATGAGCGAATTTTCCGGGATAAGACTGAGAAAGACGAGGCCGACCTAACATGGGAAGATTACAAATCAATGACTTTCACGCAGATGGTGAGTATGTTTCAAAATAATATGTTATGACAAGGGTACTAACATCTTACACATATAGTCTAGTGGTTTATACTAGTATTGTTTTATATCGTTTCTCAGATTCAAAAAATATGTTGTTTACAAAATTATGCATGTGTCAGTTCATTCAACGTCAATGATAATTGTGTTAGGTGATAAATGAGTCTTTGAGGATCTCAAGCACGGTGCCGACAATGCTTAGAATGGTTGAACATGATTTCCATGTTGGTGATTACACAATTCCAGCTGGTTGGATCTTCATGGGCTTTCCTAGTGTCCATTTCAATCCAGAAATGTACGAAGACCCTTTAGCATTTAATCCATGGCGCTGGGAGGTGATTTTAATTTGTTTTTCATCCTTTACTTCATTCTATTTATCAAATTCTTATAGGATTTTAAGCTAAATTTCCAGGGAAAAGACTTGAGAGGGATTCTCTCCAGGACTTACATGCCCTTTGGTGTTGGTTCTAGACTATGTGTAGGAGCTGAATTTGCTAAGCTGCAGATGGTTATTTTTATCCATCATTTGTGTAGATACAGGTTCATTTTTATCATCTAAAACTCATGATTCAAATTAACTTTCTGCAGTAAAAGCTTTTACTTACTAACGTATATGTGTACCTATGGTTGGAAGGTGGTCAATGAAGACTGAGACTACAGTACTTCGGAGGTTTATACTCATGTTTCCACGTGGATCTGATGTTCAAATCTCTGAAGACTCTGAAGTGGCTAATTCATCTGGTTAATGCTTATATTCCTTTGGAGGTTATTATTGGTGGTTCAAACCCAAAATAAAGTAGTGGCACAAATATATATAGACCAATCTTGTAAGACGCAGTAGTCATAAAGTTATATGTTTCTATTGAATAAATAAATAGTATTTTAGCAAATAATAGAAAATGAACAAGGAGTAAGCTACAACCATTTGTATCAACAAGAATGTCCTTCCAAACAATATCGAATATATATGCTTTCGTCATTACATGATAATTAAGGTTTTAATTGTTTTGGCTTACAAACTTATATTTTGAGTTCAAAATTCAGTGTTTAGGGCTAAGGATAAATTTTGTGTTTTAGAGTTAGGAATACTTAACCACATAGGATAGGGTGGTCTATTGGTAGATAGATTTTTAGAGTTAAGCGATCTAAGTCCAAAATAACTACATCTGTCTGATCACACGGATATAAAATTAGGCCTCATTTGGATATTCAAAAAAAAATATCAGTAGATTTCATTTTTCTTGAAAAACTTATTGTTTAGGCAAGTGTTTTTAGAAGATTATTGTTTAGGCAGATGTTTAAGCAAAAAACATATCAGTTCGAAATAAATTTCTATACTAAATCTGTTACTTAAAATTTCTATTCTTCAAATTTTAATTTTCATTTTGATTTTAAAATTTGAATATGGAAAAAGTTTAAACAAATCATTTCATATTGTTTTGAAAGTAAATAACTATTTATTTTGGTCTGGAACCACCAAAGTTATTATTTGCAATTGTTTTTTTTTTTTGCTAAAATATTATTTGCAATTGTATTCAGTACGTAGAACAATATCACTAGCATCCAAAGTCTGTTTGTACTTAAAACCAAAACAATGACAAAAGTATGGTCGATGAACTTTTTCTTTGAAGAATTTAAATCGTTAGGTCACAAATGACAAGCATTGAAGATGATCGCCACGGTTTTAGGAAGATCATATGATAATTCCTATTCACTTTCCAAATCTTTCTAAGATTTTTAAGTTTTATTGCTTACTCATATTCTGAAATAGCAAATGAGTTATTAGAAACTCTTAATAAGTCTATGAAAATCAGTTTTCAAGAAATCGCTAGACATTACTCGGGCAGTGACTTAAAGCTTAGCGCATAAAACAATTAAGTGTACGCATAGATTATTAATTAGTCGATTAAAGAATTTATAAACTATAGCAACATTTTAAATATATACAACAATTTATATTAAATATCATTATTTATATGATAAAATCTGTATTATTTTATTTTCATAAAATTCTATTATAATATATATATTATTATTATAATTTATAAATAATAACTATATATAATCTATTATATTGTTTATGCGGTGTAGAAGATAACGCCACGCTTTATAAGACCTAGCTTCTAAATACGGCTGTCTAAACCGCTTTTTATAACACTTATAGAAATGTTTAAAATCTAACCTCTTCGAAGTCAATGCTCTCCAACAACATGAGTAATTGTTCATTAAACATTTTGGTGAATAAATAACAGTATAGGCTGAATAGGGGACTATTGTCCTCTAACAACAAATAACAATAAATATGGTGATTATCAATAAGAAACGTGAACAAACCAAAATTTTGAGATTCTTTCAACAACTTTTTTAATTGTTTACCTCTTCACATCCTCAATGAAATATGTATGTAGATTAAGAATGAAGGTTCTAATAGTTTATTTGGCAGAAAAGTGAGTGAACTTTTGTAAACTAATGTGCATATCAAAAAGGTGACCGGAACATGTTTGTTTGTGCGAAAATAATGCAAGTCAGATAAAATGAAAGCGTATTTTATTTTCCAACAGGATTACATTTCATGTGTTTAATCTTTATTAAGGAAACAACAACATATTTGATCTGAGTGCATAATTTAGAGTTTAGACCAAGACACGTGGATTCAAGGAAGCAAAGGCGAGAAGCTCCGTGTTCTGCTCGAGCGATGACATGTTCTCTTCAGGCAGCGTGACAAACGCTTCGATTCCACGTCCGTCCTTGGAATCGATCAACATGGCAATGTTTTCGAACGTGGGAGCCACGTTTCCAACAACCCAAACCGGGTGTCCCCATCCGAAGCTGGCCTCGTAAAGTGGCAGTTTGCACCAGCTACTCACTGTGTAGGGCTCGTGCGTCTCGTAGCTCATCCGTGAATAATCAGCGAGCATCAGATTAGCCAGTTTAGAACCGATCATCGAAGACGAGCCATCCTCGCCTTGGATCATAGCTCCTAACTCCTCCCTCTTTTTTCTTAAGCCTCTAATCGCCTCTTCGATTTTCACTTCCTCTCCTTGACCAGTACTTAACACCACAGAGGAGAACATGACGTTCCCGATCAGGCTTTCTGGGAGAAGGGAAGGTAACCTGGAGCGCAAGTCAGCGAGCTGGATCAGAACTTTGCGATCGCAAGTCTCTGAGGATGAAGCAGCGACAAAGCACTTCCAGAGAAGGGCAGTGACGCTCTCTACACGCGTAGGCCGGTCTACTGCGGATTCTGGACTAGTGGCTTTGGTCCTGAGCTCTTCCAACTTAGCTGCACTGAAGACGAATCTCTTCGTGACGCTGCTTCTCTTGTTGGCTTTCTCGTCCACCGGAAGCTTATAGGTATCATTGGCTGGTGGGTAGAAATTCGCTGATGCAAACTTGGGAACCATCACCGTGTTCCCGGCCTCTCCACGAGCCTCGGCAGACCAAGTCCGAACGAAAGTCGAGATGGAGGCCGCGTCGGCGATTTTGTGAGTGATGCAGACTCCGATGGCCATCCCTCCGCATTGGAAGTAAGTCGCCTTCACGAGCAGCAGAGGCCATGTGGAAGCAGCTTCGTGTGGGTTGACGACAGCGTCTAGAGGAAGCAACTGTTGTTGGATGGCTTTGAGATCTGGTGATGCGAGGAAACCAGAGAGGGAACAGTTGTCGACACGAGCTTCGACGAAAACAGCTCCTTCGTCGTTGCAGTCGACGGTGACTCCGTTGATTCTTCCGGCGAGAGGGTAGAGTTTGGTCAAGGTTTCGGACAGAGAAGTCTTGAGTTTGTGGGAAGTGTGGTCAGGTGAGATCATCAACTCATCGTCTTTGGTGTAGAAGAGATAGGCGACTGTGTAAATGGGAGGGAGGAAGTGATCATAGATAGAGAGTTGGAGAGTTTGGAGATCGTTTGGAGACGTGGAAGATGGTTTTATGATTTCCTTACTGGTGGTTTTAACTTTCATAGTCTCCATCTGTTATTACCTTCCTCTGTTTCTTTTTCTTTCTGTTCTGTTGATACTCTCTGTTATATGCAGGTAGAGGAGTATTCCTTTTATACATAGAAATCTTAGATCTATTCTATTAACTTATGATATTATTTTTGAAATCAATTACCTACCGTAATTATTACTAAAAAATGCCATTAAAATAATAAAAAAGAATCAGAGTTTAATCTGTGCGTCTGGATGGATGTTTATTTTAAATAGAATAAAAATATAAATTCTTTACAGAATATGAATGTAATAGTTCTTTTTTCTGGTCAAAGGAATGTAATAGTTACACATACATTCATTCATGTGGATATTTGTATTCGATTTGTAAGATATAACATTTACGATAAATCGACAGTTTTTAGTTAGGTAAATTGCATTTCCTACCAATGAACTATCACCTAATTAGCTACATACCAATGGATCCTATTAAAACACTGTTTGTAATTAATCTTGACTCTGCTATACCTACTCCTTCACGATCTTCACTATGTTTAGTATATGCAAAATCTTGCTAAAGATTTGAGATATCTTCTCTCCTGAAAACATATCCTAAAAATATCACATCATACACAACTCTATCTTTTATCCAAAGCCGTAAACATTTTGAAATTGAAATTAGTCTCTTTCTTCCTCTATCATCTATTCTATTACTCATTAAATCTCAACATCTCTCCTTTATCTCGAAGTTGTTCTAAAATCTCTTTCTGGCCCTAATTTTCGAAAGCTCGGGTTGTAAATGGAAGGGAACGCTTTGCGTTCACCACCATGCCAAATGCCGGACAGAATTTTCACCACTAGAGAAGAGCCAGTTGGAGTTAGGGCTACACCTTACCACAAACCCTGTGGCATCCGCCATATTCTCAACGCCCTTGACCCTGACGAAGTTGAATCATTAGAGTTTCTCCATTTAGAAAATGAAATGGAAAAGCTTGTAGTGACGGTGTATGAATCTAGCAGATCCAATCTATGATATCTCCAAGTCTCGCCGCCCATACTCCCTTTGATTTCTGTTAGAGTATGTTTGTATTGTGCTTGTTTGGACTATTTTAATCGTGGACCTCGCATTGTTTATCATTCGACACTTCGATTAGAGATGAATTTCTTGTAGGTAGCCAACAAAAGATTTTAGCCAACAAAAGATTTACGTAGCCAGCTAATATGCAACCACATTCGCGTATAATGTCATGATCTCTCCCTCAATATAAAGTTATTCTTAATTTAAAATATGCTAACTATACATATAGCTGGCTAAGATAAGTTCCTCCAATGTATAATTTTATCCATAAGAACATATATTCATTTCGATGTGTTTAAAAAGAGTATTCACTTTATGTACATTAAATCCAAAAACATGCTACATGATTTCTAGATTTAGCTATCTACAACTTTACGTGGATAAAAAATCTGTTTTAAATTTCTAATTTCATTTAGGTCTTGATTGGTAGAACATTAGCATTACCATTATATTCTACATTATCCAATTAAAATTTGTTAGAAAAACATTTATTAAATGCTAATGATCTCATGCAAATGCTCTCATATGAAGCTTTTGGAAGAGCATTTGCATTTATAATTTATAAATTTAAGAATAATATATAATTAGTTCATTTATTTGATTTTTAATAATATCATAAAATTATTTTTCTATCCAGAAAGTGAAATTTTGATTTCTAAAATAAATTTACCATATTAATATTTTTTAAAAATATTATTTCACATTTAAAATAGAATTTAATTATATTTAATTAAATCAACTATATAAATTAAATTAGATAACTAGATAAATTGATTATATAAATTATATAAAATAATTATTTAAATTAATTATATAAATTATATTATATATAAATTATATTTTAAATTATTTATATAAATTATATTATATATTAAAATATAATATAACTAAATTAATCATATAAATTAAATTATATTTTAAATGCGAAATATTATTTTTAAAATAGATATTTTAATTGTAAAATTTATTTTTTAAATAACATTTTCGATATAAACATAATTTTTAAAATTAGTAAATAAAATAATTATATATCTTTTATATATTAATATATATATATATATATATTAATATATTAATATATAAAATAAAATAAATATATATATATTATGAATATATTCATTATAAATAAATATATTATATATTATATACTAATTTTAAATAGCATGTTCATACTGTTCTACCAATACATCTATTAAACAGTTTAGCAAAAGCATACAGTTTCTGCAACATATTGCTTTTATAGCATACTGCTACTGCTTTCTCATTTGCTTTGCCAATCAGGACCTAAGTGGATTAACATGACTGGTCTTAGATAAATTGTACATATGTATATTGTCAATATTTCATCCTCATTCTACATATATTCCTAATTACCAAAATTGAGCAAATATTTTTATAGCTTGCTATGCTTTAGGTCTATAAGATATAAATTAATTTATACGACCATAATGTAATTTGGCTAGCTAAAAAGGATTCTACATGCGTGTTCATTAATTCCATAATAATCTTGAATATTAATTTGAATCTTCCTCACTAAATGTTTTTAGTAGCCAGCTAGATGCAATCATATACAGATACAATTTCAATATCTCACCCTCAATCTAGAGTTATTCTTAGTACCAAATTTTTCCAAATATACATATATCTAGGGGTGGGCACAAGGCAATTACTTGCCAATTCTCGGTTACTTGCTACTTGACTTGACTTGTCCGAGTAATTTGTTTTTCGACTTGATACTTGACTTGCTTCAAACAAGTACTTGCTTAAGCAAGTACTTGGAAAAAAAATTGATACTTTCAAGTAATTTGTCTTGCCTTGTTACTTGATAAACAAAGTAATTGGCTCTTGATTACATACAAAAAAACACATATTATAAATTTTTAACTTATGAATTTAGAAAGAAGTAGAGACAAAAATAAAAATAAGCATTCAAAATATTGAAAAACCATATGAAACTCATTGTTCTTCCATTTTATTTCGGTGTTCCAAAAAAGATTTTTGTCTACTTATGTTTTGCTCCTGCAAAATCAAAAAACATTTTTTTCTTGCAAAAGAAAGTACCTAAATGCAAACCAAACGTATATGATAATACAAGACAATATGAGATGACAAGATATATTCTAACCTTTTATACTTCATCCAGAGTTAAGCAACTCTTTGGACCAAATTTTCATAAGCATATGAAGTTAAGCTAACGAGTATTTTATAGAACGAGTAACAAATAACGAGTAACGAGGTAAGTACCAAAAAATGAAGCGATACTTGATATTTGCCTTGTCCTTACGAGTAGTGAAATTTTTTTGACTTGTTACTTGTCTTGCTAATGGAGAGTACTCGGTTTTTCAAAACGAATACGGGTCAAGTCACGAGTATAAGACGAGTATCGAGTAATGATGTCCAGCCCTACATATATCTGGATAAGAGGAGGATATGTCAGAGAGTGATGAGGACAACAAATAGTTGGTTTTACAAATAGTATATAGAGTGAAGGACTAAAGATATCTGGAAACAAAAAAAGATATCCCTTTCATCTGGTGTTCTAATTTGGTAAAGGATTCATCCTTTTGCCGTCCACAGTTCTAAATGTTACACATATGATTGTTGTGACAGACATAAATTGTTGCGAGAATGTTTAATTGAACATTACACAGAGTTAAGAAACATCCTACATGACAAAAAAGACTATTAATTTAGTGCTTCAAAGTGAAGCAATTGACAAACATAACCCAAACTTAAACGTACACTTTAACAAAACAGTTGAACCCCCCCCCGATTAGTAAACCCAGTTTACTTTTTGGACAGGGCTAAGATGTCAGCGGTGGTTGCAATGAAATATCCCCAGGAGATTAGAAGAAAGACTATTTTTGGTATGTATTTTTGCTAAATCTTTTCCCTGATTCGGTTTATATCCTGCGCCGGTTGTGTCAGATGATATGTGGGTTTAAGCTATCACGACACTGTTTAACGTCGCTTAAGGCAGGATTCGAAAATCTAAACACAATCTTATCTAAATATCGGCTAAATCTTATTGAATCCTCTTGTTCACGTAGATATGGTACTTAGCCTATATTTTCGAATTCCAATCCCCTATTACACAAGGGCTTTGTAGTATTTTCGCCCCATAACGTCAACTCACGTAACTTGGTTTCCACTCTCTTTGGTAGATAACTAATTTCTAACATTTTCGTTGGTTTTGAGCCAATTCACTCTTTTAATTATATATAATTTGTTGGTTTTTCATATTGTTTTTGAATACTAAACCAATTAAAATTATATGTTATATATCATATTCTTCAATTAATAATTTTTATTACATTAAATATGTTTGATGTATTTATTTTTAAATTAAAACACCACTGAGTATGTTTATGTTTATGTTTATTTATAAATTTATTTTTTTTAAAATAAGAATATTTAAATGTTTGCTAAAAATTTAGTTATTCAACTGATTCAACTAGATATTTCTAAACTTAAATAACTAAAAAGATATTGGGGGTGATTGGTTGGGTTATAACTAGTGGTTTTAGCTTTAATTTCTATCTACAACCATTTAACTTATTAATCATGATTTAACTAGTTTTTAAAGCTAAAGTCAATAAAATAAAAATATGGCTGTAGAAGCCTTATTTTTTAAAGCAACAAAATATGGCTGTAGGAATTTATTTCTTTTTAAAAATATTATTGTAGAATAGATTTCATTTTTATCATTTTTATTATTTAATTTCTACAGCTACACTAGATATAGCTACATCAAAAAATTCTACAGTAAATTTTCTACAGCTACAATTCAACCAATCGACATCATTCATACATAATTTTTGATGTTATAATCTAATAAAATTTTACTATATCTTTTTAACAATATAAATATACAGCTTATTAAAAGCATTGAACATTTTAAATAATTAAATATCTTTGTAACTTTTTATTAAATAATTATTACACATTAATAACAATTCATCTTGCTACAGCTCATAGGCTTCCCTTGCATATTTGTCCGCGTTCACCATATTTATCTGGCCAGACACAGCATGACTCATTTGAAAATACTGAATTTATTAAAATATCTAAATTATCCAAATATTTGGATAATTATTTAAATATTTAAAATTATTTAAATTATTCAAAATAAATTATCCATATCATCTGAAAATTATAAATTAACCCAAATGATCTAATATATTACCATAATTATCCTAGAAACATATTGTAACGGAACCAACATATATCTCAAACTTTTTGGGTATTACGATTTCTTAACTTTATCTTTTTTTTTTGTAACTGGCCTTCTTAATTTAAAATGCAAAAGAAATAAAATGTTTACAAAAGTCCAAGGCAATAGTGTTAGAGCCCATGCCCATTAAGAAACTCATATCATAATAACCCATAACCCAATATTTGTAACAAGCCCACAAGAGAGAGCCCAGGAAACCTGTTCAGTTGGACGCGGAGAAGTCGAGAGCTGAGAAGTTGAGAAAGACGATTCATGAATGATCCAGAGACAAAGGAGGAACCTCCACATACCACCTCGTCTTAGCGTATCCAAAGCTGCATCAACTGAGATGATCTTCTAGGGTTAGTTTCGCGAAAGCTCTGGATCTTATTTCTAACCTGGTGATCGATGATGGAGAAAAGAGTGGCGATTAATCTAGTTTGATTTGCATGCAGGCGGTTATTCCGCTCATTCCATATCCAATAGATCGAGGCTTGCCATCCAAGGAGTGTCAACGATCTCGAAGAAGCCGGTGGAGGCAGAGAGATCATCTGTGTAAGAGAGCTCTCTCAGCTCAGATCAGCTACAATTCTACATCTTAACTTTATCACCCGAATAGAACCACGATGATGACGACGTTAACTGATCTAAACCAATATTTGTTTCGTTTTTATATGAATCCTAAATATATTTTTTTCATACTATCCCATATCTAAAATAACCAATCTAAACTGGATTAACATCCAAAATCCTCAAACCTAATAAAGTGCATGCGCTAGACACTATGAGTGTGATTGGATACAACTAGAGTAAAATGGAGTAAATAAGAAAGTGGAAATAGGTGAAAAATAAAAGTGGTGAAAAACAAGAGAAGAAAAAAAGAGTGGAAATACTATTACTCTAGCTTAATACGGAGTAAAACTAAGTGTGTGTTTCCCACTTTCTAAATAGTAAATGGAGTAAAAGTAAATTAAAAAGTAGAGTAAAAAGTTACTCTAATAATGCAATACAAGCACACTCTATATTTCCAATGTATTTAATGCTACCCCATAATTTCCAATGTATTTAATGCCACCCCATAATTTCCAATGTCTACCCTAGGCCTGGGCGTAATTAACTTATACCCATAACCGAACCTATAACCGAACCGAAATAGCGGTTCCGGACCGGTCACGGATTTAAGGGAAAACCCGATTGGTTTTACTAAGCCAGCATTTCGGAGGTCGGGTCGGGTCGGTTATAACCCGTTATCCAAATCAAACCCCGGACCTAACCGAATTTAATGACAACACAGCGTGCATATATGTCGACTCCTCGATTACTCAACGGCTGTTTCTCTTCTCTTCTCTCCGCCGAGAGAACCCTAGTTCCCAAAAAAAAATTCCTCGATTTAATCCCGTAATGACTGCAAAGTACAACAATCTGGCCTATATAAATCATGTGGACTCTCTCTATTCGGATTCATCTCATCTTTCAACTGTTCAATCACAGGTTCTTCTTTTTATTTTGTTGTTCTTCTTTGTCAAATCTATGTCAATAATATTGTTTTCGTTGCTTGAAAAAGTTCATCTTTTAACTCGATTTTGTGTCTTTGTGACTTGTGACTGACATATTGTTATGTCTGAAACAGATGGACTCGACATCAACTCTTGATCGGAGCAGAGAAGATGAGGCCGAGTTTCAAACTCCTGACAGTAACAGAGACAAAAGGAAGCAATCCACTGGTGTGAGTTCTCAGCCAACTAAAACGAAGCGGATCCTTCCAACAAGATCAGAGGTGTGGGAACATTACACAAGAACTACGGAGGACAGAGATCGGTGTCTGTGCAACTACTGTCAGAATACCTTCTCGTGTCTCACCTCATCAGGGACCACAAACCTGAGAAAGCATCTTCAGGTCTGCAAGAACCATCAAGCGTGGTTAGCAGTGAAGAAGAACAAACAAGAAAATGTCTCCGAGGATGGGAAGCTCAATTCGGGTAAACTTACTGAAGCTAAGTTTAGAGAAGCCACGAATGAGATGATTGTGATGGGTCAACTACCTCTAGCGTTTGTCGACAGTGTGGCATGGAAGCATTTTTGTAAAAAGGTTTGTTGTTCTTAACTCTTAAGTTTCAACTTTCATTCATTTTGCTTTAAGCGTTTGTTCTTATTTTCATATATTCTTATGACTGTTTCTGATGTCTGTAGGCTAAGATAGGATACAATCCTCATTCAAGAAGGACCCTAACAAAAGACATTGTGAAGTCGTATGTGGAGAAGAAAGATGCCCTGAAGAAGTGGTTCTTGTGCCACAAACAACGTGTCTCCATCACTACAGATATTTGGGTTTCCCAAACCACTGGTAATTACGTCTTATGAACCTTATTTCTCTAAGAAGCTAACATTTATTCTGGAAACTAATGATCATTCTTTATTTCTTGTGATTTGTAGGTGCTAGTTACATGGTCATTACGGCACACTATATTGATTATCTGTGGCGACTTAAGAAGCTGATCATAGGCTTCAAACATGTAACGGATCATAAAGGTCAGATTATAGCCTCGGTTTTATTAGAATGCTTAGCTGAATGGGGAATTCAGAGGGTATTTTGTGTTACTGTTGACAATGCAACTGCCAATACTTCAGCACTTAGGAACTTTCACAGTTCATTTGCATTAGTTTCTGATCAGGCTCTAGTCTTAGACGGTGAGTTCTTGCACATGAGGTGTGGTGCCCATATATTAAACTTGATTGTGAGGGATGGGCTGGCTGAAATAGATCACAGTGTGGCTGCTATCAGAAATGCTATTTCGTATGTTAGATCACATACAAACAGGTTGAGGTCTGTTGAGCTTAAGGTGGATTCGGGTAAGATAACAAGAGGAAGCTTGCCTCTGGATGTCAAGACAAGGTGGAATTCAACCTACCTGATGCTGACAACAGCTTATAAGTTCAAGGGGGCATTCAACAAGATGGAGGCAGAAGATAGGCTCTACAACGACTATTTCTGTGAGGTTGATAATGGTGCTAAAAGGATTGGTCCTCCTCAGCTTAGTGATTGGAATGCAAGTGAGAAACTGTGTAGGTTTCTTATGATCTTCTTCAACTCAACCTTGGTGGTATCAGCTTCAACATCTCTTAATTCAATGGAAGTTATCGGATAGTCTACCCGATAACTTCCATTGAAGTTAGACCACCCTTAACGCGATTGCTTACGCCGTCGCTTAGGGTTATTAGAATTTAAAAAAATATATATATATCAATTGCCTTAAGCAGCGTTGCTTAATCAAGCGACGGAAGCAACGGTGCTTAGAACACACGTCTCTCTCTTGTTTCCCTTCCAATCTTCCTTCCAATCTTCTTCGGCGACAAGAGAATCGGAGAAGCTGTTGACGAAGTCATCTTTCTCAGCCATCACACCGCCGTCTCGAACCGTCCTGCTCTGACTGATCAGTATGCTTAAAGATCTGAACTTTAACATCTGGGTTCTTCTCCTTTTGTATAAAGGATGATACTTTTTGTTTGATTTGAGTGTAGGAGTGCTTCATCTGAAAGAAGGAGAATCGCCGCCGCAGGGAGGAAAGCCGGGATGGGCGGCGTTGCCAAGCCCTAGAATTGGTCCGTGGCTTCGTCTTTTGAAGAAGATGGCTGAAGCTCATTGCTTAGTTCTTGAGTTTTGTTTTTTTTTTTTTTTCATTTCTATACCTTCAATCCAAATCAGAATCTGGGCTTCACCTTAGTTGGATTTTGATTCTTCATAGTGAGGAAAAAAAACAGAGTAATCAACAGGTGAAATTGTAGCTGATGGTGCATGTATGGGAGTCAAAGAGACGAATGATGCTATTGCTTCTTCTTACGAAGCATTCCAATGTATGTGACCCTTGGCTTTCTTTCTTTTTGAACTTCTCTTAATTATACTACTCAATCACAACTCTTAATCGCAAAAAGAATTGTACCAAAGCTTCTGTTTCTTCTTCTTGTTATTTTTAAATTCATGAAAAGAGTAGTACCATAGCTTAATTTATGTGTTGTGTTTATTCAGAATATAGCTGCTGGCACTACTACCAATCTGATTATTCAGAATAAACCCATCAAAAAAACAAAACCAACAACTCTGCTCCGCAACGGCAATCAAATGCTGAATTGATGAAAGTTATATACAAGCAATGCAGGTCCGTATGCCATTGGTTCCGACATGTGGTCTTGTTTTCTACTTGTTGTCTTGCTTTCTTGTATCACGGACCTAGAGATTGTCATGTTTTCTTGTGGTCTTGTTTTGCAGGCGAAGAAGAGTGAAGATGTCCAGCTCCATCTCTTTGTTTCAAGACAGGTACATGTTCTGATTCTAGCTGATTGATTAGCTATAATCGGAAGCTCCTATGTCTCTGTATTTTGATCAAATCTTTGGAAATTTTACCATTCATAGTGATCAAGAAGAACAAAGGAAAAACAATGTTTGATTTTTTTTTTTTTAAGAATCCCTGAATAAAAAACTTGAAATGGAGGAGAAAATATATCAAGTTGTTTAGTTAAGTTGCTTACCAAAAAAAACTCTTTAAATATTATTATTATATAATTAAGCAACCTATTTTGGGTTGTTAGGATAATGATGCTCTTAATGTCTAGCACTCTATTTGTGGCTATATTTATCAAAATTTTATCTTGTCTCTCACAGTACTAGGTCTGAGACTTATTATCCGAGATCCGGATTCGATCCGAGATTCGATCCGGATCCTTTCCGAAAATTTAGATATCCGGAGGGGTCGAATCCAGATCCGGATAGTAAAATGTTGAATCCGTCCAAACCGGATCCAGATATCTAAATTTTTTAATCCGGATATCCGGATCCATAATTTTTATTAATAATTATTTTTAAATAGTAATACCTATATATAAAAACTAATTTTATTTATCATATTTTCATTTTTATAATAGTATTATAAATTTTATATAAAATTTGTAAAAGCATACATAAAAATAATTTAAAATATTATATTTATTTTTGTTTTAAATTATTGTTAATATTTTATATAGTTTTATATTATTTTTAATTTATTTTAAAGTTCCAAATCCGGATCCGGATATCCGCCTGATATTACAACTTTTAGAAGGATATCCGACACCCGGATACCCGAGAACTCCGAATCCGAATAAAGATAGTAAAACCATGGATCCGCCGGATAATGATCCAGATCCGGATACCTCGAAATACCCCGAATATCCTATCTGTTCCATCCTTACACAGTACGATGCCAGCGCGCCAACCATGCGTGAAGACGAAGGACATTAATTATAAAATAGATCTGCATAAAATATTAGAAGCGTAGAAAGCGAAGCAACTTCTAATTAATACGAACGTTAAAATAATCTGATTAAATATTAGAAGCGTAGAAAGCGAAGCTACTAGGTTTGTAAATTAGGTTTATAATTTCGTTAGCAACAAGTTTAGGACTAGGTAACCAAAATAAAATTTGTCCTCTACCTATTTTTTTGGATGTCATAATACATGTCTTATTTTATTTCTCAGCTGTTATACTTTTTTTTTTTCGAAAGGAAACTTTGAAGATGACAGGAGAACGTGGTAGATTATTTAGACCATGTCGAGATTTTGTAAAGATAAAAAAAATACAAAATTGTAGAGATAAAGGAGTAGAAACAAGTGTACATCAAAAAGATAACCATGTGGAGCGCGCGTATCTAGCGGTCTTAAATATGAACAGATGCATGTACTTTGACATATGAGCATACATGGACGTTTTTGTGGATAGAAAGGCTTCGAAGATATTATATAACGTTTTCCTGAAGATTATTGCATTTATGGAATATAAGCGAACAGGTAAACACTTTCCATAACGTTCTGTTTATCAACTTGCGTCCTTTAATATTTGTATTTGGTGCTTTCCTAATCGAAATGACGACCCTTGATCTCTTTCAGCAATTCACATACACTTCCAAACCTTGCAGTGGCGGATGTAGAAACCTTGCCTGAATCTTGGTTTGGATTATCGTTACATCATTAATGCAAACATTATCAACTTTGATTTACCGGAGATTCTGCAGTAAACCAAATTCCTCACTTTTAAGTTTTAAGCCACACACGCTTTTTAAAAAAAAATAATTCTTTAGTGCGTTTGCCTATGTCACATACTCATCTTCATTTGTTCGTATGTTTTGACTTGATTTCCACCAGTCTATATATGTTTCCCAGCTATGAAAATATATAACTTGATCGACCTTTCTCCTATACCAAAATCAAAGTTAGTCATGATCCTAATCTTGAACCTTAATACTACTTGGTTCTCTTGTGTATTCTACCTCCAAGTCTCGTGTTCCATCTAGATACCACTCTTTCCGTTTCAGAAACATCAGTGTTTTTTCTAAAAATGTTAAAAATAAAAAAATACATCACAAAGAAAATGTTAAAAATACATTTTTAATTTTTAATTTTTTATGCATTGAGTTCCAGCTCTGGGAGCTGGATTATATAATGGGCTTGCTGATCATGTTTACTAATTCTCTTATAATCATGTTCACCAAACCCTTTGCATAAGCCATATCACAAGACTGGAATTCAATGCCGATGCTGTAATTTCTAAGGAATTACATATCTCGGCTTTGCTCACTATCCGCTCGTCAGGACCAAGTCTAGATTTATAAGAACATATCAGTACAAATAATATTAGCGTGAAGAGTGAAACAACTTTTAATTTATTTAACTAGCTGAGGTTTTAAAAGCATGATATTTTATTTATCATCATGATTGTTATAGCGCAATTTAATTTCTTGAATCTATTGTTCTTTTTAAACATAATTTATCTGATGTTCTTTTCACAAATAATCCAATTTTTATTCTTGTTTGTTAGATCTTCACCCTATCATATATCACTCAAGACTTAGTTTTGATATTTTTAATAAAATCTGGCTTAAGAGTGTGTAGTTCAACAGTTATTAAGAATTTAAGGAAGTTAGGCCATAAAAAAGAAGTTAGGCCATTTGTCCAAGATTGAACAAATTTGAACCTAGCTTCGATTTTCACTCTACTACAACAAGTAATTACGTATTGTAAACACAAGAACAGCTGTTTTTTAATTACAGCATTAATCCATTTGTTTCTATAATCTGCATATTTTTGTGTTTCACACATATTAAGAAATTTGTTAAAAGTTGATTGTAAATACATTATTTATGTAATTAAATATTTTAAAATTTAAAACCAATGGTGTTTAAATAAGTACAATTGATTTTTTTGAAGTTTACAATTATTACCTAATAAATTTTGCATAGAAAATTATAAAATATATCTTTTTAAAACAACATTTTATTTTAAAAACATTTAGCTTTTAGAAATATATGGAGTTATTTAATAACTTTCATTTTTAAATATATCTACTATTCAGCCAGAGAACAGAGTATAAAAGAGAACTACTTCCTCCCTCAGATAAGTATGCAACCTCGAAACACTAAAACCAACATATCCAAATTTTTGAAAGAGGTAAATAAATCAACATGGTAGAGGTTTACGAGTTATGGACTGTGATACTTTCACTTATAGTGGTGAAGCTTTGTCATTGGATCTATCAGTGGAGCAATCCAAAGTGTAAAGGAAAGCTTCCTCCAGGGTCGATGGGATTTCCAATCATTGGAAAGACGTTCGAGTTCATGAAACCTCATGATGCTATTCAGTTGCCAACATTCGTTAAGGAGAAAGCCCACAGGTTATTTAATTTTATATTTTGTCAATATAAAGTTGTTGAGTAGGATATTTAATGATAAATTATACTTGAAGATATTTGATTCTTACATAATCAGTTATCTTGTCTTAATTTTCCCTTTATATTTGAAAAATAGATATGGGCCAGTTTTTCGGACAAGCTTGTTTGGAGCCAAAGTTATAATCTCGACTGATAGTGGATTGAACATAGAGATGGCAAAGACGAATCATGTGCCTGGGATGCCGAAGAGCTTAGCTAGACTATTCGGCGAAAATAACTTGTTCGTACAGAGTAAAGAGTCTCATAAACATGTCCGCAGCGTAACAACCCAGATGTTAGGTTCACAAGGTTTGAAATTGAGAATGATGCAAGACATCGACATCTTGACTCGCACACACGTGGAGGTAGGAGCTAGAAACGGGCGTCTTGACGTCAAGGAAACAGTAAGCAAGGTAAGATATAGGGTCCGATTGGTAAAGATTGTAGTTTTAATTTTTTTGCTGTAGAATTGTTGATGATTAGATAAATCATGCTGTAGATTAATATCATATACATATATTCAACATCATACTAATAGATATGAAATAAATTTTATAACAATTTTGTCTCGTTGAACAGATAAAAAATCATAATTCTGAAAATTTTCTTAATAAATTAATCATTTCTTAAAAATTTAATTAAAAAATTCTTCATACTCAATTAATAAAACTCTAAGTACAACGACAAACAATTTAATATACAACTTAAAAATTAGCTCATCATCAAATTAGGAGGACATGCACATAGAAAAGACTAGATGAACTATGGTTTTTTTTCCATGGAACTTGTGTTCATAATCAAATTTCATCACATTATTGTTCATAATCGAATTTGACCCACAAAAAAACAAATTTCATCATACGTCAAAATAACATTAAAAACAGAGACAATAATATAAAAGAAGACAAGATGCATCACATACCTTTCTGTTGCTTCTTCTTATTCTTTTTGCTCTATTACGTTAGTTATATATATGTTTACAACTAGGGCTTTTAGTGTTTATCTTAGGTTTAGTTTGTGTTTATCTTATTTTTTAATAAAAAGTTAAATAAAATATTCCTTTTTCTTTTTTCTTTTGGAAAGCCCACAAAAATGAGCTGTGGAGAATTAACTTTCTACAGCACTTAAAAATACGTGTATTGCTGTGAATAAATTTTATTGCTCTAAACAAATTTTTACAAAATTTGATTGCTTTAGACTTAGTGCTGTGAACTTGAAAAGGGCTGTGTACAGTTCTCACAGCTGTTACCAATTATCCTCATATTTTTCCACTTTAGCACCGTGCCTAATGCCTACAAACTTCATACAAATAGTACAATAAATTTTGATCATAACCAAAAAAAATTGTTACAGAAAATTATTTAAGTTCTCTATACCAAAAAATAAAAGTGGTGATCAACCATATATGATTTTTACGATTTGAATAGTGATGACTTAATCAACCCTCTAACTTTTGTAATCAAACAAGTTTTATTAGTATAGGTAATGTTTATCTATAATATAAAATAATGCTTAAATATAAGTTGTCATTATCTTGTATAAATTAGTTCTTATCTCTAGACTAACATGTTGTATATATACACGTTTCATGTATATATTTAAGCATTATCTTATATTATAGACTAACATGTTGTATATATACACGTTTCATGAACTAATTTGTATATATCTTGTATATATTATTTCATGAAACGTGTATATATACAACATGTTAGTCTAGAGATAAGAACTAACTTATACAAGATAATGACAACTTATATTTAATCATTATCTTATATTATAGATAAACATTATCTATACTAATAAGTTTGAAGTCAATGAAAAATTAATTTGTGTTAAAAATAAAAAATAGTGATGACAGAGAGCCAGATCTAAAATTTTGAGACCTTATTTAAAAAGAAAATATTTACAAATCAACTGATAGCACTTACAAATTTTATAAACATAACTACTATTTTAAATTATAATTTTAAAGTTTAATACATTATATAAATCATAATAACTGAATATATTGTGCATTTTAGTAGCCAGCAACAGTCTACCTGGACAAAAAAAACAAAAGTATAGCGTTGCTATCTTGACCATCAAGAAACAAACAAAAGTGTAATACATATGGTGTAATTAAATGCCAAACTTCTTTCTCTTTCAATATAACCAATGCGATCAAGACGAAAGAAAATGTGGCAGTCACGTAAACGGTAGTTATTTATCATCATTTCAAGTGAACCTTCACGAACATAGAAGTTAATTTTTGGATCAATTTTTTTGGAATTGGGGGCACCATCAAAATGTTTTAGCTTAATGCCTTCAGGCCTGGTTCTGAACGGGATAAAACTTGTACTTTTGGAAATCCAGTCTCATTGTAGGTGGTGCAAAATTCAAATCTTTTAAACGTTCACTTGAAAATAAGAAGCAAACTATTTTTACTTTTATAGCTTCAAAATGACAATTGAAGAGAGACTACTTTTTGGTGTGGAAAATTGCCTATATGACTTCTTTTAACTTAGGCATGGCTCTGCTCTTGTCAGTTGTTACGAAGAGAATCAACTCGATCACTTAATTAAGATTGGATCATTTCATCTAATACATATTCATCAAACTTTACAGATCTTAATTGAATGTCTTGCAAAGAAAGTTATGGGCGAAATGGAACCAGAAGCTGCAAAAGAACTCACACTCTGTTGGAGCCATTTTCCAAAGGGATGGTTTCGAATCTCCTGGAACATTCCTGGTAATGGCGTCTATCGAATGATGAAGGTACACCTTTTTTTTCTATTCATCTACAAACCCTTAAAACAGCTGTATATATAAGATTTAGAGAAAGAGAATTAGGGTGATGGTGTCCTTAAACAGGCAAAAAAGGAGATGATTAATATATTAAAGGAGACGGTGCTGAAGAAAAGAGCTTCAGGAGAAGAGCTTGGAGAGTTTTTCAAGACGCTACTTGGAGAAATGGAAAGAGGAGAGGAAAAGATAAACGTAGAAAGTGCGATTGAGTTCATATTTATTTTCTTTTTGATTGCTAACGAAGCAACACCAAGCGTCCTTGCGGCTACAGTAAAGCTCATCAGCGACAACCCTAAAGTCATGCAAGAATTAAAGAGAGAGCATGAACGCATTGTCCGGGATAAGAGTGAGAAGGAGAAGAAGGCCGGCCTAACATGGGAAGACTACAAATCAATGACTTTCACGCAGATGGTCAGCATTCATTGTCAACACGGTTTTGACTAAAAAAATCAACAAACCTTATCATAGTTTAGACAATCATATGGTGTTCTGTTGCAGGTGATAAGTGAGTCACTGAGGATCACAAGCACGGCGCCGACAGTGCTTAGAATAATTGATCATGAGTTTCAGTTTGGTGATTATACAATTCCAGCTGGTTGGATCTTCATGGGGTTTCCTAGTGTCCATTTCAATCCAGAAATATATGATGACCCTTTAGCATTTAATCCATGGCGGTGGAAGGTGATTTTTTCATTTGTTCTTCATCCTTTGGTTATATATATTCATAGTTTTTTTTTTTGCATTTATTAAACTACATAAAATTTTCAGGAAAAAGACTTGACTGCTATCGTCTCGAAGACGTACATTCCTTTTGGCGCTGGTTCTAGACTATGTTTAGGAGCTGACTTCGCTAAGCTTCTAATGGCCACTTTTATCCATCATTTGTGTAGATACAGGTTCAATTATAATCACCTAATGACTCATTGTTCGATTTTCTTTTTGTATGCGGTCAAAAGTTTAATTTACATATTTTTTATATGTATCCATGGTTTGAAGGTGGTCAATGAACACAGAGACTACAGTACTTCGAAGGTTTATACTTATGTTTCCAGGTGGATCGGATATCCAAATCTCACAAGACACTGAAGTGGATAACTCTGCTGGTTAGTAGAGTGGTTATATTCCATCCGAGGTTGCTGGTTCCGAGTAAGCTACTCTATATGAATGTATATGTTGAACAGTACTAATTACTGCATAAATAAAAGCAATCTTGTAAGAAACAATGATTAAAGTGTATGTTTCTATTGAATACATAAAGTAAGATCATTTCCAACCTAAAATTCTATTTTTCACTAAAATGGATCAACTCCATAATGAAATTAGTTTTACTTCGACTCTATTCCATTTTAGAGTAAAAATAAAGTAATAAACAAAAAATAAATGCATTACTTCATTTATGGAATAAATTTATCTTTAAAATAAAAAATAAGTAAAGTTAAAACATTTTTTTCTTTCCAAACTCTATGTTAGAATAGGAAATGGTGTGGGATTGGAGATTGTAGATGCTCTAAGCTAAGCACGTTGTATGGATGATACCACAGGTTTCCCATTGTGGCGGTTTGATTTTGTAAAGCTATTCAAAATGTTACGAATATCTGAATATCTGATTTTTCAATTTGGTTTGATTCGAAAAAAAATACTGATATTCAGTTTTCTGGATATTCAGAAAATTACAAATATTTAATTTACGAATATCTCATCCATTTTGTTTAATACAAGTAAATATAAAATATACAAATCTGTTTTCAAAAATATCTTTTACATAATATAAAAAGTAGAAATTAATGAAACTATATGTTTCGTAAATTCTAAAATAGTTATTTTTTTACCCATAAATTTGATAAAATTGTAGTTTAAGTTATATTAATTTCTTAATTTAATAATTATATAAGTAACTTTTAAATGGAATTATTTAAATTATATGTTAAAATAATAATTATATAAAATTAACATTTAGAACTCTCTACTTAATTTTAGATATACTTCTATTTATATAAAAACGGAGCAGAGCGGATATTCGACCCTGGAGTTTTTACTATTTGTAATTTGCTTCGTTTTTAACGGATATTGATTTTTAATATTTGCTTTACTTCGAAAACTTACATATATCCAGATTTTTCGGACCGAATCGAAACGAACAGCGAATCAATTAACAGATAAAATGTTTAGTCCTAATTACATAATATATATAGACTTACAGGTACACTTTGACTATTCTTAGGTTTTTAATTACACACTCTATACCATGTCTTTCAACAAAATTTTAACTTAACCAATGTTCTTAAAGCTAATGGGCTTTATAATTTGTTACAACATACATTACCATCCGCCATAGTCATCCATAAACTTTAGCTTTTATTCGGATTCAAGACCCATTCAGTTTATCTCTTCTCTCGTTGCTTTTCTTTTTCAATTGTTTGAGAACTGTATAGATGACTCAACTATTTGGTCAACCCTAGGATTTGGATAATGTGAGACAATCAACAAATCTCTTTTCTTTTAGATTCATCTTCGCATCTACTTCCTATGCAAAATCAAATCTGATTCGGCTTCTAATGACAACTACCGTATCTTTTGGACAGAATTATCGCTCTAGAAAATACTCTAATAGTTTACTCAAATTTGACCCAAAAAAAAAAAGTTTACTCAAACAAAAACTGGTCCACCTACATGAGTCTGGGACTCGTGAATTTACAAATTGACCAGTTGCTGCTTGAACTCCACACATAAACGCTCCTTTAAATGAAGGACAAAGAGGTAAATTTAACATAACAGCCAATCTGTCGATGCCCTGGTTTTCATTTTCCTTGTCCTCTCCAAAAAAAAAGAAAAAATTGATAGTCTGTAATTCGAAATCATCCGAACGGAGCCAGAGATTGACAGTGAAAAATCTACAGAAGAGAGAGAGAGATAGCGAGAATCAAGAGACAATTATTAATTTGTTACATTACAACCTTAAATCTTCATACTCTGTTCTGTATCATCCCAGATTACTTCCTCTTATTATTATCAGCTGATGTGCTTAGTTGCCTTCTCTCTCTTTGCTCGAATCAGTTTCTGAGAGAGAGAAAAAAAAAGGAGCTGTCTTTTACAGGGGGTTATCACAAGATCCCTTGAAGCTCCCATTTCTTAGGGGTTTGAGTGCCACCCAGATCTCTCTCTCTCTCTCTAATCATCTGCCAATTGTAAGCTGTTCTCCATCCTCCTCATATCTCCCCCCAAGTTTACATTTTTTTGTTCTTTCATTGTATCTATACTTACTTAATCCTCAATTGAATCTGAATTTCTTCAATCATTTGATTCATATCCATGCAGGGCTTTTCTGTGATTAGGGTGAAGATAGTTTAGGGCTTTTAATTCCTCTGTGGGAGAGATACAATTAAGTTTTTTTTTATAGATATGATGAAGCAGATATTTGGTAAATTACCCAAAAAACCTTCCAAATCATCTAATCCAAACGGAGAAGGTGGTGTTAACTCGCATCATAACCCTCCTACCTCAACAAAGTCATCAACTTCAAACTCAAATGGAGCAAATGGGACCATTGCTCCTTCCTCTAACAGACCCAACAATGGGGTTGTTTACGAAGCCTTGCCTAGCTTCAGAGACGTTCCCACCTCTGAGAAACCAAACCTCTTCATCAAGAAACTGACTCTATGCTGCGTAGTTTTCGACTTCACCGACCCTACCAAGAATCTCAGAGAGAAAGAGATAAAGAGACAGACTTTGCTCGAGCTCGTGGACTACATCTCCACCGTCTCCACCAGGTTCACCGATGCTGCGATGCAGGAGATTGCGAAACTAGCCGTGGTTAATCTCTTCAGGGAGTTCCCTTCCGCGAATCACCAGGGGAAGATGCTGGAAACGCTTGATGCTGGTGCTGGTGGTGATGATGAGGAGCCTGCGTTAGAGCCCGCTTGGCCTCATCTCCAGGTTGTCTACGAGCTTCTCCTTAGATTCGTGGCTTCCTCCATGACCGACGCCAAGCTTGCAAAGAGATATATCGATCACTCTTTCGTCTTGAAGCTCTTGGATTTGTTTGACTCTGAAGACCAGAGAGAGAGGGAGTATCTGAAGACCATCCTCCATCGGATATACGGCAAGTTCATGGTGCATCGACCTTTTATCAGAAAAGCTATCAACAATATCTTCTACAGGTTCATGTTTGAGACCGAGAAGCATAACGGTATCGCGGAGTTGCTTGAGATTCTTGGGAGTATAATCAACGGTTTCGCTTTGCCGTTGAAAGAAGAGCATAAGCTCTTCCTTGTCCGGGCGTTGATACCACTGCATAGACCTAAATGTGCTGCGGTTTATCATCAGCAGCTTTCTTACTGCATTGTTCAGTTTGTAGAGAAAGACTTCAAGCTTGCTGACACGGTCATTAGAGGGCTTTTGAAGTATTGGCCTGTGACTAACAGTTCAAAGGAGGTTATGTTTCTTGGCGAGTTGGAAGAAGTCTTGGAAGCAACTCAAGCGGCTGAGTTTCAGCGGTGTATGGTTCCTTTGTTCCGTCAAATAGCCAGATGCATCAACAGTTCGCATTTTCAGGTTTGAGTCTGTGTAAAAACTTTGCCAAGAGTTTGTTAGATTCTAAGTTGCTTCTTTTTTTTCCTCAGGTGGCTGAAAGAGCTCTGTTTCTGTGGAACAACGACCACATAAGAAACCTGATTACTCAAAACCATAAAGTGATAATGCCGATTGTGTTCCCGGCTATGGAGAGAAACACGCAGGGTCACTGGAACCAAGCGGTTCAGAGTCTGACTCTGAATGTGAGAAAGGTATTGGCAGAGACAGACCAGGTTCTGTTTGATGAATGCTTAGCCAAGTTCCAAGAAGATGAGGCGAATAAAACCGAGGTTGTAGCCAAACGAGAAGCAACATGGAAGCTTTTAGAAGATTTGGCGGCTTCCAAATCAGTGAGCAACGAGGCAATGCTGGTCTCGAGATTTTCATCTTCGGTTACACTTGCTACTGGGAAAACTTCTGCTAGTTGAACACTTTCAAAAGATCCAGCAGAGTTGTAGGAAGCATCATGATCAGTCCTTCAAAGGGAGAACCGAAGCTGAATGAGGTGATCGAAGAGGGGCAGTGTCATCAGTGAATACTTTTTAACATTTATTTTTTTTCAGGTTTCTGGAAGCAGGGGTTGCTCAATTATTTGTTGTTCCTGATCTCTTTTTTATATTGTCAACTCTTACAAGGAGTTACAAAAAACAATATGTTGTAAGAAATTGGTTCTATAGATATAGTTCTTCAGAGGATGGCTAAATAATTTTTCGTATTGTACTGTGATTTATATGTTTCAGAAAAATGCAGTGCACTCATATAAACAGCTATAGACGCATTATGATAGAAATAATTATTTATTTGTTCCTTAGTCGATGTTCAGATATAGGACTTAGCGTTTTTACTCCAGTCCGAAATTTTTATTCGAACCAAATTCTATTCAAATAACTATACAAAAATATCCAAATGAGATTTAAGAATTTGGTACTTTAGAATTTGGATATAACCTGAAACCAAAATCCGAACTAGGATCCACAAGAATTTGGTACTTTAGAATTTGGATATAACCTGAAACCAAAATCCGAACTAGGATCCACAAATATATGAAATTAACTAATATGTTATAAGAATTGTTTTCTTAACCAACTCGCAAAATAAGATTTTGAAAATAATACATATTCTTTGGATTGTTAAAATCATTACAATATCCGTAGATTTTCACAAAATATAAAATTTTACTCTTTTCAAATTTAACAAATTTATCAACTTTTAAAATCAACAAATTTATCAATTTTTTAAATCAACAAATTCGATATAAATCTTACTCCCACTAACGCTTCCAAGATAACTAAATTGATTTCGAACAATACTTATTATTCACTGATTTCATTTTCCATTTTTCCTTTTCATTGAAATGAGATGTATCCATGTTTGTTATCTTTTACCAAAATAAAACTTTGCAGTATCTTCTACCTACTTAAGAAGCTAAATCAAAATGATAAACTGGATTACTTTATAATTTTAATTAAAAGGTATGTCGTATTCTCTTTATGAAGCAAAATTAATTTCTAAAACAATTTGTAAATTTTATTTTATGTACATATTTGTTTAAGCAAATGAAATACATGCAAGATATTATTAGTTCATATATGGTGCGGTATCAAAATCATAAATATTAAAAGATAGCGACAATGCATGTATAATAAATATTATTAGATTTTGTTTTGCTTTTCCTTCTCCTTACAAATTATGACGATATATAAAGGGACTGTATCAAAGGGGCCAAAGAAGACTAAACACAAAAACAAAAAACAAGCACCAAAATCAGCAAGACCCCAATCCCTCCCTCTCTCTTTCTGCCTCCCTCTCTCTTGTTTATATGGGAACGCAACTCCCAAACGCAGACGCTGAATCTCTTCAGCGATCACTGAATTTGAGCGTCGGAGTTAACGACAACAACACAGAAAACGTCAACGCATCACAGCCAGCAAATTCCATTGGTACAGACCGGCCTTTGGGCATCGAATTCGTGGAGAAGATCTTGAAGTACGAATTCAAAGACAAGAACCTGCTGCTGCAAGCGTTCACTGACGCTAGTTTTGATGAAAACTGCGTTTCGTACGAAAGATTAGAATTCTTAGGAGACACGGTCTTAAATATGGTTGTAACCAAATATTTATATTTTCGCTACGAGGAAGCAACACCTGGTTCATTGACCAGACTCCGAGCGTTCAACGTTGATACAGAGAAACTTGCCCGAGTCGCTGTAAAACATAATCTGCATCTTTGCCTCCGTCATAAGAAGCCCTTGCTTGAAGACCAAGTAAGTCTCTTTCTTAAACAGTTAGTTTGTTTTTCTTCCTATATTCTCTTTACTTTCCATTTAATTATAGGAATTCCGATCATCTTTAATTAATATAGGTTGATCGAATGAATCCGAATTAAATAGCGATTAATATTTCAACAAATTTTAGGCACGACAACAAAGACTTCCATTGCGTACGTGTTGGAACTTATCAGTTGTCAACATGTCACTGATAAAATTATGTTTATATTATAATCAGTTAACTTCTGCTCACGAATTCCAGATTCTATCGTCCAGTTTCAGATTTTTATCCATAACTTATTAACTTCGTATCAATTGCTATTCCTGATGTGTGTTTATTTTCGGTAACCTTGATCGTATCTGATATCTTGTTATATATTTTAACTATGAACCATCGAAACTTAACAATTTTATATTCTCAAAAAAAAAAAAACTTAACAACTTTATATTTCGTTTATACAATGGGTTAACAATCCTAAAAAAACTTTGTATAAGGTGTGTGTTTTTGCTCAATATGTATATATAATGAAATCATGTGAAATACATGTAGATACTGAAATTTGCAAAAGATATAGAAAACTATCCAGTACATTCGCGTCGTCTCCTGGAAGTTCCTAAGACCCTAGCTGACATAGTAGAGTCTACCATTGGAGCTCTCTACACCGACTGCGACTCCTTCGAGACCGTGTGTAAGGTAACTGCATGCATACATGTATGATATCTTTTATATTCATTCTTTAGTCGGAGTAATTAATGATATGTTCCATGAATGTTTTGGTTGAAAATTATAAATATATAGGTGGTAAAACCATTGTTGGAGCCAATAATACCATTGGATAAACTGGAGAACCATCCAATGACAGAACTCAATGAGATGTGTCAGAAGAAGAACTTGAAACTGAGGTTCGATGACAATACTTGGGAAGTTGATAAGACTGTTCTTGTCTTTATTGAAGATCATTTGGTTGGACAGGGACACCATCTTGCCAAGAAAGACATTGCTAAAAATTGCGCTGCACAAAATGCTCTGGACAATTTTTCACATTCCTTTCCAAAGATTTAATATCATATTTATATAAAAATTTGTATGAAAACTCGGGTTTTCTGCAAAAAGATATTATTTTCATTTGAATCAAGGTGAAAGAAATAACCTCATCTTAGGGTAAAGCCCATGAAACACCATTTTAAGTGTCAACATTTTATATGAAAATTAAAAATAAAAATACATGTCACAAAATATTTTCTTTTCTTTTGGTGTTGCCACCTCACTATCCATATGCATACCATATCATTTAATAATAAATTTAATAATTTGGATATATGTAAATAAATTTATAAAATATATAAATGATAATTTTTCATATTCTATATACTCAAACAAAGCACAGTACAGTATAATCTGGTACGAAAATGCCTACTACAAATATCTACATATATCCTCTGAGGACAGTTACCAAAAACTTCATCTTGTCCTCCAATTGTAGCAAAAAAGGGTTGCACATCTTACTCGTAGATATCCAACAGCTAGTAAGAGTATTTCTGTGTGCTATTTATGTGAGTCTCATTGAATATTTTTGCCGCTAGCTTCTCTATATTTTCTTTGAACTTCTTATCACACAACTAAAATGAGAATGTCATGCATTTGGCATGACATTCTATATACTTCAAGAAAAACACCCCAGTATCACCACTTTGAACGTTTACTCCTGATTCTGAGATCCGCTCATGCGTGAATTCATTTGGGTACATCTCTTTCTCTTTGTCGTGAGCTAACTCACAAAGCATGTAAGCGATTATGTGAGCAATAGGCTTCACAACTGTAGTAATTTCTTCATCCTTTGAGTGAATAACACCACTGTCCCAAATCATTATGTTTCTTCTCGGAATTGATATGAATTGATATTCAAAAAGAACCCAATGTGTGATGGTGCATATATATATCATCCATCTACAATCTCCTTATCTTTTTTGTTTTTGTTTTGCAGTACGCTGGCTCGTCGCATGTGTAGTCGTCTAAAGTCCCAGGAGGGAGTTGTTTACCTAAGTACTGCACTGGCCACACTTGACCAAATAAAGCATTGAGCATGGAAATTCTGTCCGACCTAAACCATTCTATGTGCTTTGAAAATTGAAGCTTCAAGGATTAATTCCAACATCCATGTCCTGCTTCGACAAAATTAGACAAGTTTAAATCAGAGAGAAGTCTAACACAGATAAAAGTCTACAAACCATGTTATCCAACCATTGTTGAGGAGTTAGTAGTGTGTAGTACCAAAATTTGAAGAACCAGCCACCGATTTCACCAATTTCTGTGCATAATCAAATTAAACAGTTAAGATGGTTGTAAATATAAACATTATTCATATGAGAATGGATGATTTACAGGCTAACTTTCAGCAAATCAACAAGAACATTGACCTTTTGCTAATCAACTGGAGTACATTGGTCACATCCCTGACCTCGTTTAGGCTGGTTAGGTATGATAACCTTCACCCCGCTGTTTCCTTGAAAAGGAAGAAGCTGTGTAGCAGTAAGCCTATGTAGCCGGTCATCCTTCGCCTGTGCCACAATGCGGACAAATTTCAACTTTCCAACTTGTTCTTCGTCTACTATAATAACACTTGATTCTTTTTCTCCATTCACACTTTCACTCTACATTATTTTGATACAATAAAGTAAAATATACACAACTTATTATCTATCTACTTAAATAATTATTGTGTCAAATATGAAATTTTGTAAAATTTACACAACTTAACATTTATATTTAAATTTAAGTCAATAGAATAAAATCTAAATCTAAAATACAAACATAAAAATACATACATCTTTGAAACCTATTATTACCAAACCATAAGCATTGTACAAACATGGTTCGTAAACTAATCTATATTTTTTTCAAATTGTTTAATTGTATTAAATTTTAATTTATTCATATTGATTCATATATTGATGATTTATAATTAATTTTAAAAAATTAATTTTTATATCTTATTATTATATAAAATTACGAAGTACTAATAAACTTTTAGAATATACCTATGTTGAAAATATATTTTGGAATGATATAAGAGAAATGGCCATAGCCTTCTTCCAACTTTTTTTTTTTTCCAATTCTAGACCTCAAGACCAAAAATCCTGAAACTAGGTTTCATTATGACCATTTGCCATAGTACCCGTCTCTTTATCTAATTATTATTCTTTAAAAAAATTGAAATCACGAAGTCCACGGCTTTTCACATCTCCAATGTCGACGACTTCTCACATCTCCGACGTCGACCATCTCTCGTCATCATCTCCGGCATCGCTCATTTCTCGCCGTCATCATCTCACCGTCACTCATCACGCCTGTCTCCCTCAGCTCTTCTGCTGCGCCGTCGTCTCTGTTTCGAAAAGGTATCTTCGATCCATGGATTTTTGATTTTGATTGACATTTATCTTATACAGATTTTGAATTTCGTCGAATCAGAGGTATATGGTATCGATTTACTTTTCAATTTTCAATTTGATGAAACATTTATGCTATAATCCATTTTGATGGATTTTTGTGATTTTGGTTTAAAGGTATTTGGTAACGACAATGAGGAAGACGGAAAAAGATTTTTCCGATCCGGATACGGATCCGTGGTGTGGTCATTGCAAGTCTCTTGCTCCCGAGTACGCTGCAGTCGTAACGGTGTCGTTTTGGCTAAAGCCGATGCGACGGAGGAGAATGAGATTAAGCCTTACACTGGACTGGAGGACCAAGTAAGTGGAACCTCGATTCTAAATCAATTTTGGTACTAAAAGTTCAAATAATTTTGTGTGATTTGTATTGCAAGTTCAAATCTTTATTGTGGAACTGTGGATTGTATGGCTGTTCCATTTGTTGGACTTATGAAAGCCAGGGTTTCTGATAAAGCTAACTGATTTGTGATTTAGAGAAACAATAGTGACGTGGGTGAAGAAAAAGAAAAGTCCTAGTAGTGTATATAACATCACCACTTTATAGATGATGCGGAGAAAGTGTTGACTTATGGGAACAAAGTCGTCTTGAGTTACTCTTGAACTCTTTGGTGCTATGTATGGTTTCTCTATCCACTTGTTATTCTTGTTTCTTCTTCTCAAATTTGTTACAGTTGGGAAAATAACCAAAAAAAAATGTGGACTTTTCAGGGTGTTTAGCATGATCAACTTGCTGCTGCTTCTAAAATTGAAGACGATGTCAACTTCTATCAGACAGTTAATAAAGATATTCCACATCGATACTGAGTCTAAAAGGCCTGCTCTCGTCCTAGTAATTATTAAGCTTTATGTGGTATGTTGTATTTGGATTTTTTTTCTTTGCCGGTTCTGGAAGACTTTGTTCAAATTTAGGATAGTCATCCCGAAAAAGGATTGCCTTAATCTTGCTTTGTACGTTTTTTGAATTTTATTGGAAAACTTTGTTCAAATTTAGGATAGTCATCCCGAAAAAGGATTGCCTTAAGATTGCCTTGTACGCTTTTTGAATTGTTTTGGAAGATTTTGTTCAAATTTAGGATAGCCATCCTGAACAAAGATTTTCTTAAGATTTCCATGTATGCTTTTTGGATTGTTTTGGAAGACTTAATTAAAATGCCTTTAATTCATACTTAATTGATCTTTTTGAGATTTTGTTTTGAAATATGGTTGATATATATTTTTATGAAGATTGGACCTCAAAGAAAACAAGCATATAGAGTAAAAGAGAAATCTCAGAATTTGAGAGAGGAAAACAAAATAGGGAATTTTTTTCTATATTTTAGTTGTCTTATAAAGCGTTGTTCTCACGTATCATTTAAATACTACAAACATATGTTTTTATTCTCGGATTTTAATGGTTTATTGATGAGTACGTTTTTATATAAACAGTATCTTGGTGTGGACATTGTAGCACAAATCTTATATGTAATTCAGACTCGTCCAATATTTGTGAAAATATTCTGGAAAACCTTCCAAACTGTGTTAGAAGCTATCCTGAATACATGATATGCTTGAATACACTCATACTTTATTTGGAAACTCATCATAAACATGTCAAATGCTATCCAAAGTAATGTATATTTATTTTTTAGTAACATGAAAGGTTTGAACACACTCAAATTGGATTTTAGGAAACTCATCCATAATGCAAGAAAACACACTCATTTTTGTTTTTTTTTTGGAAACCCATCCTGAAAGTGGTACAAGCTTTCCTAGATAACATATGTGTTTTAAAATATACCACATTTAACACTTTCTTGATAGAATTACTGAAATGTTTCAAAATATCCTGAAACTTCTTCAATAACAACCTAAATGAAACAAAAGTGTCCAGAATTCATTACAAACTTCGTAGGAACATTCCATACTTGCCCAATTTAACATTAATAGCAAACAAAGTTGAGAAACATAGTCTAATCTAAACAGAAAATGAGTGTGACATGTTATTTTCTCTAGCCTTCCTTGAAACCTTTTCTTCGGCTTGATTCGGCTTTGATGACGTCTCATACATGGCTTTGTGTCAGTCTGCAAAAATCAGGAAGGCTATCATGATAATGTACAAAAGCTTCCAAAACTACTTTAAAACTCGTTATATCATGATTGTACATCATAATTTGAAACTTTAAAATCTTGATATCAAATCCTTAATCTCAATTCATATTGGGTTAGTCAAAACTTTTGCTAGAAAATACTCATATACTGTTCTGGAAAGCCATCCTGAACATATCACATGCTATCCAACATCGACTATGTTTTTCCTATTTTTTCGTTTTGTAAAGTCATCTTGAATACATAACATGTTTTCCTAATACAATCTTAAATCTAAAAACGTTCAATAACCAATATAGCCAAGTAAACAAAAGTCTTCATCATTCCTTACAATCTTCATCATTCATCATTCAAGTCAACATTCATAGAAAATTTCATAGCCATACCCCACCATTTCGAAGAACTTGACTGGTAGAAAGCAAGTTGTTTGAAGCCTTTTGTTATGGAACCAAGTAGCTTGCTGAATTCTCCTACAGTTTAGCATTTCAAATGCTACATCTCTGGTTCTATGGATACTTGCAGATAACCACTCCCTTTCCATTTATTGGAGTCCCAGATGCAGGCTACAACAAAAAAGAAACCCAAAGAACATAATCAAATCTTACAATAGCATATGGAGACCAATGACAGGTCAAATAATTTTTGTACACACAGATATCTAGACCATTAAAACTACGATGAAAAAACTGGCTTCTCTATCACTACATACATAAAGTTATGGAGTATTGCTGTATAATGCTACTCCAGCAATTCCAGAGTGATTGTCATGTTAGTTAAACAAGTCAAACAAAATAAGTACAACCAACAAGCAAAACATCATAATATTAACAACAATTAAAAAAGAGAAAGCCTATGAAGATCAGTGACAGGTCAAATAACTGTGTAGTGTGTTCACAGGTTCAGATTTCATTTCACTATGGTCTCAGCAGACCATCAAAACAGAGATCAAACAACAGGCTTCTTCTGTGTCACTAGATATAGTTATGGAGCTGTGACAAAGATCAATTTTTAATGTTACGCCAAGCATAAGGGAGTGATTTAACATGAACATAAGATATCACAAACAAACAACAAGCAAAAAGTATTATCTAATCAAACAGATCATCATATGGTTAGATAATATCCGAATAAATTAGCAACAAAAAGAACTCGAAACATCAAAGATTTAAAATGCTTACCAAAAAGAAAGGTCACAAACTCTTTGTAAATGTTGCTCTTTGAACTAAGAACAACAAAACAAACTAAAATCTATTATATGAAGAACAACAAATCTAAATCCCCAAATTTCAGTTAGAAAATTCTAAGAAGAGGAATCGTACCGAAATGGATCGTTGGAGAGTCGATTATTCATGTGCTTTGTCGGAGATGATCGCTGGAGATGATGGAACGAAATCGAAGCTGATGGAGGAGATTCGCCGCCATGAGAGATGAAGATCGAAGAATCGCCGTCGTGAGAAGAGGTGATTGTGATTTTTTTCTGTCTGTTTTATTAATTAAAAACAAGGGTATTAAAGATATTTGATCAATTAATGAATGTCATTTGTGTGACTTTCTCTTTCTAATACTATTTTGGAGATAAAAACTTCAAAAAGGCTATTATGGAGAATTGCCCTTATATATGAATCTCTCAAAAGAGTTTCATGATACCAATAGATGACAAAAACAAAATAGAGCTTCTTTCAAAGAACAAACAGGTTGTTCAAAGCAAAAGAAACAATTAATGTGATTCTACCAAGATATCATAATATCGTTCAATTGGTATTCCATCTTTTAAGAATCCTCATATCGTAATGACTACACAACTCAAGATGTTATACGACTTGGTGACCGTGAGCACTTCATTAACCCACTCCATCTTACCCCAAATCTCACCTTCATGGCGCTTCTCAAATGCGATTTTCGCACACCAAATTCTCCTTTTCTGCTTTGCCTTGTATTCCTCAGACCTGGGGACCCAAATAACTAATAGTTTTCCCACCATGGTTAACCATTTCAAAAACACACCCCCCTGCTAAGCTATACTCATAATTTTTACCACGCAATACTTCCATATCCGGACCCTTGACCTCTCTCCACTCTCTACTCTCAGTGTCATACCACACGCAATAACCAGAGTTTGTAAAACAAAACATTACATCCTCTATCGCACACCAAACATCTAAATGTATATAAGTCTTGTGCGTTCCCACAACTTCCCATTTCCCTTCTTTTGGGTCATAAGCAAAGTTCTCTTTATCAGCAATTACGTAAATCTTTCCTCTAAACACATTGGTTTAAAACCAATTGCCACGAAACTCTGTGGCTCCATGGCTCAGCAAGGGACTCCATCCAGCTATCGTTTTTGAACCTATTATACCAAACCATATAAGTAGCCCTGGGCAAAAAAAACCGGATCCGAAAAACCGAACCGGAACCGAAGCAAAATATCCGAAACCGGAACCGGACCGAAATCCTCAAATACCCGAATGGTTCCTATATTTCTATATCCGAAAAACCGGAACCGAAACGGAACCGAACCGAAAACCGAATGGGTATCCGAATATCCGAAAAATAAAGTTTCAACTTTCTAATATAAGGTAAAATGTTATCAAGCATATTCGAATCCGAATTGGATATGATCAGTAAGAACATTGTTACCACCATACCACATTATCTTTTATCTACTCTCTTATATTATACATATATATAGTAATTCTGTATTAAAATACAATAAAAACTTATAAAATTAACATCTTAGTGACTCGAATTCTTGTTTAATTGACGAATATGTAAGTGTGTAACCGCTAGGCCACTTGAATTAACATGTTAACTAAAATATTTTGTATATATATATTTTATTCACATATTAAATGGGTATCCATAACCAAACCGAAATCAAACCGAAACCGAACCGAAACCGAACCGAAATCTCATAAGTACCTATTGGGTATAAGAATGATTTAACCGATATATCCGGAACCGAATGGTTCTTACCCGGAACCGAACCGAATACCCGAATGCCCAGGGCTACATATAAGCATGGTTCCTAAACCAATCTATATTCTTTCAAATTTTTTAACTGTATCAAATTTTATTTATATATTTCATATTGATGATTTATAATTCATTTTTAATAATTTTATTATTATACAAGATTATGAAGTACTAATAGACTTTTTAGAAATCCAACTATGTTGAAAATAGATTTTGGAATGATTTAATTGTAAAATAACTTTCTGTTTCTTTTTTCATAAAAGATAAATGAAAGTTATACTAACCATTTATGTTACCTTTTCATTTGACTGAATATATGGTCTATTTTTGAATTTTAAATCAAATTTGAGGCATTTTGGCAAATCCTCCATATTACAATGGGTACAAAATAACATTATATATGGATCTCTCAAAAGAGTTTCATGATAATAATAGATGACAAATACAAAATAGAGCTTCTTTCAAAGAACAAACAGGCTGTTCAAAGCAAAAGAAACAATTAATGTGATTCTTCCAAGATATCACCATATCGTTCAATAAGTATTCCATCTTTTTAGTAAGCCTCAAATCGTAATGACTAAACAACTCAAGAACTTATAAGGCTTGGTGAACGTAAGCACTTCATTAACCCACTCCATCTTACCCCAAATCTCACCTTCAAGGCGCTTCTCAAATGCGATTTTCCCACACCAAATTCTCCTTATCCCCTTTGTCTTGTATTCCTCGGACCTGGGGACCCAAATAACTAATAGTTTCCCACCATGGTTAACAATTTCAACAACACACCCCCATGCTAAGCTATACTCTCTTTTATCACGCAATACTTCCATATCCGAACCCTTGACCTCTCTCCACTCTCTACTCTTAGTGTCATACCACATGCAATAACCAGAGTTCGTAAAACAAAACATCACATCCTCTATCGCACACCAAGCATCTATATGTCCATAACACTCGTGCGTTTCCACAATTTCCCATGTCCCTTCACCCTTCTTTTGGGTCATAAGCAAAATTCTCCTTCTCAGCAATTACGTATATCTTTCCTCTATACACATTCATTAGAAACCAATCGTCACGAAACTCAGTAGCTCCATGGCTCAGCAAGGGACTCCATGTTTGAGTCTTTATGTCTAATACTTCCATCCAATTATTGTCTTTCCGGTCATCTTCCATTACATATATTTTCCCATCGATATAACACGCATAAGCCTCCTCGCGGGCCACCAACATGTTTGGACCGTCACGCCACGTGTGACTCCGACAATCAAAGATACGAACACGTGAAGACGGCTTGTAGGCCCCACCGATTAAGTAGATGTCTGAATCAATAGCTACGGTGGAAAAATATGGTACGTGTTGAGGATGGGGAGAAGAAGGTACCGAAACCAACGAGTAGTCTTCAAGAATCTCATCGTCCTCCTCAGCTAGGGTTTCATCGGCAGGTTTCATCCAAAGAGTAAACCATTTGGGATGTGGGGTACTGGTCAAGTCGCCTAAGCAAAAATAGAGGCATGGTTCGGTGGTTCCGATGTGAGAACGCGTAGTGTAGAGTTCGGTAGAAGAGAGGAGAGAGAGGAATCTCTTGGAGACGAGAGAGAGATTAGGGTAATTCCACTTGGAGAGACGGGCAAGAATGTTCTCGAAGATTTCGTCTGGGAGTGATGAAAACGACAGTGGTTGGGGCTTAGTCTTCGTCTCTGTCTGATTTGGTTTAGCTTCTTTGGGGATCATGGTGGGCAGAAGATGGAGTCGACGACTCGACGCTAACGGTGGGAGAGGAATAGTTCTGAATTAGGTTTAGAGTATTATTTATAGCAAATAACACACGTGTTAAGATATAGGAAATCAACGCAGTATTTGAACTAAACATTTTAAAATGACACCATTATTTAACTTTAAAGGGGATAAAAAGAAAAAAAAAACAAAGAAATCATTGTAACACTGCTCAACCAAGTCAGAAATCTATGTGATGTACAGTTATTTGATTTCATATAGAAGAGTTATTTATTTAGTATTTGTTATGTAAATCTATACTAATAAAAGTAGTTTTTTGAGGTTCCATAGAGCGTCTACATCAACGAAATAAACTTTTTCCGGAAATTGCCACGTGGCATTATTAAATAAATAAATAAATATACAATATAAAAAAAATAACAAGTCAATATACAATATATGAAACAGAAATATTATATTAAACATCTAAAAAACAAGAAAAATTAGATTAAGTAAATATATAATATAATAAGAAATAAACAATAAGTAAATATACAATTAAGAAATGAAAAAACTAAATTAAAGTGATATCTGAATATGCATAGTAAAATAAATAATAACTAAATAAACAATAAAAATAGAAATATTATACTAAATATTTAGCGTAATATTATAATAAGTAAATGAACATATAAGAAAAAATAAATAATAAGTAAATATACAATATAAAAATATAAATGTTACATTAGACATCTAATATCATATTATCATATGATATAAAAAAAGAATAAGTAAATATACAATATAAAAAATAAAAAATAAGTAAATACACAATATAAAAATAAAAATCTAAAATAAAATCTATCTGGAAAATGTATAGTCAAATAAATAATAAATAAATATACAATATAAGAAATAAAAATATTACATCAAACATCTATTATAATATTAAAATAAGTAAATATACAATATAAAAATCAGAAAACTGCATTAAAAATCTATATGAAAAATGTATAACAAAATAAATAATAAGTAAATATAAGAAATAGAAATATTACATTAAACATCTATTGTAATAGTACAATTTGATATAAAAGCAAAATAATAAAATGTAAAATAGAAGAAAAATAAATAATAAGTAAATATCATACAATAAATAAAGGGGGAATATGGTGAGTGTTTAGGCTATCCACATCAGCATGGAAAATCAACCAGTCAGAAGACTTCTTTTTACCATGTCATATATGGCTTTGATAGAGTGGGCTTTCGTATGAGTTTTATGAAAATTATCAGTTTGACCCATCCAGCCCTTGTAGATAAACCTGCTTCTTCGTCTAAGCCTGGCGACTCTCCCACTTCATCTTCTCCAATCTCTGTTTTTAGCCCGTTACATTCTCAATCAATGACGATGTTAAAGCAATTCTTAAAAGTTTTGCTCCACCTCTCCTTGATACTCCTCCTATATAAAGCTCTATCTCTTAACCTAAATAAAAAAAAACAACTCTGCAAAAGCTACATCCATGGCTATGAAATCCACCACGAAGTCTCAGCTTACCACCAGAAAATCTCCCGTCACCATGTATTTCATCGACATCTCACCAGGGCGATCTGAGTCACAGATTCGATTCCGGCTAATCTATTTTTGGAAGGCAAAAAACAAAGTGGGGCCTTTCTTGGCTTAGAGCTCCTACTCATGAATAGGTATGAGTTCTAATCCCCATTCATTCCATAATATTATAAATCAACATCCTTAAACATGAATTATTTCAACTCCTGCAGGGGACTCTGATGCAAGGTTTCATATTTCATGCCCACTCACTATATATCTCACAAGGTTTTCTTCCTCGATCGTGTTGAAGAACGTGTTGAAAGTATCATATGCAAAAACACCGGAAAAATCAATCACTTTCGTCAAGGAAAAAAATCACCAAATCCAAGGGTCTCTCATCTGTTCTGCCTGGTAAGATTATCAGTATCATACCCTTCAGATTCTTCGATTTTTTAAGGTTTTGCTTCTGGCGTTTCAGTCACCATTTAGATATACCCAAAACCTAAACCTGAAGCACACGTAAGGGGGAAAACATATCTTTGTTTCTCAATTTCACAAAGCTCGGCTGTTTTATTTTTGGTACAGTTTATAAATCTCCATCAGCCAAAAAGAATTAGGTAACACGATCTATTTTTTCATGTCTCCCAATTTTCAAAAATATATGACGCAAGTGTAAATTTAGATTTCAATTTCTGATTTTGTCGGCGCATCAAAGCAACTGTGTATTGACCTCTTTTACTTGATTTGAAGAACTAAGCAAACCAACATGCTGATTTGTTGTGTCGAGCAGGAACAAGAGATCATCATCATCATAGTCTTACACAAAATAGTATGCAAGTCCTGGATATTAAAGAACACTTCTTTGTAAGTATCGTGAAGAACTCACTAGGTGAAGAAATACGTTCTTTCCAGTGAAGAACTAATATTTGAAGGTTTGTTCATACCCCCTTGTTAAGTACCCCTCAGGTTCACTGTAACTCTATTGGTTGATGTTTTAGCAATCATTTTCAGTTTTCATTTTTCTTTCGTGCTGAAACGTTACAGATAGGCATCATTGAGCGTCAGAAACGTCGGAAATTCAAGTCTTTGAAATACATGGAGAAAAGTATGGAACACAGTGATCCTTTTCATATCTTTAATACAATTTATTCAAATATAATAACATTACATTTCTACTGGTGATTTAGTATTCGCTTGCAGAGTGAAACATTTATTGCATAAGTCGCTGGACTACTCGAGACGTAGTGGAAACTAATTTTAGACTCTGTGGTGTGCTCACTGGTGGTATCAGAGAAACCAATGACGTTGTCGAAAAAAATAGATAAGTTATTATATTTTAATAATTAATTGCCAAAGATCACATCCTGAGAGAGTGTGTGATGAGAACTGCAGGGGTTGAGATGTCAGAAACAGCTGCTAAAGTTTCTAATGTGATAATCATGGCGGTGAATGCTGTCAAAGGCTGGACTGAAGAAGACACTGAGCTTCTAGGTAGTTTTTAATCTTCACTGCTTCTTACCATTGCTCTAATGATTTGATCTTAATTAAATGAAACAGCCTATGATATATTTGTATTCAGTATCTTTCAGGGTCGAAAGATGGTAAATACGGTGAGGAAAACGAACGAAGAGACAAGGATAACGCCATATAAGAATAGGAAGTATTTCTTTATTAACAAAGCTAATGATCTAACAGCCTATGGCATGGACGTGTCTCATTGTGTATTTCCTGAGTTGGCAAGGGGATTAGATGGTCGTGGAGCCAGTAATGGCTGAGAGATGAGAGCAAAAACTGAGATATCATAAGCAAGTTCAGAGAAATCAGCTCCAAAAAAATTACACCATAGAAGAATGCTTCGAGAAAAGTAATAATAAGGTGGAGAAAGTGAAGAACTGTATGTGGGACAAACAACTGGAAAAGTGTTCTTCAAACTTTCATGTCAGGCTGCAAATGGTAATCAGACATCTCCTGAGACTTCTTGGGATACTGACCAACTTGGTTTATTCGGTTACAGTCAGAAATGTATCGAGCAGGATCAGTTGTCTACTATGAAGCACAACTGATACTTTTTCGTCCCTTTTAATAGCCAGATGAAATACTGAAGAAATGTCTTCCATATCGGATGTGACACCCAGAGATTGTTCAAGCCATGTTCCATGAGAGTTGTTCGGATGGTCAGTATGCACCGAGGATACAGAGGAACAATATGTTCGAGAACTTGAAGCAGTGCAAAGTCAATCCCTTAGTTTTCAAATTGTTCAAAAACGAAGCTCAGTGTTCTTTTGTGTATGAATACAAAATGGAGATTGGGTTACAAAGTAAAGGAATTCTAGAAGTCTAACCAATCAAAAGTCCTATGTTACATAGAAATAGAAGCGGATACGTGGAAGCGGAAGCATATGAAAGCGTAGAAGCGAGATTTTAACAAAATTAGGAAGCGGATACGTGTTGGAAGCGTATATATATATATATATATATATATATATATATATATATATATATATATATATATATATATATATATATATATATATATATATATATATAAAAGAAAATTTTATAAAATCTAAAACTAAAGATTATATGATTTAAATTTAAAATGAGTCACTTATTCATTTATAATAATTTTGAAATGATTTCATATTAAAACTGTGAAAATACACATAAAATAAGTTTAAATAAATTATTATATTAATTATTTTTATTACTTCATAAATAATTGACAAAATATATTTGAATATATGTTATATCTTTAATAAAAACATTAATACATAAAGATAATTTATTGTATTATTTTAACTTTTGTGTATTTCTATTCTCTCTATTTTATTACTATTAAATTTTGGATTTTATGTAAATTAAAAACTATGATTTTATATTTTTATCGATTTATACAATTGTGTCTTAAAAATTGGAAGCGTGATTCCAAAACAAAATCGTAAACTTCCAACATGTTTTTAAAGAGAATCTTTTGGAAGCATCTTGGAAGCGAGATTCCGCAAGCTTCCACAAGGTTTCGATTCTGATTCCGATTCTGAAGCGGGAAGCAACGTCTGATGAAGCTTCCATGCAACCTATTCAAAACTATAACCTCGCTAGACAAAATCATTCCAAAAAACAAAGTATAAATAACATCTAAATTTTATTTAATGAATATCATAACTAATCTTACCAACTTCTTAATTTATGGTTGAATTATTTCAAAAGATTCATTTTAACACAAGCTCACATTATTATATTTTGAGTAAATGAATGATTATTAAATATGGTGTAATTTTTATGTTTAACCAAATATAAATGCATCACTTTTTACTCATGTTTATAAATTTATAATTAGGAGTTTTCTTTGGTGATTACAATAACATGACTGAATTGGGATATCCTTTGTCAAAGAACATACGGCTGAACAACTTTTATATTTTTATATCCACTAAAGTTATAAGAATATAATATAGTTTCAGTTCAGTTATTTCAACTATTAAATATTTTAGAGACCAATCTAATGATATTAATAATAATAAAATATATTATAAAAAATGTACATGATATTTAAATGCAAAACTGAAATAAAAAATAATTGTAAAGAAAATTGATAAAGATAAAATTAAAAACAATGTTTATATTTTCTATGTTTCTAGTGGAAACATTGAATGAAAGTTGTTAAATGCTTCAATACTAAAATAAGATCTTATTTCAAAAAAATAATAGGCATTATAACTATCTTTAAAAAAAAGACTCATAGAAAGGCAGTCTTCAACATATAAACTTATGATAAATATTAGTTTATAAAGTTAAGAAATAACAAAGTAATAACCAAGTTATCACCATTTAATGTTTGGTGATAATATATTATATAATTTTGGTTGAATTATGTAAAATATTTAAAATTTTCATAGAATTTTTGAAAATTATAAAATTTATGATAAATAAAAATTTAATATATTTAAAATTATTTTCCGCGCGTAGCGCGGACAACGACTCTAATACATATAAGAATTGGAAAAACTACATTAAACATCTATCTGAATAGTGCATAGTTTTTCATTTTAATTATATACAAATATACTTATAAGTAAATATACATTATAAGAAAAAACATACAATATAAAAATAAAAATATTACATGGAAAATCTTTCATAATATTATCATTTCGTTACAAAAAAAATAGAATAAGTAAATATATATTATAAGAAAAAATAAACAATAAGTAAATATACAATTAAGAAATAAAAAAAACTAAATTAAACATCTCTCTGAAAATGTATAGTAAAATATAAATATACAATATAAGATATATAAATATTATATTAAACTTCTATCGTAATATTAGAATAAGTAAATATATGACCTGATAAAAATAAACAATACGTAAATATATAATATAAGAAACATCTAACGTAATATTATCATTTGATATAAAAGCAAAACAAAATAGAATAAGTAAATATAAAATATAATAAAAATAAATAATAAATAATAAATAAATATACAATATCAGAAATAGAAAAACTAAATTAAACATCTATTCTAAAGTGTATAGTAAATAAATAATAATTAAATATAGAATATATGAAAGAAAAATATTACCTTAAACATCTATCATAATATTAGAAATAAAAATTAATAATAAGTAAATATACAATACAAGAAAATATAAATAATAATTAAATATAAAATATAAGAAATAGAAATATTACATTAAACATCTATCATAATATTATCATTTGATATAAAAGCAAGAAAAATTGAATAAGTAAATCTTTATATATAAAAGAGGGTTTTAATCCCTCCTGGTGATGCCACATAGGATTCCAGCTCAGAAATTCGGGTTTCCTCGCGCTGACACGTATGAAACGCACAGTTTCATTTATTTCGAAATATGATGGGTTGCGTTATGTGTGTGGGCTTCGTGTTTTCTCATGAAACTCAGCCCAATGGGAAGTGACGTAAGCCTCTCCAGCCGCGTTACTTCTGAATTTAGGGTTCATCACGTTTTTTGTTATACGCCGTTCGAAATATTGAGATTCTGTACCCGACGTGAGGAATCTATTCGATGGATTTCGATCGTCGTTTAATCTTTCCGGATTGGTTTGTGAGACGAATCGTCATGAGTCATCCCTGGTCGAGTTTCATTTGAAGTTCTTCTTCTCTGAAACGTTGTGGGATCCATCACGCCTTAAGCTTCTTCCTGGTTCTTAAGATTTCTAGGGACTATCGGCGCATCATAGATCTGCTACTGTCAACCAACAATGTCCATTCCGACGTTTGGATCTCTATTCTTCACCTCTGGATCATTACAAATCGAATTAATAGAACCTCATGAACCGAAATTTAAATCTTCATCCCCACTACACCCACGATCTACCCTTCAATGATTCATATCATTTCATCCAGTCGGTGATTTTCATCAATGAAAGGTAAGGATTTATCCCTTTAGCATCCTCATAGTTCCTAACAATGGTTGCCTCAACTATCTTGCTCTTTGATTTTGAAGGTTCCATGGTGGAGGATAATTTGATTTCTAATTTGTTTGTTGATTTTGTTTCAAATGGTTCATCTACTGATTATCAAAATTATTATTCAAAGCTTTTGTTTGTGGGAGATGATGGTGGGAGACTGGTATTGGAAATTATTATTTTTGTAAGGTTCAGGTAAGGTAAACCTCTATTATAAATTATTTGTCGTTTTTACTTATCTAGAGCACCAAAAGACATTAGAATATCTGTGTTAGGCAAACTCAGAAGAATCTGAGAGCAAAGTATTCACGGTTTGGTGATAACTACCGCTCCGTCGATGAGGTTTGAATAGGAAAACTTCTTTTCTCTTGGTTTGTGTGAGTTTATGGCTATTGGTGTTTTGTTTGATTTTCTTCCTCTGGACAGGTTGCTTCTGCTCTTTCACATGCTGGTTTGGAGGTGGTATTGATGTCACCAAGAGCAACGAGTGGACAGGTTAGACAAGTTATGATCTTTATGTATAGCCAATGTTGTGGTTTCTTTGGTTTTGAATTTTCAGCTACAACATCATCAGGATGAACGGGTTTGAAGAACTTATCATGTGTTAACAAGAATATTGTTCCCCAGCTACGCATTGTATGTATTGTTGACTGAGAATAAGATACTGTTTTTACTGTATGTGTTCTTTCACTTTCTCTACTTTTCATGATTTTTGTCTGGTTTTGTAACAGTTCCGACATCTTTCCTCCCATCAATGAAAAGGCCATGACGATTGTGGAAGAAAGTTGCAGTACCATGTTCTTCTCAGTTCTCATTGAGCTTTCATCTCTTTTTATTTAGTGTTAGTTGGATTGCTAAAGGGTCAGTAGTGGGTGCCTTATTAGAATCTAAATTTCATGTTTTGTGTCAAGTCTTCTCGAGTGTTAGAAGCTAGATTTGATGTGTAGCCTTCTCCCAAACTGGAACCATCAACAAACTAACTTTGTCTAAATATAAAAAGAGTCTTAACAGCAAGTAGGATGTAATCGTATTTACTAATATATAAGTCCATATGTAGAAAAAGTATACGAGTGTACACAAGGATTTGGTCTCTGCGTTTTTGTATATAGTATTCTTTCTATACTATGAATATTCTTCTATTCTAAGTCATTTCCAAATTATCAGTACATGTTTCAGTCAATAACAATTGGTACATCAATTGATATGTTAGCTGCACCGAGTAAGTTTACAGAAACTTACGAACCACCGAATTGGTATATTGAATCAAAGTGTACCCACTACAACTTAAAAAAAGAATTTTTCGACACTACTTCCAATAGGTGTGGACACAACAATACAATGATTTGTATCCTAAAGGCTTCTCCATATCCAGCTACTGTTGGTCGACGATTTATATACTTATCAAATTTCTTTATGGAATTAACTAAAAAATATATTGGTTTTAATTCCATTAACGTAAGATACATTATCTTCAGTAGCATCAAAATCTGCATATAATAAAAGGAAATATTTGAGGCTTATGAAGTGTCCACATCAGCGAAAAACATTCTCCCGAAAAATGTCATGTGCCATTATATATTTTTAAATTAATATATATATAAAAAATTAATAAAAATAAATATTACGTTAAATATTTATATAAAAGTGTATAGTTTTACATTTTTTAAAATAGAAAGATGTTATATGGCATTATTACTAAAAATAGAGAGTAAATAATAAGTAAATATATAATATAAAGAAAAATAGAAAATAAGTAAATATACAGTATAAGAAACACAAATATTACATTAAACATCTATCTAAATATTATCATTAGATATAAAAGCAATAAATTTAGAATAATATATACAATATAATAAAAAACTAAAACAAAAATTAAATATTCAATTAAGAAATGAAAAAACTAAATTAAACATCTAAAATAATAACTAATTATATAATATAGGTAATATGAATAACATATTAAACATTTATCATAATATTTAGTTATTATAATATCTAAAATAATAACTAAATATATAATAAAAAAATATTTAAGGTTCCATGGAATGTCCACATCAGCATAAATTCATTATCCCGAAAGAAATCACGTGATATTATTAATAAAAATATAAAAATAAATAAATAAGTAAATATACAATAGAATGAAAATTAGATAATAAGTAAATATACCATATACGAAACAGAAATATTACATTAAAAATCAATCTGAAAATGTATTATAAAATAAATAATAATAAATATACAATATAACTAAAAATAGATAATAAGTAAATATAAAAATATTACATTAAACATCTATCTGAAAATATATAATAAAATAAATAATAATTAAATATACAATAGAAAAACTGTATATTTTTAAATCTAACTAATATATATATATATATATATATTTATTTATTTATATAATACAAATATATATATAATAACTGTTTCAGTTATATTTTTCAGAAAGAAAAACTGTTTCAATTATTATTAAATTTATATTCCGCCCGTAGGGCGGACCAATCCTAGGATTCCACGTCATAAAGTCGGAGGCTGTCGTCTCGACACGTATTCAGGCCAATGAAACTCTGAGTTTCATTTAATTTGCAGCATGATGAGCTTTGGTTGAGTATTTACGTGTTTGGGGCTGTAAATCAGATTTTCCTCTCTCTTGAGCATTATACGTCATCAAAGCCCACAACAAACTTTGGCACTGTTACAAAGGTTGACGACACTCAAAGATCGTCATTAAAGCTTTAATGAACGCATCTCTCCACTCCGCACGCAATCTCTCACACAGTACCCCTCTTTTCTTCCATGAGTGAATCTAAAGCTATAAATATGTTAGTTTCTCTGCGTAAAATTCATTCGTTATCATTCTACCTTTAAAGATTCATCAATCATAATTGTCATCATGTACAAAGATCCATGTCTCTTTGCAATATTAACCTCCGTTTATAGAGGTTTTCTCTTGGAAAATACTTTAATCTCTCTGCCGCCGACTCGAATTAGAAGTCAAAGTGTTTGTGCTCTCCGTGATTCACCTTGGATCATTCTGCTGCGGTTTCCATCGCCGATTAGAAAAGGAGAGTGTCAGAATCCTAGCTTCGTCAAACAAGTGTGGTAACACGAGGAAGAGTATTTCGGGGTTAATTCTATGAAAATTGGTTTTGGTGAATTCGCTATAACGATTTAAGTTACTTGACGAAAAGTATGGTTAATTTAAAACGTCGTCTTTCCATATATGTGCTATCATGAGTTCCGGCCACAACCTAGCCGCTTCTGCGTAATGCATAATCAAGGTTTGAATAAATAGGAATCTAGGTTTCTCGAAATTGGCTTTTTCCGTTTCTTGCGTTTAGGAATTATGTTTTTGTTATGTGTATGTACATCAGCAGGACCTGTATTCTCAGTTTGTTTTCTTAATATTCCATTGTATATAAACTTTATAAGAAACTGTTGGCCTTTTAAATGTTCTCAACTATATATTTTTCACTTTTGGTATGTCTGACTGAAACTTTCCATTCGATGCTTATACAATGAGAGATACTTAGATAAACTAAGTACATGTGTCATTAATGGTTTCTTTCTAATATTGATGATGATGCAACGCCCCTTTTACATAGAAAAATGAAAAAAAAAAGATACTGAGAATTACAGATTGTGTTCTTTTTTTTCTTGGAATCGTTAGCTTTGTTGAAATTTGAGATCAATATAGTAGCAACTAGCAACTATAGAGAATCTTTTATTTTCGTACAATATATATTATAATATATGAATGTGGGTAAACCCTCTCTACTCATGTGAACCTCATCAAAATAAGTTGTCTAAAAATTTGACACTAATTATTTTAAAATGCATTAAACACTTTATATTCCTTATCATTGTATTCTATTAACTAAAATTATTAATAAAATGTTTAATAACCCAAAAATTCTTTTTAATCAATAGTTTAATTACAATCTAACAAAAAAATCCACCAATGTAAAATTATTTTAGCACACAATATATAATATCATCTAAATACATACACTTCAGAAAAAGAATAAAAACAATTTTTTTACTGATATTGTGTCTACACGTTTTATCAAATGCAAATAAAAAACGTAAAGCTTATGAAATGTTTCCACCATTTTATCACGAACCTCAAGATTAGAAAATAAAAAAATAAAGCAAAATATAACCAAATAGTAATACATAATAGATTAAAAAAGTTTCTATGAAAATAAGACCACAATAAAAATTAATAGATAATAAAAAATCAAAAATAATTGTTAGGAAAAATTGAATAAAATACATAATAAAATAAATAAATTTAAAAAATGAATAATTTTATATAAAAGAGATATTTTAAGTTATTCTAACTAAATAAATGTAGAATGTATTTTAAATATTTATGTCAAGAATTATAAAAAAAAACCTATAAACATAGATCCACAACTGTGTAAAATAAAATATATTGTTATATAGTCGAATAAGAGACACACGATATAAAATAATATAAGAGGATGAATAAAAATAGATAACTTCAAATTAAACAAATAAACCAACAATTCTACACTATTAAAATAAAAAAAGAATAAAACTTCAAATAAACAATCTTATTAATCGGTTGTCAAAAAAACAATCTTATTAATCGTAAGGAAAAATTTAGTTAATTGTAATGAGAATGAAACTGAATAAAGAATAACAATCAATAAATAATGATTCATAATAATATAGAACAAAATATTTTAAAATAAAAACAAATATTAAACAAAAATAAACTATATTTTTTTTCAAATTATCATCCCGCTCGTAGGGCGGGCCGGTCCTAGTATACAGTAAAAGAAAGAAACAATAGGTAAATATACAATTAAGAACTGAAAACTAAATTAAACACCTATCTAAGAAATGTATAGTAAAATAAATAATAAATCTTTAAGGACCGATGAAGTTAAGATCCAACCTGAATAAAAACATTGAATATATTGGCAAACATTATTTAGAATGAGCTTTCCATTTAGCGAGCTCTAATAATCAGTAGTCAAACTTGAATAATTCATCGTTCCATCGGATCTTATATGTGAACATAATTGCAATAACATTTGCATTATCTTGAAGATTCTATTGCAATTTCGAGTATGGCCTTATTTTGAGTATGATCTAATGTACATTTAAACTGATAAAAGAACTAGATTGTTACACCTACTTCTCCATCTTCAGTTTGATGATTCCGCTCAGCTATCCCATATAAGAAGAAGAAACAAAAATGTAGAAGATAATATGTTTTTAAAAAATTGAAATTTTAAATGCTTTTTTTTTCTGTTGTCTTCTCTAGATTGAAACATACAGAGTAGAAAGGATCCGCGGAATTAATGCAGGAGATGACGAGTCTGCATCCAATGGAGCTGTAGACGTTATAGAAAGCAACAAAACTGAATCAATACCAAATTTCAGGGTGAGTCTAATGAAAGTTGTTGTATAGGTGGAGAAGTGGTGGTAGGGTCATGTTGAGCTATGGCAGTGACGGCATAGTTAAGTAGCAAGGGGGTGGTGTGGTCACGGCTTGGCTGTGATGGTTGTATGACTTAAAGAAAAAACAGACCAGAGCAGTGGAGAAAAGGAAACAGAGTAAATAAGAGAAGGAAGAAGATAGTTTCGAGATGGGTTTTGCATGCACAGTTTTGGTATTTGCCAAGCCACAGAGAGTAGATCGAAGGGAGGACATGTAAAAAAAGCAGAATAACTGTCTTATGTATTATTAGAGGTAAGACGAAGCCATAATCGTCATTTCTTCTTAGACCTGCTAACATGAAAACAAAAATGTGTGTGACGGTAAATTTGGAAGAGTATGTGAAATCGGCTTATGATAAGAGTACAATGGATAGAATCTACATCAGTTGACATTTTATAGTTCCAATGTAAAATTTCAAGGTAACTTTAAAACCATTGGTCAATATTAAAATTTTAATCGGTTTTGGTTCGGTTGGCAAGCAAGGACCAAGTGGTTAGAACATATCAACCAACTAAACTGAATACACCAAAATAAACTAAAATAAACTATATAAACTAAATTATACACACCTGATTTTTTTCTGGATAAACATATATATAGACCAATTTCAGCTTAAATATATATTTTTCAAAGGAATAAAAAAATAAAATTATATATAAAATTAATGTTATATTTAGTTAAGAATAAACTTAATATCTAAAATATTTTTTTCTATTTATTTGCATACCCCTCCCGTAGGACGGGTTTATCACTAGTATACTTTAAATAATTAATTTTAGAAGAATATAAGGTATCTATACTATTATTTATGAAGTGATTTTGCTTACTTGTCACATTCTCATAGTTTTAGTTTTTTTTTACTTATCTGTCATTGATTATTGATTTTTGTCATATTTTCCAAAAATTTTAGTTAATTTTGTTATTTGTTATGTTTTTAATAATTTTATTTTTGACTATTTACCATCTTCTCCATAATTTAGGTTAATTTATTTTATTTATCATGCTTTTAATAATTTTAATTGGTAATTTGTATATTTAATATATTTTTACATAATTTAGGTGGTAATTTTAAGTTTATTCATAATTTATAATCAATTATTAATCTTAATAAGTAATTTTAGTGATTTAGCTGATGATTTATTATTATCTTGATAATAATTAAAAAAAAATCTAATTATAATATAATAGTTAAATTTATATTATATTTACTATAGTAATGTTAAAATATTATATATATATATGTTTATATTATATTTGGTTTAGTAATATTAAACTAATTCTATTTTAATATATATATCACATAATATAATTATCCATAAAATTTTTTTAAAAAAATTCATTAATTTTGTAATCATCATTATCTAAAAAGGTTCTATATTATGTTATCCAAAAATATTTTACAAGATAATATTTTAAAAAATAAATATAAACCCATGTATATAGTTTTATGTATATATGAATGTTTTCAAGTTTATTTTACCTAATAAAAGATATTTTATTAAAATAAAAAGTTATTGTATATAATTTTTTTAATATTTAGTTAATTATTAAATTTCAGTCTTTGTATAATTTTAGATTTAGTCACAATTTATGATAAAATATATTTTATTAAAACAAAAAGAAATTATTGTATATAAAAATTAATATTTGATTAATTATTAAATATTTTAAAAACATGAAAATAATTTATTTTAATGATTTTTGAATTGATAATATATCTATTTATAAAATTTTGTAAGATTATCAAACTCACAACTACGGACAAAACACCTAGTAAACAATGAAAATCAGTGTACACATCTAAACAAAGTATGTCTTAGGAAAAAAATATAAACAAAGTACGAAATTTGTATAGACTTTTTTCTATAGCAGAGTTGTTTATTTAATGAATAATTTACAATAAAAATATTGTAAAATTAGTTTAATTTGGAAAAGGGAGGGGGGGGGGGGGGGGGGGGGGGGGGGGGTGGTAATAAGGAAAAACAAAGAAAATAAATGTAACTAACACGCCTAAACTCAGTATAAACATTAACTAGATTTATGGGAATGGTTTGTGGCTCCCTCCCTATCTGTTATCTTGGTGTTCCTCTTACCTCTAGGAAGCTAACCCTCGCATGTTGTGAACACCTAATGCATCGAAACTCTAGCTTTTTCTGGGACACTCTTACTTAAAAAACAGTCATTGGGGGGGTATTACTACCTTTTGGTGTTATGCATTCATTCTACCAAAGTCAAAATTAAACCTCTCTATAGTGTTTTCCTCTGGAAGGTAACATTTATAATCAGCACGAGGGGTCTTTACACGACTTGAGTTCAAACACCTTGATCTTGGGATTAAAGTATAGAGCTTTGTGCTCAGTGACTTACAGTATAGGCTTCAAGGGAATGGTCAACTACCAGGTTTCGACTACTTCTTAAGCGGGTAACTCTACAGCTGATGCTAGAGACAGGATGAGAGGGATTTCTGAACATGAGAGTACGTACTTCTGGGTTCATGGCAAGGTAGCTAATTGATATGGAAGTCAAACCTGCTTTTAATGTTGAAATTTTTAGTTGTTTGAACAGAGAAGCATATCCATTTATAAGCAATTTGTACTATCTGTGACATTTATAATTTTTGAAAGTCAATATCGAAAATAAAAAGGTACCTTTCATCTTATGGATGGGTAGAGCCCATGAGACCTCAAAAGGACCAATTTTTCATTTACCGAATATGTCCAAATTTGACATAACAACCAAAAGTATAAAGAAAAGACAATGATGCGTAGTGTGTAATGTTTATTACAGTGGGTCATGAGTCATGACAGTGATTGATTCCATTGAGAGACCAACTTGCTTGGTGAGAGATTGTCGATTATATCTCTTTTCTTTCTCAGTCTAATTTTGTTGTGTGGTTGAAAATTGAGCCATGTGGAAAAGCTTGTGTACTTTGCAAGTTACCAATAAGAAGTTTAAAACAAAAACAAAAACAAAAATCAAAAATAAAATATAAAATATAAAATTTGCCCTAATTAGCAGATTAGCTTTTGACCAAGCGTTCCTCCATGATGGGATATCTACACTGGTTTCCATTAATATAGCAATTAGCTTTGGCTTTAAGTAACCTACAAAATGCTAATTTCTTCGTTTTATTCAAGTGGATCCAGATATTTCTGCCTAAAATGAGTAAACCTGTATCTAATTAATGATTATATTTCTCTGACCTTTATTATGACTCCAAACATATTTAAATAGTAGTGACATAGTGTTGATGTAAGATGTCCGTCATGTAGTAGTCGCTGACGTAGTTGTTGTAGCAGACGTCGTGCTAAGTGGTGAAGACCATGTGGAGTCGAGATGCTGAGCTGGAGTCGTGTAGACTTGGAGAGCAAGCGTGTATCTTAGAGATATGGAAAGAGGAAGCAAGTTTATGACTTAAAGAAAGAGGAATAAGTGCATTCCAAGAAAAGGAAAGTTGCACTTATTGATATGGAAGATGTTCATATTGTGGGTTCCTTGGAGACTAGGGTTTCAGGAACGTGGAGATTAATATAAGATAGCTATGGAGTCGTCTGTAGAGAGGCAGAGACACGGAGGCTGATCTTATAGACAGTGCCGGCTTAAACTTTTTGGAGGCCCTGGGGCAAATCTTTTAAGTAAACCCCTTAAACCGTGATATTTTTTTTATTCCAATGAAAAAATGGTTCAGTTTATTAAAATAAACAAAAAGCAAATGCCTAACATATTTTCGTCCTCACTCAAATAAATAATGTAACAAACTAAAACCAACAAAAAAAACTAATGTTATCGACAGAAAAAGTTATTTGTGATATCAAACTTTAATTTCTCTTTGACAGTAAAGCATGTCACAAATTTATTTAAAGCATTCTTCTATGACTGAATAAACAAGTCAGGTAAAAGAAAAATTAATACATAAATTTAGGAATATGAATTAAATGGTCATAAAATATGCAAACCATAAAGAATAGTAAATAAAAATTGGATTGTGTTATAATCGCCAAAAGTTATATACCACGAACTTTGTTTTTTATGTGGTTTTCGTTACGGCTTATACGGCTTACCACTGTTTGAGGTTTAATGTTTGTTTTTCATGTTGTCAATTTAAGCAAAATAAAATCGACAAAACCTTAATTTTTACAAACAAAATTTTTAGTGGGCCCTTCTTGTTTACGGGCCCTTGGGCGACCGCCCCTTTGCCCCGGTACTTAAGCCGCCCCTGCTTATAGAGAGAGAGAAGTTCTTGGAGGTGTTCTTGGATCGTGCTGAAGCAGTGGCTGAAGTACTTGACGGAGGAGAGACATAAGCGAGTAGCTTAGGAATCTTTCAGTAGCGTGTGTTAGGGTGTTAACACTAGACGTGTAAAAGCTGAATAAGCAAGTCTTGTAAAGATTGTTTAAAGGAGATTCGAATAAAAGCTTGGTGTTTGCTTGTGTAATTTGTCTCTCGGTTTACCTTTTGTATTACTTACTGTGGTGTCATCTTTACACTAACACATAGTTAATGATAATAGTATATTTTTTTCAACAATAAGAATCATAAAGTTAATCGAAGTTGGTGAACCAAATTAGTGGTGCAAAATCTATCGAAAAAACATTAAAACTACATTAGAGTACTTATGGAAACAACATTATAATATTATCTATATTTCCAAACAATACAATAATTAATTTTTTGTACAAACAATATAAACATTAAATTTTATCTTTTAAATAATTTTCTTTTAATTTTGAATAATTATTTGATAAATCATATAGTTAACTAAAATACACAAATAATTTATGAAAGATGAAAATTAAATATAACTATTTTCAGGTTTAGATACTACAATATAATTTCATTTAATATGAAATAAATTAGAATAATAGATTATTTTATTTATATTTCATAAATACAAAATTACATTCATTTACATGTAAATAAGCTTTTCTCTTAAATTAAATATTGTCTATAGATAAATGTTATAATTAATAAATTTCAGCAAGTAATCATTATAACTAAAAATTAATAAAAAGTATCACACAATTAATCAAATTACATAGATTTTCCTAAAAAATTATAACTAAAAGACTGAAATAATTGAAAAATAAAATAAAGCAGTATCTTATATAAATTTTATACTAATAGAAATAAATAGTATAATTATATATTTTTCAAATATACTAAAATATAAATGTTAACACATTTTGATTTGAAAGCACATATCAGAATCTAATAACAGTTAAAACTTAAAACCAAATACTACGTACTATTTTGCTCTCTTTGAATTGTTTGTACAAAATATCTACGTTAAGTTTTTTTTTGAAAAAGAATATATGCGTTAAGTTAAAAGATTTAAAAAATATCTTACATCTTTGATTTTTTTTTTTTTGAATGAGCACATCTATGAAGTTCTTTCAAATTGAATTGTGAATATAGACTATTCTAGTGATAATAGTAAGAAAAATCACCTTTTTATCAATGTTTAGCTTACCAAATTGGTATATGGGTGGTAATATTAGCAACAACATTAATATATACAACTGGACTAGTAAATATGAGAATTACTGTATGACGTTTGTACATATTAATAGTTACGACCACCTACAATGAAGGTGTTAAAACAAAAATCAACTGTTTAATTGGTGCAATAAGATTATTGAATAGAGTGTTGAAGTTAAAGTGGATTGATCTGTGTTGAATTTACGTGTTTGAATCACCTAGAGAGGAGAGAGACAAAGGCATTTGGTGCTATGTTAATATGTTATTGGCTATTTCTATTTTTGTATTTATGTTTTCACCCTAATAAATTTAATTTTTATTTTATTTTATTTTATATCACAACTTTTAATTTTTTATACTCTTTAATTTGGAAACAAAACAAAATAATAATTTTAATATAATTTGTTAGTGTTTCTTAATAAATTTAGTTAAAATTTTTACAATACTTTTTAATAAATTATTATTTATATTTTTAAAAGTTTTAAGAAAAATAAATATTAATAATAGTTTTGACATTTAAAATTCATTAATTAATTCAATAAATAAATAATTATATAGGGTGTTGAATTTTATTAAACAAATCTATTGTAATATATGAAAGTAAAATGGATGTTAGATTAATAGGTGGAAGAAATAAAAAATGATGTGAGATATTAAAGGATAAAAAATAGGATGTTGAATTTGTAAACCATTGTATATAGTCTAAGGACATTAGAGCAACATTATTGGTAGGACAAATTTTAGAGTTCTTAAGTTTTTTTATTATTATTTTGAAGTTAAGAGACAATGTTAAGAGACATTAGGAAAAGTGCAGATTATTGCTGGGACTTTATGTTGTCTCTTAGTAAATACACTAGTGACAATAGATTCTTTAAACCAGTAGAGTCTTGAGATAGATTAACATACCAAAGATGCCACAAGAATAGAGCCGAAAACTAATGAAAGAGACCGAAGAAGCCTCTTCCCCATTCTCAGTCCCCGTCCATTTTCTTCACCTTCCTCCTGCAGGAAAGTCAACATCAATGCTAATCAGGACTAGAAGTGCCACCCTATGTATCGACACTAAACATAACTCATAAGGCACTTCAAATTATATCAAACTCATGTTATATGTTGGAGATGAAGGTGCTTCAAAGGATTTTAGTTTCTCGAAGATTCTGTACACAAATACAAAAGACATGAACTGCAACTTCTCAAAGTACTCAGCTTAAGAAGCTCATTAACAAACAAAGCCTCCCAACCCCAATTGACAATTCATAAGTGACAAGATAAGGGAACAAGATAAGATAAGGAAGAGAGATAAAGAGAGAGAGAGAGCTATAACTGAACTTAAACAATGCATGATTTTGCAAGATTGAACAAGTTGTGTGACTCTCTATATTCGCATATCCATAACTACAAATCTCTACCATAAAGTACACAATCATTCCCTGAACAAGTACTAGAGAGAGTACCAACCATACCTAGAGAAGGAAGAAGAGGATGAGAGATTGTTGGAGATGAGCACTATGCCTCCTTCATCCGAGACGAAGCTTGGTTTCTCTGTTCCTGGTTTCCAAAATGCCATCTTTTCTTTCCTTCAAAGACCTTTGCTTTCCCTCAAAGACCTTAAAAATTCACTGGACTAAGATTAGAGTTTAAACAACAAGAGAGCCATTTGATTGATTAATTAATCATCAAACCTTTCCCACGAAAGCAGAGGATCAGCCGAGTCTAGAGACACCAACAGCTAAATTAGCAGGTGCACCTCCTGGAGCTTTCTGTACCTGAAGTCAAACATCGGAAATTTCTCAAGCCTAAAACACATCGAAAGTGAGAAACTTCTCACTCCAATTCCCGATTCGGATCCTTCCGATGTGCGGCGTCGAATTCCGGTGGAGGCAGTGGTGGTGGTGATCGGAAAGTTTCGTCACGGTTGTCTCAGGTGCAGCAGATGCTTCACGAGGCGGAGGAGAGAGCTAGCCCATTCGGTCTTCCTATGGCATGATGCCACGTGCCCTTAAGGACGTGCTCGAAAACTTCTTAATTAACATACGTCTCTTTCGTTTTTCCCTAATTTTGATTTAAATTTTAGGTTATTATTGTTAAAATACGGCATTAAGGACACCGATAATGATGGTCTTAGCTGTACCATTCTAAAGTTTATATGGAATGAGACCGGGAGAATAGCTACAAAAGTAATCGGTATTTTTGCACAATAATTCTTTTCTTTTTTTTGAGTGAACACAATAATTCTAAATTTTATAAAGTATTTTTTGGCAAAATGCGCCATATAATTATTAAACGGGAATGCGGTTTGGTTTTTGCCATAAAGTTTGTCTGAACTTGTTCACATAACTGTTTACTGTAAAGTTTATGGACCCACCATGTAAAATATGGTTTGTAGTGTAAACAAGTTTACAAATATCCTGTTTGATGAGTGAGATTATATTTAAACTAAAAGTGTTAGTATAATAACTACAATAATAACTACAACTTTAATTTTGATTAAAAACTAGATGATGCATTTTTTTAGCTATTAAAAATGTAAGTAAACCAATTACATATATTTCTTTGTAAATAATACTAGATTTTCATCCTTGCTTTAAATACGAAACTATTTTCATACATATTCAATTTAATTAAAATCAAAATATTTTATTTTTGATTATATTTTATATTTATAAACTGGTTTAATTTTAATTATTTTGCTGATAATTTTTTATGTTTGCTAGTTAAATTTTTTTATTTTTAAATATATATTTTCATCGTGAGTTTTAAATAAATAATAAGCTCAATTTGTATTTTTATTTATTTTCAAGACTAAACTGAGTTAGTATTTATAAATATTTAATACAGTTAAAAATTATTTATTTATTTGAACAACAAGAATTAAAAACATTCTATAAAATTTGTTCTAATAAAAATAAGAAATATATGAAATCTATATGCTAAAGTAATTTCATTAGTAAATGTGTATCATAATAAATTAGTGTAATATATAATTAATAACCAAATTAATTTTAATAAAGTACCTAATAATAATTTAAATTTGGTGGTATAAATCGTAAATAACACATATAAATAAAATTAGTTTTATATGATGATCAATAAGATAGATTTTGTAATCGACATAAAAATTTGAATTAGATAACTTCAAACCATATTACATTTGAATTAGATAACTTCAAACCGTATCATTGTAAAAAAAAACATTTTGAACTGAATGTAATTTTATTTATTGAAAAGGATATTTTGTAAACTTGTTCACACTCACCAAAAATTAAACGTCTTTTTCATGATGGGTCCGCAGACTTTCGAATCAAGGCATGAGCACATAATGGATAATTCATGTTCATGAGCTTCTTTGGTTTGAGTCAATTACTTACTTTTACAATTTATTTATTAAAAATTTAAATAATAAATAACTTTTTGATATTAGCAGATTACCCACTTTGATCCACTAATCTGTTTTAAAACTAAACTAAAATAAAATACTAAAATTGAGCAAACATCATATGATATATATTGTTTACAAAATATTATCAAATAGTTTAAAAGGCTAAAGCAAATCAATGTTGTTCATCAAATTAACAAACTAAAATCTTAGCGCAAATCACAAAACAAAACAAAATAGAGAGGATTTCAATTTTACCAAAAATTGATACCATTATTCAAAATTTAACTTAAATGATAACAATTTTTCGTAAATACCTTAAGTTATGATAATAACTAACTAATTTATAAATATTTAAGAATAATTTATAAAATATTTATAAAAATTTAGAAACCCAAACTCACTCCGTAAATAGTAAACCATAAACAATAATCACTTAACCATAAATTTAAATGTTCGCATATTTTTGGTTGAATATTTTTTTTAAAAAATGGTAGTCTACTTAGGGTATTTTAACCAATTTCTTAAAAGCATGTGAGAGAAATTACCAAAATTTTAATACCATTTTTCAAATTTACCCTAAAATAAACATTTTCATAAATACCTTAGATTTGTGATAGAAATATTACATTAATCCTTCTAAATCATTTACAAATATGTAAGAATAAATATAAAACACTTATATAATTTTATAAATCTTATTGCGCCCTCCAAATAGTAAACCATAAACAATAATCACTAATCAATAAACTCGAATGTAGAATATTTTTGATTGAGTGTATTTTTGAAAAATGTTAACCAACTTATTTTTTTCACCAATTACTCAATAAATTAAATTTATTATATTTTAAACACCACAATTCTAGTCTAAGGAGAATTAAACATATTTATTACCCTGTAAATTGAGAATGAAACTGGTACCTAAATATAAGAAATAGTAAAATAGTTTTTTTAATATTAAAATTTTTTACAATAATTTCAGGATTTTAAATACAGACACAAATATAATATGTAATAATACACTAGATATCTATAAATATATGAAATAGATTGGAGATTCAATTTTTCAAATTATTTTTGGGACTTCTTATGTTTTCTACCGATATTACGTAATAATATAATTCTATTTACTTTCTTCTGAAACTTTAAGGATATTTTTTATAAAAAAAATCAATAGAAATGAGTAATAGATTGAATTAAGATAATATGCAGAAGATAAATATTTTTAAAGCCAATGAATAAATCAGAGCCACTAGTTTATGCACAGGACATAACGAAGAGAAAAAACACAAAATCAATTCAGATCCTATTATCGTTAAAAAACGGAAAAGAAACGTCGGATCAAATGCTGGAATTGACCATCTGGAATCAAAAAAATCTTAAATAGATCTCTTCTTTTTCTAATTAATTTATATTTTCTTTAAAAATAAAACAGTAGAGAAATGACTATTGTCCTTATAGAAGTTGATAAAATTACCAAACCAATCATTCAAAATTCGACCCAGATAACATCATATGGATCCGGGTCTGATCTTTTCTCAAATCCCTAATTTTTTTTCTTCCCCCTTTTTAAACCCATCGATGGTTCAATTTCTTCCAAATTTTTCATCTCAGTTTTTTTTATATCGATTCTCTTCCTCAATCTGCATCTTTTTCATCAACAAACATCATTTTCTTAATCAATTATCTACTTTTCTTCTCTTTTCTTCTCCATTGATGTTTCTCTCATCCCAAATTGAAAAAAAAAAATCTTCAGACTCTGGATTTTATGATTCTTATCTCAAATTTATCAACCATAATCATCTTTGGTCAAATAAATCAACTCATCATCCTCTTCGATCAGTTTTCTACCATTATAAAATGAATCTCATCATCAGTGTATAATATTCACGACAATGAAGAACACAGAGTATTACTAGTACAACTAGTATAACTCAAATGAGTATAATTGGTACAACTAGAGTGTGTATAACTAGTACAACCCGAATGCTTATAATTAGTATAACCGGTACAGTTATGACACATATAGTTAATATAACTAGTACAATCAGAACGTGAATAACCAATAGCTTGCAACTTTATTCAGACAACTTATAAGCATATCCATCTTTCTGCTAAATTTATGTTTGATTAATGATCATCTGATATTATGTGTGTGATGAGTTGTCTTGTTATCTTTGAATGCAATCTTCTTGGATTAATTCATAATATTATACTAAATATTTGTTACTTGTTAGATTTGTCAGAATTGCTGAAATTTTTCTATAATATTTGATCGAAATTTAGTAGTTGTACTATTTTGTTTACAAAATCATCTTTAATCCTGAAGCCGAAGAAGACAATAGTAAAACAAAAAAATGTTGCAGTAAAAGAAGATTTAGAAGAGTATAGTGAAAAATATAACTTAGAATTTTTCATGATTTTAAAAAGGATGCATAATCATTCATGTTTTGTGTTTGGACTACGATAATCATAGTCCAACTCGTTTGACTACAATCGTAGTATTACTAGTTTAATTGTGCCAATAATTGAGCTGTGTTGTTTTAACATTTTGGATGGTAGCAAGGGTGAAGCTAGTTTTTCTTTTCACTGGTGCATAATAATTGTAGATACTAAGAAGAGGGTAATCGAACTCATGTTCTTGAATAATTGTGGGTGCATAATCACCAAATAAGCCACTTTCACCATATATGTTCAAGGTAAAATATTAAATATCTAAACAATAGTGACTGCACTTGTACCCATAGTCTTCAAGCTAGATTCACGACTGGATGGTAGACTTCACATCACATGATCTATTTTCTTGATTTGAATATGAAAACAAGATAAGAGATTGAGTAAAAATTGTGGTTAATCAAGTAAACATAGTTACACCAGTTTTCTAGTTGTACCGACTGTACATAGTTATACCAGTTTTTGAGTTGTACCAGTTTGTGCATAGTTGTACTTTGACAGTGAAACCGAAAAATATCAGTTGTATCACATAATAAATACACTTACCTCAGTGGTACTACTTATTTATGTTTACATGCTATTGCCCAGTTACAATGAAATCATCAATTTTGTAAAAATATATTTCATGTCTGTTTTCCAAAAATTTTGTGGACAAACAAGTTAAGAAACCTTAAAAGTATAAGGTAGATCATGTAAACTTATGGAGTTGTGTAATACATTTTTTTTCCCAAAAGTTCAATTAAATTGAGATAAACTTTCAGAGTATATACCAACTGGGATATTAGATTGTTTTTCTCATATGGAATACCAAATTTGTTTTGTCAATTTCTAAAATGACAAAGTTATACCAGTTGTACCAGTAATATTCGTCTAATATATAATAAAAAAAATTATATCAATTGTTTATATGTCTAGTAATAGGGTTTTTACCAATATTTTCATATCATAACTTTGTAAAAATATGTTTGATGTGTATTTATCATAATAATATAGCTAATATAGTTCATAAACCTTAAAAGTAAATAAATTAAAATTAAGCGTGCAATGTAATAATTTAACAAAAATTTGAAAAACCTCAAATAGAATAGATGAAATTTTTCAGTCATATACCAATTAGAATATTTGTTTATTTATTTCATATGTAAATTATCATTTATATATCAATTATACAATTTTTTACATGTTTAGTTGTACAAGTTAAACTAGTTGTACACAGTCGAATGAGATATGAGATAAAAAAGATTGTGTGGTTGTTAGTGGTTAAGATTGAAGAAAGAGAAGAAGAGATAAGGGAAGAGAATGAGATGTGTGTAAAATCGTGTGGTCAAGATTAAAACATAGATGACATGATCCAATGATTCATGTTATCATCTCATTAAGGCTAATATTGTAATTTACATCCATTTGGTCCATGTAGAATAAATTTGGATGTGCGAGATTTTTTTTTAAACATATTTATTACCCTGTAAATTGAGAATGAGACTGGTACCTAAATATAAGAAATAGTAAAATAGTTTTTTCAATATTAAAACTTGTTACAATAATTTCAGGATTTTTAAATACAGACACAAATATAATATGTAATAATACACTAGATATCTATAAATATATGAATTAGATTGGAGATTCGATTTTTTAAATTTATTTTTGGGACTTCTTGTGTTTTCTACCGATATTACGTAATAGTATAATTCTATTTACTTTCTTCTGAAACTTTAAGGATATTTATTTTTTTGTAAAAAAAAAAATCAACAGAAATGAGTAATAGATTGAATTAAAATTTAAGATAATATGCAGAAGATAAATATTTGTAAAGCCAATGAATAAATCAGAGCCACTAGTTTATGCACTGGACATAACGAAGAAAAAAAAAACACAAAATCAATTCAGATCCTATTATCGTTAAAAAAAACGGAAAAGAAACGTTGGGAGACAATTCCAAAACACACACTCCGATTTAATTGGTGCCTACCTCTAATATTTCCTTGTCATTTTCTTTAGTCACGGTTTTAATTTACTCGTCGGTCTCTTTCTTACTTTCTGAACAGCATCTTCCTCACTTTCTTCTTTCCTCGTGTAATAAATACAGAAGGCTCACGTTTTGCCAAGTGAGCAGCAACAGACAACAGTACTTTGCCTTCACGGATTTCAAAGTTCAAACAATGAATTTGCAGTAATCTTTAGTCGAATGTATTTTCTGACATATTTCCTCAAAACCCGGTAAGAAAAGTTCACATCTTTCCCATTAAATCTCCACACATACAACCTTTCTTCTTCTTCTTCTTCTTCTTCTTCTTCTTCTTCTCCTTGAGCTCGTTCATACTTACAGAACAAAGAAGCTTTGTCTTTTTGCTCTTTTAGAAGGTAATAAAAGTGAATCTAGTTACTTTTTAAAAAAAAAGCTGATTTGTTCAGTGTTCTTTGTGACTGTGACAGATGGTTTCTTGTTTATGCTTTGATGTTCACTCTTGAGTAAAACATAAACAGAGAAAGTTTAGATTTTCTTCTTTTTCATTTTGACTTTTCTTACACCGACTCTCAAAGTTTGTCTGAATCTGTGTTTCTTTCTTTCTTATCGTCTTTCAGGAAGATAAAGACAGCATTATCTCTCTTCACCACTTACTCATGGCTTCAATAAATGATATTGGAGTAGCAGCAGCAATCAATATAGTCACAGCAATTGCGTTCTTGATAGCCTTTGCCATTCTCAGGATTCAACCAGTAAACGACAGAGTCTATTTCCCTAAATGGTATCTCAAGGGCTTAAGAACTAGCTCTATACAAACCGGTGGCTTCGGAAGCAAGTTTATCAACTTGGACTTCAGGTCATATGTTCGATTCCTCAACTGGATGCCTGAAGCACTTAAAATGCCAGAACCTGAGCTTGTCCATCACGCAGGACTAGATTCTGTTGTCTACTTGAGGATCTACTTACTTGGGTACATATATAATCTCCAAAACTCTTTTTCTTGTCTCCTAAGCTTTTTTTTCTTGACGCCATGGTGTCTTAAATTGGCAGGCTGAAGATCTTTTTCCCCATAGCTTGTGTTGCTTTTACAGCAATGGTACCTGTAAACTGGACAAACAAGGGTCTGGATCGGTTAAAACACACTAATATAAGTTACAGTGATATCGATAAACTTTCTTTGTCGAATATACCAAATGGATCAGGCAGGTAAGAGATGATGCTTCTACAAGTGTGTTTGCTTTTTCTTTGTTACCAATAGTGTAATGGTAATTTTATTTGTCTTCATGGTCCAGTAGATTTTGGGTGCATTTGTGTATGGCTTATGCCATCACCTTCTGGACATGCTTTATGCTGAAGAGAGAGTACAAGAATATAGCGTTGATGAGGCTACAGTTTCTTGCTAATGACGAGAGGAGACCTAACCAGTTTACGGTAATGAACTGAACCACTCTTTGATTTTGTGCTTTCTGATAGAATCATCACTCCTTCCAAAGCTGAAAACATTTTGATTAATGTTTAGGTGCTGGTGAGAAACATTCCTACAGACCCTCATGAATCAATCTGTGAACTTGTTGAACATTTCTTCAAGGTCAATCATCCAGATCACTACCTCACTTACCAGGTAAAGTCATCTTTGGATGTTCTGATATATCCATCCGTCTCTGACTTGATTTCTGAGTTTGACGATTCTTGATCTGCTTTTAACTCAGGCAGTCCACGACTCAACAAAACTCTCAGAGTTGGTTCAGAAGAGGAAACAAATGCAGAATTTGCTCGATTACAATGTCAACAAACACATGAGAACGCAATCCAAAAGGCCAATGATAAAGGTAAATTCACATTTGAAAAATCTTCTTTGTTGTTTCGCTTTATGACTCATTTAAACATCTGAAAGCAGATGGGGTTTCTTGGCTGTTTCGGCGAGGAAGTTGATGGAATCAAGTACTACACGTCCATGGTGGAGAGTCTAACGAGAGAAGTAGAGCGTTCATCTCAACTATGCTATTTCTTTTGAAAACATTTAATCAAAACTCACCTTGTAATGTTTCAGATAAGTGAGGAGAAGCAGAGGTTAAGGACAGGGACAAAGTCTATAGTCCCTGCAGCTTTTGTGTCTTTCAAGAGCCGTTGGGGAGCAGCTGTTTGTGCTCAAACTGAACAGTCAAGAGACCCGACAGAGTGGCTGACCGAGTGGGCTGCAGAGCCACGTGACATCTACTATGACAATCTGGCATTGCCATATGTCGACCTTAAGATAAGAAGGATCATAGTGGCTATCGCATACTTCTTCCTCACCTTCTTCTTCATGATCCCAATAGCATTTGTGCAGTCACTGGCCAACATCGAAGGCATAGAGAAGGCTTTTCCCTTCTTGAAGCCCCTTATAGAAGTGTATGTTTAAGTCTATCAAAACCTGTTTTGTCAACTTGATAGAATCTCTTACCTTTTTTTTTTTTGGTCTTTTGGACAGTAAATTTTTTAAGTCCATCATCCAAGGCTTCCTTCCTGGAATTGCATTGAAGATCTTCCTCATGTTTCTCCCGAGACTATTGATGCAAATGTCGAAATTCGAAGGTTTTGTCAGCACATCCTCATTAGAAAGAAGAGCTGCAAGCAGATTCTACATGTTTCAGTTCATCAATGTTTTCCTTGGAAGCATAGTCACTGGGACTGCGTTTCAACAGCTCAACCGCTTCCTCAACCAGTCTGCAAACGAGTATGTTCTTTAACTAACAACTCCATTTGTCTACGTCTTACCGGGTAGTATCTTCTGACTTGTCTTTTTCTTGCAGTATTCCAAAGACAATTGGCGTCTCCATTCCAATGAAAGCGACCTTCTTTATAACATATATAATGGTGGATGGATGGGCAGGTGTTGCTGGAGAGATACTGAGGTTGAAGCCGCTTATAATCTATCATCTAAAGAACTCCTTCCTTGTGAGAACCGAGAATGATAGGGAAGAAGCAACTGATGCTGGAACCATAGGATTCAACACTGGTGAACCGCAAATACAACTCTACTTCCTTCTTGGTCTTGTTTATGCAGCTGTTAGCCCCATCCTTCTTCCCTTTATTATCCTCTTCTTTGCCCTGGCTTATGTAGTGTACCGTCATCAGGTGAGATATAATAACTGAATCCTTCTTTCCTACAGAGTTAAGTGATAATGAAGAACTCATTTTGCAGGTTATAAATGTGTATAACCAAAATTATGAGAGCGCAGGGAAGTTCTGGCCTGACGTTCACAGACGTGTTGTCACTGCACTGATAGTTTCTCAGCTGCTTTTAATGGGTCTTCTAAGCACAAAACAAGCTTCTAAGTCTACTCCTATTCTTCTTGTGCTTCCGGTGTTGACCATTGGGTTCCACATGCACTGCAAATGCCGTTACCTACCTGCTTTTGTCACATACTCTTTACAGGCTAGTTAAAAAAACTAAACGTACTGAGATCTCTAGTAGCTTTAAGTGATATTTGTGAGCTTACCTTTATGTTTCTAGCAAAAGCAGAGTACAATCTTAGCAATATCTTTTTACCTTTTTTTGTTGTATCAGGAAGCCATGATCAAAGATACACTGGAACGCACACGTGAGCCAAAGCTAAACCTCAAGGCTTTCTTTCGAAACGCGTATGCTCATCCGGAGTTCAGGGTTGGAGAAGATCTAGATCTAGAGATGGCCGTGGAGAAGCCTGATAAGACACCGGAGCTAATTGCCACTAAGCGTGGCTCATGGAGGAACACTCCTTTGCCTAGCAGCAAACATAGCTACCCTTGTTCACCTTGATGCTTTTGCTCTTTTCTACCTCTAATGGTAATTCTTTCATGTTCTATGTACATAGTAACAATTGTATTAAATGCAAGAAAAACGAAACACCATTTGAAAAAACATACGTGGCAATGCCAACTATGATTACAATGATTTCACTCAAAAATGTTCTCCCCGTAAGTGTCTAGAAGTGGCTGAAGGGATTTACGACCATCAGGACGAGCAAGAACTCGACGCAGTCTGTGTTTAACCCCACTGTCTGGGGTGAAGTTCCTATCGAACATGCTCTCAAGAAGCGGGACAGCATCTTTAACCTTGTTCAGTCGAAGGAAGCAAGTTATAATGGTGTTGAACATAATAGCATCAGGTGAACAACCCTTTAACTCTATTTCATAGAACAGTGCTTTGGCTTCTGATAGCATCTTATGTTTGCAGAGGGCACCAATAACTATGTTATACGTTACCACATCTGCCACCAATCCCATGTTTTCGATTTCATCGAAGAGTCTCTTTGCATCATCTAGTTTCCCTTTTTTATCAGACCACTGATGAGAGCATTGAACTGAAATATGTCGGGAGATTGACCGGACTTGCGTATTGCATTGAAGATATCTTGAGCAGCATCTGAATCTCCAGCTCGGCAAGAAGCGTGTATTAGTGAAGTGTAGGTATAACTGTCTGGTTTCAGCCCCTCATGTTCCATGCGCCTTATAAGCTCAGTGGCTTCCTCTAGCTTTCCATGTTTGCAATAGCCACTGATCATTGTATTGTACGTAATAGTATCAGGCACTAAACCCTTGTCCGAGATTCCCTTAAAAAGTCTCTTTGCATCCTCCCATTTACCACTTTTTATCAGACCATCGATGAGAGCATTGAACTGGATTATGTTCGAAGCATGACCAGCTGCATCAAAGATTTCAAGGGCAATGTCCCAATTTCCAGCTTGTCTTGCACCACGTATTAGTGTCGTGTACAAAGCACCGCTCAGTCTCATCCCCTCACGTCCCATTCTTCTTATGAGCTCCATGGCTTCCTTCACTTTACCACACTTGAAACATCCCATGATCATATTGCTGTACGCTACAACATCTGGCGCCAAGCCCTTGTCCAGGATTTCATCAAACAGCCTTCTTGCTTCATCTATTTTTCCCTTTCTAATCAGACCATCAATTAGAGCAGTGTAATGATGTAGGTGTGGAGAGCAATCAGACTTGCGTATCACATCGATGACTTCTTTGGCAACTTCTGAGTCTCCAGCTTGGTTAACAAAGCGGATCAGTGACATACACGTATAGCTATCTGCCTTCAACCCTTTACTATTCATTTCCCTTATAAGCTCGATGGCTTCCTCAAGCTTCCCAAACTTGCAACACCCACTGATCATTATGCTGTAAGTAAAGACATCAAGCTCAATCTCCTCATGCCTCATTGACTCAAACAGTTTCATTGCGTCTGTAAGCCTACGCCCTGCGAATAGACCATCCAACAGCGAGTTATACGTCTGTAAGTTAGGCTCCGGACCTTTACTAATCATTGAGCCATACACATCCATCGCTTCACTCACCTTATCGTCTTTGCAAAGACGACTTATCAAAGTGTTGTAAGTGCAAACATCCGGTGGTATCCCTCCCCTCACCATCTCATTGATCATCTCTGCAACATCCTCCCACATCCCTTCTTTGCACAATCCATAGATAAGAGAGTTATAAACGAACAGATTAGGAGAGATCCCTCCAGCAACCATCTCATCGAAATATCCACGCGCCTCCTTCAACCTCCCCGAGCTGCTCAAACCATGAATCATCACTCCATACGACATAACGTTAGGAGAAACTCCATTCACCTTCATCTCTCCAAACACCGCCATCGCTTCATCGATCGACTTGTTCTTAACAAATGAGCTGATTATAAAACCGTAAGTGACCGCATTACCCTCCCAACCACTACCAATCATCCTTCTATGCAAATCCACAGCCATGCCCGTTTCCCCAACCCCGCAAAGCTTACGGATGATAGTACTATAGAGACTCACATCAATCTTAATCCCTCTCTCAGACATTTCATCGAACACCTTAACTGCATCGACCACTCTCCCTTGAGAACACAAACCACACACCAAACTATCAGCCGTCACCAGGTCAGGCTCAAACCCTCTCTTCACGACATCACACAGAACGCAAAACGCGTAATCGATTCTCTCCAGACGGCGAAACGCGTTGATCAGAATGTTCGAAGTGTACAGATTAGGATCAACGCCTCGTTGTCTCATCCTCTTGTACATAGAGATCACTTCGCAAGCTCCTTTGAGCTTCGTGACGGAACTCAGCAGGTAATTGAATGTGTCGACCAGAGGCACGGGTCTTGCTTCTACGAGCTTTTCGAAGTAGAGCAGAGCTTCTTCGAGGTTTAGTTGACCGGTTTTGCATTCTCGGCGCACCTCGACTTCAAGCTCGCTTTGGATCAGAATCAGATCGGTGTTGTTTCTATGTACGTTGTTTTGGGTCCTCGATTTGAAGAGCGAGGAGAGTGAGGAGAGCGAGCGGTGAAAAGGTTTTGCTGCTCCGACGTTCATCGCTGACGTCGGAAGAGTATCTTTCAGCAGCTTGGTTTGATATCGTGGAAGTAGATGTATCGGTTTGTTCTCATTGTAAGAGTAATTAATTGACCGGTTTAACTTAAACCAGTCGTACGGTTCTCTTTCCCTATGAGCTCTTTACGCTTTTTGACATTAAAAAACTCCACAAATTTTTTCATGAGCGTTAGTGAATTTCTTTAAATGAGTATTCCAACGTTAAGATATCAATATTTTAAGTGTTCAAAAAAAAAAAGATATCAATATTTTAAAATAAGTTAATTATGTAACTAAGAGTGTGATTGGATGACACTACTAGCGATAATATTCAGCTGTATTTTATTTACTCTTAATTCAGTTGGTAAATTTACCAATCAAGTGAAAAGTAAGTTAATTATATTTTATCATTTTACTCTGCTTACTGTTTAACTTATACTACTTTTACTCCCTCCACATTAGTAGAGAGGAAATCAGTTATCTTGTGTACTGTTTTTACTTTCTAATTTTTTCACCTAATTACTCTATTTTATTTTCTCTCAATTACTCTACTTTAATTTTCCTCCTACTACTCTCGTATTTACCAACATGGACGGACCCACTTAACGAAATGTGGGTTCAATTGGCACCTGTTAAATACTAAAAGCAAGTACTTTACAATCTATTTTCATTAATAAGTTATGGCTCAGTGGTTTTAAAGAACTAGCATTGACCTCCCCCCCCCCCCCCCAACATGGTTTCAATTCTTCTAATTATCTTTTTTATTTTAATTTTTGCAATTAGACCCAAAAAAAATTACTTGACCCCAGTTAATTTTCTGACTGAGTCCGCCCGTGTTTACCAATCATACCCTAAATAACAAGTTTCAGGAATGAAGTTTTGTGAATTATTTAGAATATCTTTGCATAAGATAAGATTTATCAAAATTTAAAGACTATTGTATACTTATTTATTTAAATTTTCTTAGTTTTGATGAATTATGGGGAAATGCCAAAGGAACCTCCAATTTTAATTGCCAAACACAAGTGTGTCAGGTTGGGTCCGAGCACTGTTAAAGTGAAGTGAAAAACTGTGTAATCAATAGATATGTCTTTGTGTTTTTAATTCACTCAGAAACAAAACCACTTCAATGCAAAGATTCCAATAAAGCTTTAGAAAAATCTATCTCCAATCTATCAGAAACCTCAGAAAAGAAAACACAATGAGATGTTTCAGATCAAATGCTCGAACAACTAAACCACCACCACCTTCGTTCGGACATCAAGGCACCGTTTATCACCAAACCGTGAGAGAAGAAGTGCTACTCCAGATTCAGGGATGCAGAGCCCATCTCATCGACGGATCCGAAGCGGTGGAGCTCGCCGCCGGAGACTTCGAGCTCGTACAAGTCTCAGACAACGGCGTAGCTCTAGCTATGGTCGTGAGGATCGGAAACGACCTACAATGGCCGGTGATTAAAGACGAGCCAGTGGTGAAACTCGACGCTCGTGACTACCTCTTCACGCTTCCGGTGAGAGACGGAGACCCACTCAGCTACGGTGTCACGTTCTTCCCTAGAGACCCAAACGACGTCGTTGTTTTCGTGAACAGTCTCGAGTTGCTAGACGATTTCTTGAGAGAGAACTCGTGTTTCTCTTCTTCGTCTTCTTCTTCGCGTGTTAACAATGGAATCGACTGGAAAGAGTTTGCGCCTAGGATTGAAGATTATAACAATGTTGTGGCTAAAGCCATCGCTGGAGGGACAGGGCATATCATTAGAGGGATGTTCAAATGCAGTAATGCTTACACTAATCAGGTTTATCAAATCTCCCCCAAATTTTATTTGTTAGATATTTCATTAGGATTGTACATTTTAGGAAATGTCTTTTCAATATAATGGGTTGGATTTAAATCACCCAATTACTGAAAATTAGATAAAAACGGATTAATGGATTTAATTAACTTCGCATTTTCGGATATTAGTTCGGATTTTGGGTAGTTTAGCCCTTAAACGTCATTTTGGTATCTATTTATAACCGAACATGATCGGATTCGGGTTCGGTCCGTTCGGGTTTAGTTATAAACGTTCATGCCTGTTCTGAATCATGGGTTTTGTTTTACGAGAAAACAGGTGAACAAAGGAGGTGAAACTATGATTACTAAGGCTGAGAAGAAGAGTGGTGCATCGTCGAAAAGAAATGCAACCACAAACAAGAACCAAATCAACAAGAATCTTCAACGGTATTAATAATAGTTTCTCATTAGAGTGTGTGATTCTTTTTTATTTATTTTTATCTCTTACTGAACCATATAGTATATAGAGTGAGGAAACTTTCGAGAGCGACTGAGAAACTGAGCAAGACTATGTTGAATGGTGTGGGAGTGGTGAGTGGTTCGGTGATGGCTCCTATCGTGAAGTCAAAGCCAGGAAAAGCTTTTTTCTCAATGGTTCCAGGGGAAGTTCTCCTGGCTTCACTTGATGCTCTTAGTAAGTCAAATTACTAGTTATTTGCTTTCACACGGTTATTTTATAATGGATAATATTAAAATGATGATCTAATTTGATTTCGAAATTAGATAAAATACTCGATGCTGCTGAAGCTGCAGAGAGACAAACTTTTTCTGCTACGTCCAAAGCTACTACTAGAATGGTTAGCGAGAGGTAAATTTTACTTGCAAAGTCTAATTTTAGATCACACTAATGATTACATCCTTAGTCTAATTGAACAAGCCTAATTAAGGTTTTGATTGCTTAAAAAGAAATTATCAAATTTGCGTTTACATGCATGGGAAAGAAAATTCACATGTTTTCAGTTTTCCATAAATTGTTTTGCTAAAGAACCCTTCTATTATATTTTGCAATTGGCGTCCAGGTTTAAGATTAACAAATATAAATTGTTTTAGTTCAAGTTGTGTGTGTATTTCGTTATTGTTTGTTTGTGTATGCATTTTCGTTGAAAGTTAAGTAGAAGATCTCACCTTATAACGTGGACCAGGTTGGGTGAGAGCGCTGGGGAAGCCACGAGAGATGTGCTAGACACGGTTGGCCACGCAGCGGGCACCGCTTGGAATGTGCTCAAAATCCGCAAAGCTTTATATCCTTCCTCTTCACTCACATCTGGCATCCTAAAAAACGCTTCGCGAAAGTGATCTTTGTTAAGTGCTTTCGTCCTGGAGTTACATTTTATTTTAATGAATGCTAAATTTATTTGATTTATCGCGGAGTTACATTTCATTCTCTTTTAAGTTATTTTTTTGGCTTTTGGATTGATATATTCACAATTTTAGAGGCAAAAATATTGAAATGTTAATGTATTCCATGATGTTTATGACAGTGTGATATTCTATGGTTTTCCATCAAAATTATAAAATACTATATGACCTTTAAAACACATGGCTACATTTAGTTTAATGCATCAAATGGTTTTAAGAATCTAAGTGCTTGTGACCCGAAGTGATGAAATAGAAAGTAAAAATTGATAGATCGACGACATCACTAGAGCATCAGCTGGGGTTGATGCGTTATTTTCCCTAAAAGAAAACAAAAAGGTGATAATATGAATATTGTGGTGGTCTAGGTTTTGGAGTTACATCACACACAATTTGGACTATTATAACGTGACATCATTATCATGAGTGTTTTCCGTTGTCTTTTCTAGCCACAGATTTCGTAACCAACTCGTCCACAAACTCTTGAAAGTTCCTATCCGATGATCCACCGTACGCCACGGCGGCCTCCGCTTCTTCCTTCCACCTCCGTGCGCTTTCTCTAAGCGCCACCGCCTTTTTCCAAACGGTGGCCTCAAGCAACTTCTCCTCCACAACCTTCCTTGAAACAATCTTCTCCTCAGCCGCTCCGCGTCCGAGTCTCACTCCCGTCTTGAAAACATCAACCAAGTACACAGCATCGGTCACCTGATCTCCCCACAACGGGAAACAAACCATGGGAACTCCCGAAGACAGAGCCTCCATCGTCGAGTTCCATCCGCAGTGACTTAAGAAGCAAGCAACCGCGGGATGAGCCAACACCCTCTCTTGCGGACACCACTCAACGATCATCCCTTTCTCTTCGAGCTCTCGAGGCAAAACATATGGTTTCACACCTGACCCTTCCAGAGGAGGCCGAACCACCCACAAGAACGTCAAACCAGAGCTCAAAACGCCATGAGCGATCTCCTCGAACTGCTCTTGCTTCAAATGGACGATAGTCCCAAAGGAGATGTAAACGACCGAGGATGGTTCTCTCGAGTCGAGCCACTCCATGCAGTGACTCGCTGGCGCAGAGATGTCTCCCTTAACGTCAGAGCTTACGGTCTGAGCCATCTTGAAGAGAGGACCGAGAGGGCTAAACTTGACTTGAGGACAGAGGTTAGACACGTGGTCGATGATCTCTTTTTCTAGTTCTTGAAAAGTGTCGATGAAAACAAAGAGAGGCTTGTGGTTCTCGAGTCGCTTGAACTGGTCCAGAATGACGTCTCCGTAAGCTGCGTAGGGAGACGAAGGGTGAAGGAAGCTTGGGATCTCGTCATGCTTCAACAACGGTAAGCTCGGGATCTCAACGGTAATCTCCGGCTCGGTTTCTGTCGGAAACTTAACTAACCGGTGGTGGTAATAGTAATAGGCGGTGAGACAATGATACGTATCAGAGGGTTTATTTCAGAAAGAAGAACAAGGATGGGAGAGGTACAGTGGGTAGTAACGAAACAGAGGAAGCCACGGTAAATGAAGGAAGAGCAAAGGAGGGGAAGACTCTGGGACGTTCAGAAGGTTTGAGTCAACAGAAGGAATGCAAAGTCTCGAGTTGAGAGAGAGACTTTGCAGTTACGGATTGCGTGACGAATTTGAATAAAGGATTGTTGCTTTCACTTTTTCATTTTTCTTATGCTGAGTTTTATGTGAGAAGAGTCGACATGAGACCTTCGCTATGATCGCTATGAGATCATAGTTTCTCAGCTATTGTTCTTACTTCTGTATTTGCATTTGGAGATTCCATTAATCAAGAGTATTCGTTTATTCATATTTGTGAGCTTGTACGTTTGATTACATCGAGAGGAGATAAGTCCGAACTTATCAAATTGGTGCGTTGTGACGATCGAGCTTGCGGTGACGACTATGGCGGATGACGGGGTGATTTCTGGTGATTTTGGAGGTTCGAAGATGGAGACGAGTTACGAAATTGAATTTTTGCATTCGGAGTGTGAGCGTTTGCAGATCGGCGCGAAAGTGACTGAAGAGCATTTCCTTTCGATCGAATCGAGACTGTCGTCGTATGAAGCTCGCTTCGATTCGTTGGATAAACGCTTCGATCGCTTGACGCAACTTCTGTTGGATCAACAAACGGAGAAAGCTCAAGGGAAGCGTATCGCGTCGCCTGAACCTCGACCTCCGGAGTTTTCCTCGACTTCTCGCGCAGCTTCAGGTACGGGACCCCCCGGTTTTCAATTGCCTCCAGCTGTGTTTGAAACTCGTGAGAGCTTATTGAAGAAAGTCGAGATGCCTGTATTTTCTGGAGAGAATCCGTTTGAGTGGTTGGCTCGTGTAGAGCGCTACTTTCGCATCGGTAACTTCCATGGCAGGGAACGCTTACAGTTCGTTTCGTTGAGTTTAGAGGGCGCTGTGTTGAACTGGTTCAATGCAGAGATGGAGACTGAGCCTTTCACTGATTGGTTGCAGTTCAAGAGGCGATTGGTTCAACGTTTCCGTCGTCGTTTGGAGGATGAGCCAGGTAAGCGTTTGTTTTCGTTGCAACAAACGGGTTCCATCATGGATTATGTGGATGAGTTTGAGGCGTTGCGTTCTGTGGTGACTGGTATTGATCAGAAGAATCTGGTGGACGTGTTTTATAACGGCTTGAAGCCTGAGATGCAGGAAGTGATTCGTATGAAGGAACCTCAAGGTCTTACTGAACACATTAATGCGGTAGTGGGGATGGAAGGTAGCGCTTTTTGTCGATCAGTCAGCTCGGTGACCACTGATACTCGTGGTCGACGTTCTGCAGCTACTACATATTCTAAAACCAGTTATCCTACTGTGTCTGCCCCTCCTCGTTCGTCGGGAGGGAATGAGAAAGGGTCTTCTTCGTCTTCAGGGACATTTCGTCCGCGTTTGCGTTATTCTGATGCAGAACTGGATCAAATGCGGAAGGATGGCATCTGTTTTAAGTGCAAAGGACCGTATGTACGCCCTCATACTTGTCCCATGAAAGATCTTCAGGTGCTGACTGTTCTTAATGGCTTTGAAGTGGAGGTTTTGGATCAGTTTACTGACGGAACAGAGGAGATCGGTGGCGACTTGGCGTGTCACTCTATTGAGCTCTCCCTTAATGCTTTTCTTGGGATTGATACACCAACTACGACAAAGATAAAAGGGCTATTTGGTAACCAAGAATTTGTTGTTCTTATTGATAGTGGGGCTACCCACAACTTTATAGCTCCACATGTGGTTACCCAAACCAAGCTTCCGTTGTTGACTGATAAACGTTTTCAAGTGTTGTTGGGTACTGGAGTACAAGTTGAGGCAGTGGGTTGGTGCCGTCAGATACCTTTCGCGTTACAAGGTGCTGTTTTTACTGGTGACTTTGTGGCTTTAGAACTTGGAGGAGTGGATGTGGTCCTCGGTGTTGCTTGGTTACGCACTCTGGGTAATTGTGTGATGAACTGGGAGTTACACGCTATGTCTTTTAAACATGGTGGGCGGATGGTCACCTTGCAAGGAGACTCCTCGTTACACAGAGATGCTGCTTCGTTGAAATCTCTTCGCGTGGTTGGAATTGTTGACGCGTTAGAATTGGGTACTACTGAAGTACCTACACCTCCGGTTCCTACTCATGTTCACGAGTTGTTGGAGCAGTTTGCTTCGGTGTTCGCGGTACCAACTGACTTACCCCCGGTGCGTGGTCGTGAGCATGCTATTCATTTGACTCCGGGAGTAACGTCGATATCGGTGCGCCCCTATCGTTACCCGCATGCCAGTAAAGAAGCGATGGAAGTTATGGTTGCAGAGATGTTGCAGAGTGGGATTATTAGGCCGAGTTGCAGTCCGTTCTCGAGTCCTGTGTTGTTGGTACGAAAGAAGGATGGGTCTTGGAGGTTTTGCGTGGACTATCGAGCTTTGAATCGAGCTACTATACCAGATAAATACCCTATTCCTATGATTGATCAGCTTCTCGATGAGTTGCATGGAGCTGCGGTATTTTCAAAGCTCGACTTGCGTTCTGGTTATCATCAAATACGCATGAAGGATTCTGATATTGAGAAGACGGCGTTCCGTACACACGAGGGTCATTATGAGTTTTTGGTGATGCCTTTTGGGCTTATGAACGCTCCAGCAACGTTTCAGGGGTTGATGAATGAGTTGTTTCGACCTTATCTTCGTCGTTTCGTCTTGGTGTTTTTCGACGATATTCTGGTTTTTAGCGCCAATGAGAAGGATCACCTCGATCATCTTCGCGTGGTCTTACAAGTTCTACAGGATCAGATGCTCTTTGCTAATCAGAAGAAATGTGTTTTCGCTCAACACCAAGTTGAATATTTGGGCCATATCATCTCTGCTCAAGGCGTTGCTACTGATCCTGCTAAGACAGCCGCGATGCGACAATGGCCAACACCGCGTGTTATTAAGGAACTTCGGGGCTTTCTTGGTTTAACTGGCTACTATCGCAGTTTCGTGCAAGGATACGGGATCTTAGCCAAGCCTTTGACTGATTTGTTGCGTAAGGATGGTTTCACTTGGTCTGCTGAAGCTCAAGTAGCTTTTGATAAGCTTAAACGGGCGATGTCTTCTGCTCCAGTTCTAGCTCTGCCTGACTTTTCTGAACCGTTTATTGTGGAAACTGATGCTTCCGGTTTTGGTTTGGGTGCTGTTCTCATGCAGAAGAAGCGCCCTATTGCTTACTTCAGTCACAGTTTGACACCTCGTGAACGTCTGAAGCCGATCTATGAACGCGAACTGATGGCGATTGTCTTAGCTGTCTTAAAATGGAAACATTACTTATTAGGCCGGCGTTTCGTGGTCCATACTGATCAGAAGAGTCTCAAGTTTCTCTTGGAGCAACGTGATGTATCAATGGAATATCAACGTTGGCTAACCAGGTTAATGGGGTTTCAGTTTGACATTGTCTACAAGCCCGGCATTGAGAATAAAGCTGCCGATGGTCTTTCTCGACAGATGCAGGACTCTGTTGGGGAGACTAGCTCGTCTCTGCTTGCTTTATTAGTTCCTAAGGTCATCCAATTACAAGATATCTATGCAGAGGTTGAGTTGTCGGATGACATTAGAGCTCTTAAACAGCGGATTCTAGCCGGAGAACCTGTGAAGAAAGGTTACTCTGTCGTTGATGGTAAGCTATGGTATAGGAAACGCCTGGTGATCCCATCTACTTCTCGTTTCATTCCTCTGATCCTCAAGGAGTGTCATGATGGGCTCACTGGAGGGCACTCTGGCGTCCTCAAGACGTTGAAGCGTATTCAGCAAACGTTTCAGTGGAAGAACATGCGTGAGAAGGTTCAAGAATACGTGTCGCAGTGTGTTGTGTGCCAGACTCACAAGACTTCCACTCTTACTCCAGCTGGTCTTTTGCAGCCTTTACCCATTCCATCTCAGGTGTGGCAAGATATCAGTATGGACTTTATCGACGGTCTTCCTGCTTCCAGCGGTTTCAGTGTGATTTTTGTAGTGGTGGACCGTTTAAGCAAGTACAGCCATTTCTTCGGTCTGAAACACCCTTATACGGCGTTGGAAGTGGCTAATAAATTCATCTCAGAGGTGGTTAAACTCCACGGGTTTCCTGCTTCGATTGTGTCTGACCGTGATAAGGTTTTTCTCAGTGTCTTTTGGAAGGAGTGCTTTAAACTTGCGGGTACTCAACTCAAGTTTAGTACGGCCTTCCATCCTCAGACGGATGGACAGACTGAGGTGTTAAACCGCTGCCTGGAGTCTTATCTTCGTTGCTTCTCGTCTGCTCATCCGAAGACTTGGTACCGTTTCCTCAGTTGGGCTGAGTACTGGTACAATACGTGCTATCACACTGCCATCCATACCACTCCATTCAAGGTTGTTTATGGACGTGATCCCCCTTCTCTCCTTCGTTTTGAGAATGGCTCGACTACTAACTTTGATCTGGAGTGTATGTTGTTGGAGCGTGATCGAATGTTGCTTCAGTTGAAGATGTTTCTGGAACGTGCTCAAGGGGCTATGAAGAAGTCGGCTGATAAACACCGCCGCGAGGTTTCTTTTCAGGTGGGCGATCAGGTGTTTCTCAAACTGCGTCCTTATCGGCAACATTCGGTGGTTCGACGGATTTGTCAGAAGCTCTCTGCTAAGTTCTACGGTCCATTCGAAGTGTTGGAGAGAATTGGAGCAGTAGCGTATCGCTTACGTTTACCTGAGGGTTCTCGCATTCACCCGGTGTTTCACATTTCGCAGTTGAAAGCGGTGGTGGGATCTACTAATCAGTTTACGCCATTACCAACCACTTTTTCTGACGCAGGGGAATTTGTGTTGGTCCCGGAAGCTATCTTGGAGACGCGTTATACTTCTGATGGTTACTTGGAACTATTAGTAAAATGGGAGAGTCTTCCGGATCATGAGGCTGCGTGGGTTTTGGGATGGGAGTTTGCACGCCAGTATCCTTCGTTTTCGCTTGAGGACAAGCTTCGTCTCGTGGGGCGGGGTAATGATACGTATCAGAGGGTTTATTTCAGAAAGAAGAACAAGGATGGGAGAGGTACAGTGGGTAGTAACGAAACAGAGGAAGCCACGGTAAATGAAGGAAGAGCAAAGGAGGGGAAGACTCTGGGACGTTCAGAAGGTTTGAGTCAACAGAAGGAATGCAAAGTCTCGAGTTGAGAGAGAGACTTTGCAGTTACGGATTGCGTGACGAATTTGAATAAAGGATTGTTGCTTTCACTTTTTCATTTTTCTTATGCTGAGTTTTATGTGAGAAGAGTCGACATGAGACCTTCGCTATGATCGCTATGAGATCATAGTTTCTCAGCTATTGTTCTTACTTCTGTATTTGCATTTGGAGATTCCATTAATCAAGAGTATTCGTTTATTCATATTTGTGAGCTTGTACGTTTGATTACATCGAGAGGAGATAAGTCCGAACTTATCAGACAAGCGCAAGACTGGACCCATAGAACAGCCGAAGGGATCTGAAGCTCATCAGCCACGTCACACACCCACGGCACGAAGGCGTTGTTTATAAGACACCTCACGGGTTGCTTCTCCTCTTGCTCGTATCTCTTTATGAGATTCTTGATCTCTCGTTTTCCGACAAGTTCGAGGTGTGGTCGGAAGGCTTGGAAGTTGGTTCTTTTCTCGTCGTCGTCGGTTAACCCATCGCTGAAGAACTCGAACCGGAGGAAACCTGAACCGACCGGTTTGAGCACGCCGTCTTGGATCTTGTTGGCCTGACGCATCTTCGCTCCCCATGGCTGCTCTGTGGTGACAAAGGTGACCAGTAGGCCTTTGGAAGCTATGAGCTTTCCGAGACGAAGTAGAGGGTTTATGTGACCTTGGCCTGGGAATGATACGAGCATCACATGAGCTTGTGGAGACGGTTCCATGGATTTTTATTTTTCTTTATGGAAACTAGAAACTGATTTTCATTTTCTTTGCACTATCCAAAGGTGGATTATTTAAGGTGAGCGCATACTGCTACTCTAGCTTTACCATGCTATATTGTTACAGTATACAACGCAGGTATTACTATTATTTTTTTGACCAAAATTTTTACATTTACATGTCATAAACAAATCCACAATACAGGTATATCATTAAAAATACAATTTATTAATCTATATAATTAAAGGTTTTATTGTTTCTTGATTTTTCAGCCGATATTTTCCTCAGATTAACATTTTCTGCTATTGATTACTCTAATATTCCATTACGTTTTTGTCATTTCACATATTAATCACACGTCGAGTCTAGTGTCGTTTTTTTTTTCGGTTTTTCGGATATCCACTTTATATTGTGAACATGATACAAAATAACAAAAGAGGTAGGATAATTAGTGGCAAAATCAAACACTTCTTCTTAGCATATGACTGCAGAATCTTGTACTACCTCTGTGATGAAGGCAAGAAGCTATAACCATACATATCCCTTTCCAAGTTCCCATTGGTTTCCATCAGTTGAAAAAGGGAAATTTTCGTATTTTTATGTCTGTTTGTTTATACTATGATGATTAGGATTCCTAAGCTACTGAAAGAGATATATTTTTTTCTAAGAATTGTAGCTAGATTCGAAAAAAAACTCTAGCTAGATTAATTTTGTTTTATAAATTTAAACGGTATCTATTAATGCATATATTTATATCAAAGGAGTTTTAGCATTTTTCACGAGTCATGATTTCATCAAGTATGAATCATAAAATAAGTAAGGAATGAAATATGACTATATACTCATACTTCATATTCTACTTTCTCTCCATACATATTATTGAACTTATTAGCTTTTTATTCACACACTTATAAACCTTAAATCAAAATCAGACAACAATTTTAATTTTCTTTTTCTACTAACGGGTTGACTGTTTCAACAAAGAAACTTTTAAAAACAAAATGAAGCAAATATTCAAAGAAACCACACACCAAAAAGTGTGACAGATGGATTAAAGATTTAAAAGATAAACCTGGTTGGAGAACATGTTTAAACTCGACAAGCTATTGATGAATAGAATGAAGTTGCATTTAAATAAAGTTCTTCTCTTTGTTCAAGTCATAAGTTTTTTTTTGTCATCCGTTGTATTAATATTGAAATAACTGTGCATTACACAAAACCGGCAAAGGACTAAAACCTTTCCGGAGCCAAAAGCCGACGAGGTAAACAACACCCCTCGAAATCAAGAGTAAAAACAACAACAAAGAAACTAACTTAACCTAAAACAAGAAAGGAATAGGTCACTACCGGAGAGGAGAGCTCCACCATGCATTCAAGGACGAGCTTACCTAACGAGAACTCAACCACAAATAACAACAGATGAAAGGATCACCGAGACAGACTTGAAGCACACGAACATCACCAACACAAATAACAGAATCGAGAGGTTAGAATCCTTAACCGTCACTGTACACCCCTTCAATCCCAACTAAGACTCGCCATTGGACCTTGATTGGGTTCTCCACGCGCCTCATACGCACCATCACTCCACGGCGAAGCCTATAAAAGCTTCCCGAACACGACTTATTCACACAGCCGGTAACTGGATAAAAATCACTCCAAATCCAAGACAATAACAAAACAATCGGTGGTGTTGAGGATTCATCCTGTAATCTTGGCTCAACTCAATAATCATCTCAAACCTAAACGAATCTAATCAATCACGGAATCAAGCAAGAAAGAAATAAAGAACACACGAGCTTTTGTTTACCCGGTGTTCACCGCATTTCTCCGATGTGGAGAAGCCGCTATACATCACCGGGGAGAGAATCGGGTCTCTCAATCATCCACTATAATCAATGTGATTACAGAGTACACCACCAGAGGTTCACTCGTATTCTTCCTCTCTCGGTTATATCCCTAATCCGAGGTACAAGTAGAATCAAGGAAGAAGAACAAGTCTATGAGTCTAGATACACCAAGAATCGCATCTCTCTCTAGCTCACTCTCACCAACCCAATCTCTTTCTCATCTCGAGCTCTCTCACTCTCCTCTGTGATTCTGTTACGCCTCGTCACGAGGAAGATGACGATGAAGATATCTTGAGCTCCACCAGCTAATTACCCTTTTTGAACTTGTTTAATGTAAACAAAGGAACCAGCTCACATGCCTTTCACATGATCCCTTAGAGCTTGAGTAAACCTTCTGTTGATGCTAGAGTCTTTATCATAAGATCAGATGACACACTCACAAGTGGCAATCGACCAACGCTCCTAAGCACATCTATCTCCAAACAACGGACTTGAGGAGACGCAACCCAGTTGCAATAAAACCTCAAGCAAGTCGAGCGAGTGGTTCAGCAACCCGACCCTTACTCCAACAGAACCCAAACCTTCAGAGTCTCAGATTCAACAAACACGCCAACATAAAACACATATAACTACAGACTGAACCAATAACAGCAACTAAACATCCTTGATACAGCCACAAACGGGAGAAAAACACAAGCCGTATGAGACCACCAAAATTTACCGGTGTCGTAATCCGATAGTCTCTCACGACCACTGCAAGTCATCTGGCGCAGCCTAAACCCATGAATCTCTAACCGAGCACGAGGCGACCAAGAGCCCGAGACATAAACTCATCGGAAACTCTCAAAACCCGATCGGAAGCCATACTACCAAAGACGTCGAGATACCGCGATTTAAACACACAGAGACATAGATCTAGGCATAAGAGAACTGCTCCCGGCGGCGATGAGACACACCGACCACCGGAGCAGCAGGCGTGATCACAGTGCAAGTCATACATTTATAATTATTAATTACCTAGAAACATGTTTAAGGTTGGTGATCAGTCCACTAACATTTCTCATCTACTTAGAATTTTCATTAATAAATAAAATGAAGTTGCATTTAAATAAACAATTATTGTATTTTTGCATCTTTACCTTTTTTGGTTTTATCACAATTGTTTTACGAAAAATCATTGGTTGTCTACCGATATCAATATAATACTCCCTCTGTTTTAATATAAGTAGTTTTTAAAGTTTTTGCACATGAATTAAGAAATATAAATTTATATACAATTTATCCTGGTTACATAAAAATGTATTTAAATGAAATTAATATAACCAATAAGAAAAATTACAGTATTTTGTAATTGGTTATAAAATTTAAATGATATTAAATTATATCTAGAATAATGAGAATATAAGTTATTTTGAAATAAAAAAAATTTCTCTAAACACCACATAGAATGATACGGATGGAGTATGTTTTTAGTAGCGTTTTATAGAAAAACATAGTGTTGAAACAGAAGATTACACCTTTTACTGGCAATGAATACATAATTATTGATTTGTAGAAAACGATGAAACACAATCCAACCTTCTTTTGTGCAGCCAGATTGTTGGGAAAGTGATGCAAAGATGAAAATAATGATAGGTATCACAATTACAACCATATGATGAAATCGATTGGATTTATTTTCCAGGTATCTTCTCTCAGCAGATGTTGGCAACCAACTTATCAACAAACTCTCCAAAGTTCCTATCAGATGATCCACCATACCCCACGCTAGCCTCAGCCTCCTCCTTCCACCTCCGAGCATTTTCTCTCAGCTCCACCGCCTACTCTCCAACCGTCGCTTCAAGTAGCTTCTCCTCCACAACCTCCCTAGAAACAATCTTCTCATCAGCCTCTCCGCGGCCGAGCCTCACTCCTGTCTTGAACACATCAACCAAGTAGAGAGCATTTGTCACTTGATCGCCCCACTGCGGTAGACAAACAATGGGAACGCCAGAGGACAGAGCCTCTACGGTTGAGTTCCATCCGCAGTGACTTAGGAAGCAAGCAACTGCAGGATGAGCCAACACTCTCTCTTGTGGACACCATTCAACGACCATTCCTTTGTTTTCGAGCTCTGGAGGCAGCACATGTGTTGCCAGGGATAGCCCTTCCAAAGGAGGCCGAACCACCCATAAGAAGGATAAGCCTGAGTTTAGAAGGCCGTGAGCGATCTCATCGATCTGCTCTTGCTTTAAGTGAACTATAGTCCCAAAGGAGATGTAAACGATGGAGGATGGTTCTTTCGAGTCAAGCCACTCCATGCACTGATTAACAGAGTCGGAGATGTCTCCCTTGATATCAGAGCTTGTGGTTTTAGCCATCATGAAGAGCGGTCCGATGGGATTGATGATGACTTCAGGGCAAAGCTGAGACATGTGGTCGATGATGTCTCTTTCCAGCTCTTCGAAAGTGTCTACGAGAACACAAGAGGTCTTTGGAAGTCGCTTGATTTGCTGTAAAATGACGTCTGCGAAACTGGAGAACGGAGCGAGTGGATGAAGAAAGCTTGGGATCTCGTCATGCTTCAACACTAACGGCACGAAGGGGACTTCAACGTCGATCTCCGGTTCTGTTTTGGTCGGAAACTTAACCAACTGGTTCTGGTAATAATAGTAAGCCGCAAAGCAAGCGCAAGACTGGACCCAAAGAACAGCCGAAGGGATCTGAAGCTCTTCGGCCACGTCACACACCCACGGCACGAAAGCGTTGTTTATAAGATACCTCACCGGTTGCTTCATCTCCTCGTATCGCTTGACGAGATTCTTGATCTCTCGTTTTCCGGCGACTTCGAGCTGTGTTAGCAACAGACCAGCGTTGTCTGCGTCGTCGTAAGAGAATCCATCGTCGAAGAATTCAAACCGGAGGAAACCTAGACCGACGGGTTTAAGCGAGCCGTCTTGGATCTTGTTGGCTTGACGCATCTTCTTGCCAGCTGGCTCCTCCGTGGTGACAAAAGTGACTAGTAAGCCTTTAGAGGCTATGAGCTTTCCGAGGCGAAGCAGTGGGTTTATGTGACCTTGTGTTGGGAATGATACGAGCATCACATGAGCCAGCAGCGAGGATTCCATCTCTACTTTTCTTGAAAACAACAATAAGACAGCTAAATCTTGTTCACCCTCTCTAACTCGGTGACCCCTTTTTAATAGTGATTAAATGAATAATGACGTGCATGGACGTGAACAATTTCCTTGAGTTTAGAAAAACAACATTAAGAAAATAAACAGTTTTTAAAGACATGTGGGAGATTTTTTTTAAGAAAGTTGGGACGTAAATAACATAGAATAAGACGACAAAATAATTAGAAGAGAAAAAGAAAATGTCAAAGAAGTAAGAGGATGTGAACTGATCACCTACTTTAAAAGAAAACAAACCTTGAGATTAGCTGTTTCATTAAGACGCAATAGTATATTCAGAAGTCTTCTGAACATTTTGTAGATTATTACTGAATATTTATATGTTTAAGAGGTTTTATTAAGGAATCCATTTTAAATCAAATTATTAATCAGTGAAAACGCACAGATTGATCTGTTCAGACTCAACTGCTTTAGTTGACGTGATCCCAAGTACTATTCCATTAGAGCACTTCCATCCACAACAGATATTTTCAATAATACTAATTAAAATGAAAATTTATAAATTTATAATTTATAGGTATTCAATTTTAAAATATATATTAATTTTATTATTATATTTTGTATCAGTGATCATTATTACTGGTTCTATTATATTTAGGTATGATATTTGAACCATTTTCAGATCTGGTCAATACATATAGCTTTGAAATGAGCCATTTGTGTTCTTAACAGAATAAAGACATCAAATATCTCTGAAAATCTTCTATGAAAAAGTCAACTGAAAAATCAACATGATAGTCTGGAAAGACCTGTTGATAAGTATGCTCTGAGAAACTAAAAAAGTCCAAATATAAAAGTAATTTAATAAATTACAAAATAAGGCCTTTTAAAAAGTCTACTTTTCGTCCGTTGATTTGTAAATGAGATTTTCAAGCAATCTGTGCGAGAAGACTTCATTACTTCATTTAAAGTCTTCTAGTCTTTTCGCACAAAATTGTTGAGAAATCTTCCCGTTAATTTTATGAAAATTGCATTTTCTCTGCATTCAATATAAATTTTTAAGAATTTTTTTTTCATTCATGTGTATTTGTCAATTGTGGAGTTTTCTTAAACTTGATGTTTTTAGATGATTAGATTATAGCAATATTCTTGTTTCTTCGTGAGTGTAGTTAATGACAGTAAATTTCTTGAGAAGTCTACTTTCATAAACATTTTAACATGGTATGTCTGTGTTTGCTATAATCTAATCAAGTATTTTTTTTTTGTTATGCTGAACTTACATCAAGTATTACTTTGATTTTTTTTTGTTATCTTAACTTATGAACATGAATACTTATTATGTTGAACTTATGTTAAATGTTATTTTGAAAATGTGTAATAGTGGAAATAGTATGATTTGTGTGATAACTATTACTTGTTTTTGTTATAATTTGCATGTTAGTATTATTTATAACTTGATACAAACTTAGAAATATTTAAAGTATTTGATCTTTGTGAATAGTGATATAAGAAAATATATAAATTGATGTTTAATAGTAGCTTTACGGATTGCAATAATAAAAACATACATAAAAATTAAACTAATATTGCGTCAAGAACAATTTACAATCAAATAATCTATGAAAAAAACTGTTATTGAAGCCTGCTGATAAAACCTGCTGATGACTGTTTCATTTGCTGATAAAACCTGCCGATGAAGTCTGTTGCATCATTTTCAAATTTTGAAAATTTGAAAATCTACAGAAATTGCATATCAAAAACGTTAAAATAGCTTCAAAATCTAATATTGTTTAAAATTAGAACATTAAAAACTAAAATAATAACAAAACATATATAATCACATTGAGTTTAAATCTATAATTTTATTTGGATATAAAATAAATTAGTTTTGTTTCTCTCTTTTTTTTTTATATACAAGATTGTATTAGTTGTGAAAACCTCATCTGTCCAGTGGTATGACTAAGAATTTGTTAATATTTATTCACCAAAATATTAGATTATAGGTTTCAAAAACGCAAAATTATACAAATTAATGAAGAAAAAACTTGCAAATTTTTTTTGCCGAATTTTCTTGTGTAGCTTTATTGGGAACGTTAAGAGATTTTAGAAGTTTGGGGTAAAAATTAAAATAACAAAAAGTCAGGAGATCCCTACTGCAATTTTTCAAACTATAACTATTCGCTAAGAGTTAGAAAGTGAGCTCCCCCTCTCTCTCCCAAAACCCTAATTAAAACCCCTCAACGCAGTAGGAGACGGAGACGGAGACGGCCAAAACAAAAGCTTTGGAACAATGGTGAAGGCGTACCTAAGATATGAGCAAGCTTCTTCCTTTGGCGTCATAACGTCTTTGGAATCCAACATCACTTACGATTCGACGGGGAAGCACGTGCTTGCTCCGGCGCTCGAGAAGGTCGGTATCTGGCACGTCCGCCAAGGAATCTGCACCAAAACCCTAGCTCCTTCCTCCTCTCGCGTCGGAAAGTCTCTTGCCGTTACCTCTATCGCCTCCTCTGCCTCTACTTCGGTACTTTACATATCTCTCCTTTTGGTAGCTGTGTAGCTTGATAGAGGTTAGAAAGGAGGATACTTTAACGTGTTTGTTTGCTCTTTGAAGCTAAGGATGCAGATATTAGGCAAATACATTAAAAAGCATGAACCTTTGTGTGGGTTGTTATTAAATTTGATATCTTTGTCCTGATTGTTCAAGCAAATGTTTGTTAATTTCTTAAAACATTATGAACTAAGTAAAGAGGAATGTGTAGGTTGCAGTTGGGTATGCAGATGGGAGTATAAGGATATGGGATTCTGAGAAAGGGACATGTGAGACTACTCTTAATGGCCATAAGGGTGCTGTGACTTCGCTTCGGTACAACAAGGCTGGTTCTATGTTTGCATCTGGAAGTAAAGACAACGATGTTATCTTGTGGGATGTTGTTGGTGAAACTGGGCTTTTTCGTCTCCGTGGTCATCGTGATCAGGTTTGTGTTTGGGCTAGCTTTGCTGTTCCATTTGTAGTTCTTGCTGTTGGTTACTTATTTTCCTTGTCTTTTATTTGACACCACTAATGTGTGCTTCTGTTGTAGGTGACCGATCTTGTATTCTTGGATGATGGAAAGAAACTTGTTACTGCATCGAAGGACAAGTTCTTGAGAGTCTGGGATCTTGAGACCCAGCACTGTATGCAGATAATTAGTGGTCATCACACTGAAGTCTGGTCTGTGGATGTTGATCCGGAGGAAAAATATCTCGTCACTGGTTCTGCTGATCAAGAACTTAGATTTTATGCTGTTAAACAAAACATGCCACATGTACCGGTGGTGTCGGATTCAAATGCAAATGGAGTTGATGCAAGCGAAGATCATTTGACCGAGAATAAGTGGGAAGTTTTGATACCTTTTGGGGAAATCCAGAGACAAACCAAGGATAGAGTTGCAAGTGTGAGGTTCAATAACTCAGGAAGTCTGTTGGCTTGTCAAATGGCAGGAAAAACAGTCGAAATTTTCCAGGTGTTGGATGAAACAGAGGCAAAGCGGAAAGCCAAGCGTAGGCTTCGCAGGAAAGAGAAGAAATCTTCCAAAGAAGATACTAACGGAGATGCAAGTAATGAAACCGAGAAAGCTGATACTGTTACTACCCCTACTGTCCCTGACGTTTTTAAGCTACTGCAAGTCATTAGAGCTGGCAGAAAAATAAGCTCTTTCTCTTTCTGTCCGATTACTCCAAAAGATTCCTTGGCGACGTTGGCTTTGTCTTTGAATAATAACTCACTGGAGTTTTATACACTGAAGAGTAGCGAGAACGAGAAAACTGCTACCATTGAACACCAAGGACATCGAGCTGATGTGAGAAGTGTAGCCCTCAGTGCCGACAACACCCTTCTGATGTCAACCAGTCACAGTGAAGTGAAAATTTGGAATCCTAGCACAGGTTCCTGTCTCCGGACCATCGATTCGGGATATGGAATCTGCAGTTTGATTGTCCCTAAAAGTAAGTATGGTATTGTTGGAACGAAGAGTGGGGTACTCGAGATCATTGATATAGGGAGTGCTACGAAAGTGGAAGATGTTGAAGCACACGGTGGAACGATTTGGTCAATAGCGCCCATTCCAGATGATACTGGGTTCGTCACTGTGAGTGCAGATCATGAAGTCAAATTCTGGGAATACCAAGTCAAAAAGAAAGCTGACCAAGTGAGTTTTTCTGACCCTTCTTATGTTATCATTGATATTCAAAGAAATCAGGGATGCAATTTTATATTTTCATAAAATTTATTTTTCCCTGTTCCATTTGGTTGCTTTATTCCGTGTTCTGAATTAGTTTTCTTTGTTTTCTTATTCACTTTTGTATTAACAAAAGTGGGAATGAGCTGGTGATAAGTTCTTTCAGTCGTATTATATAATGTGTTTGTATGACTCTTCTAAAGTATATAGTGTTGAATAACCTTGCAGGAAGCCAAGCAACTCACTGTTTCAAATGTGAGGTCTATGAAGATGAATGATGACGTACTTGCTGTTGCCATCAGTCCTGATGCTAAACATATTGCAGTTGCACTCTTAGATTCCACGGTGAAGGTATGCATATCTTTTGTATCCTGATAATAGCATATATAAACGTTCTAAGGTCCAGCTCGTTAAATCTTGGCATATAATAAAAAAGATGTTGCTATAATCGCACTCCCATCATTCTTACGGCGTTTTCTTGTGTTGGGCGTTTTCAGGTTTTCTATGTGGATTCCTTAAAGTTCTTCCTCTCCTTATATGGCCACAAGTTGCCTGTCATGTGCATTGACATTTCATCAGATGGAGCGTTGATTGTAACTGGTTCTCAGGACAAGAATATCAAAATTTGGGGACTGGATTTTGGTGATTGTCACAAGTCCATCTTTGCTCACGATGACAGGTACTTCTTCCATTAAGTCTACCAAATTCCTCTGAATGGCACAAAATTTTACTCGACTATAGTGTATATTTAGTTTGATCTTCTTACTTAGAGAAAATTTACCAATAAAGATTTGTGCTGACATGTAACTCTTGTTTTACAGTGTTATGGGTGTGAAATTTGTTCGCAATACCCATTACATGTTCAGCATTGGGAAAGACCGACTAGTGAAGTATTGGGATGCAGACAAGTTTGAGCTGCTGCTAACGCTTGGTGGACACCACGCAGAGATTTGGTGCTTCGCGGTCAGCAACCGTGGTGATTTTCTTGTCACAGGATCTCATGACCGCTCCATGCGACGCTGGGATCGTACTGAAGAACCTTTCTTCCTCGAGGTAATGACCCACTGCTTGAAGTTAATCCAGTACATTTTACTTATAGATGACTTTGGGTCCGTCATTTTAATTTTGCTGGAAATTCTCAGGAGGAAAAGGAAAAGAGGTTAGAAGAGCTATTTGAGTCCGAGATCGATAACGCAGCAGAGAACAGGCATGGATCCCAGGAGGAAATCCCAGAAGAAGGTGTTGCAGGTTTAGCTAAGAAGACCACAGTAGATGTCCTATCAGCTGCTGATTCAATCATAGAAGCTCTAGAAATGGCAGAGAATGAAAAGAACCGTCTTGCTGAATACGAGGTAAGAACTTTGAGCTTGCATATACCTATGTAAGAATTATATGTGCATCTCCCATTTGTGCCTAAGCAGTAAGCACTCTCGGGCTAGGTGTATTTTCGGATGTAGCTATGTATTCTGATAGAAGCCTTTGCCTACAACATTATTCTGAATTTCTGATGTTTAACTTTTGATTTATGTTTGTTTTGCTCTTGCATCATCATGATTTTCAGGAGGAGAAAACAAGGGGAAAGGTTCCTGATTTCGCTCCAAATGTCGTGATGCTCGGACTTTCTCCATCTGAGTTTGTTCTCAAAACCATCTCAAAAGAAAAAACAAACGACCTTGAACACATCTTGCTGGTTAGTTGCTTTTCTCCCCCAAAAAAAGAAACAACTTGCCTCTCCGTGGGTTTTACAAGTTCTAGTTTAGAAACGTTCATAAAAGCTAGTTACATAGCAGATCAATGCTTTCAATTTAAGATTTTTTTTTTTTCTGATCAATGGCCTTATCCTTCTATGTTTTTTTTGTGTAGCCTCTACCATTCTCAGATGCTTTAAAGCTTCTTTCCTACATGGAAAGCTGGAGTTTGATTCCTGAAAAGGTGACTTCTACTTATCATCAACAGATTCTACCAATGTATCCTTAGATTCATAAGTTTAGCTCTGAAGTGCTTGAATCAGGAAAGCTTGCATTAGTCTAATCACATGCCCACTGTCACATGGACTGAAATGTTGTTGAAAATCAATGCAGGTAGAACTAGTATGCAGGATTGCAACGATTGTATTACAGACACATCACAATCAGTTGGTAACGACTCCAGCTGCACGACCAATATTAAGTGTTCTCAGGGATATTCTTCACGCAAAAGTCAAGGTAAAAATTTATCTGGTGACAGTATATTAATTAATACAAGAGTTTCTAGGTGACAACAATAGTTGAGTAAATATTTGAATCTCTGTTCCCAGGAAAGCAAAGATACAATCGGTTACAATTTGGCTGCCATGGATCATCTAAAGGTAAACTGACTAACTATTCAATTAAAAACACCAATTTTAAGATAAATTATGAACATGTGGTTTTGTTTCCTTGTTACAGCAAATGATGGCATCAAGATCTGATGCTCCATTCAGAGATGCAAAGGCGAAACTAATGGAGATAAGATCACAGCAAGCCAAACGCATGGAGGCACGGTTGGATACAAAAACAGAGAGGAAAAGAAAGAAGAAACAAAAGAGATTAGAGGATGGCCATGGTCATGCTTGGGCTTGATTTTCTCTTTTTTCACTGGTTTTCTTAATTAAATGTGCAAGGGTTAAAAAAAGTTTGAATACAAAATTTTGCTGTAGTGTTGTTGTTGCTGGATTTGATTTACTTATAATATATCCAAAACTCTTTTTATCTTTTTGACTTGTCCTAAACCAAAATCTCAGTTTCTCCGTATGATCGTTTTGATTGGATAAAGTTGATTGAATGAATATTTGGAATCATGTTTGTGAAGGAAAAAAAAAGAAAATAATAATAAAGCCACCAAACAAAATGAGACGTGGCCTTTTGGTAAAGAGAAAACATTATCTAGAAAATTGCCATCTCTGAGAAAATCACACAACTTTTCTTTCTCCTCTGCTCCTCTAACATGGAGACCCTTCTCTCTCCTCGTCCTCTCTTCCCTCCTCTCACTAAACCCTCTTCAAAATCCTCGTCTTTATGCAGACCCATCTCTTCCCTATCTCCCAAACCGGAATCTCCACCTCCCAACAACTTGTTAACCGATGCCAAACAGGTAAAAAAAGTTCATCACTTTGATTGACCCTGGTGTTAGCACATTGTGTCTCTTTTTTACGACATGATGGGTTGCGTTTTAGTAACAATTTTATATGAATACATGTTGAAACTATGATATGCTTTGTAGTGTTTGATGATTGTTTATATTGACATTGTTTACTTAAGGCATGTGCAGTTGGGAGGAGGAGGAGCATGATGATGGGTGGACTGCTCATGTCTGGTTTAATGCTTTCAGAAGCCAATCTTCCAACATCAGCATTTGCTTTGACACCAGTGTTCAGAGAGTACATTGATACATTTGATGGATACTCTTTCAAGTACCCTCAGAACTGGATCCAAGTCCGAGGAGCTGGCGCTGACATCTTCTTCAGAGACCCAGTCGTCCTCGACGAGAACCTCTCGGTCGAGTTTTCTTCGCCTTCTTCCTCCAAATACAAGTCCCTTGAGGACTTGGGGTCACCTGAAGAAGCGGGAAAGAGAGTACTTAGACAGTACTTGACTGAGTTTATGTCAACCAGACTCGGTGTCAAGCGCGAGTCTAACATCCTTACAACTTCCTCCAGAGTTGCAGATGATGGTAAACTCTACTACCAAGTCGAGGTAAAAAGCCAAAGTCCATTTACCAAAATTGCAATACTAATTCTGTTATGTGTTTAGATCATAGTTGAGGTTTAGTTATAGGGAGGATGTTTTTGTGCTTATTGCTGAGACAGAGTGTGAAGCTTTAGGTGAATTTGGACATAGCCCGAGGCCATACATTTGTCTTGTTGAGTTAGAATTACATAAGAAAACGATTATTTTCTTAATCAGTCATAGTGCTGTTACATGTCTTGTTCAATCATAATAATAGTTCTCTTTGATGAAACATGTCTTGATCAACGACAATGTTTCAGAGTTGAATAAGAAGCAATTATTTTCTTGAGCAATCATAGTGTTTCAGAGTTGAGATAGTGTATGGTATGTATCGCATAGCTGCACTGAGTTTTGAATATTATGATGGGTTGAAACAGGTGAACATAAAGTCATACGCAAACAACAACGAGCTGGCAGTGATGCCGCAAGATAGAGTGGCTCGTTTGGAATGGGACAGGCGCTACCTGGCGGTCCTAGGAGTTGAGAACAATAGACTCTACTCACTGAGACTCCAAACACCTGAGAAAGTTTTCCTGGAAGAGGAGAAAGATCTAAGAAGAGTTATGGATTCCTTCAGGGTCGAGAAGATTTAGAGTGAGAGAGAGAGAAGCTCACATTTCTTCTTTCATGGCTTTTTTTTTTCTTCATCCCATTGTATTTTTTTTTTTTTTTTGTAATCTTGAAAGAGGCTTAAAGCTAACCTAAAGGCTAAAAGGCTTTTGTTGTAATGCTTGTCTACAATTTTCAGATTAAATTCTTGATTGGAGGATATGGATTCATCATGTTAATTCGGTTTTCTAGCAGATTAAATTCTTGCTAGAAAACCGGTTAATTCAGAATTATTTCTGAATATTGCTGCAAACCTAGTTACAAAAACGATCACATAAGTTATCAACTGTTTAAACCGGCTATTAAACAGATCTTATTATTCATTTCAATATTTCATCATCAGTTTATGTAAAGAATTAATTGATCAAGAAAATTAATAATTACCACAAAACCGGGTTAACCGATAAGCAAATTGATTATTTCCCGGTTCTTCAATCTGGTTTAAGACTTTCTGAGAAAACCCTCACTGAGAGTAGACGAAGAAGAAGAAGAAGAAGAAGAAGAAGAAGAAGAAGAAGAAGAGGATGGTGGGATATGAGAGCTACGTGGTTGTTCACAACATAGCAAAGCGTCACAACGTCGGAACTCTAGCTCGAAGCGCGACGGCTTTCGGTGTAACGGAGCTGATACTCGTCGGCCGCCGTGACTTCAACGCCTTCGGAAGCCATGGTTCCGCTTCTCACGTCCGTTTCCGACACTTCCACTCACTCATCGAAGCTCGCAACTACCTCAAGGTCTGATCCAACTAAGAAAGTCAATAACTTTATTTAAATGGATCTTGTCATTACCGGACTCAAGGTCTGAAGCCATGTGTGTGTCTTTTATTGTGTGTTGGATCAGGAGGAGAAAGAGTGCGATATATGTGGCGTTGAGATTGCAGATGGAGCTTCTCAGGTCAATGAACATCCTTTTAAAAGAAACACAGCCTTTCTTCTGGGTAATGAGGTAATCGATTAACCAATCAAAAGACATTCATTTGATAAAGTTTGTGACTTTAGAATATAGACTCATCCTTGTTATGAGTCTGAGATCGTACTGTGCTTTGTTTGTTATGAGTCTGAGATCATACTGTGCTGGTTACTTGGTTTTGCTATGAGTCTCAAATCATACTGTGCTTTATTTGTTATGAGTCTAAGATCATACTGCTGGTTACTTTTTTTGTTATGAGTCTAAGATCATACTATGCTGGTTACTTTGTTTGCTATGAGTCTGAGATCATAATGTGCTTTGTTTGCTTTGCTATGATTCTGAGATCATATTGTGTTTTGCTATGAGTCTGAGATCGTACTGTGCTTTGTTTGCTTTGCTTTGCTATGAGTTTGAGATCATACTGTGCTTTGCTTGCTTTGCTATGAGTCTGAGATCATACTGTGCTTTGCTTGCTTTGCTATGAGTCTGAGATCATACTGTGTGCTTCGCTTGCTTTGCTATGAGTCTGAGATCATACTGTGCTTCGCTTGCTTTGCTATGAGTCTGAGATCACATACTGTGCTGGGTACTTTGTTTGCTATGATTCTGAGATCAAAGTCTTAAAAGACATTGGTGTGAAGTTATACAAGAGTTAGTTTAAGCTATTCAAACTCTTTTTGTGAGCGATTTTATGTCTTGGCTTCACCGGTACTAGTATCTTCTTCATTCAAGATTTTAACAAATCGTTACTGAATGGTGTAAGTTTGGGACTTTGTAGGGATCAGGGTTATCTGCCAAAGAGTATGAGATATGTGACTTCTTTGTATACATTCCTCAGTATGGCTGTGGCACTGCCTCTCTCAACGTTACTGTTGCAGCTTCTATTGTCTTGCATCATTTTGGAGGTACTTTTTCTTCTGTTTTTTCCTTATAAACATTTGACTTTGTTTAGAAAGCAAGATTATGGAGAATAGCTAGTGTTAACAAATCTATGAAACCATAAAATGTGGACTTCGTATCGTAAGGAATTATGATAACGAGTGTTGTTGCCTGTTTAAACAAGAAAATTCATGGTTCTTGTTACAGTTTGGGCGGGATTCTCTGAACGTGTCCGAGATGGAAGCAAGTTTATAGTGGCTGATAAACCAGTCAGGCAAGGGCGACGGAATTTCTGTGCTGGTACAGAAGAATCCATCGTCGAAGAGCGGAAGCTGAGGAAAGAAAGCGCAGAAAATGGCTTCTTTGATGAGAACGGAAACGAAAGTTCATCCACCGACCTTTTGAATGGTCTGTTCCTTAACGAATAGTCGTCTTGATTTTTGGTTCAAATTCTGGGGAAGATCGACACCATTCCCTTCAATATATATCAATCAAGCACAGTCAGATCCTTCCTTAGTTACGAAAGCCTCTTCTAATTTTTGTTCTGCAAGTAGAGATAGCCTACTGATGGTTTATGGTGATAGTAGTATCTCTTTGCTCTTGTGTTGTATTAGTATGAACATGCCTGAAGATAGTTTCAGGCGATAGTATCTCTTTGCTCTCGTCTTTAATCTTTAACACATTTCCACCAGACGTGTTATCATTTTCTTGTATCAACTTTCTTTGTTACTGATATTAAGTGTGAACATGCTAGAACATTCCAAAAATATTCTCTTTTATTAACATCTTCAGTGAACACATGAAGTTTCCATATATTATTTGTTTTAGAAGAAAGTTATACTATCCAGTATCTTTGGTTTTGTTCTTTTTTTTTTTTGAGAAATTTAAAACCAAAGCTATTTTATTAACAGCATGATAATGCCTTCATTTTTTTTTATCATGCAACAACAACTTGAGCAGCTGCTAGCCTTGCAATGGGAACCCTGCAACAACAACAACAACATTTACATCAAATCCAAATTGTCTTATTTTATAAGAAAACTGGAAACTGATTGAGCAGTAACTACCTGAAAGGTGAACAAGAAACATAGTCAAGTCCTGCTTCAGCAAAGAATGCAACAGACGATGGCTCTCCTCCATGTTCTCCACACACTCCAACCTGTTCATTTCATTCAGAACTCAATCCCAAAATCTGAACTATATCTGTGATCCGGTTTTAGATTCACAAATTTACCTTGAGGTTAGGCCTAGCCGCTCGTCCTCTTTCTGTCGCCATCTTGACTAATTGTCCTACACCTTTCTGATCAAGAACCTGATCCAAACATAAACAATTGCTATCAAGTTTCTATCTTTTGGACATTATTTAAAGTTCTCTTATTTCTTGTCTATATACCTCAAAAGGGTCGTGCTGTAAAATTCCTTTGGCAAGGTACATTGGTAGAAACTTTGCAACATCATCTCTACTGTAGCCAAACGTCATCTGCGTCAAGTCATTTGTCCCAAACGAGAAAAACTCTGCCTGTTCCGCAATCTGTCAAGAAAAAGGGTTTCTCCTACTTTAGCAACTTCATGTGTTCAGTGTATAGTATAGTACATTACTACATTTTACCTCATCTGCAATGAGCGCAGCTCGAGGGATCTCAATCATTGTCCCAACCTTGTAGGTCACGGTATGACCCTTCTCAACAAATACTTTCTTTGCAACTTTTCTGATTACATCAACTTGGTGACCCAGTTCCTGCCATTATCAACCTCTCTGGTGTAAATGTTTCAACTCTTCTTAATAATGTTTGAAAAAGTATATATATGTGTTTTACATACCTGAGGAGTTCCTACAAGTGGAACCATAATCTCAGGAAGAACAGTAACACCTTGGTCTTGCATTGAAGCTGCTGCTTCAAAAATCGCTCGCGCTTGCATCTCCGTTAGCTCTGGATATGATATTCCAAGCCTGTAATACACAAAGTTAACCGGACTATGTTCTTCTGTAATGAAGCAAATCAGGTGCAAAAGAGAGAGAGAGAGAACCTGCAACCGCGGAAACCAAGCATTGGGTTGACTTCAGAGAGTTTCTCAATCTGTGACAAGATGACATCTTCTTTCATGCCTGTTTCTTCAGCTAGCTCATGTACTATGTTGTCCAAATCACCTTCAGGGAGAAACTCGTGAAGCGGAGGGTCTAACAAACGGATTGTTACTGGTAAACCTATAATAGACACAAAGATCTCAAAGGTTTTGGCCATCTTTAAGGTGTAGAGAGAGAGAGAGAGACTCAAAATATGTTTACCGTCCATTGCACGGAAGATCCCTTCAAAATCAGAACGTTGGTAAGGAAGCAAGACGTCTAGAGAAGCTTTCCTCTGCTCTGTTGTCACCGCCATTATCATCTTTCTCACTGCTTTAATCCTATCTGCGCCAAAGAACTTAACAACCAAAACCAAACACAACATCAAGATTTGTACACAAACATATGAGATCAAGAACAGAGAAGAAGTTAACCATATGCTCTGTTCTACAAAGACCGATTCCTTCAGCGCCGTTTTTCCTAGCTGCAGTAGCGTCTTCAGGTGTATCCGCATTCGCCATAACCTTTATTGATCAACAAAGAACATTTGAGTTAAAGAGATTGAAGAAATGTCAAACAAGTCAAGTTAAAGAAAGTCAATACACACCTTGAGACGTCTCACTGCATCAGCCCAAGACATGAACGTCTCTAAATCAGCACTCAAAGCCGGAGGAGCCAGTGCCTGTTTCCCCAATATAACTTCACCAGTTGTTCCGTTCATAGAGATCCATTCTCCTTCGTTTATCGCCAAATCTCCAATCAACAGAACCTGAAACGTTTCACCAAAAACCCTAACTTGAGAAACAAGCTTCCCTTCATATTTCCAGAACATGATATATTATGACAAGACAAAAACCTTATGGTTCTCGTCCACTCGAATCTCCGAGCAACCGGCGATGCAACATTTTCCCCAGCCACGAGCGACAACCGCTGCGTGTGACGTCATGCCTCCTCTCGCTGTTAATATACCTTCCGCTGCGTGCATACCTCCAACATCTTCAGGGCTTGTCTCCGTTCGAACAAGGATCACGTTCTTGCCCTGAGCATGCCAGGCTTCAGCTTCCTCCGCCGTGAACACAACTTGCCCAACCGCCGCTCCTGGAGACGCCGGCAAGCCTTTCGCCACCACTTTCTCACGGTACCCCGAGGGATCATGAAACTATAACCCATCAAGAAAAAAAAAACGAAACTTTCATTGATCCTTAAAAGGTGTAAACCCTATGCGTTTATTTTAAGTCTAGTATATTAATATACCTGTGGGTGAAGAAGTTGATCAAGATGTTGAGGCTCCACCATTTTGATTGCAGTTGATTTATCTACAAGCCCTTCACTCACCATATCAACTGCTATCTTCACCGCGCCTTTACCCGTTCGCTTACCAGCTCTACATTGCAGCATCCACAACCTCTCCTCTTGGACCGTGAACTCGATATCCTGCCACACACAAAACCATTGTTTTAAACTAAGTGTGGTGCCTTGTCTTTGTACAATGAGAATTCTATGTGTACTAACCATCATGTCTTTGTAATGTGCCTCTAAGATGTCACAGTTCTCCACAAGTTCCGCATAAGCCTGGGGCATTAATCTCTTCATTGTATCCAAATCTTCTGGTGTTCTTATCCCTGCAACCACATCCTCTCCCTGAGCATTGACAAGAAACTCTCCATAGAGCTTCTTCTCGCCGGTGCTAGGGTTCCTGGTGAAGAGAACACCAGTTCCTGAAGTGTCCCCCATGTTTCCAAACACCATGCATTGGATGTTCACCGCGGTTCCTTTCAGTCCACTTATCTGGTTAATGCTTCTGTACTTGATCGCTCTTGGACTATCCCAAGAATCGAATACAGCTTCAATCGCTAGCTCCAGTTGCTTCTTCGGATCTGCAGTTTAACCCCGTCAAGAAATATTATGGGACCAGAAGATGGATGCTGTTACTTAAATCTCAGATTAAAGAATGAAAAAATCAAACCTGAAGGAAACTCTTGACCCTTGACCTGCAAGTAAACACTCTTGTACTGCTCAACCAATTCTTTGAGATCGTCAGCGCTTAACTCAGTGTCGTTTTTCACTCCTTTGCTCTCCTTCATCCTCTCTAACTTCTCCTCAAACTTGGCGTGTGGAATCCCCATCACCTTTTATTTATCAAGAAAGCAATAAGAAGGTGGTCAGAGTGAGTTTTCTTGTCGTACAAGTTATCCCAAAATGTAGAAAAACAGAGGACTTACGACGTCACCGAACATATCAAGAAACCGCCGGAAAGAATCGTAAGCGAAACGCTCTCCGCTTTTGGCTGCCAAGCCGACAACGACTTGGTCGTTTAAGCCAAGGTTAAGTACAGTGTCCATCATACCGGGCATTGAGATCTACAATGAAATCATTGTTAATGTTTTATCTTTTTATTGATACATTTTCCTAAAACATTAATCAATTCTCTCCGTTTCTAAATGTAAAAGTGCTTTCATATTTTTAAATAATTTATATTTTAATAATAATTTTATGTAAAAAGTAATATTTTAATAGTTTTAAACTTCTACCATTCAACTAATGCAACCCATATGTTTCAAAACAACTGAAATTAAGTATAAACGTTTGGAAAACAAAACGCACATTGATCTCATTCGTTAATCTAAAAGATGGTTTTATCAAACGTCATGCTGACAACAACAACAAAATATAGATATTTATACTTACGGCGGCGCCGGAGCGAACGGAAAGGAGGAGTGGCTTGGAGGGATCGGCGAGGGAAGCTCCAATGTCACGTTCAATGAAGCTAAGACCTTCCAAAATCTCTTCCCATAAACCTTCTGGTAGCTTCTTGCCGGCGATCTGGTATTGCTGGCAAGCCTCCGTGGATATGGTTAGCCCCGGCGGCACCGACAAGCCTATGCTCGCCATCTCAGCCAGGTTCGCTCCTTTACCTCCCAACTTCAAAAAAAAAATTTTGTTATTAAGAGAATTTTGAAAAACAGAACAACTATTAACAATGTGTATAAAGATGATGATGATACATACCAAAGACTTCATGCCCTTGTTGCCTTCGCTTCTTCCCTTTCCAAAGGTGAACACTCGCTGCATCATGTTTGTTGGTTTTAGTTTTCTGGAGATTGAATGTATTTTGAAGAAACGTTTGTGCAAGTTAAAGAAGACATGTATGTGTGTGTCTATATATATACTAAAAACAAAATAAGCTTGGATGAAATAGATAAAATTGATCAATTTTATCCAACTTAATTTGGACATGACTATTTATCTATCACCTAAATATAATGTTCGCAATTTAAACTATATTAAAAATAGAAAATATTAAAAAGGAATACTAAACCAAATTAATAAAGTGTAATTTTAATGTTTTAAAATTAAATATGTTTATTTACTCTAATCTAAGTATAATTCTTTAAAGCAATCTCTTTTTACTATCAGTTATTTATTTATAAAATGAAATTATAATTCTTGTAGATGAATGAATCATTTTAATATTCTTGATTTGTCGTGATACGTAATCAATCAAACATCATCATCTAGTCAAGAGATCATTCCAAATGATCCAAACCTCGAAGTGCTAAATTTTGTGTATTATTGACCAAAATTTAAGAAACTTCCTTTGGGTGACTCGTCATAGATGTGTCAACCATATCTGATCTCACGCAGACACTTTACTATACCACCACTCTTTCTTTCCGAACATTTTCTTCTATTTGTGCATTTTTTTAAAAAAAATCAAAAACCCAATGAAAATAACCCATGAGAACATAAAATTCTTGAGAGTCTTAATATTATAGCAAACAGGTATTTCAAAATTTGAAATATTTCTCACTGATATCTCAAATGAAAAAAATAATTACTAAGAAAGCATTGCAAACTTTGAACTGTCCTGATATTTAAATTTATCTAATTATTATTATTTTAAATTTAATATTTTTTAAAAACTCATGAGACTTTTGATGTTCTAAGAAATAACACAAAACTGATATAAAATTCAACAAGTTCATTCATACCATCTAAACACATGAAACTAGCTAATATCAGAATTTCTGGAAGACAAAAGTTTTGATTGACGTTTTGGTTTTTGTTTCTATTGCCATGTGGATAGTGGATCTTCCAATAGACAAATTCTTCACGTATTCTTTTGTATAATGCGAAACGGCTCACTAATTGCACAGTGGATCTCCCAAGTGGCATAAGAATCTAAAGTATCGACGAAAAATGTTCACGGTTCACTAATTAGGCCTTAACCCACCAAACTGGACCAAGGATTCATTAAAACATAACTGGTTAATGATGTCACTACATCATATTTAGTTATTTACTATTATCCTATCTTCACTAAAAATGATCTCATGGATTAACATCAAAAGTTCAAAGTTTAAACAAGAAACGGGACCAACCAGCATTGACAATCCTCTCACAAGACAAACCATGTCACGATTGCGTAATCGATTTTGTGTTCATAACTGAGAGGATAAGCCAAGTATACATCTCCGGTTTACACTCATCTACATAATTCTTTTAAAAGAAAGAGAACAAACAGAGCTGCAGCATCTATGGTTCAACCTCATGGCCATGAATCCGGTGTTGTTTTTTTCTTTTACCCAAACGTATATAAAAAATAAGAACCAGTATACCCAAAAGAAAGACAAAAAATGGAAGACTAACCTTTTTGGTTAGGGAAGCTGCCGGATCGGACACAGGGCTAAGGACGGCTCGAGTTTTCATCCCATCATGCATACCGGTCTTCGTTATGCTTAACCGTTTGCAATGGATTGTACCGATTTTGGAAAGCCGGTTTGATCCATTGCTCAGCCGGTATGATCGACTAGCCAATCGGTTTCTGTCGAGATGATTTGTACGGTACACTCCATCCCCCTTGAAGAATTCTAGTGTCGTCTTCAGGATCATACTTTTCATTTTTACATAAAACCTAAATCACTAAAATAAATATAACAAAGCTTCTCTTGAAGAGTTGTATACGATCTACAAGAGATATATAATTGGTGTTTGATAGTGAGCTATTCGAGAGATCGTAGAAATATGGCGGACGTTTTATAATCTATAACTATTTTTATTTATTTTTTGGTTCTTCTTAGAAACATAGACTTTATGTGATCTCTTTTATTTTTATTTTCTTGGGAGTTTATAGATGTTGGTTTGACGAGTGACGTGAGTGGATGGTATGTAATGTAGATGTGGTTATGATTAGCCAATGTGTCCATTCCATGGTTGTTCCCCTCCTCTTTCTACCAACGACCATATAAGTGGCTACCATTTAAACTGATTTCTAAAACATAAATTAAGGTTTGAATAAGAATCAGAATAAAAATTATGAGGTCATATATCAATTCTGTTTGAAAAAAGTGAGTCTTATCATATTTTCTCGTGTTATTTTTTGGTTATCTCCCACAAGTTAAGAAATTAAAGAAATAATTGAGATTGATGGAGTACGAATTGATTTACCTAGAAGTGTTTGTGGTGGTACTCAGTATGAATGCGACTTGCCAGGTTCCAGGAGAGGCATCTGGCCATATAATTTAGGCATTTCTTTATTGGTAACAAAATATTATTACTATACTGACAAGTTCACACACACACACACATATATATATGTGTGTATATATATATATATATATATATATATGCATATGAGATCATTTCATTAAGTTTATCAAATTGGAGCTTCATGTGTATGCCTTTAATAAATACGTTTACATAACATAGCTGAAAACGTTTTCAATATGTGAACATATTTGGAAACGTATGGCCAGAAACAAAAAAAAAGTTATAACTTCCGAAGAACCTGGAAGTGTCTTTACACATTCATGCTCGTTGCTTGAGTTAACTAAGGGTCCCAAATGTTATGGTAGTATACTAGTATGTGCCTCTATGGAACCTTCTGGTGTATTTATTTCTAAGGACTCCAAAAACTCACCATAAAATAGTAAACTGTCTATCACGGGGAAGATGTAAGCGAACGCTTGATGGCTGGGATCAGGAGAATTAACAAAATAGGGTTTTACATCTGTTATCTATCGTTTATTTATATGATAATATACTTGGGTCAAATTAAATTTTGCTAAAATTAACATTGATAGTTTATTATAGCCTATGCTAAATTTGGGTATACGTAAGACTGGGCATTTTGAGTATCGGTTCGGTTCGGTTTAAATATTTCGGGTATCAGATAGTTTGGATTGTGGTTTATAAGATCCATTTACTACTTGATTCATTATCAGTTCGATTCAGTTTGGATAGTTTCGGGTTTGGTTAGGTTCGGATAATAAAACTAAGAATCGGAAAATATCCAAAAAAATTTGACTCTCATTTGGTTTCGATTCCAGTTTGGTTATTTTGGATAGTTAAGTAATTTAGCTTAAATATCGGGTATTTTGAATAAAATATCAAGTAATTAAGATGATTATGAAAAAAATATTCGGATACCTTCGAATACTTTCGGGTAGTTCGGATACTTTATAATAATTTTGTGTTCATTAACACTTACGGATACTTTTAACATATCTTAAATTATAAATATATATTTAGCTATGTTATATGTATATAATTAATATTTTTATATATATTTGGTATCTGTTCGGTTCGGTTATTTCAGATATAATATAGAAATAATTTGGGTATTTGAAGATTTTGGTTCGATTCTGGTTTCAAGTATTTCAAGCTCCAGTTCAGTTCTTCGGTTCCGGTTTTTTTTTTTTTTTTTGTTCAGGCCTGATAATGTGTATGGTCTCCTGAACCATCGGAAGTCGTCCATTAAGATATACATGGATATGCGCTAAGAACCGAGCAGACAAGTTAGATACACCGATCCAGAAAGATAGGAGTATTAGACTTTAGTTTTGATACTTTTCTTTGTTTGAATTACTAATTGTCAAATTTGTTTTATTTGTATCTTTTCAAGGGTCTTACCAGTTATAAGTCTGACCATTCACATATCACAAATTTGGCTTACCATTTCAAACACCACACATTCTGTCATATCACAACACACACACAAAAAGACAAAGCAATTACGTGATCACATTCTCCCTACATGTCCAACAATCATACGTTGAACCGGAATCTATCCCAAACCACGATTGTATTTTTGTATCTGCTGAAATCGGGTTTGAGTTTTCCAAAACCCAACACTGCACGTTAGTTGACATTCATTAGATTTTGCACTGATAAAAAAGGGAAAGCCAAGAAAATAAAGATTTGTTTTGATGTATGGTGACATGTTCATTTGATTCATGAAGAAGCAGTAGATCAAAACGTTAAAATAAATAACTGTTTTCAAGTGTGGTTATATTGCCACTGTAATCTTGCTCTTCCTCCATGCCCAATAGTTAGCTCTTATAGGATCAACACGACCTAGAATGGTACACACGAATTTGGCCAAGTTAGTCTCTGGTTCTTCATTAGCTAGAGCTCTCACCGAGTCTCTATGCTCGTTGGTTGGTCTCAACCCATCGCATAGAAGATCCAAAAGGGTGCTCAGAGCGAATCCACGGAAGCAATCCGTGCGCGAGAGAACTTTCAAACAGACTGAGGAAACACTTGGATCACTAATCCAGGACTCTGTGGCGTCTTTGTAAAGGGCTTTCAGGTACCTCCACGAGCTCTCGTTCCCGGGATTTGCCAAAATGGCTTTGACTGTGTAGCTTACTTCAGATTCTCTCATGGCTTCTAGGCCTCCCAGCGAAGGCGATCTAGTTATAACGTAATGCCTCTGCCAAATTTAAGGAAATGGAGTTATTCATAAAGTTGTCTGAACTGGCAATGATAAATTTGCGAAACACAATCCTAGCAAAATTGTGTATTGATGAATCATATTTACCTGATTCCATGCAGAGTTGTTAAAGACGTCAGCTTCAAGGAGCTCGTGACAGTAATCAAGCTCATTTTCCCATCCACCTAATGCTTGTAGTGCCCACTGCAGATTGTTTCCCAACATTCAGCAAAGAAGATAGCATACATACATAGTGAGTGCTTTAAACAAGAACTTGAGATCACAAACCTGCCTATGTGACTAAGCATAAATAATGTAGATTGTTTCCCAGCAATAAGCAAAAAAGATAATACTATACATCAAGTGAGCGAGTTAAACAAGGCTATGAGATGACAAACCTGCCTATGTGACCAAGCATGATAATGTTTGGCATCAACTGATAGTACCCTCCGGGTAAAGTCAAGTTCCTTTCCTGCAACGTCAGGACCAAGTCTCTCTGCAACCCATCTCCGATGATGCCTATAACAAAACCACAAAAAAAACAAAAACAAAGCAGGAACCATTGATCATCACAAATCAAAGCAAACAAAACAAAGGTTAACTTCCTTAAAGCAGCAGATATGTTAACGCGAGGGACTTAAAGAGCAAGCGTTCATCTCAAATATACAGAAGACGCACTATGGAACACGTCTATCAAATTCTAACGAATTCCAAAAATGCAAAAACATATACAGTTCTTGGTTCAGAAACTATTCATCAGTCAATTTCACAGTATATATACAAACACTAGTCATCGAATTTTTGCATGAAAGAACAAAGTATGAACTTTCTTAAAGCAGCAGATAAGCTAACACTATGGACTTTAAAAATGTGTAAAAGAGCAAACTTTCATCTCACATGTAAAAGTTAAATGATTCCACGAAACGAAAGCATATAGTAGACGTATATACAGTTCTTGTTTCCGGTTCCAAAACTATTCATGAGTCAATTTCACAGTATAAAACAAACACTAATCAAAGAAGTTTTAATGAACAAACCAAAAAGGAATGAACTTTTTACCACAACTGATAGTTCTTAGAGTTCTCCTCAGCAATGCCTTCGATAAACTTGAGCTCTTCATACAAGTCGTGATCAAGCTCCTCAAGTACTAAGCGCCTGAAGTACCACACCTTCAAAAAAAGAAAAGAAACAGATGGCTCTAATCAAATCCAACTCTTTTAGAACAGTAAGGCAGAGAAGGATCAGTTACGGTGTAGTTGCCGGAGTTTAAGCGGAGAGCTTCTTCCGTGAGTCGCAGGGCGCGAGGAGAACGCTCGTTGGCGTGGTAAATCGCGCGGAAGTAATCCATAGTCTCGCGGAAGTCTTCCTTGTAAGCGATCGGAACCACCGGATTGGGGCCATCGTCCTGACTCAGCGGAACGACGTCCGACCACTCCGGCCGCTCGCTCAGTGGCACGGTCGCGTCGGTGTCCATGTTTTGCTCACAAACTGATCCAAAATTGAAATCAAGACGATTCAAATTAGGGTTCCTAATCTAAAAGTACAGAATTTGAGGAAAGTTTGTTTGTGCAGTTTAAGGCTGCGAAGACAAAGTAATTGGAGAAGGACACAAACCTCAAGGAATAGAGAGATAGATCTGAGTGAATAGAAGCCAAGGATCTTCGATTTGGAAAAAAAAAAGGATTTTTTATTAAACGACGCTCGAGCCCAGTTGACGGGAGTCCCAGTTGACGCGAGGGACAACAATGGTAGTTTTCCTTTTCCTTTTCCTAATCAACAGAAATATTACGAGTACATTTATAAAAAAAATATTAAATAAGTCTTTCGGGAAAAGAACCATTTCAATTCTCAAGTATTGAAAATTGTCATAATATCACGATGTACAAAATCATCATCCGACAGACTTGATGCAAAGTGTATCGGATAACATGGGGGAAAAGTGTCTATGAAAAGGTTACTGCTCGTTTGAGAAAGGAAGAAACTAGTGGTGAAGGTCTTTATCAATGAGCGTATTTGTGTAAGGTGAAGTTACACAATGCTATTGAAGAATGGTACTATTGGCCAGTTGTGTGAAAAGCGGTTTACAAATCCAAAGATTAAACTAAAAGAGATGGAAGCCAAAATTAAGCGGTTCACAACATAGTACCACATAGTTGTTAGTGTCCATTAGTGTAGAAAAGTAAAAAACAAATCTTACAAGAGAAAGGCAAGTCATGAAGATTTTTGCTAGATTGTGGGATTATCCAAAAGAGATACACAAGTCTAACAGAAAATCAACTATAGAGATTAAGAAAATCCCTGGACCAATATATGGAAGCTTGCAAACATTTTACTAGTTTTATGTCTGTTTTGCGGTATTAAAAGAATTATGGAAGTTGTCATGTAGACTAATTATTTGATTAGATATATCATTTATGTTGTAGGATATCAAATGTCAGTTTGTGTTACAAAAAAAAAAGGATATCAAATGTCAAATGTTAGCTACAGTGGATAGAGATGGCGATAACATGATCTTCCCCATTGCATGGGCAGTGGTTGAGACATGATTTCTTCAGCTTTTGAAGAAATACATTGAACTTGAAAATGGAGAAATTATAACATCTCTATAAATAAAAGGTATAAGTTTCATGACTGCTTGTAGGTGTCTTACATGAATGTTTGTTGTATATGTATATGTTTAAATAGTTTCATGAATGATTATGTGTGTCACATAGTTTGATGAATGCGGTTTATGATGTAACTTCCAGAAGCTGAGTATCCAATGAGTACGAGATACATTTTCAAAATAGGAAAAAGAGTAACAAAGACGTAGAGTTTGAGCGTATATTTTGGAAAATAGCTCTTAGCTATATAGAAGCTCTCGAATATAATTTAGAAGCTACGAAAAAATACAATTAAGGTGCCTATGACCTTCAAAAGAGAAACGACTTAAAATAGATAGTTTAGCAAAAAAAGAGTCTGCAAGTATAATCGCCAAAATATATATAACTTATTGTTGCTACTGTAATAACCTAAACGATGAAAGTTCGTAAAATTAATGAAATATTTTGTCCACCAAGAGAAGAATTAACCATGAGATGGTAGTCTAGTGGTAAGCGAGTTTTAGAGATTAGTCTAGACCTTTCCATGGGTCTGGAATATCCAGATTCAAAAAACAAGAAAATAATTTAAAAAAAAACTGCAACCTGTCAAAATATGTCTTTTTTATAAAAATTATTTGTGTCTCCTTTCAAGGGTCCTATGATTTTAAAATCCTATCTATTCACAGATCAGAAATTTGGCTTACCCATTTGGACACCACACATTGTAATATCACAAACACACAAAAAGACAACGCATACGTGACCACATTCTCCATATCCTTCCCGTCTATCAATCATATCGACATCACATAACCGAACCGGAAGTCTTAACTCCAAACCGGAACTCTGTTTTTCCATAACACAATCCTTTAGTTCAGACATTCGTTAGAAATTTTGATTGATACCTTATCTCGATCGACGAATTTAAGTTATTTAATCAAGAACCAGTTTGGTCTAGACTAAAATTTGGTTAATCAAAATACCGGTTCTACACCGTACCATAGCCGGTAACGTATAAACAACTCATATGGTACAAAAGAAGAAACGATAATAACAGAAAGAAAAAAAGAAAAAGAAAAAGACCAAACAGGAAAAGAAAGAATGTCAGACGTAGAAGAAGAAGAAGAAACGTCAAGTGCTGTTAGAGGTTCGTTAAGTTTCGATCTTCCCGAGGAAGTCCTTCAAGTCCTACCGTCCGATCCGTTCGAGCAGCTGGATGTGGCCCGCAAAATCACATCCATTGCTCTCTCGACACGTGTATCTGCTCTCGAATCAGAGTCGTCCGATCTCCGAGAACTTCTCGCCGAGAAGGACAAGGAAATCGCCGAGCTCCAATCACACGCGGAGTCTCTCGACGCGTCTCTCTCCGACGCGTTGCAAAAGCTCTCTCTCGCCGAAGATGAAAAGGTCCGACCCGTGTTTGACTTTTGACCCGACCCGACTCGATTTTTCAAGTTTTTTTTTTCTTTTGACTAAAATTTGCAGGAGAATCTAGTGAGAGAGAACTCTTCGTTGTCAAGTACTGTCAAGAGACTCCAGAGAGATGTCTCTAAGGTAAGTTTTGGACTTAAACTTGACTTGGGTCTTCTCATTTTAGCAATAAAGATTTAAGCTTTATGGAGCTTGAAAGATGTTTCAATGGGTTTGATTGATGCAGCTTGAGGGTTTCAGGAAGACGCTTATGATGTCTCTTCGAGACGATGACCAAAATGTATGTAACTTCTCCCTTTCTTCAAAATTGCTTAAAAATGAAATCTTTTTAGATTGATTTTGTTTTGGGTTTTAACAGGCAGGAACAACACAAATCATTGCTAAGCCGACACCAAACGGTATGGTTCTTGTTTTCTCTTTTGAATGCATAATTATATCAAAAGTGAAAAGCTTTTTCTGTAATCTTGTTGAGAGTTTTCAGATGAAGATTCTCCATTTCAACCTTCAAGGCATTCATCAATCCAGTCTCAAGCTTCTGAAGCTGTTGAACCAACTCCAGTGGACAACGATAGCGAAGGTTAGTAAATAAATTTTTGTTTATGTTTCTTGACTCACAAGTGTACAACCCTAAGTGTTTTTTTTGGTATGCAGTGGCAGCTCCTAAACCGAGTTTATCGAACAGTCTTCCGTTAGTATCTCAGACTGCTACGCCTCGGCTTACTCCTCCTGGTTCTCCACCAACATTGTCTGCTGCTAGTACCCCTAAAACGACTTCAAGACCTATCTCCCCTCGTCGCCATTCTGTATCCTTCTCTACTACTAGAGGCATGTTTGATGATAATAGATCTTCTATCTCAATCTCAGAGCCTGGATCCCACACCGGTAAGTTAAAAAAACCAACACTATTCTTCTGGGAATTCTGACAACATCACAAGTATTAACGGTGTGGTTTATTATCTCTGTTTTTTTCTCAGGGCGAACTCGGGTTGATGGAAAAGAGTTCTTCCGACAAGTCAGGTGAAAAAAAAGGACTCATAAATCTAAAAACTTCTTGCCAAAATGTAACATTTGTCGGTAACATATGTACATCTTGTTATTGATTCTTGATCAGGAGCCGGTTATCTTACGAGCAGTTTGGTGCATTCCTTGGAAATGTGAAGGATCTTAACGCCCACAAGCAAACAAAAGATGTAAGGAGAATACTCTCTCTAACTCAATCCTTGTTCACCTTTCTTTCGGTTTGGAACTTGGATTTAGAATAATCCGCATTGTTTTGTGTTGCAGGAAACGCTTAGGAAAGCTGAAGAGATATTCGGAAGCGACAACAGAGATCTCTATGTCATCTTCGAGGGCTTGATCACTCGCAACGCTCACTGAGAGTTTTCATTCTTATGTTACACGTTTAAGAAAAATCATATACTCAGGAAGGAACTGCTCAATATTCAATTTCTTTTTTTTTTTCTTGGCTGTCAAGAAAGACAAGTGAAAACTGAATTTGATTGTACCCAGTTGTGCATGTCGTGTATCTATCTATCTATCTCTCTTTTTCCACATCTTCAATAAATTACATTTTCATCATCTTTAAAAGCCAACCAATCAGGCATCCAAAGTGTTTTTTGATAGATGATCTAATTATTTCACCCCTTGAAACAAACTACAGAACTGAATTTTTCTGGACTGGAACTCAGTTCTGTAATGATGTTTTGAGAAGCAAATAACATACTTACAATAAATTTGGAAATTGAATAATACTCTTAAAAGAATAAACTACAGAACTGAGTTCTTCTAGACTGAATCTCACATGTGCTCATCGACAAAAGCTTTGAGATGATTAAACGAAGACCCTCCTTCTCTCACCGTCTCCGCCGCTTGATCTCTCCACCTCGCCGCGTTTCTCCTAAACTCCTCCGCCTTCTCCTCCATCACTTCCTCAATGCACCGCCGTATCTCCCCACTCTCCACAAAAACTCCCTCCTCATCATTCTTCTCCACCACCCTCACGCCCGTCCTCCAACAATCTTCCAAAAGCTTCGCGTTCGTCATCTGATCAGTCCACTGAGGAAACGCAACCACCGGAACTCCCGCGACCAAGCTCTCCAGCGACGAGTTCCACCCGCAATGCGTCACGTAGCAACCTATCGCTCTATGCTTCAGAACCCTAAACTGATCGCACCAAGAAACCACCATTCCTATCTCCTCGAGCTCTTCTCTGAAGCTCCTTATGCTCTCTTCTTCTTTCTCTTCCCCGTCTTCTCTACTTCTGTACGACTTATCCGTAATCACCCACAGAAACGGCCTCCGGCTCTCTATCAACGCCTTGCAGAGCTCCACGAGCTGTTTCTTGCTCCACACGGCAAGCGTCCCGAACGAGATATAAAGCACGGAAGAATCTGGTTTCGTATCCAACCACTCGATGTATTCAGCGACAGTCTCGGAGTCGGTCTTTGAAGTTATCAGCGGACCTATGGGGACAATCTTGATATTATCAAGAACCGAGGTTAGAGCTTCTTGTTCAAGCTCTTGGAAGCTATTGACGAGGATCTTAGGGTTCTCCTCTTGCTTCAGCGACTCTATCTGCTCTCGAAACGCCGGTATAACAAACGCATACGCGTTTGTAGGGACGATGAAGGAGGGAAGATCACGGAGACGGAACGGTGGCAGAGAAGGAAACTTTATCGAACCAGAGAAGTTGTTGTTATCAGCCATCTCTGAGATGGTATCGGCGTAGCCGTTGAAGTAGTGGTAGAAGATGGAGAAGACGGTCACGGGCTGGACCCAGAGAAGAGCAGAAGGGATCTGAAACTCACGCGCTAGCTCGGCGACCCAAGTGAGGAGGATTGTGTAGACCACGCAGGTAAATGGCCGGTTCTGACGCCGGTTATCTTCGATCAGTTCGGTTAGCGTTTCTCTCCCGCGTCGTCTCATTTCGGACAAGTACTGTCCGGAGCTATGTTGGCGAGATTTGTCGGAGGATGTAGAGGGTCTGTAGCCGTCGTCGTGGCCATCGGAGTATGTGGCGAAGGTAAGGGTTTCGAGGACGGTTTCTTTGGAGAGCATACGACGGATGTAGGCGGAGATTGGGGCCGCGAAGGTGACTCTAGCTCCGGTGAATGTTCCGGCGAGGCGTTTGGCTAGCTCGAGAGATGGGTTGATGTGGCCTTGTGCTGGGTATGTCACAAACAGAAAGTGTGGTCCGGTGAGTGGCTTCGATGAATCATTATCGTTACTCATTTCTCTATGTTTGTAGTTAATGAAAGACATAACACTAGTTTAGATTTATATATAGAGATTATACTGATTACTGACAGAGATCTAAATGATAAAAAACTATACTATTAAAAAGAAGAAGAAGAGGAGCAACCGCACTAATCACATTGAAAACCGCAATTTATGACGTTAGTGGTGACGAAAAATCTCGAAGATAAAAAGAAAAGGTTGTTTGGATTCAGTGGGCGAGTTGAGACCTGACCTACTAAATTATTGGTCTAAAACGAACGAGAACATTCAAGTTACGTGACAGATACGATTGTTAGACATTATTTGATAAATAGAATTTGACTGAGGCAGTCTTAAAAGTTACTTAAATGTGACATTCGTCATGATCACCAACTCTACATTTTATGTTTAGCTTTGTCAAAATTAAAGTATGAATAATCAAGAGAAAATATGCTGAATTTCAAGGATATATATCCCTCCAAGAGTTTTTTTTTTTTTTTTGCTAAGAATGTTAGAGCATGATTAACCCAAGAAACTGTAACACCCGTCTCCTCCTCTCTCAAGACCGGCGTGCTATTTACGGAAAAATATTGAGTCAAACCGAAAATATTCAAAACCGATTAAAAACATTGAAACATTTAATAAAATAAATCCAAAAGAAATACATTTTAAAATAAATTATAAAATATGTTTCATAAAAACCGAAAATTAAATCACGTTCATCCCAAAAATGCTAAATCGTCCAGATATCCGACTATTCGACATGCCCACCAACAAAACGAAGCTCCTTCTCCTCCACCGCAACAAAACCATCACCGACACCGATCTCAATTTCCTCCGCTGCTAAGAAGAGAAGGGAAACTAATTGAACAAACAATTGCAGGTTACGAGAGCCATCGTCGTCCTGATGGAGAAGACAAGAGAAGACGAAGAATAATGGAGAAAGAGAAAAGAGAGAGAAAAGAAAAAAGAAAAAAGAAAAAGAAATTGAGGGTTGAGTGACACGCGTGCTCTTCCAAGACTTAAGGGTCGGTTACCAAAAACCCATATTAAGGATTGGTTATTGTAGTTTCATTTAGTTCTGATTTAATTAAATGATGTAATGTGTTTAAAAATCCTGTTTAGAAACTGCAATAATCATGCTCTTAATATTCATAAAATGAAAGAAAGAAAGAGTTCTTACAATAAAAGACTCTTTAGGGGTAATCGTTTCTCTGGCAAAAAAAGTGAAAAACAGAGATACAATTATAAAACAGTGGTGGTTGTGATGATTGTGAGCACTTCAGCTGATCCAAAGCGACATGAAAGTGGTGAACTTGTTTCACCGGTTCCTTGCGTGGATTGTGTTCCTTATGTCCCTCTCTATGCACTTAAACAATAGCTTCGATGGAATCTGCGTGCTGTTAAACAAGGCATTGCTTCTCTGCTTCCATAGGTGATATATTGTTGGATGAGCCACCAAGCAACGGAGTGGTCAAGTGATCGTCAAATATACATGGATATATGCTTAGAAGTATAAATATGTATAACTGTTATAAACACTTTGGTTAAATAAATCATTCGGAGTTTGGATGTTAATCGATCCAATAGAGATGATAATTTTGTTGGACTTACGCAAAAAGTGAAATGTATATTATCAGATCAATTATTGGGTACGAAAATTACTTTAAACAAAATAATTAGTACGGTCTATTTTTTACAACAACAAAAATGTTTTTGCAAGGTTAAAGCTTTTGAAAATATATATTAGTTGCTCAAAAAAGATTTTGAAGATATATATTATTCTTATTATAAAATAGACATCTTTTCAGTCTCAAGCCAAATAATAGAATTCATCAATGTTTTATTTATTTTTAGTAAGAAGTAAAAAAGTAATATCAAATCAAATAGTTAATTTTTGTTATTATTTGTTATTTGTTTTGTACTTTCAAATATCAAAATTCTAATATTTGATATCATGTTTGATAACGACAAATGCTTAAACAATCATATTAGATACGAGTCAAATAATACATATAAGACGAATAATATGTGTAAAACGAATAATAAATATTTATAAAACGAGTAATAAATATTTCTGTCTAATTCTACTTTCGCCGAATGCTCAAAAAAGAATTTTGTAGGATTACATGTAATCGAGCCGGGGGCCTGGACCTTTGCTAGACTAATCAGTTGAATCTTGCACCCATCTTTGCTCTCACGTCTCCTCCAACATGTGCTTTCAAGAGAGTTGGGACACTTATACCCCCACCAATTATTGACGTTCTTAATGATATGTAAACGGTGGTTCGGCCGCGTTGGATACTGTAATAACGAATAAAACGTGCATATAGGTTTTTCTTTTTTGATATGCCTCATGTTGATTTAACATGATATGCCTCATGTGAGTCTAATTGTTAAACACGATCCAACACATTGATGTATTAAAATTTGATATAAAATACTAATAATGTTGTAGTGTTTATTCGTTTTAGCTATATTAATTTGTAAGACATCAAATAAAAGTATAAAACACATGTTAGTTATTTATAAATCCAATATCTTATTAAATTATGCTATATTTTAACGTGAACATAATTCTAAAACACGATCCAACACATTGATTTACTAAAATTTAATGAACAATATTAATAATGTTTTGTTGTTTATTCTTTTAGCTATATATTTTATTGTAATGACATCACATAATATAATATTTTATTAAATTATGATGTATATACCAGGTATATACTAGTGATAGCTTCGAAAAAAAATTTACTAGTGCTAGCCTAATTGTAAAACACGATCCAACGCATTGATATATTTAAATTTTATAAAAATATTAATTACATTAATTGTTTATTAGTTTTTTTGACTAATGGCTTTCAAATTAAAAAGATAAACATTTACGAGATAAAGTTAGAAACCTTATAGAAAGAAAAAGATTGCGTGAAACATACTTCATGATTTACATCTTAACCTAGTGTCATTTAGGCATAAGAGAAAATGACCTGAAAAGAAAACAAACCAGTAGTTAGCGAGTGTAATCTCAACCACGACGGCCACGCTTACCTCTACCTCCTACTATATTCCATTCCAAATCTTGGTATTTATAAGGAGGTTTAGTCTCCCTCCCACTTCTTGTCAAACCGAGTGAATTCAATGGCTCATTTTCGGCTTCATCCACATCACCTATCATAGTGAAATTAGATGGACATCCAAATTCACTAGCTTGAGAGAATGTGGTTAACTGATCAACATCTGAAGTTTTTTGGACCTCATGGTTGATAATGTTTGATGGAGAAGTCTCCATACTAAGGGATGAAGTAGGAGCAGATTGGAGATCCACTAATGGGGCGGTAGACTTGGCAAAACTAGTTGGTTTTCTTCTTGAAACTAGGGGAAAGAGGAAGTAGTTGTGTTCCTTGTGTCTTTAGTCTTTTGGCGTTCCTTAGAAGATGCCGGAGTAACAGAAAGTAATTCATGATCAGTTTCCAAGTCTGGCAAGAATGGAGCAGCCTTAGCATTCAGTCGCGCTTCGGAGTTTACATGAAGACCATCGATCTCATTTTGGTCGTGGGATGCATCATAGGCTGAAGCATTTGTTGAACCTTCTGGAAGTGTAACATCCTTCTTAGGGGAAGATGAAGTCGCAATTTCTTTTTGTTGCAGAATATGGTCGATGTCAACTACAGGAATGTCAGCTGTGTCATCTGCTGAAGCTGTCACGGAACTTGAATATTCAGGAGGTTTAGAAGATAGAAGACATCTCTTCGCTTTGTGACCTAGGCTACTACATCTCTCACACGTAGAAGGGATCCAAGTGTAATCAACCTCAACAAGATAAATATTGCCTTGTTTATCATCAAGTGCTATTAGCTTTGGAAAGTCTCTATCTAACTCCATTTCAACTAGCACCTTAGCTTCACCCATATTGGTAGGATCCATGCGATGTTTATGGGTTAAAATAAGCTCAACTAGATTAGAAGCAACATGAATTATTCCTAGCCTAGAATAGCAGCAATCCGGAATCTTCTTTAGATTGATCTATACCGGTAGTGTAGATATTTCGGGGATTTTGAAAGAACCTCTGAAGTCCACGGCAATACAAAGAGCAAACAATCATCTATATGCCAAACACCTCTCTGAATAACCCAACGACGAGTAGACTGATGAGGGATATGAAACATACATGATGATTCTCCTACCTTCTCACAAGAAATTTTGCAGCTCCTGTCCCAAATCTTGTTTACTACAGCATGAATAAGCCCTCATGGAGGTAAAGAGCACCGATGAAATTTGCCTATTACATATTCATCCTTGTTCTCAGGTCTTAGTCTAAAGACTTTGGAAGGAATAGTTACCTGTGATGTACCATCCAGCTTGAAAGTGGGAGTAGCCGCTCGGAATAGATTACGCGACTGTGGACTCAATCTCACAGTCCACGGAATACGAAGTGTTCCATCGGCTTTAAGTTTAGGACATCACTTGATAAAAACATGTTAGTTTTTTATTAAACCTAATATTTTTAATTGAATTATGCTATATATAATTTATGATATTTTAATGTAATTTTTGAAAATTGTAAATACTAAATCATGTATACAAGAATGAGGACTGAAAGAAACATCTGTTTTAAAGTATTTCTAATATATTATTCTATTTTTATTTCAAAAAGAGTAATTTCATAATAGAGTTCTATCCTAATCCTACTATATTTTAGAATAAAAAGAAAAAAAATAAATGCATCACCGTTTTTTTAAAATAATTTCATTTTTATTTTATTATGTAATGAAAAATGGAGTAAAGTCAAAATAAAATATTCCAAAAATTAGTCTAGAATGGAGAATAGACGGGTTAAATATGTTCTTGTTATTTAGACGAGTTTTAAAAAGTTAAGATTTTTCTTTATATAACAATAATCTTTCTAATCTTTGAACATTAGTTGTAAGGAAAACATTCGATGGATGAAAAGCAACCATATAAAAAAAAAAGAAAACAAAATAGGTGGTATATATTAATATATACACACTATAATGTGGAGTATATCAATATCTATCCAAAAGTGGGATTTCTTGGTTGACGTGGACCAACCAAAACCTCAACGTCTCTGCGGATCACGCACCAACTCACTGTTATAAATACCAAACACCATTACATAGAAAATTCGTAGTCCATGAAGTTGGGTTTCTTGTCGTTTTATTACATAAAGTCTCCGTCTTTTCTCTCTTCATTCAACTCTCCACCACTGTCACCACCACCACCACATGTTATCATCACTTCTCATTTTTAGTGGATTCTAAAAGTACACTTATTGATTTTTCGCTGTTCTTGATAACCTCAGTTTTCCTAATTAGATTCTCTTTGTTCCTCGTTAAATCATTTGTGATTTTTCCCTTACATTTTTCTAACCCAAGTTTTCAAAGTCTTTCCCTTTCTTCAATGGCTCTGTCTGCATTTGCTTTTCCTTCTTACATAGTAGCCAAAGGTGTTTTAACAGATCATTGTAAATCAACTTCTCTGTCTTCTTTTAGATCTTTGGCTACAGATTTTCCATCACCATGTCTCAGACCCAACAATTCCCATGTAAGTTTCACTTCTCTCTCGTCTCTGGTCATCTATGGATATATGATTCTAGAACTTTGTTGGATTATAAGGTCAATTTTAGCCTATTTGTTGAGATTTTGTAGTAACCCATTTGGTAAAATGTTGAATTAAATAATGGGTTTACTTCATTTTTGACAGAAGTCAAACAAGTTCGACCCTTTTTCTTTATTAGTTTATTGAACCTGCTTGTGAAATTAAACCAGTGACTTTGCCTCTTTGGTTATTAATGATAGCTTCTGTTCTGATCTTGTTGTTGATTTTGGTTGTGTGTGTACAGTCAAACAGAAAGGTAAAAGTGAATGCTTCACTTGTAGAGAAGGGTGAATATTACTCAAACAGACCACCAACTCCATTACTTGACACAATCAATTACCCAATCCACATGAAAAATCTTTCCATCAAGGTAAAAAAAAAAGATTGAATCAACCTCAAGCCTTGATCCATTTGTTTTAAAGCTTCATATTGATGGTTAACTCATTTTGGCAGGAACTTAAACAACTTTCTGATGAGCTGAGATCAGATGTGATCTTCAACGTTTCGAAAACCGGTGGACATTTGGGGTCAAGTCTTGGTGTTGTGGAGCTCACTGTGGCTCTTCACTACATTTTCAACACTCCACAGGACAAGATTCTTTGGGATGTTGGTCACCAGTCTTATCCTCACAAGATTCTTACCGGGAGAAGAGGGAAGATGCCGACAATGAGGCAAACCAATGGTCTCTCCGGTTTCACCAAGCGAGGAGAGAGCGAACACGATTGCTTTGGTACCGGACATAGCTCAACCACAATATCTGCTGGCTTAGGTAAGTAAAATCCCTTTGGTGTGTCTTTGCCTTGTGTTTTGTGGTAAACAAGAAAAACAAGTCTGAATCAGAATGTTTGGCTTTTCACTTACAGGAATGGCTGTAGGAAGGGATTTGAAAGGGAAGAGCAACAATGTGGTTGCTGTGATTGGGGATGGTGCTATGACAGCAGGGCAAGCTTATGAAGCAATGAACAACGCTGGATATCTAGACTCTGATATGATTGTCATTCTCAATGACAACAAGCAAGTCTCATTACCTACTGCTACTTTGGATGGACCAAGTCCACCTGTTGGAGCCTTGAGCAGTGCTCTTAGTCGGTTGCAGTCAAACCCAGCTCTCAGAGAGTTGAGAGAAGTCGCAAAGGCAAGCATATTTATATTCCTGATCTTTGTGGAGTGAATAAAGATCTTAGCTTACGTTATTGTTGTGTATAGGGTGTGACAAAGCAAATAGGCGGGCCAATGCACCAATTGGCTGCTAAGGTAGATGAGTATGCTCGAGGAATGATAAGTGGGACTGGTTCGACACTGTTTGAAGAACTTGGACTCTACTATATTGGTCCAGTTGATGGGCACAATATAGATGATATGGTAGCCATTCTTAAAGAAGTTAAGAGTGCCAGAACCACAGGACCTGTACTTATTCATGTTGTAACAGAGAAGGGTCGTGGTTATCCTTACGCAGAGAGAGCCGATGACAAGTACCATGGTAAATGGACTTGAACGGATAATGTTTTTTCTGTAGTTATTAAGGAAGTGTTGATACTTATATTGATTCTTTTTTTCTTCTTAGGTGTTGTGAAATTCGACCCAGCTACGGGTAAACAGTTCAAAAGTAGTAACAAGACTCAGTCTTACACAACTTACTTTGCTGAGGCTTTGGTCGCGGAAGCAGAGGTAGACAAGGACGTGGTTGCGATTCATGCAGCCATGGGAGGTGGGACTGGTTTAAACCTCTTCCAACGTCGCTTCCCGACGAGATGTTTTGATGTGGGTATAGCTGAACAGCATGCAGTTACTTTTGCTGCTGGTTTAGCATGTGAAGGCCTTAAGCCCTTTTGTGCAATCTATTCATCTTTCATGCAGCGTGCTTATGATCAGGCAAGCTCTTTGATCATTATAACTTTCAAATGAAACATTTGTGAAAAAAGACTAATAGAGTAGTATGTGGTGTGCTTTTTTCTCTAGGTTGTACATGATGTTGATTTGCAGAAACTACCGGTGAGATTCGCAATGGATAGAGCTGGACTTGTGGGAGCTGATGGTCCAACACATTGTGGAGCTTTTGATGTGACGTTTATGGCTTGTCTCCCTAACATGATAGTAATGGCTCCATCAGATGAAGCTGAGCTCTTCAACATGGTTGCAACCGCTGCTGCTATTGATGACCGTCCTTCTTGTTTCCGTTACCCTAGAGGTAACGGTATTGGGGTCGCATTACCTCCAGGAAACAAAGGTGTTCCACTTGAGGTTGGGAAAGGTAGGATCTTAAAAGAAGGAGAGAGAGTTGCGTTGTTGGGTTATGGCTCAGCGGTTCAGAGCTGTTTAGGAGCAGCATCGATGCTCCAAGAACGTGGACTGAACATAACCGTGGCAGATGCACGGTTCTGCAAGCCGTTGGACCGTGCTCTTATTCGCAGTTTAGCTAAGTCCCACGAGGTACTGATCACGGTTGAAGAAGGTTCCATTGGCGGGTTTGGATCCCACGTTGTTCAGTTTCTTGCTCTTGATGGTCTTCTCGATGGGAAGCTCAAGGTTTATTAAAACTTTTTTTTTTTCATATATTTCTAATAAGTTTGCTTTTGTCTTGAAATCTAATGGTTTTGTAATTTTGGCAAATGTATCAGTGGAGACCAATGGTGTTGCCTGATCGGTACATCGACCACGGCTCACCAGCTGACCAAATTGCTGAAGCTGGACTCATGCCATCTCATATCGCAGCAACTGCACTTAGCTTAATCGGAGCACCATGGGAAGCTCTGTACTGAGAGTAGAGTCGGTGGCTTAAAAAGACACACTCAAAGTGAATTAGAGGGTTTGTTTTAAGTAAAATGATAAATGTTCCCGCCGAAAAGAAGCAACAGAAAAGTTCTTTGGTTGTTATATGATAACTGAGAAGGTGAAGAGAAACTGAGAAGGGTAAAGGCGATGTGTGCAAAAGAAAAGATTAGTAAGTAGTATATGTTTTTTTTTTTTTTTGTGTGATGTGACTTTATTTAGGGGTGTGAATGTGTGATTGAGATCGAGCTGTACAACCATCTAACATCTTTGTAAAATCAAGTACATTTCTTCGTCTACTTTGTATACCCTTTTGTGTGAGATGTCTTGGAAACATTTCGACACCGACACCAATTATCACTACATCTGCGAACAAGTGGCTCTCGGATTAACATAGACTCAGCATATTCCTGCAAGATTTCAGCTTCCATTTTCGTTGCTTCAGTAAATCTTTATTTAATGTTCATTCTTTGACTTGCACTCTACTTGGTTCTATGTTTTATACAGTAGTTCATGTCGCACTTCATAAGCTATTTCAGCTTCCACCTTGACTATACATTTTCACTATACATCTTCAGTTGATGGTAGCCTTAACTCAAGCAGACCATTTTGGTATTCCGTAGTACTGTTTTGTCCTTTTCGTTTTAGCTAGATCGTCAATGTAGTTAAAGATCTAATCAATGTAGTTAAAGATCTAAAAGTTTAATATTTAATCTCTGAACATAGGGCATTTGATCTAGTGGTATGATTCTCATTTAGGGTGTGAAGAAACCCGAGTTCAAGTGTCGCAATGCCCCTAGTCTCATCTTCTGAGTTCATAATCTAGAAAAAGAGACTAAACCGCTGTTCTGTTATTTTATTTTTTTTGTTGTCTGAGTCAACATCAAGAAAGGTTTTTTTTTTCTTTTATGTGGTGTCATCATCATCATCTTCTTCTTGTAACGTGTACTCCTTATTAAACCAAATAAAGCCACAAACATCAAAGAAATTATAGATTGGATTAAAACAAAGAAAAAAAGAAACCATGAATTGTTCAATTCGATTTTCTTGTAGCGGTCTCCCACACGACATAATCTTGAAGATCGGATCTTATCTTCAGGTACTTGCTAAATTACTGCTTTGTGTTCTTTTTCTTGATTATTAAACTTTGTGAGACTCTGATTCTTGATGAAACTGTGTTGTTTGATTGGATAGGCGACTGATCTTTGCGCACTCAGTAGCTGTTCTAGGTTCTGGAGAGAGCTATGTGGTTCTGACATCTTATGGGAACCTCTGTTTAAGGAAAGATGGCCCTTGTTGTCCACTTTTGATGGAGACAATACTCTGTTTCCTGATCCACATACCGATGATGAAACTTCTCAGGTAGAGGGAGTTAAGACATCTCCGTATATTCTTGTTTCCTTCATATTCAAGTAGTTTTAGAACTTTCATTGCTACTTTTGAAGTTTGATTTGAGTAGTTTCTAAGGTTTATTTATGTTTTATTCTGTTGTAAAACATTTTTGTTAGAAGTGGAGAAGAGTTTACGTGATGCAGCACATGAAAATGGCATCTAGAGCTTCCGAGGTGATTGCGTTTGTGACCGAGTGGCCTGCTGCGTTATCTCTAGAGGCTAGCGAGTATCTACACGCGGTTGAAACCATGAGCTCGATGCGGTTAGGATTTCAAGACGTGGAGTTGTTTCTCTTCAAACCGAACTTGAGTGTTCTGCTCAACCTGGTCGGACTCATCTACTGTATCAAACACCTGAAACCGCGTGAGCAGGTTTTGGATGCGATGAGGCGATGTGGAGTCTCGGAGCAGCTGGTTTGGGTGAAATGGTTGACGTTAGGTCGATGGTCACGTGGGAGACGGATGAGAGACGAGACGGTTTCGCGTCAGGTGTCTCTAGCTGATGTTGTGACGGGGAAAGAGGAAACGGTTCTACGAGTGCTTCAGCGAGGAGTTGTTCACGAAGTTCTACGTGTTTGTATCTCAACTGTTGATCTTGTTTGCACCCCTTGCACCAGTAGTACCATCAGAAACTACTAAAACCGAGCTTCCTCTTCTTCAGCTCCTGGGGGGGGGGGGGGGGGGGGGGGGGGGGGTTTCATCTATGCCAGTTTGTAAACCGGTTTGGGTTTGTTAGAAACTGAAAATGTGATAAACTTATGCAACTCTATGATTGAAACTATTTTAAAGTTAATATAAATGATTACGGACTTGAACTGATAAGTAATAACTATATTTATCCTGGCAAGTAGTGTTTGTATATAAGGATTGACTCTGTGCGAATGAATGATTCAGCTTGTACTAAACCGTATTTATAATTTTTAAGAGGATTATCATATCAACAATATTATCTTTTTAAGCAAAAAAAAAAACAATATTATCTTTCAGTTTTCTTTTGGCTCTAATTGGTACTTTGAATAAATAACTGTGATGTATGATTCCACTTTTGTTTTTATAATTACAAAAATAAAACTTTATTTGAATGAATGAATTTGTGTTAAAAACAAAAATTCATAAGAAACTTAGATAAAAGATAAAATTTGTGTGTTTCTCTCTATCAGAGAAAACTGCAACTTTAAGCAAAAAAAAACTGCAATAAACTAAAAAATATTTAAGAAAGATATTTGAAGACACTCAGCGTTCCAAAAAAAAAAACAGGCGAATCATTTTACTAAACCGGGAGCGGTTAACAAAAACAAAGCCATAGAGGAAGAGAGACGCAGGGAGGGAGCTAGAAGGAAAAAAAAAAAAAAAAAGGAAGGTGCCGCCCCCATCCCATATTTTCACGACACACACACACACACACACACACACACACACACACGAGGGCTTCTTCTTCTTTAAAGCATCACCGAAGCGAAATCGTCGCCGCCGGTTGCTTAAGATCTCGCCCTACTCTCCGGCTTGTGCGTTCTTCTCTCTCTTTCTCTCTATCTCTCTGTAACAGTCAATCTGTCTCTCTTTGTGTGTTGTGGTGACATATGTAGTTAGATTACTGATGACATTATGCTAAACGCTTGCATTGAATCAAAGTTGATAACTTTCTTCCTCGATTTCGTTTTAATTATTATTCAAGTTTTTTTTTTCTTTTCATGTAGAGAAGAGAATCTAGCTGTAGAATTTGAGGCAGAGGAAAGAAGGATGACCATTGACAAGGGGAAGATCCAAGAAGAAGAAGCATCAGCTGTTGCTCGTTTCTGTAAGATAGTTTTGGGTTGGGACTATACACAGCTTACAAAAGAGAATGAGGTTAAGAAAAAAAATCATCATCATACAGCTCCCTCCGTTTAATTAACTAATTGTGTTTCTTTTTTTTTTAAAATATATGTTCCCTTTTTCAGAGGAAGAACAAGAAGGATACTAAAGCGAAGTTGAGTGTTGTGAAGAATACTTATAAAGATGTTAATGATTATTTTGACACCTTTGAGCCACTCCTCTTTGAGGAAGTTAAATCTCAAATCATGCAGAATCAAGATGCTGAAGAAGGTTTCATCCTTTCTTCTTCTTACTATTGATTTTGATCATGAAAGAAAGTATTAGCAGTTTTTTTAGTTTATTTTGATGTTCTTTTTATTGGTACTTGAACTTGCGTAATTATAGGGGGAGCGATGTGTATTAAAAGTACCTTCTTAACACCTTTGGTTTTGCGTGTTCGTTTTCCTCTTAGCATCGGTGTGTACAATGAGATTGGTAAAGGAGTGCAGCGAGGCTGATGGGTTTCACTTTCTGCTAGTCACTTACGAGCACGAGGATGATGTGAAAGTTCGTCAAAATGATCTCTTATTGCTATCAAAAGAAGAGGTTATTATTATTTTTTTGTTTATCTCTGGTAACTCTCCTTCTTCAGAGTTTGACTTTTTCTTTTCAGGTTAAAGAGAGTTCGTTCCCTTCATCTTATGGGTTTGCTGTTGTGGAAACCATTCAAAGGAATTATCTTCGACTTCGGATGTATTTAGCTGAAGAGGTGGTGCAGATCACCAAAAAAACGAAATCCTCTAGAACAAAGCCGTTTATCCGTTCTCTCTCAAATATACGTTCTCATATTACATCATCTGCCAACCTCGGAGAGAAATGGGTGCACACTTTAAAGGTCAGTTGTTATCAACATTAATTGAGTAACATGCTTTAGGTTCCTGATGTGCTCTGTGCTAGCTTGGCTTCTTTTTTCTGATTTATTAATATTATTATTAAGCTTGCTGAATAGCTTTCGCATTATAGAACCGTAGTTCCTCTCTTTTTTATACAGCGTCTTCTTTCATGGTTTATTTTTGCAGTTATGTAGTTTGTCAACCATCATTCGGGAATATATAGCACTACGATCGATCAGTTCGCTTCCTTTCAAGGATTTAATCTTAACTGCAGCAGAAAAATCGTGTGGTTTTGGAGATGATGCTTGGAAAATATCTGGACCTCTGCATGACTACTTTAGCGAAAATCTTAATAAATCTCAAAAGGAGGCAATTGATGTAAGTCTGTCCTTGTAGCTTCTTTTCCCTTAGGGCCTCCCTTAGCACAAATTTTTATGTTCTTTTGTCTCAAATATTTTTCAGGTTGGTCTATCAAGAAGATCCTTTGTCTTGATACAGGTTGACTTCTTCATTCATCCTGTTTCCTTAGCCATTTCATGTTAAGTTCACATACTTGTTTACTGAACTATCGAATCAGTGTCAATGCAGATACCAGGAATTGACATGAAGTTAGAATTGTTTAGCACTCAATGTCTTTCTCTTAGTATATCAAGATTGCTTTTAAAAAGGAACGTAGATGAGTACGAGTTGCATATCAAATTGCATTGACAAGCAGATGAATTGAACTAGTTTACAGACTGATTCGAATACTAATGATTGGATCCTTCTTTAGGGTCCTCCAGGAACTGGGAAAACTCAGACGATTCTTAGCATTCTTGGTGCCATTATGCATGCCACTCCAGCACGAGTTCAATCTAAGTATGATTTTTTTTTTTCTCATAACTTTTTGTAGTTCTGATGTAGGTTCCAGATATTATAACTATTCTTCTTTTCTTCATAATAGGGAGCATGCGCTAAAGCGCCGAGTTCAGATGACCATTGAGGAGAAGTATGTTTTCCTCTCATTTATCATCTTCATCCCCCTTGGTGAACTCTATCTCAGTAGCCCTATTGCTGCAGATATAATCACTGGGCATTAGCTTCTCCTTGGATTTTGGGTGTCAACCCACGAGATGCTATCATGCCTGAAGATGGTGATGATGGTTTTTTTCCGACCTCAGGAAACGATATGGTGAGTCGGAAGATTTTATTCTGAGACACATTTTGTAATAACTAATAAGCGTGCTCATATTATTTATTATTTATTTGTGTTTTCAGAAACCGGAGGTGGTTAATGCAAACCGGAAATACAGGATACGTGTACTTGTCTGTGCTCCATCAAACTCCGCACTCGATGAGATTGTACTGCGTCTTTTGACTACGGGTATGTTTTTCATCCAAGACATTTTCTCATTATTTTGAAAGTTAGTGTTGGTCTTATGGTTTCTGCACTTTCAGGTCTGCGTGACGAAAACGCACAGAAAGACACACCCAATATTGTTCGAATTGGTGTCAAAGCACATCACTCCATCAAGTCAGTATCGATTGATTACCTCGTATGTATCTAATAGCTTTTGCACTCTGATTGCCTTTCGTTGCGAGTTAGGTTTTGTTGCTTGAGATAAGTCTTTCTTGAAGAATCTAACTGTCATCGGATCATGATGATAGGTTTGTTAGTTGTGGTCCATTAAGATGAACCACACAACCAAATTTCAAGTTTTGTTGACCATTTTTCCTGAGAAACACAACACTCTATTGCAGACGGAACAAAGGCGTGGCTCAGCCATTGATAAACGAAAACAAGGAACCACAGGAACTGATGATGATAGCATCCGCACTTCAATAGTGGACGAGGCTGCAATTGTATGGAGAATTAACCCTCGTATTCATCTAACTTAAAGATTATATTTTTCTTGAACATTCACTTATGTTTCTTTGCACTTTCAGGTGTTTTCTACGCTTAGCTTCAGTGGGTCACCAGCTCTCACTAACTCAACCCGTGGTTTCGATGTCGTTATCATAGATGAAGCTGCACAAGCCGTAAGCCCCCCTGGACTAATGCTCGAATGTCTGGCCTACTATAAAAACGTGTGACGGTTTCATCTTTGAAAATAGATATTAAAATGCTTATTGGTCGAAACTTAACATTCATGAGACTATTGTCATGGCGGGTCACTAGAGTTGATTCATGCAATTTCAATTACCTATGTTGGGGACATCTCAAAAGCATTTGTTGTTTGCTACGAAAGTGAAGCATGAATGTCAATGCTTATATGTCTTCAGAGTTCATTTCTAATGAAATTTACTCTTGTGCTCATGCGCAGGTTGAGCCGGCAACTCTTATCCCCTTGGCCACTAGGTGCAAACAAGTATTTCTGGTAACATTCCATAAGATTACCTTTCATGTTACAAACACCATTGGTCTATTAGTTAATAATTTATATGATCAGTTATGAGCAAACTTCAATAGCTTTGAGTAACATTTTTTTTTTTAAATCAGGTAGGGGATCCAAAACAACTCCCAGCTACTGTAATCTCAACTGTTGCTCAGGATTCTGGGTAAAGTACTTTAAACCACTCATTACGTCCAAACTTTATCTGTTTATTTGTCATTGAATTGTTGTCTTTCCGTTGGTTAATGAAGCTACGGTACAAGCATGTTCGAGAGACTTCAAAAGGCTGGCTATCCGGTGACCATGTTGAAAACCCAATACCGTATGCATCCAGAGGTATCCCTTAAGATAGATAGATTCTCACTGTATATCTGGTTCTTCTAGTGCTCCTTACATTCTCTGTTTTTGTCTGAGAAATTAGATAAGAAGCTTTCCGTCAAAGGCATTCTATGAAGAGGCACTGGAAGATGGAGCTGACATTGAAGCCCAGACAACTCGTGACTGGCATAAATACCGTTGCTTTGGTCCGTTTTGCTTTTTCGATATACACGAAGGGAAAGAGTCTCAACATCCAGGAGCAACAGGTTCTCGTGTAAACCTAGACGAGGTTGAATTTGTTCTTCTCATCTACCACAGGCTCGTTACCATGTACCCGGAGCTCAAGTCAAGTTCTCAGCTAGCTATTATATCTCCGTATGCCTACCAAGTTAAAACTTTCAAAGATCGGTTTAAGGAGATGTTTGGTAAAGAGGCAGACACAGTGGTTGATATCAACACTGTTGATGGGTTCCAGGTCAATATAATTTCTTACTCTCTTTCTTACATTTCAAAACTAAAAAAAAAATGCATTAAGCAAAAACCAAGAAGTCAACATTTTGTCTGATCTTTATCATTGTGAAAAGGGAAGGGAGAAGGATGTAGCAATATTCTCATGCGTTAGAGCTAACGATAAAGGAGGAATTGGTTTTCTCTCTAATTCTCGGCGTATGAATGTTGGGATCACACGAGCTAAGTCTTCAGTTTTGGTAAGATAGAAAAAGCTTAGAAAGTTCATAGAAACTACTGTTTGTGTTAATCTCTAATCTCTGATCCATCCTCCGTTGAACATGCTTTCAGGTTGTTGGTTCAGCTGCAACATTAAAGAGTGATCCGCTCTGGAAAAACCTTGTAGAAAGTGCTGAGAAGAGAAACCGATTGTTCAAGGTAAAACCATTTTCTTTAAGTAGAAACCTTTCTGCATCCGAGTATGTTTTTGTTTAATTCCATGTTTTGTGTTGTTAGGTATCGAAGCCAATGAATGATTTCTTCAGCGAGGAGAATCTAGAGACGATGAAAGTGACGGAGGACATGGATATTCCTGACGGACCAGGGTTTGAAGATGAAGCTCCTCCAGTTGCGAATTTCGGTGGAGATGATGATAACGACTTTGGAGATGGTGACCAAGACGATGCAGCCTTCGCTGAAGAAGACTAAATCACTACTAATATCTTTTCGTTATTAATTAGAAGTAGAACTTAAAGAAGTTAGATGATACTTGTTTGAACATTTAACAATATCTTGCTTTAGTTTTTCATGGTTTATTTTTTTTTTTGGTTTCGAGGATGCCTATTGGTAGTTGACCAAAAAAAGAAAAGAGAATGACTATCGGTAAGATTAAGTATCTCTCTCGTTGCGCCACAAACTCAAAGCAAAGCCAAGTAGACATCGTTATATTATAACTATCCACATTTAACGTTATCTTATTCCAAAATGGCAAGCAATATAATACTCTTCTAATGATCAATGTTTTATAAAGAAAAATTGTCTCTAAAACATCTATATTTTATATTTTCAATACACGGAGTTATAGTAAACTATAAACTTCGAAAATATTAGTTGTGTTTATTGAATTTTGATTGATTAAAAATGATAGGAATAGCTAAACACCAAAAATAATGTATTTATAATCGAAATTTTATGTCTTTTCTTAATATATGTGAAAATTCTATAATATATATTATTTTGAAACTAAGGGAATCTATAATATAAGTTTCTCTACGCATCTTGAGAGCTTAAAATGTTGGGAAAAGACAATCTCTGAGAGGACCATGGCATACGCAAAATTTAGAAATATGTTTATTATTTGAACAAAAAAAAAGAATGATGTTTATATTACAAATAATGTTCATGTACATGTATTCATAATTAACTAATTTACCCCTTCACTTTACTTTTAAACTAGGTAGCATTGGTGGCCACAACCAAACTCTCTCTTATTTTAGAGAGAGATAACTCTCTCCTCATCAGCCTCTTCTCTACCCGGTATCTTTCAGAGGGTTGAAGAGATTTAAGGATAAAAGCATTGGGACATTTTTCTCCAAGTGAATTCCCTGAGGAAGCTTTTTTTTTCAGTAAACAAAACATTAGCAATGAACCGAGGTAATAGCCTATTATATTGAACGTTCCGTCAATTTCAATTCGTGTGCGTAAAGTGGTTTACAAGGAATTCAATGAAGAGACTTCACGATGCATGTGTGTCGATACATAGCCGCATCAGCTCGAAATTAACAAGATTGCATTATTAGGGTAGTACTCTCTCCCTCTCGCTTATAATATAAACTCAAATCACAAATAAATTATAGAAAGAGATTCAACAACAACCAATAATCCATGCTTGAAAGAGAGTAGAACGTTATTTAAATATAACATGTATAAGTAAAAGTTGCAATTCAGTTTGGGTATAATTCAATAACCCAAAAAGAATAAGCACCATATATAAAATTTGGGAGCTTAAATCCGGCTTGGATAGCTAATACATTAAATTCCTCTTTGGTTCTCTCTCTTCCCCCACGCGTTAAACACATCATAATCATATCTAAATGCAGTGCGTTCTTGGTTGCTATGTCAGTGTCGGTTACTTCCCGTGGGATTATCGTTTCGATTACGATTACCCTTCCAGTTTCTGGTAATGCTTTCTTACAGTTTCTTAATATCTCCACGCATTTTTCATCGCTCCAGTCATGAAGTATCCACTTAATAAGATCAAATAAAAAATGAAATCTATTTAGTAATAGAATTCAGAACAACCCACTTTTCATCTAAGGTAGGTCCATTCTCACCACACATGGTTATAAGTTGTGAAAATTTAATTACAATGATGGAATTCAAATTTATTATTACCTTCATCAATATGGCTTGGCCTCGTGGAACTTCGACAAACATATCACCACCAATATGTTCCACGCCTGCAAAGAGTTTATTTAATCAATTTAAACAACTAACTAGGCACTTTACGAAGCGACATGATGGTTAGATGAAGCACCAATAACGTTTAATAGGTATAAACTATACTCCTTCAACTTTGTTTGATAAGACGTCTCCCAGAGTCAAGTATCAACTAGACACTATTTGTAAGGTTATCCTCAATCAAACGTCTGTCGATTTATTTGAATATATCAATCTACAAATCAATAAAGTGAAAACTAATTTACCAGTAAAGAGTAATAACAAGAAAGAAAAAAACATGATAAAATTTACCATGAAAAAAAAGAAGTTTACCATGAATTTGGGGAGCTTCTGAGACGATGTGAGGCAAGTCAAAATTGACACCTTTAAGATGTGGGAACTTGGAGAGAGCTTGGGAGAGACTAGTGCCTAGCCCACCTCCTACATCTACCAACGTGCAATCCCTCATATTCTCAAACCCATTATAGTTCTCAAATATTTTTTTCATTACTATTGTCGTATGACTCATCATCGACTCGTTGAAATCTTCCTTGACACTCTCACTTTTCTTCATGTATTCAAATAAAAATGCCCCATTTGCTCTCTCCCACGCAGATGCTCCGCCTTCTAGTATCGACTCCGTGAGGTAAGACCTTTTCTTGCAAAAAAAAAAAAAACTCGTATTATGACTAATTACCAGTAACATCATGAAAATATCTCACTATAGCAAGGCAAAATTCCATTAAAATATTTCAACAAAATTTTGTTAAAATTTTTAATACTTCAACTTTTAAATTACCCAATTTAGTATTTTAAAAACTTATTTTGTTCGTTTTAATGCACTAACTTTTTAAACTATTTTTATACTCAAATTGTGCTTATCTTAATAAAAATATTTTAAACGAAATATAAAGAATTAAAAAAAATTGAATTTTTAATTTTATTTTAACTTTAAGAGTAAAAGTAATTAAATCATGGATAAAAATTAAAATTTAGAAAAAATTAACTTTGAATGAAAAAATAATATAAGTTTTCAATTTTTAATAAAATATAAATTTTATATTAAGAAAAAAATTGAATTTTATTTATTTAATTTTATTCCTATTGATTTAAAATAAAATTATAATTTTTTAGTTTTGTTTTTTGAAATTTGGAGACTTTTTATAAAAAATTCTTTTGAAAATTACTAATACTTTTGATGAAAATAAACACAGTTTAAATTATTTAAACGAGTATAGTTTTGAAAGTTAATATATTAAAATAGAAAAATAATTAGTTGAGGTATTAAATTTGGTAGAAAAAGTCTAGGCATTAAAAATTTAACAAAATTTAGTTAGGGTATTTTATGGAATTTTCCCTTATAGTATTAGTTAATTTATTAAATTTATTTGTAGAAAGTTTATTTATATTGATATTGTTTTACATAAAAAAATGACAAAATCAGAATCTTACGACATTTAGAAGTATCTCTAGTATACCATCATACCATGTAACGCCCTCGGTATGTGAACAGTGGAAAAGCACATAGGACGCAATAGAAATTCCATGTTCATCCTTAATGAACTTCTTTCCAACTTTTCCTAGTCCGTATGTCCTCGACTCTTTTCCTTGTTCGTCTTTCACTAACTTACATGTGCACACCGAATATGAAACAAGGAGGCGCAGCAATCGATCAATCATCACCGAAGCATCTGGATTATTTGGCGCAGCCTTTGCAGCCAAATCCAACGTTGAGAGATGGGTCCCTAAGGGCTTGGCTTTAGCCATACTCTCGAACAAATCTAATTCCGTTGCAGTTTTTACAGCGTAAGCGATGAGATCTATGCCGCAAAGGTGCATGGCTAGTAACATATCCTCTTCTTCGTTCGAAGATCCTCCGGAATTTTGTAGGGTATTCATTTTGTGCAAAAAAAAAAAAAATTAGTTGGAGAATCTAACCTATACTAAAAGGAAGATATACTCAATTTTTAAGCAGTCCACGTGTGCTTTTTTATTCAACCAATTATGTTCTACAGTTTTGCCACGTCAGACAATCTAATCTTCTAAATTTCACGGACAAATCCAACTTGCAGTAAACTTAGGCCATGTAATTTATTAAATCAGGCCATGTAATTCATTTTTGTCATCAGCCGCATATGAAGCTCATCAAAACTATTAAGTTTCTTGATTGGTATGGTAGTCCCATCTTTAAGCTAACTTGGTTTCTCTTATTGAATTAAGCAGGCTGATTTATTACTCTAACAAGTCTCACGGAGATATAATTCTCATGTGCCATCGGGTTGCTTTTCTTTTATATACTTTTTAGTGTGTCATAAACGATTTAAAATTCATAAATATGGGTTCAATGAAGTGTTCTGCATCCATTCCCGTTACAAGCTTTTATTTTTCATATGTGAATTTTTTTTCTTCTTATTTACCAAGAAAAAAAAGGAATTTTCTTCTTCTGAAACTGTAAATTTTAGTGCTGATATATTATATAGAGAGGAGACTCTTCCGTAAATATATCCTTATGAAGGATACATAACTTTCTTGCCAAGGAAGATCCTGCCTATGTGCCATATTATGTAAATGAAAAGTAAGAAAACTATTACATAATCAGGCAGAGCCGTACATTATCTTTTATGTTTTCTTTTGTGAGTATATTTCATGAATATATATATATATATATATATATATATATATATATTAACAAAAAGCAGAGGAGAACTTTGTATCACATATCCATTTGTAAGCTACAGGTTTTGTATTGAAAATTCTTATCTTACAAAATAGTGTTTCTTCTTTGTTGAAGGTTCCATGTGAACACTGAGGCCCGGAGTTTGTCTATGTAGTAGTGCAGAAGCAACTCCAAAGATATTCTCCTCTCTCCCTCTAAGCAAAGGTAGTAATTTTTCCCATGTATTACTTTGATTTCTTTGTTTAAAATGCACGAAAAACTCAGGTATTATGTTTCATATTTGCATTTTGAGATACCTTTATTGACTATGCAGTAGACAGAACTGGTGCAGAATTTCACCTCTGTTATGTTATTAAAGGTTGCAAAAAATGTAATCTACATGAGGCAATTACAAAGAAGCAATAAGACATGCTCATGTTTTTTACATATTAGGAGCTCCCGGTATGTACCAGCTCAGAGTAACCTTTGTTTCATACACCTGGCAAGTTTAAGTATGAGCCTGGCTATACATTGTGATTGTTAAGGTATTCTTATAAAAAAAGATTTATAATTATTCCAGGTCACAGACATGCTTGGTCATAGCCTCTAGGATGTTTGGAACCTTTCGCTCAATCGTAAGCAATTTGATCATGATTTTTGTTCAAACCATACCTGCTCATGTAGGTATTCTAAATTTATTATCATGTGTAAATCTTTCTCAACTTATTTGCTCTCTTTTATCTCTGCCACGTTTTGTGAAATATTTGTACTCTATATATATATATATATATATATATATATATACAATCATTTATTTTAGCATCAAGATGGAAAGATTCAAACTCTGGCCAGCATATTGAATATGGTCAAAGACAGGATGTCTTCAGGTATTGTTGATTGCTGCATGTTATCTTTCCTACTTTCTGTATAACAAACACACACAGACACACACACACTATATATATATGTATATATATTTCTTACATTCATCTTTTATGTTGCTTCATATGCAGATGAATAATAAGGTATGCAAGATGTCATGCACATCTAGGTTGTGCCAGAAGCCGGAGGGATGATCTAGAGTCGTCTGATGTATACATTAATATTTCTGATGCTGGGAACTTGGGAAGGTTGTCATGGCAAGAGTATCAGGTGAGTTTTCTATCGCTGGATTCACAATATAAACTCCTTTAAGTTTCAGTTCTCCTTGATGATATATGATCATTATATGGATGGTTACAACAATAGCTTGCTTGGGTTTACACCACAAATGGGACACAATTCGGAGACGAGTGTTTTCAGTCAAATATAAACCGTCACGTTTAGAAACTACGCTAACTTTAATCACCTTCCATCATTTACCATATTTGGCATTTGGTAGTCTTTTTAGCACCCTTTAGCCCAAATCTACTATGCCTATAATCTAAAGCAAGCAAGATATCCAAATTTATCGATGTGTGTTTCCTATGTTGTTTGACTAGATGTGATAGATTTTTTTGGGCTGACTACTCATTGGCCGCATGTAAAGAATCTGCAGGGAGTGTACTTTCGATTTACACAACTCTGACACAAGGTAATATATTTCTACGTTAATCAGTACAAACTTTTTTTTTTTGCCTTCTTATCATCTGACCTCCATTTTTAACATTTTTTCACTTTTCTACCATTGTAACTAAGTAACTTTGGTTTGGTTCCATTTTCCTTAGTTTTGGTTTTCTCATATTGGATTAAAAATATTCAATGAATACGTAAAATGCCTTTAATTATTATTACAATATATATTTTTATAAATTACATACTTTTAAAAGAATAACTTTTATTATTTTTGTTTTGGTTGAACTAAAGCTTATTTGGTTTGTTTAGTATTTGTCTATCCTTTTTTTTAGTCGACAGTATTTGCCTATCCTTTTTTCTTTTGAATATTGTTTACTTTTGTATTTATCCAATAGGTTATTTTTTGGTTTATATACCTTTATATAGTAATTTTTGGTTTATACTTTATATACCTGCCACTTTGTTATACTCCACTGAGTTCCAATATTGATAGTCTGAAACTAATCTTTAATCTAATTGTTTTCTCAGGATGATAAAATCTTTTGCAGATGATAAATATCTTATGCGGCTTAGAAATGCGAAATAATATTGGGCACAACAAGGTCAAAGTAGAAAAGAGATGTTCCAACCATTGAAGTTTGGAAATTTTTTACTTTCTTGCAAATAGGAAGCAACATTTAGGGCTTAGACAAAGGCTTCATGTAATTTTGGAAGCAGTGGTAAGAAAGAGAACAACATGTTATTTCATTATATTTTTGTATAGTGTCAAGTTTAAGCTTGTGCTAACCAATCTGTGAAATTACTATAGTAAGTAATCTATGAAATTACAATATATAACCTCTTAACTCAATTTGATCTACATGAAGTAGAATAAAAAGTAACACTACATTAATCTACATGAGAGTTATGGAGTTCAAGATAGACAGAAAAAAAAACAACTTCAATCTACTTTTCTCATATTTTTTTCTTAGCGTGATATTAGTTTTTCATAAAATATCATAATAGTCTAATATAAAATTATGTTTTGACCAAAGTTACATTATCTATGTATTTGTATATTATGGAAATTATGATTTTTTATAAATTTAATAAAATTAAAAAAATATCCTAATTGTAAAAAATGTCAAATCACATTAATTAATGTTCTTTATATTCATTTTTATTCACTTCATTTTTAGATGTATAGTGAATGTTTCTTCAAAACATAAAGAATCAGAAATCAAATAAATTAGTCAGTATTATATATGACTAAAGAAAAAAAAGAATCAACTAATTTAAAAAACTACGCAAAATTAAATAAATAACAGGTGTTACAAAATTTTTTGCAGGTTTTAACAGATTTTAAATAACAAGTGTTAGAAGTAAAAAAATTGGATTGCATATCCAATAACCAAATTGTTGGTTCGATCACAGATACAATTCAAATTTAAAGTTATTGGCTCTATGATATGTTTATAAGAAAATAGTAAACATTGTTTTTTGCCATTTGTATTAACATTTTAAAATAATTCAAATTTGTATAAATATTTTTCTCTAAATTCAGTTAACTTTTTTTGTTTACCAAACTGTCTTTCTAATTTTGAATATCATTACTTTTCACGTCACTTGAGATGTCTCTATTTATATTGATCCCCTACTGTTAAATATAATTTCAAATACTCTTTTGGTCCAATAATTAACAAAGATATCATTAATACATATTTTATATTTAATAATTTACAGTAAACATGATTTATACAGATTAATTATAAAAGATGTATACTAACAAAAGAAATAGAAAAATGTGTAACATACAACATAAGAGATCAACAAAATTTAACAAATGAGATGAAAAAATGATATTAAGCTAATTCCTTACATTTAGTGTGTTACTTATGCTTCTCATTTTTCAGTTTTTGACTAAATTATGGAAAATATGTGGTATAAAATATGATAATAAAGATTATTAGAAAAAAGTAAAGCAAGAAGTAATGAAAATTATTTAACAAATAAATACTTATCAAAATACAAACTTGAACAAAAAAATTCACCTAATAGTAAAGGGAAAAATTTCAAAATACTATATTTATGATTTTAAAGTGAAAATACTTTTTCTTTTTTTGAAAACTACATTTCTTATATGAAAAATATCCTGATTTGATTTCAAACTAAAAATTTAGAAATAAATTTAAATTTAAGTTAATTATAGGAAGCAACATTTAGGCCTTAGATAAAACCATTGAAGTTTGGAATTTTTTTACTTTCTTGCAAATAGGAAGCAACATTTAGGGCTTAGATAAATACATGTTAATCACTTCAAATGACAAATAGATAAATTTGATAAAATGTTTCGAAGTCCATCTTTTTAGAAAATATGAAATTTATATAAACGGAGTACTGGCACACTTAGCAAGCAATATTCATACCTTCATATTTAGCATAAAATTTATAAAGCCTTCTATGTTAAGCAAAATCTTATAATTTGATTTTGTTATACTCTAACTTAGATTATATCAAGAGTCTAGATTTTGAGTTTTTTTTTCTTTCTACGATGCAATCTTTTATTGTTTCTTACTAGCTTTTAATACTGATTATTTTTAATGGGTTAGTTTAAAACTTAAGATTTTATGAAATCTGAAACTTGCGTTTGATTTTGGTTAATTAAAAAGAAAATAACCAGAAAAAAATTAGAAGACAGAATAGATATGAAAAATAGAGTGCAAGGAAACCCTTAAAAAATATAAATACTTCATGTTTTAATCATTTCAAGTAAAATATCTATTAGTAAAATTTTGTGTGTATAATAATAGTACATTAGAAAAAAAAATTGTTTATTTTAATTCAAGTATTCAAATAATTTACAAAATATGCTATTATAATTTAAATATTTACTTTTTATTCATCAATACTTTAAATATTAGTTTTTGGTCATCAATAATTTAAATATTCAGATTTATAGTTTAGTAAATTTACATAAATATAAATATAAATATTTCAAAAAAATTAAGAAATACTTTTCAAATATATCTTATATAATATTTTTTCAAAATTTTTATTATTAAAATATATAAACCGCGCGTAGCGCGGTTAAAAGCTCTAGTGTACATAAAATGAATTAGAGAAGAGAAATGAAAGCGTCAAGCAATTTGCCAATATTTATATTTACAGATGTGAAATATTTTTGTCCAGACTGCCAAATAAGAAACTCATATTTGTTGTATTTGGATACAAACCCATGTTTTTGATGCTTACTAATATGTCTATAACAAAATAACAACAACCATACTATCTCGATATAACAAGACAACACCAACTCCACACTTTTTGTTTTCTGAAAGACATATAAAAAGACAGCAAAAACTTGGACGAATATGTCTAGAAATAATCGAAAAAGACTACACAACTTATGCTAAGCTAATTCCATATGCTATATTAACAAACAAAATATCGACCATCTAGCAGATGTGCTATAGCCTAAGATGTTAAAAAAAAAACGAAATGTTAACTATGCTTCCTCCATTTTCGGTTATAGATTATTTTAGAGTTAATTATGCAATCCGTGTTCACTGAGAATTTCTTAAAATGGAAAGGGTATTCTATAAGAACATGTTCTGGAACGGGAAATACTAGTTGTTAGGTTTCCCTCGAGCTAACGTCCCCACATATTTTTGGATGATCAATATGTTTTGTTCGTTTATCCAGCATGTCGTATAGCTAGATGATCGATATATTTTTGTTTGTTTATCTAGCATAGGTAGTTAGGTACTAGCCTAATCTGTGGAGTCTTTTACAATGATTTCTACACATATTTGTGAAAGTTTTGCTCTCTTTTTATATGTTGTTAAAAATTAACAAAAGTTGGTGTTATCTTTTTGTATATCGATATCAGTGTTACATAGAATACCGATTGGCTGTAAGAACAATTTTCTATACATTTATAGGTTTCCCTCCAAATGTTAAAAATATATACAGTATATGATCAATATTCATATGTTTCCTTAGAAGTTTATTTTTAGGATTATAAGATCTATCGTGTCTTTGTTCATCTCATATTTAAAATGTAAAGCTGAACAGTTTAAAATATTAAAAATTCATACAAAGTTTAGTACTAGTAAACGATCAAATGTTTGAAATACCAGAAAATTGCAGTTATCTAATTACTTAGTAGAGAATATCGTTTAAAATGAGAACGAACAAGGCGCTCTACGGGGTGAATAAACAAACTCTTTTTCAGGCCTTGAACATATTGGTGGTGATATGTTTGATGAAATTCCACGAGGCCAAGCAATATTTGATGTAGGAGTAAACAGAATGGATGAAAGCAGGTTTAGGAAATTTTTATCCAAGTGAGTTCCCTGAGGAAATTCTTTGCATTAAACAAAAATATTACCAATACACATAGGTTATTGCCTATTACAAGTTCTCGGGTGCTCTGCAATTTACGCATCAGCTTCAACTTAATGTAGATGAATAGATGAAGATTCTATTATAAGGGTTGTATCTTTTTTATAAAATAAACTCAAATCGGCAGTAGGAGTTTCTTCCTCGAGGAATCACAGTACTCTGATGATTTTAGTTTAATGAAATTGTGTTCCAAAAAAAAAAAAAAACATAAACTCAAATCACATAGAAATTACAGACAAAGATTCAACAACAACCAATATTCCACGCTCGAAAGAGAGTAGAATGTTATTTAACTATAAAATAATAAAAGTAAAAGTTGTAATTCAATTTGAGTATAATTCAAGGACCCAAAAAGAATAAGCACCATATATAAAATTTGGAAGCTTAAATCCAGCTTTCATAGCTAATACTTCAAATTCCTCTTTGGTTCTTTCTCTTCCCCCACGCGTTAAACACATCATCATCATATCTAAATGCAGTGCGTTCTTGGTTGCTATATCAGCGTCGGTTACTTCACTAGGGACTATCGTTTCGATTACGATTACCCTTCCAGTTTCTGGTAATGCTTTCTTACAGTTTCTTAATATCTCCACACATTTTTCATCGCTCCAATCATGAAGTATCCACTTAATCACGTCAAACCAAATTGAAATGTGACTAGTATCAGAATTCAGAAGTATCCACTTTTCATGTAAGTATTATGAAGTAAGTAGGTTCATCTTCACCATAGATAATATGTTGTGAAAATTTAATTATAATGATGGAGATCAAATTTACATACCTTCATCAATATGGCTTGGCCTCTTGGAATTTTATCAAACATATCACCACCAATATGTTCCACGCCTGAAAAGGAGTTTATTTATTCACTTTAAAGAATGAACTAGGCACTCTACGAGGCGACATGATGGTTAGATGAAGCACCATGAACGTTTAACAATACGTGTAAACTAAAGTCCCTCAACTTTATTTTATATGATATTTCCTAGAATCAAGTAGACAATAGTTGTAAGGTTATCGTCAATCTAATTTCTCCTGATATTTTTGAATATATCAATCTTATGAATCATTGAAGTGAAACCCAGCTTACCAATAAAGAGTAAAAATAAGAAAAAGACTCAATAAAAGTTTACCATGATTTGAACAAAAAAAAAACAGTTTACCATGAATTTGGGCAGCTTCCGAGACGATGTGAGGCAAGTCGAAGTTGATACCTTTAAGATGTGGGAACTTGGACACAACTTGGGAAAGATTAGTGCCTATTGTTGAGATGAAGAGATCAAGTTATATGAAAGGAGGATATCAAAGGCCCAGATAGGATGAAGCCCATGACAGCGTGTCTCAAGCTCTTAAAACCCTTGTATCCACTCTATATAAACCTTATAATCTCTTCATTAAGTTTGTAGAAAACAATAAAAAGTCTCTGGTCATTTTTGAATTCTCTTTAGCCTTTAATCTCATTTCCAAATCTCTAATCTCTAATCTCTAATCTCTTTATCTTTCCTCTCAAATCTCTATCTAATCTCATTTATTATTCAAGATGTCTAGAAATCTTATGGTATCAGAGCCTGGTTGAATGTTCTTGAGTTCTTGAGTGTTCTTGAGATTATCCAAGGCTAGATCTTTGAAAATCTCAAGAAAGTTTCTGTTGGTGTTTCTACTGAAGAACTAGCCTAAAGCTGGTTTCTTTGGTGGTTTGGAGAGCTCAGATATGTGTTCAAGCTGCTGTGGTGATACAAGACTGGTCCAAGTGCGTACAAGAAGAAAGGTGGTTCCTTTGGTGGTTTAACTCATTTCTGAGTTGGTTAAAGAAGTAAAGGTGGTGGCTTTGAGTTGTTCTTGGAGGTTTAAGCTTAAAGGTCAAGTATTTGGAGTGTATTGGTGCTTTTGTGTACTAAAGGAGAGGTCTTTGAGGTGTTCTTAAGGATCTAAGTGAAAAAGTTCAAGTCTTTTCAAACTAGTGGATTACCAGAGTCAAGATTGAAGCTTTTTGGAAGATGGAAGATAGTGGTGGCGTCTACATGAAGATTGCTACCAAGTTCAAGGGAAACAACTACCTTGTGTGGTCTAGGATGGCCAGGAATGCTATTGGAGGCAAGGGATTGCTCAAACATCTCACATCCAGTGTGATTCCAAAGAAAGAGATCAAAGAAAAGGAGGAAGAAGAGGACGAAAGTGAGACTGCCTATGATAAATGGCAACAAGCTGATTGTATGGTGATTAATGCTCTTCTTGCCTCCTTGGATCAGAACTTGATGGATGCTTATAGCTACTGTGATACAGCTAAAGAACTTTGGGATACATTGAAGCAAATCTATGGAAACACCTCAAATCTCAACAGGGTCTTTGAGGTGAAGCAAGCTCTCAGTAGTCTAGTACAAGAAGATATGGACTTTGAGAAGCATTTGGGCAAGTTCAGAGCACTGTGGTCTGAACTAGAGATGTTGAGGCCAAATACCAGTGATCCAATGGAGCTTAACAAGAGAAGGGAGCAGGATAAAGTCTTTGGACTGCTTCTCACGTTGAATCCAGCATATGGAGGGCTCATTCAGCACATGTTGAGAGATGAGACTCTACCTAACCTAGAAGAAGTGTGTGCTAGGATCCAAAAGGAATATGGGAACATGGGGCTGTTTAACAAGAAGGGAAAGGAGCTAGCTTTGGCAAATCAAGCAGCGCAAGCTCAAGGAGATCAGGGAGAACTTGCACAAGCTAACAAGGCCATCCATGGCAAGTATGAGAAGTTTGGTGGGAGTTGTGATCACTGTAAGAAGCAAGGCCACAAGAAGAGCCAATGCTGGATCCTACATCCTGATTTGAAGCCAGCCAAGTTCAAAGAGGCCAAAGCTCACATAGTGGAGAGTAGTGGTGGTGGTGCAAGCAAGGAACAGGCTGGAGAGATGGATAATGGGAAGTCTTTGGTGGCTTATACTGGGGTTTCTAATTCTAGAGGCAGCACTAGTGGTGATGAATACTTGAAGAGATCAGACTTGGATGTTCTCATCAAGCTCTTCAAGGAACATGGTAACACCCTTGCATACTCTCATGGAGCTTCTATGATTGCTAGAACTGATAGGTTGCTAGAGAACTCATTTGACATGTATAATCATCTTAGAAAGGGTATCTTTGATAGGATTGATCATGCATATGATTCTGCCCATGCATATAAGCCCTCTAGTATACTAGCGCACCTAGCTAACTCCACATCTAGTTCATATAAGCCTCTCATTGTTGATTCTGGTGCATCTCATCACATGATAAGTGACACTAGATTGATTAACAACATTGAACCTGCTCATGGTAATGTGATGATAGCCAATGGTGCTAAAATTCCTATTAAAGGAATAGGAGAGCTCAAGCTATTTGATAAAGATTCCAAAGCGCTTTATATGCCTGATTTAACTTCTAATCTTCTTTCAGTTAAGAAGTGTGCTACTGATCTGAATTGTAATGTCATTTTCAGCCCTAACAGTGTAAAATTTCAGGATATTGAAAGCCATAAGGTGCTTGGAAGTGGAGTTACCAAGGGAGATCTTTATGTGCTAAAGAATTTGAGTTTCTCTGCTCCTAGTTCAAAATTTAGTTGTTCCTTTTCTTCTGCTTCTACGAGTCTAAGCAAGAATGCATTGTGGCATGCTAGACTAGGACACCCTCATAATAAAGCTTTAAAACTGATGTTGCCAGGTGTTTCTTTTGAGAATAATGATTGTGAAGCTTGTATTTTAGGCAAGCATTGTAAAACTGTTTTTCCTAACTCTTCTACTATTTATGAAAATTGCTTTGATCTTGTTCACTCGGATGTTTGGACAGCTCCTTGCTTATCTAGGGAAAATCAGAAGTATTATGTCACTTTCATTGACGAAAAATCCAAATACACCTGGTTAACTTTAATTTCAACCAAAGATAGGGTGCTTGATGCATTTAGAAACTTTCAAACTTATGTGACTAACCAATATCATGCCAAGATTAAAGTTTTCAGGTCTGATAATGGAGGAGAGTACATAAGCAATGCATTCAAGCAACACCTATCTGGCAGTGGGATTCTTCACCAAACTAGCTGTCCATACACTCCTCAACAAAACGGTGTGGCTGAGAGGAAGAACAGACATTTGATGGAGGTCGCCAGGTCCTTGATGTTTCAAGCCAATGTCCCAAAGAGATTCTGGAGTGATGCTGTCGTTACTGCTTGCTACTTGATCAACAGGACACCTACTCTTGTGCTACAAGGGAAGTCGCCATTTGAGGTGCTCAACAAGTACAAGCCGGTTCTCTCACATCTCAAGGTCTTTGGGTGCTTATGCTATGTAATGGTTCCTGGTGAGTTGAGAAACAAGCTAGAAGCAAGGAGCTCCAAGGCTATGTTTATTGGATACTCTACCAGCCAGAAAGGGTACAAGTGCTATGATGAAGACACTAGGAGAGTGATGATATCTAGAGAAGTTAAGTTTGTGGAGGAAAGAGGGTATTTTGAAGAAAAGAACCAAGAAGATCTGAAAGAGTTGGCTTCAGATAGAGTAACAGTCTTGAGAACTATACTGGAGAATCTTGGTATCAATGTGAACCAAGGAGGTGGTAGTGCACCAAGGGATGCGCCTACTACAACAACAAATGGAGGTCAAGAGAGTGCACCAGCAAGTGCTCCAGCTACTGATGGAGTTCATGTTCCTACTCTTGATCATGAGGGGGGGAATGAATCAGAAACTCTTAACCAAGGGATGGGAGAGAGTAGTTCAAGTGGTCAAGAGAGTTCTAGTTCTCATGATCAAAGTGGTGATCAAGGTGTGGAGCCTATGAATCATCAAGGAGAAGCTGAGGCTAGTGGTGATCAAGGTGTGGAGCCTATGAATCATCAAGGAGGAGCTGAGGCTAGTGGAGATGATGCGCAAGAAGAAGATGATGCGCAAGAAGAGGACAATGTGGAAGAGCCAGAACCTGTACAAGGTCCCATGTTGAGGAGAAGCACACGGAATAGGAAGCCTTCCAAATGGGTAAACACAAGAGTGTACTACAATGCCCAGGCTGTGGAGCATCCTTCTCAAGCTGTGTGTTCTTTTGCTCAATATCCAGAAGAGCATTGTGCATTTCAAGTGAGTTTGGATCAGAGTCATGTTCCAAAAAGCTATGAAGAGGCAATGCTAATACAAGAGTGGAGAGATTCAGTTAAGGCTGAAAGTGATGCTATGATCAAGAATGAGACATGGTATGAGAGTGCATTGCCAAAAGGGAAGAGAGCTGTTTCTAGTAGATGGATCTTCACCATTAAGTATCTTCCAAATGGAGAGATAGATAGGCGCAAGACAAGACTTGTTGCAAGAGGTTTCACTCAAACATATGGAGAGGACTACATTGATACATTTGCTCCAGTTGCTAAGCTCCATACTATCAGGATTGTATTCTCTTTGGCTGTGAATCTTGAGTGGGATCTTTGGCAAATGGATGTGAAGAATGCCTTTCTTCAAGGAGAGCTAGAAGATGAGGTTTACATGCATCCACCACCTGGTCTTGAGCATCTGGTGAAGAAAGGGAATGTATTGAGACTAAAGAAAGCTATCTATGGTCTCAAGCAATCTCCTAGAGCTTGGTACCACAAGCTGAGCACTACTTTGAATGGAAAAGGATTCCGCAAGAGTGAGCTTGATCATACTCTCTTCACTCTCACTTCTCCCTTGGGTATTGTTGTTCTCCTTGTGTATGTTGATGATATCATCATCACTGGTAGTGATAAGGATGGTATCAAGGCTACCAAGGAGTTTCTCAAATCTGTTTTTGAGATTAAAGACTTAGGAGAGATGAAATACTTTCTTGGCATTGAGTTGTGTAGAGCCAGGGAAGGTTTGTTCATCTCTCAAAGGAAGTATACACTTGATCTTTTGAAAGATGCAGGTGCTTATGGAGGAAAGACAGTCAAGATGCCCATGGAAGATGGGTACAAGGCGCCACGTGAGGGGGAGCTTGAAGATAGCAAGCCTTTTCATGATCCAAAGCTTTATAGAAAGCTAGTGGGTAAGCTCATCTACTTGACCATCACTAGACCTGATATTTGCTTTGCTGTGAATCAGGTGAGCCAGCATATGCAAGCTCCAAGGGAGCATCACTGGCACATGGTGGAGAGAGTGCTTTTGTACCTGAATGGAACACAAGATCTTGGAGTGTGGATGGGCTGCAACAGAAGCACTGAAGTGGTGGGCTACTGTGATGCAGATTGGGCAGGAGATAGGACTGATAGGAGATCAACTACTGGCTACTGCACATTCATTGGTGGTAACTTGGTTACTTGGAAGAGTAAGAAGCAGAAGGTGGTTTCATGTTCTAGTGCAGAAGCTGAGTACAGAGCCATGCTGAAGCTTACCAACGAGTTGGTGTGGATCAAGGGGATCCTGAAGCACTTGGAGATTGATCAAGCTACACCAATGACCATGCATTGTGACAACCAAGCAGCAATCCACATAGCCTCCAACTCAGTCTTCCATGAGAGAACCAAGCACATTGAAGTAGATTGCCACAAGGTGAGGCAAATGATTGTTCTTGGAGTGATTCTACCTTGCTACACCAAGAGTGAAGATCAGTTGGCTGATGTGTTCACTAAGGCTGCGCGGCAAAAGACTATGGAGTCCATCCATATCAGGTTGGGACTCATAGATCTTGGCAAGAGAAGCTAATACCCTTACCATGAGATCTTTACTCTTTTTCCCTCATCAAAGTTTTGTCCCAATGGGTTTTCTTTGGTGGGGTTTTTAATGAGGGAGATCTCTTGGCTTCCAAGCTTGACTCGTTCCATATGGTCAAGCTTGAGGGGGAGTGTTGAGATGAAGAGATCAAGTTATATGAAAGGAGGATATCAAAGGCCCAGATAGGATGAAGCCCATGACAGCCTGTCTCAAGCTCTTAAAACCCTTGTATCCACTCTATATAAACCTTATAATCTCTTCATTAAGTTTGTAGAAAACAATAAAAAGTCTCTGGTCATTTTTGAATTCTCTTTAGCCTTTAATCTCATTTCCAAATCTCTAATCTCTAATCTCTAATCTCTTTATCTTTCCTCTCAAATCTCTATCTAATCTCATTTATTATTCAAGATGTCTAGAAATCTTACCTATACCACCTCCTACATCTACCAACGTGCAATCCCTCAAACTCTCAAACTCATTGTAGTTCTCTAATATTTTGTTCATTACTATTTTTGTATGGCTCATCATGGACTCGTTGAAATCTTCCTTGAGACTTTCATTTTCCTTCATGCATTCAAATACCAATGCCCCCTTAGCTTTCTCCCATGCCGATGCTCCGCCTTCTAGTATCGACTCCGTGAGGTAAGACCTTTTCGTGCAAAGAAACTTGTATTAAAAATACCAACTCTGTTTTAAAACCATAGAAATATCTCATCATATATAGTAATAACTTTTATTGACTTTATTTTTTAGAAATGTTTGTATATATTGTTTTAAATACATAATAAAATCACAATATCAGAATCTTATGACATTTAGAAAATGCCTCTAGTGTATCCCATCATACCATGTAACCCCCTTGGTGTGTGAACATGGAAAAAGCACATAGGGCGCAATAGAAATTCCATGTTCATCCTTGATGAATTTCTTTCCAACGTTTCCAAGTCCGTATGTCCTTGAATCTCTTCCTTTTTCGTCTCTCACTAACTTACATGTGCACACCGAATATGCAACAAGGAGGCGTAGCAATCGGTCAATCATCACCGGAGCGTCTGGATTATTTGGTGCAGCCTTTGAAGCCAAATACAACGTTGAGAGATGGGTCCCTAAGGGCCTGGCTTTAGCCATAATCTCGAGCAAATCTAATTCTCTTGCAGTTTTTACAGCGTAAGCTATGAGTTCTATGCCGCAAAGTTGCATTGCTAGTAACATATCTTCTTCGTCTTTGTTCGAAGAACCTCCGGATTTTTGTAGAGAATTCATTTGCTACAACTATATTTTTTTCAGTTGGAGAATGTGCGTAAAATGTGCTGAGAAGAGATATGAAAGTCGTCAAGCAATTTGGCCCTATTTATATATACAGATGTGATATACTTCTGTGTAGACTGACAAATAATTAAGACTCTTATTTGTTGTATTTGGATACAAGCCCATCATTTTAATGGCTCATGATCTCTTCAACAATATAAAAATCACTAAAATATCTCGATATAAAAAGACAGCACCAACTTCCACACTTTTTTGTTTTCCAAAAGACATATAAAAAGACGGGAAAAAACTTTGACCTTATAACTACCAATCCTAGACGAGGTGGAATTTGTTCTTCTCATCTACCACAGGCTCGATACCATGTACCTGGAGCTCAAGTCCAGTTCTCAGCTAGCTATTATATCTCCTTATAACTACCAAGTTAAAACTTTCAAAGATCGGTTTAAGGAGGTGTTTGGTAAAGAGGCAGACAAAGTGGTTGATATCAACACTGTTGATGGGTTCCAGGTAAATATTCTACTCTCTTTCTTACATTTCAAAACTAAAAGATGCATTAAGCAAAAACCAAGAACTCAACATATGTCTTGTCTTTATCATTGTGAAAAGGGAAGGGAGAAGGATGTAGCAATATTCTCATGCGTTAACGACAAAGGAGAAATTGGTTTTCTCTCTAATTCTCGGCGTGTGAATGTTGGGATTACACGAGCTAAGTCTTCAGTTTTGGTAAGATAGAAAAAGCGAAAAAGTTCATAGAAACTATTGTTTGTGTTAATCTCTCTCTGATCCATCCTCCATGGAATATGCATTCAGGTCGTTTCTTACGGTACACCTTTTTCTAGATAAGTATGTATTTTTATATGGAAAAAGAAATCGGATTTTAAAACTGCTATAAATACGAGTTTAAGAATTTGTAAGATTATTCATTCACATAATAATAAAAAACTTTAAACGGGTATTTGCCTCAATACGTTTTGCTCTCTTTTGCTTTCTTCAAAGTTAATTCGCTTTTGTTCACGACACATCACCAATCGCTAGGGGTATTTTTGGGAATAGACAAAATTTGACCGGCCACTCTTATTTCTCACGTACTTTTGTGGAAAATAAATGTATAACCACATGACATTTTGAATAATTATTTTATTTTTATTTGTATTTGAATGGTTTCTAATGTTTTTAGGTGGCTCCATATTTAACATGTGTTTTTATTCATTCAATAGGGTTTTTGTGTTAATTTTCACAAACCTTGAAATAATATACTGATTATTAATATGAAAAACATAGATGTCTTTTTGCCATACTTGAAAATTATGCGATTTATATCATCTATAGCTCGTTAGTAATATCTTCCTTGATTCTATGATTGTCAAACTATATAGTATTATTACACTCAACCCACACCTTTTCTAATATGTGTATATAGAATTTAATCGGCCTACTACTCAGAGCTGGCCTTGAAAAAAATATGTTCCTCACAATCGTTTCCGATCCTTTTATACTCAAAAATATAATGGGAGTCATTATTATATATTTCTTTCATTAATGCAGATCATATCACTTATTTGAGCATCCAATATCTCTATAATATTATTTGAGAAGTCAGTTTCCTATGTATCGCGCTCACGTTAACTCTCACGATGGTTGTTTACATTCATACCCTTAATGAATTAAAAATATTAAATTTAAATACTATTATTGAATTTTTTTAATTAAGTTTCCTTTTAAAAAAAATTCAAATAACATATATAATAAAAAAAGAAACATTTATAAAGTTAAAAAAACGAAAATATAAACAATATATGTATATATAATATTATTCATTAAAAAGAAAAGTTCACAAAGTAGAAATATTCTAAATTTACAAGTTCACAATTTTTTTTTTTTTGAAACACACATTTAATTCATTGAAATCGGTTAGAGAGAAAAACATGGTTGCTGATTCTTTTGATCAAATAATTACAAAATATTTTAAAATAAATAACATTATATACTTTAATGAGTTAGATATATTATATTTTATCATTATTAAAATTATTTGTTTTCTTTATATTAAATATGCTTTTAAATTTTATGTTTTTATTTTTGTGGAACTTAATATAACCATAATCAAAATACCAAAGCAAATCTGAATTCTCATTTTTAAGATTATTTAAAATAAATTTCAGTTTATAATTTAATAAATCTAAGACATTAAATTATTTAGAATTTATAAAATGTTTTAATTGTTATAAATATTGATATATATGTGTTCATGAGCTTCCAGAAATGTATGAGTTACTTATGTATGTAACTTTCCATTGATCATCACTTTATTTTTTAATATGTTTTTATAAAATGTTTAAAAAAACTAACATATAATTTGATAAGTATTATGAAAAAATACATGCACATTTAAACGATAAATAAAGTTAGTTTGATTTTACTTAATAATAATAAAAAGTAATTATATTTCAATTTGAATTTGAAAAATATATGTAACTCAATATACTCACAACATGAGTGACTCGACTAATCCAAATTATATCTAAAATCATAGATTTAACTACAATAAGAATATATAATTTTAATGATAATTTATTTTATAAATTTAAATTATAGGATGACTCAAACATATTAACAAATAAAAATAAAATATTAACCAAATGTTACAATTTAGTTATTTTGTAAAATTTATATATATGCATGAGACTGTAGAATATTATCGTTATATTAATTTATGAACTTTGAAATCACACACTTTAGTTTATTTTTTATTTCTGTCTAAGCACAATATTCTTAAGTTATACCTAATCTTCGTCAAATATATTTGTCTATCTAAGACAACAACTAACGTAAATAAAAATAAGAAAAATTAATCATAATTTTAATATATTTAAAACAAAAATATCATAGTTGAATTCAGAAAAATAGATACAATCCAATATACCCAAATGATAACTAAATCGACTATAAAAACAACAAAACTGACTAAATATAACATATTTAAAATCATATGTCTAATTAAAGTAATATAATATTATTAATATAATAGTGTATACAAATCATAAATCAATTTAAAATTAAAAGTAAATAAAATAAATTATTATAATATATTTACTTTATAAATATTTTTATCGGTGCATGAGTACGGAAAAATCAACTAATATATATGTAAGTACATGATGCTCACGTATGAATACACTTATTTAATTAATTAGACCGATCACGTGTAGTTTTTTTTTTTTTTTTTTTTGGACTTGATCACGCGTAGTTACAGAGGCCATAGACACATAACTCGTCCATCTCACACGGATGGTTACATTGTCCACAATGGCGTTTGTCGTAACTCAAGTAAATGCATTGGCCTCGACAACACGTCTGTGAGAACTTGCACTTGTTCTTACACGCTCCACAGTTCTTGTCGTCACTGGCCACGTCTATGCATTTGTTGCAGCATGTCACCGTCGAGTTGCTTCCTCCGCCTCCGTAGAGGCTACATATCTCAGGATCCTTGTTGCAATGGTCCGCCGCGTTAGCTTTTCGCTCGCCTACTTCCTTCTGAGCCAAGAACCTGCTCGGCCTTATAGTCTGCGTACCCGGTGCATCAGAGCTCGTGTATGCCACGGTGTTGGTGGTGGTTTTGGTGGTGATGACTGCGATTGTGATTGCGGTTGCTATTGCGATGGTCACGAGTAGCTTCACGAGGGCCATTTTGTTTTGATCTTTTTTTTGTGTTTGTGTGAGGTAAAGAGAGATAGAGAGGAGAGTGATCGTTGGGATTGGTAATGAAAGTATTAGGTGGACAGAGGGTTTTATAGTTGTCGTCGAGTAGAGTTGACGATGGAAATGAGGTGAGAAACAGATGATTAGATATGTATTTGGCTTTTGGGGTTAAAAATATTTTATGATTATATAGCCATTAAAGAAAACAGTTAGACGCATTTAGACCAGAACAAAATGGATTTTACCGCAAGAGATGATTAATGTATGCGAATAAATTACATAGTTCATGAATTCATCCCCCATAGGCCGAGAGAAGGCAAGTCAGGCGAGTTGAACGGAGAAGCAAAGGCGTCCATTCTTTTAATCAACGGTTTATTATTGGTCGTGAGAATTAAGAAACATTGATTTACATTTCTAGTATAGGCAAAATTATTCGACAAGCTAGCTGTAACTTGTGTATTAAACCTCGCCCCTCTTAATTTTGTAGCCTAGAAACGGTAAAGAAGAGTGTTCATTGAAGACTGAAAACTAATAGATAATGCTACTAATGGCAGTTTTACGTTAACTATTTGAGAAGGTTGGAGGGGAGGAAATTAACATGCCCTTTTATTGACACGACATGGTTGTTAGCTTTTGACTCAATTTCATCATTCATGTTTTCGTATTCACATTCACCTTTTCGGTTTAGGATTTTTTTTTTTTAGATAAATATGTATTTCTATAGGGAAAAAGAAATCGGGTTTTGAGACTGCTATAAACACGGATCTAAATGTTTGTAAGATTATTCATTCACATAATAATAAGAAACCCTAAACGGATATTTGACTCAACACGTTTTGCTCTCTTTTGCTTTCTTCAAAGTTAATTCGCGTTTGTTCACAACATTAAGTACAAACCTTTCTGCATCCGAGTATGTTTTTGTTTAGTTCCATGTTTTGTGTGTTGTTTAGGTGTCCAAGCCAATGATTGATTTCTTGAGCGAGGAGAATCTAGAGACGATGAAAGTGGCGGAGGACATGGATAATCCTGACGGGCCAGGGTGTGAAGATGAAGCTCCTCCAGTTGCGAATTTCGGTGGAGATGATGATAATGACTTTATGGTGATCAAGACGACGCAGCCTTCATTGAAGAAGACTAAATCACTCCAAAATTTCCTTATAAATTAGAAGTAGAACTTAAGAAGTCAGAGGATACTTGTTTGAACATTTAACAATATCTTGCTTTAGTTTTTTAATTTTTTCTTCTCTATCTGAATTCTGAACACAACGCTCTTTCATGGTTTAACTTTGGTTTAGAGCATGACTAAGCTTAAGTATATCTCTCCGCGCCAAAAACTCAAAGCAAAGCGAAGCAGACATCGTTATTTCCACCCATATTTAATATTTGTTCTGTATCTTATTCCATCCAATATGGCAATCTATCTAGTGCTCCCCCTGTTTTAGAATACATGACGTTTGGAGATTTTTTTTTTTTCGTTTAAAATGATATGGTGTTTTCAGTTTACAAGATAAAGTTTGTTAACAATTAATGTTACATGATCAATGATAGTTTACCAATTATTTTATTATTGGTTAAATTATGAATAGATATATAGTTAATGATATTTTGTTTTGAAGTAACTAAATGTTTTTAATCTATGTGTCTACTACTACAACGTCATCAATATTGTTTCTCTACGCATCCTGAGAACTTGAAAAATTGGGAAAGACAACCAAGACAACCACTGAGAGGACCATGGTATACACAAGGTTTACAATTATTGAGAAACATTTCAACTATGATATATAACATCACTAAAATGTTTTTCAAAATTCATAGAGAAAAATTTAGAACTTTTTGTATATATTATATTTTGAAAATAAAATGCTAACAGTTAGTTATATTTTGTTTTAGTTATCTATATAAAATTGAAGGGAATTCTATATAGTATAAATAAATAATATATTAGTTTACAGTTAGATATATATATCTAATCTATTAAAATAGAAGTACATTTTGTACTTAATCCTAACTTTTCTTTAATAATTACAAGAGATTGCCACTGAATTTAAATGGGTCTTTGCTTCTTTCATTAAAGGTGTTTGGTTAATTTAATTAAAATCCATAATGAGACCCATTATGAGACACGTGATGGGTTTGTTGTTCCAATTAGTAATTGATTTGGTTTTTCAAATATAAACTGCCAATATAACTAAGATTACCAATACCAAAAAACAATTTATTGGAAATCATTTGAAAATAAATAAACATTAATTATCTTACCAAATGTTAGTATTCAGAAGTATCTATACTATACTAAAAAGGAGAATAAGATCATTATTTAGCATGTCCACGTATGCACGGAAAATCAACCAATTAGAGAGTCTGAAGTTGCCACGTCACCTCCGCTTGAGACAAGAAAAAAAAACAATGCGACGGAAAGGATCGAACCCGGATTAGTATAACATAAATATAGAACAGTTACCACTAAGCCATTGAAACTTTCTTGGACACCTATACAAGAATCACTAATTATATAACTAAACCATTGAAACTTTCTTGGACAGATATACAAGAATCACTAATTATATATGTACGTATTTAAAAAATCCAAGATAAACCTAAAAACTAGACCCTGAGTAATCTCCACTTAATCCCCGATTTTTACACTAGGCGCTATGCCCAACCCGAGCGTACGTATAGCGCCTACCAAATTTTCGAACAGGGACACTAACAATGAACCTCCTCTTTACTCCCATCTTTAATGTCTTTCGTTTCAACTCCCTCTCTATCTATTTCTTATAAACCTTTTCACCATTTTTTGGTTCCAATCAAAATCCTCTCAAGGAGTCGAACCCGCGATGAAACCCGATGGAAAATTCCCACCGATCAAAAACACTGGCAAAACCGGAGTCTCCTCCACCAACCTTGTCTCCGGCGATCCTATGTCGAAGAAACCAAACGGCAAGGCGGTTCTCCACTCCGACTCCTCCGTCAAAGCCGATGAAGTGTTGTTCTTCAGAGATGTCGAATTCGGACCACAAGAAGGCGAGTTAAGGTTTCGTATGATCCTATGTCAATTAGTTTGGTCTATTAGTTAAATTAAATATTTTTGTTTGTTTGTTTACCCTTAACCTTTCTCTTTGTGGTGTAATCAGTGGATCAATAACTACGTTGAGAAAAGGAACTATACCACTTTCATATTCTAATGGTTTTCATCTTGCTTATGGTGTGTATTGCATCTCTCTCTCAAATATTTGAAACAGAAATCTTTAGCTCATTCAAGTCACGATATCAAGTTGTTCTCATAAAATCTGATGCAACTTTTCTTTGCTTATGAAGTTTATAATGTTTTTTTCTTACAGGTTATATATATCAATTCTGTGAAAGAAATAGAAGTTTAATGTAGAAATAATCTTAAATACAGAAAATTCTAAAAATTAACAAAAAAAACTAATAAAAATTAAACTATGATATCACTTGAAAACTTCTTAGACAATATTAATAAAATATTTAAGCGATAATTACACAAGTTTGATTTTTTTTTGCCGGCCAAAAGTTTATTATTAATTAGCATCAGTTATTTCAAGATGTTTAAGAAAGGATGGACATAAATGATATATCGAACTATGAGTAGTACTTTGTAAAGCTAACTTAGATAATACATCTGCACATCCATTTCCAATCCTTTTTATGCCTAAATTCAATTTCTTCAAAGCAGTTCTTCCACAAAGAGACCGTATGAGATATTGTTTTGATATTCAGATTTGTTTCTTGATTGTTAAGAAGATTGATAACTGTAAAAATGTCTCCTTCGAATATGATATGTCTATAACCGAGTCCCCAACACGAGACAAGTTTGTTTAAAAAGTAAGTAATTTCAGTTTTCTTATATTATATAATAAATATATATTATTTACTGATACTAAAAATATAGTTATTCATCTATCACAAATATCTATGCAAATATGTGAATCAAGTACAACAATCAAACAAGATAATGGTATCCACAAAGAAATTTTTTAAAATATATTCTTATTTTATATTCTTTAAATAATATAATACAATATTATACATTATTCTCTTAGAATTAAAAAAAATACATATAATATCTTATCTGCGCGTAGCGCGGTTAAAAAATCTAGTTTATTTAAAAACAGAATATTACATTTAGTTATTCTCTAGGCTTGCATGATTGAATCCCACATATATGTTACGCAGCCTCAATGATATGAATCCGGCATCCAAATAATATTCTCCAACAAATTATTACTAAAAAATATTTTTAATCGAATATAAAAGTAGTTACCATATTTCACTCCTCTTGCGATATAAACAAATAATAGGATTGATCATTATATATATAATTTCGATTTTATTTATTTAAAAATGGTGTGTTACCTTATACTTAATCTTTGGAGCAACAATATCAGCTTTTTAAACCTATATTCTACTTTCATCTATATATACTTCTTATCCGTTCTTCTCTATCCATCCACAAATCATATAAATAGTGATTCTTTTCTTAAAAATGCCATTGATTTAAAGAACGTATTCAATTTATTTTTGATCAATAAAAATAAATATAAAATCATTTTAAATATTTAAAATTATCAAAATGTATATCAATCTTACCAAAACAGTAATCCGTTTATACTATATACTCCATTTGTATATAAAAAATTATTTTCTAACATTTTCAAAAATATTAAAAATAATAATAATTCATTTTATATATCAATTTTGGTTTTACACTTTTATCAATAAAGTTCACCATTCATTATTTTTACATTTTATTTGATGTAGTAATTATAAAAAGTGTATTAATTGAAACATTAATAATTCGGTACACAGAAAGAGTATATAATAACTAATTTCAAAATTTATTATCTTTCTACATGAATAACATATATCAAATTTTATATAAAAAATATGTAGTCCATTTATATTATATACATAACTCAAAATACTAGGGTATAAGTATAATATAAAATTAACATTAAAACAAAAAATTAATTACTTATTGTATAACTATCATTTCTATTTCATAAAAAGTACATTCAATACAAAACAAAATTTAACAATGTTTTAAAATAGTATATAATAAGAAACAAAACAACATTCAAGACAATATTTATTGTATAAGACAATAATTAAATTAGTTTGATCAAATCCGCTATAAAATTACTGTGTTCAAAATACATATTAAACAAATATTTAATATTGATCCTTTAAAAAAACATATATTAAATCATGTTAGAATATAGAAACTAAATAGAACACCCGTGCGAGCGCACAGATCAAAATCTAGTATTAATTATTTTTGCTGGTAACCTTTAAATAGTTCCTGTTAAACTTTTGGGATACAAGTATTGTTATTTTAATAAAAATATAATCAATAAGAAAATAAACACAATCCAAATCTTCATCAAAATACTATTTACTACAAATTTAACTCCAATTTCTAATAGTATATGAACAGATATACAATCAAATGTTTAGAAAAAATAATAATATCTATTTCTAAAACAGAAATTTAAATAAAAAATGAATCACATCATGTTTTTGTGTACAAGGAGTGTGATAATACGATGTTAAATATTTTCAAAATGTATAGAATTTTTTTTTTTTGAAACACAAACTTTCACTATATTTAAATCCAAGTACTACATAGCCATGAGGGAATTAAACATCCTCTTGAAACCAATTCATAAACTACAATAACCAATAGAAATAAGCATGATAAATCTTCATATGAAGTTGACAGCGAATTCAACACCAGGTTTGAATGCGTCGATAAAGCTTTCACGACAAAGTCGGATAGCTGAGAGATAGTCACAAGTGACGTTGAGAGACAGTCCTCACCAACGAGAAAAACCGGAGTAATCTCGATTGCACCTTCAGGCCCCGTACAGACCGCTCCACAAGGTAACAAACCGGTGAGTAAACTGAAACTAAAGCTCGGAAAAGAATCCGAGAAATTTTCTCCATTCATAGAAAAGAGACATGGTAATGAAGTACTCTCCACAACCGAGGAGGAGGTGAGAGTTGTGCGCCGACAACATATCCTTACTAGCTTTTGATGGCTCAGAGCTGGACGCCGGAGTGGATTCCCACCTACATCGGACACCAGATTTACAAACAAATGGCTCCAAACTTGACACCGGAGTGGACTCCCACCTACATCGGACGCCAGATTCACCAACAGGTGGTTCAATGATGGACGCCGGAGTGGATTCCCACCTACATCGGACGCCAATTTTACAACTAGTTGTGAGAGAAGATATGTTTGTGGTGGTTGATGGCATGGATATTCAGGAGACCGTTTTAAACCGAGCTTAAACGATCTTGAGGTCGGAGGAGGCCAGACATGGAGGATGGAAAGGATGAAGCAGGGAAGAGGGATGACGCTAGACCCAGCTCTGGTGAGACACAAACCATCAAACGAGATAACAAAAACTTCAAGAGTCCTCGGCTTAAGTATAGTTGAAACGAAGAGGTTGATGACTTCACATGAAGGAGCCCACGACCACGAGGTGTGAGAGACCGTAAGAACCAGAAGGTTCTTAGGATCTACCAAAGTGAGCTCGAGCTGAGGGGAGAAACGTTCAATGATGATGGTGAAGGTTTTTGATTGTGAAGGGATGGCTCGATCCGGTGGGTCTGGAGGTTCAGGCAGAGGTCGAGGGTTCAGATCCATAAGTGACGGAGCCCGCCGAGGATAGGGCGTGAGTTTGAGACAGAGAACCGGTGGAAGGTCAGGAGGGACTGGAGAATCCATTGGAAACACCATGTCAACATCCGGATCTGGTGGTTTAGGCTGTAGGAGAGATCCAAATGAAACAGCTGCAAAAGACTCCATTGTTGGGGAGAAGGAAAAGCTTCAGGATGGTGAACGAGGCGTCGCCGGAGCGGCAGATGGACTCCTGGTTAGGAGAAGGAGGAGCTGCACCGGAGAGAGACCTTCATTCTGGTGGAGGAATCTGCTATGCGGCTGTCTTGGACTCCGTGCCCGCGAGAGAAACTAGGGCGAACACACTTACTACTATTCTATTCTATTATCTACTTTTTTGTCACTCAAAATGTATAGAATAAAAATTAAAATTATAGCTGCTCAACCTAAAATATGCTACACTAGTTACACAAATGAAATATAAACATATTAGTAATACAATAAAAATATTTTGTTTTATTATCTTCTAGATCATATAATACAACATATGCAATCAAACTATAAAAAAATATGGTATAAAATTTAGTAATAAATTTAATAAAAATTATATTTTAACATGTTTCTATAATTACTTATTGTATATGATTGTACTTGGAGTGTTTTTTCATCTAATTCTTCTTTATAACTTACCAAAAGATACAATGCTAATTAGAAATCATTGGAAACATGAAGTACATAAAATCCGAACATTTATGATACAAATTTCATAAATACATACTTGTGATATCCTTTATTATAAAAATAAGTTGTTTAGCTATTGATTTTAATTAGTTCTATATTTTTTATACTTACTAAAATAAGTAAAAAAATATTAAGCAATCAACTTGTAACACTTAATCTGATAATTAGCCTATGAATGACACGTAAAATAAGTAAAAAATATTACCATGATTTCTTTTTAGTATATAGTAGGATATATGAAGATTGCATTGTACTTATATGTGGTGCTTATCTTTATTTCTGAGGATTGCAGCATATATTAGGATTATAGTCCTTCCCTGTAGTGTTTCAAAAAAAAAAAAAAAAAAATCCTTCCCTGTCTCTTTTTTTTTTTTTTTTTTTGAATTGAACCTGTCTCTTTTTTTTTGAAAAAAAAATGTTTATTCAAATCACAAACAAATTACACAAATTCAAATCACAAACAAATTACACAAAGGGATTCAACAACAACCAGTTTTCCACGCTCGAAGAAGAGTGGAATGTTTATTTAACTAAACACATATTAAAGTAAAAGTTGTAACTCAATTTGGGTATAATTCAATGACCCAAAAATTATAAGCACCATAAATAAAGTTTGGGATCTTAAATCCGGCTTTCATAGCTAATACTTCAAATTCCTCTTTGGTTCTCTCTCTGCCCCCACGCGTTAAACACATCATCGTAACATCTAAATGTACCGCGTTCTTGGTTGCGATATCGGTGTCTGATACTTCCCGCGGGACCATCGTTTCGATTACTATTACCCTTCCAGTTTCTGGTAAAGCTTTCTTACAGTTCCTTAATATCTCCACGCATTTTTCATCGCTCCAGTCGTGCAGTATCCACTTAATCATAATAATCAAAATTTAAATTGACTAGTATTAGAATTGAGAAATGCTTACTTTTCATGTAAGTATTCTAAAGTAGGTAGGTCCATCTCACTATATATATAGTTCAAATGTTTCAAAAAGTTAATTATAATGATGGAGTTTAAATTTTGTACCTTCATCAATATGGCTTGGCCTCGTGGAACTTCAACAAACATATCGCCACCAATATGTTCCACGCCTGGAAAGAGTTTATTTAAACACTTTAAAGAACTACTTGGTTGAAGTTAAAAAAAAAAACGAACTAACTAGGCGTTTATATATTTAATCATAATTAAAGGCTACCGTGAATTTGGGGAGCTTTTGAGACGATGTGAGGCAAGTCGAAGTTGACACCTTTAAGATGTGGGAACTTGGAGAGAACTTGGAAAAGATTAGTGCCTATACCACCTCCTACATCGACCAACGTGAAATCCCTCATACTCTCAAACCCATCGTAGTTCTCTAATATTTTGTTCATTACTATTGTCGTATGGCTCATCATGGACTCGTTGAAATCTTTCTTCATACTTTCATTTTCCTTCATACATTCAAATATCAACGCCCCATTAGCTCTCTCATATGCCGATGCTCCGCCTTCTAGTATCGACTCCGTGAGGTAAGACCTTTACTTGCAAAGAAACACGTATAAGAACTAATTACGAATAACTTATTTTTAACATCATAGTAATATCTTATCATAGTAATGCTTTATATTGAACTCATTTGTTTAGAATTTTGTGACATTTAAAATTATTGCTAGTATATCCAATACCGATCATACCATGTAACTCCCTTGGTATGTAAATATGGAAAAAGCAAATAGGGCGCAATAGAAATTCCATGTTCATCCTTAACGAACTTCCTTCCAAGTTTTCCTAGTCCGTATGTCCTTGACTCTCTTCCTTCTTCGTCTTTCACTAACTTACATGTGCACACCGAATACGCAACAAGGAGGCGTAACAATCGATCAATCATCACCGAAGCATCTGGATTATTTGGCGCAGCCTTTGAAGCCAAATCCAACGTTGAGAGATGGGTCCCTAAGGGCCTGGCTTTAGCCATTATCTCGAGCAAATCCAACTCTCTTGCAGTTTTTACAGCGTAAGCGATGAGTTCTCTGCAGAAAAATTGCATGGCTAGTAACATATCTTCTTCTTCGTTCGAAGATCCTCCGGAAATTTGTAGAGAATTCATCTTCCGAAAAGAAAAAAAAAAACTGGTTTGAGAAATGTACGTAAAATGAATTGGAGAAGATATGTGAAAGTCGTCAAGCAATTTTCCCCTATTTATATTTACAGACGTGATTTAATTTTGCCTAGACTGCCAAAAAAGACACCTCATATTTGTTGTATTTTGATGCAAACCAATGTTTTTTAATTCTTAATAAGAAAATGTAGATTGGTGGAAATAAAATATAATAGTGTACAGCACAATAATTGTATTTTATGTCAATCTATATTGTATGTAATACTAAGAGTATTAACGGTGATGTTGTAACACATGCTCTCAACATTATCAGAGCTTAAGTGTTATACACCAATTGGTTGATATATAGTTTTGTTTAATGTTTATTTATTTAATACATTGATATTATTATTAAATAGCAATGTTTGTTGTTATTGCAGAGATATTAGAGCATCATTAACGGGTCAAACTCTCCCCATGTGCTTTCATAATTTTTATCATAATTGTTATGATAGTTTGATCCGTTAATGATGCTCTAATATCTCTACAACAACCATAATATAGTATCTTATCTAACATCTCTATTAATATAGTATCTTATCTAACATCTCTATAACAAAATAACAACAACCATAATATCTTATTATTAAATTATTGAGAACATATGGGAAGAGTTTGAGCTCGTTAAATGTTTGTATTGACTATTTTTTTTTTGAACTGAGTATTGACATTTTTTCTAACTTCAAAGAGTTGGCTTTATTTTGTGTACACCATTATGTAACGGCCCGAGTATCATAAATTGGTGTGGTTTGTTTATTAGTTATTTTGTACCTAATCTTTATGCAAACCAAGGTATATTAACGTGTATATATCATTCCCGTAACCTGTTTCTGATCAAATATATCTTATTTACTTGGTGTAGTTACATGATTTTGTTTAGTTTCTTTTATCATCCACTACCATATATGCATTTATGTATTTCTTGTCGAGTTTTTTTATATTACGATGCTCATATAAATTTTGTAACTTTCTTGTTACAATTTGATTATATATGTGCTTTTTAAAATTTTGAATTTATTTCATTTATTTAAAATTTTCACAATTATCTGGACGCATTATTTGTTGATAATAGTAGTAGGTGTTGCACACGATTGTTGGAAAAATAGTGCCACGCACGAAATGTCTACGTATATTTATTTGGGGAGTCTTCTAGGTGCGAAAAACAGTGTTGTGGTCCATTTTGTTTCTTCTAAAAGTGGTTGTTGATCCTCTAAGAGTTATTAACATAAATAGACACATTGCGTCTTTCTATTACATGTGAGAGCACATTTTGCTACTGAAGTACTTTCCAGTGGTTGAAGACTCATTTACCCTCTAAAAAGTAAAATCAAGAGGGAGTATTGAAGTAATTGGACGATTATTTCTAGTTGGACTGGTTAGATATTTGATTTTTTTTTTAAATTAGATTTTAGGCTGGTGGACGCGAAACATAGGTGAAATTGACTTTTATTTTTATTATACAGACCCGAGGAAAAAGTAACTCTAGTCGGATTAATTTTTTTTCTTCAGTAACAGTAAACGCAGAGAAGAGGCAACAAAGGAGATTTCCGAAGAAGTCCGAAGAAGGACATTGTAACGGCGGAGACTGACGAAGAAGACAATGCGCCGCGAAAGAGGAGAGATTTAAAGGGTAAAGCAAAAGGTTGTATACATTTATTGTTTACATCTCGATCGGTTTGGTTTTTCTGGTTGCTCCCATCTCGATCCTTGATGTGAGGTTATAGATTCCCAAGTTTTTGGGTTAATGTTTCGATTCTGAGATTTCGTTTTTGGGGTTAGGGTTTGGGATTTTGATTTTGGGATTTGGGATTTCGATGTTGAGATTAGGGTTCCAATTTTAGAGTATTCTAAGTTCTTTTTTTTGTTGGTATTGGTTTTACAGAGGTGGCACAGGCATAGAATGAGTGAAGCTTTCCTAATTTTGGGATTAGAGTTCCGATTTCAGAGTTTTCTAAATATACCAGCTTCGCTAAAGCGCTTAGGAGGGAACGACGAACAGAAATTGCTGAGTTATGTTGGTGAGAAGCTTCCACAACACAGTGGCTTGGTGTTAGTGTTGATGTTAGTTTTTCTGTGTAAATGTACATATGTTTGTGTACGTGGATGTACATGTGTACACTGTTGTTCGCGTGTACATATGGACATTGCTTCGAGTTGTACATTTGTAGTCTGTACCTTGTGTATCAGCTCTGATTTTACTCTGTACCTTGTGTAACAGGCGTAGTGGTGATTGTGGACCAGTTGCGATAAAGTTTATGGAGCTACTTTCTTTCGGGAACCCACATCCTAGGATGGGACGAAGTGAGAAGTTGGTGGACTAATGTAGGCATGTTAGGTGTTGTTTTACATTCTGTAGACTTATTATATTATGCTAATTGGATGGTGTAAGGTTTTATTTTACGGTTCAATTGTATGATATGGATTTATCATGGTTGTAAGAATGATGGCTTTATTCGACGAAATATCGTGGTAGTTTGTGATGTATGTGTAATCCTAATGTAGGCATGTTTGGTGTTGCTGCTAAAACATGTTTGGTGTCTTACTAAACTTGTTGCAAAATGATAATAGAATTGTGTAAAGATGATGTTTTATTTGGCTAAAACATGTGTATATTATTTTTTTGTGTCCATGCGTACAATAGCGCATAGTTGTCTGCGTTGACAGCGAGTAGCATTAGAGCAAAATGTATAGGCCACTGATTTTGGGGATTCAAATATGTGGCAAAGTGTACATGTGTATTAAAATTTGTGTGTGCTATGTTTGACTTGTATGGGTTCTTGAATTTATACAACCTGTCAAGTGGATTCAAATCTGTGTGTGCTATGTTTGACACGCTAATGTGTACACGCGTACAAAGAAGAGAGGTTGTACGCATGGATAGCTCGGCAGCAAAAAAGTACAGGCTACTCCTTTTGGAAAATCAAATCTGTGGCAGTGTAAATCCATGGCTACTGATTTTGGTTGTTGAATGTATACGACTTTTCAGGTGAAACATGATTGAAGTGTGGTTATGTGTGCTATGTATGTCACGGTAATGTGTACATGCGTACAAAGAAGGATGATTGTACACATGGACAGCCTGAGATTCGTTTACAAAGTGTACACGATCGGAGTATGAAAATAGTAGTAAGGTGAGAGGTTGAAAAAATTCATGAGGTGTTCAACTAAATTTAGAAATAAAAAAAAGTCGGTCGAAATTCCGGTTGCAAGTTCTTTGGTGTTAGGCGGCCAATAGTCCAGTGAGGTGGAGGGGGGAGCTTCGGTGTTAACAAAGAACTCCTCCAACACATTGTTTTTCTGTTCAAGCAACATCATTGTAGGCCAGAGAGTGACGATCCTGGATATTTGATGTTTGTTGATGGAGAATGCTCAGCTGCCGTCATCGGACGTTTTCCATTCGCTGGCGATGACCATATAAAGGTCCGCCATGGAAGATACCTAAAACAAGAAATATAGTTGTTATTCTTTGAGAGTTGAGATGTTGGAATTAGAGTAAAATAAATTATTAAACAAGGTTATCTCACAAACCAACAGTTAGAATCCAATAATCAGGTTGAAAATCTTGGATTAATTGGTAAAGTTTCTACTTTTTTCTTTGATAAACACATAGAAAAATCGACGCCATTGGGGAGAGAAGAAAGAGAATAATGTTATATGTGGAACTAAATTGGGCCATTGAAAATAGGAGAGAGATATGTTGATCGAATGGTTGTTGTTAAATGGCATATATATGTCTTTTCCAGATCTACTAGGTAAAATTTCAGCTGTTGGAACTTTAAAAAGATCAATGGTTGGAGGCTAATCCCGCCAAAAGGAAATATAATAAATCGCCTTATGATTGAGATCTAACGAAAAAGAAAAAAGTTAGTTGAGGAAAGTGTCTAAGTATAACAATGTGTCTTGGGGTGTAAATAAAGATGAGAAATATGACCTAAAATGAAAATATTTCATGCTTTAACAATAGGTACTATAATATATATTTATTAGTTTATGTATATCTCTGTTTTTTTTTTTGTAACTGATTTTCTTAATTAAATGCAAAAGAAGAGAAAATATTACAAAAGCTCCAAGGCTCTAGTGTAAAAACCAAAGCCCATTTAGAAACTCATATAGTAGAAACCCAAACCCTAGTTAAAGAGCTAAGCCCACAAGCTAACCAAACCCAGTAGAAAGAAGGCAAGTAGAGAGACGGAAGAAGAATTGCGAAGTAGTTTGGGAAAGTCGGGAAATAGAGAAACCGGAGAGAGGTGAGATGATGAGCTACCTTCCTCACCGGATCCATTGTTGCATCATCGTGGAGGATCTTCTAGGGTTCACCTCCCTGAAACTCTGAATTTTGTTCCTGATCTGATGATCTTTAGTTGAGAAGAGAGAATCCACTGATCGAAATTGGTTTTGCATGCAGATGGATGTTCTGTTCACTCCAGATCCAGTAGATAGTTGCCTGCCATCCAAGGAGAATCAGAGATCGAGTAGTTGCTGGCGGCGGAAGAGATAACATCTGATTTAGTGAGTGTTCCCATCGTCTTACTGGCGCGATCCTACACCTTCCCGCTACAAGGCTCCATAGCTCAAAAGAAAAATCACATTCCCAGTAAAGATGATCTCGCGATTCATCGGTTGTGTTACATAGAAGATAAGTAGACGGAACCTGGATGCCCCAACTAATCAGTCGGTCTCGAGTTGGGATCCTGTTCTGAACTACTAGCCAAACATGGAAGCTCTGTTGGGGATACTTCTTGCGGTCCAGACTGCTTTTGACTAGTTAACCTCTTCAATCTCACCTCTAAGGCAATGGTAAACCTCACCAGTGCTATACTTTTCACTACACTTCCCATTTATCTCCCATTCGTAAAAATCAGACTCATCATTGAAATGGAAAGTAGTAATGAAAGATAAAACCTGAAGCTGATTCTCCGTTCTTGCTGCAGGAAGTCGCCAAGTTCCATTGCAAAATAGTGAAGCCAGGGTTGCCTTTAGTAGGATCCCTAGTCGTGATCTGCCTCTTTCCAAGTAATCCTGAAGCCTTCCATACAGGCTCCAATTATCAATCCAGAAACGCCCACTTTCCCCATTTTGGATTCGAAGGTGAATCAATGGGTAAGCCACACTTTTAAACTTTAGAAGTTTGTTTGCTAACCAGGAGAAGTTTTGAGAAGGGTTTGTGGTCCAAAAGTTACTGACTGAGCTTTTTAAAATGACTTCTTTGAACCAGGAAACCCATACAGATTCTGGTCTGAAAACTAGCATCCATATCAAGTGTAAGCAGCAAGCTTTATTCCAAGTATGTAGATCCTTCACCCCTAAATCGCCCTTCCTTCGTTTTTACAACCGTAGCCCATGCCACCCGTGATGTACTATGAGCTTCCAAGTTCCCTTTCCACAAGAAGACACTACACATCGAATTTATCTTCCCAACACAAGCTTTCGGAAGCACTAAAGAAGAACACCAAAAAGTGGTGATTCCTGTAATCATTGTTTTTAGTTTAGATAAAACAATTATAATTTTCATGCAATTAAAATAAGAAATCATCTAAGTAGCTTATGAAAACAGTTTTGAATTTTTGTATAGTAGATTAATCTATTGGGTTACTTGATGAAAATGAAGCATTATGAAAACAGTTTCGAATTTTTGTTTGGTTTGATTTCAAAAGCTTTTTCCAAAAAAATAGTTGTTATTCGAGGACATATCTTTATAGTGTGTTTTAGGCTCTATAAGACCTCGGACCGGCACTATATATATATAGATCATCTCAAACTACAAGCAAAGCAACAGGAAAAAACAAACTAAGAAACTATTTTAAAAACGGATCTATATAGCGATGAGGCCTACGGAGGGGTGGCCCTGAGATTTTGGAGGCTGTAGACGGATGTTTTATTAGGCTTGGTCCAGGACCGGTCCTTATCTGGAAAAAAAACCCAGAAGAGCTGCTTACGGTTGAGACTTAACAAAGGGCCCGACTGGTTTCCTCGTTACCACCCACAAACGCAGCTTTTGCGGTTGGTGGCGGTTGTTGGCGTTTTGCAACAATCATATGAAACGCTATAAATCACTTCAAACCGTTCTAAACCTCTTAAATTTAAAAGCTGGTTCCAGCTAACGTTTGCGGTTGCGGGAGGGTATATTTTTTTAAAACAATATAAAAATAAATTAAAAATATTCAATAAAATTTTTAAATTGAAATAATATAAATACAATATATATATTATATATTAATTTATATTATATATTTAAAAAATATATTTCTATAATTTTTGAAACTGTAAAAGTATAATTTTATAAATATTATTTTAATATTTATTATTATATTATGATTTTTCATATTTTTATAATTATATAAAATGTAAATATTGTTAATTTATTATTTAACCACTGTTAGATTTGATGGTTAACCAGTCATAAGTATCCCGTAAACCAATTTTTAACCGATGTATCAGTCGTACGAATCTCTTAAAAACGTTTAAAACCACGACCACTCACATCCGCAACCGCCTGCAACCGCTACGGTTACACCAGTCAGGCCCTAACTTGTTGGCTTGGACATTGCAACCATTTTTGTGGTCCTACTTTGTACCTGCAGGAGGTGTAAAATTTTGCTTTAGTCGTCTAGGCAATAGCGAAAAGTAATGCGAGATAAATGATATCAAATCTTACATGCACATAAAGGACCCTAAGGGTTTACGGGTTAATGTTATTGGAAGCAAACGAAAGTTGTTTTCTTCTGATATGTGTAAGTTTTTGCTTCCGTTAAGGCAGCCAATTGGCTTGTCTTTTGGTTATAAATAGACCATCTCTAATATATTTTTGTTATTTTTTTTGTAGAATATAGGAATTATATAGTTAAGATAAAGTTTATTTCAATGTATTTCTATAAATGATATTTTTAAAAATATTGAGTAAAAATAGATGAATGTTATTTTCTTAAATAGAGAACAAATAGTAATTCTATTTTAGAGAAAAAATAAAGGTGAACTGAAGCAGTTTTGCCTCTAAATAATATTATAAAAATATAAAAATATGTTAGAAATGCTATAAAGTCATCCAGCGATTATTTTCGTTTCCCTATCTTTTCAACACAAGTACTTCAGGAGTTTTAAAAAAAGTTTTCCAATTTATCAAGTTAATTTTACTTCAGCGATGTATGTAGAAAAATAGTCGAATGTAGATCCTCCGGTTCATGAGGTTTGGCAAAATGGATTCAAAGGAGCTAAATAGGATACTAGCTAGACGTTTACAAGTGAGGCTGACTTTGATGCATGTAGCCGTGTAGGCAACACTAAATTTGGTCTAGATAAGGATCAGACAGATATATATACCTCCTTATTGGAGTACAAGTACGAAGAGTGATTACGGTTTAGACCGGTTTATGTTGTTAATTCATTTCCGAATAATAATCATTAATCCGGTTTACTTTGTTCTATAAAGAGTAACTGTTGTAACATAATCTGTAACAGAAAATGAATGAAGATCACTTTTTCATTCGATCACTCTCAAACAAGTAATACTCCTCCGTCAAGCAAATCTTTTATAGAAAAAGAGTCAATATCCGTATATATATATATATATATATATATATATATATATATAAGAATGATATGTAAATTTGTAGATTGATTCGAAAAAATTAAGTTTATGTAATATTTTGTGTATATTTTGGACTTGGATAGTATAGACTTCAATGTATATGCAGCTTTTGTCCTTATGAATAAACGACTCTCCGTATCACAGTTCGGCCACCTTACGTACCTCAAGAAACCGATAAAACATTTATTTTCAAAGAATCTGACTTTTGTTCCGTTGATGAGTCTTATCCCGGAGAAGTGATATCGAATCTCTGCGATGTCAAGAATCCTAAGTTCTTGCTTTATTCCCAAATTGATTTATGATGATTTTTATGAAAAAGAAGAACCATTTGAATGCCAGTGAAGAAGCCACGTAAATCACCAAACACAAAAAAAAAACAAGAATAAGATTATTCTGGAGATATACCATACGATCTCGCGTCTAGGCAGAGGACGGTGATGCAGCTTTTGTCATATTTTTCATCGGTAAATATTATCATATAGTATTACTTGTATAAATTAATTATTGACATCTTCTCGTGTGTCCATTCCCATTGTCAATATGTTTCTTTTGAAATTATTACAAAATTGTGAATAACGTAATATCAAAATTAACTAGTATAAATTGAATAAGTGCATTTTCAATTGTTAGGGTATTCCTCATATAGGTTCTTCGTTTAAGAAAACAAAACGTACATATTCATGTAATATAAGGAAATGAAATGTATTTCTTTTACATGAAAATAAAAACGTAGTTATGGGATTAATGTGTCTTTTGACACTATAAGGCATCAAAGACATGACATTTGTTCGTCCGTATCAAATATTCCTCACAGTCACATCTGATCTAAGGGATTTTGTTATCTGTACGTTTTACCCAATTAGTTGATAGTTGCACTTTTTATTCTCTAGCTGCAAGAGGCACAAAGGCAAGAGGAATGAAACTCTATCATACTTCGAACATCGTCCACTATCTCAATTTTCATTATTTCTTTTATCTTTCTGGCTTCTTTACTTGTGCTAAAGTTGTTTCTCCTCGAAAAAGGCTTCATGAAGTTTAAACTCGTAACATGAAAGCTATATATAGAGGATCCTTATAGACCATTCACCACATCAAACACATAAACTCAAAGCCACCTCTCCTCTTCACCCAACTATCTCACATTCTCTCTATTAGTTCTCTGGCTATTCAATTTTCATCAGTAACCTCTTATTTCAATCAAAACACAACTATTTTCTACCTCCAGAGTTTCTTCTCGACATCAATGGATAAGCTACAGAAGATGATCTCCGAGAAGTCAGTAGTGATCTTTAGCAAGAACTCGTGCTGCATGTCTCACACTATTAAGACTCTCTTCATAGACTTTGGTGTGAACCCAACGATCTATGAGCTCGACGAGATTAACAGAGGAAAGGAAATAGAGCAAGCATTGGCTCAGCTTGGCTGCAGCCCAACTGTACCGGTGGTGTTCATAGGAGGGCAGCTCGTTGGTGGAGCCAATCAAGTCATGAGCCTTCACCTTAATCGCTCTCTTGTTCCCATGCTTAAGCGCGCTGGTGCATTATGGCTTTAATAATGTAATGATGAAAATAAGTTTAGTGGACAAAACAAAAATACATACAGACATAATGTGTGTATGAGTTAATGATACGTCTATCTATGTTTTGAAAAGATAGATTATACGAGTACCAATTTTGTAATCTGTGGGTATATTTTATAATAAAATCATTAACCATAAATTATAAATTATCCATGTTTATATTTTTATACTTTTTATAATTGCGTATATGCGATGTATACATAGTTCATATGGACTGAAAATAAATAGAGACTCAAATAAATACATTCTATTGGGGTGAAATGGAATCGAGGTTCATATGTATAACATGCTCCAATACATACTAATCTTAAAAATTGGAGATAAAATATTTTATAAGCAAAAAGGATTGTATTATTGTATATACTTTTAAGTTTATATGATGACGAGTATACTTTGAATCAAGTTGGTTTTTTGGTTTATAATGACAATGAGCAAAAAAGCTAACCATGTTTGATATCAAGTTAGATTCTTTGCTAGAGAATAACATAAAGAGAGAAATAGCGGCTGTATTTGCACTCGAATCTGCTTCTAGTTAAATTCCTAAACTGTATATTTACAATTTTCAACACATTAGAATAATTATATCTATACTATTATTTAAGAAGTGGATTTGCTGATTTGTCATGTTTAGTCATATTTTATAATCAATTATTAATCTTAATAAATAATTTTAGTGATTTAATTGATAATTTATCATTATCTTAGTAATAATTAAAAATTTGAATGATAATAATATTATCATAATATCATAGTTAAAATATTACTTTAATAATAGTTAAAATATTTAATTTAATAATATTAAAATTTTATATATATGTTTGTATATTTCGTTTAGTAATATTAAACTAATTATATATATATCCATAAATTTAAAACGAATTTCATTGATTTTATAATCATGAATTCATTATTATCTAAAAAGATTCTATATTATGTTATTCAAAAATATTTTATATTATATTATTTTAAAAATAAATATAAATCTATGTATGTAGTTTTATGTATATATGAGTGTGTACAAATTTATTTTAGGTAATAAAAATATATTTTATTAAAATATAAAAATTTAATATTTAATTAATTATTAAATTTCATGCTCTCCATATGTTTAATCATATTTATCACTATCTTGAGAATAACTAAAAATATATATATAATTACCCATAAATTTAATCAAATTTCATTAATTTTATAATCATCATTATCTAAAAAGAGTCTATATTATATTATTCAAAAATATTTTACATTATAATATTTTAAAAGTAAATATAAATCCATGTATATAGTTTTATTTGTATATTAATGGTTTCAAGTTTATTTACGTAATAAAAGATATTTTATAAAAATAAAAACATTATGGTATTTAAATTTTTAATATTTAATTAATTAATAAATATTAAAAAACATAAAAAAATTTATTCTGATGGTTTTTGAATTGATAATATATATATTTATAATTTTTGTAAAAATATTAAGCCCGCAAGTGCGGGCAAAATACTTAGTTAGTTTATATATCACAAACCTAATAATCTAAAAATATAGTTTTTGGAGTAGATGTGACAGATTTGATCCAGTATCACTTCTTGGGGGGTAGATAACAATTTAAAAGAGTAATGTAATACCATCCTTCTTACAGTAAATACTGTAGTACTTAAAATATAAATATTTCTAATGTCCAGATATTTTACATGTAAATTATAGTAGTCTTTCAAAATATTCTGTCAACTAAGAAAATAACATCACATGGTATATGGCACGCAGCACATAACATACTAATAAAGTCCAAAATCATTTTTTCATCATAGAAAAGTATAGAACTTATTTTATCTGTTTTAATTCGTATGGAATCTCAAGCTTTAACTACTCGAAGTGGCTCATTCTACTCAGTTAATATATCGTCCTCTAGAGCTGAGAATAACTAAAGAAAAGGTATCGAAATTACACTAATTAACGTGCAACTGGTAGTCACTGAATAATTTAGGCGTAGGTGTTAATAGCTATTGACAAGTGAAAATTTTTCTGCAAGCTGTGTAAATTTGTAATACTTATCTTATAACAAATCTATCATCAAATAAAATATTTCTTTAAGAAAATCGCGACGAATTTCATTAATTTTTCATCATCCATATATTAAATTGTCGCAGTGATCGTTCAACCTAGCTCATTATTAAAAATGACGTTCCAACCATTTTTTTTTGTTCACCGACGTTCCAACCATTAAACACCAAACTATGTAAAGAATTGGATTCTACCATATAAGGAACTCCGCTGGATTGTTACATATATATTCTATGTTCTAGGACAGTACGGGCAAGTGGTGGGATTAGATGTGATTTAGCATATAACGTACATATGCATATGTCGGTACGTGAATCACGTACATTGAAAATGATGATATAACCTTGTATCGGTGATTAAAGAATAACGACTCCTGAGATCAACCTTGGGCCATTATTAATATTTCTAAGAACAAAAAGTAAAATAGTGACTTTCATTTTTGATTTGGATTTTTTTGGAATATACCACGTGATTGCTTCACTATTCTTCTTGGCCACAAGCTTGACTTTCCATTACAAGAATTTTGTTCGCCGAATTGGGAATAAGGCTCAGTTTTGTTTGATTCGTGACATCGTAAGATTCGATTTCTTGCATGACGATAAGGCTAAAACTAAACCATATAGTTTGCTTTTTCTCTCAACTGGCCACGCAAAAACAAAATATTCTTAACATATAATAATATCACACGATCTCTGGTTTTCGCAAACATTTAATTTTCGCATTGCACTTTGTATACATATTTGGGCATTGCTTTATATATATATATATATGTGTGTGTGTGTGTGTGTGTGTGTTTTGTTATATACGTTCATATGACAACATAATAAAACGTATCCTGACTTTATACCATTAAGCGCTTCATTTCCGCAAACATTAAACTAATTTTCATCTATGAAATAAATATAAATGTGAATAAAGTTATATTCACGAGAAGATATCATAACCTTTCCTTGTAATTTCACATATCGACCTATGCGACAGTTACAGAATAATCTCACGTTTCACACATATGTTTGACATGACTGATTGTTATCTAGGTAGTTAGGAGTGAACAGTTTGCTCCTGCATGCTGAGTAAATTTATGATATGCATTTCGTAACACTATCATCAAGTTTTACAGAAAATATTGTGGAAGTTGTTCAACCTCGTGATAGAAATGGATTTTGCCAATGTGTGTAAACTCTAAAGAACTGGATTCTGCCATATAACTTCTTTAGCTATAGTTACCTAGATGATATATATATATATATATATTCCATGCTAATAGGAGAGTACGGGCCAGTTGCGGAGAATTAGATGTGATATGCATATTACGTACATAACTATGTGTCGTCGGTATACATTGAAAATGATGATAACCTTGTATTCTGATATAAGAATAACGACTCTTGAGATCAAAATTGGGCCACCACTAATATAATTTGAAGAAGAAAAAGAAAAACTATGACTTCTATATTTTGGGGATCTATCTTCTTTGACATGACCTTGACTTAACACAAATCTTATTCATCGACTTGGGAATAAAGCCCAAGTTGGTTTGATTCTTGACATCGTAATATATTCGAATTCCATGCAAAACGATAAGGCTAAAACGGAACCACGTAGATTGCCTTTTTTGCACAAGTGGTCATAAGAAAATATTCGAATTCTCGAGATGATATCATGCGATCTCGAGTTTTCTCAAATACTGAAGAAGCAAAGGATCTCTAACCCTTTTATTTGGCGTACCTAAAAGTTAAAACTATGTCAAAGAGGTGAGATCAAATTACCAAAGATAAAATGATTGTAAATTGGTTATTCAACATATCTCGAGTACAAATAACCGTTAAAAAAATTAAAATTACTATAAAACCTAACAAATTGCAGTTTTGTACAGCTCATAAATCCGAAAGACCATAATATAGAGACATTACATGATTCGTCTGTGTTTGTTATCTTGGCTTACATGATTCTTCACAACTAAGATTATTTTTTATCTCCATTCATAAAGAAGACTCAAATAAACACTGCTTTGTAATTTCATAGTTGATAGTATTTTTGATCCTTAACTCTAGCTTTTGTTAGTCTGTATAAGCGAGGAGTAACTCAACCGACCATGACTCCATATTTTACATATATTCAACTATCTTATCTTAAGTTATGATTATTAACATTCTTTTTTGTTCTTATAAAAAAATTGATTTACGTTAGATAATTAGTACTTTTAAAAATCAGACACGTAACATTATGTCCACAAGATGAGAGAACCAAGATTCGAACAATAGCATCTAGAATCCTCATTTTCATCTGTCTACATGCACTCGTGAAGTTGCTACATTCGTGAAATTTCCATATATAAGAGCACTTAAGGTCGATCTGTAACACATCAAACACAAGAACTCAAAGTAACTTGTTTCATCTTGATCCCAAAATTCCTAAAGCTTTCCATTTTCCACTCCTGATATCTCATTCCGATACAGAAAATTATCATATTTCCCCTGAGTTGATAACTAATTTTACATATCCTAAAAAGTTAATTTTTTTCAAAATCCACACTATTATCACCGATGGAGAAGTTACAAAAGATGATCTCCGAGAAACCTGTTGTGATCTTCAGCAAGAACTCGTGCTGCATGTCTCACTCAATCAAGACTCTCTTCGTCGACTTTGGCGTGAACCCAACGATCTATGAGTTAGACGAAATCAACAGAGGAAAGGAGATAGAACATGCACTCGCTCAGCTAGGCTGCAGCCCGACCGTGCCAGTGGTGTTCATAGGAGGGCAGCTCGTTGGTGGAGCCAATCAAGTCATGAGTCTTCATCTCAATCGCTCTCTTATCCCAATGCTTAAAAGCGTTGGAGCGTTATGGGTTTAGTTATAATTAAACACACACACAAATCCCATTAAGTCTGCACTTACGTAGCGAAAGTACGTACTACGTACCTTGCTAATTATTCTCATGTTTTGTAAGAATAAGATATATATTTTACTAAGCGTATCTAATTTCAGGCATAGACTATGAGAGGTTGTCTATTTTTATAGCGTGAGTATCACAATTAATAAAATCAGTTTTGAGTTGAATTTATCATTCTCTCATCTTTTTGAAGGCATCTTGTTTCTATATAAAACATTGTTTAAAATTTTTTATGACGGTGTTCAGTCGTTGTAGAGCTATTGACCTAGGATTACTTTAAGTTCAAGAAATTTTTAAATCTAAACTAAACTTGAAGTAAAAAACACAAGTTCCCGGTTTCCACCCGATATGTCTCGTGGGAGAACTTCTGCTCCCCAACTCCACTAGATCAAAGAGATTACACACCACAACCTTGTGATGTTTTTTAGTGTTTAGGTTACACAAGATGCACAAGATGCATCTGATTCTCCTATTGGCAAATATATGTGAACTGTTTTGGTTTATTTATTCGTTTATTTTAGATGAAATTAACCATACAAGTGGTAGGATTATGACTATTCGTAATATGTTTCTCTTTTATTTGGACAACTTTGCTATAGAAAAGTTTGTGAAAGATTGCTACTTACACTTTGTTGGGTTCAACACGAAGTTCGCATCAATTACTACTTTGATGCCACTTAAAAATGTTGACATGCAATTAGGGATGTTAATATGGGTCAAAAACCCGCGTGCTCATGTGGGTTTTAAAAATAAATAAATGCCCTTTTAACCCATTTAGCTTATCGGATTTCAAATGGGTAACCCATTTAAGATCCATTAATTAAATGGGTTTTCTCTAAAATAAATGGGTACCCATTTAGCCCATTTATATCTAAAAGTGTTTTCATCGTTTTTTGCGGGAAATACGATATTGCAGTTTTGGCAGGAAAACTCGGTTTTGCGATTTTGGCGGAAAAACTCGGTTTTACAGTTTTGGCGGGAAAACTCGGTTTTGCAGTTTTGGCGGAAAAAACCGGTTTTGCATTTTTAGCGGGAAAACTCGATTTTACATTTTTGGCGGGAAAACTCGATTTTACATTTTTGGCGGGAAAACTCGGTTTTGCGATTTTGGCGGGAAAACTCGGTTTTGGCGGAAAAACTCGATTTTTCATTTTTTGGCGAAAAAACTCAATTTTGCGGTTTTGGCGGAAAAACTCGGTTTTTCGTTTTTGGCGGGAAAACTCGGTTTTGAGCGAAAAAACTTGATTTTGTGGTTTGATTTAATTATTTGTTAATAGATCATAATGTTAAAACAATTCAAAATTAAATCAGCAAAGTAATAGTTTAAATGGGTCTAAATGAATTTAAATGGGTACATATAAATTTTGCGGGTTCTAAATGGGGTACCCCTAATAGGTCTATTTTTAAATGGATTTAAACGGGTATGGGTTCTAAATGGAATGGGTTTTAAACGGGGTGGGTTTAAATGGGGTGGGTTTTACCATTTTAACATCCCTACATACAATAGACATGTACCAAAATTACCATTGAGCTGGAGTATGACTAGATCTAAGCAAAAATCTACTCGGCAAGATGACAAAACAGATGAATAAATATTGAATTGAGAGAAGCTGAATATGCTGAACATGAGCACCGCAATCCAATAAAAAGTCTGTAAGTTGTAACAAACTGAAACAGGATCAGATGGCACAGAGCATTGTCTTGTCACAACTCATCCAATCTCATAAATGACTATATCTAAGGAACCTACTACTCTTTCTATAGATATTCTATAGTTAATCTTCAGTACCCAGAGACCAAAAAGAAGAAAGACCTGACGAAACAGGACTCTGAGAGTTACTGCAAACTTGTCCTTATCTAGTGTCCCCTCTCCAAGTCTTCCTATCCTAATACATTCAAGGGTAATCATCCTTGAATGATAGGCCTTACAAAATTTGCTAATTAATGAAACTATTCTATGGTATTTCATGAAACCAAAGGAAATCTAGATCCAAGCCTCTGGGTTTCTCTTCTTAAAACACTATTCTATTCTTTATAGGACCAGAGCCTATGTACAAAATAGAGCCAACACTATGGGCCACGGGCTTTTGATGAACTTAGAACATCCCTGGCTACCTCAATCTTCTGAATAAGCGCTTCCACATCATGGAAACTAAAATTGACAACTTCCTTGATTGCAGAGACACAGTGTTTCTGCTTCGTTTCTTCAGAGGTGACAACAGTTACTGCTCCAAGAGCATGTTGGGATTTTGCCGATGCTTCCATTGCCAGATTCATACTCTCTGTCTGCATCAGATCAAAATTAAATATCAACTTTATATGGCACAGCTTATGCAATAGAAGGACCTTAGTTGTCCACAGTACACAACTCTACCAATTCGGAAAATCATGTATGCAATGAAATGAGACTGATATGATCAACTACGCACAGATCAGTCTTTCTCACTGATTCCCCTATGGAGCTCTAGGAACTTGTTCAACTAACAAACTCTAGTTCAGTATAAACTATCCATGAAAAATTCTGGTATAATATCTCCTTATTGCACTAGAGATATAAGGAAAGTATTATTTGGTCTATTTATTTTTTCTCAACCAAATTAAAGGACTGGAAAAGTTGGAGATTTCACAAAATCAAACCCAGCTCACTTTTACATATGCTCCTGATGTATCATTCCAATAATTGATGAATATGGGATAACTTACAACTTCCAGTAGCGGAACAAAATTTTGTTGGTTTCTAGCAATAGGGAGAAGGGTTCCAACACCATGGGAAAGACCTCTTTTTGTTTTAGCAGACTTATCAATCACTCCTTGGTGACAAAAGCTATCGACATCAGATGCAGACGATGAGGGTGATTCACCTGAAGTAACAATCAAATGAACAGAAGGACTATTTTAGACAATGAAACTACTAAAATTCTAATTTCAATAACACTAAAAAAAGAGAATTTCCAGAAAGAGAGAGAAAAAATCAGAATGTTACCTTGAGGAGTCATCTGTACCATTTTGTGCAATTCACCCCATTCTCCACTCAAACCTAGACTTCTGCAATACACTACCCTCATGCAAGCCACTTCGATGCATTTATAGGCCAAAGCAGCTGCATACATTTCTTTATTTGTTTCATATTGATGGGCACAGCTTCTGTGAAAAACAAGCAAAGTGTTCAGTGACCACGAAATTCATAAATATTCTACAGCACTCTGTCAAACACCAACACCTAAATGCATTAATTTCCTGAGCAGTTTCCTCAGCTATAAGGAATTAAGCAAGCACAATCATTCACTTACTCTGAAAGTTTAGCAGCAGTATGGTACGCTTCAACATGGCTCATCCTCCCATCTTCCACTTTCTCGGTACTGGACAACTCCAGACGGGAAGCTCCAAGTAGAAACATGAGAGCCGCGTTGAAGTTGACCTCCTTGTATTCATCGTCAAATCCAGCGCTCTGAGTTCATTGACATAGAAAGACATCCAAATTAATAGCCAACAAAATTAGAAGAAAGACAGCATTGGAACTTCACGCTTCAGACTACATTAGAGGGAAGACCAAAATCTGACCTTTAAACAGTCAGCAAGCTTTTTCAGCTTTTCAGCCTCTTGAAGTATATCATCCGCAGCCTGGGAAGATCTATCCATAGTCTCATGAGTAATGCCATTGACATTCTTAACCCCAGCTCTATTTTCGAGGAACTTTTTCAGACTTGTGCAAGACAAATCACCAAACTTTCTCACAGGGCTACTGATAATGCCATGAGCTTTTATGCATAAGGAGCCACTACCAGTTTTTGGTTGAGGTTTGTGGTCAGGTTTCTCTTTCGATGGGAGTAATCTTTTCTTTGTGGCTCGCTCAACATCCGAAGGGTAAAAATCACTGGCATGACGCTTTGTGTTCCTCTCTGCTGGAGTACAATCCAGATCTTGTTTACAATGAATTTCTTCTGCTTTTACATCTCTGGAGAATTTGTTGCCATCACCAGTCTTGATTTGCTTAGAACTTTCATTTACCTCTTCCTTCTTGATCTTTATCTGAATACCAGTACCTACGATAATGACAAATATTTTGATAAGAAAAAAAACTGAAGTGCGTTACAAATGTACATCAGCTGTAAAAGATCAGAACAGACCTGCTGGTCGCACTTTTGCTTTCTCGTCAATCTTAACCTGGGAAAACTTTTGTGACACGCCAAAGTCTGTGGATATCTGAGCAGCATTCCGAGTTTTTAGCGGCAGCTTTATGTTTTTTATTCTAAGCATGTGTGAGGTACTCTTCGTGGGCTTTGCAGCATCAACCAGGATATTGCTTGAAACTCCTTGTGGCTTTCTCTCAATTAGATTAGGCAAAGAACCAGAAGTTAAAGATTGGTGGTAGCTTTTATCAGCATTGCTAGTCTCAGGACCGTGAACCTTAGTACCATTAATTGATTTAACAGCGTTTGTTGTCTCTTCCTCGCTGACGCCACAATGATTCATCTCAGGCCTACAAAAGATTTCAGCAAGCATGTCAAGGAGGTCGAATAATTTAATAACCTGAAGATTGTACACAAGGTTGAAGAAGCAAATCCAGAACGAGTTATCAATACAGTTTCATATCTTTACCGCTTGACCCAGCCGTTTAATGGAACAAGGCCTTAATACAGTTCAAAAAAGACTTCTTGCTATAATGAACTAAGAAACTTGATTCAAACTAACCATGATAACAACCAAAAAGGACTAGTGATTGAAACAAAAAAGGAGCACAAGAACACAAACTGTACCATATATAATATTAGAAAGTGAGTGGAATGATGTAGAAACAGAATATATTAGATACTTACAGCCAGGTTTGCATGCTACACACCCACTTATCAGGCAGCTTTTCATGTTTCACGCCGAAGGGCAGTAGCCGCCATGTTTTACAGGTATCACATTCGGCCCAAATATCATTGTCAAGACTGGTGGAGGAAGGTGCAAGCGCAAAATCAACTTTATTTGCAGTATCCTTGGAAGGCATCTTTGATAAAACTTTATCACCATAGCTACTCCTCTGTTTCAACTTTATTGGATATGTCTTTTTCTCCTTCTCAGCATGTTTCCCAACAACCTTCATTTTGTTTGACTTAGCAAATGCGACTCTAGGATCACCTTCTTCTACATCCTTTTTAATACCTTTCTGCAAGTTACTTTTTGTTGTAAACCCATCACTAGTAGAATTTATCCCACCTAAACCACAAGTTGAGCTCTCCCTGGCAAAGGAACCAGCGGACGAAACTTTTTGCTTCTTCACCTCACCAATTGATGAAGTTTCATTCAAAGTGGTGGTAGCATTAAAGCAGTCGACCGCTTTCCTTTTCCTTCCACTTGGAGGTACCCCAACATCAGAAAACTTGTTCTGTGTCTGAATAAAAGGAACCTTCACTGGCTTCTCCTTTTCCTTCAAAATAAGCAGACTATGAGGAAGAGGGGACATCAGTAGATCCTCTGGGACAGGGATGGCAGTCATTTCCTGTTTCATAAAGTTAACAGTAAGTTGGCGTTAAAATCGAACCACTTAATCCACACAAAAAGTAGTCTGAACAAAAGAATGTGACGCATGATCTACCTGAAGGATACGGGAGGGAGATTCACTTGTCTTCTCCAGAGATGTATGTGGGAGCATTCTGCTCCTATCATCATGGCTGTTTCGGGTTGGTGAATTTGGGGAATCATCAAGACCAAGATCATTGCAAACCATCGTAACCTTCTGAGACAAGATTTTAGAACCCATTTTGATCCGAACTCTGATCGGCTTATGATCAGACGAATCATTGCCTGGTACTCTTGCATCTTCTTTCTTTATGGTAACCTTTCTAGGAGCTTGAGGCAAAAGGGAATCCTGAATACTTGCTGATTTACAAGATATAGCAGGAGGTAGTGACTGAAACTTCTGAACAACGTTCTGCGCAAAGAAAAAGAAAACAATTTATTACTAACTCATATGTAATAATACTAAGGCAACAATCAGAACAAGCATTGATCAACTAAAAGTTCTAAGATTTCTTCACAAACACAAGGAGATATTTTTCACTATCAGATATGCCTTTTTCTCTTCAAATGTCAAATTTTCTCATACCTTCACTGGTAAGTTGTTTGGAAATCTTTGGACGTCACTATTCCCCATGGAACTCCTTTGACATGGTGGTGGCACCACAGGCAAACGCTTGTAAGTGGGCAAAAATGATCCGTATATATTTACTTTTGGACCTGACCAATCATATCATTCGTATCAAATTACATCTCATCTCTCAAAAATATTTTTTCACTAAAGCCATTGATAATATCACTTACCAAACATATCCAAGGATCCCAGTTCAACTTTTTTCTGAAAGTGGCCTAGTACATTCTGTATCTTCTTGTCCTTCAGCACACAAAGCAGCAAAACATGATTTCAACAATGCAACACATAAATATAATTAAATCAAGAGGCAGCACTCAGAAGATATTAACCAAAGACTTTCAACTTTCAAGCAAACATAATCAAGCACTGTAATTAGACACACATCATACCAACACAGGGAACATTATTTTTCATGAAAAAACTAGTGAACAAGAAGAAGGCTCACAATGTAGGAGAGATCAACGTCAAGATCAACATTAGCAGAACAATTAAACTCTCCTTCTTCAAGTTCATAACTTTCTCCCATTCTCAATCGCACCAAAACACTTAACTCTGCCGCCTCTACAAACCGTCTCGAAAATCCAACATTGGCCACACAGACAAACTCAAATCATAAACAGTCACGTCAGATTATCCCGTAAAGCCCTCAGCTTTTTTCAATCTCCAACACAAAGTTCTGAGTTTTTGATTGTCTCTACCAAACGAACAAAAAAAACCGCAAATTTAATCGCTTAATCCCCGTTATTAGAACCAGAACCCACGATCAGACATGTTTGGAACGATTCGACGATCACTGAGTCGAGTTGGAACCGAGTCGAAAACCGAGAGGCGGCGAAACAAGGTTTTACGAAACGTTCGTCACTTGCTTTGCGTATCCGAGTTTTTATTACAAGACAGAGACGCAAACCAGAAGAGTGTTTTAGTTTCTTTTGGAGGGTTCTCCTTTGGTTTAATGATTTTCAATCAATTAATTAATTTTTCTTGTTTGTCAATTTTCTATTTTCCGCTTCTTTCATTTAAAGCTACACAAATATTTATATGTTGTACCCTCTTTTTTCTTAGACTTTAACGTTCATAACCTGTTATTTACAAAATTGACAAGACACCCCCTATTTTCTTAAGCCTATTGTGTTGTTAGCTGTCTTCTTTTCCTGGGTCTAGAGGCCCATTAAATTTGATGCCACTCCTTCCCTAGTATCTGAATAACATTCTAGTCTTAAAATGGTTGGGTAATCTTGGTCTAAAAAAACACCATTTTTCAAACAATACAATTTATGGTGATTTATTGTAAGAAAGTAATAGTCATTATCAAACTTAATATTAAAAATAGCAAATGAAGCAACCTTATGATAGCCACATCAGATTAGAAATTCATCCAATCATATCATTTCTTTTGTCCACGTCACTTTTGGGTTGGGCAATGTTGGGTTTCTTCTTTTTTTATCCATGTATGTGTTTTTTTAAAGACTGTGTGGCAATGTTTGGTCTGGTTTTGAGAATTTGGTGGACTTTAACTCCATATACCCCATACCCCTCCCAAAAATTCCCCTTTAACCTTTTATTATAATATTATATATTTTTTATTTAAATTTAAATCGAGAAAGTGGCTAATTACGGTTTTAATATAGGAACATGAGTTATTTACAGGATCCAACCACCAAGATCCGACCCAAACCAAGCAAACCGGACAGATTCGACCCAGATAGCCCTAAACGTCGTCGTTTTGTGCTCCTTCTTCAACACTTAATTTTTTCAACTGGTAAACAAAAAAGGGAGTCCCTCCTCCTGCGATTGAAACGGCTCCGACGGCGATAAACCCTAACATCCCCGCCTCCTCCATTTTCTTCGCTTCTTCTTATTTCTCTGTGACAATCGAGTTCACCCATCTCGGAATTGAGTTCCTGCGTTTTTGTAAGTGATTTATTGTGATTGATTTCGGTTTGATTTGTATTTTAGGTAAAAAAAAATTGGGGAAATTGGGAAAAACTTGTCAATTATTTGTATTTGGCTAGTTTGTGATATGAATTCGGTGGATACATGGTGAAATTGTGCGATTTTATGCTATGAATATGTTATGATATAAACTAATTTGGGGATTGATTTTAGATGAAAATGTCCGATTTTGATATATTTTTTTACTTAATAAGTTGATTAAACACATGACTCCCTATAAATTAGGGTGAAAATATATATATGAATCGGATATGTTTGGTTTAAATGGGAGTGATAGCGAGTTGGTGATGAGAGTTAATTGATGTTGTGTTGTTGTTTGCGGTTTGGATTTAGAGTGATTGAGTGTTGTAATGTCTTGTACAGGAAAGTTATGAAGGGAAATCAAAAGGTGGCAAAGAAGAAGGGAGTCCCCAATGAAAGGCGTCGTCTATCCCTTAGGCCGAGACCGTCCCCTATTGCAAAAACACCAGTAGTTGCTGAAGGGAGTAAGAAGAGTAAGAAGAGTAAGAAGAGTAAGAAGAGTACGCAAGAGAGAGAACCGAGTTACGTATCGCTCTCAGTGACAGATGAGTCCGAAAGGGATGGGTCCGAAAGTGAGGTATATATTTTGTAGCATCCTTGTTACTGTTAGTGGAAAAATGGTGATTTGTAATTAGTAGTACTGCTAGGCTATTTGTATTACTAGCATTACTAGGATTACTAACATGTATATATGTATTTACAGAGGAGTAAGAAGAGTACGCCAGTGAGAGAACCGAGTCACCAACCGCGCTCAATGTCAGATGAATCCGAAAGGGAGGGGTCCGACAGTGAGGTATATATTTTGTATCATTGTTTCTGTTAGTGAGAAATGTTGTCTTGTAACTAGTAGTACTAATACGTGGGAGCTCCTAATACTTGCGCATACTAATAGACTTCTTGTATTACTAGGATTACTAGACTTCTTGTTTTACTAGAATTACTAGCATTACTAAGACTACTTGTGTGTATTTTCATTACTAGGATTATTGAACTTATTGTTCTACTAGCATTACTAGCATTACTAAGACTTCTTGTGTGTATTTTCATTGCAGGAGGAAATGCAACCACCGCAGCCCCTTGAGTTATACTTCAAAAGCAGTGAGTTCACGAAGATGTGCAAGATACAAACGAAGTGTTATGTGAGCGCGATAGTAAAAGTCATCAAGGAGACGCTTAAGGAGGATCAGGCCGAATGGTTCACAAGCCATTCTCAGTTTCGACACTTCTTTCACATGCCAGACGAACCAAACCTGAAGCTCCAGGGGATGTGGATGTTACTCCTGCACGCCATTTGTACTCCAGAAGATGATGTTGCATGGTTTGCGGTTAATGGAGTACCCATCCGCTATTCTATGAGGGAGCATGCCCTCATCTCTGGCTTAGACTGCACTGAGTATCCGAGCAGATATAAGAAGATCGGGGGTACTGAGTTTGTGAATTACTACTTCCATAACATAGAGAAGATCACCATCACTGATGTGAAGCAGAAGCTGTTGTCTATGCCGGATTGTCCAGATAAATTGAAAATGGCGGTCTTGTTTTTCCTTGGTACTGTTATCAGAGGAAAGCCAAAGTATGAGGGACATTTAGACGCCTTCATCTTGAGGATGGTGGATGATTTGGATGCTTGCAGAACATTTCCATGGGGTCGTCTCACATTTGAGGATTCGATAAAGGAGATTAAGCGGGTGATGAACCATTTAAAGGGAGAAGTGAAAAAAGATGCAGTCTCCTTTCCTGGTTTCATAGTCCCTTTAGAGGTAAGAATATAATTTTTATTTTTTAAATAAGTGACAAAAGTTTTTTTTTTTATTTTAAATGAATTTCTGACATGTTTTTGTTCTATAGGTTCTGGCTTTTGAGTGTATTCCTGCTCTGGGGAAAGAGTTTAGAATCTATCAAAATAATCCTTGTGCGGACTGTCCAAGGATGTGCAAGAGTCGGTTTACGAAGACCAGTCTGAGGGGTTATCCCTTGGAAGACATATACCGAGTGCTTGGAGACACAAAGGTACATGTTTACAGTTATAGTAGATTGTTTTTTTTTTCAGTCTCAAAACATAAAATTTAATTGGTGTTAATTGTTTTTTTTTCAGACTATTCACAGTGTGTTGGAACCAACTATTGGTGAGGAAATCTTGTTGGCTCGTATCGTTGACTTGGAACGAGAGTATGACCGTCAGGGGAGCCCAAGCGAGACTTGGAACCACTGGTTAACTGTGAAGGGGAAGAGTATTTGGTGGGAAGAGCTGTATGATTTAGATCAAGCTGCACGAGTGTTTACTAAGAAGAAGGACAAAGAAAAGGTGACGTCTGCAGAAACATCATCCTCTGATTCTAGCTTGCAAGGTCTGGAACAGCGGCTTTTGGATTTCATGGGAGAAGCATTTGTTGGACTTAACCTAATAGTGGAGACAAAGCTGGAGGCTGTTGATTTGAGGCTGGGTGGAATTGAAAAGGGGCAGCGGCTGTTGAGATCCAGGGCTAAGAAAATAGAAAAAAGGCTCACATCTATCGAGAGTAAGGTGAGTGAGAAACCGAATCTTGGTGAAGACATGGATTTTGGACAGTGGGATGGGAATCATGATGAAGATGCTGGGAAACGTGATGAAGAAGGTGAGAAAGAAAAAGAAGATGTTGAGCAAGAGGCTAGGAATCATGATGAAGATGGTGAAAAAGAAAAAGAGAAGGAGGAATCTGAGTACAAGCTGATGCAAGAGAGAAGTAGAGTACAAGCTGATGCATTTTGGAAGGGGGTTGATGAGCAAGAAAAAAGGGAGTTGGCGGAGATTGCTGAGGAAGAAGAGAGGGAGAAGGAGAAGAAGATTGCTGAAGAAGAGAAGGAGGAATCTGAGAGTGGAGATGAAGAAAGGGTGGAAGAATCTGAGGCTGAAGAAGATGAGAAAGTTGAGGAAGAAGAAAATGTTGGAAGGGAGTTGGCTGAGGAAGAAGAGAAAGCTGAGGAATCTGAGAGTAGTGAGAAGGAAAAAGAGAAGAAAAAAGAGAAGGAAAAGGAGAAGGAAATGAGTGGAGATGAGGCAGATATCATTATGGCAAGTGTTCTATCTGAGATCAATGAGTCTCTGGTTGAGTATGCGACTCCAACACCGCCACCACCACCACCACGCGAGACTCCAACACCACCACCACGTGAGACTCCAACAACACCAAAGAAGCTTAAACTGCCACCAGTTGATCTGAACAAAAACCCTGTGGAGGAAGAAGAATTTGGAGGGAAAGAGGTACGCGTGACGCAGCCTGAGATCTTACTTAGATGCAAGGAGAAGACAGAAACGTATGGAAAACCCAGGCCGAGGAGTTCAGGTAAAAAGGCCACACCGACTGCTGGACCTAAGAATAGGGGCAGACCAAGGATGAGAGCTGTTGATGCTGCACCTCCGATAACGGGGAAGAGGAAGTCTGAACCATCACAGTGGGTGCAGACTCCTTTCACGGCGGGGAAGAAGGGGAGGAAGAAGACTAAAACAAAGGCTTAAACCAAATCGATCAGAACTTTGGCGGTGTATGATACTTTCACACCAACTTTGCGATGAACCAAATCGATCAGAACTTTGGGAACTGGTGTGTCAAATGTACCAGGATAATCTTGAGCCAAAACAGATGCAACGATTTGTTTTGTGCCTTTCCTTCTATCACACAGTGTTCTAGTAGTAACAATAGAACATGTATGCTGCTTGATATAACTTCTAACCGTCCAGAGATCTGAATTCTCTAACTTTGCAACTCGCACAAACCACTTGCAACCTTCTTTGGCTCCTCGACATTTAATCACAAATCTCTTAGTATCCGACTTCTTTATATCAAACTCAAAACATTTCTGATGTGAAGCTTTCTGAATATGAACTTTTGCTGCCTCCTTGGTGGTAAATTCTTGACCTAGAACCATATCCACACCATCATCCCATGGCTCATAGTTAGCTGCTGGTCTTACTTCTGTATCTTCAAAATCATTGCCATCTCTTTCGTTGCCATTCTCATGCATCTCAATGTCTTGGTGATAAGTGAGCACACCACCAAAAACGTCATTATCATTTGCATCATTCTCAGTACCATCTTCATCACCAGCCTCTCTTGTAACGACAACACATGTATGCTGCTTGAAATAACTTCTAACCGACCAAATATCTGAATTCTTCACCATTGCAACTCGCACAAACCACTTGCACCCATCTTTGGCTCCTCGGCATTTAACCACAAATCTCTTAGTATCCGACTTAATTATATCAAACTCAAAACAATTTTGATATGACGTGGTTTGAATAAGAACTTTTGCTGCCTCCTTGGTTAAAAATTCTTGACCTATAACCAAATCCATACCATCATCCCGTGTCTGATTGACACCATCATGCATCTCAATGTCTTCGTCAAAAGTGAGCACACCACCATTACCATCTTCATCGCCAGCCTCTATAGTCTCTCTATCAGATATACCAACATAGACATCAGTTTCATCATTCTCAGTAGCATCCTCATCACCAGCCTCTGTAGCCTCTCTATCAGATAGAACGACATAGCCCTCAGTTTCATCATCCTCTTCTGAAAACTGCACTTCTTCATTGGTGACCTCCACATGTAGAACACTTCTACATTTCTCACGGTTTACTTGCAGTAGATAACCAAAGATTTCGTCATCATTCCGGATGTATGATGGCTTGTACGAATACAATACCATTGGAAAGTAACTAATCTTCACTTTCACCTTAGATTCATCTACCTTTATCTTTCTGCAAATACGCTCAACCAAACCAGAGTAAGTGATCTCCTCCATTGACTTCCTAAACAAAATCGTGTGAATTTCATCTTCTCCTTCACCATCTCCCGAGATCCATTTTATTTCAGCCCCCTCTTTCATATAATATCCCCCATAATCAAAACAAATGAATGTGCACTGCGGATTTTCCATTTTCCTGAGATAAAATAGAATACCATTAGTATTATCTTTATTAAGACGCTTATAAATTATTCACACCGTAACTAATACTTTTTTCTTTCAGTACAAGAATACATAGTAATACCGCAAGTAAAACTAGTAATCCCAGTAATTTATTTTTCCTAGTAAAACCACATATCTTTGTAATACCCAGAAATTATCCTTCCACTTACAAATCCGATTTTTAGGACGACATTGTTTCGATTATACATTCCACATGATGTATGATTCACCGTAAACGAAATTACACCCGTATAATCATCAAAACAAACATAAAATTACATATTAATCTTTATTTACAGTTTTTAAAAGTTTTTTAAAACTCTCATATTTTCAAGGGATCTTCTTCTTTTCACAATAGCCGAGATATATATGATATTTACAAGTTATTTTGCAAAAAAAATCAACAAAAACGAGCAAGATTTACCTGTTTTTGAAGCTTCAATTTTCGCCAATGGAAGGTTGAGGGAGAGGAGAGAGACCGAGGAAGATGAAGACATGTGGGGACAAAAAATCTTGATTGGTTAAGGTTGTCTCTGTGGGCCATATAGGTAGTTGGGATCTGGTTGGATTATTTAATTGGGGAATCTATAATAATAAAGGAGAGTTTTTTTATCTCCTTGGGGGAAAAAATGCCATGTGGCACTCACTTTTTAATAATTGTGAAAGACATTGGATTTTGATGTTAATTGTGAAAGACATTGGATTTTTAATTTTTTTCTCATACAAGTCCAAACGTTTATAACAGTTTTTTGAACCTGACCCGGATCTGCGGTTGAACCGGTAAATCCGGTGACCCAATATAAATCGGATTTGGCCTAAAATTTAAAAATCTGCAAAAACCCACAAAAACTCAATAAAGCCCGAAACCCCATACCAGTTGCACCGCTGGTTGAACCAACAGATAGTTTTACTTTTTTACTTTAAAAAAATAGTTATGTTTTCAAATTTTGTTTTATAGATTTCCAATTAAAAGAATAAGATCATATGATCATGTGGATTACAAAACAGAGTTTTTAATTGTTGAAAAAGATGAACCTGGCGAGTTACAAATTTATTATTCACATTAGACATAAATATTTATGAATTTTATGTCTTGATTTTTTAGATGTCATAACTCTTATGTTACAATTTTTTTTTAAAAAAAATAGTATAAACTATTTGTTAATATTTTGTGTCAAATGAAAATAAAAATATAGAAACTAAAGTTAAGTATTTTCTAAATGTTCTTAAACATAAAATAGATACATATCCAAACTATTATTTTATGTTTAAAAAAACATTTAAAAATATTAAATTTAGTGTTTATATATTTATTTTCATAGCTAATATATTATAATATAATAAAATTAATTCATTTATAAATCTGCGGTTGACCCCAATGAATCGTTCAGTTCAGTCTCCAGGTCGGGTTTCAAAACACTGGTTTATAGGATTTCTTTGTATTTGATTTTGATGATGGAGTATAGAGTCTCTACGATTCTCCTTCTTTAACGCAATCGACGTAACCGTTCATATAATTAATCCAGAAATTCCACTCTTCCTAACTTCTCCTATTGAAAACTTCTTTAGTTCCTGCTTTCTCAGCTTCATCGGCTATGCATAGACGGTGTGAGAGATCGGACGAGAATCCCTTTACTTTTCTCAATTCAGATCATGTTGAATTCCCAGTTTCATTGCTCGGAGTTGAAGACAAGCCGGTATAGAGATGTTGTTCAGACTAGGCTACAACAATTTTGGCAAGCTTGAAATGTTAAGAAAAGGGTGAGATGTTGGGGTTGATATGTTGTTGATTAATGGGAAGATACACCGGTTTCTTATTTCAGTTTACCAATTAATGATCGTTTGCTTTTAAAGTAGTAGTTTTCTTATGCATCATCCTCTTTCTCAGGTGGTGTTCCTACATGCGTCAATCAACTTTCACATACTTAACACCTTCAAACATCTCTTGAAAGAAAGCTCAGTCTATGACTTGAGTATTTATAATGAAACCAGGAGCAACCCTAAGTTCACATATGATGACGCCCCTAATGCCATCTTATTAACAGAGCAGACTCTGTTTGTTGACCTAGAAGAGACGACACACCCGATCTTGATGGAGAGTTCTAGGTACCGAAATTACGAACTCCTCATGTCATTAGCCTACACAAAGACGATTTGTCAGGTTAGTTTTTCTTTTTAAAGTTTTACAGCCAGTCAATATAATAACTTAACAAAATCCAGCATAATAGCAGCTTACTTCTTTTGGTTTGCAGGTATCATAAGAAAATTTTGGGTATTAAAACTATTTTCAACAAAGAGAACCAAAGCACTCACCGCAATATGGCTAACTTAAAAATTCAAAGGTATATCTCAAATATCTTACTTTTTATGAACTTTCTCAATTTAATATAAGTGTAATCTTAATGTTTGGACATGAATAATAGTGGAAGTCTTCGTAACTGCAGGGTATTAAACATTTGAATCAGTGTATTTGAAGGGCTCGCAATACTCCTTGATGAAAAGTATGGCTGCCTTGGGTGTAGAACATATATATTAGATAGATACTCACCAATTATTTTACCAAAAATTGACACTTCACCCTTATTTTTTATAAAGTTTATAAAATTTGAAATTTATTTTATCTTTCTATTATTTGAACTAAATATATCAGTACAAGTTTGATACTTCATAATTATTTTAATAATTAATAATGTAAGTATGTTTTCTAAATAAAACATCAATTTTGTTTTATGTTTAAATTTCAACTAAATTAACTTTGTTACGACTATCAGTTTTTACTGTACTTTTATTAAATTGATTAGTAACAACCACTTATGTTATTCCACTTTGAACTAAACAACTTCAAACAAAGTAATACACTACGGTCGCTAACCACTATAAAAAAATCAGAAAATATCATTTTTAACATATTTTCATTTTCATATTTTCCACATATTTTCTTTACCAAGTGCATATAATAAATTATAAATTTATGTAAGAATATAACATAAGAACCCGGCGCGTAGCGCCGGAATACCACTAGTAAATAGATAAAGCAAGGCTAATTTAGGGAGTGCAAGGATAAAGGGGTAGGATGAATAGGGTTGGGGTACTAAGGTTGAGTTTAGGAGGGTATGGGGTATATGGAGTTAATGTCCGAATTTGGTCGTTTGGGTTCTCCCCGTAATCCTAGACCTTTTATCTTCTTCTTTATTCTGGACGAAAAATCACCCAAAAATGTGACGTCTCCTCTCCTCCATGGAGTTATCAAGCACTGTGATGCCTCCTCTCCTACTACGTGACATCTCTACTCCTTTCCGCCAATATTTTTCTGCGTCTCTACTCTTCTCCAGTCACTCTCAACGTTGTTCTTCTCTTTCCTTAGATCTCTGCTTCATGTCTCTCCACTCTCGGTGATCTCTGCTCATGTCTCTCCATCTCCACTACCAGCTCTGTCAATGGTAACGAATTCTCCCCCTCCTTTTTAGGTCTACAAATTATTTACCTTCTCATCATCTCTCTTCTGTGTGGCTTTGATTTTGGTGCAGGTTGAAGAATCTAAGGATTAAGATTAACCAAAGGAGCGATGCGGTGATGTCCTCCGTACAGTCTCCTCTCTCTTCCTCCGCACTCTTCCCCGCTCATCCACAATCCACGTCAGATCTGGGTTTTATTTGAGTTTTATTAGATCTGGATTTTGTTCTTAGTTGAAACTTCTGATGAATATTATTTCTATTTTTTGCAGGTTTGTGATGTGAGGATGATGGGTTATATATAGATTAAGGAACTGTAGCTTTAATAAACTCTCTAAGAAAGATTCTCGTGTGAATCTTTACGGAGATAAAGACGTAGCAGATGAGATTTTCTTGAAATATGAAGAAACGAGTCTCGAAACTGCAGACTCATCGCCTTGCGATAAGCTTCTCCAGCGAATGGAGCTTCTCGGGAGAGATCACGAGGCAAAGAGACTCGATCACTACAACTTTAGCTCAAGACAAGAAGAAGAATCTGCGTTCGACGATGTGCTCGAGATGAAGAGAAAGATTCACACGTTGACCACTGAGAACTCTCATCTAAAGAAGTTGCTCGCGGCGAAAGAAGAGCTCGCGGTAAGCCTGCAAGAGCGTAAGCACCAAGTGTAATCAGAATTCGAAGCGTTGATGACGAGATTAGACTCGACGGAGAAAGAAAATGCGTTCTTGAGATACGAGTACACCGTTCTTGAAAAGGAACTCGAGGTGAAAACAGAGGAAACAGAGCATACTCGCAAGTCCATGGAGCTAACGCACAAACAGCAGCTTAGGAACGTGAACAAGATCGTGGAGCTCGAAGCAGAATGCAAGAGATTAAGACTCCTGTTTCGTAAGAAGTTTCCTGATAGGTCTATATCAATGAGGAACGAAGGGGAAGAGATGAAGAGGAGAAACGCGAATAATAAGAGTGATCTGATGATGAGCGATGAAGCTCAGAGCCGGAAGCTTAAGTACGATATGTCGATGGAGCAGATAGGTAACGTTAGAGCGGAGAACAAGAATCTGATGGATATCATTATAAGGAAGAACATGGAGATTAAAGATCTTAGCCGAGGGCAGAAACTGTTGACTGATGTTAGAAGCGAAAACAGTGTGATTAGTAGCCCTTATGGTTCGAAGGAGATGATGAAGTTGCTTATGGATGACTTTAACGAGATGGAGAAGTTAGCTATTGTTTGTAGTGAGAAAGCTCCTAAAGAGGATGATGAGAAAGAGGACGGATCTTTCGACTGGATTCAAGTTGTTTTGAGTGCTGTATCAAAGCAAGAGAGGATATCGAAACGCGGTGTTAGAGAGTTGTTGCAAGACATCAAGATTTCTTTGGGATGTATGGATGATGATGATGATGGAGAGACCAAGAATCCTCTCTGCATCACATGGAAATCAAATGTGAAATCAGGTCCAATGACAAAGAATGAGATCAAAAAACATTTGGGTCTAGCAAAGGCAGATAAAGTTGAAACTGATAAAAGTCGAGAACTGAAAGTAAGCTTGAGGAAGCTGAGGCAAAGATCTGAAGCTTAGAAGGAGAGGTCAAAGCGTTGAGAGAGAGTAAGGAGAAGGTTGAGGCTGAGATGGAAGCTGAGAGATCGATGAAGGAGATCTTGACACAAAGCTACACATAGATGAAGCTAAGCTCAACGAGACACAGTAGAAACTGTCTTCTCTTGAAGTAGAGTTTGATTACAGAAAGAGTTGCTGTGAAGAACTTGAAGGGACTTGCATCGAGGTTCAGCTTCAGTTAGAAAGGTAACCAAAAACTGTAGTCACATCTAAAGATCTCAACATTACTACTCCTTGCTATTGAGTGTTCATCACCTTTTATGTGAGTTTTTGCAGTGTTGAAACGAAGAAACCAATGCGAAGAAACAAAAGCGTGCATAGCAATGTACATAATTCACAGACTAAAATATAAAAGTTTGGGGTTTATTGATGGAGTTTTTGTTTGTAGGGATGGGATACTGCAGCAGCTTCTGTGAAGTTATCACTTATCAGAGTGTCAAGATACAATAACCAATTTAAGGAAACAACTAAGAGCTTTATTGACAACGGTTTGCATCTTCCTCCGCACTCTTCTCCGCTATGTTTGTTTTTAATGTTTCCTTTTGTTGTTGAGAATTCAAGTACTTATGCTGATAACACAACAAACCATTTTCGTTTGGATTATTTTCACCCAGGTCTGGCGCATGAGGTTTCAACCCTCTATAGCTCTTTTGCAGGTTCCATGTATAGGTGCGTTATGTGTAAAAAAATTTGTAATGTTCCTTTTAGCTGAATGATTGCCTAGATAATGTTGTCCTAAATTGTCAATGTAGGATTTTATACTATCTTTACGGGGATGATGATACTTGAGAAGCTTGGCTTATTGTTATTCCCTCCTTGCTTCCCACTACTACGACTGTTACAATGTTCCATATTTCGATTATTTTCATAGGCAGACAGTTTTTTAAGGCTTACACGTGTTCTCTAAATTGTTAGTCCTAATGCTAAAATAATAAAATCAACACTTGTATGATTATGATCGCAAGATAATAGTTCTTCACTTTTTTTTGAGTTTGAGAAAAAAAAAACTAATTAACTACTCAACCTTTTAAAAACTAGATATTTAGACAAATGTTTGAAAACTGAACATAATTTACCTAACAAACAAAACTTTTAAATTGTAAAACTTTCGATAAAACTATTTGTTAAAATAAAGTTTAAATCAATATTAAATCACTAGAAAATATTTAGAAGAACACTAATTTAATGTCTATGTTAATTCCTTCATATGTAGCATAATATATTCTAATTAAATCTTTAAAATAAGAAATCCATATAAATTTAGGCAAAATTTTGGAGATCAATGTTAAATTTTCAACTTACCAGAAAAGATGATGTATTAAAAATATAAAATCAATATCAATGTAAATATACCAAAATTACTGAAAAATATACATAGGAAAAGAAGAATATTTAAGGAAATAATCTATCAAAAATTATAAACTACCAAGTTACAAAATTCAATTGCCAAACTGAAAATAATAATAACTAAACAGCGAATAAAGAAGACAAAGTAAAAACTGAATATAATTAAACATATAAAAATGATACGAAGATAAACTTCTAATATTGAGAGGAAAAATGATATACGACAGAGGTTTACACCTAAATAGATATAAAGTTGAAAATATGCTATGAAAATGAAAGTTTAATAAATATTTTTTTAATTGTAAGAACATATTGTGGACTAATTATATAGGATGTAAACAGTACATTTATAACAAGTAGAAAAGAAAATCATGTTGCGGACGACCATTGATCATAAAATATATAAAGATTGAGAATACGTATTAATTAACTATATACTATATATTTTAAAATTAATTAAAAAAGTTAATACTCTCCATAACACCATAAGTAAGATTTTACTTTAATAATGCCATGAACACTACTCAAAGTTGAATTAATTAAAAAAATAAACTACAAAAGAATGAACATTATACCACTTAAAAGATCAAAGAAAATTAAGGATTAAGAATAAAAACTCACATTAAACTAATTCCTCACTTTTGGTGTGTTAGTCATACTACTTCTTTTTCAGTTTCATAGACTGTATTCCTCTTGTATAAATATCAAAAACATATGTGGTATATTATAAGATAATTATCCCGTTAGACTCTAAATTTACTATAAAGATAAAGTAAATATTTTTTAAAGTATAGTAAAAAGTTATGAAAACTATTTAACCAATAAATACTTATAAAATACAAACTCAAACAAAAAACTAACCTAATAGTAAAGAGATCATTTGAAAAATAATATATTCATGATTTTAAATTTAAAGTTACAGCTTATTTTCTTCTTTTATGTGTCCACCATAGAACTTTTTATTTTGTTTTTTGTTTTTAGCAGTTCATCCTTGGATTATAATTTTTTTATCATCAAAATAAACAGATTATGTTAAGACTTTGCAAACAAAATCCTTTGATTATTTTAATTTGTCAGTTTAAACTAAGGAGTTAGTGAAATCTAAAACTAAGGTTTTGTTTAATTAGTTGACAATAATCATAAGAAAAGAAAAATTAGAGGAAGCAATAGATATGAGAAAACAGAAAACAAGGAAAAGATCTGATGAAATAGAGAGGCTTCGTCTTTTATTTTTCATAAGATATCTGTAAGTAAGATATTGTGCATATGTTAACAGAACTATTTTAAAAGAAAAAAAAACTGAATTTTATTTAGTTTAATCTAAGTATTAAATTTTATATAAAAATATATTATAATAATTTTAAATATTCAGATTCAATAATTTTAATTTTTTTAATAAATATATTTTCAACAAAAATGATTTTATAATTATTAACAATTTAAAGTGTATAAATCGCGCGTAGCGCGGTGAAAAGATCTAGTCATACTAATAATAATTAATATACTATAAGTAGGACAATCCCATTAAATTTCAATAATTCACGAATATGGTGTACAATTAAAGGTTGTAAAAAGTTTAAATTGTATTTCCAAAATATGAAATTCGGGATAATAGGAGTCTTATGTGGCACAAGGAAGCCCGACATGGCTAAAGAGGGGAAAGAAGTTCCACAACACTACAACAGCTATATATCAACTTACAACTGCAACCATAACCTACAATCAACCAAAAAGTACAAAAGAATAATAATAGGTGAAGTTTACTGCAATTTTTATAGCTTCTTTGTCTTTTTTTTCTCTTATCCCAGCCCGAATTTCGCAAGGTAATAAACTTAGTGTTTAGGGTGTTCAATTTGATAAAACAAACCAAACCGAATTGAAATAGGTAATAATTATATGATAATGAAAAGTTAAATATTTTGAACTTTTTTACATAACAACATTTAAAATATTTCGTATATAGATAAAAATATAAATCACATGATTTCTTCTCCTATGAAACTGACCAATTCTCTTCATAAATCTCATCATCATATCTATATATATTTATTTAAAATAATAGATAAACCACTTTAAGAAATCGGATCTTAACAACTACACAATGTATAAGTTTATGGAATAATATCTGTAGCAACTTTTTTTTCAAAAAAAAAAAATATCTGTAGCAACTAAAATGCACTTATATGTTTTCACATAAATCTACTTATATTAATTATCTGTATATTTCAGTTTCCTGTTCACTACATTCGTAATAAAATTGGATATGACCGATCACTACATTGTAACACAAGCCTAAACAACTGAACATCTAATCTACTAGTTTAACGTTCACAATAATTTTATTCGTCGGTTTTATAAATCAAACAATAAAGAAACATAACTAATGTCAAAATCTAGTGTGGTGGATTATTTTATGAGATTCTAGTTATTAATTTGTAAATTACTTCATTATAATTGTGCATTTTGCGCGGGTTACCAATTTACAACATTAATTAAAATAATATAATTTTAAAATATAAATTCACTTAAAAACTGATAAAATTAAAATTTATTTTATTAAATGATATAATCATAAAACTGTTGATTATGATCATGTCTTAAAAAGGCAAAAAATCTCTAGATATTATGTAGAAATAAAGTTTAGTTGAGAATCTCGGGAAAAGACATATTCCAACTTAAATTTTACGCGCATATCTTTTCCTTCCCGAACTTTGTAACAGTGTGCATTCTATAATAAACTAAATAAAAATTCTGAAAATACTACATAAACTTTACGCATCGTGTCTTTTCATTCCCAGACTTTATAGCAGTGTTTATTCCATATTGAACTAAACAAAAATTCAAAAATACTATATGAACTTTTAAAGTCGTGCTTATATATATTGACTGGTGTTAGTCATCCGTCAATTTATCAAAACGATTTCATTTTGGATAATTTTTTTAACATTAAAAATTTAAGAATATTACATGAAATCTCAAAATCGTGCTTATATATATTGACCGTCAAAGGTGTTAGTCATCCTTTAATTTATCAAAACGACGTAATTTTGGATGAATTCTGTAAAGTTAAAAATTAATTTTTTGGGAGATTCGAACTCTCACACTAGTGGAAAAGTATAAAATAAATATTTAAATCAATAATAAAATTAATTTAAGTTTAAAAAATAATGATTTTCAAAGTTAAACTTAAAAACATAAATAATTATAGTTTTATTTGATAAAAGTAAAACAATAAAAATTTGATAACATTTATTTGATTAAACTAAAACGTATATATAAGTTAATGTTTACACAATTTATACAAGAAAGTTACTTTGGTGCAGCAGTTAATATGATTTTACTTGTCCACCAGTGTGAGAGTTCGAACCTCCCATAATTTTTAATTTTACATATTCAAAATGACGTCGTTTGATTTAACGGATAATAACACATTTGACGGTTAGTATATATAAGCACGATTTGAGAGTTCATGTAATATTTTTGAATTTTCGTTTAGTTCAATATCGAAGATGCACTAATAGAAAATTCGAAAATAAACAACAAGACGCATAAAATTCATATAGTATTTTTGAATTTTTATTTAGTTTAATATGTAATACGCAGTAGTTAAAATTTCCGGAAAAAAAAACGACGGGATAACGCGTAAAGTGTTGAAATAGTTCATTTTCCCAATAATCTCTCAAATTGAAAAGTGGACCATCCAATTAAAGTTTTTCTGGTAAAAGAATCTCTATTCATATGTATCTTGGGAAGACTTCTGATGAGGGAATGTCTACAAACCAATGAAATACATGTACTCGCATGAAACGTTTCATATCATAAAATTTCCGCGGAAGCAAAGAAGTGAAGGAAAAAAAAAAAAAAAAAAACACGAGCCAAACTGAATAACCGAAGCAAAACAATGAAAATAAAATTCACATGAAACCAATGAAATACATATACTCGCATGAAACGTTTCATATCATAAAATTTCCGCGGAAGCAAAGAAGTGAAGGAAAAAAAAAAAAAAACACGTGCCAAACTGAATAACCGAAGCAAAACAATGAAAATAAAATTCACAAAACTCAGTGGAATTTAAATAAAGCCGATCAGGCCTCAAGCCTCATCCATGGTTACTTCATCGGACATCATTTCACCCATTAAAGCCCCACCTATTACTCTTCCCACGCCGCCCCTAGTCCTATTGCCGCAGTAGTCCCTCCTTGTGGCTTCCTTTCCGGTTTTTCGCCTTGTGTTTGTGGCTCTGGTTGTGTTGGTTGCTGCGTTTGTGGAAGCTGGTGTAGCAGTGGTTGCGGCTGCACTTGCTGTTGTGATTGAGAGTATTGCTGTTGTGAAAGTGACAGTGATTGTGTATGCATTTGCGGGTGTTGGAGTGATTGGTTTTGAGACTGCGGCTTATGTGGCTGCGTTGGTAAATATTGTGGGTATCCTTGCGACTGATGTGGTTGTGTCTGTGATTGTGTATGCACTAGTGGCTTGTAGAGAGGCTGAGGTTGAGGCTGCGACTGATGATATTGTGGTGGAATATACATTGGTAACTGACCGTTGCTTTGTACAGCATTTGCTCCGGGTTGAACAACTGTGTAACCCGAGGTTCCTTGAATAGGATACATGAAAAACTGTTGGGGAGCTTGCTCCGCAAGAAACTTATATGTGAAGCTCAATGTTCCTTTTCTCCCTGAAGAAACCGTCACATCCCGGGTCATCAAACTCATACCGTCACCATCATCCCCGTTTGATGGCAGAGGAGACGGTGGGTTTAATCCATAAAGCTCCTGAACCGGGACTACGACCGCACCAACGCCTTTCTCCCCAAGTAAAGCTCGCACGCGGATTATCTTCACAACGAGGGTCAAACGTCCCTCTTGAACTAACTTCTCGTCTAGACAAAACTCAACTTCGTGGTCCCATCTCGGGTTTCTATAGGTGCAATAGGTGACAGGGGTATCTGATGTATCTTTAGTTCTTGCGTAACCCTCACGGATCATGACCGAAGCGTATACGCTCATGTCGTTACCTATGCTGACACTTTTTATGTCTTTAGCGGATTTGATCACAAGCATCAGTTTCAGTTTCCGCATACTGGTTTGAAATTGAGGGGAAAACATGACAGGCTGACCTAAACTCGCTGGATCCGGATTTAGGTAAGAGGACTGACCTGAACTTGCTGGATCCATACTTAGGTAAACGGGCTGACCTAAAGTCGTTGGATCTGTGTTTAGGTAAACAGGATGACCTGAACTTGCTGGATCCGGAGTTGGGTGAACGGGTTGACCAAACGAAAGCGAGTAGTCCGGTGCCGAAGGAGACATATCATCAAGTGGTGCTACCGGGTTAAACCGGTACGAGAAGCTCAACGTTCCTTTGGAACCATCCATGACTTTTACAGGGTAAGTTACTAACTTGAGTTCATCGTTCATACCGTTGGTTAACGGTTTAACTGGGTTTGAAGCAAGAAGCTCCTGAACAGAGATGGTAACTTGTCCCACATAAAGGTCATTTTCATCTTCTAGCCAGTAGCTAAATAACTTGACCGTGAGGGTACACTGGACTGCTTCCTCGTCGATGGAGAACTTGACGGTGTGGTTCCACGTCGGATTGGAACATCCGTAAAAGTCGATGGGTGTCTTGGCTGATTGTTTCTGTTGACTAGTGCCGCCGGTGATTGAAACAACGGCGTATACGTCCATCTTGTATGTTGCATTGATATGGCTGACATCATTGGCTGATATGATTTTGAGCTCCAAGGTTGGATTAGTCTCTCTGCCTCTTTGCAACTCCGGTGGAAACATTTTCGGGAAGAGAGTCGAGCCTTGTCTTGGAAAACTTGGCAAATGTTGAATTCTGACAAAGATGATTATCTAGTAATGCGTTGACATCTTTTGTACAAGATGTACACAACTGATTTAACAACAAACTAGACGATAGCCCGCCCTCTGCGCGGAGTGAGTTATTTAAAAATTTGTTGTATTTAAATATTATAAACAATACATATTTTGTTATCAACAATATTTTTTACATTTAATTAAAGATGAGCATTTAGGTACCATTTTGTTCGGTTAGGTTCTGTTTGGTTCGGATCTTTCCGGGTTTAGTTCGAATCTTTGCATGTTTGGTTTGGGTTTATATTCAGATAAACCATTTAATGTTTTTTTTTTGAAATTAAAGTTCATATATATTTTAAATTTCTCAAAATCTAAAAATAAAAATAGTATAAAACATAAAAATTTGAATAATGTATGCAAAATACTTAAACTTAACATAAAAATTGATTTAGTTTAGTATTTGGGTAGAAAATCAATAGATAATTTAATTATTTTTGGTATTTTGAGTATCGTTTAGCTATTTTAAACATGCACTTTTAACCATTTTTACAAATTTCTAAGTATTTTGGACAATTTAAAAAATCTTATGTATTTTGTATATTTTTAGATATTAAATTTAAAAATAATTAATATATTTAAGTATATAAATCGTGTTTGAATATATTTAGATATCCGAAATATTTCGGTTCCGATTCTTTAGATACCGAAGTTTTGAACCCGTTCGGACATCTAACCAATTTTGGTTAAAGTTCAGTACTACTTTTTTGGATTGGATTTGATTCGGTTATTTGGATTCGGATTTTTTTGTCCAATCCTATATTTTTATTGTAACAAAATTTTAAACGAAAGTGATGATGGTTCATATTGATTTTGGGTATACAATAATTCTTAAACCAAAACACATTCTACTATGTACGTGGCTCATTTAATTAATTATTAAACACTGTTCAAGACCCATTCAAGAAAAACGATGGACTGAACAAAAAAACGTTACCATTAATCACAAAATTTTCAATGCGAGACTTTTACCTTTTTTTAGTAATTTATAGTCGTTTTAAAAAATTCAAAATATAACATATAAAAAAATCTATTTTTTAATATATGCTTAATGTGATTGTTTAATTTCTTTTAATAATATAAAATTAAACAAAAAGTATGGAGGATAAAGAAATTGTTATCAAATCTTTATTATTCATAATCATTAATTGTGATATATATGTTAATCGTATTAGGTAATTCCGTAGCTTTATCTAAAGAAAGAAGAGAGAATATTCTTTTGTACACTATTAATTAGTTTAATAGTTAATTTTAAAAAAACATAATATATGTTTAGATGGATCAACCTTTTTCTCTAAAAATTCTGAGAATCAATCTCTTGATGACACATGACTACCAAAAAATGTTGTAATGCTCGAGGATTAATATATAGGGGATATATTTACTTACAAGATATGTCAACTATAATTCTTATAAGATTAAAAACCCAGCTGGAAAGAATACTTAATACTTATATACTCCTTGGATTATACTAACTTCTCATAAAAACTTCTTATAGATTAAAAACCCAGCTGGAAAGAAAGTCTACTTAATACTTATATACTCCTTGGATTATACTAACTTCTCATAAAAACGTCTTATAGATTAAAAACCCAGCTGGAAAGAAAGAAAACATTTTGACAGCAGAAAAAATATTAAGTACTCATCCAAGAGCATCTTCAATGTAAAATTCTATTTTTTTTCCTCCAAAATAGAGTGAAAATGGATATAGAATAAAAGTGTTCCAACCCTCCTCCATTTTTCACGGAGTCATGAACAAACAAAAAATAGTTTACTCCATTTATGGAGTAAATTTCAAAATGGAGTGAGATATGAAGTTGGTGTGGAGCATTTGTTACTCTATATTCATTTTTATTCCATTTTGGAGGAAAAAATGAAGTTGGGTTGGAGATATCTTAAGAAAAAAAAAATTTAGCCGACCATTCGCTTAGAGTTGTTGAAACTATTGTTTCTAAAATATACCACCCCACAATGTTTTTTCTAAAAATATCCCCACTATTTCTGTAGAATTGCGCATCTCTTTGTATGATTCAGTTAAGATATATAGTAGCCTCTGATAAGCATTTAAGCATATGCCGCGCACGTAATTTTATCTCTTTAAATTTTGCCATCGAGAAACTAACAAAAATTATTTAAAAAGGAACAATAAATACAGTACTTTGGAACCTTTCAAACTGATGAATAGCATTATATTAGACTCAATTTGGGTGATATCAACTAGCCAACTATGGGTTTTTTTTTTTTGACAAAGGTTTGATTGCTATGGATATTCCCATTTTGTTCTGATTCTTTTTTTCTAATACCCCATACTTCAATTTTTTCCATTCCGAGACAAAACACTTGCCCTACTTTAAAAATTTTAATTAACACCCAAAAAACAAAAGTTGACTTAGTAAAATCATTGATAATACGAGAAAAGTGGTAAGCTACATTAAATTTTGAAGTCTTTGAATCCTTAAATCCTTAAAGAATGCCTACAATTAAAAGAACAAATAAGCTTTTCCAAAGAAATCAAATCAACAGTTATAAGTATGTCTCTATATATACATAGAATAGGAACCATAAATTACATATAAAGGGAAAGAAAGCTCATACGAGATAAGTCGTAAAGGAAATAGAAAATGTACATAAGCATAAAAACCAGCTCCTTCAAAGAACATTGAACGTTGCACCATTACGACACATTTTTCTTTTCTAGCAAGGGAGGCCTCTTGATGACGACAGTTCATGAGCATCTTAGTCTTAAATTTTATAAATTTTATGAAGTTATGACTTATGAGTCAAAAAAAAATGTAAATCGAATATATATGCACTCACTAGTTCATTTCGGGTATCATATTGGGCTTTGGTAATGTAACTGATGTTGAACACAAATGTAATGTTCTGTAAAAGCAAATTTCGTTTTACAACTTTCCCACGTGGAACCATACAAGCGAGGACACACAAAGATGAAAGAACCCACAAGGCAAACCGAATACCAAACCGAAAACAAACAAAAAAACTAGCAGAATAGAAAAGAACAAATAACCGAATTTCACTTCATGCGTTGAATTAACCAAACCCTTCAGCCCTCGTATATGTTTGCTTCACCGGACATCATGTCGCTCATTAAGGCTCCACCTACTACTCGTCCCAAAACCGACGCCCCTAATCCTATCGCTGCCATGGTACCCCCTTGAGGCTTCACTTGTGGTTGCGCATGTGCTTGTGTCGGCTGTTGAGGTGTCATATGAGGTTGATATTGTGGTAGTTGTTCGGGTGGTGAATATTGTTGGTTTCCATATGACTGATATGAATGTGGTTGTGTATCATATAGTGGTGGAGACTGGGACGTCTGTGGTGGTAGCTGGGATTGTTGTTGTTGATGTGTATACGGTTGTGGCTGATGTGGTGAATAGTATCCATGTGACTGATACGTAGGTGCCATTCCAATTGGCACTAAACCATTGCTTGACCCGTCATGGGCTCCTGGGTGAACAGTGACATAACCGGAGGCTCCTTGATGCGAGACGGGTAGATACATAATAAATGGTTGAGGGTTTGTAGATGAAGGCTTGGGAACTGTAACTTGTTTCCTAATAAACCTATACGTGAAGGCCAATGTCCCTTTTTTGCCAGACGAAGTGGACACATCCTCGGTCACCAACATCATGTCATTACTACCATCACCTTTTGTTAACGGAGGAGGACTCAATCTCAAAAGATCCTGAATCGAGACGTTGACTTCTCCAATATGCTTATCTCCTAAAATCGGTCGGTGGCTCATTAACTCAACGAATAGCAACAAACAGCCGTCTCGAGCTAATGCCTCGTCGAGCGAAAACTTCACGGCGTGATCCCACTTAGGGTTTTGATAAGCGGAGAAAGCTATAGGTGTATCTCTCCTATGCTTAACTGTTTTCTTGCCCTCACGGATCGTAACCGAAGCGTAGACATGCATTTCGTCGAAGACATTGACTTTCTTTATGTCCTTGGCGCATTTGATCACGAGCTCTATGGCTAGTTTTGTCGCCGTAGTGGTTTGTAACTGATGAGGAGGGTATATGACTGGCTGACATGATCCTGTTGGATCCGGGATTGGGTAAAAAGGCTGGCTAAACGGTGACGAATAATCCGGTGTCGAAGGATAGTGATCCTTAACCGGTTTAAACCGGTATGAGAGAGACAGCTTTGCATTAGGTTTTGTTTCTCCTATGAAACTGAGAGGGTAAGTTACCAACTTCATTTTATTGACGTTACCGTTAGCAAACGGTGGAAGTGGATTTGTGGCAAGAAGTTCTTGAACGGAGACGTTGACTTCTCCTAAGTAAAGGTCGTTCTCTCCTTCGAGCCAATAGCTAAACAACTTGACGTAGATGGTTAGTAGACCCTCACACGCTGCTTTCTCGTTGACGGAGAACTTAATGGTGTGATTCCACGTCGGGTTGGAACCACCATCGTAGTCAATGGGTGTTTTGGCTGCTTGTTTGTTTTGAGTATGGTCGTCTTTGATGGAAACGACGGCGTACACGTCCATCTTCTCCGTTGCATCGATATAGCTGACATCATAGGCTGATATGATTTTAAGCTCAAGAGTTGGGTTCTCCATCGTTGTTTGCAACCGTGGGGAAGACATGTCTCGAAGTAAGACAATGGTATTTAAACACACACACACAACTGCGTGGACATTTTCTGGTGTTACCAACTAACCATATTATATGAAAGATATTTATAAAATTATGAAAGATGAGATAACTGTCATTTCTAGAGCAACGTTGGACTATATTAACAAAGAAACGTAGACTACATTAATATACCTCATATTGGCCACCAATAGACAAGCAAGCACCATGTTGTAGAACAGATATTTTATTACAATAAGCTGAAACTTCTTCATTTGCTAAGGTAATACAGGGACTAATTCATGTACCATAAAACTATCAGAGTTTGTCAAATACTTTTTAAAACATTTATATGTTACGCACATAGGCATAAACTGGGTCAATTTGATAATGAAAATTTGAAAACTAAAAGTAAATTTATATATACTATAATATAATCATTACAATTAAAAATTTATTTTAAGTAAACTAAAACTATCATATCTTATTATCATGCTCATTATTCCAGTTTGGATTTGTTTTTTTTTTTTTGCTTAATAATCTTTATATTAAATACAAAAAATTATTTGAAGAGAATTATAAAACTACTTTAGTGAGTTTAAATCGTTATGTCTAATTTTTCATTTTTTCTTAATAATCTTTTCAATTTTTAATTAACAAAACAGAAAAAACTGTGTACTAAAAGTTATATGTATTTGGTTAACCAAAATTATTATCTTTTAATATTTATATAATTGAATTATATAAAATATTTCTATACTTTTCCTTTTAGTGTATTTTCAGGTAAAAGTATAATATATATCCACTAGAATTTTGAATATGTTTTTAATTTTTCAAGAAAATATAATTAATGTAAATCAAAATATCTTTTCTAATATACATTATAATTTCTAATAATTATATTTTCTTACTCTATATACAATAGTTAGGTGTTGGAAATTATGTTTAGATATATTAATCAGTCTAAAAGAACAATAAGATTTATTGTCCAAATGATTGAGTCTATTTGTGAGTAATTGCCAAGTTTGGTATTTAAGATGATTTATTGACAGGTACCTTAGAGCCTTAGACGGTTGGACTAATAAATAACTCAAAATATTTTCAGTTGTTTAAGTATATATTAACCAGATGAAATTAAATAAATTAAAAAATCAAAGTTGTATATTTTTGTTATAAATACATATTTAGAATAAATATAATCATAATATAAAAATAAAATGTAAGCTAAACTTATTAAATGTTATCTATGCTAAAGTTGTTTTCATTTCAAAACTCTGCTAAAAGCCTTTTATTTTATTTTTTTGCTACATGTAGACATTCCACAACAAGATCTAGATCAAAACAGAGGCCTTTATGAAGCTGATCCTATTCTGTTTGGCCTTCATATGACCTCCTTGGAATAAAAAACATGTTGCTGATTCCCTAGCTAAAAAACTTTATGTATGGTTGAGGTCTTTAGGGCATAATTAATGTAGGTCTTTTAGTGAGGATTTCTTATGAAAATAAGAGACAGTCTCTAAGCTTTTAACTAAGAGATTAAGATAGACGTCTCTTAGCTTTTTCTAGTTAAAAGCTAAAAAACTGTCTTTTATTTTCGATAAAAGACCCTCCCTAAGAGCATCTTCAATGGGGTTCCACAAAAATTATGGACTCCACCAATACTTATATCTATATAATATATACATACATAAATATATACATAATACATATTTTAAGAGCCCTAATGAAAAGAACCCTATTGGAATTGTTCTAAGAAACCTGCATTAATCATGGTCTTATGTCCCTCATCTAACACTTATTTGTTGAAGTTAATGAAAGTTGTGTTAGAAAAATAGAATAGTTTTTAATTAAGAAATTTCATATAGTATTTGGAAATTCATATATAGCTGGGTCAAATTTGTGTACATTAATTAGACTATTTCCAAAAGTGATAAGATGCTGGTTTCCGACTTTTTTTTTTTTTTTTGAGCAAAGATGCTGGTTTCCGACTATTTCTCACCGTTTCCACACAAACAAAAAGACATAGAATAAGAAAGTGCCTAATAACATGAAAAAAACGTAAGTGGAAATGGAAAATGAAACAGGAAATGTGAAAATATAAGAAAAGAAAGTAATGGAAACCTATCTTCAAGCTAATGAAATGGACTTATTCTTGGATTCACCCCCTAGGGTGAACCTAGAGGTTCACCAACCAATAGGATAGTGTTATTTTATATTTGATATCTTTTAAAAAGGGAAACAAAATCTTGTTAAGTTATATTATGTTTTTAAAATAAAAATACAAAAAAAAATAATATTTATAAAAAACGAAAAAATCTTTTTAAAAAATATTGTAACATTATATTATGTTTTTAAAACAAAAAGATAAATATAAATAAATAAAGTAATATTTGCAAAATATTTTTGATTTAATGTTTAATATTTAATTTTTGATTTAATGTTTAATATTTATCCAAAGGGTTTATGGTTTACCTAAAGGTTTAGGGTTTAGGATTAGGGTTTAGGGTTTAGTGTTTTTTTTAAAGATTTTTTTTTGTTTTTTTGTAAATATTACTATTTTTTATTTATTTTTTTGTATTTTTATTTTATGGTTTACCCAAGGGTTCAAGATTTAGGATTAGAGTTTAGGGTTTACTGTTTATGATTTACCCAAGGGTTTAGGGTTTAGGATTAGAGTTTAGGATTTAGTGTTTTAGTATTAAAAATTTAGTGTTTATGATTATCCAAGGGTTTAGGGTTTAGGATTAGATTTTAAGGTTTAGTGTTTATGATTTACCCAAGGGTTTAGGGTTTAGAATTAGAGTTTAGGGTTTAGTGTTAAAATATATTTTCTTAAAAGAATTATTTTTGTTTTTATTAATGATTATTATTATTTATTTATTTTGTATTTTTATTTTTAAAAACATAATATAATTTAACAAGATTTTGTTTTAAAAAAGATCTCAAATTTGAAATAACACAATTCTATTGGTTGGTGAATTCTATGGGGTGAACCCAAGAATAACTCAACGAAATGAGGAACACCACAAATGAACTGAAAATATAAGGAAAGTATTTCTTATAAATTCAGAAGGAAAACGGTAGTCCAATGCATTTAAATAAATATCAAGCTGAGAACATTTTATTTCCATAGGTTAATGTAGCACGAATGCTACACACCTATGCTTCTTGTGTATCTGGCAGTGACTGAGAGAACTGCTGCTGAGGCAGTGGTTTAAGTTGTGAATGATGTAGTGGTGGCTGCGGTTGCGCTTGAGGCTGCTGCTTCCGTGGTGAATATTGTTGATATTCATGTGATGGATATTGAGGCGGCATATATATTGGTACTAGACCGTTGCTTGGCCCATTATTTACACTTCGTTGAACAGCCACATAATTAGTAGTCACCTGAACCGGATCCGAGGACGAGTATGAATGAGGCTTGACCGGTAGATACATAATATATGGCTGGGATGTTGTAGATGGTGTTGGAACCGTTGCAACTCTAATTTGTTCTGCAAGAAACCTATACGTGAAGCTCACGACACCTTTCTTCCCGTAAGGACCGGTCAAACCGTGCGTCTCCAACTTCATACCGTTAGCATCACCACTGGCTGATGATGAAGGCGGATTTGAGTTTAATAGTTGTTGAACCGGAAGCCTGACAGATCCGATTTCCTTATCACCAAGTAAAGGCCTGTGGCTCATCAACTCCACGAGGAGCATCAAACGCCCTTCTTGACCTATTTTCTCATCGATTAAAAACTTAATCTTCTGGTTCCACTTAGGATTTGTATTGGCGGAGAAAGCCACAGGTGTATTGATCCTATCCTTAACTTTTCTATCCTTACAGATTGCAACAGAAGTATATACGTCCATAGCCAAGAAGGCGTTGACATCCTCAATGTTTTTGGCGAATTTGATCACAATCTCTAGGATCAGTTTAGTCGTGGTGGTTTGATCCGAGTGTGGATAAACAGGTCGACCAATCGATGGAGAATGATCCTGAGGCGCCAGAGGATACGAATCCTTAACCGGTACTGGTTTAAGCCGGTACAAGAGGGTCAACCTTGCGTTGGTACCTCCTCCTTCTGTGACTTTGATTGGGCAAGTCAACGACTTCATTTTATTAACGTTGCCGTTTGCAAACGGTGGAAGCGGGGTTGAGGAGAAAAGCTCCTGAACCGAGACGTCAACGTCTCCTAAATAAAGGTCATCCTTCCCTTCGAGCCAGTAGCTAAATAACTCGACCTTGAGTGTTAATAAACCTTCGCGGGCTGCTTCTTCGTTGACGGTAAACTTTACGGTGTGGTTCCACGTCGGATTTGGACCACCATCATAGTCGATGGGTGTTTTGGCCGCTTGTCTTGTTTCGTCGTTAACTGAAACGACCGCGTATACGTCCATCTTGTCTGTGGCATCGACATGGCTGAGGCCAATGGCTGATACAACTTTGAGCTCAAGAGTTGGGTTCTCCATGGCTCTTTGAAAATTTGAGGAAGCAATTTTTTTCAGAAAGTCTCGTATTGTACTATTTTAGCAAATGTAAAGTAAGACAAAGATATACACAAGTTTGCGTGTGGACAACTTCCAATGCTACAAAATTATAGAAATATAACGCACCTTGTCCATGTTGTAGGGTACATACGTATAGTCACGCTGAAAAAAATTTTCTTAATCACGAACTTTCAAAGTTTATATTGTGTAATTTTTTTTCTAAACAAGATTTTACGACCTCCTGAAATATGAATTCAAAACAAAGTAATTTAGATCAACATAAGAAAATTTATGTTATAATCATCTATATATTTACCAAACATCTTTACGACTATAGAAATAGTTTCTTTATCGGATTTTACTTTATAGAAAGACGAATTCAATTATTATGCTTATCTAAACTTTCTTCCCAGAAAAATGTCTACCTCGAGTGGTGTCCCACTAGCACAATTCGACGAGTCCATGCATACATCACATAAGACAAGTTCCACTCAATAAAAGAGGAGACGTATTCAAAATATCATGCACACATATAGTTCGGATCAACAATGTACAAAACTTTGTATCAATGATTCTATAACTGAAGAAGGAGAATTTCAAAGATACTATTTTACGATTCCATTTTAGAGGAGTGTTATTTCTTTAAAAAGATTCAAAAAGAAAAAGGATAACTAAAACAAACATATCTTTCTTTATTTTTATAATTTTAGGATACTATTATTGAATGATACAAAAGATAACAAAGGGTTTCTTCGTTACAAAGAAACTTTCAAATTAGAGGAAAACAACTGTAATTGAAATTCAAGGTGAAAGAAGTGGCCCCGTTATTTTAATAGTTTGTTGTTGCGTGACTTTTTGAATGGAGGGTTTGGTCTACGAAACCACAGTTGGAAGAGGCTGCTTGCGACTTGCGAGTTGCAGGACCGGCTTCATAGAGGAAAATCTTTATATTGGGGATATACGAACAATTATCTCATAAATAGCATTTGCGTTTGTTCTTTTAACGTATTAAATGTCGTGTTTATAACATGATATCTATTAGAATTGTTATGTCCGAGTTCATAGATTTAAATTCTAATATCTCTTGTTTGTTCATAGATAAATTCTAGGGATAATTTGTAAATTACTCCAATAACAGTTTGATTTTTGATAATTGCATTTTCTATTTTGCTTTTTGAAAATACACTTTCTTAATTGTGAATTGATTTTTTACCCAAATTAGATATTTCAATAATTAATATATAAATTCGAAATTAATAAACTAATATTCGAAATTAATAAACTAATATCATTAAAATTATTTATTTGTGTTTAAGATAAATATGTGTGTTGAGATAAACATGTTATTTTAACATTTAAATTCTACAATAACAAAGATAAATATGTGAATTATGATTTCTTTGGACGACTATATCATGAAATTTATACAAATTTTCCTTTATTTTATTTTCTTCAACTTATATAAACAATAAGCAAGTCACGTACGTTGTTAAAGAAAAACAAGTCACGTTTGTCACTTTGTATCTACAAAATTTTCATCTTCCTTGAAATCGTTCTATCTGAACCAAGTAAGTTCTAATATTATGTGTTCACATATGTGTATATTTTGTTTGACTTTGAATATGAAAAAAATTACAATGATTATTATTCATCGATTTGTTCTTTTTTTTCATGAAAATCCTATAAATTTGTTTAATAAAGCCAATGATTTAATTCATATATCTTACAACTTTTTATTTATGTTGTTTATATAGAGATGGAGTACAAAATTCAAAGAAAGGAAGAGGAAGAACAAACACATACACATTCCAAAGGACTTTGTGTTAAAAAAAAACATAAATGAAAACAAATGCAACGTGATTTTCCTAAAAGAAAAAAAAAACAGAACTATAGTCAGAATAAAATAGAATCAGAATTAGGAACTAATATTTGATTCATGAATCAACAAACCTCTCTTAATGAGATGAGAGGAAGAATCTGTGAAAGGAGAAAAAAATTTCAGAAATGGAAAAATACAGAGAAGGAAGTAGACGAGAAGACAACGTGGATTGGATTCTTTATTTTTTCAAAATAATAAAATAGTTTAAGATATTATTAAACATATATGGGAAAGATATTGTGTAGATTAAAATGGATAACTGGTAGATTCTCTAACAATATTATTTTTTAAAAAATCAATTTTTAAACAATATGTCTCTTATGATATTTTTTAAAATCAATTTTTAAACAATATATTAGAAATAGAGAAATATTCAGAATGGACAATTAGGTAAATTTATGTATATGTAAATGTATTTTTCCAAAAACTTAAATAAGGGTGTAATGTTCAAATTTTATTCTTATTTGAATGCATTTCTCCAAATTTTCCCTAAATTCTAATATATCTTTTTTTTGAATTATTAAGAGACTCAGACTTCCAGACCTGAAACTACAACGTTTAATATTAGTTTCGTCTCAACGATCATTTAAATTAGAGACCTCTGATCAATGGACATGGTATTTTCCAATTAAGCTAATGACTTTCGGTAATATCTCATTCTCCACTAAATGGCTCCTATATTACACAATCTTTTTTTTCTGGATGAAGTTGGCGAGTAGATAAATATTCGAATGTATTGAATACACTGATTTTTCTGTTTTATTTGGAATTTGGAAGATTTAGAAATGTGTGAAATAAATATTAGAGTAGCTGAAGCACCGTTTTCAAGAAAGGATAGGAAAAGTGTTACAGTCAGACTTAAAATATATGACATTGCGTGGAAGAAATGAGACTTTTCTGGTGAGATATTGATTTCAGGCTGTAGCCTATGAGTTATGGCACGAGAGAAACATGAGAAGAGTGGGCGAAGCTTCACATCCGACTGTTTCTCTGATTGCTAAATTAGATAAGCAAGTCCGGAACAGAATCACCTTTTTGAGAAGAAGAAATGGAGATAAACATAAGAAGACTATGGAGATTTGCTTTGGAAAAGGCTAATGGAGGATAGAAAATTTTTTCTTTCTTTCTTTTGTAACAAGGAAACAGGATAATAACTCTGTACAAAGGTTTTTTTGTTTGAATAAATTTAAAATTCTTAAAAAAAAAAAAAGAAAATATATGACATTACCACTGGTACACTGGTATCATCTAAACGACTAAACAAAGCGATCATTTTCTATCAGTTCGCTATAAAGTAGTATTATTATATAGCAATTACGTGACTCACTTAAATCAATAGGCTTGAGCGATTATGTGATTTTGTTTGTTCGCGAATATAAGCACATGTACACAGTGAAGAGTTTTTGGGCTTAAGGCAAAATTTCAATCATATTACCTAAAATATATAGACAAAGTCTTTTTTTATCAAATATATAGATAAATTCTAAAAGAAAACATTTGATAATTCGACCAATCAATTAGAATTAAGCTAGGTGTATAGTCCATAATATTTTACAAATATTTATTATTATATTTTCATAATAAACTACTATTACATATACTAGGAAACAAACCCGCGCATTCGCGCGGACGCATGGATTCTTTGATAAAAACTTAAATTACTTTAACAGTATTAATAATATGTCTATACCTAATATTTATACTTTTTATTTAGTTAACTTTTTATTTTATTTTATTTTATTTATCTCATACATTTATTAACTTTTTTTATCATAAACAAAAATTGAGAGATATGTACATATTAATTATGTGATAAAATAAAATGCCTGATGAGCTGAAAGTTTCTCAAAATAATTTTTTTTAAAGAAATGGTATTTGTAAAATAAACAAAAGAATAAGATAAAATCTCCATCTCTCATTAACGACATCTCTCTAGAAACCTCTAACTTCTCTCTAAGAAAAGCTTAACAAAATAATCTCCGTGTTCGGTGACCGGTGGCTATCGCCGCCGGTTACCATCTTTCTTTTGTTTTTTGATATATATATTTCGTTCGGCGAATCCTTTGTTTCGCGTTGGCGAACTTTCCTCTCGCGGTGGCGATCTTTTGTTGTGATGTTTCAATCAGAATCGGAGTAAAGCTTCAATGATATTCCTTTGTTCTCCGATGAAGATTGAGTTTGTAATATATAGATTCCTCCTTCACAGATAAACTTTTATCCCGTTTGTTTAAGTTGGGTTTTCTCTTTCCTCTCGGTTGCACTTTGCTTCTTTTTTACAGGAATCAATCTCTGCTGATACTTGATAGAAAGGAAGTGGTGTATCCTTGATAGAAAGGAAGTGGTGAAGTCGGATTAATCGCGGCTGATACTAATGAGGATTTAGATAAATCGGCATCTTCATGATGGTCCGGTAAAGATCCTGTATTAGGTCATCTGAGTCTTCCCCGGAGTTTTTTCCCGAAGATTGATGGAAGCTTCTACTCAAGCAACGGTTTAGGTGAAGGTTGGAGATAAGGAAGTTCATGTTTGTGCCCAGCAACGACGCCTGTGGAGTTCGTGTTTCGCTGGTGGAGTTGCATCCGAAAGTTTCTCAGGTCCCGCGGTGGTGCAGTGGTGCGTAAGGACACGTGTTTTCTCAAACCGATTGATATCTCGTGCAAAACCTCATGATGACACGTGTCAAGACTTTCTTTGGATTGTGGACGGGTGGATTGGCTGAGTTAACGAAGAGTCTCGACTTTCTTGTATGGGCTTTCTCTATAATGTTATCGAGACTTTTGTTTTATAATTGGGCTTATGAACTTCTCTTGTAAATTGCCTTTTCGGGCCTCTTTAATGAAAGAGACTGTTGACAAAAAAAAAATCTCCATCTCTACTGCTCCTTCTCTCTCTCAAGTGTTTTTCATTTTTTTTGTTTGTTTTTTGGAACAGCTTTTCTCAAGTGTTTATAATCTACAAAAAGGTGCGACCTTCAGAAATTTAGAAAAAAAGTATGAAAGGTTACGTTGTTCAAAAACTAAAAGAAGCATGTGAACAGGTGTGTCGTTCAAAAATTAAAAGAAGCATGGAAAAAGTGCGTCGGAGTAGGACATGTCTTTTGCTAAAACAGTTTGATGATTTTATCTCTCTCTCAACCGCTGCTCCATTTTCTTTTTCCAAAACACTCTTTTTTAAACGGGGATTTTATAATCTACAGAAAGATGTCTCGTTCAGAAATTAACCGTTAAAGAATGAAACGTCCTTTGGTAAAACAGTTCGATGATCGCATATCTTGAAAAGGAAGAAGCTCTTGTATGTTCGATTACAAACTGTGATAAATTTAACCGTTAGATAAAAATTCTTTTCTAAAAGAGTAATGAGGTTAGCAGAAAACAAAAGCAAGTTTGCTATTATAGTGCAATCAGATAATGCAATCTCTATCCAACATGGATAACCAGTCTGATTATTATAATACACACTGTCAAACAAATGATTCAGGTATTGATAGACAACCAGAAACATTCCCCTTCAAATTTTTATATTAACAGAACATCAAAATATCATTATGAACTTTTGTTAGATGAAATAGTTATAGAAAATATAAACATTCCTTCTATTAATTGCTGTTTTGTCAGCGATTTAGTGAAGACATGTATGGAGAAGTTTGAACCGGGAACTCAGTAGACAAAAAGACTATGATATTTTTGATGGGTAAGGATAATAGCCGAAATCATTGAGTTTCTGAAATAGGATGACATTTTCTGATTGTAAATAACTCCATACAAAAAGTAAATTAAAGAGGAAAATGGTGATGGGAAGTATGAAGAAACCATAGATGAATTTGTTAATCGATTATTTAAAGATTCAATGGTTCATATTTTGAAAAGATACAACTTTCTGTTATGAAAGGGTTCAGAGGTCAAGATTTTTAAGGATACAACTCTTCACAATATGTAGACATTTGCCTATGAGAATCTACGACATCACTCTAAATCCTTAATGAAATCGTAGTCGTTAGATTAGAAATTATGAATAAATACCACCACTAATTTCTATTAAAAATAGATACTATAAACAAATTAATTAAAAACAAAAAAAAAAGTGGTGATAGAAAGGATGAAGGGACCATATATAAATTTCTTAAAAGTTTCTAATATCAAAGATTCCAATTGTTAAATTTTTAAAAAATATAAAACTTTCTAATATGAATGGTTCAATCAAAGGCATATTCATTAGTACATTCGTGCCAGCAATTATATTCTTTACTAAAAATAAATTATTTATATTAATAGAATATATATTTTTATTTAATACTTTTATTTTTTGTTTTTTTGAGTAGTAAATATATTAGTTTAAAATAACAAAACTTAATAACTTAAGAATGAGAGGATGTAAGATGTATGTAATAGAATTAACCACGAATTGGCCGCTGAATTTAGAAAAAGTAAATAAACATTTTTATTATGAATATTGGGTTGAGACAATGCAAAAACGGGCCAAGAGAAGAAGCGCATGTTCAATATTAGGAATATCAACCTCTTTTGATTAGCTTGCGCATGATAGCTATTTCGGCATAGTGTATTTTTTATTCTTTTACCCATAATCGGTATTTCTAACAAGTACGACGATCAGACCAGAGGCAAAAACAGGGCTTGACAAAACAGAATTTCCTCAACCAGTAGATGGTAGTCGGGAGCATATCCTTGACTGACTGCACAATTTCAAATAATATCTCGCCAAATATTCAATTCATAGTATGCTTTCATCTACGATAAATATAGATCCCTTAATTAGGCTTCCATCCCCATTTTGAGGCATATGCACTCTTTTATATAGTTGTTTTCTATATTAAATTCTCTTCTCACCTTCTATCTTAGAGTATCTCGAACCCGTTTCTATATTTTACTCTAAAATAGAGTTTGAAATAAAAATGTTTCAACCGTATTCTATTTTTCATTCTGTGATATAGTGAAAATAGGTTTACTCAATAAATAGTGTAATTCATTATTTTTTGTTTATCACACTATTTTCAATCTAAAATAGAGTACCATTTAAGGAGAACCTAATTTTATTTTAAGATTACTCTATTTTGAAGAAAAAATAGAGTAATTTGTTGGAAATGGTCTTAGACCATCAAATTACATGTTCTCAACAAAAAAATTCACTTAAATATTATACCAATTGAAATATATATATAATGTTTTGAAAGTACATAAAATAAAGTAATAGTTTTTCCAGAATTCGAACATGCATCGAATTGACAAGACAATTGGTCTAACATTGTATGTTATTCGCCAAAAAATTGTATGTGATCCTCCAAAAATTTGTTATGATCGTTTAGAGTAATTAAACGCTTTTCCTTTCTCTTTTTCTTTAGTTCATTGTTTCTTAATGTTGTTTTTCTCAATGTTTACAACTCTTTATATACAAAAAAAAAATATTTTTTATATATACAAAACAAATGTTGTATCATTTAACTATTCAAAATTGTAATCGTTGATCACAAAACCTACAACTAATGATCACCATACGTTACAATGGTTTCCATAAGAAAGATTTATAGACTAATAAGAGATAAAATATGTTATGTTACTGTTTCACATACGTTTTAATGGTTGTCATCTCTTAGATGAAACTCCAAAATGCATTTGGCCTACGTTTACAAATAACTTTACTTTTAAATTAGTTGTTGACATATGTAGACTTTGTCTTTTCTTAAAATCAAAAAAATGTGATAATTCGGTCAAGATACCCCCATGCTCCAGAGCAAATATCCATGTTTTGTTTCTTCTTTCACATTGATACTGAAAGACACAGAAGCTGATCACCAATTTCTGATACTTATTATTATGTCAGACTTAGTGATGTTTCGCTATTTCCCGGAAGCACAATATTTCTAAATCTTCTTCTCAATTTACCAGCATTGAAATCTTTTGTGATAAAGTCCATCTGTCTCATGCTCCGACAACTTATTTATAACCCGAACTGGTTTCCTCCTCGAAAACATGTCTAGGAAGACCATTGCCGTATATAGAAGATATACTTAAAGCAAACTAAACATTCAATAGAGATCCAACTCAATCTTAATGGTGGTGGCCATGGAAGTTTTAATCCATCCGACTGGAAAAGAAACAAATCATAAGATACAACCGAAAGAACGACAGATAGGATGCATACCCCATCCGCTAGATCACCGTGTCAGTGTGACACAAAACCACAGACAAACACTGGAGAAGGCAGAACGAGAAGAATCGAAACATATTGGCCGAACAAACACACTCCTGGAGGGAGAGACAAAGCGCAATCCAAATCCAAAACTAAGCATATTCAATTGTCCCAAGAAAACCGAAACAAATTCGAGTTGGAGAAACTAAATCGTGAATATTATAACTGATTCCTCCCAAAGAAAAAAACAATTAAAGGAACGGATTAGAGAAGATGACTGTTGGATAAAGATCTCTCCTAAAAACAAGATAGAAGATGAAATGGACATTGATGATGATATTATTGTAATCTGAATGGAGACACAGAGAATTCAAAAGTGAATAAAACATAAGAACAAAAAAAGAAGAAGAAAAGTACAGCAGACGTAGTAGCCGGCCGGTAACGCGATGAAGATCGTAGGACGCTCGTTAACTGTCGCCTCTCAGAAAAAATAAAACAATCTGTATATAATAGCTATGAACACATAATCGAGAAACAGTGAGCAAAGAAAACTGATTTGTGGAAAGGAGAGAGGACGAGAGGAACAACGATTGATCCGCAGCCACGAGTGTCCAGCGTATTTTTTATCAGATTTGGATTTGGATGTGGAGGGCAAGAGACAATAAGCGGTGAGAATCTGATTAATAAACTGAAAATTACAACTTTTAAAATCTAATCTATTATATATAGATTTGTGAAAAGAGACGACTCTTAGCAGATGACGATGGTTCTGCAGTTTGTGTAAAGCGGCGCCATTGAAGAGCTATGAATTGGTGACCATTGCTCAAGTGGAAGATAACGTCATAATTTTATCTTAAACCAAATCTTATTCGTTAGATTACATATTCAAAACAAACTCCACCTTTGGATCTTTATTTTTTTTTCCTATAAAAAAATCTTGACGTCAGAGAAAACAAAAATTGGGTTTGCTATTATATATAGATTATTAATTCGTCAATATTTAAAATACATATTTTACACTAAATAATTGAATAAAACAACCAAAATTTGTATTTTAAAATTTTACTTTCTATATGTATTGTAAAAATCAATTATTTCTCTTGTTTACACATAAACAAATTTCAAATATATAAATTCAAAAGTCAGTTTTTGTAAATTAAAGATTTTATAAATTAATAAATAACTTTAACATTATTAACTAATAGAGTTTTTTTTCAGGATAAAAAATCTTAACATTTGTTAGAAATTTCATTGAAATAATTTAAGGAAAACTACTCATTGCTATTACAATGCACCATTAAATCAATTGTCTGGTTGGGTTGATAAATAAATTATTTATATCTAATCTATTAAAATTGAAGTACATTTGAAAATTAATCCTTAGTTCACTTTTAATATTACATCTTATGCCACTGATTTTTATGTCATTTAATCTAAATATCTAAATATGTTAATGCAAGAATAGACGATAGATACGATTCAAATCATTCCATATCACCTCCTGTTTTAAGCTATCACATTTCCTAATACAATGTCAATCATAACAGAAATCGTTGTACAAACAACATAATTTGTTTATATGCAACATATATTTTATCACATGGAAATAATATATTCAAACGTGAAATAAATATACTAATATTCCTCAAAATAATATTTTTAAATCTCCAAATATATAGATAGTTATATAAATCTATCTAAAACACGAGTTATTAAGTGGGTCTACATATTATTTAAGCCCATAATGTTTATTATTTTTCCATCATTTATCATTCTCAAATTACGAGCCAAAATAACTAATCCTGTTAAAACATAATTTATTAGTGTACATGTTTATGATAAATATTAAACAAAATAATAGAAAATTTCTACATAAGTAATTATTATGTATTGCTAATAATTTAAAATTTAATTATACATGCAAGTACCAAATTTATTAATATATAAAGGTAATATTCTTTAATCCAAAATTCCAACCCAAAACTAATAAAATAATTATATTATTAGAAAGTCGCGATACAAATGACAATTTTAAAAAAAAAATTAAGTTATCGCATTCGGACTATATTTTTCAAATATAATAATACACAATTGATTATATGGTAAATGTTAAAATATATATTATTAGTTATGAAAACAATATTTACTTTATAAAGTAAAAATAAATACTCGTTCGGGCGAGCGGGTCAAGCTCTAGTTTAAAAATAAAAAGGAAAAAGGAAGAAAAAAGAAGAAAAAGGAAGAATTTCAAACACCGTGAGTCTTCTTGTGAATTTTTTATATTTAATATTAATTATACTAGGTTCATATCCGCGCTACGCGCGGATTGTGTGGTTATATAATTTATTTCATGAGTTAGTATATATATACAATATCGTTTGATAATTTAGTTATAAAGAACATACAAAGTTTGAGTTTGGAAAGTAGCTACAGATTTTTATCCTCTTTATAGATGTTTTGTTCATGATATTGTTTGAAAGCTATGAACATAAGATTGTACAACCGGGTAACTTTCTGTTCTATTTATGCTCTCCAGGAAGGCCGAAAGTAAAGAGTTATTTTTGGGTTTACCCCCTAGAATGAACCTAAAAACCAACCAATAGAATTTTATTATTTGATATTGAGTATCTTTAAAAAAAAGAAATAAATTATTGTCAAGTTATGTTATGTTTTTATAATAAATAAAAAATAATAATAGTTGCAAATTTTTTTTAAAAAAATATTTTTAATACCGTTAGCAAAACACTAATCTCTAAACCTTAAATCCTAAACCCTTTGGTAAACCCTAAACCCTTGGGTAAACCCTTGAATAAACCATAAACCCTTGGGTAAATTCTAAATCCTTGTTTTAAAATATTTTTTTTAACAGTCAACAAAACATTAAAATCTAAATCCTAAATCCTAAACCATAAACTCTTGGGTAAACCCTAAACCCTTGGATAAACCCTAAATCCTTGGAGAAATTATAAAACTCTAGGATTTAGGATTTTTCCAAAGGTTTAGGGTTTATCCAAGGGTTTAGGGTTTAAGATTTAGGGTTTAGGATTTAAAGTTTAGGGTTTAGGATTTAGGATTTAGGGTTTAATGTTTTGTTGCCGGGGTAAAAAATATATTTTTTAATTTCTTTTTAGCAATTATAATTATTACTATTTAAAAACATTATATAAATTAACAATATTTTGTTTCCTTTTTTAAAAGATACCGAATTTAAAATAATAAAATTCTATTGGCTGGTGAACCCTAGGGGGTGAACCCAAGAATTTCTCGAAAGTAAAAAAAAAAAACTTAAGTTCACCTCCTAGAGTGGCAATTTGATTGGTGATAAAAGGTGTGGTGAATTTAAAGGTTCACTCTAAGAGGTGAACCTAAGTTTTGTTCAAAGTAAAATGATCACTTCTCGGAAAGAACATAATATTCCAAACACTTTTCTTCATCAAGCTTTTTTTGTTTTTAATTTTCTTTATCTTGATCGAGTGATAAAGACTAATATGATTACTTTTTGATATAATATTCATAAAAATGATTAAGAATTTTAGTGTTCCAAAACACTTGTATATTTTTCAGATTTAAAAAATAAACAAAAAATTATTATTTTCTATTTTTTTATCTTTGTTAGGTGTTAATTATTAATATGCTTACTATTATGAAAATATTATCATCACGTAAACCAGACTGCAGCACTTACAGAAGCAATAGAGTTTACAGATGGATAGAACTCTGCAATTATTGGCTTTAGATAAGAAAACTTTGGGAAAAAAATAAGAAATAAAAATACAGAACAAAACGCAGCATGAATATGGGATTATGTTCATGGAACGACCTTACTATTTCTAGGAAAATTTCCTTCGGACTTTGTACACCAGCTCTAGCATTCTGGTGTTGCAAAAGGTGTTCAGAAATGGAGGCCATGTTTTCACCTAATTGAACATCAAAAAATAAATAACGTTAAGACACATATCACAAATCACAGCATATGGATAACGAAGGTAATTTACCTTTCATTAAGTAACACAACTTTTCTCATTTTTGTTGAGCCTTCAACAATTTTACAAAGTTATTTTATGTATTTGAAATAACGCAGACTAAATAAAACTCGTAAATGTCATCCCACGCATCTAAATTCAATCATACCTGAGCAGAACAGAGTTTATATTTCGCTACTGTTTTTTTAGCAGATCAATGAATAGCCCCCATCAAACCATCACAAAGGACACTAAGAACCTTAATCTCTGAGAGATTAGCATCTTTTACCACACGTTTCACTGTGAATTCATGACACTAATTCGTTCTATGATTTTGCTTGTAAGAACAATTTTGAATTCTGGAGATCCAACTCAAACATTTTCTTTGAAAGGCTGAAATACGTTAAAACCAATTAATTCAGTTCTCAAAGTATTAAGAAAATACATTCATATAGAAAATCATCCTAAACCATATTGGTTTTTGTATCAAAGTGCATTCTAATCTTAAGAACCTATAACCATCAAAGCAACTGACAATAATCGAAGTGTATTAACACCCAGCCACTATAATCAACCATATACACAAGTCATCATCGTTATCATCATTTTCAAGTAAACAATACCATAAATAATACCACGGACACATTAGAGGTTGGTCTTACCGCTTAGACTTAGTCTAACGATGGTGAAAAGGTGCGGCAGGAGGCTCGACGTCTTCCACTTGATGGCTCGAGACTTTTTCGGCGAGGTGTATGCAAACCAAGAACCAAATGCTCCACTGAGACATAAGAGTTCCCTAAGACGTAGTATAATGACAACACACAACTTTACAGAAATATTGGAGAAAGAGAGTTACGCACCTCGTCATCAAAGATGAATACGCCTGCAAGTTATTTTGTTCATTCATTATCCAGCAGACAATTTAGATATTGTTTCGTTTTGCACTTCACATGAATGTAGTTAGCTCCAAAAAGGGAACCTGTTCCATGCTGAAATTGATAAAAGTTTTTTCTAAGCTTAAGCTGAATTATGATGTCAAATCCATACACAAAAAGATTCTGAAAACTAAATAAAGCTAGAAGAATAAATATAGTTAGTTCAAACAGATAAATATTACGATATCGTTCATAGAAGAATAAATATAGTTAGTTTAAAGTTTAAACAGATACTCAATATTATATGAACGATATGTAACAAAAAAATCAAAAACATGAGTTTTTTAACCGGATCTCAGTACCTATGCCAAAGAGAAACTTGTGGTTCAAACTCTTCTTATAGTCGAAACAGAAACCCTCAGAGAGTTGTGGCTTTAGAGACCCTGCAACGTGAAATCAAAACCATAAGAAAAGCAACCCAAAACAAAGAGTGATTAAAACATAAACATGAAACATGTAAAAGGTGACAAAGCCTACTGTATCTTATGATCATGATATCAGGCAGTGATTGTATTTTTGTGCTTGTGGTGGAGGCTGAGGCTGAGGCAGAGGCGGAAATCCTACTGAGAAGTACTCCTGATAGGCTCCTTCGAGAAGCCCACTTGCCGTTTGCTTTCATGGCCATGCTTGAGCTTGATTTGAGCAGGTTCTCGGGTTATGGTTTGTAGCAAGCAAAGAGAGAACAGTCTATAAAGGATGAGAGAGAGGTATGCGAAACGAATTAATTAAGTGAGAAGCATAGAAAACTATTGATTGATAAGAATTGGGATCACGGTAACGGAGGTCGCAGGAAGTCAAAGCAGAGAAGACGAAGTGAGGAGAAATCGATAGAAGCTGCTAGAGATAAGATTAATCAAGTGGGTTTGTTTTGGACCAGAATAAAATAGTTTCAGGCCACAGAAAGAAGCCCAACCTAGATAATTTTCTGACTATGTGTAAACGACGTGTCAAAGTAACTTCTCTTTCATTGGCTGATTTATTGATCTAACGTGGACAATTCTAGAGTGGAGGATATTCCCCTTTTATTATTGTTAGATTATTAACTATGTTGGTATTATATGGTGTATATGGGCTATGATACATTACCAATAATGCTACTAATAAACTATAATAACAATTAGGGAAAAGTCTCCATATATACAGGCCCGATCCTGAACCCATACCCAAAAACAATGATATGGAGCCCACAAATTTTGGAGTTTCTGAAAACCTATTTTATTGTTGTTTTGTTGTTAATTAGCTTAAAGAATTCAAAATAAACTCTAAAATTTATTTCAAACATATAACAAAATAAATCTGAATATTTTGTATAAAAAAGTTCAAAGATAACTTTTAGAGATGGTAGACTTTTATTAGTTTTCATATTGTAATTTTATTTTTTAATTTAAATTTTTGAGGTACATTTTTAATTATCATTTAGTGCCTATTTTAAAAATTTTGTATTGGATCCCGAAATTTTCAGGACCGGAACTGCATATATATAAGTTGGTCTATGAGAGTATTTGATTCTGACCGCAAGAAATGGAAATGATATCGATCTCTCTATGCTTCGCAACTTTCTTAGCATTTCTCTTCCTAAAACAAATTCTCGAACGAGCCACCACCACTAACCGTAACCTACCACCGTCCCCGCGGCGACTCCCCGTGATCGGAAACCTCCATCAGCTCAGCCTCCATACTCACCGTTCACTCCGTTACCTCAGCCTCCGTTATGGACCCCTCATGCTCCTTCATTTTGGTCGCGTCCCTGTCCTTGTAGTTTCGTCAGCTGACATAGCTCACGACGTCATGAAAACACACGATCTAAAGTTTGCAAACCGCCCGAAAACAAAAGCAGTCGATATAATTATGAACGGAGGGCGTGATGTGGCTTTTTCCTCCTACGGCGAATACTGGAGACAGATGAAGGTATGAGTATTAATGTATATTAATTTATAGTTTTTATGATAATCTTGGACCACACCTCAACTAATCTGAAGAATCATATACTTTTTTGCCAGCTAATGTTTGAATCTTGCTTGAATTGGTTGTATATGATTATAAAATGTTGTTATCGAGATCTACGTACTCTACTGCACTTAATATAATATTCAACAACGAGTTCGGTGAGTAAGAGTTAAAATATAAAATGTTGTTAACTTTTTCTGTTTCTGTTTTAATTAAGACTATTTTTATACAAATAATGAACCATCTTTTTGGGGAAAAAATTGCATTTGGGTGAAGAGCTTATGCAGTATTCATCTCCTCAGCAAGAAAATGGTTAGGTCTTTTGAGAATATAAGAGAAGAAGAGATAGTCACAATGATGGAGAAGTTTGAGAAAGCTAGCTCTGCTTCGTTGCCGGTAAATCTGAGTGAATCTCTCCTGAATATGACAAACAATGTGATATGTAGAATTGCAATGGGAAGAAAATATAGCCTAGCGGAAAACCCTATGGATTTTGGGAATTTATTGAGAACATTTATGGAGCTTCTAGGCGCATTTCCAGTTGGGGACTACATCAGGGGTTTGGCCTGGATAGATAAAATCCGCGGTCTGGATCGTAAAATGGAAGATGTAAGCAGAACGCTTGTGGAGTTTCTAGAAGGAGTAGTGCAAGAACATGTAGATGAAGGTGAGAAGAAGGAGACATTTGATTTTGTTGATATGCTGTTACGAATTCAAAGAGACAAGACAAATGGATTCGAGCTCGATAGAAGTGACATCAGACTCATCATGTTGGTAAATAAGATAAACCATCCTTTACTTTAAAACAAAGTCTTTTCTAAAATAGATAAATAAACCTAAAACCTATAACAAGGCATATTTATTTGAATTATACGATACTAAACATGTTTATTTATAGGATATTTTCATAGCAGGAATGTCAACAACTTACACGACTCTCGATTGGGCAATGATGCTTCTTATAAGACACCCAGAGTGTATGAAAAAACTCCAAGACGAGATCCGAACATATTCGAGACATGAGTTCTATGTATCGGAAGAAGAAGTGGAGAGTATGAAATACCTTAAGGCTGTGATTAAAGAAGTTCTTCGACTACATCCTCCTGGCCCACTGTTAGTTCCTAGACAACTTAGTGAAGATGTCAAACTGAAAGGATATGACATTGCCGCTGGCACACAGGTAAACATCTAAACGAAGGAACAAAGCAACCATCAGTTAATTATTAAGAATATTATATATATAGTAAGTACGTGCATGGTTGAGCAGGTAATCATTAATGCATGGGCGATCCATCGAGACACCACAACATGGGGACCAGATGCAGAAGAGTTTAAGCCAGAGAGACATTTGGATCTACCTTTGGATTTTTCCGGACAAGATTTCAAGTATATTCCATTTGGATCGGGAAGAAGGCTTTGTCCTGGAATAGGATTTGCTATGGCTTTAATAGAGGTCACATTGGCCAACCTTGTGAGCAGGTTTAACTGGAGAGTCGAGAGTAGACCCCTTGGAGATGATGATCAATACTATCTTGCTGAAGCGCCCGGTATCGAAGTTGGCCGCAAGTTCCCATTATTTGTCTTCCCATCTTTGGCTCCATCTACTCTTTAGACCATGATTAATGCGAGTTGTTAGAGATGGGGTTCTTAGTGTAATTTAAGAATTGGTTCTTACCTTTAACAAAGAAAAAAGTTAAGAACCGATCCTTAAATAAGTATTTAAGAACCGATTCTTAGCCTTATCTAAGAACCGATTTTTAACCTTATTTAAGAACCGGTTCTTAACCTTTTTCTTTGTTAAAGTTAAGAATCAATTCTTAAATTACGCTAATCCACCATAAAAACTCTCCGTTAATCATGTTCTAAAGTTGCAACAAGAATCAATGTCTTGGCTAAAAGTAGCCACTAGCCTGACTTTTTTCCCTATCAAATAAAAGCTGTATTTTCCACTAAGGTGGATATTAGTTTCTCTTGGATCATTTAATAATGGTGTGTAATGTGTGTTAATCTGGTCAGACTCTGAGGTCCCAGATTTTGCTTTTCTTCTATGTATAAATTTATCTTTGAATGCCATTTTCCTTTTGATTGGTTGCACATTTTTTGGTTAACTAAGAGATTCTAGATCAAATTTCGTATATTTAGAAAAATTAATTAATTTTTTATAATGGAAAATTATTACCAAAAATGCACCACTTATAAAGTAGTATATGAGTACCACACACTAAAATAACACAAATATATCACTAACTATGCAGCTATATGGTCAATAAGAAAATGTATTAACATGTGGTATATAGATTCTAGATCAAATGTATTAAAATGTATTAAAATATAGCGCTGTTCGTTTGGTCGCCGCAGGTCTCGGCGTCTGCGTCTGCGGCGATATTTTTCATAAACGCTCGTTCGTTTCATCGACGCCGGTACCTGCGTCTGCGTCTGCGTCCGAACGCAGCGTCTAGCGTCAGACGCCAAAAAAAGCAGCGGTCGAGTCAATAAATCTGCGTTTACTTACCCGATTTACAATTTTACCCTTAACCTAATTCATTATTTACAAAAAAAGCCTAACTTATTTGACGCAGCCGCTGCTCCTCTTCTCCGTTTGACGCAACTCGATCTCTCTCGATCTCCATCATTCTCCATCTCAAGCTCACTCTCCATCTCGTACTCTCTCGATCTCCATCACTCTCCATCTCGAGCTCACTCTCCATCTCGAGCTCACTCTCCATCTCGTACTCTCTCCATCTCGAGCTCTCTCCATCTCGTGCTCTCTCTCCATCTCGTGCTCTCTCTCCATCTCGAGCTCTCTCTCCATCTCGTGCTCCCTCTCCATTGAAGCTCTCTCTCCAACACAAACCCATCTCCCAGCTCTCTCTCTAGTTCCATCTCCGAGCCTCTCTCACTCTATCGTAAGATCTCCTGTTCACTCTCTTCTTCTTCTTCTGTCTCTGTTTTTGCATTTGAATGTGTGGCTTGATTCTTCTTCTGCCTCTGTTCTTGCATTTGAATGTGTGGCTTGATTGTTTGAAATTTTGAGTTTAGACTGCTAAAGATGAAGTTGACTTTTGCAATTGGTGATTCATGTGTTCTTATGTTCTCAGGTCACCCGTGGATTGTGGATAAACCATTGGACTTTGCAGTAGTTTCCCGCTTGAAAAGGTTCACACTTTAATTCGAAACAGTTTTGCTTGCATTTGTATATCTCTCAATCCAATATTATTTGAGGTTTTATAGGGGAAACCTTTTTTTTTTTGTGAATAAACTGCTCTGAAATTGAAAAAGAGGATGTATAATTTTCTGTCTGTTTGCAGAATGCTAGTCCCTTGTATATAAGTCATCAACGAGATGATAGCATAGATGATAACTTCATGTTCTCATTGCTTATTCTTTCTGCTTTTTTTTTTTTTTTTGCAGGTCTCAAGCTTGCAAGCTTAAACCCTCTCGAAGCTCATCTGTCTCTTCTCTCTCATAAGCTTTCATCTCTCCAACGGATGTGTATTGCTGGAACTTGTAGTCAGTTGCTTTGTCTTTCTGCTTTTTGCAGGTCTCAGGCTCGCAAGCTCAAGCCCTCTCCAAGCTCTCTCTTCTCGTCTCTGCAAACCCATCTCAGGTTCATATTCTTATATTTTTTGTGTTCTTTGATTTACTCATGTTCTTATCATTTTAGGCTCACAACTGTCTGTCTGATTAATTTACTTTTATTCTGAGCACTACAAAAGTTCCTAGTTTCGGACCACAACAAAAGTTAGCGGTTTTATTTACTGACGTAAAGTTATTTGTTTATTAATTAGTGTTAGCTTTGGCTAAGGACGACACTAATTAGCTTCTTGTCTCTTTGTGATATTTTTGATTATTACTCCAACTTTATTTGTGAACGCTAGCATTTGAGGAAGAATAATATCATTAATTTTAAGCATGTTCCTGAACATATTTATTCTTTGAGTATTTGGATGAACATATTGCTAATACTTCTATGCTTTTAGAAGATTGCAGAAGACTTACAAATTTTTGATGGGTTTATGCATAGATACTATGAACATTTACATCTTTGGTTTCATTTATTTGTTTGAATGGGCTCTGTTGTTTCAGAAAAGATATCTGATGGGTTTCAGTATTTGTCTTTTTTGCAGGCTCTCTTGTCTCAAGCTCACACTCTCAAGCTTCTCTCACTCGAGTTCTCTCTCTTCTCCGAAGCAAACCCATCTCTTTGAGGTAACAATCTGTGTTTTCACTCTCTTAGATACTACTTGCTTTGAACGAGTACTACTTGTTTTTGATGAGTTCGGTCTTTCCTTTTTTTGTCTCTTTGTCTCTGTACTTTACTCGCTTGCAAGCTTCTTTCTTGTTCACATATATCGTCTACTATTTATATTTATATTTAGTTGTAAAAATCCACAGTTTGACTCTCATGTTCTTTTTTGCAGGCTCTCTTGTCTCAAGCTCACATTCTCAAGCTCACACTCTCATTTGGTCTCATACATTCCAAGCTCACTCTCTCGATGGCAAAAGATGTAAGCTCAGACCCTTTCTTGTTTGCATTTGTGTATAGAACTGTCTTTAGGTTGTATGGAACTTGAGTTTATGTGTGTAGAACTGTCTTTAGGATTGGAACTTATGAGTTTATAAATGGAACTTGCTGTATGTGTTTTGCTTTAGACTTGGACTCCCGAGGAAACTAGATATTTTTTTCAACTGTACGCGGAAGAGAGAAAAAAAGGAAATAAGGGTGCTACAGGCATGAATAAAGTAGGGAAAAAGAACATCATGGATGCATTTGAGCTGAGGTTTAAGAAGGGATTTTCGGACTGGAAGAGAGACTTCAAGAACAAGTACGACACAAGTAGGAAGAAATACATCAAGATTAAGACGCTGACTCAAAACAGGACAGGGCTTGGGTATGACAACCTGGGAAGAATTCTCATGTCAGATGATTGGTGGAATGAACGTGAAAAGGTCAGTTTCACATTCTCTTATGATTATTTCACATTCTCTCTTCTCTCTTCTTATTTGGTTGAGTGCATTATAATGATGCTATCACTGACTTACTCTTTCTTTTTTTTGTCAAATAGGAGTATCCTGGGATTAGAAGATCCGCATGCAAAGAGATTGATAATATGGATATGTATGAAGCGTATTAAATGTTTTAGTTAATGACTTGGTTTTTCTTTACTTATAACTTTGATTATCATTTTTATGTAATATTGAAATATCTTTTTTATTTATTTAAGATTTGATGAATTATTTATCTTTTGTTTTGTGATTAATATTTTGATATATTTATGATAAAAAATGTTGTCAAATTTTGTATATTTGACTAAAAATTTAAACTACATTTTATTTCCTTTAAATACAATTTTACAAATTTAAAATACGTTTTATTTCTGTAAAATACAATTTTACAAAATTTTAAAATTAAAATATGAATTAAATGAAAATAATCGCAGCGTCGACTAAACGAACAGTCCTTAAATCGATTTCTTACGTCTGCGTCTGCGGCTGCGTCCAGCGTCTATGAAACGAACAACTAGCTGCGTCTGCGTCGGCGTCTGAGTCTGCGTCTGCGTCAATCAAACGAACAACAAACAAAACGAATAGACGCAGACGCAACGCCGACGCAGACGCCGAAAGCGGCGTCAACCAAACGAACAGCACTATACTAGTTTAACACTAAAATCATACTTTTTGTTGCTGAAACAAAATTCCACAGGCCAGGAAACATTGATTTTGGCCCATAAAAATTTCACAAGTTTTTTTACAATGGAATAGGCTCCCAGATTTTATTTTTTTTCTTAAGTTTTTTACTGCGATTTAGGGGCTGGGATGACAAATACCTATTTAAAAGGACTGAATTGAAAGTTAGAAAAACTCGTCGGGCCACATTTTAATGTTTAGTTTTAAATTCCTCTAAAACCTAGAAACAGAGAGAGCTTCCTCCTTCGTCCCCAAAAAAAAGATGCGGCCGTTAGACGAGACCGAAACCACCGTCGTCTTCGAGAAGATCTTCAAATTCGTCGGCAACAACCTCAAGAACATCGTCGAGAACCCTTCCCACGAAGGACCCGAGCCAGAGCCCGGCCGCTACTGCTTCCGCCTCCAGAAGAGCAGAGTCTACTACGTGAGCGAGTCCCTCGTGAAGCGAGCCACCAACATCTCCCGCAAAAACCTCGTCTCCCTCGGAACCTGCATCGGAAAATACACCCACGCGGGGAGCTTCCACCTGAACATCATGTCGCTCGGCCTCCTGGCGGCGAACGCGAAGCACAAGGTGTGGCTGAAACCAACGTCGGAGATGTCGTTTCTGTACGGGAACCATGTTCTGAAAGGTGGGTTGGGGAGGATTACTGATAGCATCGTGCCTGGAGATGGGGTTGTCGTGTTCTCGATGTCTGATGTTCCGTTGGGGTTTGGGATCGCGGCGAAGAGTACGCAGGATTGTCGGAAGTTGGATCCGAATGGGATCGTTGTGCTTCACCAGGCTGATATTGGTGAGTATTTGAGGGATGAAGACGAGCTTTGAAATGGTTTTGTCTTTCAGGGATGTTAGCTTTGGTTATGTCTCTTGTTTTAAGTTTTTTTTTTGAGGTTTAAGATATGTACTTGTTACATATTGTGGTGTTGGATCTATGAAAGTCTTGATTTTTATAAATCGGTGTTGTGGCTGAAGTGTCTTGAGAGTATGTTAAAGCTAAAAATCTACATATGCAGAGATTCTCAAATCTGTAAGCTGATGATTATGATTTGTTTTGGAAACTAGTTTTACTTTTTGCTGATACTGCTTCAAAAAATCAAAATGTTCATGCTGGGAATTAGCACTTCGCTAGGCACATAGAAGAACTATATGTTAGATTGTTACACAGATGGTTTTACTTTGTATACCATTTTCATAACTTCCATGAAAAATTTTGGGGAAAATATATTTTAGACATTGGATAACCTCAGTTTACGGTTTTTAATCTGCAAAACTCAAATGAGCCCAAAGAAACGTCTTGGAGTTGTTCAAATCAGAAGGTTGCTTCCAGAAGATATTCTTAAAGTGAGGTCGAGATTCTTTGTCTTCTTTACATTTAATACTGTAACAGTGTTGCCCAAAAAAAAAAAAAATACTGTAACAGTGTAAAGTGTAGTCGAAACAAGTGTCTCGGTCTTTGTTTGTGCAAAGTGTAAAGTCACGCGTTGCTCAGGAATGTAAATGTAAAGAAAAATTCTAGTTATATATGATGTCTGGTTAAACCACTCAACAAGCCCGTCTAGCTCAGTTGGTAGAGCGCAAGGCTCTTAACCTTGTGGTCGTGGGTTCGAGCCCCACGGTGGGCGTTAATTTTTTTTCAATTTTCAAAATTTAAACGGAACATAAGCTGCTTGGGAAAGGATGAAAGTAAAGAATACATTTCATTGCTACGCAACATGAAAGATGCAAATGGTCCGTAACAAAATAAAAAGAACTTTTTTATCATACAACATCCAAAGTAAAAACCTTACAATATAGATATCATTTTGCCCCCCTCTCCCTCAGTCTCCTACCCCCTCTTCTACCGGAGACTTTTGTCTCAGACACCATTCCTCGCCAAGCATCACATTCTGAAGTTGTCTTCAATCTGTGCAATCAAACCCTTGACAAACCGAAAGCCAGATAATGAGAACAAGTAGAAGCAAGATCCCGAGAACCACAAGTTTTATCTTCATGTTCTGGTACCACAGTTTCCTCCTCACTTGTGTCCCTTGTTTCTTGTACTCTTGCGCCTTAAAAAACAGGTTTATTATAAAACATTAGATTAAACTGCCTGATTTTTTTTGGGTGAAGACTTTGGTATTGTTGTTACCTGAGAGCGTAGATTCTCGGTCTTGTCAGTAAGAACCGTCAAATTTTCTCCTCTGTCGATTGCCTGAGAACAACAGAACAAGCATAAGTGTGTTTGTCCATAGTGATTTGTCTTTGTTTTAAGGGACATAGTGATATACTATATAGTAATTGCTTTTTTCAGCAGACCCATCATTATAAAAGGTAAAAGCAAAGAAGAATGATTGGTTGTCTAAAGTATGCGGAAAGACATAAGAGTGAATGCAATAGAGCCAGTTATTATGAGCCTTACCTTGTCGATATTCTCCAACATTATACTTTTGACTTCCGAAACTTGAGCCTTGACTTTAATTAGCTTTTCGATCTCCTCTGCGTGGTCAACAATATACTTCATGTGTTCTTTCATCACCGGCCTGCACTTTTGTGTAGTTAAGATCGAAATCACTCGCATATATTCATTACAGTCCCCCGAGAAAAAGATTTAGAAGGGAGGTAAGTACCCGAACTCCTTGTTGAGACTTTTGGCGATAGCAGTACTTGCTTTCCCACCCCCATACCGTTTCTTGAAATCAGCTTTCACCCGCTCCAGAAATGCGATCGAGATTTGCTTGCTAAGAGCATCTTTCGCCACAACACAATATGCTGAAAACATAAAACAACGACATATATATCATCTTTTTCAAGGAGGATTCTACAAATAAAATGGCCCCCCATACACAAAGCAGTAATCAGTTTTTGTGTCCTGTAAAGACTAGATGAGAACATAAAAGTAAACGATCTATCACTGTTTAAGTAGATCCAAGTAACAAGTACACTCTACAGTGCTATATATAACCACTGCCTAAGAACTTTAAAACTAGTATACTGCGCTGCGCCTAATAGGTAGATTCCAATTCACGGAACAACACTAGTCATTCAAAATCCAGCCTCGTGCCTGACAAAGATTGAAAATTTTTACAGAGTGTAGATTAATAAACATGATTCATATCAGATTTCAACGATCTTAACTTTCCGGGTTAATTGTAAAACGCATGAGTAGTTTCATCTCCAGGCTCATAACTAGTTCCTATAACAAAAAGAGTGGCACAAGCGCATCACCAGTGATCTAACTGTCCGAGTTAATTGTAAAAAAAGCATGAGTAGTTTCCTGTTCAGACTCATAAATAGTTCCTAACAAAAGACTAGCAAAAACATCTTCGATGATCTTCGGCTGTTGAATGAAACTTTTTAAACCTGTCTACTAGGAAACTTTTAAAAACATAGTTCCAAATCGGGGACAGCAGTATTGAGTCAAATCCTACCACTCATGCATGCCAAAGATGGAAACTTTATAGACAGTGGAAGTACCCCATCAATCTAAAGTTAATTGCAAAACACATGTGTTTCATCTCAAAAACCATAACTGTTCATTACAGAAACAAAAAAACAAGTGGAGAAACTGAAGTTGTTCTGTTATCAATTCAATCTTCAAAGAAAAGAAAGAGGTGAGATTCAGATGATGCAAATGATTTTTCAGCTAATACTGAGCTAAGATCTATCAAAATCTAGAGAAGAGAGAAGGAATGGGAACCGAAGCCGTCTTCGACGAGGAAGTTGAAGGTGTGGTGATCGCAGTTGTAAGTGAACTTGCTGTTGCTGGAGGAAGGAAGCTTCTGGAGACACTGAGCTGCTATCGACGGGAAGTTGCCGGTGAACTCGGTGTACTCGGCCAAGATCATTGTGCCTCTGGCGACGAAGCTGTAGATGAACGATTCCTGACCCATTTGAGTCGCCACCGAGTCGGCTCAGCAAGAGAGAGAGAGAGAGAGAGTTTTGGGATCTTTATTTAACTTTGCTGCAAAGAAAGTTAAGAAACAATGTATTTTCCTGTGTCTCCACAAACTTTACTCCATTTCTCTAATTCGCTCTCTTTTTTATTTGCTTTACTCTCTTTTCTTTTTTTTGGTCAATTGTTTTTTCTTTTGGGGTCAAAGCTTTAATCTCTTTACAAAATCATAAAAATGACAAAGTCTAGAGTTCGAATCTCTCACCCCCATCTCTACAGTATTTGCCCTCGCATTTTGTATTTTGTCAATTTGAAGAAAAATGTCAAAAGTCCCACAGAAATCAATGTTTTCATATTAAAAATACACATTCTCTTTTGCGTGCTTAGTAAATCTTTAATACTAGTTGATTTTCCCGTGCATGTGGATATAAATATTTATAAAGTAAATATATATTATAATAATTTGTTGCAATTTAATTTTGATTTTAAATTAATTTATAATTTTTTTGCATAATATATATTAATAATATTAAATTACTTTAATTAGATATATGATTTTAGATATGTTAGATTAGATCTAGTAAATTTAACTATCATTTGAGTATATTGGATTGTATCTATTTTTTGTCTAAAAAACAGGATTGTATCTATTTCTCTGAATTCAACTATAATATTTTTTTATTCTAAATCTATTAAAATTTTGATTGATTTTCTTATTTGCATTTAGGTTGGTTATTTTCTTAGATATGTAAATATATATTAGGAAGATTATGTATAACTTAAGATATATTGTGCTAAGAATGAAATAAAAAATAAACTAAAATGTTTGATTCCAAAATACGTAAATTAGTATAATGATATTATTATGAAGTCTCATGCATATATATAAATTTTACAAAAGAACTAAATTGTAACAGTTGGTTAATATTTTATTTTCATTTGTTATGTGTTTTGAGTCTTTCTATAATTTATATTTATAAAATCATTTATTATTATTACAAAATTATATTTTTTGCTGTAGTTAAATCTATGATTTTAGATCTAAGTTGGATTAGTCGAGTCACTCATATTATGAGTATATTGAGTTACATATATTCTTTTAAATTCAAATGGAAGTATAATTATTTTTATTATAATTAAGTCAAGTCAAATTAATTTTATTTATCATTAAAAGTGCATGTATTTTCATAATATATATCAAATTAAATGTTATATTTTAAAGATATTAGAAAAAAAAACGATGATCTTTAGGAAGTTACATACATAAGTAACTGATACTTTTTTGGAAGCTCATTAAGACATATCAATATTTACATTAATTGAAATATTTTTATAATTTCTAAATAATTTTATGAATATTTATTAAAAAAAATTTTTTGCTGTAAATGAAAGATATTACAGTCAACAAAATATAAGAAAAAAACAATTAAATAATACTAATTAAAAAACTATTTTTAGTCAATTAAACATATATCAGTTTATGTTACTTAATTATTTTATGTAATCATCTAAAACAATAGATAGATATATAAAAAATATTTCTGTTACTTTGAAAATATATTGTTGTACTGTTTAAAATTATGTTTTATAAGAAATATTATTTCTTTTTATAATATCAAGATTATCTGTGAAAATATAATTATAAAGAAAGTATTTTATTAGTATATTTTATGTTATCAATTTTTTTAAATGGAATATTACTGTTTTGTGAACTTTTATTTTTAATGCAATCTTATTATTTATACATATAATTTCGTTTTTAAATTTGTTTTTTAACTTTATAAACGTTTCTTTTTTTTATTATATATGTTATTTGGAAAATTTTATAAAGGAAACTAAATAAAAATTCAATAACAGTATTTAAATATAATATTTCTAATTCTTTAATGATATCAATGTAAACAGCCACCGTGAGATTTAACGTGAGCGCGACACATAGGAAACTGACTTCTCAGATAATATTATAGAGATTTATTTAGAACTACTTTAAAAAAAAATAAAAAAATTTAGAATACTTATAAATATTTGTTCAAGTCTGAGTGAGATACAAGATACCACACAACATAATTCGTTTAGCCGTTCCTTACTCTTTTTTCTGCTCTTCTTAAAAATCAAATCAAATTTGTTCTACTTTTTTATAATGAATTCTCTTTTGTGTTTCATGTTTAGATACAAACGCTTGCATTATAGGGATTTATTTGGGAGGTATACAAAGGTGAAACTAGAGTCTGGCATATCATGCAACAATGGTTCACACCTTATGCCCAAAAAAAAAAAGAAGCAATTTTATAGAATAAATAATGAAATACTACTAATGTTGATTGGTTAAGAATACAATTTTTAAGTCAAATTATGATAGGTCAACCTTATACATAGCCATCATCTAATAATGAGATACTAGGTAAGACCTGCGCCCTGCGCAGGGTTAAACGGTTCTTAAAAAAATTATGTTCTATAAATCCGCACCCTTTCAGATTGAGATATTTTGTAAAATATTTGAAATAAAAATATTTCTAGAAATTTTTTCTATAATAACAAAAGATATAATAAGATATATTTTAGTGATTTGATCAAATTAAAATTGTAAAACCATTTATTTTTTTAATCAATTTAAATATGTTATATGATTCTAAAATCTTCAAACATATAGTTTAACTTTAACGATATTGAAATAGATTTATTTTTTGATATGAATATATATCAAATCAAAACTTTCTACTCATATATATTTATGATCATTTTTATTTATGATAAGAACAAAATTAAATTATTGATTACAAAATTTTCAATATGAGATTTTTAGATTTTACAACAGTAATTTATAGTCACTTAAAATATAATATAACATATACAAACTTTTTAAATTTTTTGACATGATTAATGTGACTGTTTAGTTTATTTAATAGCATAAAATTTAACAAAAATAATAAATGGTATACTAATTGTTGTAAAATATATATTATTCAAAATCACTAATTATCATATATTTTTAATCACATTCAGTAATTTTGTAGCATGTAGATACATTTTGTAGATATTTAACTAATATTATGTAGATACATTTTATAAACTTACTATTTTTTGGAACCTCATGCATGTACCATACAAAACATACATGTCCAAAAGAAAAATATTTGAATAAATGTAATTTGCAACGCCAAAACTTATATGTAAATTACCGAACCAGATCAAAATATAATAGTCTGTCAGATTATTAGAAGTCAATTAAGTTTTTAAACATCTTTGGACAGAAGTGTAACCGAAGTAACATATTAATTGTAAAATCCAAAAATTGTTTGTCTCTGCTGCAACACATGGACGGATTGCCCCACTTCATCCTTCTTCATGGTTCCATGAATCTTGTTACCCTATTAAAGATGAACACAGAATAGTAAGAAATCTTACATACTATAATACCGAGCATAATTCACACAATGAAGCATCATATATATCATTAAACTTACTCTAGCATCCACAAAGATTATCTCAATAGTCTCACCACTCCCAGCTGAATACTGCTCCCACAGCTGGATGGTTTTGATTCTAACCTTCCACATTGATTTGAAAAGGCTCAGGTCTGAGATATGGTCATCGCAGCCATGGTGAATTTCTAAGATTTGGGAAGGATCAATGATTTTGCTCTTGTTTAATGAATGACGAAATGACTCATCTCCCCTTCGGTTATATAAGAGGAAAACAGAGAATTATGGAGAATATATTTGTAACTTAAACCAATTAATGGAATAAATTTAGCTTGTCAATAAAAATTAACGCACAATCTCAGTAACATTTGCCATATATAGGTCATTGATTTTATATTCTCAATAAACGTCTTATTAACTTGCGGAATCACGTAGAATTTTTTAGCATATATAAGGGATACAGTGCATTTTAAATAATTAAATAGTCAAAACTATATATATACTAACCTAAAATAAAAATGGCCATAAAGAACGTATTTAAGGGACGTATAGTTCCAGTAATTAGGCTAGAAACATTCTTATCTTACTTGCATAAACCGGCATATAATAGTTTACCAAATTCATATTGGTTCGTTTAAATTATATCATTGCGATTTGCGGTAATAACCTTTATCCCCATATTTAAAATTCGACCAAGCTCATTATATACAGAAAGCTATGCATTCCTTATTATGTAGGTGAACCGTAGCATTGCTATTCTAACGATGAACCGTAAATTATTTAAAACATCATGATGAAGTAAAGTAAAGTAATGTCTTAAGAAACAAAGAACGAACTGTCCGACTTCATCTTTTTTCACGGTCCCATGTATCTTATCACCCTAGCAAGTAAGAAACAAATATGTCAAGTAAGGAACAAAGGTATCTTAACCCAAGTAAGAAACAAAGATACAACTGACTCTGGAAAATTTGAAAGTGGACAACCGTTTCGTGAATTAAGTGGAACTGTGAGAGAGCTATAGCTTATTGACGACTAAAGTTGTGCTGCATTCTTATAGTGAATGTTGTCTTCGAAGGGATTTATATATTAGTAACATTTGCCATTAACCTTCGATGCGTAATCTTAGGTAATAAATAACAAATCGCTAAATTGTCGATCAATGATTAATACACGGAAAATACTTCCCATTGATAACGTTTTTAGATATTAGCTAATATGGGATTTTGGTGATAGACTGATTTGTACGAATGATTGCCAAAATAGCCGCTCATCAAAACTTACCAAATATAATATATACGTGATTATATCAAATTTAATAATTACACTAATTTACAATCATATTCAAATCATATAATTACAATAATTTAGTCGTCAAATATGATTGATATAAATCTTATGATTACATTAATGTCTTGCATTAATATATACATGATTGACCTGAAAATAGGTAAGTCGAGGATCAAGAGAAAGTGGTTTAACCATATTTTTATTTTCGATCACCACATACAATATGAAATATTTTACGCTTAACCCTAATTTCACGTCAAAATAATAATAGAAAATAAAATGTCTTAGACTATAATTCCTGAGTTAGAAAAATACATTGAAGTGTATTTTACGCTTAACAGTAATAGCATTATCAGACTATAAAATGGGTTAGACTATAATATGACACATCACTTGGAAATTTTTTATATTGTTATCTAATTAAATTTTTTATATTACTCCCATAATTATATTGATATGGGAGTTAAGTTTTGGTGAAATATCAATCACAATGGATCTATATATGGCAATAATTGACCGGTTTTAAATTCCAAATTCCATAATTTCAACAATGCTATTACGGAATTGTATATGAGAGTATGGTATAAGATGATTATGAATGTGGAACCACAATGGCATTTACATGTAATTTCTCTAGTGAATTAAGGGTGAATCTATATGTGGGCTGAGAGTGAATGTGGTGCTGCCACGTCTGCATGGCACCCATGTAAATAACATACAACTTTAAGGTTACTCTCCCAAATTGCTCCTTGATTAATAAGAAAGGGATTTTGTTGTTGTTATTTCCGAAGTAAAAATCACATCGTCTCTCTTCCTTCTCCTGAGTCTTCTTACTGTCCGAGAAGGAAGACAACAAGACACAACTCGCGTGGAACTAACTCACTCTGGTATGAAATTGTCCGATTCTGTGATTCCTTTATGCAGATGAGATATATTACTATTCTGGTATAATTCCTCAATCAACACCATTACCATTGCCAGATCCTGAAACACACGATGAGGAAGCGTCATCCCAAGGCGGCTTCAGATCCCTCAGAGCCATCTTCTTCCAGTCAACGAACCGATAACAACAACAACCATGTCCTCCTCGATAATAAGGTGGTTGACGTCAGAAGATCGGGGAAAACATGGTTCTCGGTCCTGATCCTCATCGTATACTCCTCCTGGGCTGTCTACAACCACCAGCACGGGAATCTACCTCGTCCCTTGACCGCTAAACAAGCTGGGAAAAGGGGTTTCTCCGAGATTCAGGCTATGGCACATGTCACGGCTTTGACTCAGTTTGGTCCCCATCCTGTTTCCTCTGATGCTCTTGTCCACGCCCTTGAGGTTTGTGAGTTGTTTGGTGCCATTTTTTGTGTGTTTAAATTAAAGTCTTTATCTTTTTTGCAGTATGTAGTGGCAGAAGTTGAGAAAGTTAAAGAGACTGCTCACTTTGATGTCGATGTGAATGTTGATTTCTTCGAGTCGAAGTTCGGTGTGAACCGGCTTGTTAGTGGTCTTTTTAAAGGGAAGTCACTTGTGTATTCAGATATAAGTCACATCGTAGTTAGAGTTATGCCCAAGTATGAATCAGAGGCAGGAGAGAATGCTATTCTTGTCTCTTCTCACATCGATACTGTCTTTTCAACGTATGTATCGTCGCTTTCATCTCCTATTCTTGTTCCTGTTTTCATCACCATTTTGCTAGTATTAAGTGTGTGTGTTTGTTTGCTTACTTGGTTTGTTAAAATGTATGAAGAGGTGGGGCTGGAGATTGTAGCTCGTGTGTAGCTGTAATGCTGGAGCTAGCTCGGTCTGTTTCACAGTCTGCTCATGGGTTTAAGAACTCTGTTATCTTCTTGTTTAATACTGGAGAGGAAGAAGGTCTTAATGGAGCTCATAGCTTTATCACTCAGGTAAAGACAATTATATTACTAACTTTATTGGTTTTAGTTAGATGTGTTTCCCTCTCTCTATCTCTGTGATTAGATCTTTTAACTCCTGAACTTATGGTTTCATTGACTGATGCAGCATCCATGGAGTTCCACAATACGTTTAGCTATTGATTTAGAGGCCATGGGTACGGGTGGGAAGTCTGGTATTTTTCAGGTATTTTCTTATGCACTACCTCTTGTCCTTTTCTCACAATTGCGCATGCCTTGTAGTTGAAAGAGGATTGGGTTTCTGGTTGTCAAATTAATTGCTTTCCTTTATCTCCAAGTGAGAAATTCAAACTTTCTGATTGTTGGAAATATCCTCCTGGTGTAGGCTGGCCCGAGTCCATGGGCTATCGAAAACTTTGCTTTGGCCGCAAAATATCCATCTGGTCAGATCATTGCACAGGTATGTACTTTTCAACTGGTGTTTCTCGCCCCTTTCATTGTTATATATACACATCTATATGTCTTTGCTTTTACCATGACAGGATCTGTTTGCTTCCGGACTCATAAAATCTGCGACTGATTTTCAAGTATACAAGGAGGTTGCTGGTCTCTCAGGATTGGACTTTGCTTTTGCAGATAATACTGCTGTCTATCACACTAAGGTACTTCCCTTTGATTTATTATTGAATGTTGCTCTTCCTGCTTAGATGTGTAATATTTTATTTGCTTGCGTCGCAGAATGATAAGATAGAGCTGATAAAACCAGGATCTCTCCAGCATCTCGGGGAAAATATGCTTGCTTTCCTCATCCGTGTTGCTTCATCTTCTGATCTCCCAAAGGATAAAACACTCGACACATCAAACTCGGACGCAGCTATCTATTTTGACATTTTGGTGATTTTCAGAACTAACTAAGATATGTACTTCCATAAGATTCTCATTATACCGTGTCCTAATGTCTTTCATTTTACTCCTATTTGTCAATTTTCAGGGGAAGTATATGGTTGTATACCGGCAAAAATTTGCGACAATGATGTACGTTTCAGTGATCATGCAATCGATGCTTATATGGGTTATGTCTTTGCTCATGGGCGGTTATCCGGCTGTTGTGTCGGTGATGCTGTCGTGTTTGAGTTTTATCTTCGCGTGGATATTCTCAGTAGCTTTCTCGGTGGCTGTTGCCTTCATACTGCCCTGGATCTCTTCATCACCTGTGCCTTATGCTTCGTACCCACTGATGACAGTTGGATTGTTTGTCTCGCCTGCGCTTTTGGGGTCAATAAGTGGCCAGCACCTAGCCTTTAGTTTCCTTCGGAAGAAACCATCAAACCGAAACTCTAACAATATGGAACTCTCACCAAGACTAAGGGATAATTTGGCCAAGCTTGAGGCTGAGAGATGGTTGTTTAAAGCTGGTTTTATACAGTGGTTTGTTCTTCTGGCCTTCGGAACCTATTATAAACTTGGATCAACGTACCTCGCTTTGGTTTGGCTAGTTCCTCCTGCATTTGCATGTAAGCCAATCTTTGCTATATAATGAGGGATCTCGTTTTCATTCATTGAAGACGTTAATAAAGGGTTTTCCTAAGTTTTAACTGACTTTGGCCAGATGGATTGCTTGAGGCGACTTTAACACCACTCCGATTCCCAAAGCCCCTCAAACTTGCAACTCTCGTTATCAGCTTGGCTGTACCAGTTTTGGTTTCAGCTGGCAGTTTTATCCGGTTAGCTGGCACAATGATCGGCATGGTCATTCGATTTGACAGGTAAACACTATACTATGAGATGCTTGATTTGATACATATGTATGAATAGTGAAATAGTAGTATCTTTGCTTCCCAGTATGATGGAAATACTAATGAGAATTAATGGCTCTGTGAGTCTGTTTCTTCTCTAACTTCAACAGACCTTATATTGTAACTGGTGTTTTGGAGTGTAGGAACCCAGGTGGAAGTCCAGAATGGCTAGGCAATGTGGTGGTTGCTGTTGTTATTGCTACTTTTGTAAGTCTGACTATGGTATACCTCCTGGCCTATATTCATCTCTCAGGTAATGATGCTCTATATCTCAAAGCATTATAATTGACAAAGCATTAACGACAAACTTATGGTCCCCAGGTTCAAAAAGGTCGATTGTCACTGTATTATGCATTATCACTTCCCTCTCTCTTGCTCTTGTAGCTTCTGGTTTTCTTCCTGCATTCACTGATGATACTGCGAGAGCTGTAAATGTAAGTAGCCCCTTTGATTCTGCCGTTACAGTGGAAGTTGTTTAATTATTTTAATGTTGCTAAATGGTTGTTGTCAACATGTATATAGGTAGTACATGTTGTGGATACAAGCGGGGAAGATCAAGTGTCGTTCATTTCACTATTCTCAAACACTCCTGGAAACCTGAACGTGGAAGCAGAGCAGACTAAGGAAGGGTTTAGATGTGGGAGAGATAACAAGGTAGATTTCGTCAGTTTCGAAACTAAGTACAGTTGTGTGAGCAAGAAGGACGCCGAGGTTGGATGGGACAAGCGCGATATTCCAGTTCTGCGTGTGGTAAACGAGGAGAAAGGGAGAGAAGAAGACTACGAGAGAAGAATGATAGCGGTTTCGATGGAGACAGGAGGGTCATCGCGGTGGATTCTCGGGATTGACATGGAGGTAGTAGAAGACTTTACACTGCAGGGAGGCGAAGAGGAGGAGGATGAGGAGTTGATGATAGGACGTGGGGAGAAGAGCAGCGGGGAAGAAGGATGGCATCATATTCAATTCTCTGGTGGGAAAAAGGCGCCGACAAAGTTTGTTCTCAAACTTTACCAGAAGAAGGGTGATGAGAGTAAGAAGGAGAAGAGGGTACAGAGACCTGTGTTGAAACTGAGAACTGACTTTGATCGTGTCACTCCACAAGTGCAAAGGGTTCTCGAAAGACTTCCAACATATTGCTCAATGTTTGGGAAATCCACATCTCCTTTTACTCTCGCTTTTCTTGCTTCTCTTCCTTACACCAAATAACACACTCTTCATCACTTACCTGTTTCTGCTTTGGTAACACACATACAATACATTGGTTTTTCTTGATGTTAACATCAAAAGCACCAGTTTAGAGTTCCTGAGAATAAATAGAAAGAAGAGACTATGCATGTAAACAACTAACTCCACCTTATTTCATTAGATATCATGGGTTATCATTAAAAAGAGGACCTACTAAAAATTTTTAAATTTTATATAAAAACTAAAATGGTTATAAAAATGAGAGAAGGGGATTTGATATAAAAACTTTGACATTCATTTTACTATTGGGTTTGCTGGATTCCACATCATTTCCATTTCGACTGAACTGAATAGCTACATTGTGGCTTGGACTGAGCACGAATACTCGTTATTTGCTTTATACCCGTTACTTGACCTGTACTCGTCTCGTTTTTTCAAGTACTCGTCGTTGCCAAGATAAGTATCAAGTCGTTGAGTTTTGTTACTTGCAAGTACAAGACAAGTAACAAGTATCACAAAAAAAATTAACGATTCGCCTTGATATTATTCATTATTTGTTTTACGACTGAAAAATGATAAATAAACCATAAAAATCAAAGTCTTAAGCTGATATTTCTATGTTGTAAGAAGTAAACAGTATTTTCATATCGAAATATATATGTATTCTATTCTTTTTTTTATATCAGGTGTAAATATTTTATTTGAAATAACTCTCGTGTTTTACCAAGTCGAGTAAACAAAACAAAATTTCATCTGATAGAATATTATCTATCAAGTAATTCTTTTAGAAATATATCCAGATAATTCATAAATATTTGCAAATAGTAAGTAATTGAACATGACAAGGCAAATAACTTGCTAGTAACATATTTTTAGACAAGTATTCGAAATAACAAGTACTCATTTCCGGCAAGGTAAGTACAAGTCAAAAAAATTCATTACTCGTTCAAGGCAAGGCAAGTATCAAGTATAAGTAAAAACGCAAGTACTCGCCTTCCGTCCACCCCTAACTGTGGCCAACCAATAAGAACAAATATTTATTTCTCCATATTGGAAAATAAAAAGTATTTTAAAATGAGAGTAAGTCCGAGACCGTGTATTGGGAAAAACAATCACATAGATCATAAAATAGTATTTTTTGAAAATGTTGATGTTATTACTTGCCGAGTATTATTATTTTTGTTTTTGTTTTTTTTTTTTGTTTTTGAAAATTGAGACTCCGCTCCCAACGACATCACATCACTAAATAGTGTCTGAGTTGTTTTGCTTCTCACTTTACCAAATCCCTTTTAGTTAATACATCTTCTTCCTCAACCGATTTGATTTCTTCAATTGAAAATCACAACCAGAGAAATTTGGCGTAGAGATTACATTTACTTTTGTAATGGCGGACCAAACCACCGATTCAACATCTCCTGCGGCTCTTGTCTCCACATCGTCTCCTGTAATATATCTCTCTCTCATTTGCTCTCTAATCGATTTAATTTTGTCGAATCAGTGGACGCATGGTTGTCTGAGATTGAGAATTTGTTGGATCTACGGTTTGGGATTAACTGTTGTGAGACATTTCGGACCGTGTGTTTTGTCTGCAACTCCGTTGATATTATTCTCCAATTTTTATTTCTCGACTTGAACTCTTTTTTTTCCGATTTTTTCAACTTTTTATTATTGAAACAGTAGATTTTAATATAAAATTCTATCTACAAATAAGAGTTACAATCTCATATTCTGCTTCACATTGATTGATTCACTTGCAAAGTTTTTTTTTTTTTTTATTGTGTGGTTCTTGTCAATCGTTGTGTATCTCTTCAGAATTTTTTGTTGTTTGTTTTTTTGGTCAATTTTTTTTCTTGCAGTAGTTGTAAATTCTCTTTATCTTATGGTTAACAGTTAGAGAATTTCTTGATAGATTTGTGGTTTTGTTTTGTTTGCAATTGATTAATCAACAATCTTACCTGCCTATGCATACTTATGATTTTGGTTATGGACTTAGTTAGTTAGTTAAAACCTTATTATCCATGCGGAATTTTTTGGCTAAACTGAAATTTGATGTTGATGTTCTTTGATTGTTTCTTATTCTGCAGAAGAAAGAAGTCTCCAATCCTGTTGATTCGAAGCTCACTGTACGTACCTGTGTTTTGCTTCCACCCTAACATCTTCTCCTTTTAGCTAAATCTTTTCATGATACCAAGCTCTCTTTTCTCAACTCTGAGTTTTGTTTATCTCCAGGAACTAAGCGAATCAAGGGCCGAGTTGCTCAACAGGATCCAAAATCTCAAACAGGTTTGTTTTTTTTAAAACACCATCTTCTCTCTTCTTGCTGTCTTCTTTCTAAACAAATCAGTATTGCATCTCCTCACAGGACTTGCAAAGTTGGAGAGGTAAGCTCGACACCCAAGTTCAAGTCTACCGTGAGGTCTGTACTTCCTGTTCTCAATACATTTTTTGCACTTTTTTCTGCTCAGGAAAAAAAAAATATAAGCTCTTGTTTACTCTCTGCTGTAATAGGAACTCTCTGGGCTCAAGAAGACTCTCAATCTTGAAGTTGAGCAGCTCCGTGAGGTATGTATTTATAGTTAGCATATCTTACCTACCGGTTTCTGTTTCATGATGCCCATGTTTGATTGGTTTGCTTTTGTCCACAAAACACCTCAGGAATTTAAAGATCTGAAAACCACACTGAATCAGCAGCAAGACGATGTTTCTGCTAGCCTCAAAAGCTTAGGCGTCAGTACTCTCTTCTTTCTTTCTTACACTTCTTTTGTATAAAAAAAAAATTGGTATAACTCAAACAGCTTATATATCCTCTCCATGATTCTCACCATCTTTGTTTCTCGTTTCAGCTACAAGATAACTCTAAAGATTCAGAAGGTCAAATGGACAAGAAAAGCGAGGCCAAAGAAGAGGAAGTGGAAGCTCGGTCAAGTGATGAGAATACGAAAGAAGCAGAGCACAATTAGACCATGAAAATGTTTCTTTCTTTCTTTCTTTATCATCTTATGGCTGCTACTCTACTACGTTTGAGATTGTACCGTTACTCTTTTAAATATGTTGACTACTGCGGTTTAGTTAATTTTGACATCCACCACGACAGTTCTGTTCTCTCTAATGCCTATGCGAAACACAAGAACCAACTTTAGTAATGATCTCAAAACCAAACGTCTCCTTTTGTCTTTGACATTCATGATGAGAGTTGACATTAAGGTCTCAGACAACGTATATTCTTCAACAATTCCGTTAACCAATGAAGCAACCGGTTCGGTCTATGGTATAAACTTGGTATTTGAAGACTAAATAGTACTTTAAGAAAATGAGAAACTATCTACAGTTGTAGTAGGCTCTATCTGGGGCATGTGTTCGGATCTATTGTGACATATCCATAGTGTGATTGTTAGGGTACATACACAACAAGTTGTGATTGCTACACAGTCGGCCTAATTTTGGCTCATATTTTAGTATACGTAGATCCATCAAGCATTGGACTTTCTCAGTTATCTCAAAACCAACATAGAACGCAAGTCATCATAAGTGCATAACAATAATGTAATGTACACACATCCTTCATCAATCTATTTGATTAACTCAATAAAATATTCATGTCTTTTGAAACGGAAATTTAAAGTAATAATACTGATTCTTAACAAATTTAACAGCGTTCCTGCGCAGAAAGAACATGTGATCCTTAAGAGTTCAAGTGGAACTAGGGGGTGTTTTGGGTTCATCGCCAGATTTGGAGGCAGCAGCAGGAGGAGTGCCTTCAACTCCCATCTCGGCTCTTAGATCATTGATGCTTTGCTCCAGCTCATTGATTCTGCCTCCCATGTCATCGAGTGAACTAACCAATCAAAGTCAAGGAGATCACGTATTTTATGTAATAGAGACAGATCGAAACCATTGTCACAAACACACACAAGTTGCTGAAAATACAGTGATTCGAGTTCCCACAGAGATTCGAAACTTATATCAATTCACGGATAATATAGAGCGTGCAGAACAATAAGTCATGTACATAAGAGCAACGTAACATGATAAGCCTAGCATAAAAACCTGTGGTGCTATCTATAGAAAAGACATTTAATCAGAGAAAAAGAGAGAAATCTATTCTGGCAGTAAGATGATTGTTAGTTCCTATTAACTTATTTTCAAGGATCATCCATTCCTGCTCTAAATGGGAAACAGTTTCAAATATATCTTTAATGGAAGGAAAACCATAGGTTGATGATAAAAAAGGATATTCTTTGTGATGATGGAGTCGGACATTGTCTCGAACCTGGATTGCTGAAACCCACAAAAGAGATAAATCTAATCAGAATCTACCGTACCAAAGCTGTAATTTTAAGTCCTAAATAGGACATAAAAGCTGGAAAAAACAACAACCATCTGCTGCAGAAGATTTTGGACCTGCGTAATAAGAATTAGAAGGTATCATCAGTCAGTGACAAAATGAAAGTGAACTCGTCTCAAAAATTGTGAATAATAATAGTAGTTGAATTATATAGATTTGGGGATATGGAAAACTTACAAAAGCAGTCATATCAGCAGTGCTCTGCTTAGTATCCTCAGAATCATGCCCATCCTGTATCACTCAGCAAAAGAGAATGAAGTTTAATGAAACTGATGAAGGTTAAAGAAGGATGAGCATAAACTACCACTATGCGTATTTATTATATCTGGGGATATAGATCTTAGTACCAACAACAACAAGAAACCCAATACATGAACATATTCATTCCTACTCAACTTATAATAATGGATCATCCATCATCCCATCAGATCTTGAAATTTTCAGGTTACGTTTATTCCACAACAAAAACAGTTTCTTGACACCAATATTTCGATGATCAATCCCATCCACCTAATCGAAAATATTGATAGGGCATACCGAAATTCAATCGACAGATCTGAAAAACACGGGCCTAATGTTCGTGATCGGTAAATTCGATCAAAATCAAGCAACAAGCACCGTACGTACCATTTTAGGGATTTTTTTCTGTCTGCTCGGAGAGAGAACTATGGAGAGAAGAAGAAAAGCGATGAGACGACGGAGCTGAGCGATGTGTATTACAGTACTGACTGTGAGTGGAACAATACAGACAAGTTTTTTTATTAGTAGTATAAAATGTCCATAGTACCCCCTCTTTTACATTAGTTGGATCGTGTCGTTCAAATTTCAAATCTTTTGATCTACATACTACGATTCCCAATTTGGTTTAGTTCAAACCAATTCAAACCAAATCTGTACCGAACATTCATTTTATACTATAAACAGAAGCTCGTATTAGATATGTTCTTACAAGAGAATTCTACTACAACTTGAGCAATTTTAAATATCTTTCCGACCGTAGAAACAAGTTACTATAACAGACGTCAACACATGAATCAATCCTAAAACAGACACACTCACCAACATCTTCCCTTCCTCCTCTTGTTCCACCTTTCTACGCCCACCGCTTCCCTTTGAAAACCCTGTGTGCAAATCACTTGTATCGAGATAGATACCCAACCTTTTCGTTGCTTGGAATCCAAGACTTCCTCTTCTTCTTCTTCTTCTGCTCACACTTTCTTTTTCATGACTCCTCCCCTCGTCTTCTTCATTCTTCACGGGAAGCGTTTCTTGTCGCTCCAGACTCTCCTCACTCTGTTCGTCCCAGAGGATCTCAGGGTACGATTCCAGTAAACGCCTTTTCTTCTCCTCCAAATCATCAAATGACTGAGAAGCATGTCCTTGGTTAAGCAACACATTCCACAAGGAACAGAATAAAGTGAAAGAGCGAAGCTGCGAGGAGCCCAGAGCATCCGGCTTTTCTACAAGCAAGGAACCGGACTTGCACCGGATCTTAACCGAACAACACAAGATCAGCAGGTTCAGTCTCCAGTCCGGACAAGTAGACTCGCTGGTTTTGTTTCCACATAAATTGTTTTCTGCCAAAACAATTCCAGGCATCTTGCTTAACTCTGGAACCGCTTGTCTGATTGACTGATACATAAGAGAAGATCTCTGTTCAGTGTAGCTTGCAGAATCCGGAACATCAGAAGAAGCTGCGTGGGTTAGAACCACGATAGCGTTTCTCCATATCGATGACCCTAAAGAACCGGTGATGGTTCTAAGCAAACGGACGTCTGGATTCTCGTCTAGACGGTCGATATAGAGGACGACATCAACCGGGAACTTTCTCATGCTCTTCTTTATCGACGTGAGCACATCCTGATTATACCCTTCCTCGGTTGCAGAGGACATGAGACCTGGCGTGTCAAGTATTCTTATCAGGATCCCTCCTACGTTCCCAACTACGTAGTTTGCAGACTTCGTGGTAACTCTAAATGCGCCCACAGCAGATTTAGTCTCCCCAAAGATTGAGTTAATCGTTGCGCTTTTTCCCACTCCGGTTTTCCCGATAACAAGGACGTTAATGGAGAAGTCTAGACCAAGTGGAAGCTCTTGTTCAGGCAGCTTTTTCATTGTTCCGTCATCCATGTGATCAAGCCCTAAGGACGTGTGATGCTCTTCATCGACTAGGCTTGGCTGAGACTCAACTTCAGTGACAGCTGAATCTTCATTGCAAAGATCTAGTCCTTTTATAATCCTCTGGATTTTTTCTTTCAAGAGCTTGGTCTTCTCAACTCTTTCCTTCACTCTCCCACTTTTCAGCTGTAGAGACTGAGATAATTCTTCAGAATGATTTTGAAAAGTGGATTCAGAGAGTTTCTCTTTTTTATCACCTGTTCCTTCGCACTCGTCAAGCTCCATACAGGTGTGATTATGAATCAGCCGTGATATCTGCGCCTCATTTTCCGTTACATCATTTGCAGCTACACAAGAATGTTCAGGCATGGTTCTCTCAACATCAAGCAAGCTGGTTTCGTCTATGCCCACTGAGATTTGACTCGGTTCACTATCAGGCTGAAAAGTGACTTGCTTATCAATCTGTTCTGATATCTGCTCCCCATTTTCCACACTCTCATTGGCCATTTCAAAGGAGCTACTTGATTCTCTATCTTCATCAGGAAAGGATAACTTCCTATCAATATCCTCTGAGTCTTGTGTTCCTTCATTCTCAGCCTCTTGGTCAGCTTTCTGGTTGGAAGAATCGCACCCACTTACAATAACATCTATTCCTCGAGAGACGTCAAGGTTTCTGGTCGCTGCAGAATCCAGAGTTGGAGTCACTTGAGAACTTTCAGAACTCACATCAGTTCCAGGTTCGCCCTCACATTCCGGGTTTTTTAATTTTCCAACAGCACTGCAAGCATTTTCAGTTAGTTCTTTTGCCTCGCCTATCATGAATCCAGTGTCTTCATCCTCTGACTCTCTGCTTCCTAATCCAATAGACCCTTCACCTTGAATCATCACTTCATCTGCTTCACAAGCACTACCATCATCAATTTTGTTATCGCTCTCATTGCTGATACTTTCTTGACCAACCCCTTGTTCGACAAGCTTGCTGACAGTTTCATCTAACCCTTCATCCGCCTCTACAGCGTTTCCTTCACTTTCCACCACAAACTCACTGCAATCTCCTGTCGCAACACCTAGACCAGTCTCAAAAGACACCGAAGCATCATCAGAAAGATTCACTTGTACCACATCTTCCTCAGTGGAAACAAGTTCACCTGTTACAGAGCCTGAGCCCTCTGATAATACAGTCACTTCCCTTTCTCCTAATTCAACTGCACCATCTTCTACTCCTTCTACATCACCTGGCTTCATCAACGCATCAGATTCATGAATGCTACCACCACCATCCTCCTTGATGGTGGTTCTATGAACAACCCCTTCCTCAAAGAGTTGCCTGGAACTTCCATCCAAGCCTATACTCGCCTCGTTTTGCACCATAAAATCATCAGAACCGCCTGGTGGAACACCAACGCTCAAATCTTCAATATCCCCAAAGGATACCAAATTATCTTCTAACCCATCTGTTGTTACCTGCATCTCAATCGCCTCGTCCTCCGTGGAAACGACATCAGTTAGAACAGAACCTGAGCACTCTGGTTCATCAACCATCCCCTTATCTCCATACTGCAATGTCTTATCTCCGACTTGAGCTTCTTCTTCATCACCACTACTACCCAAAACTTCATCATCATCATTGAAAGACAAAATGGCCCGGGGAATGACTACTTTAGCTTTCGTGACATCTCCATCAGCATCACTAACTTCACTCTCACTAACTACCTCACTGTTCTCACCCTCTTCATCCTCCTCCATATAAGTGTAATTCACCGAAGCTTCCTCTTCAACATCACCTCCTGCAAGTGGTGAAAAATCACTTCCATCTCCATTTTCACCAACCGACTCTTCCACTAAAACCCCGTGAGCCCTAAGCTCATCCATAACCATTCCCTCTAGCTCAGCCTCATCGTCTGCGTCCCCAGACACAGACTCAAAACCATCATCATCATCAGTCCCAGAATCAATCCCCTTACTGTAACTAGTAGCGTCTAAGTTACGTTCGTCGGTGACAGAACCAGAATCATCATCATCCTCGTCTTCAACGGTAATTGGTGCACGGATTGGAACCGAACCAGCAGATGAGAACGTGCCGGAGAGACTGCGCGTGAGAAGCAACGTCGCGTCGGCCACCACCGCTCTTACCGCAGGAATCGCAATTCCTCGAGATTTCGCCGGGTCAACCGCTTCTGCCGCGATAATCGATATACCTCGAAGCTTCTCCCGCTTCATATTTGCCTTCTTTTTATAGTTCTGTTATTACAAAAATAGCATCAAGTGAGAGACAGAACAAAACAAAGGAAAACAAACAAAGGAAGAAGAAGAAAAGAGGCTTTTGTGTTTTAGTGTTTGTCTGATAAGATTTGTAGGGTTTTGCGAGGGGTTTATCTGAAGCTTGTGGTGGCTGTGGAAGTGGTGGTGTGGAAGAGGAGAGGTCCACATAGAGTTAAGTGTCTCCACACAACACAACGAGCGGCTCGAGACAAACTTAAGCTTTTTGCGTCCAATTAGAGGATTGGGGTCAATTTGTGATTTTAAATTTTGAAAAAGGAATATACAGAATATTCTAAAAGGTTTGGGGTTTATTTGTTATTTTGTTCTTTCTGTTTCAAATAGTTTGGCCCTGGAAGAATCTCTGGCTAACCTTCTCCGCTAGCTTTCCGATGAAACTCCATTATCGTACTCTCCTTAAAATTTATCTTGTGTTCCTCCCCACATGAAGCCAGAAAAAAAGAGTGGTAGTAAAGAATAAGGATGCAGCACATTGAATCCTGAGTAAGGAGATAGAAGCAATATTATCTAACAAACCTTTGAACTGAATTACACAGAGGAAATAGTTGGCATGATTACGAGTAGAAAGAACCATTGGATGAATCCAGATTTGACGTTTGAGAGAAGAAGTACATGTGTTAACAAAGGTCTGAGAAGGTTTTGCAAAGGTTTGAGAAGAATGCTGAAGACGAGAGCGTAAAGAGGCAAGATGATCTCGGCCAGGTTTTAAAATAAATGCATGATCCTATGCAACATCTTTTCCTTAAATACATTTAATGATTTGTATTTGTTTGCAAGAATGATGCAGTTAAGAAACAAGTGGTGCTAATGCTGTATGATGTACAACCATTTGAAGATATGTTGAAAGAGTAACGAAATTGCTTCAGAATGTGGAAATCTTTTAAGAAACACATTTGAGAAATTTCAACAAAGGAAACTAATCCTGAAAATTTGCAAACTGTTAACACGAAACAATCCGGCCATTTTGATTCGGTTGTTTCGCGACAAAACGGTAAACCATAACGCCGCTTCTTGCACCCTGTCGAGGAACATCGGAGTGTATCACGTCAACATCAAACACCTTTCTAGCTTTCTTGAAGAACGCAGACTCTTTTTTCCACCTCCTCAGATGAGCCATCAGAAATACCAACCTCTTCCCCTCTAACCCCTTCGCCGCCACCATCAAACGCAGCGTTTTCAGTAGAGGCTCGTATAGATGGTCGTGGTACACCACGTCGGACGCTACGACCAAGTCAACGTTCCGCCCCAGAACCTCCACGTCATCAGCCTCTCCCCAACGAAGCGGTGCCGCGTGGACTCGACCGCCGAATCTCGCAACGGTTGGAGCGTTCGCGTCTGCGTTGAAGCTGAGGTTGTCGAGGACGTGCGGGAGATCTGTAACCGTGACGTTAGCGGAGAGAGTGATCGCCGCGGCGATTCCGACGACGCCGGTTCCGGATCCGAGCTCGAGTATGTTCATCGGTGTAGTGGAACCGGCGGGTTTCAGCGAGGAGAGTGTTGCGGCGAGGGGGCTGTTGGTAGGGTCGAGGCGGTAGTTATCGAGCAGCGTGACGAAAGTAGAAGCGGCTGGCCAGAGCTGGAAGGAGAGTCCCTGTGACGTCAGTTGACGAATCACGACCGTTGACTCGATGGAGCGGATGTTGTACTGCTGGAGCTCCGGTGCACCGTCACGCAGAGGAGATAAACTCTCACCGTCGACCCCATTCTTCCCGATGAGGAGCATATTAGCTTCGTCTGCGCAGTTTTCCTCATCGTCGTCTCGTATGATGGTAGGAAGAGTTTCCATTGAAGATTTGCTTCGTGTTTTGCGGCGCCGATGTATTTTTATCACTTTTCATAATTGTTGTCTAGGGCTTTTTTAGGTAAATATACACGTGGAGGCTTCTTATTGGGTATAACACATCTGTCCAAACCAAGAGAGACAGCCAAGTATCTAAAGCAACAGGAGTTTAAGTTGTAGTCAAAGATCCAGAAAGATACAGTTAACATTGACGCCTCTAGATTCATTTCAAGTCTTGAAGAACAACAAGAGCTGCGTTTCTTCCCGGTGCGCCCATAACTCCGCCTCCAGGGTGAGCTCCACTCCCGCACAAGTAGAGTCCTTTCAAAGGACTTTTGTAGTTCGACCTGTATCACATTTTTAACACATCTTTTGTTTGAATCATGAATCGTAAAGACTGTTTCTGAGTTGTGACAAGTGTGTGCGTAGCTTTACCATCCTTTCACTGGTCGCATCAAGAAGAGAGAGTCTAGTCCCATGGCACCGTGAAAGATGTTTCCACCTACAGAACACAGATGGTGTGGATGTCAATATGGTTTGGATCATATCCCATTTATTAAGAGAAATTTACTACATAATGTACCTGTTAGACCAATTTCCCTTTCGAGATCTGGAGGAGTCAGCATATCGTAGCTTATGACGGATGAACTAAACCCAGGTGCATATTCATCAATCAATTTGAAACATCTTTGTGCAAATGCTTCCTGATTTAAAACAAATCAAGCTGGTAAACATCCAATACGGAATGCAAAATTTGAGGAGTGATAAAAAATGACGTTAGATAAGAGTGTATAAACTAACTCACTCGATACACAGGATCTTCCCAGGTTCCATCTGATGGCTTGTAAGGTGTGTACTGGATGAACAAGTTGATTACATGTTTCCCTATAACACAACATCACATTCAGAGCTAAAATGCATTCTTATTACTAAACACAAGTAAAAGGAAAATAAACGTGCCTGGAGGAGATATGGTGTTGTCTAGTGTGGATGGAATAGTCATTTCGATCACTGGTCTTCTTGATGGTAAGCCGTTTTCAGCATCATGACATGCTGTGTGAACCTCGTCCATGCTGACATAGCCAGAGATAAAACAGAGACGTTGATGTTTTCATTTGTTCTTAGATATACAAAAAAAAATAAAAGATAAAATTAGAATGAGGCATACGTCTCTGCACCAATGTGTATAGTGCCGAAATGCTCTGGTCCTGGTCTCGAATGATTAGTGTTACAGCACTTGAACTGCGGTAGCTTGTCAACAGCCATGTTTATTTTGGTAGTTGCCTGTTCACAGCAATCAAACAATAAATCACCAAAACAATTAGCTAGATGGAGCAAAAATTAAATTATTTGGCTTAAGGAACTTAAAAAAATTTAAAAATGCTTACTGAGCTGTAATCTGAGTTCTTTATAGCACTGACGAACTTTTCAGGAAGAACATTGGACGGAACCAGCTCCTGTTATCCGAAACAGACGACCTCAATGTAAGCTTGCATAAAATGGAGTTTTGCAAGTAGATAAAATATGACACAAAAAGATTTACCAAAAAGGTTCTGTAAGGGGTTGCATTTGACAATATAACTGATGATTCCACCCGTGTACCATCAGCAAGCAAAACCTTATACCAGATAATGTCAGAGTGTATTTGATTCAAGTTTTCACTTTATCCAGGAATCATTGAAGACAAACTAACCCCTTTCACGCTGCTAGAACCCTCAGTCAATACTTCAGAAACCTGCAAAGTAAAACTGAGTGTAATAAGCGGTTCTGCTTTCCGAAAGAGAGACGTTAATTTATATTTCCACTGTTACGTTACGCATAAAGTAGGAACAAGGGATTCCCTCGAAATCTGGAAAACAAATACCTCTGCGTTTGTAAAAATCTGAGCACCGGCTTCCTTTGCAGCATTGGCTATTGCCATGGAGACAGAGCCCATCCCACCTTCGACGTAACTGCATAAGATTTCTTATCAGCTACTAAGCAGAGCCAGGCCTTACTTTAAAAGACCATCTTGTGCCCTTCATTCACCCTCGCGAGGATGCATGTTTTACTATTATCAGGTAAAAAGAGTTCTTCTACTGCTTACGCATCCAGACATATGCAAAAGACACACCACTATCGCTACATTGCCAATTCATTTAGAAGAAAATACAATTTGATATTTCGAATACTTACGACCAAATGCCATGCTCTCCATCTGTCTCTCCCATCACATGATGTAGCAAGACATATCCACTTCCAGGAGTGTGAACACTGGCCTATCAATGTTCAGAGCACTAAATTAATTCCCCAATATAACTATTGACCAGCTTCCTCAACGTAAAGAAGAATCTCTCACACCTTTCCCCCCGTCCCATTAGATTAATAATAATAAATCACAAAACGACTCCATTTCAAGAAAACTTGAAACCTCAAAGCTCAAGATCTAAATTAGAAAAGCCAATTACCGTAGATCCAATCACAGCATCTGTTGCAAGAGTTGCCTTCAGGACATCAGACTGCAAGCACAATAGGGCCAACAAAAACCGTAAATATCAGAGACATTACCAGTACTAATTGCTAATTGTGGGACAAATATATTCGAAACCCACCTCAAACCAGTTGTTCAATACTTTTGAAGCTGGGGCCAATAGAAGATCCATGAAGTCCCTTCACATAACAAAACATCACAAACGCATCAAAGAGGCATTCAGATCAAACAATGGAGGCTTTCAACAAAGCACATAAAGAGATAAGAAATCATACACCATATCCTTTTGCCCCAAAGAAGCTGCTTGGCGGAGACACCGAGCCCAGAAAGCAGACTTGTGCAACCTATTGCTTAGCTTATCATTAAAAGAAGAGTCACCTTGCAGAGACTCTGGAGGAGCTGTATCCAAGAGAGTATCCATGAATCTACCGAACCTCTCTAGCTGCTTCTCGTATCTGCAAAAGCAAATTAAAAAAAAGTTCTAGTCTAATCAAAAATATTCCAATTATGCCGAAACAAGATCACCTTTCGTAAGCTTCAGCATCACTATAACGCCCCGACCCGTCCACGGCTAATGGGCCACCCACGCCCGCTCTCTCGGCCCGTGGGCCCCATCCCATCCGACGGTCGGTCGTTAAATTTCCGAAAGCTCGAAATCATCGTTTACTGACCCTGCAATCACCACCTGACCTTTCCCCGTGCTTTGGCCTCACTCGCACGCTATCGCGAATCAATTCCCGATAGGTCACCCATCCTTCCACTACTCCAGCTCAAGCACGCTTAACTCTGGAGTTCTTTCAGGATGTGCTCCGGGAAAGGTAAGTCAACTTTGGTGACATAGGTAGCCAAATCAATCCTCTTAAGCCTTTCCATATATCACAACTCGGGATGTTACAATTCACCCTCTCTCAAAGAACGCAACGTCCTCGTTGCGTCCCACGACAGGTCTCAAGACGCCTCTCGGGTCAGAACCGAGACGGCTAACCTGGCTCTGATACCACTTATAACGCCCCGACCCGTCCACGGCTAATGGGCCACCCACGCCCGCTCTCTCGGCCCGTGGGCCCCATCCCATCCGACGGTCGGTCGTTAAATTTCCGAAAGATCGAAATCATCGTTTACTGACCCTGCAATCACCACCTGACCTTTCCCCGTGCTTTGGCCTCACTCGCACGCTATCGCGAATCACTTCCCGATAGGTCACCCATCCTTCCACTACTCCAGCTCAAGCACGCTTAACTCTGGAGTTCTTTCAGGATGTGCTCCGGGAAAAGTAAGTCAACTTTGGTGACATAGGTAGCCAAATCAATCCTCTTAAGCCTTTCCATATATCACAACTCGGGATGTTACAATCACTTCTCGAGAACTTAGAGATCTCAGAGTGATTGAGCGCTTGATCTGGCCCTAGAAGAAGATAACGCCCATCCAAACAAGGCGTAAACGACGCAGGACTCCTCTTCAGAAGCTTCAGCCCGTGTCTGCCTAACTCTAAATCTCTGAATCGATCACAATCCACCATATGATCAGAGAGACGCAACCAAACTTAGCTAGAAATCGAACATTACTCAGAAGAAGTTTCGAGAGTTGAAAAAAACCTGATGATGCAGGGACGAATTAGCCCCTGGACGTAACTGCAACGCGAGAATTTGAAGCCTGGAACGATCTCCTCCGTAACTGCCGCCCCACCGATGACGTGGCGTCGCTCGAGAACGGCGACGGAGAGACCGCCGCGTGCTAGGTAAGCTGCTGCTACTAAACCGTTGTGGCCGCCGCCGATAACGACGGCGTCCCATTTCTTCTTCGTCAGTTGACCAAGCGTAGTGCTGAAGCTCCGGCGCCACATTTTTCTACTAACTCTTCTTCACTCCACGTTTCAACTCGAAAGTCTGTCACTCACTCCGAGTTGGAGATTTGTTTTCGTCCCCGATAGTTTTGACAATTTACAATAAGGTTCAATTAGTTTGTACGACTTCAAAATAGCCACAGATGTGTTTTGAGAATTTACATGATAGTCCCAATTGTTAGCACATATTCATTTTACCCCAAATAGTTTTGGTAAATTGTATTTTTATAGTCCTAATGTTTTTGATGACTTTACGAAATAGATTTAGTAGTACGGTTTGGATTGGGATTAGTTGGTTCAAGACTGCAGATATATTTGATGAAACCAGGACAGTGAATCTTGAAGATTTGTCTGAAGCCGTTGCAAATCTATTACATAGTTTCCACTGACATTGGAATTGAGATGAAATATCCAATAATAATGAAAGAAAAAAAATTGTTACTAATTAAAATCATATAAACGCGTATATTACATGATGAATCAAAGAGTAGAAGATATTTTGTTCTTTAGAAACTTTTATTAAGATGAGACAGTCTTTGTTGATATGGTTTGTGCACTGTTACATTCTTCTCACAAAACTTCTGCCAAGCAAGCTTCTTGTTTGTTCCCTTCTTCCTCCTCCTCTTAATTACTCTTTTTTTTGTCATTAAGTTTCAAATTCAAAGTGTTCTGTGCCCGGAGGCTAAGAAACAGAGAGCAAACTGAAAATAAGATGTGACCAATAGGAGCATCAGAAATCTGCTCACAAACGAGCATGAAAAAAACCAGAGACGACAACCATGAGGGCCCTTTGCTTGCAACGTACGATTGGGTTATGTGATCCCTTGTTACGCTTCCTGCAATATCCCAGGCCAACAAGTTGCAATCTGGAGGAACCCAGCTAAGTGATATGACTTTTAACACCTTCAATATATTGCTTGTTCTCGAAAGCCAATTATGGTGAGCTGAAGACCAGTCCCTATAATTTATTTGTGATCTCCACAATACCGGCTTAAGAACTTTTTCTAAAAAATTACCGACATTAGAAATAAGTATATTTTCATTTCAAAAAAAAAAAAAGTATATTTTCTTCTGAATTTTTGTTTTTAAAAATTGTTTTTCCTAGGGTTTTCGATTTTTGTCGTACGACGTCGTTTTTATTTGCTGGGGTATTTGATTAAAAATCCTCATCGTTCATTGTCTCTCATAAGCTTTTGTCTCTGACCTTCACAGTGATAAATCACAAATTTAGTGTGTCGTCGCCGTCGTTCTCAAGGCAAAGAGCCATATATATTCTCCACCGAACGAGCTTAAGCTGAGTATGGTTGAGAAAGAGAAAGATGGTCAGCCTCAGGCTGAGGTCCAAGAAGAGACCACCAATTTGGTAGTTCCATGGATGAGAGCTCCCGTTGACGTCACCCATGTCGATAGCTGCTCCCTCGATACCCTCCCTTCCCTTCACCCCAGGTATAACCCCAAATCAACATTATCCTTTTCGATTCCTCTTGTGCTTAAAACTTTCTTAGTAATGTCCTTTAAACTGCAACTAAAAGTTCAAAACTTTGTATAGAGAAATGATTTAAATTGACTTTCTTGCATCAAGTCTCTGTTTCTGCCATCAATTGGGTTGTGACTGAATGGTTTAGTTCTGGTTTTATATCCTCTGTCTTGATAGGTTGAAGGAGGCGTTGGAGAAGATGGGCATATCTTCACTCTTTCCAGTGCAAGTTGCAGTTTGGCACGAAACTATAGGACCAGGTGGCTTCGAAAGAGACGTCTGTGTTAACTCTCCTACTGGAAGTGGAAAGACTCTCTCTTACGCTTTGCCGATCGTTCAGACCCTTTCATCTCGTGCTGTGAGATGCCTCCGTGCTCTAGTCGTATTGCCCACTCGTGATTTGGCCTTGCAGGTAAGGTTCTTATTCAATCAACACAAGAGTCTAATAGTCTCCTTATGCGTCGTTGGCTTTCTTATGTTCAGGTCAAGGGTGTTTTTGATGCTATAGCACCATCTGTGTGGTTATCTGTTGGTTCAGCTGTTGGTCAATCTTCGATAGCCGGTGACATCGCGCAGCTCATCAAGAGACCTAAACTCGATGCAGGGATATGCTATGATCCTGAGGATATAACATCGCAGAGCCTTGAGAGTAGTGCTGTGGACATACTAGTAGCGACACCAGGAAGGTTGATGGACCATATTAACAACACAAAGGGCTTTACCCTTGAGCATTTGCGTTACCTTGTAAGAAAGAACGAGCTCACACTTGGAACTTCCCTTTCTTTACTTTCCAGCTATTTGTTTGTTTGATTGATGAAGCTAATTTGTTTTTCAGGTCGTTGATGAAACCGATAGATTGCTTAGAGAAGCATACCAAGACTGGCTCCCAACTGTTCTGAAACTGACTCAGGCATCTGACGATGGCCTGTTTCCTTCATCTACTACACCTTTGGTTCCTTCCGCTTTTGGTTCTCTACAGACTATCCGTAGACAGTGAGTTCCATCTCTCTCCGTAGACATAATAACTGAACCATGATTGAAAGTGAGTAATGTTGATTGCCGTACTTTAAATTCTCAGAAGTGTGGAGAGAGGTTTCAAGGGTAAACCATACCCAAGGCTGGCGAAGTTGGCGTTATCAGCTACATTGACACAGGACCCAAGCAAGCTTATTCAGCTGGACCTGCATCACCCTTTATTTATGACAACTGGGGCAACCCGATACAGACTACCTGAGAAGTTGGAATGTCTTAGACTGGTATGTTTAACTATGTTTTACTTTCTCTTCAAGTTTGTGCTTCAACAACATAAGTCATGTCTTTTTTTAACAGATCTGTGAGACCGGGGTGAAGCCTGTATACTTGGTTGGTCTCTTAAAATCACTGGAAGGTGAGAAGTGTATCGTTTTCACATCTTCTGTTGAGACAACTCGTCGTCTATGCAAGCTACTCAACTTTTTCGGTGATTCAATGATCAAAGCAAAAGAGTATTCAGGTGGTCTTAACCAAGCAGTTCGGAGGTAAGATTTTGTAATCAATACATCTACTAGTACAACACCATGTACTGTCTTTTGGAATCCATAACAGTTTTTTTCTCGTTTTTTTTTGGGATGCAGCAAAGAACTAAATGCATTCAGAAAAGGAGATATTCAAGTTCTTATTTCATCTGATGCTTTGGCTCGTGGAATGGATGTTGAATTGGTAAAAAATGTCATTAACTATGACATGCCTCACTATCCAAAGACCTTCATCCATCGTGCTGGACGGACAGCTAGAGCAGGCCGTGCCGGACGTTGCTTCACATTGCTAGGTGATCATGAGGTAAAACCGAAACACAAACATTCTTTTCTCTATATTGCTTTGTCTAGTTAGTTACCTCAATGAACCTTAGTCTCGCAGGATAAATGCTTCGAGCTTGCTTATCTGATCATCATGCTCTTAAGTTCTGGACTCTAGCTCTGTTTGTTTATTTTGGTATACTATGAAATTTCAGGTGAGGCGTTTTTCAGATCTCTTGAAGATAGTTGGGAATGCTTCATGTCCAGTCTATCCAATCTCATCCGATTTGTTTGACCCTGTCCGTGCCATTTACGAACCTGGTAAGCTTCCTAGCCTTAGCTCTTGGAAACACCAACAAACAGACATGAAAAATTAGAGTGTTATATGGAATTAAATTGAGATTCTAAACCCTTTTTTAAGACCATTGTTTATAAATAAATGCATTATGAGCTGTTGTAAAAGCAAAAAAAGAAACATTTAAAAGGCCAACATTGCTGACCTGAATCGGATACTGGTTTTGATGAAATAAATTATTTTCTCATTTTTTTCAGCTCTGGCGAAGCTGGAGGAGTCGGTTGAACCAACAGCACCGAGAAAAGGAAGACAAGTAGGTTTTAAGCACAATTCAAGAAGCAGAAACTGGCAAACAAAACGCAACAAAGCGGCATCGGAACAAGCATAGTTTGGTCTTGGTGTCGCACGGGTCAAATACTCATACGGGTCGGATTCAGTAGCGTATAAGATGCTGACACCCCAAATTCTTCAGAAATTTTGGAATGATTGTTGCTTTCGTCCAATTTTGATGGCTTTTTCAACTGCGCTTCGTATATTTTTAGTACTCGTTGCTCACTTTATTTTTTCAGTCAACGAAAATCATTATTAACGGATTCTGCCAAGGGAAATTTGGTTTAGTATCAATTACTGTTATCAAAAAAGAAAAAAAAAATATCAAATACTTTATAGTTCATAAAATAGTAGATTTTATGAGATTAGATTATATTATATAACTGATGAGATTAAATTATATTAGATTTTAAATACATTAATTTTATATCTTATTTTTGAATCAAATAAAAGAAAGGATTTTTCATAATGGTAACATAATAACTTCCATATGTATTTGTATAAAAGGTTTATTACTTGTCATTTGATACATACCACATCTCTTTCAAATGTAGTCCGTCCATGGTTGGTTTTGGTCCAACAACTTTGGTGTCTCCTGAAGTACGGAGTGGAACCTCTGGTAAGAGGGCTTGTTTCTTAGAGGTAAGAGGGTTTGTTTCGCGCCCCCAATCCAGAGAAAGAAGAGGCGAAACTCTAAACTCTCGCGACGTGAATTTCGACGGTTTACAGGAGTAATTCGTCGCCAGTAGAACTCCATTCTTCATAGGAGCCTCTCCATCTCTCTCTCCTCAGCCATGGAATCGGTGAAAGATTGTTCATCGGCTCCAGCTAGTGCGCCTTCGATTCCTCCATCTGTGTCTTCTCTGCCAACTCCTCCGGTTTGTCGTGACGGTTCATCATCCTCGCCGCCTCAAGCTGATGCATTCACAGTTCAAGCCACCCCATCTCTGATGTGTTTGTCATCTCTGCTGAACCTTCAGTTGGTGTTGGATTGTCATGTTGATCTTGCGAATCTTCCTGAAACTGAATCAGATATCTCTGAAACTCAGCATCCTACTGATGTGTGAGCAGTAAAGGAGAAATCTTCTCTGATTTTCACCACAACTCTTCCCTCTAACACGACCCATCCTCCACCAACTGAGTTGCAGTTGGACACTTCTCATGAAGGCAACAAAAACTCCTCGCCCCCACCAACCAGTGCTATTCCGGATCCGGTCAAATTTATACCATCTCTAGGTTCATGGGCTAAACCTCTCTTCTTCAAGCCTTCTGCTACTCCTCCTGAACCAAGTACACCTTTAGACTATGATCCTGCGATTGTTGGTAATCAACTAGCAGCACTTTGGCCATCACTTAATGATGAGATTTTGAACAAGCCTCAGAAAAACATGAATGTGACTCATTCTTTACAGCCTCCAGTAGAGAAATTGCCTCCTCCTGAACTCAAAGCTGATGGAACTCTCAGATTTTCATGGGCAGCGAGATTAAGTCCTCAGTCGCGTAATTTATACCGAGCAGCTACGCCAACTTACAGACTCGATGGTACACCAGAAGTAACTATCCCTTCTAAAGTGTTTAGACTAGGACCTGAGAACAAGGATGAATATATTATAGGAAAGTTCCATAGATGTTCTTTACTTCCAGGTGGTCTTCTGTGGTAAATAAGATTTGGGGCAGAAGTTGTAAGATTACTTGTAAGAAGCTTGGGGATTCATCTTTTATGTTCCATATCCCTCATCAACCTACTCGTCAGTGGATCATTCAGAGAGGAGTATGGCATATTGACGATTGCTTATTCTTTGTACTTCCATGGATACCAGAGGATTCTTTCAAAATTTCTGAAATCTCGACTCTTCCAGTTTGGGTTAATCTTATGAACATACCCGACTGTTGCTACTCCAGATTAGGAATAAGTCATATTGCATCAGATCTTGGAGAGTCTATTCTAATCCATAAACCTCGACTAGATCCTACAAGTATGGGAGAAGCTAAGGTGTTAGTAGAAATGGAGCTGGATAAAGTTTTTCCAAAACTCATTGCCCTTGATGATAAGCAGGGAAACATTTTTCTGGTTAATGTGGACTATATGTGGATTCAGTCAACTTGTGAAAGATGTGGAAACTTAGGCCATAAAGCGAAGAGGTGTCTTCTACCTTTTAAGCCTCCACATGATTCAAACTTGCAGCAAAGAGAAAAAGATGAAATTAACGATGAGATTTCTGGTGTGGATATTGATCTCATCTTACAACAAAGGGAAAAGGACACTTCCTCTTCATCAGCCATCTATCAAGAGACCTCATTGGCTAATGGTACTTCGACTACTGTTTCAGACCATGATGTCCCTATAGTGAATCAAACGAAAGCTTTGGAAGTCATTACTGTAATTTCAGACACTGGAAAAACTCAATGCTTGCAATCAGATTTGGAGGTACTTCCTCCTCTTTCTACTGTTTCTTCTGATGTTTCTATGGATTGCCAAGGTACATCAGACACAAGCTACAAAACTCACTCATCCCCTTCACGATTTCATCAAGAGGTCCGAACTGCTTTGACAAATATTTCTGTCACTTTATCCCCGTTAGTAGATTCTCAATCTACTCCCATTACCACAAGCATTATGGAGTCATCTCCATCAAACATTATCAACAAGGAGGTTTCAAAACAATCTATTGTTGATCCTTTGACAACACCACATCAAGCTAGTGCTTTTGAGAGTGCTTCTCGTTTCACTTTGCTAGAAGTGGTGGAAGAAGTTGAGTTGGATCATATGAACTCTCTCAGCTTGACAAGAGGTGGGAGGGAGACAAAACCTCTTATCAAATACCAAGATTTGGAATGAAGACGGTACAAGGAAGAGGTAAACGTGGCCGGCGTGGTCACGGTTCTTCTCATTAGCTATTCTCTTCCCTTTCTTTGTTGGTTATTCTAGTTTCAGCCTAAAAATTCTTTAGGTTTGAGATTATCTTATCATGAAGTGTTTCATCTAAATTTTATCAAACTTTAAGGCATTATAGCCTTGTCTTGTAATCGTTTATGTTTTCTAATTGAAAGCTCTTATTAGAAAAAAAAAAAAAAAAAAAGAGGGTTTGTTTCTTCTGGTTCACTTATGAATGATATGAAGAGAATATGAGGCTTTCACTTATGAATGATATGAAGAGAATATGAGGCTTTGAGGCTTTGCAACCGACTGAGACAACCATTGAAATATTCACTAATCATTTCACCCCAACTTTTTTTCTACTCTACACATCTTGACAGCGGACTTGAGCGGTAGCTTCTGGAGAATCTTTTCACTCAACAATATCTTCTCTTTCATTCTCTTTTTCAATTTATTTTTCCTTTGTCAATACTGTTGCTCTCCATTTTCACTCTTCTTTTGAAAACAAACAAGCGAAAACTTTCACACACAATTAGATTTGTTGAATAATCTAAATGAACCATACCACTATGGGAACGATGATAGTTCTATATATAAGGAATGTAATACTTCTCTGCCGAGGTGTAAAATTAGAACACAAATTTACGTGTAATTGTATATTGACTGGCGGACAGGGAATGAAACAAAATAGAGGTGCATGGGATAAAGAAAGATGTGGAACCAACTACCTAGTTTCGGAATTCAATTGGTGGTAATGGCTAGCGGATATTTCGATACATTGTATTAACCAAAATAATTTTTTTTTTATAACTTCGAAACTGCATTGCATTCATAAAACCAACTGATCATCTCAAAAGAGAAAGACAACCCATGAAAAACATGGCATATACATAGACAGAGCAAGAGCCTTAAACTCATTTACATCAAAATACGGAAACACCAAAAACAGAGTGATATGTCTTTGGATAGGTGTAATGTCTTTGATTACTTGAAGGTGGGCGATTGAACTCTGAGACTACTAGAACTCAGTGGGTGAATGATGAGTTGATGATGATTTAATGGATTCAAAGGCTAGCTTTTTGAATAGTTGATGGAGTGCCTTGTGTTGTGAGTTGCAGTTACCTACATATGTAACCTTGTTTAATGATGTTGAATGTATTCACATGATGGAAAGAGTAATCTTTCTAGTGGTTGAAGACTTCTCAAAGATGAACAAAAGAGATAGAAAGTGTTCAAAGAGACTTTTTCACAAAAGCTAATTTTATTGGTGCTTTGCAAAAGGATTACACCACAAAAATATACAGAAAGACATGAATTGCTTTAGCCTAAACCTTACTCTTAATGGGTTTAGTAATAAAACCCTAAAACTTAGTTAATCTAGAGACTAAACAAAGTGGTCGGTCCTTTATCTTTCAATTCCCATGTGTTCCTCTTAGAAGTACATGATTAAAAGTCTAATGGCTTCTTTCAGGACTTGCTCTTTGATCTTGTCAAAAGTCCAATGGAATAGACAAGTACTGGAGAACAAAAACGAAGATATGTCAAGCCTTACAATCTTTGTACCCTTTTCTTGAAGATACATATGAAATGTACGTATCAACTTGAGATTGTCTCAAGACCAGGCTTAATGCAAATTCTATACATAATTTGGGTCTCCACCACAATAAAACGAATCTATTTGAGAAACATATTTCCTAGCATTAAAAGTTTATCTATTACAGCAAAATCAGCACTTTAAAGTTTGTTGCAATTTCAACATATTTTGCATTGGTTCGTAAATAATGGCAGTGCTTGCAATATTAAGCAACTATTTTCAAACCAACTTTTCAAAAACTATGATCACTAAATGAAAATTTTCATTTGAAAAAGTTCAAAGGTTGACAAGGAGAGTAATCAAACCAAATAAGCCCTCCAACATTTACATCAAAATAACATAAATACTGATAAGGAGAAAAATATTAAGGAGGGGGTCATCAGATAGGAGCGAAAGACTATGCTACAGAACTGTAATCATGGAGATTATTTTTCATCTGAACTATGCGTTATTATTCATCACTTGACCCTTCCTCCTAGACAAAAGCACTAATAGATCGGCCTCATTGAGAAGATTAGGCTTATCAACAGGGATAAATTCAGACATATGCTTGTCTTAATCGATTTAATCATCGGCCAATTACAACAAGACAATGAAAACAAACATATAAAAAAAGGACTCAGAATATGGGTGGTGATATAACAGAATGGTCGGCAAATAAGCTTTTTTAAGGCCGATATTACGACGAACGAGACCTTTCAATATCAATCGTCACTGTCCCAACAAAACATGAACAAATTCACTTAACTATGGGAATTGAATCTCAGTAAGCCAGCGTTTTTCACTTCAAAGTAATTAAACTCAGACGGTAATTCCATATGTTAGCAATAATCATCATCAATTAACTTCCCAATAATCAATATAACTAATATAAACAAAAAAAAATCAAAGGAATGTAATCGCCGAAATGGCTCCGTAGACCACAAGAATAAAGATCTACAGGTTCCTATCAGAATAGCGAAACCCAAACATCTGTTTTTGTCCAATGTAGCATCAACGATCATAGCCCATAAGCTATCGTCGACGTGGCATCGGACAATTAGTTAAAAAAAAAGAATTAAAAACCTCAGAAACCCGTTTAAAATCAAACACACAGAAGCGAACACAGAAACGGTGGGAAGTACGGTAAAGATAACCCAACCGGGTCCGGTCAGCTTCAAACACGATTCGTAAACAAACCGGTTTAGGATCCGCGTACGGTCATGTGGGGTGAAGACTGAACGGAGGATTGAGAAATCAAGAAACCGGATGCATTCCTCGATTCAGTTCGCCGCTGCGTTTAAAATGTGTCATACGGCACTTCCTATCTTTTGGGAATTCTTCTTCATCAGGCTAATTTTACCAAAACTAAGAAACTGCTAAAACACACAATTGACTACGAATAAAATCAAAATGAAGCAGAGAAACAGAAGCTAAAGAAGTCTATGAAGAAGATAATAGAGAGAGAGGGAAGAGAATGCTCGTTTTATATAGAGGAGGGTTATTACTAGGCGGCGTAACTCAAAGCCCTATAAGTTTTTTTTCTTTACCAAAATTGAAAATTCGTTAACCGGAAATAGAGTTTCTGGTTTACTCGTTTATGAACTTTTTTTTTAAAAACATATCATTGATAAAAAAAAGAAGATCATATCACTTCAGTCTTCTCTCTGCTAAACCCTAACCGCAAGGACGACGATGCCGGGTCCGACGACGGAGGTGGAACCCATTGAACCACAGTCGCTGAAAAAGCTGAGCATCAAATCTCTAAAGCGATCACGTGATCTCTTCTCCCCCGTCCATGGCCAATTCGCTCCTCCTGATGCCGAAGCGTTAGTCTCCCGATCCCCAATTCTCTTCTCCAATCTTCAGTCTTTTTTCTTCTTCTTCTTCTAACAATCATATCTATTTTCTTTTCCCATTGCAGCAAGAAGATTCGTCTCAGCCATAAGGTAAATAGAAACCCATATTCGCTTTTGCTTAAAGCTTCCAACTTTAAGAAAGATTGCGAGTTTATCAAAACTAATTAACATATTAATTAGCTTCCAACTTCATGTTTTACCCTTTAGTTTTGCATAAACTCTCTGTGTTTCACTGATTGCTGTGAGTTGTGTATATAAATATTTGATTTTCACAAGTTTTCTTGTACAGATGAAAGTTGCTTTTGGAAGTGTAGAGCCTGTGACTCAACCTCCACGTCAACCTGAGAAGACAGGAACCTCAACTGCTCTTGCTCTCCCTGGTACTGTTTCATATCACCTCTTTTGCTTATATGTTTATGAAAAAAAAAACTAGTTTACTCTCTCCTATTTGAATTTCTGTTAAAGCATTGATTAGAAAGCTAACAAATTACATGCTGCATGAATTCTGCAGGTCCTGAAAGTTCCAAGAGTGTTCAAAAGGGTGTGGCAGAGAATGCTCTTGTTGTTGGTCCAACTCTACAGCCTAAAGGCTTGTAAGTGTTAAACTTTTGCTGTTTGTTTCGTTAATCTGGATGTTAAGTTGATGTTTTATACTTTATCGCAAAGATACTGATTAAAATATTTCGTTTGTCGAATTGAAGGAACAGTATTGGTCCCTCTGGCAAAAGCACCACCATTATTCCTGCTAGTGGATCCTCATATGAAAGGTTTCTGTCCTTTTTGCTTCTTCGTCTGGATTACATTACAATACAAGCATTCTGAGTCTTTTGCTGTTGTGTCTTTGTTGTTACAGAAACTATTCAACTTCTGCATTGATGGAGAGGATACCTAGTAGATGGCCTCGCCCAGAGTGGCATGCACCTTGGAAGAATTACAGGGTAAGATCTGTAGGACAGCACTGTTTCTGCATCATACTGATTATGACCATTGTTGGCCATCACTGCCAGAAGGCTCTTTCTGTTTATTCGAGGAGTGTTTTTTGACTCGTGCTTAATTATTGTTTTCACAGGTCATTCAGGGGCACTTGGGCTGGGTCAGATCTGTCGCTTTTGACCCGAGTAACGAATGGTTTTGCACTGGTTCAGCTGATCGTACCATCAAGGTAATAGTGATGATTGCGTCTTAAGTATGTTTTTTATCTTTTTTCTTCTTATACTCATATCTTGTGATACAAGATTCCCATTCTGTGGGTAGTTACTGGATGTTGAGTTGTACTCTAGCGCGTTGCCAGAAAAAAATACTTTAGGGCTTGTGGAAGCATTAGTGAATGTAATACACTTGCTGAATTGCCTGTTTTTATTATGTTTACTAGATATGGGATGTAGCAACTGGCGTTCTGAAGCTAACACTAACTGGTCATATCGAGCAAGTACGAGGTTAGCCTCTTAAAATTTAGTTGGCAGACGTCTCTTTCACTAACACTCGCGGAACAATTTACAATTCTGATTTTTGTTTACTGCAATTTGTTGCAGGCCTTGCTGTAAGCAATCGGCATACATATATGTTCTCTGCTGGGGATGACAAGCAAGTCAAATGCTGGACCTTGAGCAGAATAAGGTTTTTATAACTCTATTCTCTTCGTTACATAATGACTTTTCATTATCTAATGCTCTTGGAATTTGGCTTTGAATGATAGGTTATCCGGTCTTATCATGGTCACTTGAGTGGAGTCTATTGCCTAGCTCTTCACCCAACTTTGGACGTTTTACTAACCGGAGGGCGAGACTCTGTCTGCAGGGTAAGAAAATTACTCTGTTATTTATCCTTAACATATGTTTAATTTCTGCTTTTTGGGGTTCGGTTGCTTGAGCTTTGCTGAACGTGTATGTTTGCGTATTTGCAGGTGTGGGATATTCGTACCAAGATGCAAATTTTTGCACTCTCAGGACATGAAAGCACCGTTTGCTCTGTTTTCACTCGTCCAACTGTACGTTTCTTTTCATATGAACTTGTTGTTAGAGCTTCTGACTGTCTTTCAGAATCTCTCTTATAGTAGTAAGTGGGACTCACTTTTGACCTGGGATGTTGCAGGACCCACAAGTTGTAACCGGATCTCATGACACGACTATTAAATTTTGGGATCTTCGATATGGTACATATCTTATCATTCTAGCCACTGTCTGGACTTTAATTCTATATTTTTTGGATTCTTGATTATTAGATAATTACTTGCTGCAAATGTATGATTTTGTCTGAAATGTCGGAGTACTATATGCAGGCAAAACAATGGCGACTCTAACGCACCATAAGAAATCTGTCCGAGCAATGACCCTTCATCCTAAAGAGTATGTGTAGTGTTGCAGTGCATCCACTTTTATCTTTGGAACAGAAGGTTCATCAAGACGTTCCAATTCAACACTTGCTAATAATATCTCTTTGTTTTCCGTTTTTAGGAATGCCTTTGCTTCTGCATCAGCTGATAACACCAAGAAATTTAGCCTTCCAAAGGGAGAGTTTTGCCACAACATGCTGTAAGTCTCTGCTAAATATAATATATATATATCACATTCTTTTGCTTTTCTGGTGCTTTTGTAGCAAGAGTGTCAGACAGTTTTTGTATCCTGATATGCTGTATTTCTCCGTGACAGGTCACAGCAGAAGACCATAATTAACGCAATGGCTGTGAATGAGGATGGTGTTATGGTCACTGGAGGTAACAAATTCATCTGAATCCCCTTTTTGTGAGTGTATATATACACCTCACCTTCATTTAACTAAAATTGTTTCTATCTATGTATGTACGAATACAGGTGATAATGGAAGTATATGGTTCTGGGACTGGAAGAGTGGTCACAGTTTCCAACAGTCAGAAACTATTGTACAGCCTGGTACGTGCATTGATAGCTCCTTTCATGTTCATTTGCTCTTGATCTCCTTGTAAGGTGAAGATATGTAGAAGTCTGGTCAGTATGGTAACTTAACCAAATTTGACCTCCAAGTATTGGAAGTAATATGATAATTAGTGTTTGTGAGGTAAAGATATGTGACCCTGTAAGTGTATGGTAAAAGCTCTAAAGAAGGATATATAGTAAGGCCTCGAAAGCAATAATATTGGGTTTTAATTGATGTTATGTTGTTGGGCATCTGGCAGGTTCGCTGGAGAGTGAAGCCGGTATATATGCAGCGTGTTATGATCAGACAGGTTCAAGACTGGTAACATGTGAGGCTGATAAGACGATAAAGATGTGGAAAGAAGATGAGAATGCAACTCCAGAAACTCACCCTGTCAATTTCAAACCACCCAAGGACATTAGGCGCTTCTAATAAGCTGTTTGTATCTCAAAGCTCCTATTGTTGGGAGTCTCATTAGTCTTTGTGATTCTGTTTTCTTCTGGAAGATTATAAGGATGCCTTGTTTTTTTGGATGAGAAAAAGGGGCCATTTACTTTTAAACGCATTTGTAATTTGTCCTGTATAAGTGTTAATGATCATAGTTCCTGGCACTTTGATGCTTAAGAGTACATATTTGCTTTTCTCCTCATGTCTTATTTTATTCTTCCTTGGTGCTTAAAACAAATTAACTAAATAATAATTTTAATATAAATATTTTGGTTGCTAATAATAACAAATGTAGAATAGTTTAACGTTTGAAATTTTGAAACATACAAACTCAAAGCAGTCATGATATATTATTTGTGTTCATTATAGACGTTCGTAACCATGGGACACATGTAACATGCTTGTACAACTTGAACTATAGACAATAACCTCAAAACATTGCACCACGACCAAAACAATGTGGCCAATTGAGTCTTTGCAGCTATTTTAGTTTTATTTTATATGCTCTCTATGGTGTATGTTACACTTGGAATCATTTATTTTGATCATTCTTGACTATGTGCATGGAAAAAGCATTGATGAATAGACAATCCTCGAAATGCATGTATCGTGGTAGAACATATCATGTATCGTGGTAGAACATATCATGTCTATATAAACTTAGATATAAGTACATATTTCTGGTAACAGTAAATGAAGGGAATGGATGAATATTTACTCAACATGATTGTAATTTATAAACCTCTTATATACGTAGAATTAGTCTAGAGTTGGGAAATAGGTTAAAAGGGATGTGATAGACCAACAAACTAGAGGAATATATATGATATTTAACTATAGATTGTATATTTATTAATTGCGCGATTGATTGATATCTCTTTTTTTCCTGGAATATCACACTAAGTAACAGTAATAAACTTTGATAGATCATTTTGTTGTTTTGGCATCGTACATATAACTGATATTTTAACAAAATAAAAGTAAAGGAAACATTACTGATTGAAAATATAATATGAATTGAGTTGAGTCCGATTCAAGATCCTGCATTTGATCAGACCCGATAAAATCAAAAAATTTCAACGGAAAGTAAAGGCTATTATCATCTGTAGCACGATGACACCTGTTTGTTTGTTATGATACCTAACGGACACGTTTATAGTAGAGATCATCATCAGATCTCCCCGACCTTATTCAGATCTTTTCATTCGAAAATTACTTGTTTATTCCCCCCATACATATCGTTTCCTTCTTTCATGTGAACTTGTCAGAAAAAATATCAACACTCTCTATGCTCAGTTTACTCTCGTGGACCCACAGAAAAGCCCATGAGCCCAAAACCATCTCCCTCCCGTGGTGTATATAACCGCGTCCAACCAGAAACCCTAAAGACTCCCACCAAAAACATTACCGGAAATCTGACGGCGGCTTAGCACCGACGGCTACTGCAAAAAGATTGTTTATCTTCTTGGGGGTATTTTACTTACCTTTTGGAAGTAACTTAACGTCTTTTTTGCGGTAGCTAAAAGCTGAGCTCGGTCGGTATATACACATATTTTATAAGTACTGCGCTATCTAAAATAACACAATGGCAGCTGCTCGTTCACTCTCCAGCGCCGTTAAATCTCTTTGCTCCGCAGCATCCCACAACCTTTCTGGTTCCATTGTCCTGAGGTACTTTTATTACCCTTAAATGATCCGTTTTTGTTTACTTAGATCATGCACTGTCCTATATTCCGACTGAAAAAAATTAAATTAATGTAATGAGAAAAACGAAGTGTAAATTTTAATTTAACTATATATATACTGATTATGTTTTATCTGTACGGCTACAGATTTGATATGTCATATATATGATCACTTAGATCTAGTTTTTACTGTAAAAATGCATCACATAGATCACTTTATCACGTTTTTCACCTTTTCATTATATCATTTAGCTCTTCCATCTTCGGCAAAATGTAAAAGACGTGAAAATAGTCGACAAAAAAAAAAAAGTAAAAGACGTGAAAATATTTGTATAATTTTTTGTCGGATTCAGGAGGAGTTATGTTGCGACAGTACCAGGATTTGGTAAGGGAGGTTCCACAAGAGTTACCGTGGGGAAGATGGAACAAAGAGCAAATCAAGAGGCAGAGTCTGCGTGGGGCCCCGATCCAGTCACGGGATACTACAGACCATCTAATCGTGCGGATGAGATTGATCCAGTGGAGCTCCGTGAGATGCTTTTGAAAAACAAAGCCAAGCCTTTCTGAGAATTTCAATTGGTTGGTTTCACTAGACTATGTTGTAGGGGATTATTATGGTTCCCGTTTGTTATGTTTGTCTTAAATAAACTATCTTTTGGAGAGTAAAGTAAAATAAAGATACTCTGTATCCACTTCGTAGAATTGCTTACTTTTCTTGTAGTTAATTCTTGGCAGCATGAAAAACAACATAGATCCAATACTACTACGATTAGCTTGGGGGCTTTTCCTACTCATAGTAATGTTTAATTTGAAGGTACATAAGCCAGAGGATGGCGGTGGTAAGTCGGAGACACAAACGGATACTCATTCAGCTCAAAATCGAATTACAGTTTGGAAGCACTGGTGGCGAGTTGAAAATTGCTGCAACCTCCGAAGAGGTTTAGTCTTTACCCATTCTCGATCAGGGTGTATCATCAAGTCAACACCATATGTCTGATGATCACATACATGATCCTTTATCTTATGGAGGATATGAGGTCAATGAAGCCACCAAATGGATGCTTTGATCATAGGGCGCTTCATGATGATGAAGTGGGTGAGATATGAGAGAATGATGAAATACTCAAAAATGAGTTGATGGAGGACGACTTACCTAAAAAATGATCTACTTGGTAAGGATTTGACAACTAGTGAAGAGGAATCAAAGTCTTCCTTGATTGTTATAGCTTCATCACATGATGATAGCTTGGATGTTCTTACGGTTGTTAAAGCTAAAGTAAAGATCAAAACTCAAAAGGTATATGGCGATGGACCTTCGAAGGCACAACATGTCTCGACAAAAAAGGAAGAATATGCTCCTGTATGGAATAAACCAAAAAAACTGTTCCTAAAGATTAATAACAATGCAAATACCTAAAGATTAAACCACCTAATGAATATATTGGTTTAGTGGGTTCCTAGATCCCACCCAATCTTATCTATATGGACATTCAATTGATCTTGTCTAGAGATTGAGAATGAACTCACAATTGGACGCCTATAGGAGATGCATCAGAAGCATCTTCAGTGATAATTGTTCCTATCTGAGACAAAAATAAAATAAAAAAATTGTGTTACAAAACATCCAAATGGATTTAAGTTTACAAATTTGTTTACTATTGAGCTATTTGGCTAAATTAGAGGTTTAACTTTATGTTCAAGTGCTAGGGAATGCTTCACTTAGTTTGCTGATTCTTGGGTGTCTGCACATGTGAGTCTTACAAAATTAATTTCTATCAGAGTCAAGATTTATTTGGTTTACGATAGTTAAAATCTATAAATGAAGAAGACCAATATACTCACAAAATAACAAGTTATTGGTATTTGTTCCAATGTACGATGATAACTCTCTAAACCAGTGGGTCTTGAGCTAGTGGTAGTTGAGGGGAGATCCCCGGATACAGTATCCGGTGCAGGCCACTGGGGACAAAATTTAACATGCAGATTTTCCCAGTATCCGGTGACCAATGCATGGACAGGCCGAAAACGTATACTAATACTTTGGGGACAGGATACACCGGTTATTCAAAAAAAAAGAAAAGGATAACTCTTTTTTAACCTTTAAGTTTCCAGAACCCTTCCTGCTAAAACAGAATAAACTATAAATAACAAGAATAAAAGGCTTGTCCAAATAAATAGTAAATTGTGCATCAAAAAAGAGTTCAATGATCTTAACAAAAAGAAGAGGAAAGAGTATTTGGATGTGGCATATTATATAAACCAAAAGTCTTAATACGATTTTGTGATTGACTGTGACACACGAATAATCTTCCAAGAATTTAGATTTGAATTTGTCTATTTTCGTCTCCACGACCCTGCAAGGTACCTCGCTGTATACGGTTTTCCAGTCATATCTCCAATGTTATTCGTTAACTGGCACATCCAATCTATAAGGCCATTTAAATTAAACTAAAGAACTTTTTGAACGGGCAAATGCAATTAAAATATTTTGCTCTGTTTCTTTATATAAAAAGAAGACTAGTTGGTCAATTATATAAAATAATTTGTCTGTGGGAAATTCTTATTTTATAAGAAATGAAATTTGTAAACTACATCCGCAATTGTACTCAGTTTTAAAATGTTGTTGTTGGGAAATGTCTTGGTCGTCTTGGCGGTTCTAGGAAGTAGCAGATGGGAGATGATGGATGACTCATACCTCCATAAGTCCTCAACCGAAATGTACTCTATTTTATACATTTCTATATCACTTGGTCAAGAAAAGAAAGTTCCTAGAACAAATCAAAGCAAAGTATACTCTTCACCTTCCCGGTATAAAGGTCGACCCTTTCCGAGAGACAGTTTGATTCAATTCGATCTTCAAGGTTAGATTACTTGGTGCATATTTGGCTAAACCACCCAAGAGAGTTGATTAAGATGGATACTAGTAAGATATTTCAAGGTGAGGCTGACAACTACGATGGCGTTACCGTAACCATCACGGAAGCAATGGATGCTACTGTTTTCACTGAAAAGCTTAGGACTTCGCTTTCGCATTGGAGACAAGAGGTATTCAAAACAATTATGCTGATAGTTAAAAAGTCTTGAGTTTTTTTTTCTTACTCTTCATTATTCATTTGCAGGGGAAGAGGGGGATTTGGATCAATCTACCTCTTCTATTTGCTAATCTTGTAGAGGCTGCAGTTAGTGTAAGACGGTTTTTATATGAAATGATTCATAATCTTTTCTTGCTTTCTTTTTGACTTTTGGTTTATTTGTTTGTGTATTTATATATATGTGATGTTTGCGTGTTGGTGATTGGTTCTTCAGGAAGGGTTTAGATATCACCATGCGGAGCCTGATTACTTAATGCTTGTGTCTTGGATCCCAAACACCCCTGATACAATCCCAGCCAATGCTTCTCACGTTGTAGGTGTTGGTGCTTTGGTCCTCAACAAAAATACTGGAGAGGTAAAAAAAAAACACAAATTGTTAAATTCTTCTTTGAATTTGTTAAAGTACTGAAGGAAAAGACCAGAAAATCTCGCACACACGTTGCATGTTCTCTAGATAATGTTGGGTTATGAAAAAAAAAAACATTACTTTGACTGAACCATGATGAAAGCGCAGGTCCTCGTTGTCCAGGAAAAGAGTGGATATTTTAGAAATAAAAATGTGTGGAAGCTCCCTACTGGTGTCATCAACGAGGTGATTTACATCAATTCTTTTAACGTTCTTTTCACGGCATAGCTAGTCAGCTTAGTAGTACATAAACATTGGTCACTGGAAAGATGATTCGTTGATACCAAGTTTGAAAGTAAAGGAGAATGTTGGAAATGAAGTTTTATTTGTTTTTCTTTGCGGCCTCTAACGAGAACTTTCCCAAATCCACAGGGTGAGGATATTTGCGACGGAGTAGCTAGGGAAGTGGAAGAAGAAACTGGTGTATGTATCTTGCTTGTTTTCCAAGAATACCAAATTATCTATTTAAGGATCTCTAATTGACTTGTCACTTTATTCTAAAACTTGTGTTCGTTTCGTGGGATTCTTTTTACTTCAGATTGTTGCAGATTTCGTGGAAGTGTTGTCTTTCAGGTAAATTAATGTTTTCATTGCCTTTGCAAACATTTCGATCTAGCTTACTCCATCAGTGTTTTATTGGGTTTACTCTTACTTTACTCGTATAGGCAAAGCCACAAAGCATTCTTGAACAAGAAATCAGATCTGTTTTTCCTGTGTGCCTTAACTCCACGCTCCTACGAAATCATTGAACAAAAATCTGAGATCTTGGAAGCTAAGGTATATAATATTTTAACTTTCTAACTTTTTTTCACAGTTGTTGATGAGCAAGAAAATGTTTAAAAGTTACTGTCACCTGAGCTTGTGTATATCGTTTTTGTTTTGTTTTGTTATAGTGGATGCCGATAAAAGAATACGTAGACCAGCCATGGAACCAGAACAAGGAGATGTTCAAGTACATGGCTAACATCTGCCAGAAGAAGTGTGAGGAAGACTACTTGGGATTCTCCACTGTGGAAACTACCACAGGAACTGGTAAGAAGAGCTTTGTTTACTGCAATGCTGATCATGCCTTGAGCCTTAATGCAGCGCGTGATCAAGCCTCCTCTTCTCATTGATAACATTCTCATCCAGATTCTGTGTCGGATGAGACAGTGCATCCTTTGCCAATCGTCATTGTCTTTGTAATTTATTTTCAGTTATTGTTCTCCAAAACATTGTACCCTATACCAGTTTTTAAATTCTCAGCTTTACGTTTCATGTTATTCCTGGTTTAATCTGATTTCCCGGTCTTGATTTTATCGATATTTGTTATAATCTTGAAATTTCAAAGGAAAAAGACATACCATGTAAAATATAGCACACACGATATGTTACCCTGTTTTAAGAACGATTGTAGTTAGCTAATTAAGTAGTTTCTGATTTCAAAGCTTAGACCATCATCATCGCAGTTTCTTAGATGAGTTTTTAAAGAAAATAAGGTAATTAATTAAATGGAAACAAAATTAAAAGCTTATAATCGATCCTTAGTTAATGGTTTTTGTAACCGATCATAGAAGAGTTTCTTATAACACGTGTCAGCTTCTAGGGTTTTTTTTTTCTCTTTCTTTTCTTTTCTTCCTCTCCTCTTCTCTCATCTTCTCTCAGTGTTCTCCGTCGAGGAGAAACGTCGACGGCGACGGAGCTCCGTCTTGGAGGAAGAGCGGCGCCGCCTCGTTTCGTCACGCTTCGCCTCGTTTCGTCACGCTTCGCCTCGTTTCGTCGTCACGCTTTGCCTCGTTTCGTCATGTTTGCCTCAGGTTCGTGTTGATCTCCAAAACAGTGTGAATCGATTTAGATTTCGTTTTTAAGATTTTGTTTATACGGCTTTGACTCTTGAGTTTCTACTTTGTGATGTGACTGCGATGGTAGTCAGATTTTAGCTTCCCCGAGGTCTTCGTTAGAGATTGGATAGGAGTTGCAATTTCGATTTCTGATTTTTGGAATTGGGAGATGGATTTGATCCGAGTGTTGTAGATGTAGATGAGAGCCGTGCAATGGTTTTGAATTGATTTTGTGGGAAGCTTGATGTGTAATCGAAGATATTTCTTTCAAATTATTGGCACCTCATTAGGATATTTGGTCTGATTAACGCTTCTTGTAGGCCATCTCAGAACCTTGGTTTTTTGGTTTAGTTTGTCTAATTTCTCATTCCTTGCCTGGTCTCATGGATTCCTTTAGTTGGGGTACCGGGTTTCTAAGGAATGAATGTATGATACATTCTGCTTTGTGGCTTCAACAAAATACTTTGTATGTTCTGAGAGGGGATTTGAAGCTCTTTCCTGATTATTTTCTATTTGTACTCTCAGCTTAAGTAAGTTTTTATCCGTGTATTGCAGGCATTTGACATTAAAAAAACTGTGTTTCTCACATGGTAGAGCAAGAAAAGCATGGAAACCTCCACTGGCACGGAGTTTAGTAGTTTCAATTCTGAGACGTATACCTGACAAAACCTTTATGCTGCTTCCCCTCCCTTTCCGGCATCTCCTCTGATTATGTTATAGCTTTCCTTCAAAGTTCTTTGTCAATTGTATCATTTGTTTCTATGTTTTTGGAATTGACAGTACTTATTTATTGTGCAAAGTCTTTCTGTTGGATCAGTTGTATGTGCCAATGTTTTTGTATGTGCCAACATTTTTTTTTAAGAAACTTAAATTAAGAAATTCCCATTGGAGCAAGAAAATTGGATGATTCTTAACTAAGGTTCTTAGCTAAAATTTAATAGTTAAATAATCACTAAAGTGTACTTAAGAAATCTTATGAGTTTCTAGGGATAATCATGCCCTTACAATGTTAGATAGATTAAAAAAAGCTGAGTATTTCATTCTATACAAAAACGGTGACACATAAAGCTTACAATGTTAGACAGATAAAAAAAAAGCTGAGCCGTAACAATTTAGATAATAGCTTGGGTTGATTAATAGAATGTACGTTTTCAAGAAGATAAATTCATCAATATACACGACAAATCATCAAAACTATGCGTCTTGGACTCTTTGAGTTTGCGTTTCGTAAACTTTCGATAATGATATTAATTTTATCAAAAAGATGGATGGACGGAGAAGTAACTATGTCCACTCACCAAAATAATATATGGATCTAACGTAAACACATTGTTAGTGGTGAGAAATATATAAAGATGGCTGATGTGCAGGGCGTTAGCGAAGTTGGTGGATACAACTACAGCAATCCGCAGCGGCGAGAGCGGTTTATGATAGGGAGGAGAAATCTGAAGGTGATCGCAGTTTTTCTAACCGTCACTGCACTGGTGTGCCTACTCTGTTATCACTACCAATCTCCCATTCAGCCGCTGCCACGGCTTTTTGGCTTTTCTGCGTTTGGTTCATTGCCGATCCCAGCCAAACAAGATTCCAACGATACCCTTACCGTTAGTAACTTGACAAATGTTTTTATAAAACACAACTCGAGTTCAGTTTAACATATCAGTTCTTTTTTGTTTTGGAGGCAGTTTGAGTCGAAGGATAATAAGATAGATTTGGAGGAAGTCTTGAGAGAAGCAGCAACGGAGAATAAAACGGTTATAATAACTTTCTTAAACAAAGCTTGGGCTGTGCCGAACTCGACGTTTGATTTGTTTCTCGAGAGTTTTCACGTTGGACAAGGGACTAAAAGGCTGCTTCGTCACGTTGTGGTGATGTGTCTTGACAAGGAGGCTTACTCACGGTGCATGGAAGTTCATCCCCGCCGTTGCTACTTCTTGAAGACCCCCGGAGTTGATTTCTCCGGCCAGAAAAATTACATGACGCGGGATTATCTCAAGATGATGTGGCGTCGTATAGAGTTATTGGGTTCTGTCCTGAAGCTCGGATATAGCTTCATCTCCACGGTATCTATCTACCCCATGCGATTTTTTTTCTTTCCTGTTCGATATTTTAGTCCTGTCTTAGGAGGCATGTGGCTTAAATACTACTCTAGACACATCTCTATAATAACAGACCGCTTCCAACTATCAAGCCAGCCATAGGATTTTTGGGTTATTCAATTTTGAGTAGGATACCTGAAGTCCTGACTAGTTTAGATTTAATTTGGAACGGATCTGATCTGGGAATTACTTATCTGAAAAATATTAAAAAATAATAATAATAGTAATAATAAAAACAATAAACTGAAAATATCACGAGGGAGTATCTATACTAATAAAGTAGATTTTTTTATCTCTTTGGGGGAAAAATGCCATGTGGCATTTTTTAATAATTAAAATATTTTCTCAATTTAAATTTAATGAATTTTGGTATTAATTGTGAAATAAATTGGGGGTTTTAAACTTTCCTTCATACAGGTCCAAACGTTTATAAGAGTGTTTTGAATCTGACCCGGACCCGTAGTTAAACCGATAAATCCGGTGACCCAATATAAATCGGATTTGGGTTTTGTGAAAACCCCATAAACATACACAAAAACTCACTAAAACACGATACATGTTGCAGCACTGGTTGAACCAATAGATAATTTTTATTTTTTACTATTTTTAGTTCAATTTATGTTTTAAAATTATTTTTTATATTCTAAATTTCTAATTAAAAATTTAAAATTTTCAGTTTTATTGTCATCTTCCTCTTCTTCTACACTATAATTTACGTTTGCAAGAAAGGTGAATCATGATTGTGCTTGAGCCGCACGTCCGTAAAACAGGCTAAAGCACGATGAGGCTTATTATTCCTCTACACTACAATTTACGTTTGCAAGAAAGGTGAATAAATTGTTTTTTTTTTATTTAACTTAGTTTATAACAAATCATTACATTTTTAATTTACAGATCAAAAGAATAAAATCATATGATCATGTGAATTGCAAAACAGAGTTTTGGATTGTTGAAGAAGAAAAACCTGGCAAGCTTGATTATAATAAATTATAGAATGCTCTTGCTGAAGAATATCCCAAAGATGATGAAGTGATAAATTTACAAAATTTTGTTAGTAAATTTTAAAATTTAGAGAAAACCAAAATTAGTTGATGTGATATGGTGTTAGTTTATTTTTGTTATTGATAATTTATTACAATGATGTTTTAATTTTGGTTTATTTTGGATTGGAAGTTTAATTTTATGTCTTGATTTTTTTAGATGTCACAACTCTTATGTTACAATTTTTTAAATAATCTAAACTTTTTCTTAATATTTTGTATGTACACTTAAAATAATTAACTTTAGTTTTTATATATATTTGTTTTGATAGCTAATATATTATTATATAATAAAACTAATTCATTTATTAATCCGCGATTCATCTGCGGTTGAACCAATGATCCAGTGATTTTCAGTGTCCGGGTCGGATTTCAAAACACTGGTTTATAGGATTTCTTTGTATTTGATGTTGACGATGGAGAATATAGCCTCTAAAATTCTCCTTCTTTAACGCAATCGACGTAATCGTTCATATAATCAATCCAGAAATCTCACTCATCCCACTATCTCCTATTGAATGCTTCTTTAGTTCCTGTTTTCTCGGTTTCATTGTATATGTATAGACAGCGTGAGAGTTCGGACGATAATCCCTTTACTTTTCCCAATTCAATCATTGTCGAATTCCCAGTTTCATTGCTCGGAGTTGAAGACAAATCGGTTTAGAGATATTCAGACTAGGCTACAACAATTTTGGAAAGCCTGAAATATTAAGAAATGGGTGAGATATTGGGGTTGATATGTTGTTGATTAATGGGAAGGTAAACCGGTTTCTTATTTCAGTTTACAAGTTAATGATTGCTTATTTTTAAAGTAATAGTTTTCTTATGCATCATTTCTTTTCTCAGGTGGTGCTTTTACATGCGTTAATCAAATTTCTTAGGTTTAACACCTTCAAACATTTCTTGAAAGAAAGAAAGCTCAGTCTATGACATGGGTATTTAAGATTCCAACTAAATTAACTTTTTTACGACTATCGATTTTTATTCTATTTTTATTAACCAATTAGTAACAACTACTTATGCTATTCTACTTTGAACTAAACAACTTCAAACAAAATAATATACTACGGTCGCAAACCACTATCAAAAAGATCAGAAAATATCATTTTTTTACATATTTTGATTTTACATATTTTTAACACATTTTATTTACTAAGACCATATAATAAATTATAAATTTAAGTAAGAATACAACATACGAATCCGGCGCGTAGCGCCGGAATATCACTAGTGATCAATAAAAAAGAAGAAAATATCATGAGGGAGAAAAATGATAACCAAGGAAAAAGATAAATAATCGTAAGACCCTATTATACTTATCTTAATTACAGAAAGTGATCTCAATCCTGTTTTTTTCATTAAGTGACACCGCTAATTAATTACGATGAATAAAAATCCAAATTAGTAGTCTAAAGTTATTGTTAGATATATCTATACCGTAATTGCCAAGTTTTAAAGTTTTTTAATAAAAACAGGACATGGATGTTATGTGGCTTCGAGATCCCTTTCCTCGTTTTTTCTCAGAGGGAGATTTCCAAGTCTCATGTGACAGCTATAATGGCAACTCTGCCGACAAGAGAAACTTCGTCAATACTGGTTTCAAATATGTCCAAGCCAATAATCGAACATTAGAGTTCTACAAGTATTGGTACGGCTCCAGATGGAGATTCCGCGGCAAGAAGGATCAGGATGTGTTCAACAAGATCAAATACAGCCGATATATCACGGAAAAGATCAGGCTTAAGATAAAGTTTCTCGATACAGTTTACTTCCGAGGGTTCTGCCAATTGAGACGCGAGATGAATAAAGTATGCACTATGCATGCCAATTGTTGTGTCGGTCTACAAAATAAGATTTTTGATTTGAGACAAGTGCTTCAGGATTGGAAGGGTTACTTATCTGCAGCGGCTACAGACGATGGCCGGAAAATGAAATGGCGACCACCTGATCATTGCTGGGGAAGAGTGAAGAAGTCTAATAAAACAAGAGTTTAGTGATGCAAGAAAAGATTACATCAATCTCTTTTTATATTGGAAGCTATAAAGACACCACATGCAGCAAAAGTCAAGTCCTTGTAATAGAACAAACTTATACACTATAATATGATGGACTATACAAATATGTATACGGAATGTGCCTTAAGGTTCGTACACAAATCAACATACAATAGTCTATCAGTTCGAGCTATAACATTAATTCTCGATCCTCAAGAATCAGCTATATATTGTATAAGCTAATTTTAGGGAAACGAATTGTTGAGATTTTTCTAAACCCATGTCGAACTATACGGTGATCGAATAGTATGGTGTAGCTTCATACTGTATCATAGCTCCCGTATGTTAGAAAACCATTTTGAAATCAGAATATTCTCTTAGTCAGATAAAAAAAAGAATAACTTAGATTGTAAATATATTCTTAAGAAAAATATGATGCACATTTGACATTCCTTCCTTTCCCAAAAATTGGTTAAATGATAAAAGTTTGTTTTCCTTGATAAGTTAAGAACAAATAGACCTTACAGGAATTTATTCTTTGCGTCTTAGAAATCATGATGATAATGTCAAACAAGCAAAATTCTTTGAGTATAATGTTCATGTAAACAAAGAATAATATAATATAATGATCATATCGTACTATTATATAAATAAAAACTACTTGAACGTATGCATATATAAAGAAATCTCTCATCATTCAGAAACCAAATATAAGAAAACTCCGAAAACGCTAATTAAAGTAAAAACATATATTTATATCATCTATGGAAATACTTAAGAAAGTTTATGCGTTATATCCAACTCGCGGACTAAAATGCGACGGTTGCAATCTTGGTGAAGACTACTATGGTGATGGTTATCGTTGTTTTCGTTCTGGAGTCTTCTTTCACAAAGAATGTGCTAATTCGAGCCTAGAGACTCGCAGCCTCTATCATCAACAACATTCTTTGAAAATTGAGGTACGTGCAAAAAACAAGAATGTTCATGGAGAATGCAAACTCTGTAGAAGTAATTTGCCAAAAATGTATTATTATTGTTCTATATGTGATTTTGCCATCGATTTGATATGTGTAAAAAAAGAAGTTAAGATAGAGATTGAAGATTCAAAGGTCCATGACCATCCATTATTCCTTGTTCCTGAGATGGTTAGCTTTACTTGTCATCTATGTCAAGTACTTGATGACCGGTTTCCTTTTGTATGTAATTTATGTGATTTGAGTTTTCACCAAGATTGTGCTGAATCCATATCAGAGATCAACTATTCTTGTCATCCTCAACACCCCCTCAAGCGTTTCACGCGTGTTCCAAGTCGCAGCGGTGGAAAATGTTGTTTGTGTGGGAACAAACTTCATAACGTGTTTTATCATTGTTCAGTTTGCAACTTCAGCGTGGATGTCAACTGTGTAAAGAATCCACCTCCTTTCAGTCTTCTCCACCCTAAGGCTCATGAGCATCCAATCATTCTTATGCCACAGAGAAGTTTTGTTTGTAATGCTTGTGGAATGGATGATGACCCAAATCCTTATGTATGTCCTCAATGCAATTTCATGATCCATAGAAATTGTGTTGATAAACCACGCGTCATAAAGATCAGTCATCATGACCACCGCATTTATTACAATCATTATCTTGATTCTGGTGATTGGGAATGTGGTGTGTGTCAAAAAGAGATAAAATGGATGTGTGGAGCTTATTCCTGTCTGAAGTGTCAAGATTTTGCAGTTCATCTAAGATGTGCCACAAAGTTCGGGATTTGGAATAGGATTGAACTTGAAGGGATATCAGAAAGTAATACGGAGCTTAAGTCATACGAGGTGGTTGAAGAGGGACTTATAAAGCATTTCAGTCACCAAAATCATGTTATGAAGCTTAAAGAAGAGAATGATGCTGCTGATGACGAAGGCATTGTTTGTGAAGCATGTGTATATCCTGTATTTTGTGGCCCATTCTACAGTTGCACAGAGTGTGATAATTATATTCTTCATCAGAAATGTGCCCATCTCCCAAAAAAGAAAATGGATCCATTCTACAAGATGGAGATCACTCTATTCCCATGTGACAAAACGGAAACAGTATTAGGGCTTTGTGAAGTTTGTCAACACTTCTTTCAGGGTTTTCGGTACACAACTGAGGATGATCTAACCCTTGATGTGCGATGTGGTTCTATATCCGAACCTTTGTTTCATGAAAGCCATCCTCATCATCCGTTGTACATTGACTTTACTGGCAATAAAACTTGTAAGGCGTGTGGAGATGAGGCAACTTTCATTTTGAGCTGCCAGGAGTGCGGATATTTTTTGGACATTAAGTGTCCTTTCTTACCAAATAAAGTGAAACACAAATATGATAAGAATCATTTTCTGTTTCTATGCTACGGCGAAAATCCGGGTGACCAATACTTGTGTGAAATTTGCGAGGAAGAACTAAATCCAGAGAAATGGTTCTACAGATGTGATGAGTGTTGCATTACATTTCATATCAAATGTACACTCGGAGACTTAATTAGTCTAAAGCAAATAGTCGATGCTGAGCCAATCAAACTGGAGGCGATACGCAACATTCGTATGACCAGGCTAGTTTGTGCTGTATGTCATTCTCGCTGCCACTTTCCATACATATTGAAATGTTCTTCTCCTCTGGGCGTGGACACTCTTTGTTCTTTACAGTGTTTTCGGCAAAAATATTTCCACAAAATGACTCCATTATATGAATAGAGTATTAACTATTTTTATATTATATTAAACGAGACAAAAAATAAATGTGTTTTCGGGAATGTTTCTCATGATTTGTAATATTATATAATTAATCAGTGGTAAAAAAAATTCGACTGTCTTTAATGCGGGTTTTGTATTCCATTTCAATTTATAACTAGATGATGGTCCGCACCTTGTGCGGAATAATGTATATCCAACTAATTCAAAATTTAATATAATTTTTTAAATTTTAATATTAATTCTTTAATTAGTTTCAAATATTAAATTAATCAGAAGATATAGTATACTTTTTTATTACAACGCAACATAAATAATAATTTGGTACTTGCAAAACATTTTATTTATTTATCACCAAACCACACATATAAAAAGAACTTAAGAAAAGTTTTATTAATATTTTAAAATAATATAAAATATAATTTTACAAAATTAAACTATAGTTACCCCTCTTCGTCAAAATTTTAATTACATTTTATGTGAATTTTTATTCATCGGAGTTCATATTGACACATATTAATAAAATCTACGATAATTAAAAACATACCTCTAATTAACTAAAATTTAATAATTAAAACTAATAAATTAGACAAGTTTAGTAAAAGCTGGATTTTTTAACTATAACGACAATAGATTATATTCTTTAAATTCATTTTTTATTGGTAAAATGATTCGGTGGCATGAAATAGAAGAAATCTTCTTTTTAAAATAATAAATAAAAACATTAAACGATTTAATATTACTAAAGTAAATATAAGATGAAAATTTATAAAATTATTTCTCAAATTTGATAATACTCATTAATAATAGTTATCCCTACATATAATGAAAATATTTTTTAAACAACACTAAATTGTTTAAAAACTAACAATTCAAAAAGTTATTTATTAAAGCTAATGACTCAGCCTAAATCATGGAATATAGTAAATAAATTTCTAAAAATAATAAAACATAATAACCTAAAATAATGAAGAACATGAAAAATAAACAAAACTAAAATTACCACCTAAAATTATTTAAATTATAATAAATAAATAAAATTACCAATTAAATTATTAATAACATGAAAAATAAATAAATAAATAACCTAAATTATTGAGAATAACATATAATCAAAAACTAAAATTATTAAAATATAATAAATAAGTAAATTATCTAAAATTATGGAAAATATGATAAATAAGCAATAAACAATGACAAATAAGAAAAATTACTTAAAAATATGGAGAAAATGACAAGTAAGCAAAATCATCTAAAAATATGGAGAAGATGACAAGTAAGCAAAATCACTTCATAAATAATATTATAGATAGATAGATAGATAGATAGATAGATAGATAAATATTAGATATCAAGTATTATATATAAATAATATAATTAATGTTGGTTTTCCTGTTTACAAAGTCAATACAGTCTTCGAGTCTGAGACCAAGACAAATATAATCTCCGGGTTCCAATCCGACAACAAAACTATATAATCTCCGGATTTAAGATAACAACTATAATACAGTTTTTATATTAGCAGTATAGCATCCCTGAACGAAGCGATTCTTGAGGGTTTGAAACTGGTATGTTTACCACCTGTGGGTGTCAATACCTCTGTTTTTCTCAGGATTTGTTGGGGACTATGGAGAGCTAGGAACAGTCTGGTTTTTGAATACAGGAGATGTTCTCAGCTGGATATCCTCTCAACTTCTATTTGGAGTGCAAGAGAATGGACTCTGGCGCAGCCTTCGCCATCGACATCGACGAGACGTGGGACGGGCCAGCCCCCGACCAACATAGCTACAAGAGCAGACTGCGTAACTTGCTTGACAGATGCAGCATGGAGGGCTTCGGACGGAGCCACAGGCTGCGGATGGATCTTATAACGCTCAGGAAACCAGGACACCCGCCAAGGATCTTCTTTCTTCACCAACATTCGATCACCACTTCTTGGGGAAGCACTTGCAATGCGCCTAGCGCTTTCTCATGCCCTGTCTCTGGGCATCAACAGAGTCTGTGTTTACTCAGACTGCCAACTGTTCGTGAGAGCAATCTCTTCGAAATCATCACCGGTTGAAATCTACAGAGTTGTCCAGGACATCGAAACTCTATCCCTGCATTTTAAATCTTTCTGCGTGTTTTACATTTCTAGGACTCTAAACTATTCTGCTGACTTGTTGGCAAAATTTGCTTTATGTAATGCTCTCCCCCTTTCATAGGGAAACTCCAGTTTTATTTGAATGAAAGTTTGTGAAAAAAAAAAAAAAAGATAACAACTAAAAATTCATCTCCAGATTATGAAAAGAATTTTAGCTATATTTTGTAAGATATTTCTATGATTTTTCTTGTAGCATATATAAACTCGTTTCATATATTGGAAGTTCTGTACACTGGCTATATTTGACATGCATGTCAGTGTTTTCTATATATCCATTTATTTGGTCATTTATGTTTACAAAGATTTACGAACATATATGAATTCATTAAGAAAGCATATTATTTATCATCATCAGAAGTAACACCCTGGGATTTTATATTACATAAAGCTTCAACTTAAAGTACTTGTAGATACTTAACAGACACAAACACTTGGTAGTGATCTAAAGCTTATTCTAAGTGAAAACCATTACAACAAGCTTTAGCATATGTGCTGGTCTGCACTTTTCCATAATCAGAAATAACATCTATAAACACTTTTATACAAACTCACCCTCCATCTTCAACATTATTTTAGTTTTCCCCCGCTTATTTACGGTATTCCTTTATAAGAACCCCTCCATAGAGTTGGACGGCCTCATCGCAGCTTATAGCCCGTCCCCTCGGAATCTCAAACCTGTTTGCATGGCCCATATGAGGACGGTCACCACCGAAGTATTGAATATGTTCCGTGGGGAGAGGAACAACCGGTTTCTTTGTGGTTGACTCCTTTGAATACTGATAAATGACTCGGCGGCAACTAGTAGTATTAGTTCCCTCTTTTACGGTATAAACTTTTGGACCACCATATTCGTAAGAATTCTGATTAAAACGAGGAGCAGGCTCGTCTCTAGGGACATATAGTACAGGAGGGCCTGTTTTCTGGGACCTACCGTACACCTTATCGACCATTTCAAAAGCCCTTTGAGCCATCCTTGTATTCCTATCCTTTTGAGCCATTGCCATTTGAATATGAAAGAGATGAAAGGTGTTTTGTTTCTATGTTTTATCTTATTTCTTTGGATTCGGTTTGATTTGGGAAAGAAAGCTAAAGACCTTTATATAGAATTGAAAAGCTTCTCCGTTACTAAAGGAACCTAACATAATCTTTTAACAAGAGCTTTAGATTACTTTTCTAGTGAAATAATTGTGTAGGTATTATCCGCTTGAATTTGCATAAGAACACTCATTTTCTATGAGGTTATCCAATGTATAGTAGACGTGTAAGCTCTGATATATTCAAAATGAAATACTTTATCTATACGTGTAACCAACACATACATGTACATGGAATCGAATATTACCAAATTATATTAGGCATTATTCCCCTAATAGTGGACATCTCCTTCAAAGGTCCGGTTTGTCGGTCTGCTCGTTCTTATATATTAGATAACTCATCTAAACAAAGTAATGTTAAACTAAAAATTAAGAAATATACATATAGTTGTTACTCATAATATTAACTATATGATAGTAGATTGATTACTTTAGTTTGAACTTAATTCTAATTATGGACACTGGCTCTGTTAATTGATAATTTTAATTAATATTGTTAAACAGCCCATGTGTTTACTTGAATGAAATCAAAATCTGAGAAAAATAAAGAATTTAAAAATATTGAAAACTATATTCCATGAATCTTTTTATTATTTAAACCAGATACCTGCCTAAAGCATTATATGGATCTAAATCATCTAATCTAGCTATATTGAATATTGTAGAGATCCCTCCCATTCAACAAAAAATATTCACAGACTGTTTTCATATATATATATATATATATATATATATATATATATACTGTTGGCACTAGATTTTTTTTTTCTTTTCATAAACTAATAAATTACTACAAGCAATGACTGGCAGATTTAGAATAATTTTTACCGCAAATATTATTACATACTTTAAATTGGTTGAGGATATTTTCATGGGATTAGAAATCATTATTTAAACGAATTAGCCATGTATTATTATCATGACACCTCCCAGCAATATTTATTTCCCATCAGAGAACCTTTGCGACACAAAAGTCTACGCATTGTAGCATCTCCCAAAGATCACACTTTAAACTACTGTTGCGGGAGATGTAGGCTAGCTACTACAATCTCGATATATAGGGATGAGTACAACTTCACCGAGCGTTAAACAAGCAAATCCTTTTCTTCGATATTTATATATGTGATTCCATTTTAGTGGGCTATTTTCATGAATAAGAAATCCAAAATGTATGTTTTTTTTCTTCACTATTACCATGTTGGAATTAAATATGGACTAAGAATTTGTTTTGCCCTTTGCCAAACATTTAAAGATTACTTAAATCATGAATCTATCCTCTCAAGCTTTATCTGTGCAAAAGTTTACATGGATTTAAATATCTATAACTATATAATGATTTAGGATTCTAAATGAAGATTGGTATATATCTTGTCTGAAAATATATTATGCCAAGTTGAAACTTCATACAGCTTTAGTAAACAGGAAAAGTATTTATTTAATACAACAACTGATTAATCCAGATATTAATCGTAGTAAAGAAGAAATGTTGTTTAAAGTTTCCAAAAAAATAAGAAGAAAGGCTGTGGAATAATAGTAGCGTTGAATAGAGTTGGTAGATATAGGGGAATAATGGTAGAGTTGAATGGGATGCGAGAAAAAATAATTGAGAATAAAATTGGATACCAATTCCTAACCGACCTTTCTCTTATTTCTTGCAGTGTTGCTTTACCAAACCATAAAGCTGATTCCCTATTCCTTCTCTCCCAAGCTTTCTAAAGATTTTTTTTCTACATCTGTGATACCTATTATTAATGGACACTATCCCTTATAAAGAATTTTCCCTATCCCTAATCGTTGCACGATTCATGCATATACGTTATTATATATAGACCAAAATTTAACTATGTTATTAAGTTTATAATTCATAAAACTTGTGTAATCTATAGATAATTAATGGTTTGGTGATACGATATCCATTATGAAATCTCGCAAGTCCATAAACTCGGATTTGAACATATATTTCAATCTGAAAAAAAAACGCCTGTAGGCCCGATACTATGAGATAAATACGATTTTACAATTTACGATTCTATGTGATAAATTTAGGTAGACTTTTTTTTTACAAATTAATAACTTTTATTTTGTTTAGATTTTAAAATAAATTAAAGTATTAAATTAATCCGATTAACTCCCTCTTTTCCATGCAAAACTGTGATTCTAACCAAATGAAACAATCTAATACTTAAGTCTAGTATATAAAAAATAACAATGATATTCCTTTGTCAAAAAATAATAATGATATAACATCTTCTTAATTTCCAGAATAAACTCTAACAAGTTTCTCTATATCTTGGTTAAATCCTAGAGTATTCTAAATTGATACACGATAAAACAACAAAAATACTAACATGTTTGTTTTTAGTCAAAAAAGAAAAAACTAACATGCTTACATGCACATCAATTAAAAAGCATTCATGAGATTCTCAATAATAGTGGAAATTTATGACAAAGTAGATACCAAGAAAAAAAATTAAAATTATAATAGTTTTTATGTTTAATGTGACCTCAACGTAATACAATTTTACCCTCTGGGCTCTGTATAAAAGCCACCGAGTTTGTTACTATCTAACCACCCAAGACAACAAACTCAACACATTCTTCATCTCTCTCTTACTTCATCATCTATTTCCACTACGCACCATGGGATTTTCTCGAAAGGAAAAGCTCAACACAAACACTTCCACTTCAAACCTTAATCTCTCTTCTGCCGATACCCATAATAGTTCATACGTCTACCATGGTCCACAAGTCCATACCGTTAGAGAGTCCATAACATCTTCTACAAACGCAACTTTTTTGGTCTATCAATATCCAAATAATTCAGTCCTTGTAAAACAAGCGGTTTTACCCGCAACTATAGAGTCAGCTCAACGTTTCCGTTACTCGTCTCTTGCTTAACCCAAAACCAAAACCCATGGCGATAAATATAATCACTGTTCCAGGTTTTGTTAAGGGATAAAGTTAGAATTATGGGAAAAGTTGTGGGACGTTGTTTGCAGTCTTTGTTTATTTAGATATGGCGTGAGTGAGTGAGTGCAGACCGGCTCAAACTTTACTCTTGAGAGTTAGGTTGTGAATTGTGATATAATGTTACAACTTGAGTGTGTGCGTGTCTGTTTGTAGCATGTTAAGAGTACATATATGTAACCTGGTCTTCTTCTTTTTTTTTCTAATGTAACCTGGTCTTATGTATGTAGTTTCTATTTTCTGTAATTTTTTGGTTGGAACCTCCACAAAGACAAATAATTTTAAACAAATATATTTTGAGGTATATAAATATTGGCTATTAGTAAACATAATTATAATGTTTCAAGTTTTTTAACTAACAAAATACGTTATAGAAATATTATCAAAATACCACAAGAACTCCATCTTTCAAAAATTCCACACGCATAGTTAATTTTACAAATATTGTTCCTTAGGCAAGACACTTAAATCCCATGGTTTCTCTCAACCAATAATATTTTAATGGGAATCAATATATATTATTCAAATCTCTGTTTAAGTTGGTCCAAGTGTGGATATAGTAGAGACTGAAGCGCATTAGACCAGAAGCTAAAGTGATAGCAAACGGTGAGCCTTGTGTAACTAGAAGTTAGAACAAGAAGAATAAGACTCTAGTTAGTTAAATTAAAAGCTAACTAAGTTAGAGTGGTTAAGAGTTGGTAATAGTTGTTAGGAGTGTTAGTGGTTAAAGCAATTTTTCTTGTAAGCCCCATGTCTAGAAGTAAGGTGTAACCGTGTAAGTGGGAGTTGTTAAGGCTAGAGTTGCAACTAAGCATGTGTGTGCAGTGTAGTAGTTAGAGAAATACTACTATGAATGGATGTTGGATGGGAAAATGGTTTATTTCCTTATAAATTTAGATGTCTCATCTTTTTCACACACGAACTTTTGGACCATGCCAAAACTCACATGAATTATTCTAATTTTTGAATCAATTTCACAGACTATTGATTTTAAACTAGTTTCCACAAAACCGTAAACGGAGTTATTTAAACGTTAACTGGGTTTTGACGTGGCTAATCCAGTTTAGTACCCAATTAATTTCAGTTAAAGAAACCAGAATACGACATCGTTTTGGTCTTCTTCTTCAGAAAACGACCTCGTTTTGTGATTCATCAATAATTAGAGATAAAATCAAATTAAGATTTGCTATTTTGACAGAGAAAAACGAATGAAAAAGTCAAGTGTGAGAGACGAGCGAAACAGAGCAAATCATTGCGAGAAACAAAGACCGAATGTCAATGGAAGAGGGATTCCAACTCATTGCAGATGTGGAGAACGTGTGAGGCTGCTTACATCTCAAACAGCAAAAAATTCAGGGAGGCCATGCTGTAGCTCTTGGCATCGTTTTCTGAAGAAGAAGACCAAAACGACGTCGTATTCTGGTTTCTTTAACCGAAATTAATTGAGTTACTAAACCAGATTAGTCACGTCATAACTCAATTAACGTCTAAATAACTCCATTGATGGTTTAGTAGAAATTAGTTTAAAATTAATAATCTGTGTAGTTGATTCAAAAAATAGAATATTTCATGTGGGTTTTGGCATGTTCTAAAAATTTATCTGTGAAAAAGCTGAGACAGTTAAGTTCATAAGAGAATAAGTCATTTTCTCTTGGATGGTTAAGAACAGTAATGAGAAAAGGTTAACAATGTTGACATAAAAGTATTCTTTCTTCTCTCTCAGAGAGAGTGTTGTATGAAACAAAACAGAGTAATAGTGAGAGAAGCTCACCAAGTGTGAACAAGAGAACGTGTGGGGCTGGCCGTGAGAGAGTAAGGTCAGGCCAAAAGAAAAGTTTAACATGGTATCAGAGCTGTGTTTTGTTCAAATGTCAACAAGTGGTCTCAAACAGAGTTTTGAGAACGTGGGACTGTTTCTTTTTGATGATTTTCATTGCTGTCCCTATGAACCCACCTTGGTTTTTCGTTGAAGAAGCTAAGAGGGTGAGCATTGATGATGTCAACCTTGAGGATGATGAGTTTGTTTCATGTCCTTGATGTGTGAGAGTTTCCAGGCTAAATGGGCTTGGTTTTGTTGAGGATTACTATCCGACTCCAGTGCCAATGCAATTCAGATAGCCTCAACATCTTTCCTGATTCAGTTACTAATCAATAGCAGCAACTTCACAGAAACGGAAGCTTTGGAGAATTACAATATATAGGCCTCTTTGCTAGTTCAGATCAAACATTTCTTCTCGCCTTACCACAGCTTCCGTTACTGCTGCCTGATACCGAGACTGGTGGATGTAATCAGTTTTTGAAAATTCGGAAAAATAAACAGCTAAAACTTTCAATACAAGCTATAAGGGTGATCATGATGATGATGTATCTCTTAAAGGTACTGCCGTTGAGCCGAGTCTTTCAAAAGTTAGGACCTCGTCACGCTCTGTTTCAGACTCGGTCACTGTTACCGACACTATGTGCATTATCTTACCCGGCGGGTAGAACCGCTGGCTCCTCTCTTTAAAGTCTGTGGAGAATGCTGAAACCGGACTCTGGTTCTGTGCAGTGAAGGAGTCTCCACCACTTGTAATGACAGTCTCTTCCTCCCTTATCTCCTTTGCTGCTGCTTCTTCTTCCATGGCTCCACTGTCTCTTTCCTTCTGTTGAGTCAGCTCTTTGTCCAGTTCGTCCCATAGCTTACCTTCTGTCACGTCTTCTTCTACTGAAGATGTTTCTGTCATGACCTGGTCGAGTGAGATCAACGGCTTATCTTCTTCTTCTTGTGGTTCATCACTATCAGATTCGCTGCTGCTTGAAGAACAATGATCTGTCATCTTGCTCCCTTTCGGTTTATCACAATGGTTTCAGCTAGTTGACCAGCATGATAGTCTTTTTTTTGGCGTCAAGTTTTTTATATTAATAAAACCGGGCTAAGCCCAGCAAATACAACCCGAGGTTCAGGAACATACTCAAACGGCTATAGGTCCAAAAGTTTAAAGGTTACAGACAAGAAACTTAGACGGGCCAACGGCCCAAACTTTGCGACCCGTCCGATGTCGGCTGGATCTCGCATCAAGGAGTCTGACGGCTGGACACGTGTATACATCTCACCCATCAGCACGACACATCGCCATCGTCTCGACTTGACCGACTCCGTCTCGACCACCGTCGGAACTATCGCATCTTCAAATCTCCGGAGCTCAATACCCGCAGAGCCTCTGTCGAAACAATCTCTCTTCTTTCGGCTCTTTCTTCCTGTCGGAAAGCTTCATCTCTCATCGAAATCTCATCCGACCAATTTGAATCACCATCGTTAGAAAGACCCCCGAACCACCCGATCTATAATCGAAACACAAACCCTAATCTTGAAACTAAATATCTAAAGCCGGCGACGCAAGCTGTGGAAGCCTCTACCCCCCGGAAACTAGAGCCGACGACGGTGAAGCTGAAGAAACTTCCACTTCCCGGTGACAAGAGCCGGCGGCGACGGATCTGTGTGAGCCTCCATCTCCCGGAATCGGAACCTAAAAAGAGTCGTATTCACCTCACCGTATTTCCAACACCAGCGCCTTTACACCAAGAACAGAAACACCTCGGTCGGTGGCTGGCCAGAGCTCAGGCAAAACGGATGCCGTAGGAGATGAAGAGGAGACACCCGCAGATCTTTTAAACTGAAGGACGACGGTCTCCGGCAACGGCACGCACGCTCACGCGCCGACCGTACGCCGGAGATCTACTTTCTCTCAGTTCTCTCTCTTCCCCCTGCCCTTGAACTAATATCAGTTCAAGATTTTTGATAAATTTTATTTTAAAACTTTACAAGATGGACCAGCATGATAGTCATGATATCACAAATTTAAATAAACATATATATTTCTCTACGAACAGTGTTAATATTTGGTGCCTGAGCCTGATGAAAATTAATTCAATATGTATAAGGATTACACTCTTTCACCATCGTAAATTTGTTTTAATTATTGTTTTCAAAATTATATATTCTATTAGTTTTGGTCAGTTTTCTTTTGCCTTAAATAAATGATAATAAAGTCTCTGTATGAAAAAACTGAATAAAGATATTTCAAAAAAAAAAAACTGAATAAAAATTTTAAGAAACCCAATTAATAGTTGTTCATCATTCATTGGTGCAGCTGGTATATGCCATGGCTTATAATCTTTTTTTTTTGAAAGCTAGTTTTTATATAAAAAATAATATATATATATATATATATATTACTAAGTTGATTTTGCAGTTATCAACTTAGTAAATATACTAAGTTGATTACTAAAAAATATATTACTAAGTTGATTTTACATTGCACGGTTAGCATGCACCAATAAAAATATTTTCCAAAAAAGACTGAATAAAAAATTCTAAGAAACCCAATTAAAAGTTGTTCATGATTCATTGGCGCAGCTTATATGTGCCATTGCTTATGAAAATATATTACAACTCGGTAATCAAACTCCAAACCTAATGTAGAAACTTTTAAATCTAAATCACTAGGTTATGGTGTTTCTACGCGATTACATTACATGTTGTGTTATGGCATTTTAGTTATCATTTGCAAATGAAAGTTAACGCAGCTAGTACTAAATATGTGCTTACTTATGGGTATCAATCAGATTGGCTTGGTTTGGCCTAGACCAAAATTCGCAAAGTCGATTGTTATTTAAGGGTTTGATCCGGTCCTTTAAAAATCTGAGGACTTGACTGGTTTTCCCACTATCACCCGCAAACGCAGCTTTTGCGGTTGGTAGCGGTTGCTGGCGTTTTGAAACAATCATAAAAAACGCTACATATCGTTTCAAACCGTTCCGAACCTCTTAAAATCAAAAGCTGGTTCCAGCTAGCATTTGCAGATACAAGCAGTTGTCGGAAGGTAAATTTTTTTCTTAAAAATAATAAAAAATAAAAATAAAACTAAAAATATTCAATAAAAATTTTAAATTAAAATAATAGAAATTGTAAAATGTATGCATATTATATTTTAATTTATATTATAAAACTTTAAAACAAAAATATTTTCTGTAATTTTTAAAAATTTAATATTATGAATTTATAACTATGATTTTTATATTTATTATAATATTATGGTTTTTAATACTTTTATAATTACATAAAATGTAAATATTGATAATTTATTATTTAACAGCTGTTGAGTTTGGTAGTTTACCAGTCATAAAAGTTCCGCAAACGCACCAATTTCTAACCGATGTACCAGTCGTACAAATCTCTAGAAAACGCTTAAAATCATAACCACCCGCATCCGCAAACTCCCACAACCGCAACCACTGCGGTTACACCAGTCAGACCCTGAGTCTATATTTCAAAGTCTGGTATAACCCTAAAAGGGATATAGAATTTTGGATTTTTTCGAGTTTTTTTAAAATAAATTAAAATTAAATACATCAAGTTTAAAACTAAAATAATTTAATTCCAAATTTAAATAATCATTCCATATATGTTTATAAAAACCAAAACTAAAATAAATGTCTTATTCAATAAACTAAATAAACAATAACAGCATGTGTAAATAAAACAATTTTTTTTTAACTCTAAGCAGTAGAAACTTTAGAATCAGGATCAAGATATTCTTCAGTGACTTCAGCGTTCTCATTATCATCAAGAACTACATATAAAATATAAGAAATATTAAATTTTGACTTATATATCAATATAAAATAAAATTTTATAAATATTAATATGTTATTTGAATCGTAGAACGTAAATCCTTCCAACCATATATGTACAAATCAGTGCTTTAACATGTCTTGATATACATGGGACATAGCGAAAATTAGAGAGATCATAGAAGAGGACGATGTCAGTTGCATTCTGCGAACAAAGCTCGATCTTTCTGTTAAAGATTCAACTATTTGGGCTTTTTCAAAGAATGGTAGATACAACACGAAGAGTGGCTATAAACTTGCAGAGACTATTGAGAAGGTTCACTCTCCTCCTGCTGTGGGTCTCCCTCCTTTAGAGAAAAAACTCTGGAAGATCTATGGAAAACAAAAACGCAACCTAAAATCAAACACTTTATGTGGAGAGCTTTATCAGGTGCGTTAGCTAATGAAAGAGAGGCTCTGCTCTCGTGGCATTCCAGTAGACAGTACTTGTCCTCGTTGTAGAAGAGGTCCAAAAACAATCTGCCATGTTCTCTTTCAATGTGAACTAGCGAGAGAGGTCTGGTCCTTGTCAAAGTTACCTTTGCCTCCAGCGGGTTTCTCCTCTACCTCGGTTTGGCTGAATATGTATCACTTGCTGGCGGTGAGCAAAAGATTACCAGTGGATAACTCTGCTTGCCTATCCTTTCCATGGATTATATGGCAAATTTGGAAGGCACGTAATGTCCTCTGTTTTGAACGCGTACAAGTTGATGCTGAATCTATTATCTCTAAAGCTACAGAGGAGGCGGGGATTTGGCTTAACTTACAGGTTTTGGATCAGGATAATCATTACCATCAAGTCTCAGCTCCAAATGTGTCCATCAGTTGGCATAAACCTCCACAGGGTTTTCTTAAATGCAATATAGGATCCTCATGGGAAGTTTCTTCATTAAAATGCGGCTCTGCGTGAATAGTTAGAGATCATCATGGTATCCCTCTTTTTCATAGTCGACGAGCCTTCTCTAATGTGCTCTCTTCCTTTGAGGCGGATTTGATCTCGGTCATGTGGTCCTTGGAAGCTCTTCATGACTTGCATATCAAGAAAGTGATAATTGAAGTCTCTTCCTATGAAGCTTGGAAGGCGTTTACTTCTCCTGAAAGGTTTCCTAATATCTCTTATGCTCTTTCGAGGATTCGCAGGATGGCAAACGAGTTTGAGCAGTTCCTACTGATGTTGTCTTCTCCGCGAAGCAATTCTGTTGCGTTAGACATTGCTCTGAGTGTTACTAAGGATCGTCGTTATCAATCTTGTCTGGCTCGAGGAGGCCCCAGTTGGTTATCAAGCTCTTTGCGGTCTGAAGCTTTAGATGGTTCTGCCTCCACCTAGTTTCCGCAATAGCTGCTTTCCTCGGCTGTTGGGATCTTCCTTCTTAGCTGGTTCTCCTTAATTTTCAAAGGAGCTTTGTTTCTTGTCTTCTACGGCGTCTACTGATGTCCGCGGTTGTTCTTTCTCTGTTTTTCTTTATTTTTTTCAGTTTTTGGTGTTGTCTCTTTTTTACTCGCTACTTCACAAATCCTTTGATTTGTTTTTTAATGGAATTTTTTCCAAGACAAAAAAAAAACATGTCTTGATATTGGTAGGAGTCGACTTCTATGTTCGTTTCAAATATAAGCATTAATGCCAAAAAAATAGACTTTGACATCACTATAATTATGAGAATTCGGTCTTTGTTTAAAATATTAGCAGTAATTATTGTTAAGACATGAACACAATTACTAAATAATTAAATAAATTAAAATATAAATTTTGGATTTTCTGGTTGGCAATAGTTCAAACAGATTTAAATCCAAATATTTAAAGCTCAAAATAGATTAGGGATAGATTAACCCTAAAAAGGCAATTTTATTTTGAATTTATATAATTTAACTCAAACCCAATAATTTATAAGATTAGAGGGACTGCAGCTTCTATCCTAATTAACATCTCTATGCTTACTAGAGTTCAATTTCAGCAACTACACCAAACAAAAATAATAATAGTTACAGATATTACAAAATTAGAATTCCCTGCGCTAATTTTCCTTGCGCGCCCACATAAGCTTGGCAGGCTATTTTTCTACGCCTCAGATAACATTAGTTTTACATTAGGGAGAAAATTTTGTATGTAAATTATAAACAGTATTAAAATAAATTAGAAAAACCATTTATTAATTAACTTTCAAAAGTACTTATTCTGTTTTGTAAAAATCATCGTTTTGATATCTTTTTGTTATATTATTTTAGAATTTTAATATAATTTTTATTTATATTTAATTTATGATTAGTTTTTTTTTTGCTAAAATAATTTATGATTAGTTATAACATATATTAATCCTATAAATAATTTTATTTATTTCAAATATTATTGATTAATATTTATAATTAATAAAAACATTAACGAATTTCAATTATTTTTTCAATTCGTGTAAAAAATATCAAAAACCTTTTTTTGTGAAAGTGAGTATTAAGTATTAACTCGGGATCTATAATGCATATAACGTCACTATCCAAAAAAAGTTGGGTCAAAGATAGTTTCTATTGGCTAAAGAGGTGGCTGGATTCACATGTGTCACTTAATTTTCATATAATGTTCTGATCATTCTTATCCACTGACCGTCGACACGTTAAAGCTCCTCCGCAAATTGACACTACAACAACTATTAATTTTGTGGTCACTAACTTATGAGTTTTTTTAACAACCTTGATCATAACAAAAATTAATTGCATCAAAAACCTTTTATCAGCACCAAAATAAATGTTGAATAGAATAAAAGTTGAAAACTTCTACGTCATACTCCTTTCGTTTTAAATTTTTGCACACAAATTAAAAAAAATATTTAATTTTATAGATTTTCTAAATAAAAATATTATTACAACAACTAAAGACATTTCAATCACTGAAAAAATAGGCCGAATAATATAAGAATCATATAGCATCTAAGGTTAAAGAAATTTTGCATTAAAATTTTAAAACATCATTTATTTTGACACAAAAATTTTATTCTACATCGATAATTAAAATATGAAGAATATATAACATTTTTAAAACAAACTTATTTTATTATTAAAAAGGTCAAAAAGAGAAATATAATTTATTTCAAAATAATATCATAAAATAACATTTCTAGTTTTTATCCAGTATATAGGAAAATGTTATTTTCTCCTATATATATAAGAAAAGAGCAATATTCTCTATTTAAAATGAAAAATAGAGATGAGTTAAGCTAGATTTGTTTTTAAATAGTATTATGGAGACATATATAGATGAGTTAGAGATGCTCTAAACTCTAAAGTTATGTGATATTGTTTTGGATGGATTTTTGAGATATGGATGTCAAGTTTACCTCTATCGTTCTTAAGTTACTTGCTTGATATGTACATCTTTCAGTTTTGCGTCTCTTTTAATTTATAGAGATGAAGTATTCATATATATGCAACTAGTTTATTAAAGTCTCGAGACCTGGTTCTTAAGTAATCAAATCATGTTTACCTTCGTAAGACATTATATAAGAGGTCGATATCGTGTTTAAAAGGGATGCGATGTGACAAAATTGCTTTGGTGTAAAAATATTTCTTTGTGATTGATGTCACATTGGTTGCGAGAGCGTCTTCCAACATGGCTAAGGTAAATTCTTTTTACACAAATACCGGTTTTAGTCTTGACTGCCTTCCGGAAACACTACGGATGGTGAGCCATCTACTGCAATTCTCAAAGTATTTTCAGCAGTTCAGAACGGTGTGACTTACTTCGATAGAGTTCGTCCAAGAGGCCATGCATGTCGTTGACTTGTTCGTTCGTGAATTTTTTTTTTTTTTTTTTTTTTTTGAGAAAGGGCTTCGTTCGTGAATTTTATTAAACGTTATATATCTATATGTTGCGTTCAGAATGGCAACACCAGTAAATTGTTAAATCCATGCCTCTTTTATCATTGAAATTTTAAAACTTCTATATGGCAGGTGTTAATGCGAATTGTTAAGTCCATATGTTATAAATAAAATTTTATAACTTTGTATGTGATTTATTGCACGGATAATATAAATATACAATATCCCGATCGAGAGGAAAGTGATCAGAAAGTATGACTCATAGTAATAAACATTAATAGTTGTCTTTTTATTAACTTGAATATATAGTGTTTTTGAAAAGCTTTATATGTGAAGATTTGTCATACATGCATACAAGATTACATTAATGAAGACTGTTCGTCGTCTTCTTATCATTTGTTACGACCAGGTTGTATTCCAACACTAATAGATAATTTGTATAAAAATGTAACTAATATTTTACGTAGCATTTGTGGTTAAAGAATAGGGTTCATGAATGTTGTAGTGGAAAGCAAACATAGGAGGAGATCCACCAACATCACTTACCAAAGTGCGTTGCTGCCACTTTTCCCAATACTATTGGACACCCATGTTACACAAATGTCATATGTGTCTCTTAGGTTTATTATTTTTATTAGAATAAGTTTGGGCCATGCAAGTGGCAGTGCAATTGTGAACTCGTTTTTGTTTTGTTTCCTTTTTCTTTTTGTTTTCATATGCCTAATAAGAAGAAGTTCTGAAAAGAAAATCGGATGATGTTCCATAACATTCGACCACTAAGACTATCTCCGACTCCACTTCATTTTCTATTTTTTGCTTCATTTTGAAATTTTTTTCTCCAATTCTATTTCATTTTTTGCTTCAAAATAAAATAATATATGAACAGTGTTGCTTTAAATTTAAAGATTTATTATGCATATCTTCATTTTTTTAAGATGAACTTTTCATTGTAAATTGATCTCTAACTTTTATTTATTCATATCTTTTGTCAATTTAAACTATATGCTTTAATATAATCCAATTAAATTCTAATTTCATTTGTTATTTTCATCATATTAATTTAAAATATTAAATATACTTAAAATTTATACTAATAAATAAATAAAATTACTTAATTAATATAAAAAGTCAAATACATAATTAATAACACAAAACTAAACATATAAAACTTATTAATACAACATAAACTAAAATTTAATAATCTGGTAAATCATTTCCAGAACCACTAAAATTATTAAAATATCTTACAAATGAAGTTGATGTTTGAGGAGGTTGCTGAGTTTGTTCGGACTGAATGTATGCACGAACTTTAGGATCTTGTATGGAATACATGATATCATGACCACTTTATAATTTTACATAACATGATAATTGAGGATGAGCGTGATCTTAGTGCACCCATTGAAGTTGCAAGAGAAATTCCACCTGCAGAGGTTGATATTGAAGAACATGAGAATATTTGTTTTCAAGAATTTCTTGCTCGATTTAGAAGAATTAAAGATTAAGAGGCTCATTTCGCACTTCAGAATGATTTAATTGATCATTTGTGGGAAAAACATATGTGTGATACTTCTTTATAAAATCTAATGTTTTTGTTTATTTATTTATGTTTGGTGTAATAATTTTATTATGAAATATGTTGAACATGATGAATTATGTTAAAATAAAATAGTTGGACAAAATTAATAAATATGAGAAATTAGAAGGTATTATTAATAATTAATGATAAAGTGGAGAAATAATATATTTGGAATATTCTTTTTATAAGAAAGAAATGAAGCAAACCATTGAAATAAATGTTGCTTAATGAATGTTGCTTCATTTTTTTTTCATTTTAAAGAAAATGCATATTTAAAGATAAAAATGAAAACAACTATTGGAGATGCTCTAAGAATTTGTTACTATCGAACAAAACAATAATTTGTAAACGTTCAATTAGTTACATTTGATTAAGCACGTAATTCTATTTCTAGCCAATATGACATAAAATTCAGTTATTAATTATACTAAAAATTATCCTTTTTTATGTAAGGGGGCTGTTAGATTAATGGTTCAAACGTTATCCTTGCTGGTCTTACAGTAAACGGAAATGGTGACATCGAATTTCAAACGAAGTCTATGAGAATCATAGGAGTTCGATTTCCAATAATATTGGTACGTGTAAAATGCAATCAATTACTCCCTCTGTTTCTTATTGTAAGTAGTTTAAGCAAGATTTGTTTGTTTTAAAATATAATTAGTTTTCATAACTTTAGATAATTTTTACTTTATTGGATATTGTGTAACCAATCAAATAATATAAATTTATTTATGATTGGTCTAACTACACCTAATTTATATATCAAATGTTATTTTTTATAAAAATAACAACTTTCTTAATATTTATGCATTCAACTAAAACTACTTACATAAAAAACAGAAAAAGTACTAAAATAGATATGAGGTGAAATTAAAAATCGAGCCTTCACATAACCGGATCTGAAATTATGAGACTATATATATTTTTAGATTATTCTTAAAATAAACTTTTTTGGTTAATTTGAGACCATAAAATTTATGTATAATATACCCTTTAAGATTTGAATATCAAAACATTTTATATGGTTATGTCGAAAACCGGTCTTAAAATTAAACAACAAAATAAACTAGAAGATCAACACGCGGATGTGGTCGAGTGATCGAATGATACGACAAGTTTGAAAAAGTGATAAGTGTCTCGTTTTCAAAATCTACCCTCAAATTATCCATTCATGTAGTTAGGTAATTTAGATATCCAAATCTCACTAGAATAACTATATTTGCCTATCAGTGATAAATCGGTCCACTGGAGATTAGTCTTAACCTCGGTATGGAACACCCCAAGTTATCCAAAAATATTGGAAGATTAAGCTAATTGATGATTCCAAAAGAAATTGAGATTTTATCCAAACAAATAAAATATTTTGATTTGTAATAATTTAATCTACCAAAATAAATAATAAATAATTAAATAGAGAAAAATGGAAATTTAGAAAATAATTTTGAGATATAAAAACATGATGATAACATAAAACAAACAACAATACTATATACACTATACTGACTTTTCATTAAACTATTTATATAATTTCAATATTTACAAGTCATTAAATTCAAAAACCCATTTTCAGTTCGCCTCCATTTTATATTTTGTTCCACTCACTTTTTATTAGGAATTTATTGAAAAGTATTTTATTTTCTTTGTGTCATCAATTTTTTTTTTTACAAATTATTCATATTTCTAAATTTAACATTTATAATGTATGCTACAACATATATGTATGCGACCTTATCCTATGGTAAATTTTATATGAACACCAATAAGTGAAGATAATACTTAATTAAGAATGGGGCAATATAAAGAACGGGGAAATGTAAAAATAATACTTAATTACCTCTTTTTTTCAAAAATACTTAATTACCTCTATAAACCTTAATTTGTACTCTCTGGTCAACCATCGGGATGTATTTTACAATAAATGATCCCAGAAGAGTCAAGATAACACACTACCATACATATTTTCACCCTTTTACTATGCATTTAAGGTGATAAATCGCTTTGCTAGCTAGTTGTATTCATGAGAACATGTCAATGAAATTATGTATCATTTTATTACATATTTTGCTGTTGTACATGATTAGATAGTGTTTTATAAGTTGACAAAAAAAAAAAGAGAGCGTTTTATAACAACACAAGTCTGAGTGTGTGATCGTCTTTGCATAATTGCATATTTGCATTTACACACAAAAAAAGCTTTTCCATCTCTTGTTATGATAATCTTAAATGTTGTGGGACGATTAGCTTTTTTGGTTAAAACGCATTTTAATATTATTATTTTGACGAATAATTTAAAGAGCGGAACATATACATATACGTGGTTCTCTATACATAATACATGTAGTATTGTGAGAGAATGCGTTGCCTTAATCATATGATTGAATGTGCGTTGTTGTATTAATCAGTTTTATTTATTGAAAGCATATATTATATGTATTTTGCCCATTAATTTTATACATGTAGGTCATAGACTCATAAGATAGACGGCATGGCTTTATATCAAAAGTGGAAATGGAACAATAACAATAATATAATTTGTTAAGGTTGGATTTATAAAATGCATTAATTTATGTTTTCATGTATGAGCTGGATCCACGCATCAAGGGTCTCTGGACCCACTTTATCTCAATTATTATAGGTTCCGTACCCCGAAGTTTGAAATAACATTTACATCAGCCCAACATGTTTCGATCTTACCAAAACAACCCATGTTTAAAGCTATAGGGAGGGGACATGATCATCAAGCTTTTCTTCAATATAGAGAATTTCATTTAAACTGTTTTATTATCATTTGAGATAAAACTGACATAATGAACGAGATAGATCATTTTTTTTTTTAGATAGATCAATTTTGGACAACGAAACTTAATAACTTTATCATATCAATTGTTTTATGTAATTTCTACAACAAAATGAGTTATGTTTGTCACAAAATATACCAAAAAGAATTTGAACGTGTATTGTCTCTTCTTGTTAAAGAAAAAACTATAAAAGATGAAAGTATATCATTTCTCTATACTACAAATAATGAAAATTTACAATCTAGTTATATTTAAATTTTAAACATCTTTATTGCAGCGTATTAAATATAATATTATTTTATTTTTCTGAAAAAAATAATTTACATTTTAACATTTTTATTTTCATATTTTGACTTCACTGGTTTTAAAAAACACTTATATATTTTTGTAAATTAGTTTTTTCTTTTTTTGGTTTAAATCTTTCAGTTTGATTTTATTTAAATTTCATTTGAGTTAAAAACTAAATTTATAAAATTTAACATTTTACAAAAAATAAAATTTAATAAAAAATTATTTATATTTTATTGTATTTATTGGGTTTTTATTTTAAATATATCTCATATTCCTTGGTTTTAAATATGTATTTATTTAAATATATAAGTTCTAATTTTTTTTTGAATTTTTGTTGGTTTTAGTTAAAATATGGTTAAACTGGTAAAATTAAATATGCTAATTAACTTAATGAACCAGTAAAATTAAATTTAATTTAATTTTCTAACTATCAACAAAACTTCTTTTCATTAATATTACTTTATTTTTGTATTTGTTCATGTGCATTTACAATTAATTTTGATTATATATATACAAAATATGATATATAAGTTGTTGTAAAAAATAATTGTAATTATATTCAGTTTATTTTTATTAATGTGATATATATGTATATATTATTTTATGGTGATTTATAAGCATTAGTTATTAATATATTTCAAAAATCTAGGCAAAATAAACATTTTTATAAAAAAATTATGTTAACTAAGATATAAATGTTATTAATTATTACCATACTTTAAAAATTTTGCCCGAAAATATAAACATTTATAAAGATTGTACATATCACAATTAGATTGATGTCATTTCATATTTTCCGAAATACATGTCATTTTTTTAGAATGAATGTCGTGACGACACATATACAAATCACTTTGCAAATAATATTTAGGAGATCGTCATTTTTACCTACAATGTAAAAACACAAGACTTCAATTTTTTGAAAAAAATCTTTTAGTGTTTTTTCTTTTTCAAAAAATATAAAATCTAAATCATTTAGTTGTACAAGTAAAATGTAAATATTTATGGATTTTTGTTTTAATACTTTGAAAAAGAATTCTGTAAATAAAAATACGTGGAATTTAAAAAATTGATGAAAATTTATTTATGGTGTTTTGGGAGAAATGTGAAAATAAAACCACATAAACTATCATATACAAAAAGAAAAAGAATTTAACGAAGTGAGAATGTTTTGAAGCTCCATAGTCCAAACATGGATAAATTGTAAATAACCTTGTCTTTGAAAGTTAAAAGAAAAGAAGTGTAGGATTTTAGGGTAAAATAAGTAAAATGGTAGAAAAGTAAACCAAAGTTTTTTTAAAGAAAGTGTGAAAATTCAGAAAATAATAGAGAATATTGTATTATTTTCTTGGAGAAAAAAATGATCATGTTTATAAATCTTACCACATTGAGGGAAGGATGCCGGTCAAAAAGGTTATTCTGCATTGGTTACAAGTCAACCCGATACAGAGCATTAATTTGATTCATTTTTATCTACCAAATTTGGTTGTAGGGTTAATTTTGACAAACATCTCACTAGCTCTGATAATTTCTCTTTTTCATTTTTTGTTAACATGTTTTGAACCTATTATGTGTAAAAATATGTTGCGTTTTTAAAGTTGTTTAATTATTTTATTATACACTATAAAATTACTAAATAGATGATTTTACTAATGACAATTTACATGTCTTATGAAGATTTATGTCTAATTACATCCTTTTAAACCATCATATGACATCTAAACCTAATGATAATTTGTTTACCTGTGATGAAGATCTCATGTAAATGTTTTTCCAATTTTTTACATAATTTATTTTCTTTAGGATTTGAAAGTCAAAACCTAAAGTTCTTATTATAGAAACATTAATAAACATTTAGTGGAATCATAAATAAGTTTCTACAGTAAATTATCTTTACTATTTAATTCAGGTCATAAATAACTATTCAAACATAACAACAATAACCCATTTTCAAAGACAACATACATCTCTAGGTTTTTGGTTTTTGTATTGTAAAAACCTTTTTAATCATTGTATTATTTGATTAGTGTTATCTTTTAAATTTGCGACAATCTTTTAGTGTTATGTAATTAATTGTCCGAAAAGAACCATTTTCAAAAATAAGATTTTCTAAGTTCTAAAATAAAATTGATAAAAAATCTACATAGTTCAAATCAATATCTCTTTCTCAGTTGTTGTAATTAATTGTTGGGCTTTTTCTTTTCAGATGAATTTATTCAAAATCTCTTGTATATCAACTCTTTCGTTTTGTTTAATATATATAGCATCGTATTATGTATATCGATGAGTTAGGGAGAGGTGGTCTTGATGATTTTGCTCATGAATCGTCTAACTGTTCAATCATTTAAGTAGTTTAAGTTTTATTGCATGGGTACAATATCAACTCTGGGACACCTCCAATCCACTATGTTTTTCACTGTAAATAGAGTTTAGAGCAAAAATGTTCCGATAAGTACTATATTTCTCATTCTATAATAATGAAAATAAATTTACTCCAAATATAGAATAAGTTGTTATTTTGTTTGTTCAACACTCTATTTTTTATTCAAAAATAGAGTACAATTGGAGCAAACTCCAATTCTATTATAGAATCGCTCTATTTTAGAATAAAAAATAGAGTAAACCATTTAAGATAGTCCGAAAAGATTAACATCATATAATGGAGTAAACCCATAATGGAGTTATTGAAATAAAAGGAATAATATAAATAGAAAAATAGAATAAATATATCTAATTCATTTTCTATCAAAATTGTAGATGGACCGTTTTTAATAAATAAATTAGTAAGTTGATAATATGAGCATTATATTTTAATCATGAGAAATTGTAAAAACTATTTGTGTGAAATTTATTAAATAAATCATTTCACTTTTTTTTCATGAAATAAATCAAATACATCCATACACATATTTTTAAAATAGGTATGTAAGCTCAAATGACGGAAAATATTTTTCTTATGACACTAAAAATTCATAAAAATTAGAGGAATATTTATATAAATAATTTATAAATTATTAAATAATTTTTTGTAGTGGGATCTAACACTATGTATATAAGACATTTTAATAGTAATTCGTAAATTAAAATAAATAAATAATTAAATTAAATTAATATTAGTTTAAATTAAAAATGAAAATTATTTTAAGAAACTATTTTTATTCTAATAATATATAATTTAAATTTATTTACATAATTAAATAATATAAAAATTTATGATTATATTAATATATTTTAGGTTTAGATGGTTTCTACATCAACAAATTAACATGTTTTTATCTTTTATCTAATTGAGTTTGAAGGAGACAAAAATATATATTTTTTACTGTTTATCTGATCCGCGTTAAATATTCACAGAAATAAATTAGCACAAAGTACATTCAGCAAAAACACATATTATTTCGATGTGGATCGTCTTTGAACCAATTTAAGTTTGTATTAGATAGTTTTTTTTATAAAGATTAGATAGTTGATGTTTGTAAAAATACATTTTTATTAATTATGATAATTCTGAATGAGTAACATGTTCTTGATCAAAACAATTGTATCAAATTTTCAAGGAAATCCGAGATTTCACTCAGGTTTTGGATTTATGTTAGTAAATTATCAGATAACACAATTCGAAGAAAGGATTGGAAAGCAAAGTTGATAAAGTACACAGTCTAAATCTGGAGAAAAGTACAAATTAAAGGGCATCTCTACACCACGTATATAATATAGTAGAAATACACATATATACAGAGACATAACTATATAAAACTGTATAAACATGTCTCCATTTTTTTTTTTTTGTGCTACCAACATGTCTCCATATATTTTCAGATTTAAATCCTAGAAATTATTAACAGAACCAAATAAAAATAAAAAATAAAATAAAAATCTGAAACAGAGAGAAATCGAGAGCTTGAAGCTGAGAGACACAACAAAAGCTTAATACTTTCTTCAACTCTCACCTTCCCCCACAAGCATAACTCTTTCTCTACGCATATATTCCTCTTATCGCGAGGAGAGAGAGAGAGAGAGATGTTAAATCCGGGTCAGGGAAGAGGACCCGATTCGGGAGTCGGTGGTGGGTCGTCGAACTCCGACCCGTTTCCCGTGGGTCTTCGAGTTCTCGTCGTGGACGATGACCCAACTTGTCTCATGATCCTGGAGAGGATGCTCAGAACTTGTCTCTACAGAGGTTTTTGTTCTTTTCTTGGTCCAATTTGCTATTTATTTTATTTTGGTAATTTTGTGAAATAATTATGGGATTTGAATACGGGTGGGTTGACTTAACCATTAATAGAAAAACGATCTTTGAAATTTGACTTGAAGACTGTTTGAATCACTGTTAGATTCATAGTATATATATACATAAGTTTACTGCTCTGTTCTCCATCAATCTGTGATCTGATCAAAGATTTTGATTTTCCGGTTTTTTTTAAGAGATTCTTGGTACTTAGTTTAGCTTAAGAAGCTTGGAGGTTCTGGTAATGATTTTTATCGATTTTTATGTCTTTGATGGTTTTAATTTACTCTTGACTCTGTTTTTTTTTTAACAGTAACGAAATGTAACAGAGCAGAGATCGCATTGTCTCTGCTACGAAAGAACAAGAACGGTTTCGATATTGTCATCAGTGATGTTCACATGCCTGACATGGACGGATTCAAGCTCCTCGAACACGTCGGTCTAGAGATGGATCTACCTGTTATCAGTAACGTTTTTACTTTCTTGTAACATATATAAAACGCTCTCCACTTGTTGTGGATCTGCTGAATCATTTTTTTTGTTTGGTTTAATAGTGATGTCTGCGGATGATTCAAAGGCCGTTGTGTTGAAAGGAGTGACTCACGGTGCAGTGGACTACCTCATCAAACCCGTACGCATCGAGGCGCTCAAGAACATATGGCAGCATGTGGTGAGGAAGAAGCGTAACGAGTGGAATGTGTCTGAACATTCCGGGAGTGTTGAAGAGAATACTGGTGGAGGAGAGAGGCAGCAGCAGCAGAGGGATGATGCTGATAACAACTCTTCTTCTGCTAATAACGAAGGGAGCTGGAGGAGTTCGAGGAAGAGGAAGGAAGGGGAAGTAGATGAGCAAGGGGATGATAAAGAGGACACGTCTAGTTTGAAGAAACCACGTGTGGTTTGGTCTGTTGAGTTGCATCAACAGTTTGTCGCTGCTGTGAATCAGCTTGGTGTTGACAGTGAGTTAAAAAAAGAACTGTTTGGTTATGAGTTTTGTGTTTTGTGGTCTAATCTTTTGTTTCGATGCAGAAGCTGTTCCTAAGAAGATCTTGGAGATGATGAATGTACCAGGGCTAACGAGAGAAAACGTAGCTAGTCACCTCCAGGTAAGACATGTTACTGAATAAGTATTACATTGATTCGTGCTAACACCTTTGTGGTATTGCAGAAGTATCGGATATATCTAAGACGGCTTGGAGGTGTGTCTCAGCACCAAGGGAACATGAACCATTCGTTTATGACAGGTCCAGATCCGAGTTTCGGTCCTCTTTCTAGTTTGAATGGGTTTGATCTTCAAGCTCTAGCTGCTGCTGGTCAGCTCCCAGCTCAGAGCCTCGCACAGCTTCAAGCAGCTGGCCTTGGTCGGCCTTCTTCACTCAATAAACCGGGGATGTCAGTAGATCAGAGAAGCATCTTCAGCTTCGAAAACCCGAAGTTGAGAAATGGGCAGATGATGATGAACAGTAGTGGTGGTAATAAACAGGTGAATCTGCTTCACGGTGTTCCAATGGGAATGGAACCGAGACAATTTGCAGGTGGTGGTCACATGCGCGTGCAGCAGCAACAAATCTGTGGTGGTGGTCGTGTTACTGGACAGAATGTTCAGAGCAGTGGAATGATGATGCCTGTAGGAGGAGGGACATCAGTGCTACCGTCGCTCGGACAGCAGCAACAACAAATGATGTTGTCGAGTAGTGTTCCAAGGAGAAGCGATCTCACCGACACCAGCAGCAATAGAGTGTTACCAGCTGCTACACACTCGGTGGTCTTTAATAACTTCAACTCGGAACTACCTAGAAACAGCTTCCCGTTGGCAAGTGCACCGGGGATATCAGTCTCTTACCAAGAAGAGGTCAACAGCTCAGACGCAAAAGGTGGTGCTGTGATTACTACAGCAGGGTTTGGTAACCCGAGCTACGACATATTCAATGATTATCCGCAGCACAACAACAACAATGATTGGGATCTGCAGAATATCGGCATGGTCTTTAATTCTCATCAGGACACAACAACAGCAGCATCTGCCGCCTTTTCATCTTCGTCTTCCACACAGAGAAAAAGGCAGGAAGTCGTGGCTGAGCAGGTGCAGAACCATCACCAGCAGTTGCCAAGCCAGAGTCTTAATCACATGAACGGTAGTGGTTCGGTTAGGGTGAAGTCAGAGAGAGTGGCGGAGACAGTGACTTGTCCTCCAGCAACAACACTGTTTCAGGAGCAGTATAACCAAGAAGATCTCATGAGCGCACTTCTCAAGCAGGTTTCATTTTCTATATATATATATAGAGTAGTCATATTACGAACACTCTGCAAGTGAAGCTTGACACGTAGCTTCATTTTCTTGTGTATGAAATGCAGGAAGGACTTCCATTGGTAGATAACGAGTTCGACTTTGACGGATACTCCATCGATAATATTCCTGTCTGACCTCACCACACATATACTCACTCTTAAGAGCAGACTTCAAGATTCTTTGTTTCTCATCAAGGTAACAAGAAAACTCTGCAAATGGCGATAGTCCAAGGGGATCATCATGAACTGTATCTTTAGATGATATAATCTGCTAGGAAAAATTCAAAAGCAGAATAAAATAATTTACTTTGTTTTCTTCTTCTGGTTAGTAATGTGAATTTGCTGCAGATTGTTTTTGTATTTTTTTTCTTACACAAAGCCTTGAGACATGTAGGGTTCTTGATCATATAATGTACCACAAATTAGCAATGTTTTACTTCTCTTTCTTCTTTTGAGTGTTAGGAACATTTGTGTAAATATGTTCCTATTTGTTGCTTCATAGTAATAAAGATACGGTATTGATCCGACCAATGAATACATCCACCAACACACAAGTCGTGACCTGTGTTTGCTATTGTTTTTTAAGTAAGAGAACTGGTTGGTTCGGTCATTTGGATGATAAAAGGAACAAATCAATGACTGAGAAAGAGTAACAAAAATAGTATACAGACACATATTAGTAGTGATTACTAATCAAAAACAATACAAGAGACTTGTAAACACATATCTTCTTAGTACCTATATAAAAGCTTCTTCCCACACTCAATCACAGATTGTTGAAAAAGAATTGACTGATTCTCCATCGGGGAACCACTGGGAACTGACTGGTTATCTGGTAAACCGGGAAACATTCAAGAAACTGTATCACCAACACGTATGGGGAGGCTCCACTGCAACTACCTACACCCGCAAAATCAAAAGTGCCAAAACCGGCAGTGCCAAGAGTATAGCAGAGATGTGTCTCCGTTTGTTGCTGTTGCTCGTTGGGAGTATAGATGGTAGTGAGCACTCCTCACCGTTGAAGAACACTTTGCTAGGGAAGCCGTCTCCACCAGGGACATTGATCCCAGGAGTCAGTTTCTTGGTGAAGGATATAACAGATTGTTGTTTCCCTGGAACACGAGGGTTCTTTAACGGATTGTCTCCGTCTCTTTCCGCTACAAGATAGTTCAAGCCAGGTAGACCTTCCATGAAAATAGTGTTATTCTCCCCGTTGATATCAAGTGCAGTTGCGTTGAACGAGTAGGCTTTCTCGAAACCTGGGGCAGCTTTTTTCATCTGAATAGCAGTGAACCAATCCGGAAAGTTTGTCTCTCCCCAGTTGAAGACTGTGACCCGGGCAGTCCATCCACCTCTGTAGTCTGTAGCCAAATGCCAGTTGATGCTCACTCCACAGTTGTCACCACAAGGCATTGGGTTTGGCACAGGACGGTGTTTTAGATAAGACCAAGCTAGAGTGAGTTCAGTTCGGTTCTCAAAAGGAACCAGAAGAGCTTGCTGGGGTAGAAGAAGCGCTGGAGATGTTGTGCTACAAGTGCGAGAAGCTCTGCTGCTGGAACATCCACATGCGCAAGTCTTGCACGGGATGATGGAGTCGTTAAAGTAGGCAGAGAACGATACACAACACCTAGGACTCGTGTTTTTCTGTTGAGTGATGTTGCAGACCACTTGCCAGCTCGCAAAAGCTGTCTTGTTTGATGGTAAGCCACTAGGGTCGACGAACTGGCTCGGGCTCACTCGAACAGGTGGGCCACACTTGTAATCCGGGTTAAGTGAACCACTGATCCGCCAGTTCTGAGGAGGTGAGAGAGCAGAGATGTTAAGATCCGGAGGCATTTTGTAAACCTGCATCTGGAAAGCTGAGATGGACTTGCTAGGATCCATGGACTTTGGCAGAATAGTCCCGTTTCTGCAGCAATATGGTTTAAACCCGAAGGCAGAATCATTATATTTAGTAAGAGGGAGGTCTATGATGGTTGGCCGTCTTGCACAGCTTAAGACGTTGGAAAAGTCAAGAGCTTGATAATACTTCGCCTGTGGGCCTTCAATACAGTCTGATGAATCAACAAGACTCGGGTAAGCCCCTGTCATGGTGTCGATAAACTCGTCCCGCATCCAGTCAAAACTCAGTTTCCAGTTATCTAGCCGACCAAGCGGGTTATGATTCTCCATTGTGACTTGTGCCATGTAATTCGATGAATATGACCTTATCACATCGTACATGATGGTGAGATCTCCATTCTGACGAGGAAGGAACTCGTTATCAATGATCTCTGTGTTATTAAAGTCTGGATCCGGCATGCAACATACTTGCAGAACATTTTTACCTGAAGAAACAAAGGAAACACAGAGAAATTTCAAGTAAACCATAGTCAAAAGGAACAATCACCATCACGGATCTGCATAAGCACATAATAACGCAGCTACAACACAGTACAAAACAGATGCCTAGAATCAATTAGACAGAACAAGTCTCCCATGTCAAAGACTTGTCCTTTATCAAGTGATTCATATTTGGAAATGTTATCTCCTATGATTACTCAAGTACACTGTACACACTTGAATCTTGATCTATCACAGAGAATCCAATATAGACTTACCCCATTTGACTAATTCAAACTTTAGGTATAAAGAAAGAAGCTAAAAGACTTTTTGCACGAGTAAGCACATGGGAATCTAAACAATGCGATTCTTGCTGGAGTTTGACTCTCTCTCTCTCTCTCTTTCTCTCTCTAGTAATCTAAGCATTGCATAAACTTCGCCTTGATTAACGGGATCTACATCATTAGATACTACTTCATCTTGAACATCGCAAAAACAAGAACAGTGAAGGTAACTGCTAAATATAGCAAACCAAAACTATATCTAATACCTTTCTGAGTGGCTTTGGGACACTTCCACCCATCAGTAACCAAAGAGATGTTCTTCGGAAGCGGCACATTCGGCGGCGCCACACCGAACTGCGTCCCAACGAGCTCCACGCTCGCCTGCATCTGAGTAACATCACCCGCCGTCTGAATAGCCGACTTCAAATCCGAGGAAGGATACCCGGCGAAAACGGTGCCGTTCTCCACGCTCAGCGGCAGGCTTGAGCCGTCGGAGAGCACGGCGTTGGAGGCGGAGACGAGGATCTCGCGGTGGGAGAACTTGACGAAGACGCGCCACGATTTGAGCTCGTCGCGGGCGTTGTTGAGCACCGTCACCACGGATTCGAAGCGGTAAGGCTGGTCCGCGGAGTCGTTGGGCGGGATCTTGGATCCTTTGGTGTGAGTGTAGGAGACGAAGACGCCGTTGCATAGATCGGAATCGGAAGGCGAAGATGTGTTGGTGGCGTCGCCGTCGGATTGAGACGATGTGAGTGGAATCGAGGTGAGGAGAAGCGAGAGGAGGAGTAACGGAAGGAGAACGAACTTGGGAGCTGAATCCATTGAAGCCCTGAGGAATCTATGGATTAGTGTAATTAGTGAGAGCAGAAGAGAAGCTGTTTTGAGTTTGAATTGTTTTTTTTTTGAAACTGAGAGAGATGAGTGTAAAAAGAAAGGTTATGGACAGAGAGAGATCGGTGAGAAGTGATAAAGCGACCGCGTTTTGTGAGCTGTAATGAAAAGTGCGTGTACGCAAAACGAATTTCAAATTTTCTATGGAGCCTGAGATTTTTTAAATATACAAAGTTACAAACCGGTGTTCAAAAAAAAAAAACAAAGTTACAAACCACTTTATTTTTTATTTTTAATTAAACGAATACATTTGTGATGTGTAAGTAAACAAATAAAGAAGATGAGTGTTGTTGATAAAAGAAAAAAAAAAGGAAAAATGGAATCTCATCATGAACATTCCTTGCTAATAGATCTGTTTCGATAGTAGTATCTATTCACGAGGTTAATGAATAATGAGAAGGAAATACGTGGGCAACTCATGAAAGACCGTCATCAATTCACTGATTTTCAAGGGGGAAAACGGGCCAATCATTCGTACTTGATACCACAATGCGGGTCAAATTCAGTGAGTATGTTACAGAAAAAAGTGAAAATAACCGTTTTTCTCTATGCAAGTCATGATCCAAATCAATGTTTAGAATGCGAATCATTAAGACCAGCCATGAAAATTAATCAATTGGTAGAATTTAGGGCTGGCCTAAAAGTCCGAATCCGAAGAACCGAACCGAATCCGATCCGAAAAAGTAGATCCGAACCCGAATCGAAATTGATTAAATATCCGAACGGGTTCAAAATTTTGGTATTTAAAGAACCGAAACCGAATCCGACCCGAACCGAAATATTTCGGGTACCCGAATATATCCGAAATAGATTTTTATACCTAAATATATTAATTATTTTTTATATATAATGTATATTAAAAACATCCAAAATATATACAAATAGTCAAAAGTAAATGTCTAAAATAGCTAAAGTATACTCAAAACACCAAAAATACATAAATATCTATTGATTTTCTATCCAAATAATTAAAGAAAATCAATTTAAATGTTAAGTTTAGATATTTTGACATATGTTATTCAAACTTATATGTAATATATTATTTTGTTTCTAGATTTTTAAAAAAAATTAAAGTATATAATAAATTTTAAAAATAATTTAAATGGGTTATCCGAACCCGAACCGAACCCGAACCGAAATTTAGAAATATCCGAAATCCGAATAGACCCGAACCGAACCCGAATGGGTACCCGAACGCCCACCCCTAGTAGAATTAAATTCACCAATGCAGTGGCTGAGGAACCGGGTTTCACCTCCTTGATATCGAACTACTGGGCCACTACTGTCCCATTACATAACTCTACGTCAGCTCTGTTCAGACTGACGAAGAAACTGAAGGATCTCAAGCCTGCTCTTAGAGATTTCAGTAAAAAAGCAGTTGGGGATATTACGAAGCGTACCAAAGAAGCATATGAGACATTGTGTAGATGTCAAACAGAGGTGATGATAGACCCAACTCCTACTCTGCTAAACCATGAAGCTAGTGCTTATGATCGGTGGATATTACTATCGAACATAGAAGAAAAGGTGCTTAGCCAAAAAGCAAAGTTGCATTGGTTGAATGTGGGAGACGGCAATAACAGAAGTTTCCACAACTCGGTAAAGTCTCGTTCTGCAAAAAATGCCATACGACAAATACAAACGATGGAAGGAACCACTGTGTCAACCCAGGAAGAAATCAAAACAGAGGCTGTGAATTATTTTCAACAGTTTCTAGCCCATGAGGTAGTGGATTACAGAGGTTTGGACGTTGATGAGTTAAAACAGCTACTGCAGTTCCAGTGTGAAGAAGCAAATACCAGTCTACTGGCTCATGATGTATCATCGGCGGAGATTAAGAATGTTTTATTTGCGATGGCAAACAACAAAAGTCCAGGGCCAGATGGGTATACTTGTGAATTCTATAAAGCAGCTTGGGAGATAATTGGTGCAGATTTTATTGTGGCAGTTAAATCCTTCTTTACCACATGTTTCATGCCGAAAGGAGTAAACTCTACTATCCTCGCTCTCATTCCCAAAAAAGAAGATTCAACAACTATGAAAGACTTCCGTCCTATCTCCTGCTGTAACGTGATATACAAGGTTATTTCAAAGATCTTAGCTAATCGCCTGAAGTTGATTCTTCCGAAAGTCATCTCTCCAAACCAGTCTGCCTTCGTCAAGGATCGCCTACTGATGGAGAATGTGTTACTGGCATCGGAACTTGTTAAAATCTATCACAAAAGCTCTGCCTCAGCAAGATGTGCGATTAAATTTGACATATTCAAAGCTTTTGATACAGTTCAGTGGCCGTTTCTACTATCTGCGTTATCAGCTCTAGGATTCCCATGTGAGTATATTGGTTGGATCGAAAAGTGTATCTCTATGGCTTCTTTTTCAGTGCAAGTGAATGGAGAGCTTGCTGGATATTTTAACAGTAAGCGAGGACTTAGACAAGGCTGTGCTCTCTCTCCCTATCTGTTTGTTATATGCATGGAGGTCTTATCCAAAATGCTGAATCAAAAAGCTGCTGAACGTAAGATCGGATACCATCCATACTGCCAAGATTTGCAACTCACCCATCTCAGCTTCGCTGACGACCTGCTTGTCTTCTCTGATGGGCAGAAACAGTCCATTGATGGTATCTTGGATACATTCTCCAAATTTGCAGAGGTGTCTGGTCTGCATATAAGCATGGAAAAATCTACATTATATCTGGCAGGAATGAGTGACGAAGCTAAGAATGAAATTCTAAGCCAGTACACGTTTGCTACTGGAGATCTCCCTGTACGTTACCTTGGATTACCACTTATGAAAAAGCAGATGACAGCTCAGGATTATGCTCCTTTATTGGAAAAGATCAGAGCTAGAATAAGCTCGTGGAATTCGGTACCTCTCGTTTGCTGGAAGAATGCAACTGATCAGTTCAGTTATTTTCAGCCTAACAAACTTCTGGATCTCTGCGTTCAGGCTACCGAAAAAGTGTATCAGGGAGATTGATAGCTTATGTGCAGCCTTCATGTGGTCTGGTCCGGTGCTAAATACAAAAATAAAGCCAAAGTTGCGTGGAGGGACTGTTGTAAACCTAAGGAAGAGGGAGATTTGGGTTTGAGATCCATCTCGGAAGCAAACAAAGTTTCATGCTTGAAACTAGTATGGAGAATCCTCTCGGCTGCAGATTCGCTCTGGGTCAGGTGGATCACTCGCTATTTAATTCGACAAGGATCTTTCTGGTCGGTTAAGGCTAGCAGCTCTCTTGGTTCGTGGATGTGGAAAAAAATTCTAAAATACAGAGACCTTGCAGCTCAGTTTGCAAAGGTTGAGGTACATAGCGGCGCTTCAACGTCATTCTGGTATGACAATTGGTCACCTCTTGGTAGACTGATAGACAAAACGCATGGTAGAGGTGTTCTGGACATGGGTATTCGACTGAACGATACACTGGCGAAGGTGGTGCAGTATCACAGAAGAAGAACACGCAGAGGGGCTGTTTATAATCTAATTGAAGAAGAGATTCACAACTTGAGGACGAGAGGTCTAGAACAGAGGAGAGATACTAGTTTATGGAAGACTGGAGATAATCTATACAGACCAGAGTTCAGCTCTAAGGAAACCTGGAATCTTATTAGAACAGCCCATCCAAAGGTTGACTGGCACAACGGTATATGGTTCCAATTTAATACTCCAAAGTACGCTTTCATGGCATGGATTGCCATCCAGAATAGGCTCCCAACAGGAGACAGGACCTCCAAATGGGGCAATGCTATAACGACTACTTGCTGTCTTTGTGCTGCGGTGATGGAAACTCGAGACCACCTTTTTTCGAATGCAGATTCTCGGAGGAGATATGGAGAAACTTAACTCAGAAGCTATTGTTGGTTCAATACACTAGTGATTGGAATGAGGTTACTCGCCTCATCTCTGATCAGACGAGGCAAAAGGTCCAATTGTTCCTGCTTAGATATGTTTTTCAGGCGGCACTCTCAACCATTTGGTACGAGAGGAATGGAAGACAGCATGGTGAGAAATCTAATGTTCCATCAGTACTGATCAAAAAAATCGACAAACTAGTCAGAAATCGCATCTCAAGCATTAGAATGGTGGATGGTCGAAAGTATGCGACAGCTATGGAGATATGGTTTTCCTTACGATAAATCTACTGTTAGGATCAGAGTTTTAATGTTTCCGTTAATGTTCCTGTTTTTAAAAACCATCAGTTAGAATTACAGACATTGTACAAAAGTTTTTTTGAATGAATTTAACATTTAATAAAAAAAAAGAAATAAATAAATTGTTGACTCATGATGACAAATAAAGAGTTTTGGGCCTCTTTGGTTATATGTTTAATGCCTTCGGGTCTTGTATGAATTTGGGCCTTTCTAGATCACGAATAACCTCCAGTCTTACTATGTTGATTGACTCTACAAGTGGGAATATGGGAGTTACATTGTTGGTTGTCACAGAAATCATCTGCCTCGTTATAAATGATGATCTTATCTTCTTCAACCGCAGCTCGTACAACTTGGTAGAAAGTTTTATCCTATTGGCTATTGCTATCTTCTATTGTTGATACACATCATCAAGCTTGCCGTTGTGACACAGATCGCTTCTTTTTTCTTTTGTTGAAAAAATGAGGCAGAAAATGCAAAAAACGTATTATATCTCGAAAAGTTACAAATATTCAGATACTACAACAATGGAAAAATGTTTTTTTTTATGGAATTAACTCTGAATTTGAAATGAATTACAAGAACGATGATCATATTAGATTCATAATATGATATTTGCGGATAAGATCAAAGTGTAAGTTAAACGTCATTATAGATTGTGTTTCCTTCCCTGTTTAGATAAGAAAAGATATATGACACTTTCAGTTGTTCAACCTTTTTGACATTGCTATTTCTAGTCGATGTAAATTGGACTTTATAAAGTATATATAAACACAGACGCAACCTCCGTTTTATCCATCTTCTCGAATTGCGAGACCATTTACGCAACCTTCGCATTACACTACACATTTTTAAGAAGAAAAAAAAAACTTTTTAAAAAATTTGGAAACTAATTTTCGGAGTGTTAATTATCATAATCTTAAGAGCTAGAGGACAAAATAGCAAAAGCCCCATTAAAGCTGGAAATTGAGTTCTTATTAGAATCAGTCTTCTTCGCTTCAGAGAATTCCGGAGAGATATTTTCCCGTCGAAGAAAATGAGGATTGACGATAACGAAGGCGTCTCGGCTTCCAGCAAGCACCTAGTCTTCGCTTACTACGTCACTGGACACGGCTTCGGTCACGCCACCCGCGTCGTCGAGGTTTTTTCCTTCTCACTCTCTCTCTCTTTCTCTCTCTCTGCATCGTTTTCATCTGTGAGTCCTGTGTCTTCTTCCATCGATCGTGGCTAATTTGTGGCATTTCAGGTTGTCCGTCACTTGATCGCGGCGGGGCACGATGTGCATGTCGTCACCGGCGCGCCTGATTTCGTCTTCACGTCCGAGATTCAGTCCCCTAGGCTTAAGATTCGAAAGGTTTCTATCGATCATTTACTTATTCTTTCAATGGTTACTGGAAACATAAGGATGTATATGACACTTGTGCCTTGGTTTATTGGCGATGTTAGGTTCTTTTGGACTGTGGAGCTGTGCAGGCTGATGCTTTGACTGTAGATCGTCTTGCCTCCTTAGAAAAGGTTTTTACACATGTGATTCTTTGTCCATATGTTGGTCTTCTCTTGATTGCAATTTCGGGTTTATGAGCTTTACTCTTTTTGTGATGCTTCCGTCTTCCACAGTATGTCGAAACAGCTGTGGTTCCTCGAGCTGAAATCTTGAAAACAGAAGTCGAGTGGCTTCATTCTATCAAAGCCGATTTCGTGGTACTAACTTTTTGTTTTCATCCAATCTCTCCGCCCTTTGTTAACTTATCTGGACTTTTGCTTTGTAAAGTCACCTAGAGAAAAATTTCACGTTTGTTTAAACACAGGTGTCTGATGTTGTCCCCGTTGCGTGCCGTGCAGCGGCTGATGCTGGCATACGTTCTGTCTGTGTCACCAATTTCAGGTGACTTTTTTAATATTATACTGTCAGTTTTGGTGTGTCTTGTTTGCCTGAGGTCTTTAGAGTGTTGTAGTCCACGTTCACAGCCTAGCTTTTGTTATCAAGTGTTCAACTCCCCTGGTTTAGAAGAAATATTTTATAGTGAAACTATTGCTACGAATTGATTTTGAATTTTGTTTCTTGTAGTTGGGACTTTATCTATGCTGAGTACGTGATGGCTGCTGGATATCACCATCGCTCCATCGTTTGGCAGGTTGAATTTTTTTGTAAAGATACTCGTTTTTGTCAGCTAGTAGATGTGGTCAGTACTCAATATCTTGGAGTTAATACTTTTCTTCCCTGACATAGATAGCTGAAGATTATTCTCATTGCGAGTTCCTAATTCGCCTCCCAGGGTATTGTCCAAGTATGCAACATATCTAAACTTCCATTTGTTTCTTTTTGTTTTAGAAAAATATTTTCTTCCATTTATTTTTAGTGTATTCTGCTTTACTGCCTTACCTTTATTTCTCTGCTCTCTCGTAGTGCCTGCTTTTCGTGATGTCATTGATGTACCGTTAGTAGTGAGGAGACTTCATAAATCTCGCAAGGAGGTCTGTTAACAACATTTCATTGATCTTATCTCAGTGGGACAAATAATCCAAATAACATCTATTGCCCCTTTTTGATCAGGTGAGGAAAGAACTCGGGATTGCTGAAGATGTGAATGTTGTTATACTCAATTTTGGTGGACAGGTCTGGCTGTTTGCTCTTCCATTTGAAAATTTCTTGTTTTTTTCTCCGTTCTGGTTTTATGTTTAACGTGTTCTTACATTGTTGCGATCATGCATAACATATCCGAGGCCATGCTCATTGATCATGTCTGCGTACTGTTTATTTTTTGAGTACTGGAAATATCAAATCCTCATTTGCAGCTATGTTGTCTTTTTCTCATGTGCAGCCCTCAGGTTGGAACTTGAAGGAAGCATCACTACCGACTGGGTGGCTGTGTTTGGTACCTTTTAACTTTTACCCTGCGTCTGTTTATGCATACTCTCAGGTTGGATCTATGCTGTTGCTTAGACTTATCAATATGTTGTTCAGGTTTGTGGCGCATCTGAGACCCAGGAGCTTCCACCAAATTTTGTGAAGCTTGCTAAGGATGCTTATACGCCTGATATTATAGCTGCATCTGACTGTATGCTTGGTCAGTATGTAACCTGATCAAGATATAATCAATAAGATTAGATGATTATGGGTGTTATATAGTATACGTTTCCATGGTTTCAGGGAAAATTGGCTATGGCACTGTCAGTGAAGCTCTTTCGTACAAGATTCCGTTTGTCTTTGTGCGCAGAGATTATTTCAATGAAGAACCATTTCTCAGAAATATGCTCGAGGTTCAACCAGACTGTCTTTTCCTTATAAAACTCAGCTCGTACACTTTAAATATTTGGACTGTATGCTCAAGTTTCCTAGTCACGTGTCTTGGGCAGTTTTATCAGTGTGGTGTTGAGATGATCAGGAGAGACCTATTAATGGGCCAATGGAAGCCATATCTTGAACGTGCAGTTAGCTTGAAACCTTGCTACGAAGGTGGCATCAATGGTGGGGAGGTAAATGCTCCATCGTGTTTTCACATATCTCTTAAGCTGGAAAATTTTGAGAATTGATGAAGCCCTCTCCTGAAATTCATACGGCCTGTAAATTAACTTTCGTTTTTTTTTACACACTGGCGCAATGATAGGTTGCAGCGCACATCTTACAGGAGACGGCCATTGGAAGACATTGTGCTTCCGATAAGGTAAAGTTTGTATCTAAGTTTTAAAATCATCAAAGATATTATTAGGTTCCAGAGTATTGTGCCATGAAAAGTATCTTGTGCGTGGAATCCTTTGATATCATAGCAGCAGAATCATTCTTTGAAGAAAATTATGTTGAGGTTTTCAGTTGGGTCTTTTGTGTGTTACAGTTAAGTGGTGCAAGAAGATTACGTGATGCAATAATCCTGGGATATCAACTACAGAGGGTCCCTGGAAGGGACATTGCAATTCCGGAGTGGTATTCAAGGGCTGAAAATGAACTAGGTCAATCTGCTGGATCATCACCTACGTTTCAAGTGAACGAGAACAACTCATTGGTGGAGTCGTACGTATTGTTTTTTGTGTAGCTATTTTCAAATTTTCTGTTCTTTTTAATTTTCTTCATCCCGTCACTTATCTTGCAGCTATAGCGATGATTTTGATATCCTTCAAGGTGACGTTCAAGGTCTTTCAGATACATGGACATTCCTTAAGAGTTTAGCCAAGCTAGATGCTGTTCATGATTCTGAAAAGAGTATGGAGAAAAAAACCATGCGTGAGCGAAAAGCTGCTGGTGGGCTTTTCAATTGGGAGGTAGCTTATTCTTTTTTTTTCCCTTACTTATTTGTAGCTCCAGAGAGCATTCTACAAAGTGCTAAAACAAAAATTAATGGCCCGAGGTCATCCCTAATGCCTTGCAAAAATCAATTTGCAATTTCCAAAACAAAGGTTTTATTACGAGTGTTTTTGGAAACTGCAGTTATATGGTGGCATCATTACTTTTAATTGGTGCGATCATCTTTCGAAATAAACCATTTTGCTATCAGTTTAAGCTAGCTTCTTACAATTCTGAGTTGGGTTGTTATTTGTTCAGAAAAAAACTTTTTGGTTTTGCAGGATGAAATCTTTGTTGCCAGAGCACCTGGAAGGTTAGATGTGATGGGCGGAATTGCTGACTATTCAGGAAGCCTTGTCTTGCAGGTCACTTGTGTCTGATTTTTATTTTCGTTTGTTATCTAGCGTCGAAGGACTAAAGTTTCAGTAGTATAACATATTGAGCAATTCTTCAAGTCCCTATCTCAAAAAACATCATTCTGTCTTGTGTAATATGTCGTAATTGCGAAAATCCAATAAGTTCATCCTTGTCAAAGTATCTTTTATTTTGATTGACCTCAACATTTTTCTTATCTATGTTCCCACAACTTCAGATGCCAATAAGGGAAGCTTGTCATGTAGCTCTTCAAAGAAACGATCCCGGAAAACATAGACTCTGGAAACATGCGCAAGCCCGACAGCAAGCTAAGGGACAAGTAGCAACACCGGTTATCCAAATTGTAAGTAAGAGTATTTGAATGAATTCCTTATATGGACATCACGGACTTGTTTTTACAATAACTGCATCGCTCTAGTTAGCTTAAGGCTTTGCTCTATGGTCCTGCTGAGACTTCCTTGCATATTTGTGTTTTAGGTCTCATATGGGTCTGAGATCAGCAATCGTGCCCCTACTTTTGACATGGATTTGTCTGATTTCATGGATGGAGATAAACCAATTTCTTATGAAAAAGCGAGGAAGTTCTTTGCGCAGGATCCTGCACAGAAGTGAGTCTTTTTCTCTGTTATTTGAAGTACTTCTTTTATTTTTCTCCGTTAACAAGGTAATAATATCTTCCAGGTGGGCAGCCTATGTTGCTGGGACAATTTTGGTATTGATGACAGAACTTGGCGTCCGTTTTGAGGATAGCCTCAGCTTTCTGGTGCGTTATTTTTTTCTCATCCTTTTAGAACTTATCAATTCACTACTGCAGAATCCCTCCTGAATCATCTTTGTTTCATTACTGTTTTCAAATTTGGATGTACTATATCTGTTGGTAAATCTTTTTGCCCATGTTCCTTGTTCCAATGCACATACTTAAGTTTAACATGTTCTATGAGTGGAATCATGAAAACGGTAATGTGTTCAAGAGTTAGAATAAGCAATTTTAGGATAAGAAGTTAGCAGTCCTGGGTTTGACATTCCCTTAAGAGAGCCACTTTAAGACGTCTCTCAGTTATAACTTGTAACTTTGGCAGACTGTGATCTTTCTGGTACTAGTACAGTCTTTTTTGAGTTCCCTAAAAAGCTTCAGACCTATGTCTGTTATTTTGTTCTTGGTGTTATGCATATATAACATACGTCAAAGCTAACTGATTATTTTTTTTCTTAGGTTTCTTCTGCTGTGCCTGAAGGTAAAGGTGTATCGTCATCTGCTGCGGTGGAGGTGGCGAGTATGTCCGCAGTAGCTGCTGCGCATGGTAATTCTCTTTAACATATCGTCATAAATGAGAGTCATATTATCACGAACGTAGGTGAAAAATCTGGCGTCATCTGAGATAGCTAAGTATACCAAACAGAAACACGGAAAACTTTGATTATATGCATACATTTAGGTGTGTCTGTGTTTTAAAAGAAAAAAAATGCATCTTTAGTTTGCCTTATTCCAACAATTGTTTCCTTTCATGTGCAGGATTGAGTATCAACCCCCGAGATCTTGCTATACTCTGCCAAAAGGTTTCATATTCAGCATTACAGTAACTCCTTTCGCGACTCTGTGCAATGTTTGTGTTTTCTAATTCTCTTCTGTACCTGCTAGGTGGAGAATCATATTGTTGGAGCTCCATGTGGAGTTATGGATCAGATGACCTCGTCCTGTGGGGAAGCCAACAAACTATTGGCCATGATCTGCCAAGTAGGTCTTACAAACGCATACGTTATATGTAAAAGATCACCATGTTTTGTAGGACATATGATATCTCATTTCTTTCTGGCCATGATCTGCCAGGTAGATCTTAGTTGATTTCTATCTACTCTTGTTTCTAACTTATTAAATCAAATATGTAGCCTGCAGAAGTAATTGGACTTGTTGAGATTCCCAACCATGTCCGATTTTGGGGAATCGACTCTGGAATTCGACATAGGTAGATTGTCTTTCTCTGGCAATGTCTTCTTTTTTTCCTCTCAATTGTTATGCCCATAAGGCCTCACGCTTAATATACTCTAAATTCTCATAGACACAACAATGTCATTTTTCTTCGTTTACTCAAAAGATTGCAGACACTTGAGCCTTTATATATTATTGCTCAACGCACTTTATCTTGCAGCGTTGGAGGTGCAGACTATGGGTCAGTCAGAGTTGGTGCCTACATGGGACGAAAGATGATAAAGTCAATGGCGTCTTCGATCCTGTCTCAATCAGTGTCGAATGGTAATGGAGGCAACTCGGAAGAACTAGAGGATGAAGGTATTGAGTTACTTGAGACCGAAGCTGCACTGGATTACTTGTGCAATTTGTCGCCTCACAGGTGTGTACACAAGTGGTTGAAACTATCCATTTTCTCAGCTTGCAAAAGATTTCGAACCATTTCGTAATCCTCATAGCTCTGATTGTGTTGCAGGTATGAAGCCCGTTATGCTGATAAGCTTCCAGATTTCATGCTGGGTCAGACATTCATTGATGAATACAAGGATCATGACGATCCGGTCACAGTGATTGATCAAAAACGTTCCTACAGCGTTAAAGCTCCTGCCAGACACCCTATATACGAAAACTTCCGGGTCAAGGTCCGTCTTTTTATATTTGAGAGTATAACAATACATAAAATATTCTAATCTTCTGCTTTTTAGTCCTTCTGGTTGTTTTCATAACATGTGATGCTTCTTGTGTAGACATTTAAAGCCCTTTTGACTTCTGCAACATCAGATGAGCAACTTACCGCTCTTGGAGGACTTCTTTATCAGGTATTACATCAAACTATAGATTGAGCTATATAGATAAGGAAATAATGTTTTTTTGCTGTGTGTTTCGTTGTTTGGTCAGTGTCACTATAGCTACAGCGCGTGTGGACTAGGATCGGACGGAACCAACAGGCTGGTCCAGTTAGTACAAGGGATGCAGCACAACAAGTCTACAACAGATGATGGAACTTTGTATGGAGCTAAAATCACTGGCGGTGGGTCCGGTGGAACAGTCTGCGTCATAGGCCGTAACTCATTGCGCAGCAGCCAACAAATTCTTGAAGTAAACACTCTTAGATTCAATATAGATTTATATACTTACGAGTAAGCCCTTGCGTATTAATGGGCGGTGGTGAAATGGATTGTTTCAGATTCAGCAGAGGTACAAAGCTGCGACAGGATATTTGCCGCTCATATTCGAAGGTTCCTCGCCTGGAGCTGGCAAGTTCGGTTACCTCCGGATCCGACGTCGTATAACTCTCTGATTCCTCCCCGCATTCATCCCCTCTCCCTAATTTCGTAGACACTTTATTATTATTTGTTTTGTCATCCATCCATACGTTACGTTTCTTAAAATCATATCCTTAAAGAGTTTCACCTAAAAAATAAAATAAGTAAGGTTGGTTCAATTCAAAGTAGTAGATGATGCTTGTGTATACACTGCAAACATTATTTTTAAACAAAATATATGATGCAAAAGGAAAAAATTACTGTTCACTTGCTATGTGTGTGCGAATATGGAAGTAGTAAATACGCTGAGATCAAGTTGGTGAGGTGGGTGGGGTTATAGAAAATGGGTGAAGGACTGCTAGGCTGCTAGCATATTATTACTATAGTTCACACTTGCACGCTTACCAATGTTTTTTATTTTGTTGCTCATGTGACCTTAAATAGCTTGCATACTCATTAGTCATTCATGCCTACCACTTTTTCTTTGCTTTTCTAAAATTATTTTTAAAAATGATGATAGCGTCCTTATTAGTACTACTATATACATTAAATGGGATAGCTTTGCTCGTCAACACAATTTTTATACACCGGTTCCGAGCTCCATATCCAGAGCCGGTCTTGAACCATACGTAATGAAACATTTGCAACAGATCCCAAAATTTTCGAAAAAAATTATATGAACATAAGCCCCCAAAACTTTTTTTTAAATACCTAAATTTGTAAAAAAAAAAAAATTGCATAGACATTGTAACAAATCCCCAAAATCTCAGGACCGTCCATATCGACCAGTTATATTACAAAATCGTAACTGAGTCTATTTAGAAAATAGTAAAAGAAGAGGAGAGCAGAGATCCGAACAATTTGAAAAGGTGCTTGTACAGATAAACGAGTGACCGACATGATTCACGTGTGCTCACTTCTATTATTACGCGTTCTCATTGGATCCTACGAGTTTTTTTCATCCAACCGTCCTTACTCTTCCTACGTGTCTTTTCTTTTCTGCATCCAACCTTGTTCATCATCGTATGCAAAAATGCAATAGGACTTTAGCTGAAATAACCACACCGTCCAAATAAACAATCGTCTTGGGCTGACTCTTTTTCTAAATTATTCTTGAGTAGATTTTCGTTAACAGCGGGTAAATATCGAAAGGTTGGTATCGTGAGAGCAATGATTTTAGTGTAGAAAGGTTTGGTAAATCACGTGGGTATTGGACACTGACACTGTGACTTGCATCAAATCACAGATTATAGACAATTTTACGACTGTAATTCTAAAATTAAAAAATATAAGATTTCTTTCTGACGTAAATATATTTGTAAAGTTTTTTTTTTGTGTTCAATATATTTGTAACGTAAATATATTCCTTTCTGACGTAAATATATTTGTAAAGTTTAACGTGGAAAAATGTTAATTAAAAAAAAAGAGAGAAACGAAATGGTGAGAAGTAAAAGGAAGTATCGGACACAATCTACACGTTCTTCTCTGCTTCACTCTAACACTTGTGCCCCTTCTCTTTCTTTGTCTTCTTCCCTCTTCCTCCTTCCCCAATTTTGCTTCGTTCACTTTCAGATTCTCTCACCAGACACAAAACTCCAGTTTCACTCCGACAATGGAAACATTCCGAACATTCCATCTCTTCCTTTTTCTCTCTCCCTTTATCTTCTTCACGACACACACTACTCTTACGTCCGCAAAATCACAGATCGTTGACTGTACAATGTGCACGTCTTGTGACAACCCTTGTCAGCCAAATCCCTCTCCTCCACCACCGACTCCATCTCCGCCACCTCCAGTCACCACCACCGCCTGTCCTCCGCCTCCTAGCTCTGGCGGTGGTGGTCCTTACTACTACTACCCACCTCCTTCTCAGTCTGGCTCTTACCGTCCACCACCGTCTTCTTCCGGCGGCGACGGTGTGTACGTCTATCCACCGCCTAAAAGTGGAGGAAACTACCCTTTTACGCCGCCGCCGAACCCAATCGTTCCTTACTTTCCGTTTTACTACTATAACCCTCCGCCGCAATCTGTTGTATTGTCCGGATCCGTTGCGAAAACAAGTTTGTTTTCATTTGTGTTAGGTTTTGCTCTTTGTTGCAGTACGTTGCTTATAAATAATACAGGTTGAAGAAGATGATAGAGGTTACTTGTAACAAGAAAAACCCTCATCTCTTTGCAGAGAAGATGACTTATGCATCAGAGATCTTTACGCTAGTGATTCACTTCTCTTTTGCTTGTTCAAGTAGAAATATATTTGTACTTCTATCTCTTTTAACAATTTTATGAATGTAGTAGTTTCTTGACCTTTTTTAAATAATATTAAAGATAAATAAATGGGGCTTGCCTTTATTTTGGGTTTTAGTTACTTTTATGTGCTTGCATTCCAATTTCAACAAACTATTTGATGCTAAACATTTTTCCTAGTAAGAAGGACAATAGGACTTACCAGATATTGAAAATAACACACAAAAATTTTTTTTGGATACTATTTAGTTTTGTTATTAGAATAAATCATAACCGCTATAATTAAATGATTTTTGCCTGTTGCACTAATATAGTGTAAAACGTACTAGTAAGAAAAGTACTTATGAATCTTTGGTATTGGGTTGGAGAGGTTTAGTGTGAAAATCACAGATGGGCTAAGTAATTTGAACTTTTGGTTAAAAAGATTCACATATTTTAGGATATATCCGTCTGTGCATTAGATAAGTTAACATTTACAGTAAGAATGGTATGACTAATTTGCTATGCTTTCCGAAGTGTAAAGAAAGTAGGAACCTACTTATAACAAAGAAATATACTTCTTAATTCAATACAATAATTACATTTTAAATATGTAAAGTATAATTTGTATTAAATGTTGTTTTGAAAACTGGTTTACCATGTACAATCCAATAAATACTATATACATGGCTGGTTCTGCAATAAATCCCATGAAACTATGAAACTGATCTGATGCTTGAGATGCCAAAAAAGTTAGTAATAGAAGAATTTTAAGATTTATAATTTTTAATAACATTAGATTTCAAAATAGTGATTATTTTTTTTTAAAAAAAGAATTATGTTTGAATAACGGTTTTAGTGCAAAACACCTCAAACTAATTGAATACACTGTAGTGTGTTCGAACTTGATCATGGGCTGGGCCTGACTATGTCCAGACTAAATAATTGTTAATGTTGTTGACATTTTACTGTATTGTATTGTGAAAACAAAAAAGAAGTGGGGTATGAAAATCAGAAAAAAGAATCGCATGAAAATGAGAAGAGAGAGGTGCGTGGATTGGACTGTCTCCATCACCCTCTCTTTTTTCATTTCACCCCCAACATAAGCCCAAAAGTCGTGAGCTGTTTTATAGCTGTCCCGTTCTGGAATCACGCGCTCCAAGAGCGCGTCCATATGGGGTCACATCGAGTTGTACGAGAGATAAGAGGGAACAGCTGGTATTTATTATGGGGAATTTTGAAAATACAAAATAATTCAAATTTTCAAATTCACTTTCTAAATCATTGACAAACGAAAAAAAATGCCGGGACCATGATTATATTTTTCCAGATGTAATGAAATACTCATCACTAGTAAAGTAGCATGTTTTATATAATCTGATTAAAGTAAGAAAGCAAACTATATAAGACTGAAGATATAATTAATTAATTAGTAAAAATAGCATAACATTAGCTTGGGCTACAAAAAAAAAAACAATTCCGACAGGATTACATATTTATATTATGTTAAATTTCTCTTCATTCCTCATTTCATTACTAACTTACTTTACCTAATCTCTCTCTCAAACCATTCAGACAAAAAAAAAGAAAGAGAGTTGAGAAACAAAACTCAACCACAAGAAAGAGTCATTAGAAGTACTGCCGCTCGTTCCTCTTCACCGAGTTTCCTCCATAGCCTCTTCTTCTCCACCACCGATCTCTTCATCGCCGGTACTTTAAAATCTAAATCCAAAAATCTACTTGCCCTTTCCACACTCTTCTTCTTGTTAACTCTACTGATGAAATTCTCACTGTCTGTTGTCTTGATCTTGTTCTTGACATTTCCTGCCTCTCCTTTTCTGTTCTTGATCGTCTGGTGGTCTACAGCGAGACTGTTGTTGCTTTTGTTCTTGATCTTATTGTCATCTTGTCTGATTCCAAGAGCTGCTTGCCTCTTCTTCCTGCTCTTGATCCCACATGCATTGCACAATGACTGCAGAAAAAAAAAAGAGAACAAAACTTGATCAGACCAGAGAACGCAGGTGATACCACAAAGCTAATCACCGTATAAACTTCTTATTATGAGCACACCAAAGAACCAACAAGAAGCTCTCTTCTTTGTCTATGATCAACACATTTCAGAATCTTACAGAATCCATACCTAACTACCTAGATGATCTGATCACACTCACATAGCAAATCTATACTTAAACAATCTTGCAACAGTGCTAATAACACAAGATCAACCAACATTTGAGTGTATTAAAGTACACTTATGACTAGTAGATCTAAAGGAAAGCTCAAAAAAAAAGATGGAAACTTTGATCATACTTTAGGACCAGCAGGGCCACCACGCCAAAGTGGAGTCTTGTTAGTCCCGCAATCAACGCAAGTCTTCTTCGTGTCGCCTCCACTTCCGCTACTGCTACAGTTACCACTTTCCACATCGGAGGTCTCTCCCGCCGATTCGAGCTTCGTCTTTGTTTCTTCCGTCATTGACATCTACAGATCAAAAAGCAAACAAGACAAACTTCAGTACTGCAACAACGCGATCGACCTGTAACGATCAAATCAAACCATCAAAAAAAAAACTTACATTGATTCACACTTTGAGGATTGAGATAGAAAGGAAGCTCTTTGGCTTAGCTGAAGAGTCACAGAAACGATAGAAATGTCAGAGAAATGAGAAATCTCTGTTTGTGAAGGAGAGAGAGAGAGAGAGTGTGACGGTGATGGTGATGATAAGGAAGAGAGAGAAAGATGCCGCAGAGGAATAACGAATTAAACAAACTGAGTTGGTTTTTATAACAAATGAGGAGGCGGGGACTAAAAAACCCTAGATTTCCATCTTATTATTACTTAATTACCCTTGCGCGGGGGATTTTATTACCATGGAGCCACCCGCCAAAAAATTAAACAAACAAGAAAAGAAGAGGGAAAATTAAATTTTACAACATTTGTAAAATTAAATTAAATTAAAATTTGAATTATTTTCAAATGTGGCGCAATAATTTATTACAGTTGTTCAATCTGTACGCCAATTGCCAAGTTGAGCTTTAGAGATACATGCATTCTCATCAGCTGTCTTTTACACATTCTGTGTCAATTCTTCACACGAAATGAAAGAATTGTTACAACTTGATATAATTTTTTTTTTTTGGTCAAACAACTTGATACAATTTTAAAATAAAAATAAACATTGAACACCATGTTCTATCAATTTTTATATATTTCAATTCAAATATAAGTATATATACATTTAAAAGTGAGTTTTCTTTTTAATAATTCCTATAACACCAGACTTTCCACTTTGAACAAAAAATAGTGGATTATATAACCCCTACTTAATCGAAGTGGAACGATAAGCATTAATAACATCGATTTATGGGACATAACACTTTGAAAAGAAAAGACATTAGCAATATAATATACATAGAAAAGCGTGCATATGCAGACAACATTAGCCCAACATGACTTGGACCGCACTGGAAAACTGTGATACTTGAAAAAAATATTAACAAATGAAGAGACGCATCAAGTGGGCTTTTCTTTGCCACCAATAAGACCAAAATAAAGTTTGACCAACTTTTTTATGTTTTTGACTTTGCAATGAGTGCTGTGTAGTAGTAACAAAATGCAACAAAGGCCCCAGAGACTCATCAAACACAAAACTATTAAAAACAAACCCATCCCACCCAAATTTTCCCATTTGAGTTCATAAAATATTCCCCTCATTGACTCCTACCCAACTCCCCAACAAAGCTTATTTTATGACTTAATCCCACCATCTGACCAGACAAGATCAGGACAGACCAAGGCACCCCCTTCTGATTTTCAAACACAAGACCAGACTCTAATCAGACCCCATTTAAAACCAGTGCCCCCAAGACTCTTGACCTCCTTCGACTCTTCAATCATCATGCTTAGCTCCTGTTTAAACAAAACCAGACTCAAAAAATTACACACAGACAGATTCACTCTACTTCTACCTAGTCTATGCTTTGGGACACCTGGACAGGTTTAGTTTAGCCTATAGTAATTGATTATATTTGTTATACCTTCACTTGAAGTTGAATCCACCTGGAGGTGCGGCTGCATCGCTACCCCCAAACTGGAATCCCTGAGCAGATTCATCACCATGTTGTATAGTCTCGTCTTCCTCCTCCAACCAGTATGTTTCAAGAATCTTCACTGCCTTCTCATAAATCTCGGTGTTGTCATGGCTCTGCAGATTCTCAATCTTCTCTAGTCCCTCAGCATCATCGATTAGCTGTGCATAAAAGTTTGTATCCCCTGTGTTTCCCGTTACCTTCTCCGCTTCCCCGACCTTCAGAATGTTCTCTAGTCCTTCTAGACACACGGTGATAATCCTTGGATCCGGGCATACCAAAAGATCACACAGTGGTTTCACGACTCCCTGATCCACCATGTACCTAAAGCACACAACAAAGAGAAAATATAAGTGTTTGAACGAGAGCTAGCAAAGATTTTTTTAAAGCAGGCGGGATCAACCAAAGACGGGGAAGGTATCAAATAAGCTTACTTGATCTGGTCAGCAGAACCACCCGAAGTGGCATTTGAGACTGCCCATGCAGCTTCTTTCTTTATATCAAACTCTGCATTTTGAAGTAGACCAACGAGAGGGGCAATCAAACCAGCTTCACATACAGCCTACATTGCAGAAACGAGAAATTAGAGCAACATATACATACAGAAAATTTTCTTCAAACAACCAAAATCTTCTCAAACTAATACTAGTTGAAAAACAATTTTCAGAAAAAAGTTACCTGAATCTGGTCCCTGTTTCCAGCAGTGATGTTTGAGATTGTCCAGCATGCTTCCTTTTTAATGCTCTTCTTGTGGTTCTGAGTCAGAAGGCTCAGAAGAGAAAGGAGTGCACCATGACTAATTACACACTGCAGCAGAAATTCTCATCAGCTCAGAACCAACAAGAAAAAAAGAACTATCTAAGTAAAAGCGGAACATGCATACTGGATAATAATGAATGAAACTATATAAATGTTCAAAATTCGGCTGCCAAGCTAGTGGTGTCACATTCTTCCCACTACTGTTCTGGGAAGAGCGGAACATGCATACTGGATATAAATGAATGAGACCAAAGAAGATTAAGTATACCTGGGTCTGTGCATCATCTCCAGTGACGATGTTACCAATACTACGAAGAGCTGGGATAAGCACAGACGGTGATGGATGCCTACAGCAAGCCAAAACTCAATGATATTCAGTAACACATAATCATGTCCAAAGCAAAGTAAATCACAGGACTGAAAAGACTTACTGGAGAAGCTCGACAAGTCGAGGAACAACACCTGCCTGAATGACAGATTGGATTTTGTCGTTGGTGCCATCAGAAAGATAAGAGAGGGCCCAACAGGCATCTGTTAACACTTCCTCGTCAGTGGAGTGAATCAAGCGCTCTAGGGCTGGAAGTGCTGGACAAACCTGTTCTCAAGAGAACACATATGTTTTTAAAAAAAACTTCCTTGATCAATGAGGAAGAGAATAAGATTGAAATAAGAGACAAACCTGATCAAATGGAGGCTGTGGCTTGCCTCTGCAAAAGTTTGAAAGGGTCCAAGTAGCATTTCTCAGCATGGAGAGTTTAGCATGCTCATTCAACTGAGAGAGTAATGGTAACAAAGCTCCCTGATTTAGTACAAGATCTCTGCACTGTGGAGAATCACCAGCAACATTCCCTAATGCCCAAACAGCCTGACAAATGAACAGGTTAAGAAAATATACTTTTAAGAAATTCTGCCTCTTGAATATTAAAAAAATAAAAGTTGACACAAAATTCTGTAATGGGCAAAAAAAACCATGGAAACATAATTTACCTGCTCACGGACATCATCACTCTGGGAACCCAAGAGCTGAACAAAAATGGGAACAGCATTATGTTGAATGACCACCTTCGTATGCTCAGAAGTCCCAGAAGCAATGTTGGTCAATGCCCAAGCAGCTTCAAACTGAAGCCACACACACACAAAGTATAAAGAATCTGATAATAATAATAAATGTAGTCAAAAATTCAAGAAAATGGATCAAACAAACCTGAAGCTGTGGATAATCCTCCCTCATGAGAAACTCCACAAACCTCGGCACAACACCAGCATCAATCACCTCCTCTATTGGAGGACTACGCTCTGCCAAAGCCAATTCAAAAACCATAGATTCAATTCAATTCAACAAGTTGCTGAGTCCGTTCGAAATCAAAGCTCACGAACTCATACAAAGCTTACCTATGGAAAGCAATTTACGGAACTGAGTAGTCGCTTCAAGCTGCAAGCTCCTATCATCTGACCAGACTCCACCAACCATAGCAGGCAAGCTCTCCAGCTTAAATCAAATCAATCAAAAAACGAATCTAATCAGTTCCCAATCCCAAAAGAAAAACCACTAGAAAAAATCGATTCCAGATCCGTGTTGATTCTAACCTTCTTCTCGACGGACGAAGCAGCAGCAGAAGCGGCTTGAGGTAGCTGCGTGGCTTGAAGACCCTCGCGACGCTTCTTCAGCAAGCTCTCTTCGCGCTTGGTCTTACGGATCTCTACCATGTTGTCTTCTCTCCTCCTGCGTCCTTCCTCCGCGTCAACCGCCACTTTGTAGCGGTTACGGCGAACCTCGGTCCTGGCGTTGGGTCTCAGAGACATGGCTGCGACAAATCGGAATCTCCTTCTTCTTCTGTGCGGGTGAATGAGAGTCGATAGCAGATGAGCCGACGACGAGAGACTTGGGTGTGTGTGTATATGTGAAAAAGTGTATGTATAGGATCGGCGGATGGAGAGAGAGGGTAAACCCTAGACGAAGTGGAGGGGTACGAGAAAAGAGGAAAATTATTGAATTTCCTTTGCTTTTGTTCATTCATTGATTTGTATTATTAAGAACTTTTAGATTTTGAAATCTTACAAGTAAATTGTAATTAATATTTATAAATTTATAGATTTTCTTTTAAATTTGTGTCTTTATATTTTAACAAAAAAATCTAAATTTTTTAAAATTTATAATAAAATAAAATTCTGCTATCACTAAATATATTAGGTTTCAAATAATATTTAAAGAAAAAATAATAATAATATATGTCTTTTAAATTTCTATATTAACATGTATTGATATAAAAATAATAATCCAGCTCGTTTAAATTTCTATATCCAATAAAATTCAGTAACTAATAACTTCATCTAATGTTTTTGATTCTTTTTTATTTTACTGAACTTTTTAATGTTTTTGATTTTTAAAAACATAGCCAACTTGGTTTTGCATGGTATAATAAGAATTCAAAAGTATATTCGTTTTGGAGTAAGATAATCATAAAACACAATCATTAGCAGTAGTAGTAGGTTTTGAAGCAGTGTATACACATAATATATTATGTACGGCTCAGACAACAAAAAAAAAAAACATGGTTGTGAATGGGTTGGGGATACGGTCTTAGCGGAGGTCGAGGACCTCGTATTTGAGTTTGGCGTTGAGGAAGACGTGTGAGCAATGCTCGTAGATTGGGCTACCATCTTCTGATTCTTCGTGCGGGTGGAAGCCTCGCTGCTGGCAGTTTCGGATCACGGATACACCTGATGGGTCCGAGAGATGGAATATCCCGTGAGGTGTTGTTTCGTCTGTCGGAGCCATCACGATTGCTACTGCTTCCGGTAGCATTATCTGTCAGAGGGACAACCCCGTATGGTTAGACATCATCATAAGCGAACATCATAGATATATTGTTAATGGGAAGTTCGCTACTTGATACGAGTAGTGTGTATGAAGATCAACTGATGACATGAAGCAAGTTTGCGTAGGGTGTGTCTGCAAACCAATATGTAATTAGCCACAAGAATATTAACAAGTATATCTCTAAAGACAAATGATAGTGAATGAGAATTGCTGGTCGACGAGGCTGAGACAAACTTACATGAATCCAACCCAAGGGAAATAGAGAGAGTCTGTCCTGGACTTCAAATATTTCTTCTTCGTTTAGTGTTTGGCACTGTCCATTTAACAAATAAAGTTGGTCTGAGTGTGAGAAGACTCTCACTAATTGTTATTGATGTAAATGGTTAAGAAGGAACATACAGAATCTGAGGTAGACTCCTGCTTTGGGATTATGAGAGTTGTGATATGAAAAACCCTGTTTTTCTACACACACACACACAAAAGGAATATAAGTGATGACAAGATAATCTCAGCTGATCATGAATACGAACGCAAAGGTGTGTTCCATCTGTACTCACCAGAGAGCCAGCAAGCACTCCACAAGTTTCTAGATTCCTTTCTGTGTTTGACCGAGCTAACCTTAAGAAATCTTCCATTATCCGCACAGGCTTCAACAGCAGATTAAAAAAAGCAAGACGACATTAGTAATGGTTTAACAAGACAAAAAAGAGAGAGAGTAGATTTCCAGTGAAACAAGAGCCCCAAGTATATGAGATTTAATGGGCATGAATCCAATTCTTTAGACTTAAAACATATTCATATCCCAATGTTCCGTTTAATAGTTTCTGAATTAATCAATGACTTGATCCTTGAGCTCATACATAGTTAGAATAATCACGGATAAATGCATGTCCTTTCTATTTTTCTCTCACAGACACGAATTGATGGAAATTGCAAAAGAAATAAAATAAGAAATAGCAGCAACTTACCACATGCAAATGCTGATAAGCATTGCTGCCTTCTTTTTCTTCTAATGAAGGAAGTGCAGGTCCTGGTCTAGGATCAGCTACTTTAGATGGGCATATTTGGGCAAACTCTTGATGCACTTGGGCAAGCACAGGAGGAGGGGTCGGTTGCTTCATTCCGACAAACTGAAAGGGGTCTTCAGTTGCGTCACTGACAAACTGGGAAGTAACCGCCTCAGAATGACGCTGCCATCGACCATCATCCAAGGAGAGCACAGAGTTCAACGTTTGAGAATCACCATTTAGTGATTTTGAGGAACTGCTAAGTCCAGTGTCAATCAAACTGTAGATATCCGTGAAGTTAGTTAAACATAGCCATGACTTCTACAAAGATATTCTTAAAAGGTAATAGAAGATCAGTATTTACCCTGAATTTTCAGCAGAACCCCAATCAGTATTACTCGGATATTGAACCTGTCCATTCCATACAAAATAAAGGTTTTTCAGATCCTTTAGAACTAAGCTCAAATTAACATTGGACTAGACCAACAAGAAAAAATAAAGACTAAGAATATAAGGGGATACCAAAGATCAACATTTTCTACCTTTATCTCCGACTTGGGTGCAACCCATTGACTTTTAAGACCATTTGGACCTAGAAATGAATGTCTAGACAAGGTTGCTTGGTTTGGAGGCAGAATATCAAAAGATCTGCAGGTTCAAGAGCACAATTAAAGTCTCAGTTACCATCTAGGATTTATACTGGCAAGCACTTGAGACTCATTTCTTGTTCCGATACTCAGAACTACAGATAAATTCAATAAAACGCAAACAACAAGCATCTTAAGACATGATACCAATAAACAGAAAATCCAAGCATCATTAGCAGTCAAGTCCATCAAAATATAAAATTTTCTGGTAACAAAAAAATGAACCAAACATCTTCAAAATTATGGTGGTTGCAGAAACAGACAGAGGTCATGCAAGGAAACAAGTGACATATATATTGTACTGAATGCCCCTATTTCTCAGAGTTCCCAAAAAATAATAGCAAAGGAGAATACTCACAGCTTCTGGAATTGCTGATCAATCGGTGTACGATATGAAGATAAAGTCAGATTATTGTTATATGTCGAGGATGGTTGAGATGTTGTCTGCATTCAAGAAAGAAAAGACAATACCGGTAAGAAAGCACATAGATTTGAAGTTTGAAAAGCATGGTTTTTGAAAGATGGAATGATTAAGTCAACAAAATAAACCCTATCTTATGTACTGAGTGCAAATTTTAGAGTCTTGAACCTTCTTAGTGTCAGGTCTAGAGTATGGATCTCTGTGGACAGGAGGCCATTCAACAGCATCTGAACTATATGATACGACAGGGAAATCACTTCCAACCCGATGCAATTCATCATCGGCTCTGTTCAGTTCATCCACTCGCCGGTCAAATTCCGGTTTCAGAGACTCGAGCTCATTGATTACAGACCGCAACCTCTGTTGCACAAAAAAAGTTGGCTTTTTGAGAATATGACTATGCCTGACAACACTAAAACAAAACTTGAAGGCTAAAAAATAAAGATACCTGACCTTCCTACTCCCAAGTCTTGCTTGTGGAAGCGATGCCTGGTAATCTTGATGGAAAGGAACGGTTTCAGAAATCAAACTGTAATAAAAATAAAAAAAAAATATAAACTTATCGCTCTTCTAAGGAAGAGTATATACAAAAAGTGTTAAAAGTACACATAGTGAGTGATTCATTTCTCCTCACCTTGAATATCTAAGAAGCATGATATACAAATCAACAACATTCTTCTCTTCGCGATAGATGCTGGCCTGTGCAATGAACAAGCCAATAAATCAATTAGCTGCTTCGCAAAAGAGAATCACACACTTCAACTTGTAACGCTTCATTACTATATATCTCTCTACAAGATCATTCTTTTTTTTCTAATAACTATGAGGTTCTGAGCCTGCAGGTCTGAATTTGAGATCTTTTAGACCTAGTCCTAGAGTTTTAACCCCTAGGCCAGCTCCTCGTTGGTTCTCTACAAGATCAATCGAACAAAACCTTAAGGATCTTAGGACGATTAGGCTTAACACGGGAGCTAGAAATCAAATCACTGATCCAACAAACTATCAAAATTTAATTCATAAGCTAAACTTCTGAGATACCCTACGAAAATCAAATCCTAGAGACGGTTAACACTGAATTGAGATGGAGATTCGAATCATCGGTTACGATAATCGGAGCATACCTGACGGAGAAGATTATCGGCGATGCGGTAGTAGTTACGGAGAGGAATACGGTTATCGACCTCGATCTTACGAGCCACCTTGTTCAGATCAATCTTCATCTTCACCCCTATCTGATTTTTACAAGCTTTCCCGATTTCAATCGCTTCGCCTCCGGCTTTAGGATCAAAGGGAGAAGAATCAAACTGTGTCGTTTTAAAGGAACTCAATTACTCAAGCAAATGTCGACATGATTACAAACGAAAATAAAAGTCTTCTCTCAAACCAACAGGAAACTTTTATTGGGCAATTTCAACGTCAACGAGACTTGCGATGATCAACCTTTGTTGTATATGGGTCTCTAGCACATCGATATGCTTACCAGTTCAGGCTTATCTGTGTTTTCTTCTGGGCTTGGTTTAGTTAACTTATGGGCCGGCTTGTTTTCTTATAATGCTGTTAATTAACTTTGTTTATTCAGTTACTAGATTAGATTGTGTCCCATGTTTGTATGATTCAACATTTATAATTTGTGACCAAATAAAATAATTATGAAAATTTAAAATTTACATAATAAATTTTAATCTTTTTTATCAAAGATAGTTTTTAAAAAGAGAAAACAATTAAAACATGTTTCATTAAAGAACAAAAGGACACATATCTCTATTATTAATTGGTCTAGAATTAGAATTTAGTTTTTTAAGAGTTTGAGATCAGAGTTTAGAGTGTAAAATCTAGGATTTAGAGTATAAGATTTAAATAATATTTTTACAATATCTATCTATATTAAATGTATTATTTAATAGTGGTACTTTAGTATTTTAGAGTTTGAGATCAGAGTTTAGAGTGTAGAATTTAGGATTTAGAGTACAAGATTTAAAGGATATTTAAAATTATTTATCTGTATTAAATGTATTATTTAGTAATGGTCCTTTAGTATTTTTGCATCTTAATGAAACGTATTTTGGGTGTTTTTTTCTTTGTGTGTTATTTTGCTTAGAAAGTTTTTTTGAAGTTTTTTAGGAGATTTGTCTAACTAAAAATAGAACCAAATTACTTTTTAATGTGCATGGGACAAAATCAACCACTAAAAACAAGTCATAATAAAGTAACGTTCAATTAATTAAACAATTACAAGATCTCTTTTCATATTTATCAGTTTTCTTCAATGTAGGTTATTTTTTGGCGGAAGCCCATTATCTTGTTTGATTAATGTTCAGTTGTTCACTATGCATTTAACTTAGTAATCGAATTCCATAAAATACAAATCGATTCAAACGATCGATTACGCTATATAATATCTTTGAACCGTCCATACTATGAACAAACATATTTTCATTTATTTTTCATATGAATTCTTACTAGTGTTTATATGTAAACCAAATTTATATATATTTTTAATAGTTGTGGTATTTGTAGCTACGAGGAAAACCTTTGCAAAACTGGCAAATTAATCTTGAACATCCAAACCCACATAAATAAACTGACACAAGTGACTGAAAGAACCAACTTCACTTAAATAATTGACTGTAAGAACCAAATTCACTGGAAAGACATGATTTAGCAAGCCATGATCTTTCAAAACGCTACCAAGAAAGAGAATCAATACTTAACACATCACAACCCATAGCAAAAACGGAACAAAATCTGCATACTGCAGTAAACCAAATATATATGAATTCTTACTAGTGTTGATATGTAAACCAAATATTTTTCCATATATAAATGCAAAGTATTTTTTTTCATATAGAAAAACTGCAAATTACCTAACATAAAAATATGTTAAGTTTTTTTTTTTTCATATGAATTCTTACTAGTGTTGATATGAATTCTTACTAGTGTTGATATGTAAACCAAATATATATATATTTTTAATAATTGTGGTATTTGTAGCTACGAGGAAAACCTTTGCAAAACTGGCAAATAAATCTTGAACATCCAAACCACATAAATAAACTGACACAAGTGACTGAAAGAACCAAATTCACTGGAAAGACATGATTTAGCAAGCCATAATCTTTCAAAACGCTACCACTTAACACATCACAACCCATAGCAAAGTTGGAACAAAATCTGCATACTGCAGTAAAGAGTTGCACAGAGGTAAAGCTGTCACTAGAGGACATTAATGGAGAGCCGGAGGTCACAACCACAATAAGAGGCAAACAACCCAGATCTGAGAACTAGGAGAAAGTGAGTCTTACACGATGTGAGACGGAGGTGGGAGGCTGTGAGAGATGATGGCGTAAGACAACGATGTGAGACCGTGGCATGAGAAGGCGGTGTGAGATGGTGTATGACAGTGGTATAAGGGTTCGGCAACTAATCACAGGTGACGACAACAGCCACTGAAGCGCCTATCTTTGTATCAGTCAGAAAATGCGTGACGGTCACTCTTGTGTTATTATAATGTAATTAATTCAATTTGGATATTGTTAGCTCGAAAAAGACGATGATGTCATTCTAGGCATTAAAGGGTTCTAGGCAAGAATGGTTCGACAATCAAGAGGGAGTGGAATGTGTATTGGTAGAGCTAAAAACTTAATTATGATGTAGTCTTTAGCATTGCAAACTGACCTTGAGGAAATTATTTTAATTATGGATTATATGATCGTACTATAACAAACAAAAATGATTTTCACGATTTATTATTCAGAAATGGTGAAGATAGTATTCGCACAGGCAGGTTGGCATGCACTCATAATTCATATGGAAGAATTTCAAAGATGTAAGAAGTTTTATGCCAATTTCATCTCGTTTATACCACATCAAACAATTCAACGAATGATAAATTGCCGCAAAGAGTGCACGCAATTCTTCGTTTAGGTTATATATTCTCCTATTTTCATGTAAATTATATATTTCCGGTTAGGTTATAAACCATACAATATTTTTCCATATATAAATGCAAAGTAATTTTTTTCATATAGAAAAACTGCAAATTATCTAACATAAAAATATGTTAAGTTTTTAAGTTTTTTTTTTGTTTTTTTTTGTTTTTTAAAAAAAAATTAAGTTTTTTTTTTTTGTTTTTTTTTTGTTTTTTTAAAGTTTTTCTTTTTTTTTTTAAATGCAAGTAGTAGTTTGACAAAAAAAAAACCTAACATAAAAATATAATTAGAATAAATATGAGTGAGATATGAAAAATGGAAAAAAATCATTTCGTTTACCCTCCATAAAAATCACATATATAAACATTTTTCTTTAAATGATTGAATAAGTACTAAGAATGCAAATAATGGGTATTTATCCGTAGGGTGGCTGAAACCCTTTCAAAATTACAAGCCAAAACCATGCCATTTTGACTAAATAAACGAGGGCTTAAAACGAGCGGGTCTTGTTTGCATTGAAGTTCAATTTGGTTTACCTTAAAGGGTTTAGATACATGTATGAGAACAGCGTTGTTTTGGCCTTCCATCCCTGATAACACAAATGAAATCCTAGTTCCTTTTTTTTTAAATATCGTGGGATTTGGAGCCAAAACTCGTAATCTCCTGGACTCAAAACTACAACATGTAATATTAGTTTCATTTATCAGTCATTGAATCGGGTACCAGAGTCTTGTTCATTTGAGTTAACAATCTCTGATTTTAATTCTTAATTCCTCAGATCTAATCCTTTCTGTTTCGTTCATATCTTATCACCACCCTCCACTAACCAGGTATGCTTTCAGTTATCTCCTCCTCTTCCTTGTACCTCTTAGATTGCCCGTAGACATATTTTTCTAGTCTCAATCTAAGTTCAAGTATTGTTGATGATAAGTTAAGCTTTATTCTAAGTTCATGATTCATCTTGCTTTTCCACCTCAAGATTTTTTTTTCTTCTTTTCGGGCAAGAATAAATATGTTTTGCTTTGATGATAGTGATGAGAAGTGATGGCAGAGGAAGAAAGAAGATTTGGGAAATTAAAGATCAAGAAGAGTTCTTCAAGGAAAGATTTTTATCTTTTCGTAATGATATTGGATCAAAATGTTCTCGATTGCCTCGCTTCTGAAGAATCACATCTTTCATGTTTAAGCTTCCTTCTCATTAATTGATGAAATTTGATTTTATAACCCATTTTTAAGTTAGAGAGTCTCTCTAGGAAGGTGATAAAATAAGTATAGATTTCAGTAAGTGTTACAAAAAAAGTATAGATTTCAGAGAAGCCATAACCTTGTTATATGTTCGAGTGAAGCTATTTTGTTAGCAATTGGTTGTATTCTTAGTTTCTTACTAGTTTTTTTTTTTATAAATTCTACTCTTCTCCACACTTTATTCTATATACTTAAATGTTGTGTATCAGTTATTAAGATTTTGGGTTTAGTTAGATCTATTGATTTGAGACATGTTTGATTCTCTATTTTATTTGTATTTACGTTTGATAGAAACAACGGCAGCTCGTAGCGCTGAGAATGAACAATAAGGACGAAATGGAAATTCAAAAAGTGACACAAAGTGAAATTCAACATCTTCAAGCGGTTCAAGCAATAAGTCATTCTTAACGCTTAAACTGTTTAGAAAGAGTGTCCCAGTAAAAATAGAGGAAGATGGATGGAGTCATTGCATCCAATGCATTAAGAAGATAGTAGTGTTGTTCGTTTGGTCGCCGCAGGTCCGGCGTCTGCGGCAATATTTCTTCATCGACGCTTGTTTGTTTCATCGACGCGGATATCTGCGTCTGCGTCCGAATGCAGCGTCGAGCGTCAGACGCCAAAAAAAACAGCGTCGAGCGTCAGACGCCGAACAACTGCTTCCTGCGTCAACGTCCAGCATCAACGTCAGCGTCCAGCGTCTTCGAAACGAACAACAATCAGCGTCAGTGTCGGCGTCGGCGTCGGCGTCAGCGTCTACAAAACGAACAACAATCAAATTAAAATGACATAGACGCCGACGCCCGACGCCGACGCCGACTCCGAAAACAGCGTCAACCAAACGAACATGACTAGTATCAATCTGACCAAGGAGCATTGGGTTTGAAGCGCCGTTTAGAACATTACCCAAAAAAATGAAGTGGAAAATAATGAACATGAGTGTGATCACAAAGGAGATCGTGTTATGATTAGTGATTATTATCTACCATGATCAACCTTTTTGATATGTTGAGTATGAAAAGCTTATAACTAGAGTAAATGCTTGAATCTAAACTGTCAGCATAGATGTAGAGTAAATTACTTTTCTTTTCTTTCTTTTTCACCCGACTGGTAGAAAAATAGCTAGAGAATATAAGAATAAAACATTTTATTCTATTTTTACTCTAATTTTTTTTTTGAACTTATTTTTACTCTAATTCAACCATACAATCACAGTTCCTCAGAGTTCTATGTCCATATTTATAAGAAAAAGGGTTGAACTTCTATGCTGTCTTAAGTGATAGTAGAGTTGACTTCAACGGACTAAGAGATGCTCGGCACTCCTTTTTTTGTTTTGTTCAAAAAAAAAAAAAATGTTTTTTGTTTGTTGACAAAAAAAAAAGTTTTTTGTTTGAAATAAAAACAAAAAATCAACCAAGATTTATGTTTTTTTTTAGATATTAAAGAGAGAGAAATAAAAAGAAACAGCAGCAAATGTCAATGTCTGCAATATTTATTCAAACCATAAACATCTTTAAGGACCAACAACCAAAACAGAACAACTGCATAAGAGCTTTTATGGAAGCATGAAACACGTGAGTAGGCTCACACCAAACCAATCACGTTCCATTTCCACGTCAAACCCTTTTTGCACTGCACCTTAAACACTCGAATCTGTCTGCAAATTAAAAGATTTCTTTTGCAGTTACTCTTAAATATAAATCACGTTTACATATAACAGGAAAATAGCACATTGTATATCTATTTTGATGGTTAGTTTCTCACCTGATTCTCTTGTCCAGATGCAAAGGTAAGGGGAAGTTCCTTGGAAGGTGTTCTCTGAAAATATTTCGGTTTTAGATTTTCAATTGCCGCTATTGTTCTTTCATCTCGGCTTGCTTCTTGCTGTGTAATGTTATATATATATATTTTTAGAAAACTACTTTCACATGAAGAAAAGTAGATTGAAATATCAATGATTTCAAGTTAGGTAAAATCACAAACCTTGTGTAAAGCCCAGTCTGCGGAATCAAACCAAGTACGTTTGGGATCCTACATTGTTTTGAATAAGTTATTTAGTATTAAGAGAACAACTCAAATCACACGAACATATATATTAAAAAAAATATGGGTTGCTTGGAGATATTCACCTGCGAGATAAGAGGCTTTTTCTTTAGCACGAGTCCACGATATTTGTTTGCACCAGAGGCAGACTAAGAGGACACAACAAAATACATTCAATCAATTTATTATTAAAAATCTATAGCATTTTCTTTTGTTAGATATTAAAATCTATAGTCACGTTTAAAATCTAATGAGAGGTAGCATGATAGTGATAGTTTTGCCGACAAATACTAAACCAAAAGCAATCTCCACAGTGATGTTTGGGTATATACCAATAGGTTGAAAGAGTTCAATGTCATGATCGATTCTCGAGAATCCAAAAAAGTCACAATCGGATAACAAAAAATATTCAAACAAAAAGAAAAAGACAATGCATATATAGACCAAAGCGAAATATGCGGACAGGATCAAACTGGATACGAAGATCCGGATTCAAACACAGGTGTCCGAAAAAGTAACACGTGACAATTCAAGAAACCGTTCATTTTAACAAAGGATTCAGAGATGATATGAGTCTTATCGTTTAAAGCCGTCCATATTATCAAAATATCTCAATCTAAGAATTTTTTTTAATTACAAAATGACTGTTCTTGTAAGAAATATCATCCATCCAGACAAAACAACAAACACACTCCAGTTTCTGAACTATTTGACAGAATCTATAGTTTAAAGATTTTAAGGCATATTTTAATATTTAATTTTGACCAGAATAAAGTAAAACAAAAACAATGTTTGAATGGTAAACGTAACATGAAAACAAACGTGTGCGATAGCAAAAAAAAAAAAAAAAGCAAACAAACGTGTACGCAGTCGTCAAATCACCGACGATTAGGTTTGATAATTCACCAAAAAAATATTTTTGACTTGTTTACTACTAATCCAACCTAATTTCCATAACAATTTTGATATCGTAGTCAAAACTATTCTTAATATTACGAAATAGTGGATTTACATTTGATAAATCTTTGTTCATTGATACCCAAATTTTATATTATCTTGAGAATTGTAAAGATTTATTCAAAAGTGAATGATATTGCACAACATCATGAAACTATAACAAATCAATTAATTACATCGTTAATTGAATTGATCTTTATTAATTACCTCTTCTTGTTGAGTGGATAAGACATCATCGACTCTGTTGTTCTTCGTCGCCATTTCGCTCGACCCTTTTTGCCTTTGTTTCGTCCTGATCGAATCAATTTATGAAAAACAACAATCAGTTAAGTAATTAATCGTAAAACAAAATCTGCATTTGTGTTTAAAAAACCCTAATTAAGTCCAACGAAGAAGATGATTAGAGTTTAGAGACATAGAGACAGAGACCTTAAGAGAGTTTTAGAGACAGGGTGATAAGAGGAAGACGGTGAGAGATGAGAATATATATACACACCAACACACGCGCGTAGTAATCACGCACATAAACAAGCATCATCCACGTGTGGACCTGTTAGATATTTTTTGATCTTGGTAATTAAGTTTAACACACTGTTTTCATCTTATCATTTAATTACATTTTCTGATTGGTTCTTGTATGGCCATTTGGACTTAATCCTGATTCTCTTATCTAAATGTTGTATTCATATCCAATCATACGAGGACATGATAACATAAAATCTATCTATCTTGAAACCAATTACAAAAGTTGAGTATATATTATGATAACTCTAAATGGTTAAACGCAATTACATTGATATTTTATATTAATATTATTTATGTCAGATTTCATGTCATTAGTTTCTTTTAACTTTTAAGTACTTCGTACAATATGATGAGGACATCTATCCTAATCTTTATGCAAATGTCAATACTTGATTTTGATCTTGGTATGCTTTAAATGTTTAGTGGTTTACTTGTGGTTTGGTGTGCATGTTTAGTTAGCTTAGGCCAACGCATGATATGTGGGAAAGTTACATGATGAAACTCATCAAAGTGATCAGGTAAGGTACAAGCTTACAAGTACAACTAATACTTATCTGATTACCGAATGCTAATTCAGACATTGTGCCTTTTTTTTATCAGGACGAAACTGAGGGGTATTATGTAATGGAGCATTCACAATTATCATTTTCAGCTTGGTGACCATTCTTAGACAATCTACTGTTTGCAGGAATGCTTAGTTAGCCTCAACTCTTCGCTTAACAGATCTGCTCGGTGCTTTCATGTTTGGTCATCCTATTTGGTTTGGTAATAATATATATTTTAATTCTTTTGACTTTTGAGGAATGGTTTAAATACTGAACAAGAGAAGGAGAGTTTATCTTCTTGTTTTCAACAAGATTGAGTGGCGGAATGTGGGTTTATCTTGGTCTAAGGGCTAAAAGATTGTGGAAGCTGTGTGGAATGTTAGAAGTTATAAATGATGAGTTCTATTTCGTAGTTGAAGGGCTTTTAGGTTCAATGAAAGTTTAAACGAAGCAAAAGCAATCAGTCACATGTAGAATGTTATTAGAGTAGTCATCATATTGATAAGATTATTTTCTCAACAGAAGATGTGGAGCTCGTCAGGGCTGTTAACCATCCTTCAGATTGGCTTGTGTTTCGGGTTCAGGCGTTTTATCTGGGGAATGGCTTTGCGGACGTTTAGTGGTAATGTTTTCAAATAGGTGTGCTTCACTGATCGTTAAGGAGATGATATCTCAATGATATGTTGCAGTGGGAGAACTAGATTGGCTCAAGGATTTGATAGTGGCTAAGATACCTCTCCCTTGATGTAGAGGTTGGTGTTGTTGGTTTCGTGTTTTACTTTGCAGTTTCTTTCGATTACTATGGTCTGTTTTTTTTTTTTGGATAGCTATGGTTTTGGTATTGACTTTTTTGGCATATATATCTTGTACGGTTTTGGAAAAGGTGGTTCCGTTTTAACCATCAAGCAAGGAGCAAGACCACATTGATGGATCAAACTGGATGTTGTTAGTCAAAAAGAAGATAATCAATGTGGACGATCAAGTGGAGATGCAATGCTGATGGAAAAAAAGTCAAATGGATTGAGGAGATGCAAGTGAAGAGGCCAAAGCAACAAGACTTGGCCAACCAGCCACTGCTCATATCATTCCAAGGAAAGTATCTAAAGCTAGTTGAATCTGGTTTGATATGTCTTACTTTGTTGAACTGATACACTTGTGTTATTGTTTGCTGTTGCTTGAGACAGGAAGAGTTTGGAGCACAAAGTTGGTCATGAATCACTTTTGCAGATGGCTACAAAGTCACGGAAGAGGAGGAGAACAAAGACAAGCTATTGGAGGCTTCAAGCGACTTCAACTCAAGGAGATGGTGGAGCAAAGAGGAATTCTACCTTACTACGCAAGGCGGCCATGATCAAAAGGTCTATGAGTCCATTAAGATGATCCTAAGATTTATTGACCTATTCGACCAATCCCTAAACCATTGAGTGTATACTATTTTAACTAAGTATAGTTTTATCTCATAATTTTTTCCATTGGATTTTAATAAGGTAGATCTTCATGGTTCCAAATTTGACATCCGGATTTTATACGGTCAAACTCGAAATGGAATATTCAAATAGATGAAGAGAATTTAGTTCAGCAAAATCTGCCAAGAAGAAGTTGGCAAAGAATAAATGCAGAATATTACTATAAAAATCTCACATTAAAAGCTAACTTATCTTCTTCATTTTTTTCTCCTCAAGTTGTTGATTTCATTCAAAGAAGAATACAGAGTTTAGTACATAAGCTGGCGGAAGAACAAGAAATCCCCAGAAACACAAGTCCATGGTCAGGCTGCTAAAACCCACACCCAAGTAACTTTAGAAAATACTGAAAACATACAGAAATACAGCTTCACCAAGGATAAATTGAAAAAAAAAACCCACAATGGTGTTAGCACAGTATACTTGCAAACTTTTAACAACTCGAAATGCTTCTGAATGAGATTTATCGTTGTCGCCCACGGTCCACCGAACGATACCATCAACTTCTACGAACACTGAGAACACATCTCACTCTCCTAAAGAACCAGACTTTATAATCCGACAAGAAAGAACCACTCATAGTTCCCGTCCTCTTTCAGATACGGCTGCGACACACTTATCTATTCCTTGGAAAATATTACTCCCTCTGTTTTGTTTTAAATGAGGTTTTAGAACTTTTCACACTATTTTAGGAGATTAGCACAATGTCCCTTTTAACCCTTTTTAACAATTAATTCACTCCACTTCACTAGTACGACAGCTAATACTAGAAGGGTAAGAAAAATAATTTTTGTGCTTTTTTACCTAGATTTCTGAAAATGACAGATATATTAATACAAAATAAAGTTTCTAAAACGTCATGTAAAAGAAAACGGAGGGAGTACTATAGAAATAAATGCATCAAACAAATTTTGTATTTTTTATTTTAACAATATCATTTTATAGTTTCTTCAAGAAAAATCGTCTACCAAATCATCATCTCTGATTTTCTCTACGACATCATTTTCAATTGAGATTATCGGTAACCCGTTTGATAACTAGTTATTTTTTTGTTTGCCTTGTTATAAAAGTGCAGGTAAAGATATTTTGTAGAGATTTGTTGAAGAAAATGAATGTGTCTCTCAATATTTACAACAACACTAATTTATAACAATTTTCTAAACATAATGAATTGGAATTATAAACTCCTAAAACAATATTAAATACTAAATAACCCGTATTTTATGTGGAATGAGATATTTATAAAAAATATTTGTTACATAAATATGGGTTTCTTTAAAATATTTTTAAATCATAATAATAATATAAATATATATTTAAATGATTTGAATAAGTTAAAGTTGCATTAATATTTATATCTTTTTTATAACAAAAATTGTAGACCATTGATCCCAATTTTTAAAATTTGAGACTTTTTACAGTTTTAGTAATTTATATTCATTTAAAAAATTCAAAATATAACACATACAAAAAATCTAATTTTTTATTATATAGTTAATGCAATTTTAATTTATTTTAATAATATAAAATTAGAAAAATTATGGAAGATACACAATTTGTTATAAAATATATTTTGTTAAATATCATTGATTTCATATTTATTTTAAATAACATAAAGTAATACCGTAATTTTTATTTTAGAAACAAAGAAGAAGATATTTTTTAGATTACGAAATAATGTTATAGTTAGTTAAACGAGAATTATATCATATGATTAGATGGACTGAATCATGAATGACATGTATTGTAATTATTCTTCTAATTTAACCATATTTTATAGTGATTCTAAAAATTATTCTAGTAATGACACATTGACAAAAATCACATGTTAAAATGATTCTCAATTGAAAATATAAGAAATTAAAACATCCATCAACATCTACTTTCCAAAGATATATATGCTATTTACTTTTTAGTTAATTCATAATTTTAAAATAATAAAAATATGTTAACATTCATAGGTTAATAAAAACAAAAATTCAATTAGATATAGTTATTCTAATTTTCTGTTATAAGCTTATGATGTAAACCTAAATTTATTACTAAAATCCAATACGTTTTAAAATTTTGGATTAGGTATGACAGCTGCATTTGTACGTATAATATGGCTTTGCCTGGGCTATTGATCATCCTATTGACCATTGATATGGTTGGATCCTTGTAAATATAACTAGGGTGTGAAGAATCTCTTAATACTAATCAAAATACTTCATTATATTACAAGAAACTATTTTGAACAGATCCAATATTATAATAGAAATTATTAGTGAAATGGAGTTTAAAATTCCAATACTAAACCGAACCAAATCTCGTAACATGAGAGTCCCCTCCTCAGTGTCCTGTATAGTACGATTTTATTACACAACATCAATACGAATGTCTTAACTTAACTACTGTATCCTAATTTTCTGTAACTTCCTCAAGGCAATCAAAGAAATGAGCGAGGTCCAGTTTCTCCTTTCTGGTGTAGATCGTCTCTTTAGACCTGCCATCTCTTTGTGCTGCCATCTCGATAAGAAAGTACAGCTTCTTTATTGGAATCTATGTGAGCAAACAAATTTACAAATATTAGTGATATATCATGCTTACGAGTTTTATTTACTAATCAAATATAAAATGAGATTGAGCCACATACATCATTAAGGGCTTTGGAAGCTTCTTCCATATCATCATCCGAGAACACGTTTAGTTGCTTTAGCACCTGAAGCATGCAAGAACACGTTGGGTTGTTTTCATGCACCATTTACATTTAATTATATACTTTGGCGTAAAATAAAAATAAAATATAGCCTCTCTTTTTAAATTGAAATGAATAAACTTGTTTGAAAATACCTTCTTAGCATCCTCTGTCCTAAGTAAAGGAACAGAATATGTGACAGAAAAAGCTTTGCCCAAACCAACAGCTTTCAAGAAAGTTAATTCACTTGTTGTACCAAGTACAAGAAGTTTGCTCCCCTGTAGACAAATCTACCATGTTAGTGACATGTTTCTTTGTAACTGAAGGATTAAAACTTTTTCTTGTGTAATTAGGAAACAGACCTCTTTGGGAAGCTTGTTCAGATATATTAATAATGTTTGAAGGATCATGTTTGAAAATCGTGGACCAATTTCTGAATATTCCAACAACCTACAAATGTTATAAATTTTCAACTTGAGTTAAGAAACCAATCAAGTGTAAGATACAAAGATAATAATAGAAAATATATGCACTGCCGACCTTTCAATATTGTCAAGGATAACAATACTCAATGGTGATTTGTATGCATCCTCAAAGACCTGTTCATTCACACCAAACACAAGTGTCACTAGACAACAATAGAGAACACAAATATACGAGTGTCAAGCTAGTACCTTAGCAATGCGCGCAGCTTTTGTGCTTTCCTGAAGACCAGCCATGGTCTCTGCTGAGACCTGAACAAACAAAAGAGGCAACATTTTTACAAAGGTCCAAAAAAAAAACTAATTAAAGAACGAGCTTTACTTACTATTTTAACATATGGGAAGTTACTGTCTATGCCAATGGTCGCAGCTAAAGCAGTTTTCCCACTGGTCAAGAAGCTTAAACATTAGAAAACGCATAGCTTGGATAATCTATTTTTAAGATGAAGTATGGAAGGTACCTTCCACTAGGTCCCTCAAGAAGGCAAGTGACTGGAGGACTTGTTTCGTTGGAAACTTGCTCAACAAGAAACATGATTCTTTTGTAGATGAGATTTTGCCGATCACCACAGTCCACAAATCCCTTGGGTCTATAATACATGTCCATCATTAGCCTATTAGTATACAATATGCATAAGGGAGATTGTCTGAACATCACAAGATATTTTACCTGCAGTTTTGAAGGGCCTTAGGAGAGGCTCCAAATGCAGGCATAACTTCACGTAATGCTCGAAGAAAATCCTCCATAGTAACTTTAATATTCTCTTCATCCACTGGTTTGGAAAGATCTTCCATGTTCAGATGTCTGTTCAAAGCATATGATGTTGCACTTTTCACAACACCTTCAAGCTCAGCACCACTATAGTTCTTCGTCTGAGCAGCTTTCCAAATACAAAATAGGACAGATCATGTCAAGACTCAGAATTTATACTAAAGTAATAATATTCCTGTGTCCTAACACATAATATGCTTAGTTATTTTTTAAAACATGCAGAGATCATACCAAGCTCTTGGAGATTAACATCAGGAGCGAGGAAAGAATTTTCCTTCATCATTTTGGTATGAATTTGAAGAATTTCTACACGTCCAGCTTCATCAGGGAGGCCAATCTCAATAAGCACTTCTAACCTTCCAGGCCTGTAAGCATGCAAACCTCAAAACATTAGTCTACTGACTCAAATCTAAAGCTAATATACATGCAAAAATATATAAGAAAGTCAGAATATGAACTACTTTAGGGTATAATACTTGGATTATATAAAATTGAAATGAGGACACTACTAATTAGCGAAAGGATGCATAGACCTTAGAAGAGCTTCATCAAGCATATCCTTCCGGTTTGTCATTCCAATAAGTAAGACATTGTTCAAGGCCTCCACACCATCTATCTGGAAATTAACAAGTGTTAGCCTTATCTTAAAAGACTAAACAAGTACCAATAACTTCATCGTTGTTAGCTAACCTTTGTCAGGAGCTGGTTTACAATACTGTCATGGACACCTGTACTGTCGCTGCTTGATCCTCTTGACTGATAATTTGTACAACTTAGTTTTAACTCAATAAACGAACATAGTTCACAAAATCATCATATGCTACGATTGATATTACATTCTACAAAACATAACTGTCTTAAATTTTAATTGTCCAAATTGACAACAGCTTGAATAAAGCAGATTACCTTACAAATAGCATCGATTTCATCAAAAATAATGACATGGAGCTCACTATCATCACCTGAAAAGTTTAATAAGAGTGCCAAATTATCACATTGATGGTAAGAAAAGGAAAACATAAAGGCAACAAAGCAGGGTAAACAATTCTTCCGCACCAAGGGTTCTCTGGTCATTCTCAGCATCAGCAAACAGGTCTCTGACATTCTTTTCTGTTTCACCCACAAACTTGCTTAGCACCTCAGGACCATTCACAATCTATTATTATGTCAAGAAAAGATTTTAATACATGGTGTATACTTCTTGAAGAAAGCCAACAAAACAGCCTTAGTGGGCCTAGATGAGTGGAATCCTAGACTACTTACGTAGCTCATAAGTGTGGAGAAGATGAGATGTATACCTTTGGCTCCTTTCCATTAAGCATTTTACCAATTTGGCGAGCCATCAAGGTCTTGCCAGTACCAGGAGGTCCATAAAGAAGCACCCCTTTAACGATCTTTGACCCAAGTCTGTAAGATTAGAAGAATAAACTTCAAAGGGACACAACACACATAGCAAATAACTGTCAAAAACTGTTCGAAGAACGAATCACAAGAAAACCTGTTCCGGAGTTGAGGAGGCATTAAACGATAAAGAAATGCTCTTCGGAATATGTCAACGAACTCTGCATTCAAGGCACCAATGCCCAGAGACTCAAGGTCAAACTCCTTTTCTTTAAATATTTTTCTAGTAGCAGCCTCTCTTTGGTTCGTAATCTGTATAACAACGTTACACAAATCAGGTTTAAATGATGAGACAACATAGTATTACCAAAAGAATTGATCAAGAACCAGACCTTTATACCACTTGCATTTGATGCTTCAAACACAAGATATGTATCGTTACAGATCATCCCTCTTTCGATACCATTTGTTTGGATCTCATCAATCTCTACAACCGCTCGGTTGACAGTAAGAATGTAATTGGTTCCATGAAACTCAAATGTAACTCTCTGCCCTACTGTGAAGACCTGCATATAAGCATGCATAGTTTCAATTCAACAGTGCATATGTTTTGCAGAAAGAAAAAAAAAACATCAGAATCATTTAAGCATCTTTAAATTGACAATGCATCTTGATTTATCTCATATGCCTCTTAGTTCCATGCTTTTAGTGACATAGCATGACCTCAGCGTATACAAATCAAATATTAGGAGCCAGAACACATAAAGACACACACGGCAAGAATCCAAACTGTTTACCTGATTAATGAATTTTTTCTTGAGTTGGGTTGAAAGGACCACGGCATCAACCTGAAAAGTAATCTCCATCATACATAGATGTCCACAGATCACAAGAGCTGTCACAAAAGATGAGTTACCTGTTCGTTTTTAGTACCCTTCTTCACGAATTCTAACTCAAGTGCCACCAAAGTCAGGTCAAATTTTTCAGGAGGAACGAATCTACAAGGACAAGGTTTTAAGATTTAGAGACCAACAAATAAAACAAAAAAACAAAAAAAATCTGTGTGAGAGAATTACCTGGTGATGGTAACCATGTCATCAGCAGAAACTCTAGCATGTCTGCGTTGAACAGCATTAAGAGCAATGGTTCCATCTTCGATGCTCTCGTGTCCAGTATTCAACGGTTAAGTTAACAAGAACTCTAAATAAAATTGATCTGACAAAACAAACAACTCAAAAACTAAAACAGAGGTGAGTAATAAAAAAAGGATATGAAACGGAGAGAGTGAAGACGTCAGCGACGTTGGCGAGGAAGAGATCGGAGCCGGGAATGGCGAACTGAGAGAGATCAGAGAGGGAGCAGTAAGCTAGGTTGGTGAAAGCTAAATGTGCAGCCGGCGTGGTGGTCACCTTCATGGTTATGACGACAGAAGATTGTGACGCGGAGCGATCTGCCATGGAAAACTTGGACAAGAATAAACAGCGAGTAAGGCAGAGTCAAAATATTTTCCCTTCGGACAACGGGATACTTGTGTCTTTTTTATTTGTAATAATCCCTATAATTTGCTAAGAAGCACAATAAAATAAAATAAAAATAGGTAACAAAATGCTTAATAGGTAAGTTATTATAAGTTTCTTTTGTCAATTGGTCAATTCTTTTGTACATACTTATCCTTGAAGCTATCGTTGATCTTCATAGAATCTACGGGTGGGCGTTCGGTACCCATTCAGATTCGGTTCGGATCTATTCGGGTTTTGGGTTTTCGGGTTCAAAGATTCCAGACCCATTTGGGTATTTCTAAATTTCGGTTCGGGTTCGGATAATTAGGAGAGGGCATTTCGATTTAATTACGGATTCGGTTTGGGTTCGGTTTGGTTTGATTTATTTGGGTCTAAGAAAAATTAAACCAAAATCGACCCAAATTAGTTTGGTTTGGTTTGTGTTCCGTTTGGTTCGGTTTTGGTTCGGTTTTAGTTCGGTTTGGTTTGTGTTTGGATTGATTTTAGTTCGGTTTGGTTTGTTTTCGGTTTGGTTTAATTTGGTTTTATTTGTGTTTGTTCAATTCAGTTGAATTAATTTTTTAGTTTTATCATACTTCAGTTACAAAAATCTAATTTATAAAAACATAAAAAATCATCATTTAACAATAAATCATTATTTTTTCATATTTTAACGTGAATCCAAATATCACAATAAAAATATAGAAAATATAATACATTTATTTTATGTTATCATCTTCAAACCTAATATAAATGTCATAGGAAATTTTTTGGTTTTGATTTTAATGTACGAGATTCACATTCTTTTATTTTATTTAGTAGTGTTTAGTCTATTCAATTAGAAGTACAATATATACATTATGTTAAATAACTAAAAGTATAAAACCTCAGTATTATTAGTATATTTAATTAATATAATAAAAACATTTCGTTTTTTCGGTTTGGTTCGGTTTAAAACCAAACCAAACTATTCCGGTTTCTAAAATATTGAACCAAATGGTTTAAACATATACTTTGGTTTGGTTTGGATTAGTTTGGATTCGGGTGGGTCGGTTTGGATCGATTCGGTTTGGGTATTTTTACCCACCCCTACAGATAACCCATTTAAATTATTTTTAAACTAAAATTCATTACATGCTTAAAATTTTTCAAAATCTATAAATAAAATAATATATTACGTATAAATTTGAATAACATATGTAAAAATACCAAAAATTAATATATAAATTGGTTTAGTTTGAATATTTGGAAAGAGAATAAATAAATAAATATTTAAAGTATTTTTGGTGCTTTTAGTATATTAGTTATTTTAGACATTTACTTTTGACCATTTGTATATATTTTCAAATATTTTGGACAACTTAAAAGTATCTTATATATTTTAGATGTTTTTAATATATATTAAATCTAAAAATAATTAATATATTTAGGTATATAAATCTATTTCGGATACATTCGGGTACCCGAAATACTTCAGTTCGGATCGGATTCGGTTTCGGTTCTTTAGATACCAAAATTTTGAACCCGTTCGGATATTTAATCAATTTCGGTTCGGGTTCGTTACTACTTTTTCGGATCGGATTCGATTCGGTTCTTCGGATTCGAATTTTTTGCCTAGCCCTAATGGATGTGTGGGCTAAAAGTAAGATTGTATATCTACAATTAGAAATATATCTACAGTTAAATAAAGAGTTGTAAATGTGTAGTCTTATATATTTATTATTTGAACCTGAAATTGTTAATAATTTTATAAAATAACTTATAGAAGAACTAAATTAAGAAAAAAATATAAATTTTTTATAAAAACTACAATTTTTCTAAAATAATAAAATGTTGTCCATCATTTGTGTAAAGACATATTTTACAAATTTCGCATAGTATTTTAAAAGTTTTACACTTTAATATATAAAATGTGATGCAGCTGGAATATGATGGGATGCAAGAGCTTAATCAAATGGCTATGGAGACCTTAATGGAATAATAAAGAGAAGTTGTGTGTGTGGTGGAATTGTAAATGAGTAAATAACAAGGGGCAATTCCAAAATTTTGAAGCTATTTTATAAAAGGTTTCAAAGGGTAGTTGGTCCTTTGTTTTTTTTTTGAGGATTGTGGTAGTTTTACGAAAAGCAAGCGTTATGTGACTGAGATTAGGCGCTAAAATGATAACTATATTCTATTTTGGATTTCTGACCTATGGTAATTCTATAATTATGTCTCTTCTCACAATTTGCTTTTTATTCTGTTATCATAATAATCTAAGATATAATAAGAAAAAGAAGGAAAAACATGAGAACAATCATAAGTGCAGTCATAGCGAATGTGGCTAAAGCACAAATGTCTAGGAGTACAAAACTTTTGTTACAGGCTGTTTGATCTCAAGATCTTGTTTATACAGCAGCTTTTACACTTTGTGGCGTTGTTGAAGCTGGACTTTCGACCTGAAAGTGAGAGAGATGATAAGAGTTTGGTTACTGAAGTTTTTGATTTCTATGGATAAGGGAACTGCACATATAAATCCTTGGTATTTTTCTATTTTATTTTTTATGTACCTTGGCTGCTTTAAACAGTTCGTCTACAACTTCAGACAAAGTTGGATGTGCATGAACTGCAAGTTTTATGTCCTGCAACCACATCACAAATGCCACAATAGTCCCACAATCTAAAGCTTAATGATTGAACAGGTTAGTTTGCAAGCAAGAAGATTCCTCTCTAACCTGAATGCGTGTTCCTAATGCGATGGCGTTGGATGCTTCATGGATAAGATCAGCAGCATGCAACCCGAAGATATGAACTCCTAGGATTTCACCATTGTCAGGTCTGTATATCATCTGTGCACATAAAGACAGCATCGTCTCGGTCACTCCATGACTACAAAACACCTTTCTTTATAAAAGAAATTCAATTTAGTTCTTCTTTTTACCTTAGCGAGTCCTTCTCCTTCATTTTCGGCTAGAGCCTTTGTGTTTGCCTTGAAACTTGTCTTGGCAATACTTACTTTGAATCCCTCTTTCTCTGCTTTCTCTCTCGCTTGAGGCTGTGAATTGCATAAATGATTTATCCACACAGTACACACAAAAGGTTAAGTTTACATATCCACTAAGGGTATCTGGAGTTACCTCTGTTAATCCCACCATGCTGATTTCAGGATGAGTAAAACAAGCAGCTGGGATGCTAAGATGATTCAGCACATGATCTCTACCTGTGACTTGCTCCACCACTAGCCAACACCAAGTAGATGCACACAGAGTTTACATTTAAAAGGGGAAAACACTTATGCATACATATAATGGAGTATTAATAATCAACTTACCAGAAATTCCTTGGGCACTGGCTGCATGAGCGAGCATCAGTTTACCATTGGCGTCACCGATGCAGTACAAGTTTGGAACCTATCAAACAAGAATGAGTCGGTATGAACTGGTGGTAAGACATACTAAGATGTGCATATGAAAAGAACACTAACCAGCTTTCCATTTCCGTCGATAACACGCATTCGCTCATCAACTGGTATAAAACCTCTCTGCGTAGCTACATTGATCTGTGTGGAAAACAAAGCGTGAAGGGTATTTCTTTCATAACCAAACTAACTCAGATAACCAAAAGTGAAAAGATAAAAAATAATAATTCGTAAGAGATGTGCCAGTTTATTGTCCTCTCTTACATTTTCAAGGCCAAGACCATTGGTGAATGGAGCTCTTCCTGTAGCAATAAGAGCAGCGTCCACCTTCAGCGCAAGAGAAGAAAATAAATAAACCAATAAAAGGGTAAGTTGTGATAGAATTCAAAGACATTTCTACGGATCCAATGCAAGTATGTATATGGTAGAACATGAGAGTTAAGTCTCGGATATGAGTACTGAGCAGTCATTAATCCTTCCGAAAAAATCACTTTGTAAAACCGTCAGAGGTTCTTAAAACCCATTTTTATATGACATTTTGTTTTACCTCCAAAGTATCCTTGTGTTCCTTGGTTTTAGCATCAATCAGCTCAATCATCACTGGTCTTCCATCTTTTGCTGGAGTGATCTGTAAAAAAAACGAATGAAAGATGCGTAAACAGACTGTATAAGAAAGATATTATATATAGAATGAGTGAGATAAGCAAAGCTTACTTTGCTTGCAAACACTCCAGTGTGATAGTCAATCTTTCTTGGATTTATCAGAACCCTCTGAGCCAGCTTACTGATCTCAGGATCAAATCCAGGCATCAGCTGATCCAGCGCCTCAATAAATGTTACCTGCACAAAACTTTTGTTACTATTTAGAAAAACACTTACATGAAAGCAACAAACAAACACTAATAATGCAAACAATCAGTACAAAACCAACATGCTACTACCTCACTTCCAAGGGCGGTGTAAACATCACTGAACTCGAGACCGATATAACCACTTCCTACTATCGCAATCCAGTCAGGAACAGATTCCAATTTCAATGCATGGTCACTTGTGATAACAGTCTTTCCTACAGAACAAAAAACATAAGCAACTTTAAGTCTCTTGCTATACTAACAGAGAGGAGACGTTTTAGGTTTCGAGAGGCTACTCCACTTGCATAAAACACATACCGTCAACTTCGATTCCTTTGGGGACAAAAGGTACAGATCCAGTTGCAATGATTATATCTTTGGCGGTAATAACATTGTCCTTTCCATATTTAACCTTTTGTGGCTCCTGAACAAGTAGAATAAAAGAGTATTATGATATCATGTCTGAGTTATCATTACCAAAAAAAAGACAATAAACATACTGACCAGAACAGAGCCAAACCCTGTCAATATGTCAACACCAAGGGCCTTCATAGAATTGGTGAGATTATTCCTAATTTTGGTAGCCAGGTTACTCGCATGGTCAGCCACACCCTGACGGTCATAACCGGCAGCTGAGACCTGTTATTCCAGGGGGAGAAGACAACACAATCAAAGCCAAGGAGATATAGTAATTGCTTCCCACACAATAAATCAAAATCAAACTAATAATTTCATAAACTACAAGGAGAGCAAGCAACATGAGTTGGTGGTATTATTATATTACCTGCAGACCAAAGGACTTCATGTGCTGTTCGTTCTGAAGTTCCCTCATCCTACCACTAACAGCAAGAAGAGCTTTGGAAGGCACACATCCTCTGTTCACGCAAGTCCCTCCTACAACATCTCCTTCAATGATGGCTGTTTTGAGTCCCTAGTAAAAAAGAAAACACCTTATCTATTACAGAACTACTTACTCTATGACAGAACTACTTAATCTATTACATAACTAAATTATCTATTACAGAACTACAACAAAGGCTAAACCTTCTCTACTGCGTGCAATGCAGCTCCGTGGCCACCAACTCCAGCTCCGATAATGACCAGATCATAATCGAAGGACTTCTTCGAAGGAGCTCCATTGCCACTAGCAGAGGCGGAGACTTCGATCCTTCTACTTTTGATTTGAAAACGGCAGGAGGTTAACTGCTTCGACGGGGAGAAACCAAACGCCTCTCGCCGGAGACCGCAGAACCGGAGATTTCTCGGAGCTGCATTCGGTGAACAGAGTGGACGGTTGGGTGGAGTAAGAGAGGACTGTGAGAAGGAGAGAGAGAAAGCTGACTGCATTGTTCGAGTGGGGAGAGAGAGAGAGATCTGAAAAAAATGGGAGGGACGGAGATGACGAGTTTAGCTCACGACAGAGACGAGCGGAGGCGGAGATATCAAAGATGGGACACGTGGCACTTTGTCGTCTTTAAACCGGAGATTTAAAAAATAAACGGTTTAGATCCTAGGCCCATTGGGCTTTCATCTAATCTTTTGAAGTTGAGTAGAGTAGAGTATTTATCTTTGTCTTGGACTCTTTAGGAAGAAGAGACACGTACGTTAAGAATGAGAGAGTGAAGAGTTCAAAGGTCAGACTCCGAGTCTCCGACACGTGTGGGAAGAAGAACACGTGTCAAGAGAGAGTAGGAAATCACTTTCTATTCGGTTCCACATTCTTCTCCTTGCATTGTTGTGAAGAGAAAAGTGGTTAACACAGAAAGAAAGAGAGAAACAACAAAAAAAAGAGAAGAAAATGGAGAAGAGTGGAGGAAGAAAAGTAATGGATGAAATAAGAAGTTTTGAGAAGGCAAGTTTGTTCGATCTTGGTCATCCTCTTCTCAACCGCATAGCCGACTCCTTCGTCAAAGCCGCCGGTGTAAGTTCTAATGTTTTCAGATACGTGAACATATATATATGCTAATATTTGTATGAGTAATTAAGATATGTTTAAATGGGATTAAAAATTATGAAGGTTGGAGCTTTGCAAGCTGTGTCGAGGGAAGCTTACTTTACAGTTGCTGATGGTAATTCTCCGGCCACTTTCTTATTCAATGTAAAACTTGCCAGGAAAAATAACAGAAGAAGTGAAAATAAAAACTTTGATTTGATTAATGATAACTCAGGGACAGGTTTTGACTCAAGCAGCATGGGTCCACCGTCTGAGGACACCGGCAGCAAGAAACATAGGTTCCCTAATCTCAGAGGTCCGTTAACTATCTCATGCACTTGCACCGTATTTGGTTTTTTTTTTTTTTTTTGAATTGGGTGCACCGTATTTGGTTAATGACATATTATTTGCGTTGTGTCATAAAGTGTTTTATGAGTTATAATTTGTGTTTGTGTTGTTAATAGTATTTGTTGCTGCATTTTCAGGGGAAAACAGCGGCAAATCTTTGGAGGCATTGGTGAGTTTTAACTGAACTCTAATTTTCTTTTCTTTTTAAAATGTATATATCTAATATATATATTCGTCCGCATTTATACGTACGATGTGCATGTGCCATATGTGTTTTGTGTGATATGTAATAGAAAGTTTGGTAAGAAGAAATAAGTGTGGTCATAGGGTTGTGGATTAGACTATAAGTTTACTAACGTCTAATATGAGATTACCGTTTATATGGCTGGTATTTAGGTGAAGAATACAGGAAAAGAATCTCTCCAGTGGGGTGAGTTAACTGTTGTAATTTAGCATCAAATAGAGATTTAGCTAAAGGTTGTGATGTTGATTGATGTGATATGGTATGGTAGGGTTAGCAGCTGGATTATACTCCGGTATAACATATGGTATGAAGGAGGCTCGTGGAGGAGCTCATGATTGGGTGAGTCTTAGTCAACATTTGTCATTTAACAAAACAAATTTTGTTACCATCATTGTATTGTTAATGGATGTGTAATTTGTACCATACGTATATCGCAGAGAAACAGTGCAGTGGCTGGAGCATTGACAGGAGCGGCAATGGCTATGACAACCTCGGAGAGGACAAGCCATGAGCAAGTTGTTCAGTATGCACTTACTGGAGCAGCCATTTCCACTGCTGCTAATCTCCTTTCCAGCGTTTTCTAGATGATTTTTCATTATAAGGTTGTAATTTGTGTTAGTTTTGACATAAATATGTTTCTGTCTCCTTTTAAACGTCTCTCTACGTCCCTGTGAAGACTAGGCTTTGTCTGGAACACTTGAAGCCACACATCACATATCACATTTTCCTCCGTTTGAGTTGTTCTATTTTCTTTTGCTTAACTGCGTTAGGAAGATTAATTAGTTCACATCTTTGAGTTTATAAGAAAATAAACCTTATCTTATTTGGATAAAAGTGCGGATAATGTGGACCCAAACAAGAAAAAATGTCATACCCGTGACGTTGTGTCTGTCTGTCGGACGTTGTTTGGAATTGGAAGTTTGCTCGTTTATCTACTTTTTGTGGTCGTTTATTACAATATTGAATTAACAAAAAAATGGTAAATTTGTAGGAAAGTGATAATTCATTTCTCATATGCTTATTGTTTAAACAAATGTAATGGCGTAGTTATGTAGTGTGTAAAACTTTCTATAATTATTGGTAAAGTCGACCATAGCTAAAAATATCTATATAAACCTTGTGTAGTTTAGGTTAGTGCATGTACCCCTCTGTATATATTTTCTACATGGTATTAAATCCAATATTCCAATTTGGCCGAATATCAGGTTTGTAGTAGATTGTGTCAAATTCTTTAAAACAATTCCATGAAATGGTATTTATAAATATTAATAGTTTTCCAAATGTGATTATATATCGAAGACTTTTTATGTTAATCTGAAATATTCTGGACGTAATGAAAACTTATACTAATTTTCAAAGGAGGTTGCAGTCTACAAAAAAAAACTCTTTTTCCGAGTATATAAATGAATCATAAATAATAGCTGACATGATGGAATGTATTGAGGTGCACCAGCATCTAAATTATTTAGCAATCTTGAATTCGTCTAGTTTCAGTCAATCAAATCAAAAAATATTTATGCTCATTTCTCAAAAATGAAAAACATATTAGTAGGAACAATGCATTGGAAGAGAGTACGAGAAATGAGTGTTCCATGGATCGTCTGGCAATTTTTGAAAGCAAGAAATCCTTAAGAGAAAAATAGTTGACCTTTTTTACATCCGGCGTTACACATTGACAACAGCACTGTATTCAACCAATCTATACGACAATCCATATGTCAACAACGCCTAATTAGGTTTAGTCAGCATTAGTTAATGATGATAATATTATTTTAAAAGAAATAGTGTTGAGTGGAGATCACATGGAGGAAGATAATATAACAAAACGATTCCTCATTACCATTCCACTTCCTCCACATACGTGTCTCACCTTCTACTCTCCAATCGCTAATCTCTTTTCTCTATTTCTGTCTTCAGATACTGTCACCGGAGAAGCAGAGGAACTGACATGGAGTCCATTTCTCCACTGACAAATCAACCAACGGCTAGTAGCTCCGGTTATGATCAGTCGCGGCGTAAGCGGAAGAAGAAATCAACGTCACCGTCACCGTCGCTCTCTTCGTCTCAGTCGTCGGTGCAGAAATGGAGGTCCGAGAAGCAGCAGCAAATCTACTCGACCAACATCATTCAATCTCTCAGGGAACTACGTATCAGCGCCTCCACCGATGCATCTGCTAAGCTCTCTCCTCACGGCGGAGGTAGAGCCGTACGCGACGCCGCTTACAGGTCTCTAGCCGTTACGGCGAGGGGCAGAACGTTGTGGAGCCGAGCTATACTATCTAAAGCCGTTAGAGTGAAGCTCAAGTTTAGGAAACAGAACCGGTTAAGAAATTCGAATCCTCCGAAGGTGGTATCGATAACCGGGAATAACCGGTTAAGGAGAAAGAGAGCGACGGTTTTGAGGTTGAAGGCGAAGGGGTTTACAGGTGTACAGAGGAAGGTGAGATTGCTGAGCCGGTTAATCCCCGGTTGCCGGAAACAACCGTTACCGATGGTTTTAGAAGAAACTACCGATTACATTGTTGCGATGGAGATGCAGATTCGTGCTTTGAATGCCATTATCTCCGCAGTTGGCTCCAGCTCGGCTGTGCCGGGATCGCTGCCGGATACAGACAGGTTATGATGATGGCGAAGAGACACACATGCTCGATTAGCTTGGCCCAGCTGTCTTTTTGTATTTTTTCTGTATTAAAAAATATTTGTTTTTTTATCATGATTTCTTTCTGCTATATTAATATTATGAATTTATGATTCAACTCTTCTTTTCATTTAAATAGATGTATGTCCATCTTTCTGGTTAATCTTTGGAAAATGTAAGAAAGACAAATGATGAGATTAGTAACAAAGTGGAGGAATAAGGTGGTGTAGATGATGCAGACTAATAGAGTGGGATAAGAATAAAAGAAATTAAAAAAGGTTGAGTTCGCCCTAAAGTTTCAAACGCTCCCAGGTCCGAGAATCGAGGCAAAGGCGCCGCCACCATCTCTTGACGTCGGCGAGGCCTCAAACCGCCGGCGTCGGGACTTCGGTCACACCCTCCGTCTTTGCTCAAGCTATCTTGTCTACTCCGCTGTCGTCCCGTGTCGTTTGGTCACTTTCTCCGTCATCGATTGCGACGCTACTCAACTCGACGGTCGTCCTCGAAGTATGCTCGCCACCATGGTTTGGAGAGTGTCTCTTTCGTTCAACGGGTTGGGTCTCTCTGAACCCGAACCTTGCTGGGGGATTCCCCATTCTCGCTCGTGCTCCTCCACCGTGTTCAACACCCGCTCCCGCCGTGAACCTTTATTGCTTCCATTCTTCTCCGCCTCAATTCATACCGGCGACTATCCACCCCCGGTTGGGGTAAACACCGATTACCACCTCAGATCTGAAAATCTCCATCTGGATCTACCGTTTCCTCCGTCTTCAACTCGTTTCAAGTTAGTGATGTCGACTCATCCTCTTCACGGGGAAGGAGATAGATTCAGTCCTCCTTCTACGGTGCGCTCTACTGTTCTTCCACCAGTCCGGAGTACCGAGCCAACCATCCTGCTCCTACCGTACTCTCTCCGGCCGCCGTTCCGTCGCTGCTCCTATGCCGGTGGGCCTTACTACAGGTGTCGTGGACAGAACATCTCTGAAATTGGGCTGGGCCAATATTTGTTAATAGGTATGCTGAGCCCTTGCGGTTTAAGCTATCTAATTCTTAACCCAACAGCTTCAAAGCTCACATTTGTGTGGGGCAGTTTGGCCTTTATGACCAACTTGCTAATGATTTCCGGTGGATTCACTGAAGTTATTACCGAAGCTTGTATGTACACTTTGTCAAACCTCTCTTATAGGAAGAGCTTTCCTAGGTTCCATTTACCGGTGGATTCATCGGGACAATCTACATCATCTTCATCACTATCATCCTTCTCTCCGGAGTTGGTAGCATATTATCCCCTGTTTTCCCTCCGAACACTAAATGGAGGTGTGTATCTTTATCTATAATCGTTTTGTCATCTTGTGTAGCGGTCCGTACGGGGCCTGAAGATGCAACGGATATTGTTTCGATGATATTCCGAGATGCGGATTGGATCTTAACGTCACAATACAAAGTGACTAAATTTCAAGTCTCCGGCGCTGCCGTGTTTCTTGCTTCGACGCATTTGAGCTTAGCTTCGAGTTCGCTGTCATTCTATCTTAGAGGTTTCTCTACATCTAGTTTGTATGGTTTATTGTTTGTTGCTGTTAGAGTTTGGTTAAACTCATTTGCCTGTAGTTTGAATGTTTGAGTTTCAATGAAAGTTGTGTTCAAAAAAAAAAGAATAAAAGAAATTAATGTAAAAAGAGTAAATGCAAAGTATTTTAGTTTCCCCTTTATAAAACGAGTGTTTAGTCCACAAAAAATATTTCCCTAAAGGATTTTATTTTACAAATTTTATAAGAATATAGTAATATATACTAATAAAAATGCTAAACAACAAATTGAGATTAAAATTAATAATTTTATATCACAAAAGAATAGGTAAATGATATTAGATCTCATCTAAATATGCAGAAAATGATTCATCTTTTGAAGTTTATAATTTATAACAATGATGGCTAAAATCTTTAATGTTGATGATGATGTTGAAAAAATACTACAATACGTAGTTATGCAAAATCATGATGAAAAGTCTCACAAGTTTCGTAATCATATGAATAACTAACAACACTAAGTAAACGATTAGAGATAAGCACTGATGATCCTCAATTAAAAGTAAAATTAAACAACACAAAAGTCATATTTGATATAATTATATCGAGTTATATATGCATAACTTTATATAATTAGTAATTTATGATATTACTAAAATCATATGTCAACAAACTTCTAGTCACATGGATTCAACAATAAACAACCGTTACAAAATCTATGACCCTCAAAACAAGAATCAACGAGCAGGAGGAGAAGAGAAGAAGATGACAAGGAAGTACACAAGAAAACCCGCAATAAGTATCCCTCCGTACACCAATGTCTGATAAGATTTGACTCCAACTGTGTATTTGTAGTCTATCTTACAGCATCTCATGTTCTCCCTTTCCGTTTCCAGTACATGTTCTACGTACCTGCAACCATTGTTTATTTTTTGTTTGTGTGTTACATTTTATTTGCGCAGAAAAGAAAAATGTATGAAGAAGACGAGTAAGAAGAGACTTACTGCTGTGTAAACATGGTGGTCTGAAGAATCTCTGAGCTGTTGAGATGAGCATCGTATAGTTTGTGGTCGTACAGCAAAGAAGAGAGATCCACCAGTTGCTCCTCTACGCTCTATCGTTATGTATGATAAATAACATACCAGAAAAAAAAGTGCACGTAAACGATCCATATGGTGGGAAACTGAAATCGCAGAGCGTAACAAAAGGTGTTTTCTTAAAACTTACGTCTAGATATTTCTCTAATCTTTCGACTAGCTCGTGTGGGAAAGGCTCAGGCAATGTGGTTGTCTTTTTGTAGAACTTCTCCACCCATAGCTCCGTTTTTGTTTTGTTCTTTTTGTCTTTCACTGGCTCTCCTAGTGGAGTCTTGAGGTATTCAGATGCAAAGTTTTGTACTGCCTGTTCACATGATAACAACATAACAACCACGTGTATGAACTCTCTGCAGGAGAAACCTATTTTCACTAGTTGCAGTTTAGCTTACCTCTGATGTTTCGCGGATTTTGTGTAGAGCCGAATCAACCCGAGCATAGATAGTATTCCTCTGCGGATTGAAGAAACCACGTCTCACGTGAGATTCAGAATGGTACCAGTGCTAATTTATTTTCAAAAACATGATAATGATTGTTGGATTCACCAGTGCAACATCTTGAAGCATTTGACTCATTTGAGAGACGTTTGAGAACGGTCCAAACGGGTGACAACCGGCTGCCCAAAGCCAATTGGTGACGGGTCTTTCATGCGCATGAGAGGTCTTTTCATATGGTGCACTTACACCGCCTAAAGCAGAAGCAATTCCGGCAAGTATATGCCGTTGCACTTGTGATGGAACGGCGTGCTGTCTCTCTGTTTCAGAAACATAACTGCAAAAACAAGAAATCAAAACCGATACATGATGACCAGAGTAGCAAGTTTATTACTGTTTTCTAGTTCTATTTTTGTTACGTTTTGCTCACCTCAAAGGTATTTTCTCGTTTAGATGCTGAAGCACAATGACCACATCACTGCTAGCCCACACGAGGCTCTCATCTTCCATCATGAGCATTGGGTCCACATCGGCTAATGAGAGTATAAACCTATATACAGAGTAAATATTTATATCAACTGCTGTTTCGTTTGAAAGTGTAAATTAAGCACTTAACATATGACTCTTGCTTGGCCAGTGTACGGAATACACCGACCAGCTGGTTTGTATAAATCAACTCACACTGGAATAACCCTTGTTCCGTAAGTCCGGTAGAGATCTCCTTTTTTCTTGACGGCCTTCTTTTTCTTTCCCTTTTGATGTTTCGAGCTATAAGGTGACCAGAGAGGTTTGTGCTTCACGATGGAATCACTTGAACCTTCAGATTCATCTTCCCAGCTCTGAGTACAAAAATATGGAATCTTTTCCTTGAGAAAAAAAATACAAAACTTGTGAAAGAAATTTGAATAGGAGTTTTTAAGATTTACCTGGCGCAGAAAGTATTTATTAGAAAGTTCAGGGTCAGATACATCGAGCAAACCAGCAGCTAGAACATCAGTAGACCTTTCCATTTCCTGCAATAGTCCATAAGAATAATGAGACTTCACTGGTTGGAGCAGTCACAGCAGGTTAAAGACCTATTATTTTTCTCTGTTAATACAAGATTTCCTAGCTTAACCTAACTCAGAAACCCCAGTTGCCAACTATTGACACTCACTTCTTTGAGGATAGCACCATCTAGGTATGTTTTGGTATGCACATGGAACCTTCCGTCCGTCTTAGTTTCCTGAAGGGAATGCCCACGCATGGCTTTTGAGACAGCAATAGCTAACTTCTCATGGCGATGTAGAGGATGAGCCCCTCCAACGATCACCACTTCTTGTCCATGATGAATCATTTTCTTTACCTGCAAAGACTCTGGACAGTTAGCATGTGAAAACCTATAGAGTTAAATCCTTATCATGGGTGCTAACTCTCTGATAGCAGTGAATTTGGCTAACGTGTCTCTTACTAATTCTATTGACTCAAGGATCAAAACACCATTCAGAGAAGGAAACAAAATATCATAGCGCCCAGTATTTCATGTACATTGCTCATTTAATGAAAGATACGTTTACCTCGGATTCTATCTCTTCAATATTTATGCTGTAGTTTTGTCCTCTTTCCATGATATTATATCGATTGTGGTTTTGTAGCACAATGATAGGTACCAACACTCTAGTCGCAAGATCAACTGTCTCAAACCTGATCGCACTCAAAATGAGCCACCTAAGCATTAATTTTATTGCTAGAAATAGGTAAGACTTGGGTATTATAGTACCTGACATCAGGAGCGATGACGTGCTCAATTGTAGTAGCTACTAATGCCGCTAGCTGACCAGAAAAAATGTCAGGGGTAGACTGATGACCAGCAGGGCTAACTTCTCCTGGAAGCATAATGTTTCGTATTCTTGGCAATGTTCTAGGACTGACACTTCCCTCTTCAGTTTCAATCTTCCCGTATGTACAAGGCCCCGCAGACAAATCTATGACAACATATCTATCCAGAAGAGAAAAATAAGTTAGAAATAAAAACCAAATTGAGAGCTTCGTGGAAAATATAGTAGATAAGAATTCAAATAGTAACGATACCAATATCTTGAATATTAATTTCAGACAAAAGGCCGACTGCTATCACATTATATGATTACCAAAGTGAAATGAAGTCATAATAAGTTCCTATCTTTTTTTGTATTCCTCTACAGTTTTTATTTTTATCTTTCTGGTCTATCTATTCTATAATCAACAAAAAGGAAATAATAGTACATATCTTCTTATTCATAATATGATGATACCTAGATAAATATAATGCTGTCATAATAGGGTGGTAGATTCTGTTTAATCACATCTAATGGCACAATCATATCACTCATAGGGATACCAAGGAAGAACCCACCGAGTACTTTTATCCATATTTTACTGCCACGAGGAAAGATATAAGAAAAACAAAGATGAGTTTACCTGCCTGATCCAAGCCAAACTTGGGATGCTCCTCCACCATTGTATCTATATCGATAAATATAATCTGCCTCCTGTTTCTCCTTGTCTGCATCACTAAGATCTGGTAGCTTTGCAAACATCAAGCTGTCTAGATCAATCTCTGTATTTCGAGGATCCATTCTTACCTGAATAATGAGTTAAGAAAATAAAGGGGCAGATAAAGAACCGAACATGATATAATCAGTTACCGAATGAACGCGAACATGAGCAAAAATAAACATCTAAAAGAAGAAAGGGAAATATGAGTGTCATAACCCAAGGAGGCATCAAATATCTACCAAAAGAAAAAAAGAGCAGGTAAAACATTTGAACAATCTGCATACTATATGTAAGATTCAAGAAGTAAAAACATCACTGCAAGCCATACCTTATCAAAATTAACTACGAATATGGCACTTGGTATGGGTTTATCCGCCGTGCCAGCTGATCCAGCTCCCACTTCCATATCAAATATATAAGAATAAAGGCGGTTAAATGCAGACTCAACTTTTGTTGCCTCTACGTCATAGGCAGGTAAGTGTCTTCCAGAATCAGCCTAAATGAAAAAATAAAAATCAGCTCAATGTTTTACACACCAAAATGTAGATTTTACAGCCCAAAAAAAATTACATTTCATCAGCATATATATATGTACAAGTTTGTGTATGTGAATTTGTTATGATAGAGATTTAAATTAGAGATGATAAGATCACAGCAACCTCTACTGCAGTCCCAGCAGGCACCATGGCTTCTTTCACTGTTTTCTCCAGAGCAATTAATTCAGGTTGCCCAACCTAAAAACCGGAAACAAACGATGAATATTTGAATAGTAAACCAATGGGAACACGGTTAATCTTGCATCAGAATTCAGAAGTCTATATGCATAGTAACAATCTGACTCAAGGTGATAAACCCCAAACAGCTCAAGCAAGAATAAGATTCCGCAACTCGCATACCTTAGTTTGTCAACAATCCAAACCGACAAAGACAGGATCCCAATACAGATACAGCAATACAAAATCGTGAAGAGTGGTTTACGATTGAATAAAAATACTCACAGGAAACACATTATAAACCAATCGATGTTCAATATCAAGTGGCTCTCCCGTCTCTTGGCATGAGGGCCTATGGGTCGAGAAGCTAACTCTTAAGAACTCCTCTAATTTGTGAGGATCCATAGCATATCTGTATCCTCCATCCCCATTCATACCAACAAGGACTATATTCACTTCTAGAGGAACCTGAAACGGTACCTGCATACGAAAAAAAGTAGATGCAAAATTCAATTCTCAATGAGTCATCCTAAAGGAGCCAATCTAACATATAATCCTCAAAGATGCAAATAATTTGAGTGTAAACAAAATTTACAGCCACAAGCACGAACAGAGTTATAATCATACGCGTGAAGCAACAAGAAGGACATTACCACGAGCTCAACGCTTTTAATTTCACAATTTCACGACGATTCAGCTAATCCAGACTCTGGTTATGATGATTGTGATTTCACATTATCTCAAGCGGAAATTTACCTCGGCACGGGAGTGAAGCATGCTTCTGACATCGGATCGCACGCTCTCTCGTACGTCGAGGAAGGCGCTGTGATGCCAGTGAGCTTGACCCGGCTCGCGGCGGAAAGGTTGCTGAGCCGACTCAGACCAAGAAACGAGTCCGCTTAGAACAGCGAGAAGCGCGACGAGTAGGAGAGAAGAAAACGAAGTCGATCGTAAATCCGATCTCACCTCCATAACTGAAAAAGAAAAATCAACCGGAGATATTTTCAGTCACCTCCGATTTGGACTTGAGAGTAGAATCGATACTAGTCGCCGAGGTAAGTCTAATTACTAAATTACCCTCAACATTTTGCTGAAATTACAATAGATAAAAATATCGTCATAGCTGACGAAGACGAAGATATTAGAAGCAACATGCAACGTGTCACATCCAATGTGGTCGCTAACATCAATCAATACAGCTAATCATATCACGCCACGTGTCCTTCATCAGTCTATTTAACAAGCTTCCCCCAATGACTCCCCTTCCTTATCTCTTGGTAAAAAATGAATCGTGTGATCTTCTTCCTCCTCGTAGCAGCCGCTCTACTGGTCGCCATCACCGGCGAGGTAGTAGTAGAAGACAGTTTCGATAACCCGATCATCAGGCAAGTCGTCCCGGAGGAAAACGATGAACAGCTACTCAACGCGGAGCACCACTTCTCTCTCTTCAAGTCCAAGTACGACAAGACTTACGCGACTCAGGCGGAGCACGACCATCGCTTCCGCGTCTTCAAGGCTAATCTACGTAGGGCTAGGCGTCACCAGCTGCTCGATCCGTCAGCCGTCCACGGGGTAACGCAATTCTCAGATCTCACTCCGAAGGAGTTCCGCCGCAAGCATCTAGGGCTGAAACGGAGGTTGCGTCTTCCCAGCGACGCTCAGAAGGCGCCGATCCTTCCGACTAGCGACCTCCCGACGGATTTCGATTGGCGTGACCACGGAGCCGTCACTCCCGTTAAAAACCAGGTATGTGTGAAAAGACACTCAGTTAGCTTTATATTTGCCGGAAATAGACAGTTAGCTTTCCAGTTTTGTGAGTTTCGATCATCATCAGGTATTGAATTATGTGTTTTTGATTTGGACAAAGGGTTCGTGCGGATCATGCTGGTCGTTTAGCGCAACAGGAGCTCTTGAAGGAGCACATTTTCTGGCGACTAAAGAGCTTGTTAGCCTCAGTGAGCAGCAGCTAGTGGATTGCGACCACGAGGTTTGTTTTCTCTCTCACTTTCCATCATTCATTAAGTTATGGGCGTTTGGATACCTATTCCGATTCGGGTAGCAATTTCCGGGTTGTCCCTCCTAGACCATATTCGGTTGGAATTTCCGGGTCAAACCCCCTGGACCTATTCGGGTTTTATACATTTTTGGTCGGGTTCAGTTAACAATAGTTCCGGTTTGATTAGATTTTGTAGCTCTGTCTTAGATTTATTTTGGTTCCTAACTCATTTCGGGTTCAGTTAATAGAACATGTTCAAGTTATTTTTACAGATTGAATAAAAAAATATGAATTTGATTATTTGAATAATCTATTTAGTTTTCAAATATTTATTTCGGGTACCAGTTCGGATCTTCTGCATTATCAGGGTTCAAAATATATATGAAATTGAATATTCTAATAATTTATTTAAGTTTCAAATACTTATTTCGGATACTAGTTTGAGTCTTTGGATGTTATTCTGTTTCAGTTTTTTCGGGTCACGGTTTAGTTACAAATTCTCAAACCTAATTCTTTGTTTGCTTCTTCAGATTGCTTCATGATTGTGGTCCTCATTGACATTATCATTTTTAATGTGTTTGGTAAAGTAGTTGTAACTAATTTTGGCTTTGAAAATCTTCCTTCTACTGCAGTGTGATCCAGAAGAGGCCAACTCATGTGACTCTGGTTGCAGTGGAGGACTAATGAACAACGCTTTTGAGTATACTCTCAAAGCTGGTGGCCTTATGAAAGAAGCAGATTATCCTTATACAGGACATGACAATTCCGGCTGCAAGTTGGACAAGAGCATGATCGCTGCAAAAGTGTCTAATTTCAGCGTTGTCTCTGCGGATGAAGACCAAATCGCTGCAAATCTACTCCACCACGGTCCTCTTGCTAGTAAGTTCTTTAACCAAAACAGTTTTTTTTGTTGTACAAATTCAAGAATCAGAGATTTAACGCATTCTCTGTTCTCCTCTACAGTTGCTATCAATGCAATGTGGATGCAAACTTACATAGGAGGAGTCTCATGCCCGTATGTGTGTTCTAAGAGCCAAGACCATGGAGTGCTCTTGGTTGGGTTTGGTTCATCGGGTTATGCACCAATCCGTCTCAAGGAGAAGCCTTACTGGATCATAAAGAACTCATGGGGAGCGACGTGGGGCGAGCATGGTTACTACAAAATCTGCAGGGGACGTCATAACATCTGTGGTATGGACACAATGGTATCTACTGTTGCTGCTGTTCATACCTCAACTCAGTAGAACTATTAGGACACTACTGAGTTTTACATGTCCTTGTATATATATAATGTATCTGAATAACTAAAATGGACTGTTATTGTTAGTATTATTGTCAATTTGTTTCAGTTTTAATGTAAAATAGCCTTGGGGGTGTTGTTATCCTTGTAGCATCGAATGCTGAAGAAATCAAGTTATAAGTATGTAATAATGAAAGTTTTACATTATGTTTGAAGCCGTGAGACATACAGAAGACAAACGCATATGCTTCTTGTTTAAAATCTCTGTCAATACAAAGACTTATTATTCCAAGAATAAGATCATACTGCTTGGTTACATCGTTAAACCTACATAAGGTCCGGTATTGTCTTATCTTCTACTGTCTTATCTCCTCCAAGCACTTTTCGTACCAGTCATCACTGCTCGGTGGTGTTTATATGGTCTAACGAATGCCTTCCATTTGGCAATGCAAAAGTACAGAAAACAATCTAAACGGCCACGACTCACCCGGTTACCAAAATCAACGCCTTTTGATCTACAATGATACAACAAGTTAGAGGTACTACCTAGATCGCTGATGATTTCTAAAGTTGTTTTTTTTTAGAAAAGAAAAAGATATTATGTTGATGATGGACACGTTTTTGAACTGGAATGTTGTGTTTTAGGTCGGCAAGTGATAAAGTAGTAGTAATGAAGACAATCGATATGAATAGTGATAGGTACTGTTTTGGAATATCCATTTTCTTGGTTAAGATGACGTTGTTTGTAATTGTTGAATGAGTTATATCTATATATATACAGTAATACGACGTTATTCATGGTAACATTTAGATTGAATCATGCATTTCAATTATCAGATAAGGTGATATCTATAGACTAACCCTCATTTAGTAAAAAGAAAAACAGAGGATTAGTCTTCATTTTTAATCTTTTTCATATATATATATATTTATTTTTATTTTTTTTTTCATATATTTATTTATTTCTTATTAGTTTACACTTAAATTCGACAATAATTATTCAATGAATCTACTAAGAAGTAAAGAGTTTTTTTTCCAGTCGTGCATACGTCTTCAACTATAAACTGATCAGGGTTACACTTCTAAAACAAATAAATATATTTTGGTGTTTGGACACATCACAAGAGTAACTTTGTGGGAGATTAGCAAGTACAACTATTTCAGGGACGATGGGGTTTCAGAACCTTACTCAGAGGAGAGGAGTGACGAGAATGCAGACGACAGTGGATTGGCCAATGTTCTGAAAGTATTCAAGGAAGCTCACTGTTAATTCTTAATTTGAAGAATCGTGAAGACTGCCATAGGGCAAATCATCCTAGAGTTTTAAAAGGCATTTTAGTTATCATATTAAATTTTTTTTGTTAGTATATATATATATATATGTAAATATAATTTATAATTCTTTTGATGATAATTTATCTGTAAAGTAATTTATCCTTAATTATAGAACTTTTACTAATAATACATTGAATGTGTATTGTTAAACTATAATAATTTTAAAATGTGAATTTTTTTTGCTAACAAATTATTTTATTAAAAATTATTATTGATTACAGTGAAATTTTATGGTAATACCGATTAATATTATTGTACAGTTAACTAGGTATTTTCCTGTAGGATGTGCAGTAATAGTTTTTTAAATTGATATCAAATTTTATAATGGTAAAAAAAATTAAAATAATCAGTATTTATAAAATTTGTAGATATATAAAAGAAACTAATGATTTTACGATTTAAATTTATAATTTTTATAAATGTAGAATTTTTTTATAAAACTAGTAGTAAAAATTTCATAATTATATTGGAATATATTTAACTTAATGATGATGTATGAGTTATCATTGTAGACAAAAAAAGTATTGGTTATTATTATATTATAAAAATTTTACCAAAAATATAAGTCAACGTTAAATATAATTTATTAGTTATTACCATATTCTAAAAGGTTTACCAGAAATAGAAATCAATAATTAATTTAATTGTCCATTTCATATCTAGACATGTCGTCAATTTTAATAGCCATGTCACATTTACTTTATGAAAATAATTGTACAGAAAACATGTGGCAAATCACTTCTCAAATAATGTATACGAGATTTAGTAAAATATATGTTTACCAATCATTAATAAAATTAAATTATTTTATAAAAATTTAATGTGACTTATACTGTATATAATACATATCTATCATATGATATTAGATCAAACATACAAAGACATTGTTGATAATAGATGAATCAGATTCTGGTTTTAAACATATCAGGTTTGGGTAAGTCGGAATGTGACTTAGTTTTAGTTGTTTTCTTACTTTAAAACCAAAAAGTCCAAAAGAGTTTCTCTTTTACTTTTATTCAGCGGTCAATCATATTACAAAAAGACTAGGATAAG